>CM077007.1:4968000-6210000 GCA_039090855.1 Macrothele yani
GTTTTTAGTTCGAGATGTGGACACTGAAGCCCCTGTTGATGAAATTGCTTCAGAATTGTTGGACCGTGGTGTGAACTGTCTTCGTGTTGTTCGGTTCCGACGTTCGGTAAATTCCTCGAGGGTCCCTACTTCTTCGGTCCTAGTGGAAGAACTGGGCTTTACTAACCGTGACACTATCTATCTGTGGTATTCCAGATGTGCGGTCAGACCCTTCTTGGATTCGCCTAGGCAGTGTAAAAACTGTCAGCGTTATGGACATCTGCTGTCAACCTGTCGTAGTGCCGCTCGCTGTTCTCGTTGTGGTGAAGGACACGACTCTTCTGTATGCTCGGCGTCGAGCTTCCAGTGCGTATTATGCAAGGGCTGTCATCCTGCTTCTGACACGAACTGCCCAATTTACCTCCAAGAAAAGCAGATCCTAGATATTATGGCTTCGAAGCATCTCAGCTATCCAGAAGCTCGGGACTCTGTGCGCCAAGTCCACCAGGCCTCATATGCGGCGACTCGGGCTCAACCTCCGTGTGCTTGCTCCTCTGCCTTCCCTCAGCTTCTGGACATTATCTCTAAACCCACCAGTAGATTGGACTCTTTGACGAATCTTCTTTCACCTCCTTCCCTACATGCTGGCCCCACATCATCCGTTGCACAGGTGCTACAGGCTGAAATTTTGCAGAATCCTCCTACTACAGTGGCAGCGTGCCCAGCTTCTTCAGTGCCTACTGAGCAATCTCCTGACACTGGCCTAAGCGCCGATGAATTCCTGTCATGCGAAGAATCTGTGGTTCCGTATGTGGAGTCTGCTGCGGAATCCGTCAAACTTTCTCACTCCAGAACCTTCTCGTGTCCTCCATGCGCCATGCCTTTCTCTTCTCGTCCAGCCTTGCTGTCACACCTGAAAGCTCATCGTGACGACGGTAAGTTTCTTTGTGGCCTCCGTTCCATGCGGTTCAAGACGGCATCTGGCCTGGCGGATCACTTTTCTCTTCATGAACAGTTTGTCGCTGGTCCAATGGAATGCGCAGTCCCTTCGCTCCATAAGACCTTATTTCACCGACAGTTCTATTTTTTCTAAAGCCACGATTTTGACTATCCAAGAATCCTGGCTATCTCCTGGTCTCTCTTTTTCCCTCCCAGCCCGTACGGTGTATAGGAGTGATCGGGGGGGGAGGGTTGGGGGTGGCCTCTTAACTGCAATTAGGTCGGATATCTCTTCCAGATTGGTGGACATCTTCAGCTCGGATTCGAACGAGCAGCTTCTTACGACGGATATCTTCTCTGGCGACACCACACTCAAGATTATTAATTTATACATCCCCTCTCCTCCCCTCTCGGTGCTCTTGCTTGGACGGATCGAACAACTGCTCACTGATTGTTGTATGGTGGTTGGGGATTTCAATATTCATCACCCTAGCTGGGGTTCTGCTTCTCCGAGCCGGGGAGGTACTGAGTTCGTGGACTGGCTTTGCTCGCAGGATCTTTGTCTCCTAAACTCGGGGTCTTCTACCTTTTGCAGGGGGTCAAGTTGTTTTGTTTTGGACCTCGCCATGTGCTCTCCTCAGATGGTTCCGTACTGCTCCTGGTCTGTGGATAGTGACCTCTACGGTAGCACCCATCATCCTGTCATAACATTGGAGGCAGGGATGTTTTGCTCCCCTCCCCCTCCTGCTCTGGGTCTACAGCCAGTTGCTTGGTCAGTGGCTTGGCCTTCTATCCAGAAGATTATCCGTGGTGAACTTCCTTCCACTCCTGACGGTGCCGCTATGATCCTGGACCGCACTTCCCTGATTCTCCACGCTTCTAGTCGGCTCAGCGGTCAGCGTCGACGTTGGTCTCCCTGGTGGGACTCTGATTGTGCTCAGCTGCTTCGCACAAAACGCCGCCTCCTTCGCTATGCCAAGTCATCCGGCTGTCTCTTCGCTTGGTCATTATATCGGCAGGAAGAACGGAATCTTCGCCACCTCCTCATTCTTAAGAGACGTGCCTACTGGAAGGCACAATGCAACGACACCTCGAGGCCAGGCTTCGTTTTCTCCCTCTTGCGCCGTCTGAAATCTCATGTTGGTACGAGCCCGGATCACCTACTACTTCGGATCGGCGATTTCCTTGTTGCTGATCCGGCGGAGCAGGCTTCGGCGTTTGGTGAACTCTTTTCCACAGCCTCTGGCTGTTCGGTGCACTTCTTTTCTATTGACCATGATGACTCTTCTTTTGAGATGGATGCGTTACTTACTGCCAGTGAAGTTGCCAGGGCTATTAATGAATCGCCCCGACGCTCTGCATCCGGCCCTGATGGATGTACTTATGAACTGGTGAGACGTACATGGAGGTGGAATTCGTCTTGGCTGGTTGATATCCTTAACCTCTTTTGGTCAACCGGCGTTCATCCTTCTTGCTGGAAAGAGTCCTGGGTGATTCCGATAAAGAAGCCTAAAAAACCTGCTCTCGACTTATCATCGTACCGAATGATCACTCTCACTTCAGTTTTTTCGAAGATCTTGGAGAAAGTCCTGGTCTCTCGCCTAACAGGCTTCATTATCTCTCATCAACGGATCAGCAAGCTGCAATTCGCATTTTTGCCAGGACGTTCCACATCGGCGTGCCTTCTGTCGATCCAACGTCATCTTCTGGTGGCTCGAGCTAGACATAATTATGTTTTTCTGGTGTCTTTGGACTTTCAGGCGGCATATGATTCGGTCTGTCATCCTGCTCTCCTTGGGAAATTGGCGTCTCTGGGTGTTCGTGGTCGTCTTCTCCGTTGGCTGGCTGACTACCTTGCTCGGCTCAGATTTCGCGTTCGTTGGCGGGGAACGGTTCTTCCTCCTTTCCGCAGTGTCGAGGTGTTCCTCAGGGTAGCTCCATTTCACCTATCCTTTTTTAACTTATACATTGATAATGTGGTTGATTGCTGTCATCCGAATGCGCATATGTTCTTATTTGCAGACGATATTTTTATTGTTTCCTATAGTCCCAAATGGGTGGCTGCATTTAGCTATATGCAATCCTCTTTGGATTCCATTGTTCAGTGGGCATCATCCTGGGATTTACGTCTCTCTCCTTCTAAAAGATTCGCGGTTGACTTTTCTCGTAAGCGCCGGTCGCCTGCCCCTCCTTTCCTGCTGGGCTCTGACTCAGTGACTTGGCAGTCCTCCATCAAGATTTTAGGGGTCTGGTTTAACTCCTCCCTGACCTGGTCTTCACACCTCACGCACGTCAAGAAGTCAGTCTTCCGAGCCTTGTCTGCTGTTAAAGTTGTTTGTCATCGCCGGTGGGGTCTTGGCTTCCTCAACGCTCTCGCCTTTGTCGTTGCTGTGATTCGGCCTATTCTGGAATATGCGGCGCCGGTCCTGTTCGCCTCCCCCACCTATCTCTACGACGCTCTCGAAGTTCTGCTCAACCATGCACTCCGTGCAGCCATTCACCTCCCTCGTTCGACGCTTGTGGTGGTCTTGCGTGCCGAATGTGGAATCGCTAGCGTGCGTTCTCGAATCACCCTCCTGACAGTCCGATTTTTGTACCGCCACTTGTCGATTGGTCAGCGTTCGCCTATCGCTCATCTTCTTCTGGAAGAGGACGCCTTGTCATTCTACGCTTGGAAATCCCATGGCTTTCCCCTTGGAATCGTGCTCAGTCGCTTCCGACAGGAGCCGTTTTTCGTCAACAGCGATCTTCTTCAGGCTCTGCCGGCCCCTCCTGTTTCGTCTGCACCCTGCTACTCGATTATTTGCTCAGGTCTCCCTTTTCAGCAACGATATCTGCATTCGATGCTTATCAGACATTGCTTTGGGGTGTTCTTCGCCCAGTTCTCAGCGTCGCACCACATCATTGCTACTGACGCTTCGAAGATTAACTCCTCGGTGGCGATCGGGCATTTTTTTCCACGGAACAAATCCAGCCGTTCGTTCTCCATCTCGACTATATCCTCAGTGTTCTCGGCTGAAGCATGGGCCCTAATATCAGCGCTTGAATTTGCTCCCGGCCCGTGCGGTGACCTCTTGCTGCTTACGGATAGTCGTTCTGTTCTACAGGCCTTGTTGGCCTTAAATCGCAAATCTCAAGACATTATCGTTCCTCTGCATGATTCTCTTCAACGCCTCCGTTCTTTCTACGAGGACATTGTGCTCGTTTGGTGCCCGGCTCATGTTGGTCTTCCAGCGAATGAGGCCGCTGACTCTGCCGCCCGACGGGGCCATGCTGAGGGCCTGGCCTTGTCCCCCCCAGTTACAGCCTCTGACGCTGCTCGGCACAGTGGTAACATGCTCATCTCCGCTTCTGATTCAGCCTGGCTTTTGTCCGGGTGGGCAGAACTGTATCCGTTCATTAGCTTCCGTCACAGATGGCCTAGCGAACACTGTTATCGAAGTTCCTCAGCAATCATAATTCAAAAATTACGCACGGACACGGCACCTTTAAACAGCTACCTCTTTCTGATTCGGAAACGTTCTTCCCCGATGTGCTTCTGTGGCTCCGGGCCTGAGACTGTTCCTCACTTCCTCCTCTCCTGCCCTGCGTACAGTGCATATCGGAGGGTTTGTTTTGGAGTGACAACCCTTCATTCCTCAACCTCCGTCTCTGCTCAAATGTATTCTTTGCTGGACTTTCGGGACGCTTCCGTGGCAAAACGCAAAGTTCGGGCCTTGGAGAAATTTATTACTCTCTCAAGACGTTTCTCTGTGAGGACGCCCCATTTCTAACCTTCCTTCTCATGAGCGTGTCCCCTTGATGGACTTTTGTGCTGCTACTGTGACTTCCCGTGCTGGTCGCAAGGAGGTTCTCCTCCGTGGCTGGTCGTGCATCTTCAAGAGTCTTAGTGATCAGGAGTTATTTTAGCTATTTCCGCATAGCCAACTAGTTGCTGTGAGACACAAAGCTTAGTCTATAAGCCTCATCGTCTTAATATTAAAAAAAAAAAAAAGAAAAAACCTATCTCATTTGGAGCATGAAGTTGCTGATGTTTTTGAAGTTGTTTTACATGCGCAGTGGAAGCAGACGTTCGTGACATGTGGTGTAGATTTGTTTTTGAGATACATCCTGAAAGTATATATTGAGATTAAGTGGGTGAAGTGTTACCACATTGCTGATTACATTTTTCATTTTTTAATGTATTTTAGAAGTTATCAATTTACAGGTTATTTTTCGTAGAGCCAGTTAGAAATTCTGTTTGACTGTTGTAGTGGATGTTATGTGTGGTTATTTGTTTTTTCAAAAAATTTACTTCGTGATTTTAAGAAATCCATATTCAACATTGGCATTAAAGACTTGAGCGTTATTATTGAGACGAACATATATGACCCCGGTGGCGTAGTGGTTTAAGCGATGGCCTCTGATCATTCGTCCGAAAGGGGTCCGGGTTCGAATCCCGGTGAGGCATGGATGTTGTGTTTGTCTTACGGCACTGGCTCTCTCCCTTCCCTGGAACCAGTGACCCTAAATTAGGGACGGGCGACTGCTTATAGCCCATTGAGTTGCTCATGGTGGTCGTTAAACCTCCAACCCAAAAAAAAAAAAAAAAAAAAAAAAAAAAAAGAACGTATATGACTTATTGTCAATAAATAAAATGTACAAACGTGCATGTGCCTGTCCTGTGGAGCATCATATACAGTGGGGGGTGGCCCTTCCATGAGGTATCTGCACTTCCTCCGTTCTGTGTTATTGGCTGCTTATTTTTAAATATATTTGCATACGAAACATTGGAAACGTAGTTTAATATGGCGTAGATTTTTGTTATCACTTCTCAAAATTTTTGGATTTTTTTCTCCGTTGCATTTTTGTTTGCACCTTCAATATTTTGACCCCCCCCCATCATAAGGAAATTTGCCACAGGCCGAATGGTACAATGTCCCAGTCCAGCGAGGCATGGATGAGTATTTGTCTTATGGCACCTTCTGTGGTCTTATCCTGGGACAAGTGGCCCCAAATTAGGGTTGGGGGACAGCTTTTATATATAGCCAACTGATTAGTTTATGGTAGTCTTTAACTCACAAACAAACAAAAACAACAAGTCTAATAGTATAGTACGCTATTTGCTGTCCCGGTGGCACCTGACCATTTGTTCTAGATGGGTCTTAGCCCCAGTCTCAGATTATGCATAGGTGTTATGCCATCTGATGGCACTGGCTCCAGCCCTTCCCTGTAATAAGTTCCCCTAAATTAGGGTTGGATGACTGCTTACAGCCCTCAGAGCTGTTCAAGGTGGTAAAAAAAGAAAAATAGAGGTAAAAAGCTTACTTAGGACATTTTTTTTATGGTTTATATTTTTCCAGGTATATAAACACTTAACAGTGGTTAAATTACAGCATTTAAGTTATGATTTTTTAAAATTATGTTTTTTAAGAAAATTAGCTCTTTGTATCAGAATGTGCAGGATTGCTGCCATTAATTACTATATGTTTGTCTGTGATGGACAGAATTTATGGATCTATTAAGTTTTTTGGAAAATAGATAGTTTATCGTACAAATACCTTGTGTTCACTTGTCAGAGTAAAATTACTTGTGGAAAGTTAACTCACTTATAGGTGGAGTCAAACCATCACATTATTGTAGGCTAGTTGCTGAAGGACACACTTCCCATAATTATAAAAAAAAATAAATCATTTTGACCATTTGTGACGCTAAGAGGTGGCCAATTCCTAATCAACTCCAAAAGCACTTTATTCTACAACATACAATGAAAACATAATCTTTGAGACATTAACATATTAAAGAAACAGTAACTGCAGACATTTTCTTGGAGTCAGCTTTCTCATAATCAACAAAACGTAATTGTTTTTTTAGGTTTGTCAGTAAGTCTAAAATATGTGGACACAGTTTGTAGTTTCACTTGGATGAGTAGTTTAAGGCTGTGGTTGGCTTTGTAAGCCACTCAATAAAAATGTGAACATTTGTATTTGAAGTCACCTTTCTTCTGTAAATGTGACTTTCAAAGCTATTTCTCAGATACAAAAGTAAGATCACTTGACTAGATAAGGAAGCCCATGCAAAACTAGTAGCTGATGTACTTCACTACTCTGAAGGTGAAACAGTTCATTGATTTCTCTTCTGACCAATTTTGAAAATAAAATTCCTGATTATGCCTCTCCATGAACTGAGGTTTACTTAAAGCCATGTATGTGGTTTGTGGTACAATGTGTCGAATGTGCATCTCATCTCTCGCTATTGTACATTACGGTCAGTGGCGTATCTTGGGTCGGAGACCTGGACTCTCCCCCAGTACTGTCTCTTTTTTTAAATTATGAAGTTTAATTTTTAATTGTTAAGTAATAGAAGTAACTTTTTCCTAAATTTTAGGTACATGCCATTGCTAACATGATACCAAATAATGAAGAGGATTAGGATTTGCACACTTATTTGTACATGAACTCCATTCTTCTTCTGAATACTTTATTTGTTCATGAACTCCATTATGCCGCCCCGGTACATGAACTCCATTCTTCTTCTGATTACTTTATTTGTTCATGAATTCCATTATGCCGCCCCGGTGGTGCAGTGGTCTAAGCGATGGCCTTTGATCATTTGCCCGAAAGGGGTACAGGTTCGAATCCCGGTGAGGTATGGATGTTGTGTTTGTCTTACAGCACTGGCTCTCTCCCTTCCCTGGAACCAGTGACCCTAAATTAGGGACGGGCGACTGCTTATAGCCCATTGAGTTGCTCACGGTGGTCGTTAAAACCTCTAATAAAAAAAAAAAGAACTCCATTATTCTTTCCTTTTGTGTGAACTTGAGTGTTACATTTTCATAAAATGTTTCTTCCGAGTACTTTTTCATATTTGAAGAGAATGTTTTTCTCTACTGACAAAACAGCCAAGTTTTTCGAATGTGAATGTCCTTGTGTGGCTCTAAGATATATCTTGATTCTTTTTAATGCAGAAAAACTTTCAGCAGTTGTTGATGGAAAGTTTAATATGAGGTCTGCTAGTTTGTACACCTCACTAAACACTATGTCCAATTTATTCAACTTTATGTAACACGTAATGTCTCGTACCGATTTGTTTTTGTATTGATCAAGGGAATAAAACACCTTTAGTTAATTTTTTAGTCAAGCTGTATCAAAATTTGAAGCATAGAGTTTCATTTCATTTATTACATTTTAGTTGTTACAGACATGGTATTACATAATCATAAATATATAATACATATAATATATTTTTGTAACAGGGAATGAGAAGGGAAAAGGCCCGATAGGCCTGACATGCCCTCTTCTCTCACAGCATCGAAATTTTCATGAAAATAAAAATAATTCAAAAAGACAAACCAGTCAAGTCCACATAATATCAAACTTAGCTAGGGTGGTACTATCAATAAATAAAAGAGAATAGTACATTATGAGCTTTTGGTCAGTAAGAAATGCCTGAGTTTTTCTTTAAATATATTAATATTATTAAGTGATATAATATCAGTAGGAAATGTATTCCATAATGCAGGACCAGTATAATTAACAAATGATCTAAATTGTTCTGTTAGTGGAAACATGGGGATTAGTTAGTATATTAAGATCATTTGGACTGAGTCTAGCCTGAGAGACTATATTTGAAAATTGAGTATTTTGTAGTTTAAATTGTAATAGTCTTATGAATCTATTTTGTAATGACTGAAGTTTTTTCATATTGTATAAGGTAGTTGATCCCCAAACAGATATACAATAGATTAGATGAGACTGAGTTAAAGTGTAGTATAATAAAATAATTAATTTGGGGGTTAAATTGGCCACTGCACTACTATAACCCCTATATTTCTTGAGATCTTATTAAAAAGGTAGT
Source organism: Macrothele yani (assembly GCA_039090855.1). Lineage (NCBI taxonomy): Eukaryota > Metazoa > Arthropoda > Arachnida > Araneae > Macrothelidae > Macrothele > Macrothele yani. Next base: position 4,976,755 of record CM077007.1, read on the forward strand.
CAACATGTGAATTCGATTTTAAATCATGCTGAATAATGATACCAAGATAGTTATGACTTTGATCCACTTCTATAGATGATCCAAGTAAATTAATATTCTGAATTAAGGAGGTGGGGGCTGACGTACTTGAAAAAATCATTACTTTTGTTTTGTTAATATTAATAGCCAGATCATTTTTAGTTAACCAATTAGTGATAGATGTAAAACGGACTTGTAGTTGTCGCACCAATGTCTCAACATCATTTCCATGTATCAATATGGTTGCATCATCTGCATATAAAATGAAATCTGAATTGTGTAAACAGGTACAAAAGTCATTAATATAAATATTGAATAATAATGGAGCAAGTACCGAGCCCTGAGGGACCCCTGAATTGACTGATTGTAAGTTAGATCTGGTATGTTCAATTTCTGTATATTGCTGGCAACCAGTGAGATATTTATAAATAGATAATGTAATGTACCCTGAATATCAATTGCGCACAATTTTGATAAAAATAAGTTATGATTTAAAGTATCAAATGCTTTTGATAAATCCCTGAAAAGTCCCAATGTAAATTTATTATTTATAGAATTAGATTGAATTTTATCTTTTAAGTGTAAACAGGCAATTTCTGTTGAGGAATTTGGTAAAAAGCCAAATTGATTTTTGTGCAAAATTTTATATTTTTCAATATAGGCAAATAATCTAACGAATAGTAATTTTTCAAAATTTTTAGCAAATATGGATAGTTTAGCTATAGGTCGATAATTATTAATATCTGCCAGAGAACCCTTTTAAAGACGGGTAATTTTTGCAATTTTTAACGAATCTGGGAAAATACCTGTAGCTAGAATGGAATTAAAAATATATAATAGGGGAGTAACAATGTAAAAAGTAATAGTTTTTAAAATTGGGGAAAATATCATCTGGACCTGGTGCTGTATTTATGTTAGTATTCTGCAGTTGGTAGATTAATTCGGTTCTAGTAATTTCCAAAGTATGCATTGAATTTAAAGTAATCAGGTAATTGTTGATCGTTTAGCTTAGGAAGTTGTTGTATTATACGTTGTGGTGATACAATAAAATGATTATTAAATTGATTAGCAATTTCAGTTTGATCAGTAATTTCGATGTTACCCTGAGTGAGGGGAATCGAAGTTTTTGGTATATTCCTACGGCCTAATAATATGTTTAAATGCTTCCAGGTTACTTTGGGATTATTTTTAGAAAAAATATGAAAATAATAATTTTTTTTAAATTTTCTAATGTAGGAGTTAAGATTATTTTTAATTTTTAAAAAAATAATATAATCAATTTGTGACCTAGATTTTAAGAATTTTGTGAATAGTTTATTTTTTTTTATTTATCTGATTAAGACAGTGCCTTGTTAGCCAAGGTCTCCGCTCTTCTTTGGATTTAGACGTGGTTCTTTTAAATGGAAAAGCCTTATTGTACAATCTCTTCAAAGTAATTTCAAATAAATTATAAGCCACATCAGGATTAGGAATTTGCATTATTTCATCCCAGTTCATATCATGTATTAGTTTTACGAATAGATTCGTATTATTCTCATTAATAATTCGAGTGAAATTATTTGTTGGTCTAGAGGCTTATACATCGCTATATGTGTAAATTAAGAAAATTGGTAGATGATCACTGAAATGAAAATTAAGAATACCCGATAAAATAGAGTCTGAAGGTATACATAGATCCAAAATTTGTTATACATAGATCCAAAATTTAGGCCGTATGATGAGTTATTCTTGTAGCTGAAAGAATAGTGTTATAAAATCCTGCAGTAGCAATCGCGGAAATGAATTCTGGTTGGTATGAAAGGTTTTGTGACAGATCAATGTTAAAGTCTCCAAGTAAGTCCTTTTTTCTTTGTAAAATTTATATAATTAAGTATATCAGTAAATTTTTCAATAAATAAAGAAGGGTTCACCGTTGGTGGACAATAGCAGGCCGAAATAATATTATATTGATCTTCAATTGTAATAATTTCAATAGCAGAATTAATAAATGTTGATCTTCAATTTGTGTGTAGTCCAAATTAGTTGTTTTTACAAAAATTGCAATTCCTCCTCCTCTAGACTCAGTCCTATTTTTATTAAAAGTCTGATAAAGTGGGAGATGTAAACAGTAGTCTTCAGAAGGAAACCATGTTTCCGAAATGCAAATTATATCTATTTGATAATTAGGTAGTTTAACCAATGCCTCTAGATCAGATATCTTATTGACTAATGATCTAGCATTAAGATGAATAATAATATTTAAATAATTTTTAGGGTTATTAGATATTGTATCATTAAAGTGCTGTACTGAGTAATAATTAATAGTCATATATCAATGTACCCCAAGCAGCTTTGTAGGATTAAGTCACCTCCCCTAAGCACTATTTGAGAATCCCACAATATGGTGGCGACCCCCTGCACCAATTAATAAATAATTGACCTTATCTCCTTATATTTATATATTATTTTGGCAAAAAAAAAAAAAAAAAGAAAAAGAAAAAACCAGTAAAATAAAATAATAAATCTAACAGTTAGTTATTACTACATAGCATAATATCTTTCAAGTACCATGTAGACATCAAGACACTTTCCAAGAGTTATAATCAGTGACATACAAGAACTCAGTAAAAAATTATATACATATTAATAACCTCATTACACAGTACAAATTCTATATTTCCTTCAATAATCAACAGTTCTGTAGTATAATCAAGTAATAAACCAAACGATGAAGGGGATATAGTAAAATAGGGTAGTAATAATAAAAGACCATGTACAATTCATTTTTATCTGTTATCATGCCATAATTCCAGTAGCTAAACATATTTAGTGACTAGAAAGAACAATGCTATTGAGCAGCTCTCGTGACATAGAGGAATTAAATAAAGATTGTATTTATTTGAATAGTCCCTATATGTAATACAAATTCCCTATCTCTTCCCAGTAATCAACAATTCTGTAAATTAATGAACAAAATACAATAGTAAAAAATAATAGTAACAAACCAAATACAATTTGAATTTCTCAGTTCCCATACTAACATTCTAATAAGTATGCTCACAAACAGGGTAGGAATATGTCATTTTTTTTTATTTATTTATTTATTATTTTTTTTTATTGGAGGTTTAACGACCACCGTGAGCAACTCAATGGGCTATAAGCAGTCGCCCGTCCCTTATTTAGGGTCACTGGTTCCAGGGAAGGGAGAGAGCCAGTGCTGTAAGACAAACACAACATCCACGCCTCACCGGGATTCGAACCCGGACCCCTTTCGGACGAATGATCAGAGGCCATCGCTTAGACCACTGCGCCACCGGGGCGGCAAGGAATATGTCATTAGGAACTCAAATGACAGACAAAACTATATATATCAATAACCTCAATACACAGTACAAATTCCCTGATACCTCCCAATGACCATCAGCACTATAGAGCAGTCAAATGTAATAAACTAAGAAAAGGAGGGCATCCAAAAATATAGAACGATAATGACCAACCAAATGCAGTTCAAATTACCAATTCCCATACTGAAATTCCAATAATTATAAAGATTTGACAAGTAGACAAATCCCTGTTTTTCCATGCCCAAATTCCAGTTATTAAAACAGAGCTAATAACTGTGATAAAATCTGCCATTAATCAACTCCAAGAACATACAAATACAGTATAGAATAAAAGTTAGGTTCAAGTAAATAACCTCATACACCTTATAACTTCTTCTTATCTTCCAGTAAAAAATAATAATTAAGTATGATGGTCTGATATAATAAACCAAAAAGGGATAAGGAATTGATATTATAAACTAATAACATCCAAACAAGTATAAGTCAGATTTCTTTGTTCTCATATCAAAATTTCAGCAAATATGTACAAGTAGTGGCTAGGTGAGAATAGGTCATCAAACATCTCCAATGACCTGCAGAAATTACTTAAATATTATATAAGTTGATTATCTCTACACACAGTACACAAAGTCCATACCTCCTCCCTGTGATCAGTAATACTGTACAATAGTCCAATGCAGCAAATCAAGAGATGAAAGGAATAAAATAAAATAGAGTAGAATAATAATAACAAACCATATACAGTTTACATTTGTCAGTTCCCATACCAAAGTCATACACCAGTAGAATCAGTGGAGGTAAATGGTAAACCAAACTGAATCAGATCATGTGTAGAAATTATCTTTTTTCTAGGTGAAGAGTCATTTTTCCTGACATAGATATGACCATTATTAATCCAAACGGATCCCACCAATTCTTGATGTAGCAGTCTTCTACCATGCCAGAATAATTCCTTATATGGAGGAATAAGATTTTCATTTATAAATGCACGAGTTTTGGGCAAAATACTATTAAAATCACAGTTGTACATAATGGTTCTCTTCCTATCAAGCCAGTTAGTTATCTCTTGAAGTTCTGGACAAATGTTGAACAAGCACATTAGCATTAGGTTTTTTGAAAGAATCTGATTTTAAGGGATGTATGTCACTATCCTGTAAATTGAAATCGAGAACATCAAATGCTTCTGCCAATGTACTCATATAATTCCTAAGTTCTTTTTCATCTTGTATGTAAGTCAGATCAAGACCATGAAATTCCAGATTTTTTTTTACGTAAATATTGCGCCAATTCATTAAAATCGCATTGTAATTTATTTAATTCAGGTTGTTTGAACTCCATCTGCTGCAAGAGATTATCTTGTGTAATCTTTAACCTTTCATTTTCTTTCCTAAATGACTCCAGTTGTTCCAAAATTAAATCATAGTTTGTCGACATATGTTCTATAGATGACTTACATTCCATCAGTTCACTCTTCAATTCCAGAATAGGTTCCAATTTTTTGTGTTTATATCATTAAAAGGCCTGTCTTAGATCATTTCTAATTTTTAGGTTTGTGGAGTCAATCTTTTCATTAATATCTTGTAATGATTTCAAAATTAGTTCCAAGTTAACTGGATCAGTAGTACGATTCAAACAAGGACTACTCCCTGATTTATTCGATATATTTTGTTTACTTCTTGTGGTCATAATGTCACATCTGAAAAAAAAAAAAAAATATATATATATCAGTCAATTATTAGCTTTTGGATGTCACACCAGAGGGCAGCACATTGGCACCTTATTTAAGAATTTGGTATTCTACTATTTCTTCAGGTTCACTCACAATAAATCAAATAAGTATGAACATGTAGACAAAAAATTACTTCACATACCACATTCCAAGGCAAAAAATAATGATTTCACTAGCATAGAGTACCTGTCATCTTAAATTGAATCGGCAAGAGGACTCCAAAGACTGAAGATTTCACACATATGAAGCACCTCGATACAACCATAGTTTTTGTAGTTTAATCCAGCCTTTCCAATGATGTTATTAATTCAATCTACAAATCAATGTGCAACAAGAGATCTAACACCACATATTAGTAATAATATCTGGTCGTATATCCTTTTCATGATATAATATGGAGCCGGGGGAAGCTCAACCCGTACTCTACGACATACTTGACTTCTTTAAGTTCTGACATAGATGTTCAGGGAAGCTTTCACAAAATTTATCAAAACAGTTCGAATCCAGCAAAGCCACGAATTTAAGATATATCTGATTTTAATTCATTGACACTTTACAAAAACTGAAACAACTCTTGCAAAACACTCTTATGGGCGGGAGTATGCGAGTGACTGAGATAGTTGAAGTCTTCTCTTTTCTGAGTGAACCATTGCCCAAAGCCCTCTACCAGATGATTCACGTTGTCATGGAAACGTTAGCAGGCGATCGTACAGAAGGTTTTCGCATCAGAACTGCTTTAGAAGACTCTGGAAGAGCTGCTTGCTATGTTATGCCTTTGGTTTTCGCTCGCCAGACTGAGTCAAAGAATTGAATCCGCAAGCATTTTTTTTCGCAGCGAAAGCATCGACATATTTTAATACCGTTGATAATTGACTTATTTATGTGTATTTAATTCAGTTTTATTTGTGAATTCTTTGGGCTTCGCAGCTAGCTTAGCTAGCCTCGAATATATGCCACTGTATACAGTATTTTGTGTGTGCTGTGGGTTTACTCATGAGTGTACTCATTTCTTCTTTTTTTTTGCTGTGACTTTACAGAATGACTAAGTAATTGTGGGGGAATTTCTTGATCAACAGTGTAGTGTGTCATCAGGGTTGTGCTTTTCTCATGACATTGGACTGTTTCATTTTTGTAAGTTGGTGTCTTTTTCTTTTTCATTTATAACATAGAATATGACATATTTTGTTGATCCATTTGGTACATACTCTTTTCTGTTGTTTGTTGATGTTTTATTTTAAAAACCATGTGCATGGGGTTCTTAATACCTTGTGCATGGATATAAATCTGTAATCACTAAACTAAATTCTAAACTTACTTTTCAGTGACATATCGCTGCCACATGTATAATGCACATATATCACTGCTTTCATCAAGGGTCTGAGTGAAGCACATAATACCTTAATTCCTTTAACCTGTAAAAAAACTTAAATTAAAACGTTTTTTTTTATATTAAACCAATTTTTAAGGAATTCAAAATGTTAACACTAGGAAACTATTAATGTACAACTACATCCATTCAACTATCAATACATGTGCATTATATACACCTATGAGCCATTACATTATGACCACTTACCTAATAAGCTGTCAGACCCCTTTAGGTCACAAAACAGTGGCCACTCGGCGAGGCATCGATTCGATGAGATGACGACAGATATTCTGGAGTATCTGGTACCATAATGTCAACAGCAGGTCCTCCAGTTCCCGTACATTTTGGGGTGGTGGTGATTTAGCGTGAACCCACTTTTACAAGTTGAATCACAAATGTTTGTTTGGGTTCATGTCAGGTGAATTTGGAGGCCAGGGCCATTAACAGAAAGTCACCAGCATGTTCCTCGAACCACTCCTTGACGATTCTGGCAGTGTGGCATGGCACATTTTGATGTTGGTAATGGCCATCACCATCAGGGAACAGAGTTGCCATGAATAGGTGAACTTGATCTGCAATGATGTTCAGATACCTAAGAGCTGTCAGGGATTGTGCTATTGGAATAATGGGGCCTAAAGTGTCCCAAGAAAACATCGCCCACAGCATAACACCTCCATCAATGGTCTGTTTCCGCCCAACAGTGCATTCATTGGGCATTAGCCTTTGTTGGTAATCGGTGTATCTGCGTTTGTCCATCTGTGATGCACCAGGAGTCTAGATTTGTCAGATCAGGCCACTTTCTTCCAATCATCCACAGTCCAATTTCAATGGACTTTGGCTCATTTCATGCACTGTTGGCGATGACGTACAGTCAGCATGGGCACCTGGCTGGGTCTTCGGTCTGACGCAGGCCCATATGCAGAAGGCGGCTGCGATGAACTGTGTGCTGTGACACATTGCCCTGATCACCACTTTTGTAGCTGCAGGTGATTTGTCACACTGTGGCCCTGCGGTCACTGTGAACAATGCGTGACAGTCTCCGCTCCCCTCTGGCATCAATGAGCTTTGGACGACACAGGCTGGACAAGGGTTTGTTGTTTGGCCACCTGTTCACCACTTTCGATACGTACTCACTGCAGTGGCACATGAACAACCTACAAGCAGTGCCGTTTCCGAGATCGTAGTTCTGAGGTGCCGGGCCATCACAATTTGTCCTTTATGAATTTCGATAAATCAGCAGCTTTTCTCATTCTGACTCTGAACACTCTACTAACCGGAAAAAAAAAAAAAAAAAAAAATGATCATATGTAGAGGATTTTAGGGAGTGTCTGACCCCAGGTCTTAAACAACCGTTAGAAATAGGAAGCTACGAGATTTGGGCTAGATTGCCCGATAGGAAAGTGACATGGAAGCAAAGTAGAAAGGGGGAAGAAGACGCCCTTATTTATTACCGGGGGGGGACAGTACCCGGGGGTCTACTAACCGAAAGCTGGTCCTCGGGTGGTATATATACTCTTGTATGAACTTCACCTGTGCCACCGTTGAGTCTCCAGGCGCACTTAATTCTCTAGGCGAATGTAACTGAACAATCATATTGACGAATAAAAGAAAAATCCTTACTTGTTTATAAGAAATCACTGTAATGTACTATACTGTATCATTTGTTCACAAAAATTTCCATATTGTGCTTTTATAAGGCACGCAAAGTCCTGTTAGGGTGAATTACTATTAAAACAGATAAAAATTGATGTATTCTGCATTCCATAAAATGATGTATTCTGCATTCCAGAAACTTAGCGAAGTGTTTTTAATTCAAAATGAGGAAATACCCATTTGCACCACCAGGTAAAAATGAAAGTGTCGAGGAAGTGTAAGCCATATATTCCACATGTGCAGATACAGTGCCCATTAAGAAGTACAATGAGTATAACACAGTTGTTCACCCTATGTTGCTTCCTATAGTTCATTCTAAGGATAAATATCAGTCGTACTGGTTTGTTGACAAAAAAGGGTTCAGTGATCTTAAAACTAGGTGTCAGCTAGTTCACAAGAAATTGAAAATTAGAGATTTAAAATACCTGTGGGATTTTGCCGAAATGTGGTATGCCACCACTTGGCAGTAAGAGGCCTCAGTTTCTGAGTAGTCCTCTGAGCTGGGCCTGGGTTCTAGTCTCAGATGATTCATGAGTGGTGTGTTTGTTTTATGGTACAGGGCTCTGAGATGCATGACTGCTTATAACTCCTAAAAATGTTGATCTGTAATACTTTTCTGATTGCTTTCATATAGTCTATTCAAAATACATAACTTTTGCAACAGAATTATATGCAACTTATGCACTGTTTTCCTTCTCAGGTTTGTAAGATTAATTAAGTTAGCTATGCAGTTTTTATAAATGAATTGGAATTTACAGTATCTTACACTTTCAACATTTTTTCTCTGACCATTACACTTGTATTATGCAAGAACATTGTCTCTGTGCAGTAGGAACTGTGAAGTGTCTCCAGACAAAGTTAACATACTGCATTACTTAGAATAATTATAAGATCTGTGATTCATAACTGTGAAATCAGAATATTTTATATGGTGTGAGAAATGGAAACAGACTGAAAAAATTAATTCCTGCCAACATTACTACAGCTCTTGTTGCCCTTGAATAGGCATTCTACCCTAGTGTTTTGAAACTATTAAAAGTTCCGGGTTTGCTTCCAGTCTTAATAAACAAACAATCCTTTTGGAAGGTGGATCATTCGTTTATCCATCTTCTGAAAGGATCATTCGTTTATTGCTGAGTTCTGGAGCAAACCCAGAAACAACTAAATGTTTAAATCTGCTTTAAGGAACAAAACTGGACAGCAACAACTGAATGGTTTGACTCTTTTTTTCAGTGCATTCAGATGTTTCTCTTAGTGCAGATGAAGCCCACAGATGCCTCTTCACCCAAGGCATTTTTCTTTTGTTCTCTGATAAAATACTTTCATAGTGATAAAAAGTTTCCAAATAATTTTAGAATGAAACAAATTCACATACATGTTTTCTGACATAGAATAAGCCAAATACAACTTCAGTTATTTCTGGTAAGTTCATTATATTCAATTTTTTCATTCGCAATTTAGACTCCCGTGTATTTTTCTCAAAAGTTTTGCCTCAGTTGCATCTCAGGTTTTACATCTGAATATCAGGTAAATGCAGTGGACCCACAGGTCAGTTATTAACCATTTTCTATCAGTCAGTCAGTATTTGTTTGATATATTAATGTACCATACGAGCACAACAATGTGCTTGGCATTTCCTCTATTTCTCGTTTAATCTTTGACTTCTTTCACGCAAATAGTTCATAAAAATGTGTGTCAATCTTAAAATGAGTAAAATGAGATACAGCTGAAATATAGTTTTGTCAACTAAGTGCTTTAGAAACAATTCTTATTTCTAATTCATTCAGAATATCCAATGAATATCCAGTACATATCACTGTTGCTCAGAAGAAAAAAATAAATAAAAAAATGCACTGATGTCATACATTGCATTTAATATTTTGAACACAACTGACTTGTTATCAAAATGTGGTACCACTGATTACAATCTTTGGGTAATTGATAATGTATTTAGTATTAAAATTCAGGATTTATTGTATTTACGTCAACTCTTCCTGTTACCAGAAAAAAAAAATCTTGTAAAAAGAATTGCAGTATCATAGAAGTTTAAATACACATTAACTTATTGTTCCTTATAACAATACATCAATTATTTTATACATTTGCAATGGTAGTATAAGTTGAGAAGACTTACAGAAAGGGAAAGCACTAGTAATGAAGAATCTGTGTGCAAACCTTAGTCTGCTTTAGTTTTCATAAATATGTATCTCTCATCATTTCACAGAAATTTTAATGCCAGTTTAAATGATTTTAATGAATTAGGGCTCACACACTCTCTCTCTTAGTTTGTGTGTGTGCATACATACAAGTTAAAAGTGTCCCTTCCTCATAAATGAAATCTTGGCTATGTTACTGTCCCAAAACAAATGAGAGAGGATAGGTTTACAAAATGTTTTCTGGTTTTGAGGTTGTATATAAAATATTTGTGTTAAACTTTTACATCTGAGAATCCTCTCTTTCTGAAGGCTACACTTGAAACTCGTAAAATCTTATCTTTACATCTGCATAGTTTCTGATAAGGCCTGCATACCATTAATTTTTGTTAGTTAACATTTTCACAGTACTTTTAGTAGACAAGCAGGGACGTCATTAGACTTGAATGGAGTGGAGCGATGTTGGCATAGAAGAAATGTAAGGGAAGGCAGACAATATCAATTCCAAGACAAGTACGACTAGTAAATTTAGAAGTTAAATGCAATAATGTAAAATATATAATTTTATTTTCAGAATTCAAGTTCAGAAAAAAAAATGTAGAATGGTTTCAAAAAGTTTAATAACACATATGCCCTTAAAAAGGCACAAAATCTTGGTGTGATGCCGCTCTGGGCGAGGTGTTAAAAGCATGTCATCATTTAGCGAACCATTTATTGGCCGCCCCGGTGGCGCAGTGGTCTAAGCAATGGCCTCTGATCATTCATCCGGAAGGGGTCCGATTTCGAATCCGGTGAGGCATGGATGTTGTGTTTGTCTTACAGCACTGGCTCTCTCCCTTCCCTGGAACCAGTGACCCTAAATTAGGGACGGGCGACTGCTTATAGCCCATTGAGTTGCTCACGGTGGTCGTTAAACCTTCAATAAAAGAAAAACAAACTTTTATTGAATTAGACAACACATTTTTTCACCGAAGCTCACACGCTGAGATATCCACACTCTGGTCAAGAGAAATTACGAATGTCATTTGTTTGTTTGTTCTTGTGTGTGTGTGTGTGTGTGTGTGTGTGTGTGCATAGGTGAGCATCATTACTGTCCAGCGGCGTATGCAAATGCGGTGCGGTGGCAGACTGAAGACGCATTTATGGTGTCGGATATGTAACAGCTTGCACCAGTAGCCGCTGTTGAATTTAATATGGGCAGGCACAGTACCTTTTACTCTGCCACCCTGGAGGCAGAGTCACCTGAGCCACTAGCTTTTGACCATTCGTACAAAATGCTCCCAGATTTGAGTCTCGGATTAGGCATGAGTGTCTGATGATGCCGGCTCTGTCCCTTTCCTGGAACCAGTGGTGGGAACCTACTTATAGTCCTATCGGGTGGTCATTAACCCCCCCCCCCCCAAACCAGAAACAAATAAAATAAAGATCTTTTTCCCTTTAAGAAGACTTAATTTTATTTAAGCATTGCTTAAAAGACGCTATGATTTGTTCGGACCATTAGAATCGCTGGTTTTCCGAAGTTACTGTGATGGAGGTTTTAGCAAAATAACAGACAGTTTAACGCCAAAAAAATGTGTCAGGAATGGTGCTCTGCAAGAGCAAAATTTCGGAACGTTTCAGCACAATGTAAGGCACAATAGACATCAGATTTCAACCAAAGCCAAAAACACACCATTTACACAAGAGCTATGGGAAGCGAGCTGAAACATAAGGAAACTGCTTGGCTCTTGCATGTCTTGAAGCTCATCTTGTTAGCGATAAACTAAGGAGTACGACTGGCATGGTGTCTAGAACGTAAAAAATAGACAGTGGACAAGAAAAAGGCGACTTTGTGGACTGTCAACAGCAGTGAGGTCTGTTTCTTTGTTTGTTTCTTCGGGATTTTAATGGCCACCGTGAGTAACTCCATGGGTAAGCAGTCGCCCGTCCCTAATGTAGGGCCACTGGTTCTAGGAAAGCGAGAGAGCTAGTGCCATAAGACAAACACGATATCCATGCCTCACTGGGATCCGAACCCGGAACTCACCTCGGACAAATGGTCAAAAGCTAGCACTTAAGCTGCCACATCACCGAAACAATGAGTGCTGTTTTACCGACACTTGAGGAAATACACTTGAGGACCGACACTTGAGGAAATACACTTGAGGACCGACACTTGAGGAAATACTGTGTGTACACAGTATTTCCTCAAGGGTACAAGAAATAATCCACGGGACAAGCACAAAACGCGTGATGTGTACATTATGCACCTTCCGACTATGGCTGAACCACACACACAGGGCCATTAAAAATTATTGTTGGGGTTTCATTACTTGTTTACGAGTAGTGCATTTAACATACAACAATTATAGCTGTACTAGGAAGTAGCGAAACTCTTGAAGTTTGTTTTTCAAACCTCTTCATTAGCTTAGAGGTGCTCCGACCAGATGACAAACAGGAAAGCGTCTTCCCGGTCAGTAGCTTACGTGTTCATGAGATTGTGTCTGGCTTAAAAAGAGATAGCTTTTTGTGTCCTCGAATTTCATGAAAGTCAATTTCCACTGTCCAGCGGCACTTCCACACAAACTTTGGGAAGGATCCACCTTCCGACAGTTCCATTCACTCCATCTCTTTTCAAACAGGAAATCATGGTATTTTTAAACCAGCACTTACCACAGCAGTGAATCGGACATGGGATTGATGTTGATTAAAAGTTCGTGTCCTGGCCGCCTCGTTCCCCAGACTTAATGCCACGTGATATTTTCCTTTGCGGCTACGTGAAGATCAAGTTTTTGTCCCTCTTCTACCTGTGTCCATCTCAGAACTCAGGATGCGAATCACCAACGCCATTCAACCCATCAGCGCTGAGATCTTACGCCGTGTATGGGAAGAAATGGACTTCCATGTAGATGTATGTAAAGTAACAAACGACCCTCATCTTGCGCATTTGCAAAGACAGAATAAAACTTGGTCAGTTTACTTGCACAATTTACAAAAAAATAAAATCTCCGCCGAGAAAAAGCAGCCATTTTGCCATGATACACTTTCTCTGCCGTTATCGCCAGCACAGATGGAGGGAGCGCCTTATTCATTAGTATGATTAGGTACAAAAATAAAACAAATGAGTCAGATATATTGTTTATCACTAAATGAAAAATATGCTTCTATCTCAAGTGTATTACGTGTGGTGATTTTTAAAACCCAATCATTTGAGTATCTATGTATGTATGTATGTCAGTATTTTTAAAATGAATGCTGAGATAAATCAGCACTGGTGTGCACACAGGTAAAAAAAAAAAAATACTTTTTTGAATAAGTAAACAAGAACTAAAGTAAAGAAAAATAATTAAATCATAACTATAATAAATTTATAAAACCATCTGCAGAAAGATTTTTTTTTTTTTTAAATTTAGCCATAGTTCGAATAACATTGATACGACCCACTCCCGGCCATTAATGGGTGTGGTGGATGTATGAAGTTAAATTAGGTATTAATTAAGTTCGAGGTTGTGTGGGAGATAAAAAGGGGTAAACAGCAGAGAAAGTTTTACCTGGGGGTTAGGAAAGAAAAAGATACAAAGAATTCTCACTTTGGCTGGGTAGTCGGAGTTGAGCACTTTGAAGTCTTAAATCGTAGGTCGCAGCCGACGTGCAGCCTAAGCAATACAGGAGGAAAGGATGGTTCGACGCCAGACTTTGCGGGCCACTTGTAGAAATAAATGATGATGGGAGGACAAGAGGGTGAGCAAATAATCGTAAATTCGTTGATTGTTTAAAGCATTTTTGAAAACAATTGCTCTCTTTTCATGTGGTCTGATCAGAAAAACAAGATTGCGCACTTGGTGTAAAAATAAGGAAGAAATTTCAGTCGTCTGTGCGCTGTCCAATGTTAAAGATGAGATGTCTAGGTGCTGCTGTGTGATTGGGGAAAATGAAGCAGCAAACCTCCTGCATTTTTAAGAAAAAGGGGAACAGCAACTCGAGGCAGCTGGAGAGGCCAGTTTGCCCTTAAAACAGCGGAATGCTGGTATCCGCTTGTTAAAGCAGCAATTTCGGTGCTGGGAGCCGAATGAAATCGGCATCTGGTTGGCCCATTAGAGTGACGTTAAGGAGAAATTCTGAAGTCTGTGAGTGGACGTTCGTCGCTCCAAGGAGAAGCGAAGCCAAGACGAAGCTCGGGTTCGAATGCCAACTATGGCAGTGTGGAATCATTATCCCAATCATCCCCTCCTGGAGGAAGTAAAGAGGCGAGCTTATCTTACGAGGCAAAACGAGGCTCCATCAACAAAAACGTGTGTGTGTGAGAGTACGTTAGCCGTGCAACCCCTAAGCATCAGTGCCAGGGGACGCAGCTCCCACAATTAATTCTTCAGCATAAAAGGAAGTGTGTATCAGTTACAGGTGAAATCGATAATGGATTTATTCTTGACAGCATCCATGTAAGTAGAAAGATTTTTGTTATTGTTGATACATCTGCTACGCGATTAGTTGAGGAACTGAACTGGCAAATAGTAAGAACTGAACTGTGGATTAAGTTCATTAAAATTCTCTAACGAGAACAGATTTAGGTCAAATATGACCCAGCGCTTATGATCAGCATACAACTAATGTTTATTCGTATATGTGCCATTGTTATTTTTATAGCCAATTAAATGTTTGTTTAGTGCAGTCAGCGCATTTATAGAACACATTATTTATGTGTACGAATGTGATTGGTTTGAATTGTTTAAGTATATGCCCATATAAAATAGTCTTCGCGCCAAGGACAACGTCAAATGACCATGGAAAAGAAATATAATAATTGCTTGGCCACGGTTGTTACATGGATTGTCTGCGGTGAGATAGCGGCCGCGACAGTTACATTGGTGGCAGCGGCCAAGGTCATTACAGTATTTTAAAAGAACATTTCAGGAGCTCAGGGGAAGAAAGGGCGAATGTCAAAACAAAGGTTTTGGGAAAATGGCTGTGAAGTTTGAAAATCCACTCAGGATAGTAAGGGTAAATATTTCAAACACTATTGAGTAATGAGACTCCATGATAAAACATTCGCCCTTACTCTCCTGGGAGGGTTTCCAAACTTGACAATCGTTTTCCCAAAACCTTCATTTTGACGTTCGCCCTTTCTCCCTAGAGCTAGGAGTGAAGGAGAAAGCCTTCTTGGGAAGGGTTTGGACCTGGCGGACCCTTCCCGTGTGTGCGCCACTGCTCAGATGGCTGTGTTAATAGTGCTTACTACAAAGGTGGCGCAAACCGTACGAAGCCACAGAACCAACATGTCTGCAGTCAACCGATTAAGCCGGTTTTGGGGGAATCCTTTGACTATATATATTGATAGACTGCACATGGCATGGCATCAAAATTTCTGGCTCCAACATCGAAAGCTACAAAATCACGTGACGTGTCAAAAAGATGGGTCACACATGCTGCGCTTATGGTTGCTCTGAGCGATTTAGTAAAGGATGTTCTATAACTTTTCATGGGTAAGAAACGAATTAAATACCTAAATAGATTCTTTGGGATGCTTTATAATAATTTCACTATAGCACTTCGGTGTCATCATCTTAAAATTTAAAGAAAAACACCTTTTTTTTTTTAAGGTGACCAACAGGTGTGAGACATGAGCAACTCAGCAGTGGTCTGTCCCTAATTTAGGGCCACTGGTTATAGGAAAGGGTGACAGCCAGTGCTGTAAGACAAACACAATAGCCATGCCTCACCAAGATTCGAACCCTGACCCATCTCTGACAAAGGCTAAATATTTAAACAGGAAGCTTTTTCATAAAGACTTGATAGTACTTATGACATGACATGCTAGTCCAAGCTCTTGTTACCTTGCAGAACTTTATTTTTCTTCTAGGCATCATCTGCATTTGATTCCGAAATATGAAAATTATGGAATGGTGTTTACTTAACAAGTATAGTATTTGGTACAACACGGTTTCACTAAGTATAATGTTTTTAGTTCATCAGAAAACTTGTCGGTTTGGTATATAGCGAATCAAAGTTTGCATAAATTTTCATTAGAGTAGCAAGTGCAACCATTCCACTTTTTGGGCCTGTTTTTCATATTTCCAATAACTATTACGGTGAGACAGAAATAGTCAATAAGGTTCAATTACTTAAGCAGAAAGCTTGTGGCTATTGACATAAAAATGACATAAAATATATTAACTTGAGAAAGAAAGAAACAACCGGAATGCATGTTCCAAATTCTTCGCAAATGTTCATCACATTATAAATAACGAAATGTAAACAACCTGATCTGTGCATGTATATATCTCACAAGTAAACTTACCTGAAGAGTTTTCACTGTATATGAGGAGTTTTCACATATAATGCACTGAAAATACTGAAGTTCTGCAGCGTAAATTAGTAACATAACACCATTTTTACACGGAATTTCGAGTACAAACAAGCAAATTTGCATTAGAACCAAGGATGTTAGAATATTACTTCTGGAGATGCCTCGAGTTTCTTAACTGTGAAGTCGCCAGGTGTGGGAATTTGACTTTGTTTACATAACACCTATGTAATTTCAATGGGTGTAGTTTGGAATTGCGGGGATTTTGGTTGCAGAAATTGTGTTAATATAAAACCGGAATGAATTATGCGTCATAGACGAGTCAAGTTTTCAACTTTAATGTTATATTTTGTTTTGAATTTGCACTAATGTTCGTGTATTTCAATTTAAATAAAAATGGGAAGCAGCTTCAAAATAATTAAGAATTTTATGAATTTAGCATTTTATCACATATCGGAAACAAGTTTTGATGCAAAATTTGAAACATTTGCGATGAAAGAAGGCAATTCGGTCAACACACAATGCATTGCAATAGCATTGAAAACCATGAGCTTTCCCACACATTGATGACTGTCGCTCACGGTTGCAGGCTTCAGGCAAAGTGGTACTGCTCCATTAACAAAGGCATCTCCAGATATCGTATTCTAACCTCCTTGGTTAGAACACATACAAAACTTATGACCACTTTTCGATCTAATTACTTCTAAATGATTGCAATAAAATTTTGATTCAGGTAGTTTTCTTAACAAGTATATCCTTATATACAATATTTCTAAAGCCCACAGTTCAAATGTACACAATTTACTAATTCCTAATCCTTTAAAATGACTTGTCAGCTCATAGGCAAATGTTGGAATTAAAAGGCATGTGACCATTTCTGACACATGTCACATGATCTGATGCCCTCTCATGTTGGGCCCACAATGGCTCTGATGCAGCTATTGCCAGTGCACAGTCCATTAGTACATGTGTTTATGGTTGAAGGGTGGATTACATTCGGGTGGGATGATATGGATGTGGTCAAGGGGTTCTAGAAAGTAGAGGAGACCATGACAGAGAGATGAGTTCCTTTTCAGGTTACAGCCGTCAAACACATTGGTGTCATGTTTGGCGCCACACACGACAGCGTTGGAAACCAGTCGGAGGCCTTGGTGTCAACATGACATCACTAAAGGAGGAAACTCTGATCTCCGTCATGGTCTTCTACTTTCCAGACTGCCTAGGTATGATTATATCGTGGGCTTGTTGTGTAGTGTATATGAGTATTTTGGCGGACTTCATACATTCTTGCATGTTTCACTTTTATCCCAATGGATACTTCAGATGACGGACCCATTCACTGCTCCTCCACTGCCTATTGAATTAGTTTGATGAATAGCCGTGAAGGCTCTGCACATCTTTCACGGTCCCATTCCCCAAACTATGTCTGGCTCAGAATGTTAGAAACATGTTGTAATCAGTTGTTTGCTATTGTACCCATTGCCGTCAGCTGCGTGATAGCTACTACATGTTCTGCTTCAGGGAAAGTAGGCCTTGAAACTTTGTGCCATCCTACATCTCTTGGAATCTATGCTACTCACCATTCATGTAGTCTGCAATTTTTTGGGCACTGTGTGTAATTTGCAAATTATGTTTTTTTCAACAAATCAACTTTGATATGTGCAACATTTTAATGCTTTTTGGACCAGCAGTAGGGGACTCCAAGTAAACCATTTCCTATTGATAGTTTCAGGTATGGTATTAGTATTAATGCTGTTAAGCTCAATCCTACTCTGACTGAATTCATTAAGAGGTATGGAAACAAAGTAAGTATATCAACTATAATGCAAAATGAATGAACTGACACTGCTGCTTTTATGAACATAAAATTGGCATTCGAGGGTCGTTCTAAGAATAACAAGACTGATTTTACATTGTACAGAAGTGTAATGCTGGAAATATTCTTGCATACTTTCGAAGTATTCTTCCTCTGTCTGAATGTACCGGTCCCACCTTTCTATCCACTTCCAGAAAGGTGTGTTCGAAGCTCTTCCTCGTCATGTGATCCATCACAGCATTGTTCAGTTCAGTATTTGATGCAAATCGACTCCTACAAAGTTATTTTTTTCCCTTCGGGGAATAAGTGGAAGTCACTCGGCGCCAGGTCCTGTGAATACGAAGAGTGCCCCATCATGTCGTAGCCGGCACTTCCATTGATGACAAGCCATAACAGGATTTGCCTTCTGCTCATCCGTGAGCAAGTGGAAATCCACTTTGCAGCAGCTTTTCAGTACCCCAACTGGTTTCTCACAATGTCATTAATGGAACCAACGGCCTTCTGCATTGCTCACTTACATTAACAATCTCAGTGGTCATTCGGCGGTCTTCACGGAAGAGTGCCTCGATGATATTGACACTAACCTCCGTAGTCGATGTCGAAGACCTACCGGAGCGTAGCACATCTTCCAGACACTCTCCACCATTCACAAATTTCTTGTGCCACTCAAAAACTCTTGCATGGGACAAAGTATCTGCCTTATAGGCTGTTTTAATCATTTCGTGCATTTTTGTGGAGGTTTTATTCAAACACACACAAACTTTTATAGCTGCTCTTTGCTCCAGTTTTAAATCTATACTGGATTACAGAAACACGTTTGAACTCTACGCCATCTACTACAATAATGACCTAGCGGAGCGCTGTAATGATGGGTTTTCACGTAACACCTTGCAGGTGGTCTGACGTGGGCAGCTGCATTTTTCTACTTGGGTTTGTTTTGGCGCTATGATGTCAGTCTTGTTATGTTTTGAACAACCTATGTAGTTCTGACAAAAGAGTAGAAATTACAGTTAAGGCTTGCTAAAATTTGATCTAATGTTTTTTTTTTATTTTCCTTTGGTGTTTCCCATAGTGTTTGCTTTTCAGCCTGAAATAACTGGCGTTAACCGTGGACTATTTGAAGAACATCTTTAATTTTCCTAAAGATGCAAGATGCTAACTAATTATGTTTTCAAGTCCCAGTGTCTGCCTTGAGGTTTTCTATTCTGGCTGTTTGCATGCAGACCTCGACATTTATTTCTGTGTTGTGAAATGATCTGGTTAATTATTTTTTTGTATGTTTCTAAATGTTAGTTACTAAGAAAGAGGTATATGTTCCCTGTTTTTTCTTAACCAAGCTGTTTTGTATGTGCTTTTGTTATATGATAAATGATTTAACTTATGTACCTTTTGTACTTTTGCTTTGGTGATTTTAATAATAGGTAAAATGTAGATTTTTAAGTACTAACTGTTGACAATTTAAATCATAAACGTAAAGTTAACGTTTTCTTTCATTAGCGCTTTCAGGTTTCTCAAAGTGATGTGTGCTGAGAGGTTTTCCCCAGAGCCTCAAGCGAATTATGGCTCTCAGGCTTCTGTAACATTTCAATTCTTTGGAAGAGCTAGGGAGCTGATGAAATGTAAAGAAATGAAAGCCGATTTTCGTTGTGGTGATTATACCACCCTGACTTTAGGACTAGCAGTGTTGAAAGCTTTTCCACAGTTGGCGCCTATCGGGACTGCCATGGAAGTTTCTCTTGATGAAGAACATGCCCTTGATCACAAGTTTGTAAATGTGAAAACTGATAACACCATATCCATAATACCGCACTCAGCAACAAGTGAGGAAGTTGGAACAGGTTTAAATTGGGAGAAGAGGTCAGTTCATTTTCTCTTTTTTGGAGCAGCTGGGGAACTTATAAAAAGTTCTGTAACTGAAGATTTTCCTTGTGGTGACTATACTGGTCTTGGTTTGAAACTTCAAGTGTTGAGAAACTTCCCATCTTTGGAACCTCTGAAGAATAGTTTTATACTTGCTCTTAATGAAGAGTATGTCACTGAAAACGAGACTGTTCATTTGAAAGATGGAGACACTGTTGCAGTAATACCACCTTTAAGTGGTGGATAATTTTATTTATACAGATACTCCGTTTGCATAGAGGATTGTCACTCCTTGCTGGTGTTAAAAAAAAAAAAAAGTACATTTGCTTTTTGCAGAATATCCTGAAGTGCCAAGCACTGCCAATAATGAGAAACCTGGAAATTTTTTATTGTTCTATTTGAAATTTTTAGTCCAGCATTAATTGAGTTTATTGTATCTGTAAAGATATACATATGTACATTATGCAGAGAATAAATATATTTATTAACATTGTATTTGTTAATATTACAAAGATTTGCTTGATTAGTCACGACTTAAATGATGAAATTTAATATTAAAATTGTTATGAGTTGTAATATAGTTGTTTACACATTACGCAACAGCTATTATTCTTTAGTTTACTGAACATGCCTTCTTTCAGTTGTGATGAAAAAAATCAAAAATTTATATGCTGAATTTTACAGCAAATCTTTCATTAATTCATTTCTAATTCTTTGAAGTTCTGAAGAATTCATTTGCGATGATATTTGCACGTGGACAATATGTTAGCGATATTTGGGCTTTACCATATTTCATAGATTTTTGCTGGATTTAAGAAGAGCGCCCGAGACATAAAACTGATTTATCATATTGAAGTTCCCACATTCTTGAAGTTTGGTAAATAAATGGGGATATAATTTTCATGTTTTCAAATTTTTTTTTGTCAGGTTGAGCGTATTTTAAGTACAGTTCTTATATGCAACTATTATTTCCACTTGCCTATGAGTGCTGACATAACATGATATGTAATCTATGAAGCACCCAATCACTTCTATTAAAAATCAGAAAATGTGTGACACTGCTTTTTATCTTTTTATTTTTTATTTTTTGCTGGCTGTAAGATTGCTTGCTTTCCTTGTTCTGTATATATCACCATTGTGTTATCTACTGCAGTGTTTTTATGTGTTATATTAGTAACTAGATGATTCATTCTTTGGCGAACTATGCATTCATTATTCATGTACTTATAACTCACTGGGAGTTTTAATTGGAATGTACTGCCCTGACGACGCAGTTATTTAAATGCTGGCCTCAGAACGTTCGATTGAGATGAGTTGTCGCTGATGAAGCATAAATAGCCTGTCTTACAGCACTGGTTCTCTCCTTTTAATAAAACAGTGGTCATAATTTAGGGACAGCAACTGCTTATAGTCCAGTGAGATGCTGATAGTGGTTCATGTACAGTATGTATTGGCAGACACAGTCACGGAACTACTATTTTTGAAGTAATAGAATAACAGAAATGTAGACATTGGAAAAATCTATGTACAGCACATTACATAGATTTTTTACAATACATAATTCTGATGAATAATGCACGTTATCAAGTAACAGGAGTAATGAAACGTAAACATTCAATACTGGTTTCTTATGGGAAAATAAGCTGTTTAGGAAACAGATAAAACCCCATTTGTTTCTTTTTTGGCGAAATTCAGACAGCATTTGAGGGGGAGGGGGAGTTCACTCCTATGATGCATTAGTTCTAGAGCTGTTTATAATTTTAAAAGTAACGGATAACTGAACTTGAAGTTGTTCAGAGAATAGAAATTAAAATTTGACATTGATAGAGTAGTTAGTTAATACAGGCAAAAATTTAGTACGCTGATACTTTGTATGGTGAACAATTAGGAAAATCGTATAATTATGGTTTTGATGTTTTTGTCTTCCGCGTTGGATCTTAACACGCTGTAACATTAGAAAGAAAAATAGTTCACATAATTTTACACTAATGCACAGGTGCTGGACTACGTTTGACATTAGATACGAAAGCTTGTTATTGCTATATAATAATGATTATTTTTTCTGTGCAGAAACAAAATTCTGCTTGTGCTACATCATTCATCTAGCCTTTATCTAAAACAAATTCTCTGGCCCTGTGATTTATGACCCTAAAATAGGTGCAACATTATTTAATGTGTAACAAAATTTTTTTTTCGAAATAAAACACGGTGGCGAAAGCTCTGAAAACACGACTGCAACACTCATTCCTCCCAGTTTTTTTTTTCTTGTATTTTAAACATGTTTTCTTATGTCCAGATATTCTTTTTTCGTAGCTTCCCCCCCCCCCCCCATGAAGTTTGAATTTGCGTACTGAGGAGAAAAAGAAAATCGTTGTTACCTTTGCTATTGTTTTGATCAATTTCATATACATCCGATTATTTCCACCACAGTTTTTTGCTTGCTCGTTGGTTGTATTTTGTTATTTCAAGTGCCTGTCAGTGGTTGTTTTGAAAGTCAGGAAAACAATGAAAAACCCTCACGTATTTATCATTTATATTATAAAAAAATAAAACGTCTATTAGTGACAAATTTTTGGTTGCCAAAAGAGCATTAGTAACTTATATGTAAAAAAAACTTAACATATTACTCCTACACTGAAGAGCAATTGAATTAGAGACAGCTGGCGTTATGCAAATGTGGCGCTGTGGGCGGCCCTGTAAATGGAAACGACATGACGTATGCAGCGATCTGACAATATAAGGAGAGATGTTATGGGAATCAGTAAGAGTCGGACGCAGTATGGGTAAGACGAAGGATCTAAGCGCATTTGATCGTGGGCAAATTGTCGGGGCCCGACGAATGGGTCACTCCATCTCGGAAGTCGTGCAGGCACTGGGATTTTTACGAGCCACTGTGTCACGGGTGCACCGTGAGTACATCAAATCCGGTAGAACCATCCCTGCAAGGGCCAACTGCCGTGGACAACAGCGTGTGGATGAGTGGGGTCATCGTCGGCCAGCTCGCATTGTAACAGCGGATAGACGGGCCACAGTGCAAGAAATCACTCAGCAATTTAACGCTGGTGTACAAAAATGTGTAAGCAGCCACACCATCCAGAACCATCTCCTCGCTATGGGGTACAGAAGCCTTCGTCCCACGAGGGTACCGCTGCTGACCGCACATCACAGGGTGCAAAGATTAGCATGGGCGCGGGAACATCGCCACTGGACCCTAGACATGTGGAAAAATGTTTCCTGGACTGATGAGTCGAGATTCACGTTGGTACATGCGGATGGCAGGATACGAGTACGGCGCAAACTACATTAAGCGTTGGATCCTTCTTGCCAGCAGGGTACTCTCCAAGCTGGTGGGGGTGGCATTCTCGTCTGGGGACTGTTTACGTGAACTGAAATGAGAACCCTGGCACGTGTGATATCGTCCCTCAAAGGTCAACGTTACCAGGATATCCTGGACGACCATTTGCTCCCGTTTGTGCGCCTTCAACATCCCACTGGGGACCTTATCCTGCAACAAGACAATGCACCGTGCCATCGCTCCCGAATTGTATCCGAATGGTTGGATGAACACTCCACCGACGTGACCTTGCTTCCTTGGCCAAGGAGGTCACCTGACCTCAATCCCATCGAGCACATCTGGGATACCATCGAGAGAGATGTTCGAGGCTCTGACCCCCTCCATCAAATCTTCGTGAACTGTGGGAGCTTGTTCAGGGGTCGTGGATCCGCATGGCTTCCCAACGCTTCCGGTGTCTTGTCGAGTCCATGCCGAGACGAATCGCCGCAGTCATCAGAGCGAAAGGTGGCGCTACACGTTACTAGACAGGTATCTCTAATTCAAGTGCTCTACAGTGTATATATCGTCCATCACATTCAAACCAAAAAGGATCTAATACCATTTCAAAAGGGAACTCTGTTACCTGATTCAGATGTTTAAAGAATAAAAAACTAAAAACATGTACACGGCTCAACATAGAAAATGTCACACCAGGAAGTATTTGTCTGAGCGCTATGCAAATTCTCTATTATTAGTCGACAGTTGGGTTATTCAAATGATTGCATTTACAAACTAATCACGTGATGGGTGAGATAGATAAAAGGGCTCGGCGTAGCTAAGTTCGATCACCTTCACCCAGCAGATACGTCGCTAGACTTCAAAATCAAGATGGGCGACGGGTGGACAAGCATTATTTTTGGTAGGGCAAATTCGATAGCAACTATATTTACGAAACACTGAAAGAAAGAATTTTTAATGCTTTTCCTTACCGGCTACAAAGGAATTCGTGCAATCCCCACCCCCTTAACTTGGACACCATCGCCCTCATACTCGGATCTGACTAGTTACGCCACTGGTGTAAGATACAAGTATACTTCCAGAATGTGGCCTTCCACTTTTTGCTTGCTCTGAATGCATTGTCTGAATTGCTTTTCAAAATTTTCAGTTTTTGATTACGAAAATAGTACTGTACTTGGACAACTTATTTAAAGGAAATTATTTTTGTTTATCTGAATCATATTTTAACGTCGTGGCACACGGATACAATCCTCCCCCTCCTCAATTCCCTTCCTTCAAGACAGTGACTTCTCCTTGCACTCCTCCCCTACAAAGTAGTCGTCAGACACTTCCTGCACTCTCACTGCTTCGGCGCAGTCTTAAGACCGCTAGTGTAGCTTTAGACACCACTTTACGTATTGGAATCCCCAATTTTGTAAAGAAAGTAAATAGCAGAGTAATTAGTAATGACCTCACTGAGTGAATTCCTATCCACCCACCTCATTCGCCCCATAGCCATACAAATACGAAAAAGAGGCTTAAACTGAGGAATTGGAAGAATGGAGAACAATTGAATTTTCACGGCCCTGCGGATGCTATTTTGATAACCTTTCTATGGAGTAGTAAACAAAGCACTTCCTAGGGGAAAACACGTAGGGCTACATGAAGTAAAACACAAGATTTATTATTACTTGGAGAGTCCAGATTATATTTTAAAGTTAAATATATTGAAAAATTTGAGCCCACCCTCGCACACCCATGGTGACGTCCCTCTCACCTGGCATGTGAACCACTGCATCGGTGGGGAAAGCTAGGATAAGGAGTGAGAATGTGTGGTCAACGTCATCGGAAATCCTGCCATTATCTTTTTTTCTTTTTTTGGATTGAAGGTTTAACGACCGCTGTGAACAACTCAATGGACTATAAGCAGTTGCCCGTCCCTAATTTAGGGCCACTGGTCCCAGGGAAGAGAGAGAGCCAGCGCCGTAAGACAAACACAACATCCATGCTTCACCGGAATTCGATCCCGGACCCTTCTCAAACGAATGATCATAAGCCAGCGCTTAGACCACTACGCCACCGGGGCGGCAATCCTACCATCTCACGGAAACTTTTACGAGAGGCTTCAAACAGGGCTACGTACAGCTGGTTGGTGCATGCGTCGCATAGCAGCAGAAACGCATCTGCATGCAACAACTGTCTGCTGAATGTGGCGACAATGTTTGTAGGATGGTAATGTACGTCGCCGTAGTGGGACTAGTGTACGTAGGATGACGTCCGAACGTTTCGATCGCCGCATTCGATGACAAGCCGTAGTAGCTCTACAATGCACAGCGGACGACATTGGGTGAGGTGTACAGGCAGCTACAGACATCTCTGTATCGACATAGACTGAATCGAAGATTGGTTAAAGCAAGTTTTGGCCTCTCGTCTGCTTTGCGACTCCTGCAATTCTCTACAGCGCATCGTCGTGCAATGTTGCATTGGTGCCGTACCAGACGTGCGTGGCTGGACGAATGGAACCATGTATTCATCGATGAATTTCGCTTCTATCTCATCGCCAAGTGAGAGTTTGGAGAGGACGTGACCAATGGTCTGATCTTTCTGCCATATGTGAGCGTCGTACGTCTCCTCAGCCTGGTGTCATGGTTAGGGGATCCATCAGTTTCATCAGCCGTTCACCACTCGTAGGTATAGTGGGTACAGCAACAGCATGATGCTTCATCAACGATATGTCGACGAGGTGATGTTGCCAGTTATCTTGTATCTCCGTGGTATCCCTGATGCCCATTTTCAACAAGATAACCCCCTGCCCTCACACTGCCAAGATCAGTAGTCAGTGCCTACAAGGTTTCCAGATGCTGCCATGGCCGCCCCGGTGGCGCAGTGGTCTAAGGCGTTGGCCTCTGATCATTCGTCCGTAAGGGGTCCGGGTTCGAATCCCGGTCAGGCATGGATGTTGTGTTTGTCTTACGCGGCACTGGCTCTCTCCCTTCCCTGGAACCAGTGACCCTAAATTAGGGACGGGCGACTGCATATAGCCCATTGAGTTGCTCACGGTGGTCGTTAAACCTCCAATCAAAAAAAAAAAAAAAAAAAAAAAAAGATGCTGCCATGACCAGCGCGATCCCCCAGACTGCTCTCCAATAGAGTACTTAGTATGAGACGTCAGTAGTAGGGGGACTTGGGCGGCGGAAGTGACGTCACAGATGGGCGTGGTCAACTTCCAGAAGTGACGTCACGGATGCGCTTCCCGTAGACGTCCACGGGGAAACTTTACTTCCGGTGGCAATGATGGGCGTGGTCGTTGGTGTCCGCCATTTTTTTTACTGCATGACGTCACCTTCACGTCGATGTTGACGAAGCCATTTTTAATTCTGGGTAGTTAGGGGTCAGCGTCATTTTCTTGTAGGACTTCCGTCCACAGGTAGTAGAGTTTAGGTCCCAGCCACCTACAGCGAGATCGCCTTTTGGGCAGGACACAGAAACTGAAGGAATGAGAGCAAGTCTAGCGACTTTGACAGAACAGTTTGTAGTGAGATTAGAGTACAGTAGATGGCGCCACCGTACAAGTACGATATTGCACATAGATGGGTGAGAGAATTTCAGGGAGGACATAGGAAAGGATACCCATTTAACCAGTGGGTCCAGCCTGGGGGCCGTCATTTTACGTGCTCGTCCGATGCACGGCGGATATTCAGCGATTGTTAGTAAATCACGCAATCTCTGAAAGATCAGCCCAGGCTTGAACCTGGGGACCCAGCATCGATAGCCTGAAACACTAACCACTAAGCCATTTTTATTTTTTGGGGAATTTCCCAATCTGTTTTTTCGGGTGATGGTGGTAAATTTAATTGTAAGTGGACTCGGGAAATTTTTTTTCAACCATGGATTTATTATCGAAAAAGAGAGACGACTAGGTTTGGAACCAGTTGGATTCGAACGCGGGACGTTTACGTGGAAGTCAAATGCTCTACCGATTCGGCCGCCAAGTCTTTGTTAGTTGGTCGGAAGGATTAAGACATGTGGTTGCGTATGGGGGAAGATTGCCTGAGGGGATTTGCAGTTGGCCGTCTTACGATGAATACAGGAAGGAGGGCGTATTAGAAGTTGACGTGGTTTGAGATTCTGTTAGACACATTCAGCTCCAAGTCTGATCATTTTTTTTTTCAATAACTTGATCATTTTGCAACGAATTTATTCCTTACTTTTTCTCCATAATTTCCCATTTTATATACATAATTTTTCAACGTAACGACTTTATTTTCTTTGAAGAGATTTCACGCTTTTTAAACGGACGTACCAACATAAAGACGTTTCCCAAAGTTTTGTGCTGCAGACATAATCTTAAAACACGAATGTTTATTAATGTACTTACGTGTTCATGGCATTTTCTGTTACATTTGTTAACAATGTACCTTTTTCCGCCATAAAAGCCGCAATGTTTTATACATAATTAAAATATTTTTTTTTATGTTTTCGTATTTTCTTTTATGATTAATCAGTGAAATGTACCTTTTAATGCATTATCTTAATCTTCTTTTTTTCTAAATGCTTGCATACTCGTTAAACTTCTCGATGTACCATCATTATTTTATTTTCTTACTTTTCAATCTAACAACTACTTTTATCGAGGCTTTATTTTTTCTGATTTAAACAAGTAAACGTTTCTTCATTATTATTTCGTTTTCCTACGCAAAGAACTTTTCTTACTTGATTTTAATGTATGACCTAATCTGGTTTTCTATATAGCTGTTTCATGTTTGCTCAAGAAATATACAGATCTATAGCAGATATACATAAAATTCGCTCGTAACAGTATCTTTTTTTTTTCAGATTGAAACAAACATACGTTTCTTAACGACTTGATATCTGTTCCACAACATGTGACAAAACTTCAGATTTTTAATTTTTTCCCTCTGAAACTGTTTTTTTCTTCTTACTTGCTTTTAATGTATGGTTTAATCTATTTTTCTATCTTACTTTTCTATATGTGTACAAGAAATATACGGATCTATAGTGGTTAAAATTCGATTGAAACAATATTTTCTCCATTCTTACTGTATTTTTACATTTCTTTCTAACAGACGTTTTTTCTACTCAATTCCCGCTATCTAACTTAATCTATGTTTTGAATATCATTCTATGTCAGCGTATTCGTCCATTATTTTATTTCAAACTTTGCTAACTGCTTCATACTTATATTCTGACTTTATTTTTTTCATTTCAAGCAACGTTTCTTAACGACTTGAATTTCCGGATGTGACAAAACTTCAGATTTATTTTTTTCTCCTCTTAAACTATTTTTTTCTTACCTACTTTAAATGTGACTTAATTTATTTTTTACATCGCTGTTTCGTGTATGTACGAGAAATATACAGATCTATAGCAGTTAAACATTCGATTGAAACAGTATTTTCTTTATTTTTACATTTCTTTCTGACAAACATTTTTTTTTCACATTTTCCCCATATTTAACTTAATTTTGTGTTTTCGAATATCATTCTATGTTCACGTATTCGTCCATTGTCTTTTTTCTAACTTTACACTTCATTCTTACTGTATTTTTTCCATTTAATTTCAACCAACGTTTCTTAACGACTTGATATCTGTTCTACAAGATGTGATGAAACTTCAGATTTTTAATTTTTTCTCTCTGAAACTGTGTTTTCTTACTTGCTTTTAATGTATGGTTTAATCTATTTTTCTATCTCGCTTTTCTATGTGTGTACAAGAAATACACGGATCTATAGTAGTTAAAATTCAATTGATTTCTTCATTCTTACTGTATTTTTCCATTTTTTCATTTACAGTAGTTAAAATTCAATTGAAACAATATTTTCTCCATTTTTACTGTATTTTTACATTTCTTTCTAACATACGTTTTTTCTTCTCAATTCCCGCTATCTAACTTAATCTATGTTTTGAATATCATTCTATGTTCACGCATTCGTCCATTATTTTATTTCAAACTTTGCAAACTGCCTCATATTTATATTCTGACCTTATTATTTTTCATTTCAACCAACGTTTCTTAACGATTTGAATTTCCGGATGTGAGAAAACTTCAGATTTATTTTTTCTCCTCTTAAACTATTTTTTTTCTTACTTGCTTTAAATGTGACCTAATTTATTTTTTTCATCGCTGTTTCGTGTATGTACAAGAAATATACAGATCTATAGCAGTTAAAAATTCGATTGAAACAATATTTTCTTTATTTTTACATTTCTTTCTGACAAACATTTTTTTTTCGCATTTCCCCCTATTTAACTTAATTTTGTGTGTTTGAATATCATTCTATGTTCACGATTCAGACTTTATTTTTTCATTTCATTTCAACCAACCTTTCTTAACTACTTGATATCACAAGATGTAGCAAAACTTCAGATATTTTTTTTTTTGTTTCTTCATGTAACGTAATATTTTTTCAAAACTCACTTTTAAGTATTCCTAAAAGCTTACATTTATGAGAAATATACAGATCTGTAGTGGTAAAAATTGGACTGCAACAGTATTTTCTTTATTCCAACTTTACGTTTCTATTTCTTTTCAACAGGCGTTTCTTCATTATTATTTCTTCATATGTAAGCAACTTTTCTTTCTTTCTTTTAATGTATAACTTAATAAATTTTTCCATCTTACCTTTTTCGTGGGTATACGAGAAATATACAGATCTATGACAGTTAAAATTCGATTGTATTAGTATTTTCTTTACTATGACTTTATTTTTTCATTTCATTTGAGTGAAACGTTTCTTAACAACTTGATATTGCAAGATGTACCAAACACTTCAGATTTTTTGTTTTCCTCACTTTCCAACTCACTTTTAAGTATTCCTAAAAAACCTGCATGTATGTGAAATATTCATATTTTTTCATTCTATCCTAATTTGCTATACTTTTCTTTAACTAACCCAACAGGAAAATCATTCATTGTCAAGACATTCATTCTAAAGCATTCTTTCTTACGATAAAATTTATATTCTTTGCAATATATTTTCAGTATATTTTTTCTAAATCAACAGAAAAAAACATTCATTCTGGAGACATAGCGACCAAGTCCGTACTTCCACTAAACATCATATTCTTAGCAAACATTAAACAAACATCGCCAATTTGTTGCTTTCATTGACAGGGCGATTTTTTTTTATTTTAGTTTTTTATATAGTCGCAAAAATCCCATAGAATAACATGAGAAAATCATTTACCTTAAAGGAACGTTTTCAGACATGTTAGAAATCTTAAAAGAGCAAAATATTTCACTTGAAAAGTTAAGGGGTACGTTTTTAAAAAGTTCATAATTGAGGAGGATTGTGTTTTTTACAACTTCATTTTATATAAGGTTAGTTTCGAGAAAGTTAAATTTCGTCTAGTGTTAATCGAACAGAAGAAATATACATCAAGGAAAAAAACTGAAATTATACATATGCAAAGAATTTGCTACGGCTGAAGTTCCCCCGAGCGAGTTATTCAACCAATGCTCGTATTACCCATTCAAAGATGGAGGTATCAGGATGACCAAATCCCTCGTTGTTGCCTTCTTGTAGCAAAAGAGGTGGCGAACTTCACCAAACATGGTTCCATAATATTGGAGAAACACATTAAGGTTTACGGAGCAATTAAGCCCACGCCAGTGACCTTCGTTCACATACACTCACATTCAAACAGAAAAAAATATAAATGAATGACAAAAAATAATGAAATAAAAGTAGTCCTGAAAAGGACTGATGTTTAGTCCTAAAAAGGACTTTTTTTTTATTCCTCAAAAGAACTTTTTTCTCTCATCTGGACTCTAAATTGCTCCAACGTATTCCACATTCTTGAGCTTCTACAAGAATTTTCTTCACATTAATGTTCTCGAAGAAAAAGTGAGTAATGGTGGGACGTATCAGCGATTGAAGGCGCTCACCAAAGTATTTCCCCAAAGTTTTGGGTTCAACAAGAGCAAATGCTTCGTCAAAGCATAGAGTCCATTTGTCTTCTTCTGTTTCGTTAAAGCACCTATGCCCCAGCTGATTGTTTGGCATGAGATTAGGATGCAAATGACATTCTCTGCAGTAATAAACTTTTGTAATTTTTTTCCAACCGCATCGACCAGAGCAAGTTTAAGAGCATTGGTGTCTTGATCAGATATCGTATGTTCGAGTCCGAATTTACTGCATACCAATCTCGCTGCGTCACGAAAAACTGTTCCAAACTGTAATTGTAGAATACCGTCCCACAGCTTTTCAGAAGCATCACGAAGCGTGTTGAATTGTTCCCAGGTTAGGGACACCGAAGCACAATTCAATTGCAAGGCATCATTGGAGCACGTGAACAGTTGTTGAAAGGTGTACATAGGCCCATCAGATGAAGGTGAACAGTTCATCAACAATTCTTTATTGATCACTTTGATTTCGTTGAGAGCGTCATAACAATGCGAGCGGTCCATGAACTTGAATGTTCTAGCAGACATTGTCACGCCATATTTGGTAGAAAACAGTTTTTCTCCTTTGGTAGTGTTGCTGCGAATGTGCACTCTCACAGTTCCAGAAAAATCAGTCACTTTAGCAACTTTGTTTCCCCCGAGGGACACATGATGAAGAGGCATGCTTTCTAATGAAATACCGTGAGGAGGAGGTTCGGCAAACGGATCAGGGCATCCATAGTTTAAAAGCTTCCATCGTGCTTCCATTAAGCGCGGATCATCACTCACTTTTTTCTTGGCATCAGAAACATCTGAAGACGAAGAAGTTCGCTTCATGTTTAACGCAGATCGACGAGGAGTCAGGTAACACAACGTGCACAGAATTCGAAGGCAGAGAACAGAATGAGGGAGCTGGTCTGTCCTCGGCCAAAACTGATAACAAATTGTTGTTGACGCATGCGCGTTGTTCACTGTGTGATGACGTGGATTGTATAGCCAACGTGATAAAGGAGCCTCTGTTATCATCTTTCTAAAGGTCAGATTTAATCGAACATCAGGTGCATTTTCGCAACGTGGAAGGTCGTGAAACCATGACTCATTCGTCTTGTTCACGCATGTGTGTTGTTCGCTTCTTGATGACGTGATTGGATAGTCACGTGATAAGGGTGACCCTGTTATCATCTTTCTAAATGTCAGATTTGGACGAATATTGGCATTCTTGCAACGTGGCAGTCCATGATACCATGACTCATTCGTGGAGGGTAGCATTTGTAAAAGGGATCCACATTCCAAAGCTATGACGACAGGCTGAAAACCATCTCTTTTAAAAACAAAGTCCCTTGTTTGGCCTAGAGAAACTGAGGCAATGCATGAATTTTTTACTATTTCACATTCGTCATCTCTGTTAACACCAATACAGGGATTTCCATTTTTATACTTATTAATCAAAACAAAATTGAATATTTCTCCACATACATTCTCAACAGCATCCTTGATTTCACGAAGTACCGGTATCTAAGGTTTAGCCAACACACTCAATCCACTGAATGAGTAATGGAGATGATTATCACCGTAGGCCACATGTTGTCTAGGAATTTTATATGTTTTTCCATAAATCTTAGTTTTGCTAAGATCATCACCGATATATTCTACTTCATTTTCGAGGTGGTTAAGATAATCTGTAGCTTCAGAATCAGAAAATAATTTTTCATAGGAAAAATGGAGGCCATCCGTATGATACATCTTAGAAGAATACATTTCTTCAGACGAAAGAAAATGTAGCAGTAATTGAAAAAAGCAGTATCTTCACACCGAGCAACGAAGCGAGAATGAAACAGACAGACTTGAGATAAGACGTACGGTTAACGAGTGCGTGAGTCATCGGTGATGCAAGCACGAGCACGTTACGGACAGGTGTAAATGATCAAGAATTTAGCACGTTCGTTTAAAACCAGTGCCAAGTAATCAGGCAAAAAGGACAATTTCCGAAGGGGTGAAAATGAAATTGACTACATGTGAGAAAACAAAATGGTGGTGATCGTGAAACGTCGACCCCCCCCCCAAAAAAAAGAAAATGGCGGCGACAGCTAGTAGGATGGCAACATCCACCATGGCGACTCACCCACACACGTGGCGTACAAATCACATCTCAAAGAAGTAGATATTAAACTTCCTTCTTCTTACATTGACACCATTCACAAAAATTTGTAAAATGAGTGTTACTATCTCCATTGTTCCACAGTCAGGTTTCATTTTTCCTATGCGAACAGAAACGAACGTGAACCATTGTCATAGAAGATGACTCGTCTGCATTTCCCCCCTCGACTCACACAAGACCAACGTCGTCGCCTAACCCCAGCAGTAGTTCACCAAATTTAATGTACATGACCTCTTAATAAAGAACATACTGCTGGGGTTAGGCGACGACGTTGGTCTTGTGTGAGTCGAGGGGGAAAATGCGGACGAGTCATCTTCTATGACAATGGTTCACGTTCGTTTCTGTTCGCATAGGAAAAATGAAACCTGAGGGTGGAACAATGGAGATAGTAACACTCATTTTACAAATTTTTGTGAATGGTGTCAATGTAAGAAGAAGGAAGTTTAATATCTACTTCTTTGAGATGTGATTTGTACGCCACGTGTGTGGGTGAGTCGCCATGGTGGATGTTGCCATCCTACTAGCTGTCGCCGCCATTTTCTTTTGGGGGGGGGGGGTCCACGTTTCACGATCACCACCATTTTGTTTTCTCACATGTAGTCAATTTCATTTTCAACCCTTCGGAAATTGTCCTTTTTGCCTGATTACTTGGCACTGGTTTTAAACGAACGTGCTAAATTCTTGATCATTTACACCTGTCCGTAACGTGCTCGTGCTTGCATCACCGATGACTCACGCACTCGTTAACCGTACGTCTTATCTCAAGTCTGTCTGTTTCATTCTCGCTTCGTTGCTCGGTGTGAAGATACTGCTTTTTCAATTACTGCTACATTTTCTTTCGTCTGAAGAAATGTATTCTTCTAAGATGTATCATACGGATGGCCTCCATTTTTCCTATGAAAATTTTTTTCTGATTCTGAAGCTACAGATTATCTTAACCACCTCGAAAATGAAGTAGAATATATCGGTGATGATCTCAGCAAAATTAAGATTTATGGAAAAACATGAAAAAATAAAGTCTGAATCGTGAACATAGAATGATATTCAAACACACAAAATTAAGTTAAATAGGGGGAAATGCGAAAAAAATGTTTGTCAGAAAGAAATGTAAAAATAAAGAAAATATTGTTTCAATCGAATTTTTAACTGCTATAGATCTGTATATTTCTTGTACATACACGAAACAGCGATGAAAAAATTAAATTAGGTCACATTTAAAGCAAGTAAGAAAAAATAGTTTAAGAGGAGAAAAAATAAATCTGAAGTTTTGTCACATCCGGAAATTCAAGTCGTTAAGAAACGTTGGTTGAAATGAAAAATAATAAGGTCAGAATATAAATATGAGGCAGTTTGCAAAGTTTGAAATAAAATAATGGACGAATGCGTGAACATAGAATGATATTCAAAACATAGATTAAGTTAGATAGCGGGAATTGAGAAGAAAAAACGTATGTTAGAAAGAAATGTAAAAATACAGTAAAAATGGAGAAAATATTGTTTCAATTGAATTTTAACTACTGTAAATGAAAGAAATGGAAAAATACAGTAAGAATGAAGAAATCAATTGAATTTTAACTACTATAGATCCGTGTATTTCTTGTACACACATAGAAAAGCGAGATAGAAAAATAGATTAAACCATACATTAAAAGCAAGTAAGAAAACACAGTTTCAGAGAGAAAAAATTAAAAATCTGAAGTTTCATCACATCTTGTAGAACAGATATCAAGTCGTTAAGAAACGTTGGTTGAAATTAAATGGAAAAAATACAGTAAGAATGAAGTGTAAAGTTAGAAAAAAGACAATGGACGAATACGTGAACATAGAATGATATTCGAAAACACAAAATTAAGTTAAATATGGGGAAAATGTGAAAAAAAAATGTTTGTCAGAAAGAAATGTAAAAATAAAGAAAATGCTGTTTCAATCGAATGTTTAACTGCTATAGATCTGTATATTTCTCGTACATACACGAAACAGCGATGTAAAAAATAAATTAAGTCACATTTAAAGTAGGTAAGAAAAAAATAGTTTAAGAGGAGAAAAAAATAAATCTGAAGTTTTGTCACATCCGGAAATTCAAGTCGTTAAGAAACGTTGCTTGAAATGAAAAAAATAAAGTCAGAATATCAGTATGAAGCAGTTAGCAAAGTTTGAAATAAAATAATGGACGAATACGCGGACATAGAATGATATTCAAAACATAGATTAAGTTAGATAGCGGGAATTGAGTAGAAAAAACGTCTGTTAGAAAGAAATGTAAAAACACAGTAAGAATGGAGAAAATATTGTTTCAATCGAATTTTAACCACTATAGATCCGTATATTTCTTGTACACATATAGAAAAGTAAGATAGAAAAATAGATTAAACCATACATTAAAAGCAAGTAAGAAGAAAAAAAAAAAAAACAGTTTCAGAGGGAAAAAATTAAAAATCTGAAGTTCTGTCACATGTTGTGGAACAGATATCAAGTCGTTAAGAAACGTATGTTGGTTTAAATCTGAAAAAAAAAGATACTGTTACGAGCGAATTTTATGTATATCTGCTATAGATCTGTATATTTCTTGCGCAAACATGAAACAGCTATATAGAAAACCAGATTAAGTCATACATTAAAAGCAAGTAAGAAAAGTTCTTTGCGTAGGAAAACGAAATAATAATGAAGAAACGTTTACTTGTTTAAATCAGAAAAAATAAAGCCTCGATAAAAGTAGTTGTTAGATTGAAAAGTAAGAAAATAAAATAATGATGGTACATCGAGAAGTTTAACGAGTATGCAAGCATTTAGAAAAAAAAAGAAGATTAAGATAATGCATTAAAAGGTACATTTCACTGATTAATCATAAAAGAAAATACGAAAACATAAAAAAAATATATTTTAATTATGTATAAAACATTGCGGCTTTTATGGCGGAAAAAGGTACATTGTTAACAAATGTAACAGAAAATGCCATGAACACGTAAGTACATTAATAAACATTCGTGTTTTAAGATTATGTCTGCAGCACAAAACTTTGGGAAACGTCTTTATGTTGGTACGTCCGTTTAAAAAGCGTGAAATCTCTTCAAAGAAAATAAAGTCGTTACGTTGAAAAATTATGTATATAAAATGGGAAATTATGGGGAAAAAGTAAGGAATAAATTCGTTGCAAAATGATCAAGTTATTGAAAAAAAAAAATGATCAGACTTGGAGCTGAATGTGTCTAACAGAATCTCAAACCACGTCAACTTCTAATACGCCCTCCTTCCTGTATTCATCGTAAGACGGCCAACTGCAAATCCCCTCAGGCAATCTTCCCCCATACGCAACCACATGTCTTAATCCTTTCGACTAACTAACAAAGACTTGGCGGCCGAATCGGTAGAGCATTTGACTTCCACGTAAACGTCCCGCGTTCGAATCCAACTGGTTCCAAACCTAGTCGTCTCTCTTTTTCAATAATAAATCCATGGTTGAAAAAAATTTCCCGAGTCCACTTACAATTAAATTTACCACCATCACCCGAAAAAACAGATTGGGAAATTCCCCCAAAAATAAAAATGGCGGAGAAATTTCCCAGAATTAAAAATGGCTTCGTCAACATCGACGTGAAGGTGACGTCATGCAGTAAAAAAATGGCGGACACAAACGACCACGCCCACCATTGCCACCGGAAGAAAAGTTTCCCCGTGGACGTCTACGGGAAGCGCATCCGTGACGTCACTTCCAGAAGTCGACCACGCCCATCTGTGACGTCACTTCCGCCTAAGTCCCCCCTACTACTGACGTCACTGGTAGACGACGTAACATCTCTGTACGACACCCTCGCATTGTCGATGAATTGTAGACACAGGTCAACGCCGCATGGTCATCGATACTTCAGGACACCATCCGGAGACTTTTCCCTCTAGATGCTACACCCTGTTGCTGAATGTGTAGCCCAGCATGGCAGTCATACGACTTGATGACTTCTTCTTAGCCTGTTGGCGCCCACTGCAGGGTATAGCATTTTCGAACTTCACCGATCCTTAGCCTCAGTCCACCATTTAGCACCTCTAAATTTCTGAAGGTCATATCTCCAACTTGTTCTCTGGCACCCCTTTCGTCTCTTTCCATCTCTCGGTTGCTATTCGTACCGATACTTTTATTTTTTCACATTGTCGTTCTGTGATACTCTACTTTTCACTTCCATAAGTAAATACGGTGTTGAAACATGCATTGAAGATTTTTCTTTTTAAACACAATGCAAAATCGCCGGTTAAATAGTCTTTAAGTCTCCAAAAGACTCTGTTACCTTGGATAATTCTTCTATTGATTTCTCTTTCTTGTCTTTAAAACTGATTACTTGACCTAAAAAAATGTATTCATATACTTTTTCCATTTCTTTTCCTTCTATGAAAACCTTCTCTGTATCCTTTTCTGTATTGTTCATATATTTAGTTTTTGCTGTGTTTATTTTCAGACCTTTTTAAAGACTTTCCATCCATAAATCCTCTGTCATATTTTGCATTTCACTATTGCTGGTTGTTATGATGACTAAGTCATCAGCAAATTTCCGTTTAGGCCACATTATACGGTTTCCTTTCTCATCGTATTCATTTAACCCCTCAGAAATAAAATCACTTTCTTCCCACATGCTTGTCTGTCTTTATATGTGGCATTTGTCTTTATATTTGGTAAATTTAGTGCATTCATTCCTTTTTGTGCATTTTGTGTTTTGTGCATTCATTCCTTCGTGTTGTGGCATTTTCTGTGTCGAGCAGTGTATGTTAACAGTAAGATTTAATGGCAGCAATGAGTGCCAAATATGGAAAATTTGCATCAATGATAAACAATCAATTGTCACTTTATTACACTGAACGTTAAATTTGAAAATTTTAGACACCTAGCATTTTCAAATATAATATGCCAACATTACTTGCGGTTTCGTTTCTGAGGAACTAACTAAACGCGTTTTTCTTTGCCTGATACTTATTGCGTGTAGTATAAAATATAATTTATGAAGTTAAGAATGGTTATATATATAAACGTGGATTATGGACGAAATGTACAATTAGTAAAAGGCAGACTTAATTCACAGTCTGCTATTCAGTTTACTATGTGTTAGAGGAAAAATAAACTGGCAGAAGTGTTGAGGCATTCATTGGAAAACGAGCATTATAATTCATAATCAAGAGACAGCCGTGAATATCAGCGCCATCTGTGAGAGAAGTCAGTGAAGTAAAGGAAATTTGTTGTCCACTGACGTCATCAAACAGTCGTGAGCTCTAACGCCATCTATTGAGAAAAGGTAACTTAATTTCAGGTGGATCCATCTTAATACTCCTAGGTTTACCACTTTTGCCAATTTATTTTCATTTTTTATTCATTGGATTCCATGCAAGGTACTATAAAAATTGCCTAACATTCTGACTTTCAAATTCTGCAAAACTGTATGTAGGTGTACTGACGATAAGAGCTCTTGCCACTGAAAAATAATCAACTAGCAGTTCTAAGAATACTGCCTATTTGTATTTGTACTAGTACTCTGACAAACGCTTTGAGTCCCGGATGAGGTATGCGTGGTGTGTTTGACCTATGGCGCTGGTATATTTCCATTCTCCAGTTGTTTCACAGTGAAAACAAAATTAAGAGTTCTATCATTTTTAAAACTACTTACGAAATCCTCTTGGGATTTTAAGGGGACTAGGGAGGTTTGACATTTCAAAAAGTGGCTTGCATTTAATTGTTTATAGCAAGGCCGCGAATAAATATAAAACGTTTTACAAATTTTGAAGATGACAATCCGATTTTTGGTGTAAATGTGACAAGGATGGTAAGTCAGATAATATCCGAAAACTTGAAAATTTCATCGTCCTGGAGCGGGACTCGAACCCGCGTTTCCCACATAGCGCCCCGGTATGTTAACCACTGCACCACCCAGAACGACCAAGTTTCAAGTTTCCGATTAATTTTAATATAACCGTCACAGGATTCGCTAGTCGAAGCAACCGGCATTCATGTTTAGCGAATCTGGAGGTTAAGAATCCTATCCCGTGATTGCCCGGAGGAGCAGATAAATCATGAAAGAAATA
This sequence comes from Macrothele yani, assembly GCA_039090855.1. Taxonomy (NCBI): domain Eukaryota; kingdom Metazoa; phylum Arthropoda; class Arachnida; order Araneae; family Macrothelidae; genus Macrothele; species Macrothele yani. The sequence continues at coordinate 5,016,348 of CM077007.1, forward strand.
CGGGATTACACCATATAGTACAAATTTTGAAGATGGCAATCCCATTTTTGGTGTAAATGTGACAAGGATGGTAAGTCAGATAATATCCGAAAACTGGAAAATTTCATCGTCCTGGAGCGGGACTCGAAGCCGCGTCTCCCAGATAGCGCCGGGGTATGTTAACCACTACACCACCCAGAACGACCAAGTTTCAAGTTTCGCTAAATATTAATGCCGGTTGTTTCGACTAGCGAATCCTGTGACTATTATATTCAAATTAATCGGAAACTTGAAACTTGGTCGTTCCGGGTGGTGTAGTGGTTAACACACCCGGGCGCTATGTGGGAGACGCGGGTTCGAGTCCCGCTCCAGGACGATGAAATTTTCAAGTTTTCGGATATTATCTGACTTACTATCCTTGTCACATTTACACCAAAAATGGGATTGTCATATTCAAAATTTGTATTATATGGTGTAATCCCGTATTTCTTTCATGATAAAACGTTTTGTCTGTGTAGGGGTATTTAGTATAAAATGATAAAATAAGAAAATGTCGCGATATTTATTCCCAGGGGAATAATATTGGCGCTCCAACTTAATGGGGCAAACTATGTAAAATCCAATTTTACCACGATTACAGTCGAATGGATTAAGATTTTAGGAAATCCCATTGATATTTCTTCTTCTTATCCCTCTATTGATTATACCTAAAAAATTGAAAATGAAAACAAAATGCAAAAAATGGCGTCCCGATAACGAAAAATGTGGGAAAATGCGAGTTATTCGTTATTATAAAATGGTGAAAACATTTTTATTCAATCAGATGTCAGTTATAATTAATGCGTCATCGTGTTTTACAACTCCGGTATAAATTTCAAGTTGATATCTCTAGCGGTTTTCGAGATATCGTGGTAAAATCACCAAAACATGTAGTTTCGAGAAAATCGCGTTCAAATATTCGGTAAAGTATTTATGTTAGAACAGTCGTACTTACGTGTTAAAAATTTCCTGCACTATAGAATGCAGTTTCCAAAGTACGTTCAGCTTCAGTAGCAGCCGCAGAACGTCTGTGTTTTCTTGTCTTGTCTGCTTTGTACTGCCGAGTTCCCTTTTATCCGCGCCCGATAAGCGAATACTGTCTTGCTCGCCGGACTTCTCGAAAGCACGCGGGCCCACTTGTAAATCTAAAATCTAATCCATTCTTTATGTCCAGCAGACTAATGTAGCCATCATTGAAGATTACAACTGCAGTAATCTGTACGATTTCAATGTCGCTGAATGATTCTTTTGTAGCTATTTTCCACATGATCGAATGGCCGGTCGCGCGCCACATCACGTTTTATGATCCCCTGACCACAATTTTGTGAATTTTTCGAAAATTCAAACGGGAAGATATTTTTAAAGGATTGCACTATTGAAATTTGCAAAAAACCTGAGCCGCCCCGGTGGCCCAGTGGTCTAAACGATGGCCTCTGGTCATTCGTCAGAAAGGGGCCCGGGTTTGATTCCCGGTGAGACATAGATATTGTGTTTGTCTTACGGCCCTGGCTCTCTCCCTTCCCTGGAACCAGTGACCTTAAATTAGGGACGAGCGACTGCTTATAGCCCATTGAGTTGCTCACGGTGGTCGTTAAAACTTCCAATAAAAAAAACAAAAAAACAAAAAAACAACCTGAATTCGATATTTCAAACCTCCCTAGTCCCCTTAATATTACAGATGTTTTAAAGATCGCATTCGCAACGGCCTTGACTACAAAAGTATTGAACAGATAAGTTTCGAGGTAGAAGTTCTTCCTTCTGACATATCTGAATGCAATAACAATATACTAGCAATCGTATTTGGCTGGCTATTGTGCAGTTTCTGTAACAAAGTATTTGCGATTCGTATAAAAGGAAACTTCTCTTGCTGGATAAAGAAATTAACACCAAATATGATTATTTAAAGAACTTGGACAAAGTTAAACTTCTGTGTTCAAACGGGAATGCAGTCACTGCTATGTTGTACAATCAAGTTATTGTCAAGAAGCTGTATAATTATTGTGAAAAACTATTTAATGTGGTTACATGCCAAAGACAAATTGTCATTTGTCTATAGCAACTCCACGAATTGTTGGATGACCGAGACGCATTAATACCTGACAGCTGTTCAGGGATGACCAAGACGCATTTTATGCTGCGGGCTATGTTTTCTTGGTACACTAGGCCCCATTACCCCAACAGCACAATCCCTGACAACCGTTAGGTATCTGAACATCGTTGCGGACCAAGTTCACCCATCCATGGCAACTGTGTTCCGTGCTGCTGATGGCCATTACCAATAGGATAATGCAGCATGCCACATTCCCAGAATCCCCAAGGATTGGTTCGAGGATCATGCTGGTGACTTTCTGTTAATGCCCTGGCCTCCAAATCAACCTGACATGAACCCAATCGAACATTTGTGGTTCAACTTGGAAAAGCGGGTTCGCGCTAAATCACCCCCCCCCGAAAAAATTTAGGGGAACTGGAGGACCTGCTGTTGACATTATTGTACCAGATACCCCAGGATACCTATCGCCACCTCATCGAATAGATGCATCGCCGAGTGGCCGTTGCTTTGCGGGCTAAAGGGTGTCCTACAGCTTATTAGGTAGGTGGTCATAATCTAATGACTCGTCGGTGTATATGTCTCAGACGTCTTGTCACAGTTTGTCGGGATATCCTCGTTCCGGTTCAGGAATGAAGGGAGGCGACTACGTTTTGCTGTTACAACTAAAAATCTGTCTTCATGCGTCATAGTAGAGCTAGGGCGACCTCCTAACATGCGTGTGGAATACATTCCATTGGATTGAAACGCTGCCCAGAGCCAGTCTGGATATCACACTATGCGCCATTCCAAACACTCTGGCAACATCACAACTCCGCGGCATTCTTCCAGCTTCCCTATAATCCTTCCCCGCGCATAATCATCTATGGACGATGTCTTTCAGACATAACGTAAATTGTATGTTTATACCTTTATGCCTTGACGTCCAGATTTTCCTTGAAACGCAGGTCGCTTAACTATAAGCTGTTATTTATGTGAGCCAAATAATGACATAGCTGTTGGCAGACGCAAACACCTATGAAGTTATATGGCTTCAGCTTTCACTGTCAGTTATTACGAGTATTTTCACAAACGATTATTCTAGAGTTATTCGCGCATATACTGTATAACGCGTGCGCGCGCACACACACACAAAATAAAAGCGGTAAACACGTTGCACGAATATGTTGCCATTGTATACAAATTGAAAAAAAATCTATCTCTATTAATGCTGACAGGGGAGCTGAATAGGAAAATCTTGGAAAATTCCTGGATCTGCAGGAACTAACTTGATCAGACAGCAATCTCTTACTCGCTACACAAGAACGGCCTTAGAAAATTTAAAAAATAATAATAATAAAAAATGATTCGGTGTCCAATAGAGATGGCTGGGACAATGTCACTAAGGTTTATTCTAAAAGATAAATATTAGGGTAAAGCGATCATGACGACCGCCTACCAAAACTAGGTTATCGACGGAGGCCACAGGTAGAAAACCTTATGAACTGCAAGCCAGATACAAACCATATTTAGGCCATAAGAAGATATTTACATTGTAATAAAGCGGATAAGGAAGCAATTAAATATTATGCGAAAGAGAACACTTCTTGGATACCACAATAAACGCAAGGGCTTCAAAATATTAATGCCGTCAGCACTCAGCAGGGAGATTTATACTGAGTCACAGTATCAAGTTTCATGGGACGAAGTCGCAGGACCTATATGCATGCATTACAGTAAAAACGATACGAAACAAATCAATTTTGGTAATGAAGATCACACCTGAGAGGTTACGCTATAAACATTACTGCGGATTGCTTTGTTTGTATTGTAAGTATAGACAGCAATAATGAACTTGAATCGCGCAGTAACAAAATAAAGATCGAAGCCTCAAAACTTTATATGGTGAACCGAAGAAGACAATTCATTAAAGAAAACTCAGGTATGAGAACTAGCGAAGTTACTCCCAAAATAAAAAGAAAGAAGCTATTGGTATGCAAGTAGGTACTTCAGCTCAAGCATTAAGTCAATAGCGGAAGGGGGAATATAAATAAGGCACACCTCGTTAAAATCTTTTCATAAAAACTAGGAGAAGATTATGCTGAAACCTTTGAACCCATAAAGAAACATATTATTCCACTCAAGTCTTCTTACCCTTGCCGCGCATGTGAAGATGTAATTTAATTACACCGACATTAAAACTGTGTTCCTACATAACTGGATTGGAAGACCATATTAATATGACTCAACCACAAGCCCATGAAATGACTGGAAAAGAAAGTAAAGCCTGTGAGATAAAAAATGCACTTACTGCGTTAAAGAATATGCAAGAATTTGAAAACTGAATATTTCAACTTACCATGCAGCAATAGATTTCATCGAAACGCATGTCACTTTTGCTCTGCACGAAGAATAAACGATATATGGGTTATATACGTACCTCGTGCATAGCGTACACATCGAACAGAAGTAATCGCTCTTTCCACGTTTATAAGTGAGTCACACATGGCTTTGATGATGGGTGAACCTGAGTGAGTCACACATGGCTTTGATGATGGGTGGAGAGGTTACGCTATAAACATTACTGCGGATTGCTTTGTTTGTATTGTAAGTATAGACAGCAATAATGAACTTGAATCGCGCAGTAACAAAATAAAGATCGAAGCCTCAAAACTTTATATGGTGAACCGAAGAAGACAATTCATTAAAGAAAACTCAGGTATGAGAACTAGCGAAGTTACTCCCAAAATAAAAAGAAAAAAGCTATTGGTATGCAAGTAGGTACTTCAGCTCAAGCATTAAGTCAATAGCGGAAGGGGGAATATAAATAAGGCACACCTCGTTAAAATCTTTTCATAAAAACTAGGAGAAGATTATGCTGAAACCTTTGAACCCATAAAGAAACATATTATTCCACTCAAGTCTTCTTACCCTTGCCGCGCATGTGAAGATGTAATTTAATTACACCGACATTAAAACTGTGTTCCTACATAACTGGATTGGAAGACCATATTAATATGACTCAACCACAAGCCCATGAAATGACTGGAAAAGAAAGTAAAGCCTGTGAGATAAAAAATGCACTTACTGCGTTAAAGAATATGCAAGAATTTGAAAACTGAATATTTCAACTTACCATGCAGCAATAGATTTCATCGAAACGCATGTCACTTTTGCTCTGCACGAAGAATAAACGATATATGGGTTATATACGTACCTCGTGCATAGCGTACACATCGAACAGAAGTAATCGCTCTTTCCACGTTTATAAGTGAGTCACACATGGCTTTGATGATGGGTGAACACGGCCACTTGAGCGAGTTTAGTCGCGAGAAGGTAGACAGTAAAAGGAAGATGGGATGCTCCATCTGGGATTTCCGTTTACAACCGCCTCACGTGTTTGCCAAGACTACATTAAAAACGACAGCCGCGAGAAAACTGTGGCTGTGAATGGGCAGTTGATGTCTGAGGTGATCTCCCCTTCTTCCCTATTGTAATGTCGAAACGGAGAACCAGGGTGCAGAGGACAATGTTGGAATTCAACGACGGAAAGCCTACGAAGGTTTGTGCGAAGACAATTTGACATACAATGGGCTCGACTAGGCTGTGGCATACGACCCTCACGTCGAGTATTCTGGTTAACAGCACGTCACCGAACTATGAGGCTGCAGTAGGCGAAATAACTTCGTACAGGACCGTGGAAGACTCGAAACGGGTACCTTGGTCCGACGAATTGAGGTTCCAACTACAGCATTTCGAAGGGAGGCTAATAGCACATCACCGGCTTGGATGCAGTAGGAGAAGGAACATCGCCATTGAATCGTGGAGGACTGGAAACGAGTAGCTTTGTTCAACGAATCGAGGTTCCAACTACAACATCCAGACGAGAGTGTGCGCTTGTGGTATCGACCACATGAAGCCATGGACTCAGACTTTAAAATCTCGTGTTAGAGGCCGGCGGAAGCGGCGAGATCTTCTGGGATTCGTTTACGTGTGCTACCTTGGGGTATACTTGTACCTACTGAGAATCACGTTCACCTCTCAATGCTATGTTGATGTACTTGAAGACCACCTGCACATGTTTAGGGCTATCCATTTCGCACAGCAGGATGCTATAATTCAAGAAGACAACTGACTGGTTGGAGTAGGTTTCCATTGAGTTTGCAGCCCTCGAATGGCTTTCTCACTCTCCCGATTCGAACTCAATTGAGTATCTCGGCGATGAAGCAGAGCGATGCATTTGAGTCCGAAATCCGTCACATGAGTTCTCTGCACCTTACGGCAGGCTGTCCTCGAATCATGGGCAGCAATACCACTTGAACGTTCCCAACATCTGGTAACGTCCAAACCTCGACGTGTCAGTACTATTTGAGAGCGAAGGGTGGGCGCATACATTATTAACATTATTAGATGAATATGTATAATAAATTGTCTTTTTAGTATATATTGCAATATAAAATATAAGTTGATGCTACTGTTGTTCCAAGGGACAGAGAAGAAAATAAAGAGTTTTTAGGTTGGAGGTTTAACGACCACCATGAGAAACTCTGTGAGCTTAAGCAGTCTCCCATCCCTAATTTTGGGCCACTCTTTCCAGGGAAGGGATAGAGAGCCAGTGCCGTAAGACAAACACAACATCCATGCCTCACCAGGTTTCCATCCCGGACCGATCTCGGACGAATGGTCAGAAGCCAGTGCTTAGACCATTGTACCACCGGGGCAGCAAGAAAAGTTAAAGAAATATACATGGAAATACGTATACAAAAGCACAGAAGAATAGGTGAAGTAAAGTTAGGCAAGGTAACATAATATCTTGGCATAGAAATTGACACAGACGGATGAAGAAATCTTCATGTTACATCGAAGAGCAAAGACAGAAGATGTACACTGCTGGCCACCCAAAATGCAACACCAAGAAGGAAGCATCCGATTGGCCTGAAATTTGCAGCATGCGTCGCCCGCGATAGGACACGCAAACGATTGACATTGCAGGGCATACACAAATCATGTGCGCCCGGCACGCGACCGAGAAGCACTATAAGAAGGGTGCACAGAAGGCTGGGTGTAAGTAGTGGAAGTTTGTTGTGCTGCCGGACCTGTGCGTGGGAAGCTTCCTGATGCCTCGGGGTGTAAGTAGGGGAAGTTTGTTGTGCTGCCGTACCTGTGCGTGGGAAGCTTCTAGCTTCCATACGGCAGCCATTCCAGCACGTTTCGGAGTTCGACAGAGGACGAATAGTGGCTTATCGCGACAGCGGTTTATCGTACCGAGACATCGGCGCCCGTGTGGGAAGACATCCAGCCACAGTGAGGCGAGTATGGATTCGGTGGGTGCAGGAGGGACGGACGGATGGACCGACGTGAGCGATTGCCGCACCGCGGCACACCACCGAACGAGAGGACCGGCATGTCATGCGGCGGGCATTGACGGCTCGCACCGCCACATCACGAATGTTAGCGCAGGAATTATGGTGTGTTGCGCAACAACCTGTGTCAGCACGTTCCGTTCGACGTCGTCTGCAGGAGCGGGGACTTGTCGCACGGCGGCCATTGCTCCGATTACCATTGACGTTACACCACCGGCGAGTGCGGCGGCAGTGGGCCGTTGAACCTGGACTACGGAATGGCACGACATTGTCTTCTCGGACGAATCCCGCTTCTGCCTGCAACACCACGATGGTCAGATCCGTGTGTGGCGGCACCGCAGCGAGATACTGTATGACGCCTGCATTATGCATCGCCATACCGGTCCGTCGCCTGGCGTTATGGGTTGGGGCGCAATTGGTTATGACACCCGCACCCTCTGGTACGCATCGCCGGTACACTCAACAGCCACCGCTACATCTTCGACGTTTTGGAGCCTGTAGTCCTCTCTTACCTGCAGGACCAGCTAGCGGCCACGTTTCAACAGTACAATGCGCGCCCGCACGTGGCACGCATCGTGCAACAATTCTTCACGGCCCACCAGGTGTCACTGTTGCCGTGGCTCGCCTGTTCTCCCGATATGTCGCCCATCGAACACGTCTGGTCGCTGTTCGCAACCAAGTGGCCCGACAAGCACCACCCGCCGCTACGCCTGATGAACTGTGGCAACGTGTGGAAGCAGCCTGGACCGACATACCTCAAGCCCACATCCACAGCCTCTTTCGTTCGATGCCGCGGCGTGTAGCATCTGTTATTGCCAGCCATGGGGGCCACACGAACTATTGATGTCTGAATGTTCCGCAAGCCGCACGGGCCTGTAAGCTCAATCGTTTCATTTTTGTATCTGTTGTTATGTGTCCAGTAAATCTGGCTTTGCTATCTCGTGTCCTTCTTGGTGTTGCATTATGGGTGGCCAGCAGTGTAACTGAAAGATCTGAGAGAAACGACACTAAGAAAAGCTGCAGAAATAATTGAAGGATATGAGAAAAATATAAGAATAGCTGTGCACTAGTGAAATCATAAATCAAGGACATAACAACAGCAAAACCATGGAAGGTTTTCCTCTGGTACTGACCGATTTCCAGAAGAAAACACAAGGGAAAAAAAGAGATGCTCAAGAATAATGAATTATTTTTTGAGTCAATGAGAGCACTTCTCCAGATTTCTACAATTTCCAAGGCTACTGCCATAGATGTGGGAGCACTAAGTAAAAGTTTGAAACATTTAATTGAAATGCTTTGTTAAAAATACACTATTGGCCGTTAAAAGTGCAGTACCACGAAAGGCGAGAGATATCAAAGCCATATTTATTGTACAGAAAGCAGACGATACAAGGGTGAATCGATTACAAATACAGCACGTGAGACTAAAGAAAGACATAACAATCAGTATCTGGTGTAGCCACCATGGGCGGCAATTACAGATGCTACATGGCCCGGCATCGAGAGAAAGAGACGTTAGATGTCTCTTTCTCTCGATGCTGGGCCGTGGTTTGGGATGTGGTGGGGATGGCCGTGGTTGGGGATGCCCGTCCATGTAGCTTCGATACGATGCCACAGCTCTTCCGTTGTAGCCGGTAGTGGCAGCTGGCGTGCCAGTCATCCGGCGATCATGGACCACACGTGTTCAATAGGCGATATATCCGGGGACCGCGCTGGCCAAGGAAGACGTGACACATTTGCAAATGGTGGCGATCCAAGAAGTCTTAGATGTTGCGTGTTACATGCGGTCGCGCATTGTCCTGTTGTTGTTGTTGAAGGTATGGTACAACAACAGGCTCCAACACCTCAGTGATGTAACGAAGGCTGTTCAACGTACTAGTAATGCGGACAAGGCGCGTGCGGGAGTGAAATCCAATGGCATCCCATACCATACCGTCGGTTACCGGGCCGGTATGGCGCAGCGTAGTGCAGGACTCAAACAGCCGGTCGCCGCGGTACCGCCAGACACGAATTCGTTGGAAAACACGATGCCTTGCCACTTGCTCCTCCATGCGCTACGTTCTTGGCACCATTGAAGTCGCAGACGCCGGTGTTGTTCAGTCAAAGGTAGCCGAAGCAATGGGCGCCGTGCAAATATGCCCCGCTGCTGCAGACGACGTTGAACCTCCCGTGCGGAGATCGGATGTGGTGCCACACACCCGGACTGTTGAGCAACGGTTCTCGATGTGGCTGTGCAATCCGTCAGAGCCATGCGCACCAAATGTCGGTCCACTCGTTCGGTGGTGTGACGGGGCCATTGGGAACCCGCACATCAGTGTGTTCGTTACTCCGCGACCGACTGACGCCATATCATCCCCACCATGGCTGCATACTGTCCCATACGATCATCGATGTTTTGGAGTGATAACGCGCAATCCCGATATGCCACCATTCTTCCTCGATCGAAGTCGGAAACCTGCTGGTAGGGCTGCCGTTGTCTTCGACAGGGCGTGCTGCAGCTGTCCGTGGCAAAGAACGGCGAGCAAATGCACTTCGAGTGCTTAACTTTGGCTCCTTGTTCACCCCTCATATACGTCTTCCAGGGGACGTTACTGTCCCACATGATTTCCATATGTGCTGCCCGGTTAATCATTTGTGCGCCCGCGTTCTGCCCTCCCACCAACTTTCGAGCCCCAGGGATGCGATCTTCCTGGTGTTGCACTTTTAATGGCCAGCTCTGTAATTCACCATGTTAATGAAATTGCTGAATTAAAAATGAGTCTCAATGCCAAGGTACAACTTGTGTTAACATCATGCGCTGACGCAGATTCGGTAACGATGTAACGAACAAATACATTTTTTTTTATTGGAGGTTTAACGATTACCGTGAGCAACTCAATGGGCTATAAGCAGTCGCCCGTCCCTAATTTAGGGTCACTGGTTCTAGGGAAGGGAGAGAGCCAGTGCCGTAAGACAAACACAACATCCATGCCTCACCGGGATTCGAACCCGGACCACTTTCGGACGAATGATCAGAGGCCATCGCTTAGACCACTGCGCCACCGGGGCGGCGAACAAATACTTGAAACGATAGATAATTTGGCACAGAACGCATATTGCAACTGAAAAAGGGTAGCATTTTATGGATAAAGTAGAACCCAGAATTCAGCTGTACTGCCTTCAACAGAAGTTGAGTGTTAAGCACAAATGTCAGCTTGTCAAATATCTTACGTTTGAGAGTTCTGTTAAACGGCTTACACTAAATTCAGAAGAAGCGAACTACAGCCGGCAAGAACAATCAAGCACATGTAATTAGTAATTAATGATAACATAAATTAATAATTTGTCTGAAAACAAAAGCTAAGAGCGCGCCCCAAACACTTCCTAGGCGAATACCACATTACCAAGGACTTACAAGACAGTCTTCAGCAGTCATGTTAGCCCCATATTAAGGAAATCAATTTTAAGGGTTTTTTTTTTTGTTTTTTTTTTTGATTGGAGGTTTAACGACCACCGTGAGCAACTCAATGGGCTATAAGCAGTCGCCCGTCCCTAATTTAGGGCCACTGGTTCCAGGGAAGGGAGAGAAACAGTGCCGTAAGACAAACACAACATCCATGCCTCACCGGGATTCGAACCCGGACCCCTTTTGGACGAATGATCAGAGGCCATCGCTTAGACCACTGCGGCTTTAAGGTTTCGGCTTGAAATTCTGAAGTCAACTATAGAACTGCATCGCAGTTACAATCCGTCGAGCAATTGTGTTGGTGATAATCGATATATGTGAACAATGAAAGGGAATGATAGCCCTAATCTTTTGTTTGTTTGTTTGGGGATTTAACAACCACCGTGAGCAACTCGGTGGGCTGTATGCAGTCGCCCATCCCTAATTTAGGGCCACTGGTTCCAGGGAAAGGAGAGGGAGGGAGAGAGCCAGTGCCGTAACACAAACGCAACAACCATGCCTCACCGGGATTCGAACATAGACGCATCTCGGACGAATGGTCATTAGCTATCGTTTCTTAGACCACTGCGCCACTAGGGGCAGCGCTCCAATCTTGTTGGACTGTGTTGCGTAATAGTAAAAACTGCGCCATCTGCCCAAAATTAAGGTGAAAAACCTTCTGCGTTTTCAACTCAGAAATTCGATGTAACTTTCTCTTTCTTTGTTTTACATCTCTTTTCCCCTTTGCAGGCAACTACACTGTAAAAAAAAGTTGTAGTTTTTACAGAAAATTACTGTAAATCGCTACAGAAAAATGCCGTAACCACATTTAACAGTTTAAAACTGTAAAATCTACAGTTTTGGGGATGGCAACGCGCCGAGCTACTGAACTACTTAACGCGCATGCTCAAACACTTAGCCTCGCGTTTCGAAGTAGTTTGGTAGAACTTAGCAAAATAACGAGCAAACGGGATTTGTAATCTCAGCATTACAAGACATATTAATCATTCTCAGTTCCACTAAATTATTATTACGAGGTTAGAATTTCCGTGTTCCACTTCCGAGATTTATCATTCTTTGTTTTTCTTTCAATTTCAGGTAATTTTATTTGGCGTTGAGCTCTTCGCCGGATTGTTTGTATGTTAGGCTTAATTTCTACGTTAAGTTCGCTGCATATCACTTCACTTTATTCCTATTCAATATCTTTCCCTAACGTTTTGTATCTGTTTGTCCAAAGTTTTTTTGTACTGTAGGAGACTAGTGCTTTTTTCATTTGGAAACTTTTTGATTACAGTTTAACAGGAAAGTTCATGTGGACATATGCTAACTATTCGGTTACACGTTGGTCTAGGCATGAGTTAAGACTGGGCACTTATCTGCTTTTAGCGTATGTTTGCCTCTAACAGATATAAAGTACTTTTAACGACTACCTGTACTATTAATGGTACTATCGTGTAAGTGATGGAATTTTACGATAAATTCATAACTTTTGGACTGGTGACATTTTGGATTGTATGTGAGAAACAAACGAATTCTACTACGTAACTTTGCAGGACGCTAAAGTACACATTTACCCATAATTTTGTTGCTTGGTTAATTCTCCAGGATGCAGTGCATTTGTTTATGGGATGCATGATCATCTGACAAATTGCTTCATCCAGGCAACTGGCTTATTCAAGGAAAATTGAAAAAAACAACTTGTTGATCATTTGTATTTACTTCTCATAACCTTTTTACATACCACCCAGTAAAGACGGAAATTTACTTTTGCTCTGTCCGAATTTTAAATTAGTCTCAAATATCAGCTTTGTATAATAACATGACCATGTAGTTTTGCTTTCTACGTGACTCATTAGTTGAATGTGAAAATTATTAGAAGAAGAAGAAAGCATGGAATACCTTCCAAAAAAGTCAAAGCCTGGAATAATGATACAGGTAAGCATAGTTTTTGCTGCTAAACTTTTGAAATGTTGTACAGAATGTAGTTACATGCCTAAAGTTTTGCTGAATGAAAGTTTCTGAAGAAAGTACTTAATCCATGCCTTAAAACAATTCTAAATTTTAGTATGCTTGTCTAGTAACCTTTTAAAAATATACCCTTATTAAAATAGTTTCTTTTAGTGTTTTTTTTTTCAATATCAAAATTATATGTTCAGTTCCAAACTAAGAAAAACCTACTTAACAAAATACAAAAGGGTTATAATGCAATTGAATAACATGCACCATCTGAAAAATGGTTTTACTCAGGTGATAAATTTATTGTGAGAACAATATTTCTAGATATTGTGACCACGATAGCAGATGCATACACAATTTGTACTACTTGACTCTATTTCTGTTTTCACTGCCCCGGTGACGCAGTGGTCTAAGCAATGGCTTCTGATCATTCATTCGACAGGGGACCGGGTTCAAATCCCGGTGAGGCATGGATGTTGTTTGTCTTACGGCACTGGCTCTCTTTCCTTCCCTGGAACCAGTGACCCTAAATTTGGGACGGGCGACTGCTTATAGCCCATTGAGTTGCTCGCGGTGGTCGTTAAACCTCCAATCAAAAAAAAAAAAAAAAGCCCACCAAAAATTTTTTTATTATCATAACTTCCTCAGAGTTGCATGATGAATCACTTAGTTTTGCATGCATCTATAAGTTTCCTTGCTCAACCCACGCTCGTCATCTGCCACAAAAAACAGAAAAACAATTACAAAAACCACAAGTTGTGAGAGTCTGAATAAATCATAAGATATATATATATATATATGATCAAATGTAGATGAGAATTTAAACATTCAAAATGCAATTTTACCTTGAAAAAATGTAGGCACAGAGAAAAACTATCACACTTTAGAAACACTCCTGTTTTACTTCCCGTTTGACACTACCATGACTGAAAGTTACAAGAATTAGAAAATAAATTTAATTTAATGAAATAAGTGAATAAATCATACTTTCTTACTCTGTTGTGTAATCATTATGAAGAAAGAAAAACATTGGTTTATAAAACTTGATTGTTTAAATAAAGGAGGCCCACAATAACATAGCTGATTAATATTTTTTTTATTATTTTTCCTTGTTATACTTTTAAAACATAATTTAAATCTAAAAAGCTTAATAAAGGTATCTGAATACAAATACATGCGTGCAATTACTTAGACATTTACCCTTCATGGGGCACGTAAACAAATATTTACAAAGTGAAATAACTGTTCCTTAACTGACATTTTGATCAAGGAAAAAAATGCCACCATTTGCAGTTTCTTTTCTACCTTACAGTCTGATCATTACTTCCTAGTGCTAGGACTGTATTTTTTTTCAACTACTCTGTTGAAAAAATACAGGGTGTTTTGAATGGGGCTATACAACTATGCATATCTGGAATAACTGTGGAATGAGGTGGCTATGCTACTGGCTCACCTCTACCAATCCACCCATCTGGAAAACAGGTGTTTGGGTACGCCATCAAATGACGAATATAACAGCCCGTTTCCACAAAATTATTGTGCCACACACACAGAATGTGCCCCTATTCAGAGGTTATTTGCCATATTGTGTGCGAAAATTCCTTTGAACTTTGTGTCGCAGACATTGTTTCCTCAAACCAAAACACACAACATGCTTGCTCTGCACCTTCGAAAGTAACCATTTCGCAAGCGTTTGTTGTGGAACAAGTGCTTTAATGCCAGTCCAAAAGATATCTGGCTCCTGGATACAAGAAATTCCCAGAATGCAATTTCAGCCTCCTCTCGGTTCCTGAAGGTCCTGTCCTTGACGTAATTGCTAAAATGCATGAACAGGTGGAAATCCGTAGGTGCCAAGTCAGGCGCGTAGGCAGGATGTGGGAAGGGTTTGAACCTCAGTTCGTATCATTTCTGTTTTGTCATATGTGACACATGTGGTCTTGCGTTAACATGGCGGAGAAAAGGACCCTCCCTGTTTACCAAAGATGACTGTTTGGAACACAACTTCTAGTGCATTGTCAATTTCTTTACAGTATGTAACTGAGGTAATGCTTTCATCAGCATTCCAGAACCTTTAGTGTATAACACTGAACAATCCCACACACTGTCAAGACTTTTTGCATCAACCTTGGTTTAAGATAATGTTTTGGTGGTTCAACAAGGTTCAGTCACTGTCCAGATTGCTTACAGTTGTCACATAGCACCCACTTTTCAACACAAGTTACAATGCGATCAAGTAGGGTCTCCTTTTTGTTGTGAAGCAGAAGGTTACTGCACTTTTTGAACCATTGTTTCTGATGTTCCATTAGTTTGTGTGGGACCAACTTATCGAGCTTCTTGGCCTTACCAATTTGATGGAAATGATTGGCACCAACACCTTGTACTGTTTGGTGAGTTCACTGACTGATGTTGGAATTTGCCTTCAGAACATTGTTGTCAGTGACCGAATGCCGTACTCACTCCTCAGCCCTCCTTATCTCGTTGGCTAATGTCACTGGAATGAAACTTTGCAAGCATTGTGGGAAAGTTGAATATGGCATCTCAGAAAATCTGCCATTATTTTCTGAACAACCTGATAATTAGTATTATGAGTGAACTATCAATTAGCATTATTAGTAAACTTCATACTGGACCACCAGATTTTGTTAATCAGTGGTACACAAAAATCTTTATTTCCCCACGGGTGGAAAAAAAAAAGGGTAAACCTTCAGAAAGTGGCCCAAAAGTAGTTTCTGAAGCGACGATAGATGGCGACACGTTATCGCTAAATCGTGAAGCGTAGCGTAACGTAACGTTATGAAATAGGCAAAGGAAGTGAATAATATGGATTTTAGGTGGCCCTTAAAAGGGCCTTTATGAATGTACATTCTTGCATATGTGTAAAATATTTATTACGACAGAAGAGTGAGTTTTCCTCATGAATCTGAAACTGTCTACTTAGCAGAATAAAAGCCAGAAAACCTTTATCTGCCGGGGAAGAACTGCCTGATCGCACGAATCAGGACTTCAAAGCAGTGTTCTGAGGAAATTGGGCAATTCCGTCGGAATAAATATTCCATAATATGGTCTGCCAAGTACATTTTGTGGTTGCCCTGTGTTAACTGATGCTTAAGGGGACGCCAATTGCTCTCTACTCCTTGTGTATGCGCCCCTGTGATGGGATCAATGAAGTTGAGGGAGTGGTTGACTGTGAAATGTGCGTAGCCAGAGCGCCATCTATCGGAGCGGGCCACTTTCGGAAGGTTAGCCAAAAAAAAAAAGCTTGTCCTTAATGTACTAGCTCTGAAAAAGGGAACCATTGATTTTTGTGTATAATGGGGGGGGGGGGGAGAGCCCTCTCTGTATTTATTCTTAGTGAGCAATCAGACTGTGAAGTTAGAGTTCACTGTAAACTTAGCCCTGTGGCACAAATTGGGGCGAGGGGGGTAGAGGTCTGCACAGGCGAGATCAGGCCTTTTTGTAGTTTAGAGAACAAAGCAACGGGTTGGGCCAAGTCGACCCATTCTTTTATCGCAATGGTAAAGAAGAAAAAAATTCCTGGATTTCCTGGTGTGTTAAACTGTTTCGAAGGTTTTACTTACTTCCATGACAGCCCAGGGCGTCGTAAGAAAAGCAACAAGAGGCAGAGGCATGCAGTGTTTTTACCAATCTAAAGTTAAGATGGTAAAACCATTTTGGGGCTTGTTGACAGCAAAAGATTTGCCACACTCCGTGAGTGTTCTGTAGGGTGGGGGGGGGGCTCAGAGGGTGTCTGCAGTGGGGTGAGGGTGTTTTTCTATGACGGTGGGACGGCATGGATTTTTTCTCCTATCCCTATTCTGATCTTTTGTAGTGTTACAGCTTACTAGTTCAGAGAAATGGATATTCTGAATGCATTTAGTCTTCCTTTTTCTCTCTTTTTAAAGTTTATGGCTGTCTGCTTTCCTTGAAAAAACCATCTGGTTGATATGCGAAAGCTTGGAAACTTTGATTTATATTCTAAACCAAGAAATTTGGATCTCTAGTACTATTTTAATTGTAATTGGTGTACAGTTCCTTGTTATTAATTAATTATATTTTTTGGTAATTGTTAAAGTTTAGTTAATATTTTTAGGCTTACTACATTCAACTTAAAATTTTCAATAATATCCCATTTCATTACTTAATTTTCACATTTTCGTAAAATACAATAGAAAAACAAAATAATACCAAATGGCACATCACAAGCCGAGCCAAAACTAAATAAGAGAGGCAATTGATGGGCCCGGGCTGAATGTCTGATATTTGAAACGGGCTGGGTCTTGAATGCCAGTGCTTGGGCCAGGCTCACCAAATTAGGCCCTTGCAGACCTCTAGAGGAGGGGTATTTTTGTCTACGTCTGGTGGTGCCCTAGGAAAATCAAATCCTATTTCTAGATGAAATTGACCCAGGAACCTCCGATATGGTATCCTAGTGCCTTAACTATGTTTTATAAAGATTTGACCACGTGCAAATTTGAATAGTTAGAGCAATCTGTTCCTTTTTATAATGTAAACTTAGCAGGGGTCGCACTGCCGATTGCCATCTTAGCAATTTACGCAAAACGAAATCATTTTGGTGATGGAAAAAACCTTTGGCAATTACCGTTTCATTATGTTATAACACTTTGGTGAAAAAAAAAAATTGAATTTGGCGACTAAATTGGCAAAAACTTTAGAAAAGCCAGTGCAACCCCTGCTTAGTAATAACATAGTTGCTATATATATGTATATCCATACTTGACATATCCTAGGTGCCAGGCACTTAGTTTTTTGTCCCTGGCAGCAAATATTATTTATTTCAGACTTTACAATTTCTAGTAAATAATGTAATTTGTGTTGCATAATTTGCAGATTATCTGTTAAGAAGTAATAAATTTAGGTACTGCAAATACTGGTAGAGTAAAATAATTTAAAAAAATTGGTACAGCATTTAAAAAAATATGTGAGGGTATTGTCAGGAGAGGTGTGATTGGAAAAGTACCAAAAATGTAACAGGAAAAACGTAACACAAACGCCGCAATAGAGGACCGCCAAGAGATGCAAGATTTTTTTTTTAGTTACAAGCATTCTGACATAAAATATGATGCAACGAAGTCTATATATTTTTGCATGTGGGAGTCTGTGTTGTGAGCAGCACACAGAGCTATTCCATGGCACTTAACCATTTTGCAATATTACATTCTCATATATTTTTTTATTTTTTATTTTTTTATTTTGAGACATATAAAAAAAAAGATAAATACTACAGATTTATTAGGTCTAACTAATGAACTACAGTAATGTTGCAAAACCCAGGTATATGAGTTCCTTTGTTTATTTAAAAGTAACTCAAAAGTACTTAAAAATTAGTTACTTTTTTATAAGCTGATAGTTTTTTTCTTCATCTTTGGACTTTTGAGTCAGTCATCCTGTGAATCGTGGCTTTTCTGCCGGAAATTATGGTTCATGATTAACACGACAGATGGTGGCACATTTTCTATGGATTATATGTCACATTTTTTTTCACAGCCTTGTGTATTATATACCACCGTGGATCTTAGAAAGAAACTTTTTGTGTGAATTTTGTGGTCTGCAGGTTACACAAAGGTAAAAGTACAGTACTTTGAATTAATATGTACAAAATATGACTTCTGCAAATAGTATTTTAATAAAATCAAAAAAAATTTAATTTTTTGAGATCAGCAATGGATGAGTGGGAAAACAAAATTATGAAGCAAATTGAAACTTTGTTTTGCAAATAAGTGCTTTGGGTTTAAAAAAAAAAGGAAATTGACAACAGATGTAGTTATTATTTTTTGGCTTAGCTTCATCAACAGACATCATGCATTTTTTTTTTTAAATTTGACTTCATTCATCTGGCTTCTAGATCTGGAACATATTTGTCAAGTGCTGTATGTATATATATATATAATATATATACATACATACATATATATCTCAATTCTAGTTAAAAAATTCTATACATACCTCAGTAAAATACTGGGGTAGGCATTCAAATTTTAGTATATCAAGTAGTCTAACATTTGCATTAGACTTCTACACACTCACAATCACGGGCCACAGAAATTAGCTCCACTGTTACACTTTGTGCAGTGCATTTGTTAGAATGATATAATTAAGGTGCTGTTATGTGTTTTTTAAACAACAAAAAAAGCTGTTCTTTTTTCAAATAACAGCATGCCCCCAAAACATCATGTTAAATTGGAGAGCTCTAAAGCAAGCATTGGGGACATTTGCACATCAAAACATTTGGCACACACAGCCTATGCTTCCTCATGCCTCAGGGTTTTTTTTTCATTTTATGTATTTGTTTGTAATAGCTCTATTTAAAAAATTAAAATAAAAACAATTTCGAATTGCGTTTGGCCATATTTTTTGACATTCTTTAGCTGCAAAGTAGTTTGTTTTCCCCTTTAATAGTAACTGATATAGATTTGTGAACTATCAGTTATATCCTCAGGGCACCCTACCTCTGCCAGCCATGAATAACACCTGGAACAGGTGGAAAGCTCTTGAAATAAAATTATTGGTGAATAACATAGTTCAGTAATATTTTTTTTAATGTGCAGCAGAAGATAAGCAGCAGGCTGATGGCTAAAACCAAACTGTTCTATTATCATTCGGTATTTCCTTTGTGTAAAAGAACTTGCATTTCTATTTATAAAAAACGGGTAGCTATTAGTTTCCTTTAACGGCTTTGTGTAATTTACCCGAATTTCTTTATAAAACCCATGTTTTCCCATTATTTGTGGCCATATAATAGCACATGTTTCTGCAGAGCACACACTTTTGGTGTTTAAAATTGTCAAAATGAAATTTGAAAATTGGTACCTACACGCAGCGGCAACCATCATTTGCTATATAACACATCAAGTTGTTTTCACGGCATAGGTGTCTTCTGCTACATGGAACTTCTGGTTACCAACTGATAAGCAGTGTATGGGTAAAACTCGAAGCTCCATGTTATTGCAGCAATTTCCAC
The DNA here is from genome assembly GCA_039090855.1 of Macrothele yani. Lineage (NCBI taxonomy): Eukaryota > Metazoa > Arthropoda > Arachnida > Araneae > Macrothelidae > Macrothele > Macrothele yani. Next base: position 5,036,114 of record CM077007.1, read on the forward strand.
GAACAACCTTGGCAAGATGGCATAATGAAGCAGAATTTCGAAAAGCTCAAAACAAAATGTAGCTGAATATACAGCCCACAAAATACGAAGCTTTTGGTGGGAAGCGAGAATCGCCCAGTCAAACTGCGCCACATAATATCGCAAATCAAAAGACTTGAAGATGATCTTTTGCACAGCAAGAATTCCCAAAGCAACCAGAACTTCCAGTATTTCAACTTCCACGCACTTTCTGCAGTCGAAAGGAAATATTTACTGATTTTTAAAAGCATTGATCCTATCTTATTTAAACTTCGCAAGATCTATTCGTAAAGTAGAACAGACACGCGTGGCAAAAAGATGAATATATAGATTAATATTCAGCTGGGAGAAACAATCCATTTTCCTGTGACCTTTGGTAGTTGAATGCTCTTTCGCTGCCCTGGTGGCGCAGTGGTCTAAGCAATGGTTTCTGATCATTCGTCCGACTTGGGTCAGAGTTCAAATCCTGATTAAGCATGGATGTTGAGTTTCTTATGGCACTGGCTCTCTCCCTTCCCTGGAACCAGTGGTCCTAAATTAAGGAAGTGCGACTGCATATAGCCCATTGAGTTGCTCGCAGTGGTTGTTAAACCTCCAATCAAAATAAAATTAAAGAAAAAAAAAGCTCTTTCTGCTCAGCTGTAATATGACAGCATGCGGCTCAGAGGTTTACATATCCACAGCTGATCGGTTGGCAACCAGCAATTGAATTGCCAAGAATTACCTGTGCTGTGAAAACAACTTTACGTGCTATTGCAAATGGTGGTTGCCGAAGCATCGCAGTGGGTAAGTACCGATTTTCTTTCATTTTGCAACCAAATTTAAACTCCAAAAGTGCATGCTCTGCAGAAACATAGTATCATGAGATCACAAATAATGGGAAAACATGAGTTTTATAAAAAAATTCAGATAAATTATATGGAGCTGCTAAAGGAAGCTAGCACTAAAAATGTTACGACAGCATTGAAATTTTTTCTAAGTACATAGCATAAAATTTACAGCTGTCCCAGTGACGTAGTAGGCTTAGCGCTGGCTTCTGACCATTTGTCCACAATGGGTGCAAGTTCAAATCCCGGTATGGCATGGATGTTGTGTTTATTTTACAGTACTGGCTTCCTTTCCTGGAACCAGTGGCACGAAATTATGTAGCTCATAGCCCATTAAGTTGCTCATGGAAAAGTTGCTCACATTTACTGCTTATTCAACTTTCTCATGGTAGTTGTTAAACCTCCAAACAAACAAAATTCTTATGAAGCATGCATGCAAGAATTGATACATTAAATTACGTGTTACATTGAGATTCAGAAGTCCAGCCAAAAACTGCTACCTAATTTCTGGATGAGAAGAAAAGTTATAGTTTTACGTAAATAAACAACTCTCCAACAGGACCAGTAAAATAAGTAGTTTAGTGGTCCTGTGCAGTATTTATTTACTAATGCCAACAACAGATCATTAGCAAATCCAAAGTTCAAACCTCTGATAGCCTCATGCATATGTAACTGAATATGTATAAATTTCCTTCTATCAAAAAGTGTCAAATTATTTAAAATCAATTTTTGTGTCAAAATTATTGTAAGTGGTGCTTTAAAATAAGTTCCATGGTGGAAGCTTTATTTTTAAAGCATCATTTACAATAGATATTTCTCTCTTTCTTGTGAGATGTATCTAATGCATAAAAAGCTAAGATAAAGAACACTAAGAAAAATACCTTGTAGGATATTTTTGTCAACTTTTAACAGCTTTTTAATTCTTATGTTTAAGATTCTTGTTTTAATCCATTTCAGAAGAAACTTGTACTCTCACCCAACACTCATGCTCAGCATTGATCAAAAAATAATAGACAGAATTTCAAGTTCTGAAAAGGAATTTGCTATGCTGCTGCCAACTTGGAATTCATTTAGAGGTGAGGCTTCAACTTAGTTTTGAATTGTTAGTTTTGTGTGCATGGCTAGTTTAGTGCTCATCTTATTATAGAATGAATAGTTCATTGCCAACTTCATATGAAATTGTTTTCGAACTTTTGTTTAAATAAAATATGTTCAAGGTCGTTTGGAAAATTAAGTCTTAAAAAGTCTGGTATCCTTCTTGCAAAATTGCAATAAATAAAACTAAAATAGCTCTGACATTTAAAAAAAAAGCGAAGATCATTCAGCATTTTTTCAAAAAACGGTATCTCTTGTTCCTGTAGAGAAAGCCAAGACGAGCAAAGGTTTTGGTGTGGAAATAAAATTCCATTATAATGTGAACACTAAATTGGCTTCAAACTTGTGTAGTGAGCAAACAGCATTTTCATCTAGGTTGGCAATCAGATTGCAGAAATATATGCTCTATGCACACTGATGTGTACATCAGTTGTGGAACCGGTACTAAAATTTCTCGTAGTTTTATCTGCTAGCAAATTTATTTTGCAAGTAATGTGTGTGTGTGTGTGGGGGGGGGGCTTGAGTTTTAAAAATGTTCTAAAATTCCATTTAGTGAACAGGTTTTCTGTGTTTAAGTTCTGCTCATTTTATTTTTATTTCCTATACTCAAAATTGGTAATAGATTTTGCTGATGAAAACATTTTACAGTGTGTTCAGAAAAGTTATTTCTGATGAGTCTGAAAAACGTTTTGTGCTTCAAGCCCCCCCCCCCCCCACCAAAAAAATTCTTCAAAATCTTATCTGTAAAATTCTCTTAGATAATATTGTTGTATTTTATATAGGTTTGAAGTCTTAGAAATGTACATTATCTATGTTTTCTAACAGTACTGTTATACAAATATATTAAATTACTTAAATTGAGAATGGTATCAATGAAATTGACTGAAGATTTCAATGAATGTTAATAAGACTAACTCTGTAACTGTTAAAGTTAAAATCTTTAATAAAGACTGGCTTTATAGTATTAAAAATTTTCACATGTTTAAAATAGTGTAATAATCAGCTGTTTGACAGTATCAACAAAGCTTGTTCTGTATTGTGTGGGGGGAAGACATTCCACGTTGGGATTTTTCTGTACAGCAATATTTTGTAATATTACAAATACTGTGCAACTTTTTCACTAAGAAGAGCTTTCAGTGTGTTAAATATCCTCTCAGTAGACAAAACATTAGAGATAAGGGTGATGGGCAGTTGACGTAGGCCTCCATCGCGCGAAGTGAAGCAGTTCCAAACCAAACGCAGGTAATAAATAGGTGGTCAGCGGGGCTTCTCAACAGTGCGTTGGAATTGATGAACGTGGGTAAATGCGTAGGTCTAAGCGCTGGCTTATGATCATTCGTCCGTGAAGGGTCCAGGTTCAAATCCCGGTGAGGCATGGATGTTGTGTTTGTCTTACGGCACTGGCTCTCTCCTTTCCCTGGAACCAGTGACCCTAAATAGGGATTTTTTTGGATTGGTGGTTTAACGACCACCGTGAGCAACTCAATGGGCTATAAGCAGTCGCCCGTCCCTAATTTAGGGTCACTGGTTCCAGGGAAGGGAGAGAGCCAGTGCCGTAAGACAAACACAACATCCATGCCTGACCGGGATTCGAACCCGGACCCCTTATGGACGAATGATCAGAGGCCAACGCCTTAGACCACTGCGCCACCGGGGCGGCTAAATTAGGGATGGGCGACTGCTTATAGCCCATTGAGTTGCTCACGGTGGTCGTTAAACTTTCAATCAAAAAAAAAAAAAAGTGGGTAAATGAGGTGATGTTTGGCTCATACATACTGACCACTTAATGATTTAAAAGCAAATCACATCCAGGTTAAATATCGAAGGCCCAAGCATCCTGAGTAAGCAAATGGTACGGCGCATGCCCTGGGCTACAGCAGGAAGGCCAAGCAATGGTGTAAAAACAGGAACTCCAGCTAAAGAAACACAAGGGCCTTAGATGTGCGGTACTAGCAATGAGCTTTTGTTGTGATGGTAAATTTGTAAACTGGAAATTAAAGTTGGCAGTGAAATGTATAAAAACTGCCCCGGTAGCGCAGTGGTCTAAGCGATGGCCTCTGATCATTCATCCAAAAGGGGTTCGGATCCCGATGAGGCATGGATGTTGTGTTTGTCTTACGGCACTGGCTCTCTCCCTTCCCTGGAACCAGTGACCCTAAATTAGGGACAGGCGACTGTTTATAGCCCATTGAGTTGCTCATGATAGTCGTTAAACCTCCAATCAAAAAACAAAAAATATATTATAAAATGCAATCTGCATTTTTATTTAAATAAGCACAGTAATTATTTTGTTGAATTTCTTACATCATAAGACTGTAGTAATTTACAATTCATGTTATTTGCTCAAACAATGATTATTGATTGAATTTTATGACAATATAAGTGATTTATTGATTGCTTTGCATTGGAAAATATCGTCAATGCATACATACCTTAATAATAATATGATATTCAAAACATGTAAAAATATTTTCATGAAAAAGGACATTAATTTTCTATTACAGTATATTGGATGGAGACCCTATTCGTGCAAAGTGCCAAATTTGTCACCAACCTATATTTCATAATCTATCGACTCAATAATGATTTTCAGAATTTCGTGTGATTTTTGTAAGCATTATACTGTATGTACACATTTAGGTTAAAAAAATGGGGGGGGGGGACTAATGTATGCAATGTAGGGTTAAAAACCTTTTAACAGATGCTCTGTGGATCATATGACAAAAATCATGGTATTTAGTGCACATTACAGAACTTTTAAAAAAACGAATGTGAGTGCCAGTTTTCTAGGCACCTGGGATTTGTCAAGCCCTGGGACCTAGAGAGGGGATTATTTTAGGTGAAATTTCCAAGAAAATTTTCAACGATGACTGCAAAGTAATCTGGAAAAAAGTGTTCCTTGCACACTGGAAGGTCAGGTTTAACTCACTGGGTCTTTGTGGGGCCGTGATGACATTGTACTTGTGTAATAGTGAATTCAATTCTATGTTTTAGAATTTTTATTTTGAAATGTTAAAAAATACACCGCCTGGACCATTCTGACCATATCATCTGACTGTTGAGAGCAGTGAACACGTGACTGCACTGCCACACGGCAGAGTGGCTCCGGGCGGACCAGGGGGACCACTGGTAGAGAGGATCGACGGATCATGCGCCAGGCACAAATGGATTCCACGGGGACCCGGTCCGCTATACAGCCAAATGTAGCTGCTCCTGTGTGCCCCCCATTTCTTGAAAAAATTGCTGGTGGTATTGGCAATTTAGGAATGGTTTTGGCAAGCAGTGCACCACATAATAGTCTTGTCATAATTTGACTTTAGCCAATTAAATGTTTTTATCCAAGATTCCTGAACTGTCCAACGGTGTTTATTTGCGTACACTTTATCATAGTCCGCTTGCGTAAGTTTCAATTCTGCCAACGACACAGATTCAGATTCTGAAATTACATCACTCAACAATGCAGAAGACGAATTTGTAACAACCGCTGACAGATCGGAAATTCCACATAATAGCTTACCATGAGATATGCTCTCATTGCTGGATTCCCCCCCCCCCAAATCATATCCATTTATAAATAAAACTTATATCCGCAGCTAACACAAACTACTGTTCTCTCAGACAAACTAGGTAAGCTATCGGTGTCGGTAATTTTTGCTCTTCTCCCGGCTAAGTGTACAGGCTCATTCTTAAATCTTAAACGAAACTTAGGCTTTGTTTCAGTAGTACCGCTGTTCTTTGTGTGTGTGTGTGTGGGGGTGGCTTCCATTATTTCTCCTCCCTCACTCGCGTAAGTTGTATCAGAAATCCAACCCCACCCGGGGCTGTGCAATAAATATTCTGTGGTCACTTCCTCCTCATAAAGCACGGCTTTTTGCCCATCAGTCTGCGTCCTCCTGTTTCAGGGCAGTTTACGCATTTTGTCACTAAACACCGGAGGCTAGTTTCAATCCAGGCATGCATCCTGTCGTTAACTGTAAACGCCATCTGGAGCAAAACTATGTATGGCCCCAATTTCTGGATGTAGAGCATAATATAATTGAAGAAGCACTTCCTCCCATAATAATAAAACAAATTCTGGTGATTTTTGCAGTAAAATAAAAAACACGCGACGACAGTCTTTTTTTTTTTTTTTTTTTCTAGAGTAGAAAATTCTCCATTCCAAACTTTTTTTTTCTTTGAACCTAGTTGCCCAACCGGGCTACTAGATTTCATTTTTACTTACCCAGGCCAATAATTTACATGCCTCGGGCATCTCTGGCATGGTATTTTTCAAGCCCTGCTAGTATATGGATCATTGACGTGCCAGCGATTTGTGGATGAGATCCTACCACCCCATGTGCTCCCATTCCTGGCGGGGATTCCAGGTCTGACTGCGTGCCACAGATCCCTCTGTAACTGTCCTACAGCTCTGTTTTTGCCATTTGTATCCATCTGTATCATTAAGTCCATAAAATTTCAGTTCAATGCGACGTTTTCTTCTAAGTGCACAAATTTCATTGTCCGTGAGTGTAGTTGCAAGGTATTGTATTCCTGAGATTTTCTTATTTTTTGTCTTTCTTTAGTATATAATTGGGCATAAACATTTAAATATTTGTTAATTGACCTTGATAAACAAATTCATTTTGTTATCAAGTGTGCAGCTCAGATTGCAATGCTTATACATTTGCTAATGTTTTATGTGCTATTTTCCTAGATGTAAGCATTTAGATATAAAATAAATGAATATATATTTCTATATGTTTCCTAAACTTGATACTTTTTTTTGTATAGGTGCCTTCTCAACATCAACCCTGAGCATGGAATCAAAATTGAGAGATAAAATGACCCATACAGTCCAAACATTCTTTTGTTAATGAATGACTGACTTTGAGTGGACAAAACAATATTGTTAAATGAGCACTAAAACAAATATTTCAGCTGTGTACCACAATTTCTTTACCACTTATTTAATAAAAACGTTATTTGTAAAAGATAGTCTATTTCATGTTTAATATCTAGTCTGCTTAGTTACTGATGTTATACGACTTCTCTAAAAGAGAAACTATTTTGAATCTGTGGTCTACATCTTTATTGTGGGAATAAAAACATACCTTTGACAGCAATAAAAAGCAATTATCCTTGCTGATTTCTTGGGCCTTTCAGCATTGTCACCTTTTTAAAATTGTAACCAATCAATGTAAAAGTAATTTTTAATGCATAATCCTTTGAACAAGCTGTACTGATGACAGGTTGAAATTCTGGAATTCTACTGTGCCTCGTGGTATAATGGTTTGGATGGTAATCACAAACTTTATGATTTGGTGATGAAAATTCAAAAGTATTTCTCAGTAAAGAGCCATTTTTAAAAAAAATAAAGTAGCCCTTTTATTGCTCTTTATGAATGACAGTATATAAATAAGAAAACACAGCTTAACATCTTATTTTGTAAAGAGGGAAACCATTGGGACAATTTTTTTAAATATTTTCTTTAACTTTATGTGGCAGTAAAATATGTATGAGGCTCTTATAGCCATGCCTATGTGGCTTTCTTGAAAAGCTCTTTATCTTTGAAACATTCTGAAAGGTAAGTTGTGGCAAGGTCTGGAGAATAGAAAGGATGAAGTCCCTATTACCATAAAGCAGCCTGTGTTATGTTGTCGAGGGCCAACAATTCCCTATCATTCCTGTGTTATTTTGTGAAGAGGGAAACCATGTTCAGGCTGCCAAATTGTAATGCAATACTGACCAGATATGTCTATTATCTTGTGTTATTGCATCATGCTGTGACTGTGGTCTATGTAGCAAGTTAGATACTTCTAACATTTCAGATGTAATCAATGATCATCCTTTGGCAGCTCAATATTCGTTTGTGCTTTCCCTCCATGTTGTCTGAAAATCTGAGCTTCAGCTGTTTTTTCAACCTTTGTGTGTAACGTACCAGGAGATGGACGCACACGACATAAAGGCAGATAGGAATCAGAATAAAACGTCCGCGTAGCTTAATTGGTAGAGCAACTTGTTCCGGAATAAGCGGCCTCGGGTTCGAATCCTGTCGTGGACAGAAATGACGGAGAAATTTACTTCGTTATAATGGCGCCCGAACTATCCGGATGACCCGACCGTTCAAAATCTCGCATTGGTGTGATGTTCTTTCCACACCGCGAGATAGGAAAAATAAGAAAATCCTTTCTCCAGCACTTCGGAAAAAAAAAAAAAAAAAAGGGGGAGATGATGTAACGTACCAGGAGATGTGACTTACCTGCCAGAAGGACGCACACGACATAAAGGCAGATAGGAATCAGAATAAAACGTCCGCGTAGCTTAATTGGTAGAGCAACTTATTCCGGAATGAGTGTACCCGGGTTCGAATCCTGGCGCGGATAAAAATGACGGAGAAATTTACTTCGTCATATGTGTTTTTCCACACCTCGCCACACTGACTGCAGTTCTCAGAGAACACATTTTTATTGCTTTTATATCACACATATCCTACTTATAAGACCACTTTCACTGAATCATGTTCAGAACTGACTGATGATGCAGAATTTGCCAGCACACAAAACAAGTAAGCTTATAAGTAGCATTTGTTTAATATAAGCACAATAAAACAAGTGTGTATTCATTGTTATACATTATCATTAAAGTTTTTTTGTGAGCACACTGTTTACTTCACCTGTTTCACAAGTGTTTGTATTAAAATAACACATTATTTAAAGCAAGTTTTACTATTCATTCAGCTGAAGATGCGTTCTTCCCTTATTATGTGGAACAAGGTCACAGGATTATTAACCTAGCTATCAGATATGCCTGAATTGCCTGTTTTTTACTGTTCAATATGTAATATCATGTACGAAAACTTAGAAATTGTCACCCTGGATTGAGATGTAATATTCAAGTTTTCTGATGTGATATTACATATTGAACAGTAAAAAATCACACGATTCAGGCATATCTGATTGCTAGGTTAATAATCTTAAAACTAAGATTTACAGTTTGACTGTTTCTTCTCTCTGTAAACAACAGTATAAAATTGTAAGAATTACTGTTTGTAAATCTTTCTTCACAGTTCTTTTATGTAAATAATACAGTACAAAACAAAGCTGTAAAAATAACAGTTCCTGACTGTTCCTTCCCATAAAAAATACGGTACAAAACTGTAAAAATTAGTTGTTTCCGTAAATAATACAGTACAAAACTGTAAAAATAACTGTTTCTGACTGTTCCTTCACAGTTTTTTCCGTAAATAATACAGTACAAAACTGTAAAAATAACGGTTCCAGACTGTTCCTTCGCAGTTGTTTTCCATAAATAATACGGTACAAAACTGTCAAAATAACAGTTCCTGACTGTTCTTTCGCAGTTGTTTTCCGTAATTAATACAGTACAAAACTGTTTTTTTTACAGTCAAAGGATGGCAACCTTATTAACGGTCCAAAACTGTGAAATTTACGATAATTTTTTTTACAGTGTAGAAATTATTCATTCTTTTTATTGCATTGCTAGCTAGCCCTGTTTGTGGATCGGTACTTCCATCGACCACCATTACGCAATGTTGATTGTGTTTATTCATATAAACGAGTTATTCCGTTTGTTTTGTCGTGTGCTACTCCCACTATGCTCATTAAATATAAGCTGCTGAAGAAAAGCTAGGGATGTTACAGGAAAAGATTGACAGTACCTAAAGCAACCTTATGGATTTTGTTATGGATAAACAGGACGCAGAACACAAACCAGACATGAAATGGTAAGACAAAAGGTATAGCTAAATACTTTTGACATTCAAATGAGAGAACAGCTCATTGTCTCAGAAGGAATGCGATGCACACGAGACTTGTCTTGGCCAGTCAGTATGTTGTGACTCCCCGTCGGTTGTTCACAACCGTTTGGCACGTCTGTGGCATAAATTAGACGATTCAGTTGGTGTTGGGGCACTGACGCCCAATGACGAGGCAAAAGTAAATTCCGAAAGTGTCGTTGGGGACAGGTGATGCCTATCCAAGCTTCTCTGCAGTGCATCCCTGACATGCTCAACAGGATTAAAATCAGGGAACCATGGAGGTGTGACAAGTCTATCCATGAGCGTTGTCTGGAGCAAGACGATGTTCCAAAGTGGAATCCCGCGAACTACGATGTGAGCTCGATGAGGTCGTGCATTTGTCAAACAGAAAACTATGGTCTATCGCACCGTGGAAAAGTGTCAAAGTAGTCCTGAAGATGTGGTCTCGATACATCCTCACGTTCATTTGTCCTTGACAAACATACAGATCTGTGCGGCTATCGAAGCAGATCTCTCCCCCACCATGACTGATCTGCCGCGGAACGGATGTACAGGTTGGCAGAAATTATGACAGCCGCATGTTCCTGACGTTCTCCGTACACGAAGTCGCCGACAATCGGAATGTGGGCCAAATCTGAAGTCATCACAGAATGGAACGACTCACCATCCTGCCTCTCACAATGGGTGCCATCGCGCCCACTCACATCGTTCTTGCGAGTTTGGCGCAGACAGTGGTATTCAACGCAGAGGTCTTTTCGACATAATTCCTCCTGAAGCATTCGTTTACGGACTTTTTCGTCACTTAACTGTGACGTCCGTGGCACTTCTCTGGGGCTCCTGCTAGCGTTTACTGTAAACTATTAATTTCGCTGGGCAGTAGTTTTCCTTGGACGACCACTGCTAGTTATGTGTCATCATTTTGCTCTCGATAACGCGTAGGGAGTCGAATCATCACTCTTTAGGATAACGAAGATCTGCTACAACATTTGTCTAATTCTGGTTTGCAGCCTTCCAATAGCCCTGTTGCATTTTCCAGGGCCGTAACTAGGGTATGGCCAGCATGGGTCCTTGCGATAGGCGCCAATTAAACATAGTCGCCGTCTGGGGTTCCAGATAGTTAAATAAACAGTAATTAACACCTGTGAGGTTTAAAACAACAGAGGGAGTACGGACAGTTTATATATTCGCATATCTTTTATTATTTTTATGTATGTTTGAATTTTACATTTTAGCGGCGACATGAACTGTTGTTATTTCTCCAGAAGTTAAATGCCGCAAGTCCTTCGGTCACTAGGGCACTAAAAAAAATAATCCCTTTCTTGAATGTCGAACTAAGCTGATATTGTCTCGGATTATATCCGTGGAGCTAGCATGTATTTTGTATTCCTCGGAGGTGGTAGTGGTGGGAAGGGGTAGGGGGGGGCTTGTCTGGTCGAAGGCCAAGCTCTGAACTGGAGGTCAACCGTGAATAATGCAGCAGCGACAAAATAGATAAAGGATTTTTTGCTCAGTCCCCAAAATGATCTGTAATGGAAACAGATTTTGACGTTGTTGTTGAGGAATCTGTAAAATTGAAGCCATAATAAGTCACATTAGTTTGGTTTGTAGATATTTATTTATTTTGTTAATGTTCACTTAAAATAATAACAAAGTATGACTGAACCTTTATTGTTCATAGAAAAAAACTGCGATTATATTTCTTTTGGATGAGTTATTTTTCATACTTGAACTTTTCATATTATTTAATGATAATTGCATTTTACATCAATAATATTTTCATTAAGGCGCGTTTTCAATGTATGGCCATAGACGTCCAAAATCCTAGCCACGGCAGTGCGTTTTCCAACCATCAGATGTCTCCTCTACATTTTTCCCAGCCTGACAATAGAGTTGATAGAAATGCACCTTTAGTACCATAGTACATTGACTGCTTCGAAGTCCAGTTATCCCTGGTACATCTTTCTTGCTCCTGCAGACGGGGTGGGGGCGGGTAATTTAGTAATTTACATACCGTTTCGTTTCATACTCTCCCAGCTAACATTCTGACCTGACAACATTTGCATAAGCACTTGCCAGGAGTTCTAAATCGTAACATTACTAAAGTTTTTGAGAAGTTTGTTATCGTTTGTGTAAGGAAGTCACTTTGTTCTTTTACTTAGTGCTTTTACTCTCCACATGATTGGCAAAAATGGAAAAATAAAAACACAAAAAGTCTGCTCAACATAAATAAGTTGAGTTGCATGTTATTGGAACAGACTTTGTGAGATGAATATGCTATGGTAGGGTTTTTTCTTTTAACATTTTTATGGCATCGGCTGTCTTCATTTCCTTGAATCATTCGCCCTAAATTTTGTTTACATGGTCATGGAGTTTCTTGTACTGAAATATTATACATAAATTAGTAAATACATAAAACTAACTAAAGACATAAACATGTATAAAACCGATTTAGTGTTCATATATCGAACCTAACGCAGCTGTATCATGTGCTTCCTTCAAAGTGTGCTTCATACTTTATTTTGCGTCTGCAATTGCTAAGGATGGGATGTAAGGTCAGGTGATGCGTAACATCACAGCCTCTCCTTGACAAATGTCAACCCCGCCTTCTCGTGGTACATCCTGTTCCCACTAAAGGGGCTCTGACGACCGCCAATAGCGGTATAACTATACCATCGGGATTAGAGGAAATGCTATCCCACACTCACCAACCCGCTTGGCCAGCGTGGTGAGTTATGGCCAAACCCCTCCAAAATGACTCCACAACTTAAATCTTGGCCCTCAGTCTCCGGCAGCTGGAATGTACCTGGCCAAGGCTGCGGCCAGTGCGACATGAAGGCAGAGGGTGCTAAGAATCCCCCGGAGGACCGGACTAGGCTGCCATCTGATGCTGACCTTGGCTACGTATAATGGACGCTCCCTATCTTCTGATTCAAGGCTTCTTGAATTGGAAGAGGAACTACAAAGGATCAAGTGGGACATCATCGGGCTAAGTGAGGCAAGGAGAAAAGGTGAAGATCTCATTGAACTGAAAAGCGGACATCTCTTCTACTATCGTGGGACAGATACTGGCAGAACTAGTGGTGTTGGATTTATAATAAACAAGAAACTGAAGGATAAAGTTGTAGAAGTTGAAAGTTCCTCTGACATAGCTGCACGACTCGTTATCCAACTCTCGAGAAGATACCAGGCTCAGATTATTCAAACTTATGCACCCACCACAAGTCATGCTGAAGACGAAATTGAAGAATTTTATGAGGAAATTCGTGATCTAAATAATAAAGGTAAGCAGCACTTGAAGATAATTATGAGAGATTTCAATGCAAAAATAGGGCAACGGCAACAGAATGAAACTTCAGTAAGTAAATTCGGTCACGGCAACAGAAACCAGCGTGGAAATACTCTCGTAGAGTTTGCAGAGGCAGAAGGGTTTTTCATCTTGAACTCCTTTTTCAAGAAAAAGCCACACAGGAAATGGACATGGAGACACCCAAATGGGATGACAAGTGAAATTGATTTTATTATGTGTAACAAAAAATTCGTCATAGAAGACTGCAGTGTGCTAAACAAGTTCAACACAGGCAGTGACCATAGATTGGTGAGATGTAAGATGCACCTCAACACTAAACTCGAACGTAGCAAGCTCATAAGACAAACAAAATGTATTGACATAACCAACCTTAAAAAACACCATAATACCTTCAAATTGGAACTGAAGAACAGATTCTCTGCTTTAGAAGGCCTAACATCGGAAGAAGTGGATATTTCTGAAGTTAACAGAAAAGTAACCAAAGCTCTTATGGAAACAGCAACAAAATTAGCTGGGTCTAAGAACAAATTGCATGTGAACAAATTATCAGGAAAAACGAAAATGTTGATGCAAAAAAGAAGAGTGATGAGGACAACTAAAGAAGATGTGACTTCCAAAGTGGAATATATAGAGCTATGCAAGACAGTACGAAAAAGTATCACTGAAGACGTAAGGAAATTCAACTGTGAACTAGTAAGGAAAGCAATTGAAAACAACCAAAGCCTAAAGATAGCAAAGGGACATCTTAGTAAGGGAAAAAACAGATTATGGCACTGAGAAAGAAGATGGTTCTGTAACAAGAAATAGAGGCGAAATTTTGACAAGAGTGAAAGATTTCTACTCCAAATTATATGAAAGGGATGATACATGTACTCCAGACATCATGAAAGGTACCAGTACCAGAGTCCTTCCAGTCCTTCCAGCAGAAGTTGCGCATGCAATCAAGAACATGAAGCGGGGAAAAGCTCCAGGAGAAGATGGAATTACTGTAGACATCATACAAGAAGCAAGTGGAGAAATCGAAACAGTACTCGCCCAAATTTTCACTCGATGCCTTAATGAAGGGAAAATTCCTGAGGATTGGAACAACGCTACAATGATCTTGCTACATAAAAAAGGTGACATTGAGGATCTCAGGAACTATAGACCTATCAGCCTCCTATCAGTGGTTTATAAAATCTTCACTAAAGTTCTTTCACACCGCTTAAAGGTGACACTGGACATGGCTCAACCGAGAGAACAAGCTGGATTCAGGAGTGGCTACAGCACAATAGATCATATCCACGTACTGAGAGAACTAATTGAAAGAGCGAGGGAATATGAACTTCCATTGTGCATGGCTTTTATCGATTATGAAAAAGCCTTTGATTCGGTGAAACCATCAGCAGTTGCAATGGCTCTGAAATCCTGCGGTATTGAAGATGCATACATTAATATTATTAATAACATCTATGAAAATGCAAGTGCAAAGATTCGGCTGTTTGAAAATACAGCACACATAAAAATTGGAAAAGGAGTGAGACAAGGTGACACCATATCTCCGAAGCTCTTTAATGCAACATTGGAAAATGTCTTTCAATCACTGAACTGGGAAAACAAAGGGATAAAGATTAATGGATATTATCTAACCCACCTTCATTTTGCTGATGACATAGTCATTTTTGCAACTACCCCATCAGAGCTACAGAGTATGATCCAGGAACTTGCTGACAAGAGTAAAGAAGTGGGATTAAAAATGAACTTTCAGAAGACAAAAGTGATGTACAATGCTTTTACAAGAAATGAAGATTTATCGATTGATGGAGAAAAGCTGGAGATAACAGACACGTACGTTTATCTTGGACAGCAGATATCAAGTGAGGGTCACATTGGTGAAGAAATTAATCGGCGTACAAAACTTGCCTTTAGAGCTTTTGGAAGAAACAGCTTAATTTTCAAGAGCAATATGCCATTATGTCTTAAAAGAAAAGTGTTTGATCAATGCATCCTTCCAGTGCTTACGTATGGTGCAGAGACGTGGACCTTAGCTAAAAGAGACATACAAAGGCTGCAGACAACTCAAAGAACCATAGAGAGGTGCATGCTTGGTGTAACCAGGAGAGATAAGAAGAGGAAAACGTGGATCCGAAAAATGACAAGAGTGGAAGACATCATGATCAGAGTTAAATCCCTGAAATGGCAATGGGCTGGACATACTGCCAGAAGAACAGACCATCGATGGACAGCCGAAATTTTAGGTTGGATTCCAAGGGACAGGAAAAGACCCAGAAGAAGACCACATGGAAGATGGGTGGATGAAATTCGAAAGTATGCGGGAGTGACATGGAGGAGACTGGCACAAGACAGACCGTTGTGGAGGAAACTTGGGGAGACCTTCGTCCAGCAGTGGATTGATAATGGTTGACAATGATGATGATGATGATGATATGATAAAACCTCAAATTTTTGAATTGTCTTATTATTTTTTTCATTTGTGACCTTCCTCTGTTTTAACCTTACTTATTCTGTTTTAACTTAAATTCTGTTTTGACCTTGCAATTCTGTTTTAACCTTGCTTCTGAATTTTTGTGTTCTTGTGTGAATTTAGTTCCTTTTCATTAAACGTTTTCTTACTGAACGATACATTACTTCCCCGATGAGTTTTTTCATTTTGGCATCACTGACAGTGAGTCGGAGCACAATAAAAGGTAAAGATTGAATGTCTACAATAGCCATGATAGAAAGCTTGTTAGAAAGAGATACATGTTACAGAGAGACCTAACAGAGACACATGTTACAGAGAGACTTCATAGAGACACATGTTACAGAGAGACTTCATAGAGACACATGTCAGAGAAAGAGGCTTCATAGAGACACATGTTACGAGGACACAGAGTTGTACGCAAATTTGTTGAACGAATGTTACGCTGCGCTGTAACGAATTACATGTGTGGAAAGTGTATTTTGATTGTTGTCTAAATTGAAGCCAGATTGTTTTCGTTCTAACAAAAGTTAGCTCCGTGTTCTGAAGAGCACGTGACAACTTAATAAATCAATGGACTAAGGTAAGTTATTTCGCTGACTCATTACCCTGGCCGTTTTGATTTCTATGTTGACAAGTATACACTGAAGTGCCAGAAAAACTGGTACAGACGAGCTTATGCAAAACACATAGCAACGTCACCTATGCGCGTACTCGGTTGCGTCCGCCAGTGCGTATATGAAGCGATAGACATCCTTGCCAGCTGTCAGAGGTGTTTTCGGCATGAGAATAACAAGTAATAACGATTTAAACGATTTTCAACGCGGTGTCATAGTTGGCGCTCGTGAGATGGGCCATAGTATTTTGGAGTTAGAAACGATGTTCGGATTTTCACGGACGACCATTGCAAGTGTGTGCCGTGAGTACAAGAATTCCGGCAAAACCTCCAACCTACGATACCAGTGTGGCCGTAAAAAGACATTGGGTGAACGTGACCATCGTCGGCTGTCAAAAATCGTTTCACGCGATAGGCGTGCAACACTCTCGCAGGTATAATCGGAATTCAATGCTGGAGCATCAACAAGCATCAGCGTCCGGACTGGGCAAAGTACTCTGCACGATATGGGCTTTGGGAACCGACGCCCAAATCGAGTCCCCTTGATGGATGCACGACACAGAGCTATGCGCCTCGCTTGGGCACGGCAACACCGCCACTGGACACTTGATGACTGGAAACAAGTAGCCTGGTCTGACGAGTCGCGTTTCCAACTGTATCGGGCAGATGGAAGGATTCGTGTGTGGCGCAAACCCCTCGAAGCCAAGGATCCCGCCTGTCAACAGGGAACTGTACCGGCTGGTGGGGGGTCCGTAATGGTATGGGGTGTGTTTTGCTGGACTTCACTGGGACCCCAGGTACGTCTACAAACGTCTGTGACCGGCCAACGCTATGTGCGCATCATTTTTGACGAGGTACACCCGTTCATGTCCTGCATTCTTGTTGATGGGTTGGGCCTGTTTCAACAGGACAATGCACCTCCACAAAAGTGTCGGAACGCCACATTATGGTTAGAGGAGCATTGATCTGAGTTTGGGGTGTTGCCATTCCCACCCAAGTCCCTAGATCTGAACGTGATAGAACACATTTGGGATGCCATGCAACGCGCTATCGAACTCAGGAATCCGAGACCTCGGAATATACCCGAATTGTGGAACGCTCTGCAGAAAGTATGGTGTGCATTGCCTACAGCATATTTCCAGAAGCTAGTGGAGTCCATGCCCCGTCGTATTTCTACAGTCCTGCGCTCCCGTGGGGGACCTACCAAGTATTAGACTGGTGTACCAGTTTTTCTGGCACTTCAGTGTATATGTATATACTGTATGTTAACAAATTTCAGTGCGAACTATTAAAGAGACACATAACTAAGCAAGGTAAGCACATTTAAATTTACAGCTGCAGTTTTGAACTTAAATAAAAAAAATTACATTCTCTGTAGCGTATTAAGTGTTCTGTTGTTTTACATGCATACAACAGTAGGGTATTAAATGTTCTGTTGTTTTACATGCATACAACAGAACACTTAGTACCCTACTTTCAAAACATAAACTAATACCATGAAATACTTCTTCAAGATTAGAGCCTCATTTAATATTTCGTCATAAACAACCATTATTTGTCCACTTCTGGATGAAGGTCTTCCCAAATTTCTTCCACAACTTTCTGTCTTGAGCCATTCTCCTCCATGTTACTCTGACGCACTTCCGAATCCACCCACCTCCCACATTGCCTTCTTCTGGGTCCTTTTCTGTCCCTAGGAATCCAGTCTAACGGTGTTCCGTTATTCTACCAACATGTCCAGCCCATCGTCATTCCAGGGTATTAAGAACACAGCTTGCCGTCTTTACACGATTTTAAAAAATTACGGTTAAAATGATATATACATTAGAACATGAGCACTTTCAAGTCCACTGTGGATCCGTCATCAGATGGTGTGGTTGCATTATGCCCTGGGAGGGTATATATTATGTAGTATGCACACTGACGAAACAGTATGTTTTGGCATGCGCATGCTCACCACACAATCATGTCGTTTCATTAGAGCAGCCGGTATTGTCTCTTTCGCTGTAATAGTTACAAAGTAGTTTCCATGGCAACGGTATAATGATAGGGGTATCGTCGTTACAGCCTTCTGCCCTATGTTTATGTATCAATAGGCTTTCTAACAGGAGGATAGATGAACAGGTATTATAGTCGGCGTATGTAACATAGTAACATCGTCCCGGATAGGTTGGTGTTGACCCTTCAGGCATAGTCTTGAAAGGGCGGTGGGGGTAGAGCATGTTTTAACATTATATCTATGTTCAGAGACACGTAAATTAATATTGCGACGGGTCGAACCTATGTATATCTGGTCGGTTACATCAGCATTCATAGCTTTTAGTGGGATTGTGTACACACCGTATTTGGAACCATGGGGAATCTGATCCCTGTCATTTTTAATTTGGGCAATAATGTTGCACGTTTTTATGCCAAAATCAAAATTAAACGGACGACATGCGTTTTTTAGGATATTAGTGACAGCAGGAATGTATGGTAGTTTGCCGACGTATGAAGTGCTAGGTATCGTTCTTGGTAATGTTGAGTATGATGCATTAAAGACACGGCGCATTATGGAATTAACTGTGGTAGATGGATAATTATATATAATGCTGCAATATCCATAATTTTTGCAACTTATAGGTCTCTTTTATCGGTTGAGGATGAATGTGTAACTGCTCGGTGAAACATAAAGTGAAGGGCTGAGAGTTTTTGCCTGAGTGGGTGGTAGAAGTTATAGGGAATCATAGATATTGTTACAGTTGGTTTTCTATAAACAGAGTGAGTTACTTCGTTCGTATTAGGGTTTCTTTCCAACAAGATGTCGAGATAGGGTAATGCATAATCGGTCTCGAATTCTGTAGAAAATTTTATGGAACTGTATTTTGTAGACAACAAGCTGGTGAACTCGGTAAAGCTTTCAAGGGTGGACTGCCAAAACAAAAGCACATCATCCACGTATCTCAGGTATAAAATAGGTTTCACATGAAAGTTTGCGAGGACTTCGTTTTCCAGGTCTTGTAACAACAACTCAGATAGAACTGCTGAGAGGGGTGACCCCATAGGGGCCCCTTCCCGTTGACAGTAAATAGTTTCATTAAATCGAAAAAATGTTCTGTTGTACACTAGTCTTAAGGCATGAACAATGCCTTGAATTTCATTATGGGTATAAGTTCCGTGGGCTGACAACATTTCTTCGATGATACGGTGGACAGCAGGTACAGGCACGTTAGGGTATAAAGAAATGATATCGAGTGAGACCATTATAAACTGCGAGCTAGATGGTGTAACAGAATGTATTTTATTTAATGCCTGAGTGGAACTGGACACCGGGAATATGGATGAAGTGGTTAATGGAACTAGACATTTTGCCAATGCTCCCTCGAGGGGCCTAGTTGGACTTGCATAGGCCGAAACGAGGGGGCGTACGGGATTACCTGTTTTATGGGTTTTAAGTTTTCCAAATAATTCGGGGACACGGGGTCCAGGTGGTGAGTGCATAGCTTTAGTGATATTTGTAGGAAGTAGACCTGAAGATTTTAACATGGAGAGGGCCGAAACGGTAGCATTAGTGGGATCACGGGTGCAGATGGTATGTGGAATGTTTGCAATTGCCTGGTTCATTTTATCAATGTAATCAGTTCTGTTCATTATAATAACTTGGGAGGTCTTGTCCGCACTGTTTATGGAGATATCGGGGTTTTGACGCAGCTGTCTAAGTTGGTTCAGTTCATATTTGAGTTTCTTATGTGCAGGATTATTACTAGATTGGTTATGAATAGTCTTGATGGCTCTAGCTACTTGATTTCTAGCGGAGTCTTGAATAGTATAAGGGAGCGCTTTAACAATTTGTTCAATCTGTGGAATAAGCTGAATATCATTGACAACATTGATAGGGTAGGCATACTTAAGTCCTTTATCGAGCGCACTTTGCTGAACTGGGTGCAGTTGGATACCACTGAGGTTGATGTATGATGTTGAGTTCAGGCACTGCAGAGTAGGTAATGTTCCACGTTTCACAACTCTATTGTCAACTTCTTGTGCGACCAGCACTTTCGACTTGAAAGTGATCATGTTCTAATGTATATATCATTTTTAACGTAATTTTTTAAAATCGTGTAAAGACGGCAAGCTGTGTTCTGAATATCCTTCAGCACGAAAAATTGACTTCCTATGGTACCTAGCCGCTTTTTGGTATGTAGAATAATTTCCTATCATTTTATTCTTGCATTATGGACAACCTGGTGAGAGTGTATAGAAAATGGAAGCACACATTGACTCTACAGAAGACGCATTTGGACTTCCTACTTAATTGTCGGGATCTGAGGATCATGCCAAAGTTCCTAATACTTCGGCAAAAGCCAATCTCCCCCCCCCGTGATGCGGCTATCCTTCGTATGGCCGAAACAAAAAGACTCGCCAGTACTATTCGGCAAAAAAGAGGATATTTGGACTATTTACAACGACGAACATATGATGCCCACTTGAACTTAGCTAAATGGACACACCCTGTTGTCCTGGACAGAATCCTGACAATTACCAATGCCATTAGCCTATCTGAGGACGCTAAAACACGGGAAGCACATATTAAAAAGCTCCGACAACTGGTCGCACAAGAAGTTGACAATAGAGTTGTGAAACGTGGAACACTACCTAATCTGCAGTGCCTGAACTCAACATCCTACATCAACCTCAGTGGTATACAACTGCACCCAGTTCTGCAAAGTGCGCTCGATAGAGGACTTAAGTATGCCTACCCTATCAATGTTGTCAATGATATTCAGCTTATTCCACAGATTGAACAAATTGTTAAAGCGCTCCCTTTATACTATTCAAGACTCCGCTAGACATCAAGTAGCTAGAGCAATCAAGACTATTCATAACCAATCTAGTAATAATCCTGCACATAAGAAACTCAAATATGAACTGAACCAACTTAGACAGCTGCGTCAAAACCCCGATATCTCCATAATCAGTGCGGACAAGACCTCCCAAGTTATTATAATGAACAGAACTGATTACATTGATAAAATGAACCAGGCAATTGCAAACATTCCACATACCATCTGCACCCGTGATCCCACTAATGCTACCGTTTCGGCCCTCTCCAGGTTAAAATCTTCAGGTCTACTTCCTACAAATATCACTAAAGCTATGCACTCACCACCTGGACCCCATGTCCACAAATTATTTGGAAAACTTAAAACCCATAAAACAGGTAATCCCGTACGCCCCCTCGTTTCGGCCTATGCAAGTCCAACTAGGCCCCTCGAGGGAGCATTGGCAAAACGTCTAGTTCCATTAACCACTTCATCCATATTCTCGGTGTCCAGTTCCACTCAGGCATTAAATAAAATACATTCTGTTACACCATCTAGCTTGCAGTTTATAATGGTCTCACTCGATATCATTTCTTTATACCCTAACGTACCTGTGCCTGCTGTCCACCGTATCATCGAAGAAATGTTGTCAGCCCACGGAACTTATACCCATAATGAAATTCAAGGCATTGTTAATGCCTTAAGACTAGTGTACAACAGAACATTTTTTCGATTTAATGAAACTATTTACCGTCAACGGGAAGGGTCCCCTATGGGGTCACCCTCTCAGCAGTTCTATCTGAGTTGTTGTTACAAGAACTGGAAAACGAAGTCCTCGCAAACTTTCGTGTGAAACCTATTTTATACCTGAGATACGTGGATGATGTGCTTTTGTTTTGGCAGTCCACCCTTGAAAGCTTTACCGAGTTCACCAGCTTGTTGTCTACAAAATACAATTCCATAAAATTTTCTACAGAATTCGAGACCGATTATGCATTACCCTATCTCGACATCTTGTTGGAAAGAAACCCTAATACGAACGAAGTAACTCACTCTGTTTATAGAAAACCAACTGCAACAATATCTATGATTCCCTATAACTTCTACCACCCACTCAGGCAAAAACTCTCAGCCCTTCACTTTATGCTTCACCGAGCAGTTACACATTCATCATCAACCGATAAAAAAGACATAGAAGTTGCAAAAATTATGGATATTGCAGCATTATATATAATTATCCATCTACCACAGTTAATTCCATAATGCGCCGTGTCTTTAATGCATCATATTCAACATTACCAAGAAAGAGACCAAGCACTTCATACGTCGGCAAACTACCATACATCCCTGCTGTCACTAATATCCTAAAAACGCATGTCGTCCATTTAATTTTGATTTTGGCATAAAATCGTGCAACATTCTCGCCCATATTAAAAATGACAGGAATCAGATTCCCCATGGTTCCAAATACGGTGTGTACGCAATCCCACTAAAAGCTATGAATGCTGATGTAACCGACCAGATATACATAGGTTCGACCCGTCGCAATATTAATTTACGTGTCTCTGAACATAGATATAATGTTAAAACTTGCTCCACCTCCACCGCCCTTTCAAGACAATGCCTGAAGGGTCAACACCAACGTATCTGGGACGATGTTACTATGTTACATACGCCGACTATAATACCTGTTCATCTATCCTCCTGTTAGAAAGCCTATTGATACATAAACATAGGGCAGAATGCTGTAACGACAATACCTCTATCATTATACCGTTGCCATGGAAACTACTTTGTAACTATTTCAGCGAAAGAGACAATACCGACTGCTCTAATGAAACAACATGATTGTGCGGTGAGCATGCGCATGCCAAAACATACTGTTTCGTCTGTGTGCATACTACATAATATATACCTTCCCAGGGCATAATGCAACCACACCATCTGATGACGGGTCCACAGTTGATTTGAAAGTGCTCATGTTCTAATGTATATATCATTTTAACCGTGATTTTTTAAAATCGTGTAAAGACGGCAAGCTGTGTTCTTAATATCCTTCAGCACGAAAAATTGACTTCCTATGGTCATTCCAGGGATTTTAGTTTGATAACGATGCAATCAACTCCAGTCATTTACCTGATCCATGAGTTCCTCTTCCTATCCATCCCGGTTTTGCCAGGCATGCCCCTCTCCATGCTTCCTTCAGTAGTTTGCAGTCTCTGGATCTCCTCTTTAGTTAAGGTCCATGTCTCCGATCTGTAAGTAAGAACTGGAAAGAAGCACTGATTTAGCCCTTTTCTTTTAAGACATAATGATAAATTGCTCTTGAAAATTGTACTGTTTCTTTCAAATGTTCTCCAACCAAGTTCTATACGCTGATTAATTTCTTCTTTTATGTGGGTCTCGCTTGATACCTGTTGTCCAAGCTAAATGTGGCCATCATTTTCTTCTAGATTTGCTTCATCAGTCGCTAAACCTTCAGTTTTTGTAAACATTTTGTACTTGAATTTTGTTCTCAGTTTGTTCATCTGAAAGCACACTGCTTTACTTTTGTCAGCAGGTTCCTGGACCATACTCTGCAGTTCTGAGGAGGCACTTGCAAACATTTTCGTCAGCAAAAAAGAAGACGGGTTAAATAATCTCCGTTAATTCTTATCCCCTTGTCTTCCCATTTCAATGATTGAAAAACATACTGTAATGGGGTGCTGAATTTTATATTTGCTGTGTTCTAAATACCATCGAAGATACTCGTATTAAGTTAAAAAAACAAAAACATTTTACGTTTATGTATTTTTCTGCAAAAGGGATTTACATTATGAAAAAACTGATGGCGTTTTTTTTTGTTTTTTAAATTTCGAGATTCAAAAGAGGACCATCGTAAGCAACTCTTAGGACTGAAAGCAGTCACCCGTTCCTAATATACGTCCACTGGTTCCAGGTAAGGGAGAGATCGTGTGCCGAAAGGCAAACACACCACTCGTGGGATTCAAACCTCGGCCCATCTCGATTTAATAGATCATTCGGACCAATCGCCCTGGTGGGGTAACTCATTCTCTGATGATCCGGTTGTCAACAGTGTGTGCATGCACAAGTGCAAGCCTTGTTTGTGTACAGAATAGACATCGGCATGCGTGGTCATATATAATGAAAATTATTTCCCTGTACTAACGCTCCACATCCTGAATAGGATATCATTCCCATTGGATCCCAGCGAAATTGGATGTTCGTCTGAAGCAATGGGAAGCACAAGAAGTTAATCCACACTGAGATTGGTACTGAGCAAGTTCAGATATTGAAAGATGCATTGAACCACACGTAACATTTTCTATTTGATGTGTTCGCTGTTGGACACCTGAATACACACCGCCAGGGTCAGTTGGACCATGGGGGCGACCGGGGCTATATCCCGGGATGCCCCGCAGCTTAGAAAACAAAAACAAAACCATTTTTGATAAAATTCTTTATATTTATTGCTGTTGTTTTTTAAGTTTTGGGCGCGAGGCCCTAAAAAAGGAATGTTTATAATGTTTTTATTTTAATTTACAACAGTACCCCCCACTTTCAAATAGGATATCGCCCTTCGTCGTAAAGACACTGAGATTTGCAGATTTCAAACTATTAGTATATTATATTGTTATTATTATTATTATCTTCTTTATTCGAAATATACGAAACACAGCCTATGACAATCAAACATAAACAACAAAATTATCATTGACAGGTGTTGTTGAGCTGATACGAGTTTCCACTGGAGACCTAAGTATTAGAAGAATCGACGTAAAATATATTATGTCAAAAGTAAACCTGTCTTCTGCAGTTCTGTAGATGGTATATCAGAAAGCTGATATTTTTTAAATGATTCATAAATTTTTTTGACATTGTTCCAAGTTCCCGATGACAATGGGGACTACCGTTGTATGTTTAGTCCATAATCGGGCAACTTCTATGACCAGATCTCTATATATAGTAATTTTTTCTAGTTCTTTTCCCTCTGGCCTCTCCAGGAATCGCTATATCAATCATGCCGACTTTCCGATTTCCTATGACCAATATTCCCCCTAAGCGGCCATGCGCAATGCGCAACTAACCCAATGAGCTGGGCAGACATCAAAACCACTTGGGCAAAATAAAAAAAAATCCTTCTAAGCGGCCATGGCCAATGTACGCCTAACCCAATGAGCTAGGCAGGCATCAAAACCACTTCGGCAAAATAAACCATATTCCCTCTAAGCAGCCAGGGGCAATGCGCGCCTAACCCAATGAGCTAGGCAGGCCTCAAAACCACTTGGGGAAAATAAACAATATTCCCTCTAAGTGGCCATGGGCAATGTACGCCTAACCCAATGAGCTAGGCAGGTATCAAAACCACTTGGGCAAAATAAACAATATTCCCTCTAAGCGGCCATGGGAAATGTACGCCTAACCCAATGAGCTAGACAGGCATCAAAACCACTTCGGCAAAATAAACCATATTCCCTCTAAGCAGCCATGGGCAATGCACGCCTAGCCCAATGAGCTAGGCAGGCCTCAAAACCACTTGGGCAAAATAAACCATATTCCCTCTAAGCGGCCATGGGCAATGCACGCCTAACCCAATGAGCTAGGCAGGCCTCAAAACCACTTGGCCAAAATAAACAATATTCCCTCTAAGCAGCCATGGGCAATGCACGCCTAACCCAATGAGCTAGGCAGGCCTCAAAACCACTTGGGCAAAATAAACCATATTCCCTCTAAGCGGCCATGGGCAATGCACGCCTAACCCAATGAGCTAGGGAGGCCTCAAAACCACTTGGCCAAAATAAACAATATTCCTTCTAAGCGGCCATGGGCAATGCACGCCTAACCCAATGAGCTAGGCAGGCATCAAAAATACTTGGCCCAAATAAACAATAATGCTTCGAAGCGGCCATGGGCAATGCGTGCCTAACCCAATGAGCTAGGCAGGCCTCAAAACCACTTGGCCAAAATAAACCATATTCCCTCTAAGCGGCCATGGGCAATGCACGCCTAACCCAATGAGCTAGGCAGGCCTCAAAACCACTTGGCCAAAATAAACAATATTCCGTCTAAGCAGCCATGGGCAATGCACGCCTAATCCAATGAGCTAGGCAGGCCTCAAAACCACTTGGGCAAAATAAACAATATTCCCTCTAAGCGGCCATGGGCAATACACGCCTAACCCAATGAGCTGGGCAGCTATCAAAACCACTTGGCCAAAATAAACAATATTCCTTCTAAGCGACCATGGGCAATGCACGCCTAACCCAATGAGCTAGGCAGGCATCAAAACCACTTGGCCCAAATAAACAATAATGCTTCGAAGCGGCCATGGGCAATGCGTGCCTAACCCATTTAGCTGGACAGGCATCAAAATCACTTGGCCAAAATAAACAATATTCCCTCTAAGCGGCCATGGGCAATGCACGCGTAACCCAATGAGCTGGGCAAGCATCAAAACCACTTGGGCAAAATAAATAATATTTCTTTTATGCGGCCATGGGCAATACACGCCTAACCCAATGAGCTAGGCAGGCATCAAAACCACTTGGGCAAAATACACAATATTCCCTCTAAGCGGCCATGGGCAATGCGTGCCTAACCGAATGAGCTGGGCAGGTATCAAAACTACTTGGCCAAAATAAACAATATTCCCTCTAAGCGGCCATGGGCAATGCACGCCTAACCCAATGAGCTAGGCAGGCATCAAAACCACTTGGCCGAAATAAACAATATTGCCTCAAAGCGGCCATGTGCAATGCGTGCCTAACCCATTCAGCTGGACAGGTATCAAAACCACTTGGTGAAAATAAACACTAATCCCTCTAAGCGGCCATGGGCAATCAACGCGTAACCCAATGAGCTGGGCAAGCATCAAAACCACTTGGGCAAAATAAATAATATTTCCTCTATGCAGCCATGGGCAATACACGCCTAACCCAATGAGCTGGGCGGGCATCAAAACCACTTGGGCAAAATACACAATATTCCTTCTAAGCGGCCATGCGCAATGCACGGCTAACCCAATGAGCTGGGCAGGTATCAAAACCACTTGGCCAAAATAAACAATATTCCCTCTAAGCGGCCATGAACAATGCACGCCTAACCCAATGAGCTAGGCAGGCATCAAAACCACTTGGCCGAAATAAACATTATTGCCTCAAAGCGGCCATGGGCAATGCGTGCCTAACCCATTCAGCTAGACAGGCATCAAAACCACTTGGGGAAAATAAACACTAATCCCTCTAAGCGGCCATGGGCAATGCACGCGTAACCCAATGAGCTGGGCAGGTATCAAAAGCACTTGGCCAAAATAAAGAATATTCCCTCTTAGCGGCCATGGGCAATGCACGCCTAACCCAATGAGCTAGGCAAGCATCAAAACCACTTGGCCAAAATACACAATATTCCATCTAAGCAGCCAGGAGCAATGCACGCCTAACCCAATGAGCTAGGCAGGATTAAAAACCACTTGGCCAAAATACACAATATTCCCTCTAAGCGGCCATGGGCAATGCGTGCCTAACCCAATGAGCTAGGCAGGTATCAAAACCACTTGGCCAAAAAAAACAATATTCCCTCTAAGCGGCCATGGGCAATGCGCGGCTAACCCAATGAGCTAGGCAAGCATTAAAACCACTTGACCAAAATAAACAATATTGCCTAAAAGCGGCCACGGGCAATGCGTGACTAACCCATTCAGGTGGACAGGCATCAAAACCACTTGGCCAAAATACACAATATTTCCTCTAAGCGGCCATAGGCAATGCACGCGTAACCCAATGAGCTGGGCAAGCATCAAAACCACTTGGGGAAAATACACAATATTCCCTCTAAGCGGCCATGGGCAATGCACGCCTAACCCAATGAGCTAGGCAGGCATCAAAACCACTTGGCCAAAATACACAATATTCCCTCTAAGCGGCCATGGGCAATGCGTGCCTAACCCGATGAGCTGGGCAGGTATCAAAACCACTTGGCCAAAATACACAATATTCCCTCTAAGCGGCCATGGGCAATGCGTGCCTAACCCGATGAGCTGGGCAGGTATCAAAACCACTTGGCCAAAATAAACAATATTCCCTCTAAGCGGCCATGGGCAATGCACGCCTAACCCAATGAGCTAGGCAGGCATCAAACCCACTTGGCGAAAATGCACAATATTCCCTCTAAGCGGTTATGGGCAATGCGTGCTTAACCCAATGAGCTGGGCAGGTATCAAAACCACTTGGCCAAAATAAACAATATTCCCTCTAAGCGGCCATGGGCAATGCACGCCTAACCCAATGAGCTAGGCAGGCATCAAAACCACTTGGCCAAAATAAACAATATTGCTTCGAAGCGGCCACGGCCAATGCATGCCTAACCCATTCAGCTGGACAGGCATCAAAATCACTTGGGGAAAATAAACAATATTCCCTCTAAGCGGCCATGGGCAACGCACGCGTAGCCCAATGAGCTGGGCAAGCATCAAAACCACTTGGGCAAAATAAATAATATTTCCTCTATGCGGCCATGGGCAATACACGCCTAACCCAATGAGCTGGGCAAGCATCAAAACCACTTGGGCAAAATAAATAATATTTCCTCTATGCGGCCATGGGCAATACACGCCTAACCCAATGCGCTGGGCAGGCATCAAAACCACTTGGACAAAATACACAATATTCCTCTAAGCGGCCATGGGCAATGCGTGCCTCACCCAATGAGCTGGGCAGGTATCAAATCCCTTTGGCCAAAATAAACAATATTCCGACTAAGCGGCCATAGGCAATGCACGCCTAACCCAATGAGCTAGGCGGGCATCAAAACCACTTGGCCAAAATACACAATATTCCCTCTAAGCGGCCATGGGCAATGCACGCTTAACCCAATGAGCTGGGCAGGTATCAAAACCACTTGGCCAAAATAAACAATATTCCCTCTAAGCTGCCATGGGCAATGCACGCCTAACCCAATGAGCTAGGCAGGCATCAAAACCACTTGGCCAAAATACACAATATTCCCCCTAAGCAGCCATGGGCAATGCGTGCCTAACCGAATGAGCTGGACAGGTATCAAAACTACTTGGCCAAAATAAACAATATTCCCTCTAAGCGGCCATGGGCAATGCACGCCTAACCCAATGAGCTAGGCTGGCATCAAAACCACTTGGCTAAATTAAGCAATATTGCCTCAAAGCGGCCATGGGCAATGCGTACCTAACATATTCAACTGGACAGGTATCAAAACCATTATTGAAAATAAAAAATAATCCCTCTAAGCGGCCATGGGCAATGCACGCGTAACCCAATGAGCTGGGCAAGCATCAAAACCACTTGGGCAAAATAAATAATATTTCCTCTATGCGGCCATGGGCAATACACGCCTAACCCAATGAGCTGGGCAGGTAACAAAACCACTTGGCCAAAATAAAGAATATTCCATCTTAGCAGCCATGGGCAATGCACGCCTAACCCAATGAGCTAGGGAAGCATCAAAACCACTTGGCCAAATTACACAATATTCCCTCTAAGCAGCCATAAGCAATGCACGCCTAACCCAATGAGCTAGGCAGGTTTAAAAACCACTTGGGGAAAATAAACAATATTCCCTCTAAGCGGCCATGGGCAATGCACGCGCAACCCAAAGAGCTAGACAGGCATCAAAACCACTTGGCCAAAATACACAATATTCCCTCTAAGCGGCCATGGGCAATGCGTGCCTAACTCAATGAGCTAGGCAGGTATCAAAACCACTTGGCCAAAAAAAAAAAAAAACAATATTCCCTTTAAGCGGCCATGGGCAATGCACGGCTAACCCAATGAGCTAGGCAGGCATTAAAACCACTTGGCCAAAATAAACAATATTCCTTCTAAGCGGCCATGGGCAATGCACGCGTAACCCAATGAGCTGGGCAAGCATCAAAACCACTTGGGCAAAATACACAATATTCCCTCTAAGCGGCCATGGGCAATGCACGCCTAACCCAATGAGCTAGGCAGGCATCAAACCCACTTGGCCAAAATACACAATATTCCCTCTAAAAGGCCATGGGCAATGCGTGCCTAACCCAATGAGCTGGGCAGGTATCAAAACCACTTGGCCCAAATAAACAATATTCCCTCTAAGCGGCCATGGGCAATGCACGCCTAACCCAATGAGCTAGGCAGGCATCAAAACCACTTGGCCAAAATACACAATATTCCCTCTAAGCGGCCATGGGCAATGCGTGCCTACCCCGATGAGCTGGGCAGGTATCAAAACCACTTGGCCAAAATAAACAATACTCCCTCTAAGCGGCCATGGGCAATGCACGCCTAACCCAATGAGCTAGGCAGGCATCAAACCCACTTGGCCAAAATGCACAATATTCCCTCTAAGCGGCTATGGGCAATGCGTGCTTAACCCAATGAGCTGGGCAGGTATAAAAACCACTTGGCCGAAATAAACAATATTGCCTCAAAGCGGCCATGAGCAATGCGTGCCTAACCCATTCAGCAGGACAGGCATCAAAACCGCTTGGGGAAAATAAACAATATTCCCTCGAAGCGGCCATGGGCAATGCACGCCTAACCCAATGAGCTAGGCAGGCATCAAACCCACTTGGCCAAAATACACAATATTCCCTCTAAGAGGCCATGAGCAATGCACGCCTAACCCAATGAGCTAGGCAGGCTTAAAAACCACTTGGGGAAAATAAAGAATATTCACTCTAAGCGGCCATGGGCAATGCACGCCTAACCCAATGAGCTGGAAAGGCATCAAAACCACTTGGCCAAAATACACAATATTCCCTCTAAGCGGCCATGGGCAATGCGTGCCTAACTCAATGAGCTAGGCAGGTATCAAAACCACTTGGCCAAAAAAAGACAATATTCCCTTTAAGCGGCCATGGGCAATGCACGGCTAACCCAATGAGCTAGGCAGGCATTAAAACCACTTGGCCAAAATAAACAATATTCCTTCTAAGCGGCCATGGGCAATGCACGCGTAACCCAATGAGCTGGGCAAGCATCAAAACCACTTGGGCAAAATACACAATATTCCCTCTAAGCGGCCATGGGCAATGCACGCCTAACCCAATGAGCTAGGCAGGCATCAAACCCACTTGGCCAAAATACACAATATTCCCTCTAAGAGGCCATGGGCAATGCGTGCCTAACCCAATGAGCTGGGCAGGTATCAAAACCACTTGGCCCAAATAAACAATATTCCCTCTAAGCGGCCATGGGCAATGCACGCCTAACCCAATGAGCTAGGCAGGCATCAAAACCACTTGGGGAAAATAAACAATATTCCCTCTAAGCGGCAATGGGCAATGCACGCCTAACCCAATGAGCTAGGCAGGCATCAAAACCACTTGGCCAAAATACACAATATTCCTTGTAAGCGGCCATGGGGAATGCGTGCCTAACCCAATGTGCTGGGCAGGTATCAAAACCACTTGGCTCAAATAAACAATATTCCCTCTAAGCGGCCTTGGGCAATGCACGCCTAACCCAATGAGCTAGGCAGGCATCAAACCCACTTAGCCAAAATGCACAATATTCCCTCTAAGCGGCTATGGGCAATGCTTGCTTAACCCAATGAGCAGGGCAGGTATCAAAACGACTTGGTCAAAATAAACAATATTCCCTCTAAGCGGCCATGGGCAATGCACGCCTAACCCAATGAGCTAGGCAGGCATCAAAACCACTTGGCCAAAATAAACAATATTACCTCAAAGCGGCCATGGGCAATGCGTGCCTAACCCATTCAGCTGGACAGGCATTAAAACCACTTGGGGAAAATAAACAATATTCCCTCTAAGCGGCCATGGGCAATGCACGCGTAACCCAATGAGCTGGGCAAGCATCAAAACCAGTTAGGCAAAAAAAATAATATTTCCTCTATGCGGCCATGGGCAATACACGCCTAACCCAATGAGCTGGGCAGGCATCAAAGCCACTTGGGCAAAATACACAATATTCCTTCTAAGCGGCCACGGGCAATGCTTGCCTAACCCGATGAGCTGGGCAGGTATCAAAACCACTTGGCCGAAATAAACAATATTCCCTCTAAGCGACCATGGGCAATGCACTCCTAACCCAATGAGCTAGGCAGGCATCAAAAGCACTTGGCCAAAATACACAATATTCCCTCTAAGCGTGTAACGTACCAAGAGATGTGACGTACCTGCCCGAAGGACGCACACGATATAAAGGCAGATAGGAATCAGAATAAAAGGTCCGCGTAGCTCAATTGGTAGAGTGACTTATTCCGGAATGAGGGGTTCCGGGTTCGAATTCTGGCGTGGATAAAAATGACGGAGAAATTTACTTCGTTATAATGGCGTCCGAACTATCCGGATTTCCCGACCGTTCAAAATCTCGCATTGGTGGGCTGTTATTTCCACACCGCGAGATAGGAAAAATAAGATAATCCTTTCTCCAGCACTTCGAAAAAAAAAATAAAATAAGGGGGAGCTGATGTAACGTACCAGGAGATGTGACGTACCTGCCCGAATTACGCACACGACATAAAGGCAGATAGGAATCAGAATAAAAGGTCCGCGTAGCTCAAGTGGTAGAGTGACTTATTCCGGAATGAGGGGATCCGGGTTCGAATCCTGGCGTGGACAAAAATGACGTAGAAATTTACTTCGTTATAAGCGGCTATGGGTAATGCGTGCCTAACCCAATGAGCTGGGCAGGTATCAAAACCACTTGGCCAAAATAAACAATATTGCCTCAAAGCGGCCATGGGCAATGCGTGCCTAACCCATTCAGCTGGACAGGCATTAAAACCACTTGGTGAAAAAAAAACAATATTCCCTCTAAGCGGCTATGGGCAATGTACGCCTAACCCGATGAGCTAGGCAGGCCTCAAAACAACTCGGGCAAAATAAACAATATACCCTCTAAGCGGCCATGGGCAATGCACGTCCATGGCCGCTTAGAGGGAATATGGTTTATAGCTATATCCACGGACGACTTCATCGGTGGCCCACTGCCATCAGATTCACGCCGGGTCCTCACATCCCCGGGAGAAACGCCCCGCCGACAACAATTACATTGCCATTTCAATTTTCTTTCCTTGCTCATTTTTTGATAGGAAGCCTCGCCAATCGAAGAACAGTCGAAATGGAATCTTCCACCGCATCTTCCATAGCAATGTACACAATCATCTTCAAGCAATCTGTCAGACCAAGCGGAGCACTTCAACTAAGACATGATATTTCTGATTTTCTGTGTACAAGCAGATCAAGCAACAAGACAGCACAGCAACTCAGTAATGCAGACGACAACAATATTCCCCCTAAGCGGCCATGGGCAATGCATGCATAACCCAATGAGCCGGGCAGGCATTAAAACCACTTGGGGAAAATAAACAATATTCCCTCTAAGCGGCCATGGGCAATGCACGCGTAACCCAATGAGCTCGGCAAGCATGAAAACCAGTTGGGCAAAATAAACCATATTCCCTCTAAGCGGCCATGGGCAATGCACGCCTAACCCAATGAGCTAGGCAGGCCTCAAAACCACTTGGGCAAAATAAACAATATTCCCTCTAAGCGGCTATGGGCAATGCACGCCTAACCCAAGGAGCTAGGCAGGCCTCAAAACCACTTGGACAAAATAAACCTTATTCCCTCTAAGCGGCCATGGGCAATGCCCGCCTAACCCAATGAGCTAGGCAGGCATCAAAACCACTTTGGGGAAAATAAACCATATTCCCTCTAAGCGGCCATGGGCAATGCACGCCTAACCCAATGAGCTAGGCAGACCTCAAAACCACTTTGGGGAAAATAAACCATATTCCCTCTAAGCGGCCATGGGCAATGCACGCCTAACCTAATGAGCTAGGCAGGCCTCAAAACCACTTGGGCAAAATAAACAATATTCCCTCTAAGCGGCCATGGGCAATGCACGCCTAACCCAAGGAGCTAGGCAGGCATCAAAACCACATGGACAAAATAAACAATATTCCCTCTAAGCGGCCATGAACAATGCACGCCTAACCCAATGAGCTAGGCAGGCATCAAAACCACTTGGCCGAAATAAACATTATTGCCTCAAAGCGGCCATGGGCAATGCGTGCCTAACCCATTCAGCTAGACAGGCATCAAAACCACTTGGGGAAAATAAACACTAATCCCTCTAAACGGCCATGGGCAATGCACGCGTAACCCAATGAGCTGGGCAGGTATCAAAAGCACTTGGCCAAAATAAAGAATATTCCCTCTTAGCGGCCATGGGCAATGCACGCCTAACCCAATGAGCTAGGCAAGCATCAAAACCACTTGGCCAAAATACACAATATTCCATCTAAGCAGCCAGGAGCAATGCACGCCTAACCCAATGAGCTAGGCAGGATTAAAAACCACTTGGCCAAAATACACAATATTCCCTCTAAGCGGCCATGGGCAATGCGTGCCTAACCCAATGAGCTAGGCAGGTATCAAAACCACTTGGCCAAAAAAAAAAACAATATTCCCTCTAAGCGGCCATGGGCAATGCGCGGCTAACCCAATGAGCTAGGCAAGCATTAAAACCACTTGACCAAAATAAACAATATTGCCTAAAAGCGGCCACGGGCAATGCGTGACTAACCCATTCAGGTGGACAGGCATCAAAACCACTTGGCCAAAATACACAATATTTCCTCTAAGCGGCCATAGGCAATGCACGCGTAACCCAATGAGCTGGGCAAGCATCAAAACCACTTGGGGAAAATACACAATATTCCCTCTAAGCGGCCATGGGCAATGCACGCCTAACCCAATGAGCTAGGCAGGCATCAAAACCACTTGGCCAAAATACACAATATTCCCTCTAAGCGGCCATGGGCAATGCGTGCCTAACCCGATGAGCTGGGCAGGTATCAAAACCACTTGGCCAAAATACACAATATTCCCTCTAAGCGGCCATGGGCAATGCGTGCCTAACCCGATGAGCTGGGCAGGTATCAAAACCACTTGGCCAAAATAAACAATATTCCCTCTAAGCGGCCATGGGCAATGCACGCCTAACCCAATGAGCTAGGCAGGCATCAAACCCACTTGGCGAAAATGCACAATATTCCCTCTAAGCGGTTATGGGCAATGCGTGCTTAACCCAATGAGCTGGGCAGGTATCAAAACCACTTGGCCAAAATAAACAATATTCCCTCTAAGCGGCCATGGGCAATGCACGCCTAACCCAATGAGCTAGGCAGGCATCAAAACCACTTGGCCAAAATAAACAATATTGCTTCGAAGCGGCCACGGCCAATGCATGCCTAACCCATTCAGCTGGACAGGCATCAAAATCACTTGGGGAAAATAAACAATATTCGCTCTAAGCGGCCATGGGCAACGCACGCGTAGCCCAATGAGCTGGGCAAGCATCAAAACCACTTGGGCAAAATAAATAATATTTCCTGTATGCGGCCATGGGCAATACACGCCTAACCCAATGCGCTGGGCAGGCATCAAAACCACTTGGACAAAATACACAATATTCCCTCTAAGCGGCCATGGGCAATGCGTGCCTCACCCAATGAGCTGGGCAGGTATCAAATCCCCTTGGCCAAAATAAACAATATTCCGACTAAGCGGCCATAGGCAATGCACGCCTAACCCAATGAGCTAGGCGGGCATCAAAACCACTTGGCCAAAATACACAATATTCCCTCTAAGCGGCCATGGGCAATGCGTGCCTAACCCAATGAGCTGGGCAGGTATCAAAACCACTTGGCCAAAATAAACAATATTCCCTCTAAGCTGCCATGGGCAATGCACGCCTAACCCAATGAGCTAGGCAGGCATCAAAACCACTTGGCCAAAATACACAATATTCCCCCTAAGCAGCCATGGGCAATGCGTGCCTAACCGAATGAGCTGGACAGGTATCAAAACTACTTGGCCAAAATAAACAATATTCCCTCTAAGCGGCCATGGGCAATGCACGCCTAACCCAATGAGCTAGGCTGGCATCAAAACCACTTGGCTAAATTAAGCAATATTGCCTCAAAGCGGCCATGGGCAATGCGTACCTAACATATTCAACTGGACAGGTATCAAAACCATTGGTGAAAATAAAAAATAATCCCTCTAAGCGGCCATGGGCAATGCACGCGTAACCCAATGAGCTGGGCAAGCATCAAAACCACTTGGGCAAAATAAATAATATTTCCTCTATGCGGCCATGGGCAATACACGCCTAACCCAATGAGCTGGGCAGGTAACAAAACCACTTGGCCAAAATAAAGAATATTCCATCTTAGCGGCCATGGGCAATGCACGCCTAACCCAATGAGCTAGGGAAGCATCAAAACCACTTGGCCAAATTACACAATATTCCCTCTAAGCAGCCATAAGCAATGCACGCCTAACCCAATGAGCTAGGCAGGTTTAAAAACCACTTGGGGAAAATAAACAATATTCCCTCTAAGCGGCCATGGGCAATGCACGCCCAACCCAAAGAGCTAGACAGGCATCAAAACCACTTGGCCAAAATACACAATATTCCCTCTAAGCGGCCATGGGCAATGCGTGCCTAACTCAATGAGCTAGGCAGGTATCAAAACCACTTGGCCAAAAAAAAACAAAAACAATATTCCCTTTAAGCGGCCATGGGCAATGCACGGCTAACCCAATGAGCTAGGCAGGCATTAAAACCACTTGGCCAAAATAAACAATATTCCTTCTAAGCGGCCATGGGCAATGCACGCGTAACCCAATGAGCTGGGCAAGCATCAAAACCACTTGGGCAAAATACACAATATTCCTCTAAACGGCCATGGGCAATGCACGCCTAACCCAATGAGCTAGGCAGGCATCAAACCCACTTGGCCAAAATACACAATATTCCCTCTAAAAGGCCATGGGCAATGCGTGCCTAACCCAATGAGCTGGGCAGGTATCAAAACCACTTGGCCCAAATAAACAATATTCCCTCTAAGCGGCCATGGGCAATGCACGCCTAACCCAATGAGCTAGGCAGGCATCAAAACCACTTGGCCAAAATACACAATATTCCCTCTAAGCGGCCATGGGCAATGCGTGCCTACCCCGATGAGCTGGGCAGGTATCAAAACCACTTGGCCAAAATAAACAATATTCTCTCTAAGCGGCCATGGGCAATGCACGCCTAACCCAATGAGCTAGGCAGGCATCAAACCCACTTGGCCAAAATGCACAATATTCCCTCTAAGCGGCTATGGGCAATGCGTGCTTAACCCAATGAGCTGGGCAGCTATCAAAACCACTTGGCCGAAATAAACAATATTGCCTCAAAGCGGCCATGAGCAATGCGTGCCTAACCCATTCAGCAGGACAGGCATCAAAACCGCTTGGGGAAAATAAACAATATTCCCTCGAAGCGGCCATGGGCAATGCACGCCTAACCCAATGAGCTAGGCAAGCATCAAAACCACTTGGCCAAATTACACAATATTCCCTCTAAGCGGCCATGGGCAATGCACGCCTAACCCAATGAGCTAGGCAGGCATCAAACCCACTTGGCCAAAATACACAATATTCCCTCTAAGAGGCCATGAGCAATGCACGCCTAACCCAATGAGCTAGGCAGGCTTAAAAACCACTTGGGGAAAATAAAGAATATTCACTCTAAGCGGCCATGGGCAATGCACGCCTAACCCAATGAGCTGGAAAGGCATCAAAACCACTTGGCCAAAATACACAATATTCCCTCTAAGCGGCCATGGGCAATGCGTGCCTAACTCAATGAGCTAGGCAGGTATCAAAACCACTTGGCCAAAAAAAAGACAATATTCCCTTTAAGCGGCCATGGGCAATGCACGGCTAACCCAATGAGCTAGGCAGGCATTAAAACCACTTGGCCAAAATAAACAATATTCCTTCTAAGCGGCCATGGGCAATGCACGCGTAACCCAATGAGCTGGGCAAGCATCAAAACCACTTGGGCAAAATACACAATATTCCTCTAAGCGGCCATGGGCAATGCACGCCTAACCCAATGAGCTAGGCAGGCATCAAACCCACTTGGCCAAAATACACAATATTCCCTCTAAGAGACCATGGGCAATGCGTGCCTAACCCAATGAGCTGGGCAGGTGTCAAAACCACTTGGCCCAAATAAACAAT
Organism: Macrothele yani; assembly: GCA_039090855.1. Taxonomy (NCBI): domain Eukaryota; kingdom Metazoa; phylum Arthropoda; class Arachnida; order Araneae; family Macrothelidae; genus Macrothele; species Macrothele yani. The sequence continues at coordinate 5,074,061 of CM077007.1, forward strand.
ATTCCCTCTAAGCGGCCATGGGCAATGCACGCCTAACCCAATGAGCTAGGCAGGCATCAAAACCACTTGGGGAAAATAAACAATATTCCCTCTAAGCGGCAATGGGCAATGCACGCCTAACCCAATGAGCTAGGCAGGCATCAAAACCACTTGGCCAAAATACACAATATTCCCTGTAAGCGGCCATGGGGAATGCGTGCCTAACCCAATGAGCTGGGCAGGTATCAAAACCACTTGGCTCAAATAAACAATATTCCCTCTAAGAGGCCTTGGGCAATGCACGCCTAACCCAATGAGCTAGGCAGGCATCAAACCCACTTAGCCAAAATGCACAATATTCCCTCTAAGCGGCTATGGGCAATGCTTGCTTAACCCAATGAGCAGGGCAGGTATCAAAACGACTTGGTCAAAATAAACAATATTCCCTCTAAGCGGCCATGGGCAATGCACGCCTAACCCAATGAGCTAGGCAGGCATCAAAACCACTTGGCCAAAATAAACAATATTACCTCAAAGCGGCCATGGGCAATGCGTGCCTAACCCATTCAGCTGGACAGGCATTAAAACCACTTGGGGAAAATAAACAATATTCCCTCTAAGCGGCCATGGGCAATGCACGCGTAACCCAATGAGCTGGGCAAGCATCAAAACCAGTTAGGCAAAAAAAATAATATTTCCTCTATGCGGCCATGGGCAATACACGCCTAACCCAATGAGCTGGGCAGGCATCAAAGCCACTTGGGCAAAATACACAATATTCATTCTAAGCGGCCACGGGCAATGCTTGCCTAACCCGATGAGCTGGGCAGGTATCAAAACCACTTGGCCGAAATAAACAATATTCCCTCTAAGCGACCATGGGCAATGCACTCCTAACCCAATGAGCTAGGCAGGCATCAAAAGCACTTGGCCAAAATACACAATATTCCCTCTAAGCGTGTAACGTACCAAGAGATGTGACGTACCTGCCCGAAGGACGCACACGATATAAAGGCAGATAGGAATCAGAATAAAAGGTCCGCGTAGCTCAATTGGTAGAGTGACTTATTCCGGAATGAGGGGTTCCGGGTTCGAATTCTGGCGTGGATAAAAATGACGGAGAAATTTACTTCGTTATAATGGCGTCCGAACTATCCGGATTTCCCGACCGTTCAAAATCTCGCATTGGTGGGCTGTTATTTCCACACCGCGAGATAGGAAAAATAAGATAATCCTTTCTCCAGCACTTCGAAAAAAAAATAAAATAAGGGGGAGCTGATGTAACGTACCAGGAGATGTGACGTACCTGCCCGAATTACGCACACGACATAAAGGCAGATAGGAATCAGAATAAAAGGTCCGCGTAGCTCAAGTGGTAGAGTGACTTATTCCGGAATGAGGGGATCCGGGTTCGAATCCTGGCGTGGACAAAAATGACGTAGAAATTTACTTCGTTATAAGCGGCTATGGGTAATGCGTGCCTAACCCAATGAGCTGGGCAGGTATCAAAACCACTTGGCCAAAATAAACAATATTGCCTCAAAGCGGCCATGGGCAATGCGTGCCTAACCCATTCAGCTGGACAGGCATTAAAACCACTTGGTGAAAAAAAAACAATATTCCCTCTAAGCGGCTATGGGCAATGTACGCCTAACCCGATGAGCTAGGCAGGCCTCAAAACAACTCGGGCAAAATAAACAATATACCCTCTAAGCGGCCATGGGCAATGCACGTCCATGGCCGCTTAGAGGGAATATGGTTTATAGCTATATCCACGGACGACTTCATCGGTGGCCCACTGCCATCAGATTCACGCCGGGTCCTCACATCCCCGGGAGAAACGCCCCGCCGACAACAATTACATTGCCATTTCAATTTTCTTTCCTTGCTCATTTTTTGATAGGAAGCCTCGCCAATCGAAGAACAGTCGAAATGGAATCTTCCACCGCATCTTCCATAGCAATGTACACAATCATCTTCAAGCAATCTGTCAGACCAAGCGGAGCACTTCAACTAAGACATGATATTTCTGATTTTCTGTGTACAAGCAGATCAAGCAACAAGACAGCACAGCAACTCAGTAATGCAGACGACAACAATATTCCCCCTAAGCGGCCATGGGCAATGCATGCATAAACCAATGAGCCGGGCAGGCATTAAAACCACTTGGGGAAAATAAACAATATTCCCTCTAAGCGGCCATGGGCAATGCACGCGTAACCCAATGAGCTCGGCAAGCATGAAAACCAGTTGGGCAAAATAAACCATATTCCCTCTAAGCGGCCATGGGCAATGCACGCCTAACCCAATGAGCTAGGCAGGCCTCAAAACCACTTGGGCAAAATAAACAATATTCCCTCTAAGCGGCTATGGGCAATGCACGCCTAACCCAAGGAGCTAGGCAGGCCTCAAAACCACTTGGACAAAATAAACCTTATTCCCTCTAAGCGGCCATGGGCAATGCCCGCCTAACCCAATGAGCTAGGCAGGCATCAAAACCACTTTGGGGAAAATAAACCATATTCCCTCTAAGCGGCCATGGGCAATGCACGCCTAACCCAATGAGCTAGGCAGACCTCAAAACCACTTTGGGGAAAATAAACCATATTCCCTCTAAGCGGCCATGGGCAATGCACGCCTAACCTAATGAGCTAGGCAGGCCTCAAAACCACTTGGGCAAAATAAACAATATTCCCTCTAAGCGGCCATGGGCAATGCACGCCTAACCCAAGGAGCTAGGCAGGCATCAAAACCACATGGACAAAATAAACAATATTCCCTCTAAGCGGCCCACGCCTAATCCAATGAGCTGGGCAGGCATCAAAACCACTTTGGCAAAATAAATGATATTCCCTCTAAGCGGCCATGAGCAATGCACGCCTAACCCAATGAGCTGGGTAGGTATCAAAACCACTTGAGCAAAATAAACAATATTCCCTCTAAGCTGCTGCCATGGGCAATGCACGCCCAACCCAATAAGCTAGGCAGGCACCAAAACCACTTGGGAAAAATAAACAATATTATTCTGTCTAAGCGGCCAGGGGCAATGTGTGCCTAATCCAGTGAGCTGGGCAGGCATCAAAACCACTTGGGCAAAATAAACGATGTTCCCTCAAAGCGGCCATGGGCAATGCGTGCCTAACCCATTGAGCTGGACAGGCATCAAAACCACTTGGGCAAAATAAACCATATTCCCTCTGAGCGGCCATGCGCAATGCACGCCTATTCCAGTGAGCTGGACAGGCATCAAAACCACTTGGGCAAAATAAACAATATTCCCTCTAAGCGGCCATGGGCAGTGCGTGCCTAACCCAATGAGCTGGGCAGGCATCAAAACGTCTTGGGCAAAATAAACAATATTCCCTCTAAGCGGTAGGCCTAACCCAATGAGCTGGGCAGGCATCAAAACCACTTTGCCATAATAAACAATATTCCCTCTAAGCCGCTGCCATGGGCAATGCACGCCCAACCCAATAAACTAAGCAGGCACCAAAACCACTTGGGCAAAATAAAGAATATTCTCTCTAAGCGGCCATGGGTAATGTGCGCCTAATCCAGTGAGCTGGGCAGGCATCAAAACCATTTGGGCGAAATAAACAATATTCCATCTAAGCGGCCATGGGCAATGCACGCCTAACCCAATGAACTGGGCAGGCATCAAAACCACTTGGGCAAAATAAACAATATTCCCTCTAAGCGGCCATGGGCAATATACGCCTAACCCAATGAGCTAGGCAGGCCTCAAAACAACTTGGGCAAAATAAACCATATTCCCTCTAAGCGGCCATGGGCAATGCACGCCTAACCCAAGGAGCTGGGCAGGCCTCAAAACCACTTGGACAAAATAAACCTTATTCCCTCTAAGCGGCCATGGGCAATGCCCGCCTAACCCAATGAGCTAGGCAGGCATCAAAACCACTTTGGGGAAAATAAACAAGATTCCCTTTAAGCGGCCATGGGCAATGCGCCTAACCCAATGAGCTGGGCAGGTATCAAAACCATTTGGGCAAAATAAACCAAGATTCCCTTTAAGCGTCCATGAGCAATGCACGCCTAACCCAATGAGCTAAGCAGGCCTCAAAACCACTTGGGCAAAATAAACCATATTCCCTCTAAGCGGCCATGGGCAATGCCCGCGTAACCCAATGAGCTAGGCAGGCATCAAAACCACATGGACAAAATAAACAAGATTCCCTTTAAGCGGCCATGGGCAATGCGCCCACCCAATGAGCTGGGCAGGCATCAAAACCACTTTGCCATAATAAACAATATTCCCTCTAAGCCGCTGCCATGGGCAATGCACGCCCAACCCAATGAGCTAAGCAGGCACCAAAACCACTTGGGCAAAATAAACAATATTCTTTCTAAGCGGCCATGGGTAATGTGCGCCTAATCCAGTGAGCTGGGCAGGCATCAAAACCATTTGGGCGAAATAAACAATATTCCCTCTAAGCGGCCATGGGCAGTGCGTGCCTAACCCAATGAGCTGGGCAGGCATCAAAACCTCTTGGGCAAAATAAACAAGATTCCCTTTAAGCGGCCATGGGCAATGCGCCCACCCAATGAGCTGGGCAGGCATCAGAACCACTTGGTGAAAATAAACAATATTCCCATTAAGCGGCCATGGGCAATGCACGCCTAATTCAATGAGCTGGGCAGGCATCAAAACCACTTTGCCATAATAAACAATATTCCCTCTAAGCCGCTGCCATGGGCAATGCACGCCCAACCCAATAAACTAAGCAGGCACCAAAACCACTTGGGCAAAATAAACAATATTCTCTCTAAGCGGCGATGGGTAATGTGCGCCTAATCCAGTGAGCTGGGCAGGCATCAAAACTATTTGGGCGAAATAAACAATATTCCCTCTAAGCGGCCATGGGCAATGCACGCCTAACCCAATGAACTGGGCAGGCATCGAAACCACTTGGGCAAAATAAACAACATTCCTTCTAAGCGGACATGGGCAATGCGCGCCTAATCCAATGAGCTGGGCAGGCATCAAAACCATTTGGGCAAAATAAACAAGATTCCCTTTAAGCGGCCATGGGCAATGCGCCCACCCAATGAGCTGGGCAGGCATCAAAACCACTTGGGCAAAAAATGTTATTTTTTTAGCTTCTCTTACTGATGCAGTAGAAGCTGGAACCTGGGTTGGAACCCTTATTTCTTCTAACCCACCATTTTTTTTTATCACCGTGCTTTCCGCAATTGATTTTAAATAAAAAAAGTAGTAAAAACATTTCATTTATTAAAATTTGTAGTTTATAAAAAGTGAGAAGCTCAAACTTACTTCTGGAATAAAAACACTGGGAATGAAGAAAAACATGTTTACGTATAATACACTGTTTCTTTGCATATCAAAATACCAAGGAGAATAAGAAGCAAAATAACTACTAAATGCAAAATAATGAGTCCAAATAGAGCAAGTGCAAAATCGTTCTGATCCGACAGTCCTTTCAAGGGATAAATCGCTTCTCAATTCCCCCCCCCCCCCCCCAAAAAAAAACAAAAAAAAAAAAAAACCGAAGTCTCGACAGTGGGAATTCAGGACTCGAACGTCTTTGAGAGTACTCGGAAAATAGTGTTTACTATTTATGAGGCTGATGTGTTGTTTTGAGAAAAGACTCAATATCTTCCTCTTTCGTGGCGTGGGAAAATTACTAATCCGCATTCTCGCGCTCACTACCTGCTTACACGAGATTACTTTGCAAGAAACCTTTGAGAATGAAGAGGACAACGAGACGAACTTAGAAGGAGACGAACGGCATTTAAGAAAAGTATTGTTTTGACTTTTAAAAGCCCGAATTTTATTTATTTATTATTATTTTGCAGGTAATTGATCTTCGATTTAGGAAAATTAATTTGGGATTCGGAATTTTAATGTAAAATGCTTACTGCGCGGAAGATATTTCAGCTGCGCAGAGGAAGTTAAGTCGCTGCCCGGCCGCGCTCGCGCGCAACTTGTCAGGAACATTGCCTATGACTGTTATGTCTGGTGTATTATATTATATGTGCCTTATTATTATTATTATTATTATGATATCCGCCTTAAACTTCTACACATTCATGAAATAGCAAATTAAATTTCATCATTTTTTGACTCCCTATACTATATGTTCAACAATTTGTGTGTAAACCAGATACTTAAATAAAAAAATAAAATAAAATGAACAGTATCAAAGTTGTTTTGGGGCAATAAATGAGTCAAATTGTTCAGTGACTTTAAAAACAGTACTAGAAATTACAAAAACAACGGCAATGTTCATAAATGAGTGCGCATAAAAGATATAAAAAGTAACTAATTTGTCAGTTATTCCACCTTGCATCGAAAATCAATCACTGAAACATGTGTCAGAAAAAGGTATCTATAAAGGGATTTACGTATTTAAGTGGGATCTAATTTTTTCGCTATGCAAACTACTAAAGTTATCTTATTATCATTTTGTGAGAGAGCTTTTATAAAAATCACAAGGCAACCTCAACCCCTCTCTCCCCGAAAAGAAAATCGGAGACTTTAACACTTTTTACTCTCTCTCTCTCTCTTTGAATTTCTAATCCATTTGATGGTCTTTTTCTGAATCTCATAACAATCTGAGACAATCCCTTTTCTTGATGGTAGTATTCATGTACTTTCATTTTTTCCGTAACGACTTTATTAAAATATGAAATTTATTTTCTAGAGCCGGCAATGAAATTTTTCTGCTGGCCCCGCTATGAAATTTCGTCCCGGGCCCCGCAAAAGTCCCAACCGGCCCTGCACACCGCACATGACTTCTCACGGTCACAACTCTAACCCCAGCATTTCTTTTTAGTGACAGTCCCTTTTCTTCAACATAATTTAGTATTTCCTTCATTAAACCTTTTCAGTACAGCCATCAGAAATCCGCACAAAGCCAATAAAACTTTCATTTATTTTAAGCTCTGTCGGCAATTCTTTGATATGATAGACAACAGTTACATATCGGAATATCTGAATGATATGATCATGCTTAGTGATATCTTATATTGTATCTAAAATTACAGAATAAAACTGTGACTCGTGTATTTCTGAAACGTTAGCACATTTTACAAAGCTGTTGAAACCATACTGATTAACTCATTTCATATGTGAGGGCTCAAACAAGTAATTTTATTCTTTTTGTTGTCGTGTGAAACAATTTTGATAACACTTGGTCGTATACCCGAGGTATACACAAAATAATTAAACAATAGCCTAAGAATTTCAACTCTGTGGTTCACCAAGTACTTCCCGATGTCCCCTAAACGCTAAATTAGAAGATGCTAAAGTAAGCATAACATATGGAATTTTTTTAAAACATCTTTCAAAAGTTAATTTTTCCACGCACTGTAAGTGACGCTCGCTTATAAATGACAACGGCTAAGGTCATGTTCTTTGAAATTTCTTTGAAAGGCCTTGCCAATCATCAATTCCGTGAGAACAGGCTGAATTGAAAGAATGAGCACATCTGTCTGCGAAAACTAACATTGCTCCAATCACAATAAACCATATGTAATTATTTTGGAATAGTACAAACACTGTTGATGTATCTTTTGACCACTTGTACTGTTATTGTGATAAGAGTGAAGAGAAAAATGTATAATTTTTTCGTCACCTGGAAATGGACTCTGGAGTTTACATAGTCCACTGTTTAGCACAGCCTTTTTAAATTCACGTCACAAGTATCAACTGGATAATGTTCACAATCGTTTGGTTTTAGTCAAAACCCTTGACACTATCGCTAGTTTTCAAAATTCATAAAAACTTGAATTACTTAATTTTTTGAACTGTTACACTCATCTATGTCAGACTTCTGCGATACGCTGTCATTTTTATTTACTGAATGTTCTGCAACTTTGAATTCCATTCCTTCTGACCTTCCAGGAACCTTAAAGAGTGTAGCAAGTTTCATAATTTTTCACTTCATCTTCTTTTTTATTTCTTCAGTTTCCTTTTCTTTGCTCTACGTAAATATGTTGTCTTTGGCAAGCACGACATGTTGAAAGCAGTCCAAATCTGGCAGAAACACAAAATTGATGCCCCGATGCTTTTGCGATTCAGATTTTTCTTGTTCAGATATCCCAGGAAAGAAATTTTCTTTTCAATTCTTCAAAGTTGAGTATTCTTTTTCTGTGTCCAGACTATGGCGATAGTAAATCCCTCAACGCTCGGTCTTCCACGAAGAGGGGGAGTGGGGGGGGGGGAGAGGGGATGATAGCAGCTTACAACTGATGAGGTATCTCGGATCATACAGAGTCAAATAAAATAAAACACTTCTCCGAAAGGAAGCAGCATTTAAAATGAGAAATTCACTGACTTAAGGATACAAGGGCCACTCCACAAAAATCCAGCATCTGGGAATGGAGCAAAGGGGCGCCAATAAAAAGACAAACGGAGTCCTTTTTAAAGTAAAAGGGATCGATCGCGGTGAAGGGCTATTTTACTACTTAGAAGCCGCGCTGACCCCTCGGTTTTGAGAATTTACAGAACATCCTTACTTCTACATAATTCAGAAACAATGAGCATTGAGATGGTGTTTCAATTAGTTGTGGGTTTGAGAAGGTAAACCAACTGGGAAAACGGCAAAAATGCTACCAAGCAGAGGATGTAGGAATAACATCCTTGTCCGCTATCTGGGGCTGAAGAAGAAACAAGTAAGTCGTAAATTGCTTTTCCCCTTAAATGGAAACATGAAAAGCTTATGGAGCCTGCTTTAACTAAATATGATTTTAATCAGGAATATAAATGTTGTACAATGATAATGGGAAGCATTTCCTTAGCATTACAGCGGTTCTTCAGGAAAACATTATTCACAGGGATCATGGGGGTCAGTGGCGCCTATATAAGTACTTCTAGGAGGGGGGGGGGGGGCTCAGAAAAATCCTTACCTCCTTCAAGGTTGTCACACATTTTAGTAAATGTACAAAATACTAAAATACAACAAAAATAATTGGTGCAATCAATCATTAATATCTTATTATTTTTAAAAGTGCTTAAAAAAAAGGTTTCGTCCATTTTAGTGTTTTAAATTTATAAAAAAAAATGGCTATACCAACGGGGGGGGGACTTATGGGCGCCCCTGATGGGGGTCCCCTCATTTCGGGGGTTGCGGGGACTAATGCTACTCCGTTGGCAAGAATGCTTCCACTAATTTACAAATGGAAGAATATAAGTTCGTTTTTTGAGTTGTCACAGCTCTCTGAATAGGAAAAGTAAGGTTCGGTAAAGGATGGATCAGGACAAGTCTTTATGATTTGATATGAAGACCCGTGCTACCTTTTACTATGGGTGAAATTGTATTATTTGGCAAAAGAATGCCATTAGTAGTACGATGGGTGTTCAATAATTTCGAAGATTAACATACTTAGGGAATGTATTCTGGAAATACTTCACGATTACTTTTTGGCATAGTCCACGCTTAATTCACAAAATGTTGCACCCTGATTAAAAGTAACCTTTAATAAACTATTAACTTTACTTTCTTACATTCTGTTTTACTTTTATTAAAAAAAAAAAACATTAGTCAGAGAGGGAGGGACAGTTTTTACCGTCAGTGAAACTTCCACTATGGAGAGTCGAAATATATATCGCATAAAATAAATCCATGTAGATTTATTACTGCTTTTGTATCATTAATATTCTCTCGATGGTTTCATTGTTTTGACGTAGATGCGCACGAAATTTCGGCTATTAGGGTATTTTTAGGCGTGAATATCCACCCCTTGTTGTTATTATTCCAAAAGAATAAAATTGATGCTCTGGTGTTCCTGTTTTTCCATTTCTTTTGCTTTGAGAAAAGCTGTCATCTTCAAATTCCGATATAGTCCAAGAAATTTGTGATCCGTATGCTAATTTAAAAAAAAAAAAGAAAACAAATGTTTGGATAAATGATTTTTGTATTAATACAATGTAACCGCTTGTTTCTAATCACACAAGACACCTAAAGTACATACTAAAATATATAAAACAAGAAAGACTGCACCGAATTTTCGGTTGTAATGAGCACGTCTTTTGAATCCGTTCTGACGTGAATTAAATTTATCAAATCTATTAAATCGAAAACAAATACCGTCTCCTGCACGATACACTTTAATGATAAAACACTATGTACAATTAAAATAAGTATCAATAGAGTGTATCGTGCAGAAGAAGATAATGATATACATTAAAGTGTATATTTATCATCAAAGTGTATCGTGCAGGAGATGGCATTTGTTTTCGATTTAATAGCTTTTGGTGCACGAGTTAATTTCTTCATTCTTCTTATCAAATCTATTCAAAGTCAATGAAACTGGTTAGGAAAACAATCAACCAGGTTTTTACAATCGATAAAACATAAACAAATAGAAACATGTACTTAGTTCCACGAGCGGCTGAAACACACGTTACGAAATTTAGCAAATGGCGCACAAAAAGTTTCTCATAAACCAAGCAAGATATCAGAAACAAAGATATTTTAAAATCTAACAGATAAAAGAAGAAATATAGAAGGAAACATGATATAACTTTACATCTGCTAGCGGAAGAATTTTGCATAATGGAAAAGCTCAAAATAGGCGAAAAATATTCTTCATGGAAAAAGCTATCTTAAGGAAAAATAACTTGTGCTGTATTCGCTGCAGGTAGAATTTTTCAAATCGGAGTTTTAGAAGCAGAGATATCGGAGAAAACGCAATTACTTTTACGCCCCCTAGCAAAAAATCTATGCGTAACAGGAAAAAGTGATTGCACCTAGAATAGTTTTCGACATAAATGAAAAAAAATTTCGACGTAAATAATAAATTTTTATTACCATTTATGATATAAATAATAAAAATTAAAATGCTTTCGATATAAATAATAAAAAATAAAAAGTTTTCGATATAAATAAAAAAAAATTCTTTACGATTCTAATTGCTTATTACTTCTCCCCCAAAGTAATAAACATTAGGAAGGCAAAATAATTTTTTCAATCGGATGTTTAGAAGCAAATATATGGAATACAGTGTATTTGAATTCGATATCTGCATTTAAGTCTTCTGGCGGCGAAATTTTACGTCGTAAAAGAAATAAAAAATAAAGGTTCATCATCCCCACATTTCGAGCTTCTCAGTGCAAAAAGAATGTTTCAAATAGGACTAATAGTTGCAGAGATATGGTGTCCACAAATGAACGAACGGACAAACTGGTAAAATAAGCACGATCTTTTTACAAAAGACGTGCTAAAAACGCGATCATACACATCGGCGTCGTCCTCCCTCTCCTCTTCGCAAAGGACAACCGTATGTGTTTGGCCCTATATGGAGCACATTACGGCCTTATTAAGCTTTCCAATCGGGATGCTATGTTCAGCTTCTAAATTTTATTTTCTTGGACATAAAAATCTGTTTATGATAAAAGTATATGCATTAGAACGATACTTCTATAAAAGTATATGCATTAGAACGATACTTCTCCCCCCAAAGTAATAAGCATTAGGTAAGGTTTAACAGTTATATGTGCAAGTCGGAAAATGTTCATTTATCAACTGATATGGAATATACAACGATACTAGACAATCTTTCCCCCGAAAATTAAAAATGGAAATAGCTTATATTTCATAAATCTGATCGTTCACAGTTACTCAGTGATGTTGATAAATTTCTTCATGGTATACGCGCATGCTTGCCACTTTATCGCGTCTGATGCGGACAAGTAAATCGAAAACTTTCTCGATGGAGGATCGAAAATGCTAAATATTTTGAACCATTCACTTCAGCTGCGTTCGCCAAGTAGTTCCCAGGTCTCCAAGTAAATAAATCACTTCCTTACGTGGCATCCATGAAGAAGTTTCATTTTGGAACCTTATCGGTTGGGCCCACCAAAAAAATATTGACTTTCAACAGAAATGTTACGGAAGTGTGACGGGAAATTCTATAAAAATAACGAAAAAATACCAAAACTAGAGATTTTGCTTAAAAACAAAACAAAACAAAACAAAACAAAACAGAGAGTGTGGCGGGGATCTACGAAAGAATCGAAGAAATGCCGAAACAATTCTGCAGGATTTACCGTTCATTTTCTGGGGATGAACAGAGAAAATTCCCTTTCAATAAAATGAAATTATTTTAAAAAAAAAGAATGATAAGTCAGAATATAATCTGTCTGTGCATAGAAATGGTAATACTCAACTTTTTGTCTTCTACACGATGTAGGATAGAGAACGGTAACACCAGGGATGTCGTCGAAGATGTACTCCATTATTTTCTCTCATGTTTTCTAAGTTTCTACTTTTTGCTGTTTGTAGAAAATAATGCGTGCTCTCATTTCTCTAAAAATCAAATAGTTTGACTGAAAGAAAAGATATTCTACCTGTTTTTGTTGTGCTAATATGTTGCTAATTTACTACAGCACGGTTTAGCAGTCTGTACAGACTGGCTTCGGTTGCATAAAACTGACTTAAGTGGGAAATGAGCTACTTGGATTTCAGGGCGTAGGAGTTGAATTGCTTGGGGGCCAGTTCGCCTCATCTGTGAATTCGGAGGACCCGCGAAACTGTGCTAAGACTTCTTCGCATATTCGGTCAAAGGTACCTTAGAAAGTAGAAGTGTGTCTTTAGTTTGGTCTGTCCGCACGTAAATCCGAACAAATCCCTTCGTATCAAATCGTTTTCGAATTTTTAAAGGAGCGAGATCGTTTCTCAGAGCCTCTTTCGAATTTCAGTATAACCGAGAGAAAAGAATAAAACTTTTTTTTATGACAGTTGATAGGCAATAGAAGTGATTTGCATGGTAGCTTAAGCGTTTGTGTTCGGGTTCAAATAAGAAATACAGAAATACAAATTTATCAAATTAAGTTCTATGGATCATATTTTCACAGAAATAAACGTTAAACTTATAAACAACTTGTTGACGCAACAGCATTTAACGCTTTAAAAAATAAAATCAACTTTTTAAAAAAATGGTCGTGACGGTGCAAGTTCTCACAAATATCAGAGTAAAGCAGAATAAGTGCTGCGTCCTCTGTCAGAATAAGCGTAAATTATCTAAAAATACCGTATATATCGGGATAATTAAAAAAGTTACCATGTCTGTCCGTCGCCTACAGTAGAAACTACTGAACGTAGTGACTTGAAATTTGGTATGCACATGGCGTGCAAGGGCCATAGTGCACCTCGCAGCCCTCTCTCTTTAGGTATTCCAATTTGCTGATTTTTACTTAATTTATTAGTTTCTAAAGCATTTAGCTACTGTTGAAATATTTTCGTGCGGTATGTGTCCCATAAGCTGACGCAACAATAGTCCATTTCATTGTTATTCAATAATATTTTATTAAACTTTCACCCAACAGTATTTTATCACGTTTTACATAAACGTAACGATATCTCTTGTGAAATTCACAAATTTTTCGGTGACATGATGATAAACGTGATAGAAGTTTTGGCGTAGTAACTTATGTATGCCAAACTTTCACTCATTTACGGGTGCCTTTATTGACACACTCTAATACTGTACTACAAACATATGCGGGAGAATAGAAGCAACGATATTAATAGGTTGCGCCGAAATTTTATGGGATGTACTTCCGAAGTCTGACGTATGTCATTTCACGTAGTTGCTAACGGGTTTAGGTTTTAGACCGCGGCTCTCCGTTGTTTACCACGCACTATAAGATATTTGAAACTATTTCTGCGGGAAGTTTTCGACTACATTTCTTCGAACATTGTTTCGAATTTGACATAACGCTCGCGATTTACGGTTTGAAATTTAATCATGGTGTGTATTATGCTAATTTCCGACGTGTGTCCACCCGCCGAAGTGGTCCGCTGGTTTGTTTACGTTTCAGACCGCTGCACCCATCATGTAGCTACGCACTATGTGCAGTTCCAAGCTATTTTTACATGAAGATTTCGACTAGGTTGCTTCAACCATTGTTTCGATTATGACATCTTCTTCTTCTTCTTGGTTACTCAGTCCAAGGACTGGTTGTTCAGTAGATGTACTTTGTCTCTCCGTTCCTCTCTGTTCTCCGCCATTCTCTTCAACTCATAGTATGTCCTTGTATTGGTGTCTTGGAGTAATTATTCCACAAAACCATCAGTTGGCAGTCCTCTTCCTCTCTTGCCTTGAATTTTCTCTTCCAAAACTTTCAGAATCGGGCCTCCATGGCGCAACGTGTGTCCCATCCATAACATTCTTCTTCTTTTTAACATGATGATCAGATTCCTGGGTTGTCCCACTCTCTCCAGGACCTCCTCAGTAGTCTTTCTATTAAGCCAGCTTATTCTCTCCATTATTCTATAGCTTCACTTCTCAAATGTCTCCAGCCTTTTCACTTCCATCTGTGTCAATGTCCATGTCTCAGAACCGTAGAGAGCTACCGGCCAAACATAAAGCGCGTGATTTAAAATATGGAATTTGATCTTTCTGTTTACTGAGTTAGAATTCTAAAGTGTTACGTGTATCCTTCCTCCCCAGCCGGCGGCTTTGTGTGTGTTACTACTCGCTATAAATACACTGCCGGAAAGTGAAAAAAGAGCACCCAGAAGGAATGCCGGTAGGAACGTCATATTATAGTATGTTAATTATTAAGGGCAACAGAAACTGTGATCCAAGTTGGAATGTCATTGGATGAAATAATGACATCACTGCTGACGACAACATGCAAATGCACGCAACACGTATTTAAGGACTAGGGCGAGCAGAATGAAGTCATTCGTCTGGTGTCGTGTTGTTCAGTGCTCGTTTAAGAAGTTACCATGTCTGGACGACGCAGGCGCGCAACATTTGTTCAGTTATTGGAGTTCGAGTGAGGCAGTATAGTGAGTCTACGGGAAGGCGGTTGGTCCTTCCGTCAAATTGCGGACCGAGTGGGACGAGAGGTATCGGCCGTGGTAAAAGGGTGGCGTCGGTGGTCAGAGGAACATTCGTACACTCTCAGACGTGATTCCGGGCAACACAGAGTTACGGACGCACGAGAGGATCGGCGTATCAGGAGGGCAGCGTTGGCAGAGCGGAAGGCTACGGCGTCAGAAATTCGATACTCTGTCATACAAAGGGTGTCTATCAGAACGATACGGAGTCGTTTGTTGGAAGCAAGACTACGGGCACGCGTGCCGCTGGCACGGTTACCACTTACCTCTCGTCATTGTCGAGCACGTTTGCGGTGGTGTCAAGAACGAGTTCATTGGAAGGAAGAATACATAAATCGCCAACGATACGCAGTCCCCACGCCGAGCATTATGGTGTAGGGAGCAATTAGCTATCACTCTCGTATGAATCTGGTGTTTGTATGGAATACACTGTCTTTTCAGCAGTACGTACGTCAGCGACATCATGCAGCCGGCTGTCCTTCCATTTTTGAGTGCGACCCCAAATGCGATATTCCAGCAGGATAACGCCCGCCCACACTCCGCCCGAGCAATTCAACATGCTCTTCAGGCTGTGCATCAACTCTGGTGACCAGCACTCTCTCCGGACATGTCTCCAATCGAGCATGTCTAGGACTGGATCAGACAAAGACTCTTCCTTTGACCCCGGCAGGCAGCGAACATCTCTGAATTACGCGTCCAAGTTGAAAGCGCATGGAATGATATCCCCCAGCGTGATATCAAGCTTTCGTACAACCAATTGCTTGCCAGATTAGAAGCTTGTATTGCTGCTGGGGGAGGTGCAACACCTTATTAAAATGTTCCTTCTGTACACTGTAATACGCATTAAAAGGTAAAATAAACAATGAATCACTTCACACGTGTGGTCACTTTCCTTTCTTAACAAGTTGTTGCTACGACATAAATCTCATCGATGCAGCTGCAATTTTTAATGGTGTTCTTTTTCCCTTTCCGGCAGTGTAGTCCCAAGCTATTTCAACGAAAAATTTTTGACTACGTTCCTTCACCCATTGTTTCGATTTTTACACAGTGCGAGGGATTTACAATTACAATTTGAAATTTGATCTTGCTGTTTACCTTGTTAGTTTTCCGAAGTGTGCCCTTAAGCCGCCATTGCCAGCATTTTGTTTACGTTTCAGACCGCGGTTTACATTGTGCTGTTCGTCACCCAGGCATTCACCATCCTTATACGTACTTTCGCCACCAAGACCACTCCAATGCAGTGGTTCACACGCCCAAGTGAGGACGGCCAAACTTAGTTACGCATAGCCGTTTTGTTCTGTTTTATCCTTCCCCCAAACCACCTGACTGGTTCGCAACTGCACTCATTTACATAACACAACTGTCAACAAATACCCACCAATTTACACGACGTTTCGACAAATACTTCCTGGTGTGAGATTTCCTATGTCGACGAGCAGTGTACATGGACAGTATTGATAAAACACATCTTCTAGACACAGAAATAATTATTTTTCCACTTCTCCCAGAAACGAACTTATCGTGGAACACCCAAATTTTCATTCTTTAAAGGAAAAGCTATTCATTTGGCAAAGTGGAAAATACGTGAAATCGTGATCAGCTTTGCGTTTTTTGAATGCAAAAAAATCTAGCTGCCCCGGTTGCTCAGTGGCTTATGACCATTCGTTGCGAGAAAGGTCTGGATTCGAATCCCGGTGGGGCATGGATGTTGTATTTGTATTACGTCAGTGGCTCACTCACTTCCCTAGAACCAGTGACCCCAAATTAGGGACGGGCGACTGCTTATAGCCCACTGAGTTGCTCACAGTGGTCGTTAAATCTTTAAATAAATCTGTTTTCACTTCATTTCCAGTGGCGATGTAATGACCAAAACAAATACTGTCAAATTTCCTTACAACGAATGTTACAGGATCTGGCTGTTTTGCTTGTCACTGCTATTGATATTCATAACGTTAATGAACGACAAAATGTGCCCAAATAACTGCGGGGATAGTTTTCAATGACTCAGTATTCATAACAAGAAAGATAACACCGAATTCTCTGGTGTATTTTTTGATTCCTTTCCGAAACAAAAATAATTTTTCAATGCGGATTTTTAGAAACGCGGAAAATCAGTTAAAAAACGTGTTTATGGCCCCTAGCTGAAAAATTGCGTAGTATTTAAAATTCATAAAATGCGCAGTGTTCTTCTTACTGAACGGGACTGGTTACAAAAGGGATTTTTTCGACCGGATTTCTGTAATGTGTAAAACATTTGCAAGTAGAAATTGCTACTTATGTCCACTTGTGGCAGAAATGTGCTTTGAGAATAATTACAAATTACGCGCAAAATCTCTCACAGATACATGAAGAAAAAACAATTTCTTAAATCGAACAATTAGAAGCACAATACGGAGAAAACGAAATGATACCTTTACGCCTCTAGATGAAAAACTGCGCTATTTGAAGAAGAAAATATGCACAAAATGTTCTTGCCCGTATTCTACCTAGAATTTTTTTTCAACCGGAATTTTAGAGTGGAAGATACACTTGAAAATGCAAAACATATACTAACGCCTCCTTGCGGTGTTATAAAAAAAGAAAAAGAAAGAAAGCGTAAAATATCCTTTACAGAGGGAGCTACGCGACTGAAAAATAATTTTTCAAACACGTCGTATAGAAGCAGAGATACAAATAAAACTTTTTATCATACAAGGGTTGTCTCAAGGCAACTGAGAATGTTTTTACAGAAAAATATGCACACCTCAATTATCAAAGAAGTGGCCATCTTTTTTGAAATACTGTCTATTGCATCGAGTACAGGTTTACCAACGTTCCTCCCACTTTTGGAATGTCTTCTGAAATTCTTCTGAAATGCTGTTGAAACACCCCTGCGTAGCTGCAATAAGTTGTTGATCAGTCTGAAATTGTTGTCCCCATAACGTCTTTTTTAAAATGGGGAACAACCAGAAGTAACATGGTGACAAGTCTGGACTATATTCAGGTTGGGGCATCAACTTAATATTCATTTTCTCCAAATCAGAAATGACAGAACTAGTCATGTGTGGCCTTGCCATGAAAAGAAATAAGAAACCCAAGATACCAAACTCGTTTCATGCCCCAATGTTCGGTTAAAATTCTGTGAATTGATGATTTTGAAATGTGAACCATATCTGGGATATCTCTAATTGATAGGTGTCTGTCTTTCCGTATAGTAACACCTATTGTATTGTTGCTTACCTCAGTAACACCCGTTGAAGGTCTTCCTCCATGAGCGATTAAAGTCGCCGACTCACGACTATCCATAAATTCTTTATGCCATCTGTAAACTGTTGATTTTGCTAGAAATCCATCTTTTTAAACCTCTTGCATAAGACGGGAAGTCTCTCCCACAGACTTTTTAGGTCGACAACAAAATGTAATGGCGCATCTTTGTTTCTTTTTCACATCCATTTTTTCGAAACATCACAGTGCGAAAACACTTGTCTGGGATTCACGAAACAACGCTTATTTAACTACGCACTACCGTCGACGCATGCGTGATAAACAGGTGTGGCCGGTTGCTATGGTTACTAGAACAACTACCGTTTTTTCGAGACTCGTGCCAAGGTCGAATGAAGTATTGTGCATTTTTTTTATAAAATCATTCTCAGTTGTTTTGGGACAAACTATGTATAATCCTTCTAGCAGTGAAATTGTGCGTTACTAAAAGTTGATAAGATTCATTATCTTGAACATGACGAATGGCATATGGAATTTTTAGACGGGGAGATACAGTTGCAGAGAAAGGAATACAAAATTACGCCACCTAGCGCCAAACCTCTGCATGCAAAAAATTCAAGAATATATGCAAAATGGTCCAAAAAGTAAATGTCATTAGATGTAAAATGAATTTTTGAAATCAGATTTTAGAAACTCAGGTTCAAGAAAATCAAGATGTATGTTTATACTCGTGGAGGATAAATTGGATTATTTTAAGCAGGAGGTATGCGCAAAACGTTTCTTGTATTGAATGAAATGTGACCTCAAAATGTTTTTCAATTGGACTTTTAGAAAGATAGATGTAGCTGCAATTATGCTTTTAATAAAAATATGCACTTCCGCCTCTGATGGCAAAATCGTGAATTGTTTTCACCGTGTACGTCATCGAACGAAAAAAAAATTCAAATCGAACTCTTAGAAGCACAGATATTGGAAAAAAATACAGTTAACGTTTTTCTCATACAATGCATAAGAGAACTATGATATTTGAAGAAACTGTACGCAAAATCTTCTCTGTGAAATCATCGAAGGGAAAGCCCTGTTTCAGTCGGATTATTTGAAACAAGGTAAAGAGTAAAATACTGTATATTTTGAATTCAGTAACACTTGCATTATGCCCTTTAGAGGCAAAGTTTTGCAAGATCAACGGAAAAGGATTATCGTTCTCACAGTTCATGGTTTTCAACGCATAGAGAATTTCTCAAATCGGACTTGCAGGTTTAAAGATATGGCATCCACTGACGGGCGGATCGAGATAGTGACGCTATAAGCACATCGTTTTTTTCACAAAAGACGTATAACGAAGTAAATTTCTCCGTCATTTTTGTCCACGCCGGGCATCGAACCCGGGTCCCCTCATTCCGGAATTAGCCGCTCTCCCAACTGAGCTACGCGGACGTATGCTGTCGCTGCTGTCTGCCTTTATCTCATGTGCGTCCAGCGGTGCAGGCAAGTCACATCTCCCCCCCCCCCGAAAGAGGGCCGGGGGCATGGCTCACGGTTCAGCCGGGACCATGCATCACTGTAGGTAGTCATCCGCTGAAGAACGTACATTGGAGAAATCCCAGTCAATTTTGGTGTGTGGAACGTAACATCACACACATTTATTTTTCGAAGCGCTGAAGAAGGAATTCTCTTATTTTTCCTGTCTCGCGGTGTGGAAAGAACATCATACCATTGCGAGAACTTTAACGGCCAGGCTATTCTTGAAATTCGGGCGCCAATATAACGAAGTAATTTCTTTTCGTGCTGAAATTTTATCGTTCTTCTTACGTTATCTCTAAATCATTAACTAAGCATACGATGAAATAGTTCCTAAATGAATATTTACGGCCAGACGAATCATTAAACAGAAGTCAACTCACGGGAATTGGCTTTATTCCAGCATTATATCAATCGATCAGATATCACACTTCAAGGTATAACGTAATTCACATAGCCACATATGCACCTATCCACCACACACGAGCAACTGTTATCTCGTTGTTTTTATCTATCGTTCTTATCTCATACATTAATGCGTCACGTTCACTCAGACCTGAAGTGTGTTGCCAACAGTATTCGTTTGAGGAAAAAGATGTCACATTAAGTTTGGAAGTATAAGCAGAACAAACTCAAATTTACACAGGGAAAGAAACTAAAAATGAAAGTTAATTTAGAATATACGTCACAGACCCTCTAAAAAAGGCATACCAGCGTAAGTCAGAAGTTCGTCATCTTTTGAGCAACAGATAATGTTGGGTCGACTGGGTACCGTGATAATGTGTAACACACCACGATGATGACGTGCCACATTTCGGTATCAGGTGAGCAGAGGATGGAGGTCAATAAATGTCTATTCGGGTACTCCTACGCCATTATCAGAAAAAAAGACTTAAGCTCGGCAGCAGAAGCGAGTGAAATTTGTGCCGTTGAAGACGAGGACACAGTGGACATTACCACTGCACAAAAATGGCTCCGGCGTTTCAATGCTGGAAGAAACAAACATTGGCACCCGGGTGGAAGATATGATAGCAAACTCCGGCACCAGTACGCGACAGCTGGGAGCAGAGCTGGGGTCTTCCCAATCCACTATAACTTGTCACATGCATTAGCTTGGTATCATTTCCAGGAACCATCGAATGGTTATACCAATCAATTGACACCCCAGCAGGTGGAACAATGTGTTGCTCTCTGTCGCACATCGCTATCAAATCCACAAGATGATAGATTTTAGCATCGCATTGTCATAGATAATGAAAAGCAAATAATCCTACATTATCCTTCCACTGGGAACCAGTGTCTGAGACCACACCAGGAAGCATACAGCCTGTGGCCCAATAAAGACGGTTCCAGAGGAAAGTAATGCTGTGCGTTTGGTGGGATTGTGAGAGCCCTGTTCACTGGGAACTCGTACCAGATGGTCAGGCTGTGGACGGAAACCTTTATGTTGAACAACTTCAGATGGTCCATGAGGTTCCACGCAAAAAATACCCAGCGTTCATCAATATGAGCAAGCATTGCTGCAAGTGGATGATGCCCAAGTCACATATCCAGAGTGGTACACATTTACTCGAATGGGTTAAGATTCTACCCCATCCTCAGGGGCAGATTGGCCCACCGGGATACCGGGACATTTCCCGGTGGACCATTCGAGAAATGGCCCACTTTCTCATTTTCTTTATGTCTGACTTTTTTATTATTATTATTATTATTATTGGAGGTTTAGCGACCACCGTGAGCAACTCAATGGGCTATAAGCAGTTGCCCGTCCCTAATTTAGGGTCACTGGTTCCAGGGAAGGGAGAAAACCAGCGCCGTAAGATAAACACAACATCCATGCCTCACCGGGATTCGGACCCGGACCCCATCTCGGACGAATGATCAGAAGCCATCGCTTAGACCACTGTGCCATCGGGGCGGCTGACTTTTTTGGAAAGAACGAATAAATTACTTTGATACATATGAATAATATAATGGTAAACTGTATTGGAACTTTATTTCTATCTTTCTATCTGAAAGATTACTTACATAAAAAACAACAACTTTTCTTTCCATTTATGTTGTGCATCGGCTCCAAAATAAAATAGCAAAGTTCTCTGCATGTCTGTAAGAAAAGTGCCTCCTGACCAAGCCAGCTCTTATGAATTAATTAAGCTAAGCCTAACAACTACAGCTGGACGTAGGTTGCTGGATTTCGGAACCCAGAGTCATTAGCCTATCGTCCCCACACATTTATCTACTGACAGACCCAAAGCATGCTTTTCTGGCAGAGATATTCCGAAATCTGTATCCCCCACACATATATCGTAACAGAAACAAAGGTTTACCGGTACTAACTCATGGGTCAAAATAATGGGTAGACTTAGAAAAGGCCTCTACTCAAGGAGAATATACCAATACCATCGCGCAGTAGGCGGTCAGTCAGCAAATAAATGTAAAAAATTAATTGCGTAGGGAAATTTCTACGTTGCATGTGCACATTTTACCTTTCTGAATGATTTTCATAGTGATTTAGTTGGAAATGGCGTCTTCAAAAGACTCGATTTTTTTTTTTTTATAAAAATCAAATTTTCGGAGTAAAATATTAATCTGGTACAAGACTCCGTTTTGAGCCTGGTTTGATGCTACATTCAATCACGAAAGGATTTTTAATATTGTTTCACCATTAAATTGTTAAAATTTGTTCACAATTTAATTCGTTTTACGATGCATACTTCAACAGTTCTACTTCATCCAGGATCTAACAGAATTCTTTTCATTAGGGAATTTATGACGCATTCCCCTGTTTGTGTGTGTGTTTTTGTAGTGGACTGCAAGACTAAAATTCCCAGCCTGGTTTGGTCGTCCCAATCCACCCCTGCCCATCCTTCATACCGCCCGGAGTTGTCCCATCGAACAACCACCTATTCCAATCCACTCCACGGCCCATTTCGTACAAGGACGGCACTTCGCTTCAATGGTGGATGTGGAATCTGGCATCAGAAACTTTCCGTCCTCGAAACCTATCGTGTTGTGCGCCATGGAATCGTGGCTGTAATGGAACATTGGCAAAGGACAAGAGAAAAAACTGGTTTGTTTTTTGCAGTGTGAGTTAAGAGTGTATGGCTATCTTGCGTCAAACTTTTTAGCTGAAAGCTGAACGACCTTTTGACTCATCCTATATTATTTTTCCATTCTTGAATTAACAAAACATAATTTCCCCCCCCAAAAGTAATCAGCCCCATTGTTCAACAAATAACTTGAAATTATGTTCCATTTCCCAGTTTTATTCTGATGACTCCATGACTGTCATTATTTTCCGTGAAAGATCTTTAAAAATTACTGTACTAAGGGCCATTAGCTTGTTATTTTCGAAAGGTTTAACTGAGGCTTTCTGGCGTCTTGAGCTTAGGAATAAGAAAACATGAATGCTGTAAGGATTATTTAAAATATTTTCATTGTTATCTTCTTTATTCAACACAATGACGCATCATTCTTTATAGGAAAACCTTTTAAATCATCTAATAGTTATATATATATATATTTTTTTGATTGGAAGTTTAACGACCACCGTGAGCAACTCAATGGGCTATAAGCGGTCGCCCGTCCCTAATTTAGGGTCACTGGTTCCAGGGAAGGGAGAGAGCCAGTGCCTTAAGACAAACACAACATCCATGCCTCACTGGGATTCGAACCCGGACCCTTACGGACGAATGATCAGAGGCCAGCGCCTTAGACCACTGCGCCACCGGGGCGGCATAGTTATAATGAGAATCAAACTATTAATATAATTCAGCGGTAAAAGTTCTTGATTCTATTTCATTTCAGCTGAATAGACAAAGTCATCTCTTTTGGCACCGATGGGATCGAGTCCCAGATCTCTCGATAACTAGTCGAGTGCGTTCGCCTTACGTTACGGTGCCAACAATCAACGGCGCTATGTGTGTTTATTTGCTAGCATCTGATTTCACAACTCCGTAGGGATGTGCTCAGCAACTGAGACGTCTCTATCAGGTGGGGCTTAGCGGCACAAACTATTAAGTTACAGCTAATAAATCAAAAGGGCGAGAGAAATGGTGAAAATCTTAGAAATATGTGGAGACAATGTAAATAAATAGACAAAGTTATCGATCTTTCCACGTTTTTCTTTAAGTAACACACAACAACCGAAAAATGTATTTCGGCACCGCTGGGATCCTCAGATCTCTCGATAACTAGCCGAGTGCGTTCGGCTTACGCTTTAATCTTTACAATTTGTCGGTTGCTGTGTGTTAATTAAAGAAAAACGTGGAAAGAGCGATGACTTTGTCCATTTACATTGTCTCCACGTATTTGGAAGATTTTCACCATTCATTTCAGCTATTTTGATGAAGACGCAGCTTGTTTACTGAGGTTTCTGTGTGTGTTTGGGCATTGTCCCGGTAAGAAAATAATTTCTAGAAAAGTTGATGATTGTCACCAGATGAAAAGATATCGAATGAATCTTTAAGCAAATAAGCAAAATTCAGAACAGTCTTTGTTACCAATCCTCGTTTTCTGAGATCACTCAACTAATGTAAATCACTCAACTCATGTAACTGCAGGAAATAAATTTTAATTATGCAGATGGTCAAATCTAAACCTAACCTTTGAAGGAATATCCACGAGAAACGAGGCCAGTGTATCTTGCGCACTTCTTTGACTGTTGAAATGCAGGTTATTATTGCTTTTATAAGGAGCATGTTCGGAGTTTCAAGCGTTTCAATACTATCACCTTCCTAGGAAGGAATCTTGGCTCCCGCAGTCCTCGTTTCCTTTTCCGGACAAGTGTTACAGTTTTGCCAAAACTTAGCTTTCTTTTTCTTTTTGGGGGATTTTAATGACCACCGTGAGCGACTCAGTGAGCTATAAGCAGTCGTCCGTCCTTTATTTCGGGCTCCTGGTTCCATAGCGGAGGGGCCAATGCCGTAGGACAAATGCTTCACTCAGGATTCGAATGATTGAAAGCTAGCGATTTGTACCACTCAGCCATCGGGACGGCGCATCAGCTTCTTAATTACGGTTTCTTCTCAGCTTCTAGCTCGGTTTACACCAAGAAATATATACATTTTTTTCAAATATCTTCTCTTAAGTTGTTGTTCAACAAGTTCTGAGAGAATGAATATTTCTCACTTTTCTGTCTCTCCTCCACTTCAGGAGCATCATACGTTACGCAATTGTGAGCAAATCTGCTCACAATTTGTTTAAATCTGGCAACAGAAACAACAGGCATTGTCCGCCCCCTTTTTTTTCAGTATAAATGCCCATGATCCATCTCGATAACCCCTTTTTACCTCTTCATCATTCCGCGCGTTTGGCATTTAGAGTTAAGGGATATTCCTCGCGTTTAGGGTAAAAGGACATTCCTCTCGTTTAGGATTAAGAATTATTCCTCGCGTTTAGGGTTTTTTTTATTTTTTTTATTCGCGGTTTAACGACCACCGTGAGCTTCAACAATATTTTATTTGGAGCAAACATGGACAGGAAGATACAGATGGCCTGTGCTTAACAGTTACCAAAAGGTAAACAAGTGGATGACCTATTTACAATGACAATGAGATATTTACATTATGTGGATGCACTATATACAATGTAAGCAAATTCATAACACTGACAATACTGGACTGATGGGTTGACTTACTCTATGTACAACATATGTTCGCAAAGTGCATCAGCAGAGTGCCATCTCTAATAGGTGAACACCAGTACAAGGTATAACTATAAATTTTACAGTGTAAAAACAAACATGTATATTTTGAGCAATCTTGAAAAAAAGAAGAAAAGAGAAGAAAAGAGCAGAAGGTTTATACTTTTCAGTATCTGAAAGATAAGCGAATAAATGATCTATCCACAATGATGGTGTGAACTCTATACAAATTGAATGCAATATCTCTCTTGTGAAACGCTGTCAAATTACAAAAAGAACTATTACTTAGGCTTAAACAAGTGCCTCAATCACAGTGCTATAGATTAACTTGTAATGAACAACAACATATGTACACAAGATGCAACGGCATAGGAAGACACTAATAAGGAATTACAATTCCATGGTACAACTGTAAATTTCACAGCGCAAAGAGTAAAGTATATTAGTACAAACAGAACTTGCGTTTTACAGAAAATTTATACTTCGAGTACAATACAAATAATGAAAATATGAAACTGACTCTTTGTACAGCAAATATTCAATACAGCGCAGAACATTATCTAATAGACTGATTATTTCCTATTAGGCACATGTGACATGAGAAAAACCACACTGTGTAACATTAACATATAATTGAAATACTATCAAAGCGTTTTGCTCCGCACCATGAGCATAAAACTTGAGACATGTAATCGTGACCCAACATGCGAAATGTGCCAAACATAAATTTTACAGTGCAATTAGGAAAGTACATTAGTATATACAAAACTGAGCTTTTGGCATAGCAACTATACTTCAGGTACAGTACAAATAACCGAATGATGAACAATTACCCCCTGCACTACAAAAGTGCTAAACCTTGCAGAACATTGTGTAATCGACTGATCATATCCCTTTATGTACATGTAACATGATCAGAAACCACACTGTGCAAAATCAATAAGACAATTTAAACACTATCAAACAGTTGCTTAGCACCGTGAGCAAAAACCATATATTATAAAGCCCGGCAGACATAAGGAAAGTACAAAAAAAAAAAAAAACAACTTTAAACTTATTTTAAGTGCCTGTGGTATAACAAGAAACTCACCTACAGGACCTTGTTGGTGAGAAACATACAAACGTGCAGTAACATTAAGAAGCGATTATGACAAGGGCACCTAAGAACACGATAATCACAAAACTATACTTCAATTAGTCCAAACAATTTCACAGACGTCAGAACAAAAGTCTAAGGTCTTCTGATGGACCAGAAAACCATTGACGAAAAGGTGACCACACTGACATAAAGTGTGGGATTCGATTCGCAGCCTTAGCAACAGTGAAAGCAAGCCTCAAGCGTGAAATCATTCTGTTCCGGAACTGACTGCACATCGTAGCTCCCGCCTGAAAGATGGTAGGCTGTATAGGGGTAGAACGTAGCTGTTGATAGTAGCAAAAAATCACATGTTTTGCTAATATGAATACATAAGCACATGACTCTGATATAGGAATAGGCGGAGTACTTGAACTGAGTAGCGTGCTATAGGCTGAGAAGGAGAGATCATTAGTACTAAGGCACTGTGCAGTAGTGAAGGTCAGATGTAGCAAGGGAAGAAGCACTGTGCAATGTTGATACACATGATCTACATCCGCAATCGTAGAGCAAAACATGCAGTTAGGCGAATCAACAAGCGTCATCCTGAATAATTTGGTAGGAACTGGTAACCGCCGATGAAGAAACAACCATTGGATGTTTCTTTCTGCTGGAATAGATAGTGGCGAATTAGACATGGACCACACTTGTGAAAGGGCGACATTCGGAACATCTGGAATCATCAATGGTGTAGCATACAGTGGATCAATGAGATAACGGTAAAGAGACGAGACAGAAAAACTGGAGAGAGGAAGTGATGAGCCCCGAACGGAAAGGAAAAAGGGAAGAAGAAGAGAGGCAGAGGGAACAAGAGTTAACCCAGCTTGAGAGGCAAGGTTAGGGAAGAGGGTAATGATTGAAGAACGGAGGGAATCATACAGCGAAAGAGAGGAAGAGGTAGGGGAGATGTGGGGGGACAGATCAGAGAAGGGTTTCCAAGAAAGATCTGGAGAAATTAGATCCTGAACAGATACTATTCCGGCGGGGAGCCAGGAAAGGTCAGTAAAGTAGGAAGCATTAGGGGGATGAAGGATGGAAGAAAAGAACAGGGGCTCAGCTAATAGTTCAGTGGTGGAAGCCGGTGGAACACGGAAGAGGGGTAGAGAACGGAGAAAGGAAAGGACCTCTTTGTAGAAAGGGGAAAGTTTAGAATGAAAAAAAGGAGATTGATCCATTAGAAGATACGTGATGAAAGTGATTCGGGGATTCCTAGGCGATATCATGACATCTCTAACGAGCGTAACTGGCGACTCTGGTGCACTTAGTAGCCGCAGGAAAGAAACCACTTTATGTGCTTTATAGTAGGTGCGAACTTCCAGCAGTGAAATACCTCCATCAGTGACTCGACGACAGAGAGTGGAGACCTGGATCCAATGGTACCTGTTCCATATTATCGTTGAGATGATTCGAGTGATTTCATTGAGGTGATAAATGGGCATATGTTCTGCTGACCATGCATATAAGCATGGTGAAAGAATATAAGTCTGAGCTATTCTAGCTCTTGAGAAGTAAGAAGTACAAAACTGGGAACCTCGCCAGAATGCAGCAGTTCGAGTAAGGCGTGTTCTGAGAGCATTCCATGTTTCATTTTGAGCAGAAAGACGGACTCCGAGATGGACCCCAAGGAATTTTTGGGATGAAGCAGTCCATGAGGCGCCCCACGGGGTGTCAGTCCTAGAGGCCCACGCTCCGCTCCATAGGCCTGCACTCTTGGATGTATTAAGTGATGCCGCTGAACATGAAGAATATTGATCGTAAATCTGGAGCAAGATGTCGAATTGAGCGTCTGTCCTTACACAAAAGGTCGCGTCATCGGCATATGCAGAGTATGTCACAGAAAAGTGCCTAGTACTTGCAGTAGGCGGTGGCAGTGCATCTATAAAGGCTCGATGGACAGACCGAAGAAACGGCTCAAAAGCAATGGCAAAGAGCTGCCCAGAAAGTGGGCAACCCTGCCGAATGCCTCGCCGAAAAGGAATAGGTGCAGTCAAGAAGGCTGCCGTCTTGACATGGAAAGCAGCGTCCTGATAAAGGGCAAGAATAGAGGTAACAAAAGCAAAAGGAAAGCCGAAAGCAATAAGAACAGCAGAAAGATACGAATGTGAGATATTGTCGAAAGCTGCTCTTTGGTCAAGATTAAAGAGGGCAAGTGGTTCAGAGTTAGTACGAGCCAGATGTAGGAGATCTCGAAGGAGATTGAGATTAGAAGTGATGGACCGACCAGGAACCGTGTAGGTCTGGTCGGGAGAAAGAAGAAATGGAAGAACTTGGTTGAGTCGACTGGAAAGGAGTTTAGTGAAGAGTTTATAGTCAATGTTTAGTAGCGAGATAGGACGCCAGTTTCCCAAGTCAAGCAGATCGCCTTTCTTGGGAAATAACACCATATGAGCCTCTGTGAAACCCCTCGGAAGAAAAGAGGAAGAAAGAGCAGCATTGAAAGCGGCGAGAAGAAATGGAAGCAACGAAGGGAGAAAAGTACGGTAGAAAAGGAGCGGAAGGCCATCTGGACCTGGGACAGCACGGGCGTTTAGAGAGACTAGAATGGTCCGAAGTTCAGTCTGCGAAATAGGTTGTAAAAGGGAATCTGAGAGATTGGAAGGAACTTGGGGAAGAGCAGAGAGTAAAGTAGCAGAAGCAGAAACAGAAGGCTGAGGAGTTTCACTGTATTTGATAGTAAAATACCGACGAACCTGAGAGCAAACTGCATCCGGATCAGAGATGATTTCACCATCAGGCCGCCGAAGTAGTCGAAGCTGATGCGACGAGCGGCGTTTTTCTTCTAACGCGGATAGAAACTCAAAGGAGCAGTCCTCTGGTGATAGATGTTGTAGACGGAGACGAAGAATTACCTGACGTGCACGAGGCTCAAGAAGTGCTCTAAGATCCGCTTGGTAAGCTGTATACATGGGATGACTCGCACCAAGCTGTAACAGGATGTTTCGGAGATTTTGCTCTTCCATGGAGCGCTTCGTGCCTTCGGAGAAGGAATGACGTCTAAGAAGATAAATTAGGTAAGATTTTACCTCGAGCCAGTAATTGATGGCACAAGGTGCAGTGGACAGGCCCTCTCGCATATGATCAAGAAGATCTCTGATCTCGGTGCATATATTCTCATCAGCTAGGAGAGAAGTGTCTAGTGTCCATGACCGAGACCTAACATGCAGACGAGATGAAGAGTTACAGGAGATAGTGATGGCACAATGATCCGATGAAGCTGTAGGAGAGTGCATACAATCTGTTGTAATGGGCAATAACGGAGCAGAAGCGTAAAATCGATCCAGCCTGGCAGAAAGAGAGGAGGATGCAGATGCAGCTCTCCAGGTATGTGAAATGGATGTCGGATGCAATCGTCGGAACACGTCATGTAAATCAAAATCAGACACTAATGATCGCAATTGCTCCACAAGACGTGAACGATGTTCAATCCTCGAAGGAGCGCGATCGAGCTCTGGTTGAAGTGTACAGTTAAAGTCTCCTCCAATGAGCACATGATCTGATGGTAATGCTGACTGAAGTGCAGTGCGGAGCGACGAAAATAACAACGTTAGATGTGTAGATGAACATGGAATATATATGTTGAAAACTAAATATTGTTGTCCATCTAGGACGAAAGTGAGTCGCTGCAATAAATCTCGGCACAGGTTATGAACTTTAACAGAGGAGAGTGCTTGACGAAATCTATTATGTACACCAATCGCTAAACCTCCACGAAGAGAGCCTATATGCGTGATGAAATTGATAGTCCCATCTCCTCCAGCGATGGAAGGGTGAAGTGGAGAGACAATTTGTCTCTTGCAAAAGTAGGAGATCTGCTTTGAGGTGGTGGACGTCTTCATATGCTAAAGCATTGGCCAAAGGGGTACACATACCCCTACTATTCAGTGAGACTGTCTTGAACAGAATAGTCTGATGATGGTTGGAGGATGTTGTCGGCTGCGTTCTGTAACTTGGCCAGACGGCTACGGAACTTCTTTGCCCAGTAGGGACCACCCAGATCTCTGCCCGGAACGGTGCGTAAATGAGAATGTATCGCCAACATTTGATTCATGGTGTCAGACAGACAGTGGGAGTAACCTTCAAAAAATTGCGAGACAGCTTGTCTCTACGGGGACTTATTAGGAACGCATACACCTTCTCTCCAGACACAGGTGTCTGTGGAAGAGAGGATGCCTCTAGAATATGTAAAAGTTTTCACAGGAGATCGGAATAATTGTTCCATCATCTGTATCAGATTCCATAGAGCCTTCAGACGTGAGCATCTGACTACTAGAAGGATCACGTCCTGCCCTAAGGGTGGTTGTCATTCTAAACTTCTTATTCTGGGCGCGTGAAGTTCTACGTCGCTTTGCCCGTCCACGACTTTGTGCTGTAACCGGAATTGGAACTTCCGGCAATTTAAAAGGAGCTGAAGAAACAACCTCAACGGTCGGTGTAGCAGTATGACCAGAATCGTCATCAACCATCTCTATAGGAGACTTGGGATTAACAATTGATGCCTCTTTCGACTGAAGAGATGATGGGGGGCCAATGCATCACCCGAGGTCGAGGGTTTACCCGTAGACGTCGGTTGACCAACGGCTGTCTCACTACTTCTGGTAGATGTTGGCCGACCAACGGCTGTCTCACTACATCTGGTAGACGTCGGCCCACCAACGGCTGTCTCACTACTTATGGTAGACGTCGGTTGACCAACGGCTGTCTCACTACTTCTGGTAGACGTTGGTCGACCAACGGTTGTCTCACTACTTTTTGTAGACGTCGGTTGACCAACTGCTGCATCACTACTTTTTGAGGAAGTCTGCTGTTGCTGGTCTTTAGCACCAGAAGAGGAAGCCGATTGACGTGACAAAGAGGAAGAAGGTCGTGCTGTTGACTTGGAAAGAGTGTTCGCATTATGAGGGCATAGAGCGCGGGGATGTCCCGTGCCTTTACAATTCGGACAGACGGAGCCTACTGTGATGAATATCTCTCTAATGTGCGTGTAGCAGCGTACACGTAAAGTGGGTGGAATACGCAGCATGTGCTCCTCTGAAGGGAAGACCACACGAACATTGCGGCGAAACCCGAGTAGGTATCTGTCTTCTGGCACCTCTGGAAACGAAGAGTAGGTAGTTACACCTCCAATGATCCGGCCATAAGGAAGAAGAGCGGCAATCAAGAGATCATCTGAAACTTCAGGTGGAACTGGTGAGAAACTTACAACAACGGAACTCTGTGAAACAGGTTCGGCATGGATGTGACGATCACCAATTGAGATGCCCTTGGTCAGTACATGTAGGGAATGGGCAGGAGTAGAGAAGTAAACAACTACTTTGTAAGGCTTCCTGCCCACATGAGTTATGGCTGATGCAGGAACAATCTCTCGAAGAGCAGCAGTATATGCAGTGAGTTTTGTATTTCTCAGGCTCGGAAACACAACACCATTCTCCATAGTTTGAAGGAATTTCAGCCCAGAAGGGGTATCTTCTTTAAGGACAACCTCAATGACTTCGGCATTATGCGTCATCACATATTGTCCAGGAGAAAAAGAAGACTGGGAAGGTCCCGACTTAGATGCGGTTACGTCAGCATATGAGAGGGTAGATGTACGTTGCTTTGGAGATGATTCCGGCATGGAGTGCGAAACATCCATGGCGTCATCATTAGCTTTCAGAGAGGACATCGTATCACCGCTGGGAGACTTGGAAGAAGAGGCGATATCCGATGGTAAGGCAGCAACAGAAGGCTGCAAGGAGGAGTGGTTTATCGAGATAGACACGTCATTGGTAGTAGTCAATGGGCTATAAGCAGTCGCCCGTCCCTAATTTAGGGTCAATGGTTCCAGGGAAGGGAGAGAGCCAGTGCCGTAAGACAAACACAACATCCATGCCTCACCGGGATTCGAACCCGGACCCCTTTCGGACGAATAATCAGAGGCCATCGCCTTAGACCACTGCGCCGTTTAGGGTTAAGGGATACTAGGTGCTGTGAGTAGGCTCGCCATCGTCGTTGCGGAGGGTGTGGCTGGAGCAGGTATTTGATAAGTGTACGTTTAGTGATGTCTTGCATTTCAAGGGACTTTTTTGTGGTATGAATAAGCTTGGACTGTTTTACGTCAGTTCCCAAAAGGAAATTTCTTTTTCTTTAGACTGGGATTAATTTTGTTCGATAGATGCCTCAAGTGCTCACGACGTGCCACATATTGTCTTGTATTCATATCTTTCGTGAATTAGCATGTTGCACTGATTCGATTATAGCTCTGATCATTCTAAGCGAATTCAATACTACGCACAAGTTCATCTGTGAAATGGTGAATCACACATTATGAAATGTATGTAAACTGGATGGGAAAAGAGCTTGTCTAATCCAATATAAATAAGAAGAGGTACTCCCCTCACAGACTGACGGACAGATCTATTCCTTAAGAATAATCCCTGTTTATGAGTAAAATCATAAGTTATTACCCCTTTCCTCTTCCTCAAGCCATTTGACGGAGTCAGATATCCGAAGCGGAACAGCAATCACAATCCCGAAGATGCTCATATTGTATGGAGAGCCATATTTTATTTCACATTCGCTGACTTTTGTAGGCTTGTAAAAGTTTAAATCGTGTCCAAAAAGCACGGGCGAAACACCGCTTCGTATACTGGCAGTCAGGGGTAGAACGTTTCGCTTTTCTTTCCGCATCAGCTGGGGAAGAATCTCGGGCCATTAAATGAGAGTATGGCGAATCAATCAAGACTCTTTGTTGGAATGCCAAGAAGCTTCAAGAAAGAAGATGGAATTGAGATCTTGAAGCACTTGCATGCGCAAGATTTTTCGATTTCCGGGCTTCAAGTTTTTATTTGGCATGTAGTGGCGCAATGAATCGCTCAGTCGCTTTTCCGCATTAATGAACCGTTTGATAGTAAGCCATGACAGATACACATTTTTCAAGAACACAGATTTTTATGTGCAGTATTTAGCACATCTTTTGTGAAAAAGAGAAAAAAAGGACGTGCTTATATGTTATCGTTATATTCGCCTGCTCGCCCGTCTCTGTGGACACGTTATCTGTGCACCTGGTCCGATTAGTAAATTCTTTTAACATCCGATACCATTCACTTCATAGACCATTTCGCATACAAAAAATATACCTTTGGATTTTTATTATGCTCAGTCTCGATGATAGGTGCATTAGTGCGCAGTTATGTTTGCAGCAGTATCTGCGCTTATAAAAATGCTTTTGAAAACGTTTCTACTGTATGCAATTCGCTGCGGAAAATGTTACCAACGTCCTCCTTTTTAAATAGTGCATCAGAGTTTCCTCACGAGGAAGAGTGTATACAAAAACGCTTCTCTTGCTATTTCTACATTTAAGACGTATTTGAAGAATTCTTTTACGTCGATTAGTCTTTTTCAATAAAGCATACCTTACGCATAATTTTTTTTTGTTATAATTCTCTTCTAGGGGGATATCAGCATGTATTACTACATTGAAAGGACAAATAATTACGTTCACCCCGGTGAAAATACACAAAGCAGCAGGACAGCAGCAAATCGCGGCGTGCAAGAAAACCGGTTGGTGCTATAAATAGAGTGGGTCGGTACGCACAGGAATACTTTCCGTCAAGTGACCAGCATGGGTCGAGGACGAGACTTAAGAGAATTTGATCGAGACCAAGTCATGGGAGCTAGGAAGGCCGGATGTCAAATCAGCGCAACGGAGAAACTGTTAGGAATTCCGCGACAAACAGTAGCAAGTGTGTATCAGGAGTACGTGTAATCCAGAAAAACCGCTAACAGTCGATTAACAGTCGAAAACAGTCTGATTCGGCTGCAGTTTGCGAAGGTCCATCGAAACTAGAGCATAGATGATTGGAAACGCGTCATATGGTCTGACGAATCCCGTTTCACACTGTACCGCGCCAATGGCAAGCAGCGTGTGTGACGTAATCCACACGAAGCTATGGACCCCGGATGCCAAGTTGGGATAGTGCAGGCCGGTGGAGGCGGTGTAACTGGAGCTATCACGTGGTCCGGCCTGGGTCCCTTGGTACCTCTTGAGTCTTCCGTCACTGGTTTCAGCTATGTGCAACTCCTGGGCGACCATCGCCACCCTTTCATTACGGGCCTCGCCGCCCCGGTGGCGCAGTGGTCTAAGGCGCTGGCCTCTGATCATTCGTCCGTAAGGGGTCCGGGTTCGAATCCCGGTCGGGCATGGATGTTGTGTTTGTCTTACGGCGCTGGCTCTCTCCTTCC
The DNA here is from genome assembly GCA_039090855.1 of Macrothele yani. Taxonomy (NCBI): domain Eukaryota; kingdom Metazoa; phylum Arthropoda; class Arachnida; order Araneae; family Macrothelidae; genus Macrothele; species Macrothele yani. The sequence goes on from CM077007.1 coordinate 5,108,592, forward strand.
CTGGAACCAGTGACCCTAAATTAGGGACGGGCGACTGCTTATAGCCCATTGAGTTGCTCACGGTGGTCGTTAAACCTCCAATCAAAAAAAAAAAAAAAAAAAAAAAAATTACGGGCCTCTGTCCGAACCAAGTTCCGATCTTTCAATAGAACAACGCTCCACCCCATCGGTCCCGGCTAGCGACCGACTGGCTCCAGGCGCATAGCAATGAGCTTACCACACTCGCATGGCCCCCTCGCTCACCGGACGTCAACTCCATAGAGAATTTATGGGACATATTGGAACAACTGTTCGTGATCAACCACCCCCACCTACATCTTTGTCTGCTCTACGCCAAGCACTCTTAGATTATACGGTCCGATCAAAAAGTTCCAAAACTAGGCTGATATAGAACAAAGTACTTACGTTACTTAAGTCTGGCTATGATCTCCCTCAAAGTAGTCTCCTTGAGCAGCGATGCACCGCTGCCAGCGTTTTTGCCACTGTTGAAACGCCCTCTGGAAGTCATGTTCGCGAATCGTGTCAAGCACATTCGGAGATTCGCGCTGGATCTCGTCCACGGTTTCAAAACGGTGACCCTTGAGTTTCAGCTTCATCTTCGGGAACAGAAAGAAGTCGCAGGTGGCCGAATCTGGCGAGTAAGGTGGGTGAGGAAGGTTATTCATGTTGTTGCTGCTGCAAAACTGGCGTGTTGCTAACTCTCTGTGAGCTGCTGCATTGCCGTGATGGAACAAGAAATCGCCCCTGTGCCACACTTCAGGTCGTTTGCGGCGAATGTCCTTCCTAAGACGTCGCAGAACATCGCAGTAAAAAAGGGCGGTGACGGTCTGGCCCTGGGGGACGAATTCACGGTGCACATCCCCACGAATGTCGAAGAACACGATGAGCATGCTTTTGGTTGGCTCCGGAACTGTCGGGCCTTCTTCGGTCGTGGAGATGCCCGGCTCTTCCACTGCGACGACTGCTGTTTGGTATCCGGGTCGTAACCATAGACCCAAGTCTCGTCCCCACTGATGACCCGCGACAGGAACGTTGGTTCATTCACCATCTGCTGACGAAGATCTTGACAGAGTTCGACACGAAGCGCCTTCTGTTTGGGGTTCAGAATATCTGGTACAGACTTTGCAGCAATGCGGTGCATGTTCAAAACGGACGTCAGAATTCCTTGCACTGTTCCGTATGAGACATTGACGATGATAGCAATGTCTTGAATGGTTCTCCGAAGATCCTCATGCACCAGTTCCCTAATTTTGTTCACATTTTCGGAGGTTTTGCTCGTGGACAGTCGCCCTGACCTTCGGCGTCTTCCAGAGCCGTTCTGCCGGTCTTGAAGCTCGAGTGCCACGCAAAACACCTTGCACGACTCATTGCTTCATTGCCACAAGCCTGCCGCAACATTTCATGCGTCTCCGTTCCCTATTTGCCGAGTTTGACGCAGAATTTGATGTTCGCTCGGTGCTCTAATTTGCAGTCCATACCGAAATCGCAGCTGTGTTCAGCACGTGGTCACCAAATATCGTGTAGTACAAATCCCGATGTTCACAGAACGACGCCATTCGGCACATTGACTCATCTGCCCTCGACCGCTGCTCGCGCATCCGCGTACTGCCATCTGTTGGCTAGTCTGGGAACTTTTTGATTGCACTATGTATTTGTCAGCGATACCTGATTTTCTGTTTCGGAACGTCGTCCGTACCACGACGTTTGGATGTTGTCATGCGTGCAAAAAAGTGGTGCCAAACGCTATTAGGTGGGTGTACGTAATAATTTGTCCTTCCAGTGTATTTGAAAGAGTATCTCCGATTCTAAAAATCCTGGAAAAAGCCCTTCTTTGTAACATACTTTTCGCTATGAAGAATATTTTGCTTTCATTTTGCTAATGCCTTTATGAGACTACTTGAAGAATGGATGTACTAGGCTAATACCTTTAAGAGACTACTTGAAGAATGGATGTACTAGGCTAATACCTTTAAGAGACTACTTGAAGAATGGATGTACTAGGCTAATACCTTTATGAGACTACTTGAAGAATGGATGTACTAGGCTAATACCTTTATGAGACTACTTGAAGAATGGATGTACTAGGCTAATACCTTTAAGAGACTACTTGAAGAATGGATGTACTAGGCTAATACCTTTATGAGACTACTTGAAGAATGGATGTACTAGGCTAATACCTTTAAGAGACTACTTGAAGAATGGATGTACTAGGCTAATACCTTTAAGAGACTACTTGAAGAATGGATGTACTAGGCTAATACCTTTATGAGACTACTTGAAGAATGGATGTACTAGGCTGAAGTACTGAAAGAACGGTTTCGGTTCTAAAATGAAGTCCTGCATTTTAGAACCGAAATCGTAGGACATTTGGGAAAAAAAGGAACTATCTTAAACATCACTTGTATTTGGGTATTAAAAAATTATCGATTAAACACAACCTGCTCCCTGTCTAAATGAGCTGAGTATAGAATTAAACAAAGAAATCCGATGAAGGAACTCACCTGAAACATTATATATTCTACGTTCAGACGCTGAAAATATAGTTTTATTAAGTATAAAAACCTCTCGAGACCATTTCTATGATAACATTCAAAATGAGCGTGAAAGATATCTGGATCTCCAAGTCTGCCGTTTATAGACACAAGAAATTGTGCTTTTGTTGGTATGAAAACCAGTATTGTGTTACTTGGAAATATAAATTAGTATAATCGCATTTTGTATATGTTGAAACACTGAAAAACGTTATGAAAACACGGAAAGCGATATTTTTTTCGTAAACCTTTTATCCTTCTTGAAGAGAAAACACAATCTAGAGTGGGCACAAAGCTTATGGAACGCACAGAACACAAGCAAAACACTGCAGAAAACGCAGGATATGAAACTTTGCAGGCGAATTGCGATTCCAGGAGACAAAATCTGTCTGCTGCTATGTCATCTGGTGGCTACGTGACGTCATAGGCTCGACGCCGTCAATTGGGGCTTTTTCTTTTGCAGGAACGAAGTGAAGTGAACAGAAAAACTGCGTTTTGGCGGATAATTCATCTCGCGTGGAATTTGTCAATGCTATCCCGCAGCTTTCGCTACACAACGATGCATAGAACACTTTCGAAATATTCTTAACAATTCATTCCCGTGTTAACCATACTGTTCTGACATTAACTTCTTGAACGAAAAAGTATCGCAACTGGAAGTTCTCGGGACCATTTCTATGATAACATTCAAAATGAGTCTGAAAGACATTTAAATCTCTAAGTCTGGGGTTTATAGACTAAAAAAACAAAACAAACCGTTTTTCTATTGTGTGCCAAAAAAAAAAAAAAAAGAATGTTTTCAAATCACACTTCTTCATGTTGAATTGTCTCTGCGTCATACCTTGATTTAATTCAAGGTTTGAGCTCTTTCGCGGCATAGAAATGGAAGTCTTTGAACCTGAAAAGTTCAAATTTTATAAGACTGACGCATGTAATTCAAGTAATGCAAAATATATCAAATTATTCCGATGAATGCAGGGATACCAAAATAAATTATAGGGTAACTTCAAGTTGTTGAGACGCAACGAAGTTGAAGCAAATAAATTTTGAAATAAAATGTATATGGGTACTTCAGAAAACGCCCTCGCGCGTATTTTAACAAAGAAATAGGGATTTTTCCATTGCGGTAAAAATGCTATGTCCTTCGAAATTATGTATTGATTTGCAAATAATGTTTAAGGAGCATGTTGTAGACATAGTCTTTGGAGTTTACTGTAGCGCTGAGGCAACGGGACTCAAGTATCATATGTTTCGAATTTGCAGCAGAATTTAAGCTTCAACAATTAAATGGGCTGCCGTAATTCTGAATTCCTGGGAGAGCTGAATTGAAGTGATTGCCATCATTTTACGCTTGACTCCTTTGTGAAGTTTCCTTATCTGATTATTATGTCATCAAAGCAAAGTACTGTGACAGTCAGTCTGCTCTCACAAAAAGAGCATTGATGATGACGAAATGTGATTGGTATACGAAAACGAGATGCAGTTTCAGACTGGCGGAAACGAGATGAACGATAGAAAGATCTATGTAATAAGAGAATACAGCGTGGTTTGTCCCAATTATTTATTTTTTCAAGTCGACCATGGTTTCGCTGGGTATTGGCCTAGCTTCATCAGGACGAATGGCACGTAAATATTCAAATTTTATATGATATCATAAACGTTGTTCACAGCCACGGGTTTTAGTTAAGTTGCTTCCACGCGCTTGATAGAAATGGGGTGGATGCCATGTCATTAACCAGTTGCGAAGACTTCTGATATATATGGAAAGCTTCCAAAATATCAAGTTTGGTGGTTGAATCTGGCTTGTCAATTAGTTTTGCTTCTTCAAAGAGAAATTTATGGTCCATTTCGTAAGAGTGTTCAGCCATTGATGACTTCTTTAGGTCACAGTTCCGAATGTAGGTCTTGTGCTCCTTCAATCGAAAACGCAAGGCTCTACGGGTCTGTCCTATATAGGAAGCGCCACAACCATATGGAATTTGATAAATTCCCCACAAGTTTTTTGTCTTCAACATAGTCCTTTGATCCTAAAAAGTTCATTTTGTTTATGAGTTTAACTTAGGATATCCTTTGGTGTGGTATCTATGTTCACCAATGTTCCAGTAATAGGAGCTCTGGAATCTCTAAAAGCAAGTCTTATAGAGCATCATTACATCCAACCTTAATTAGAAGAAATAATAAGTTTAGTGGACATTTGCATAAAACAGAACAGGTTTTACTTTCCGTGGAACGTTTTATGAACAGATGGAAGGTCTAGCCATGGGCAGTCCACTGTTACCTATATTATGTGAAATCTACATGCGTCGATTTGAAGAAAAACTTTTCAAACTCGTGAAATTTGACTTATGGATACGATATGTACGCGTTACTTTCGTTCTATGAAAAGGGAAAAAAAATTCTGAAATTCCGGAATTAGTCAAATTTATAAATTCCATTGATCCTCGCATTCAATCTGAAAATAACGGATGCCTACCATTCTTTGACTTCCTGGTTACTCGCTCAACTGGTTCTCTCGCAACCACAATTTATCGGAAGCCTTCCACTGTTTCCTCACCTCCACATGCCAAGTCCAATCACCCTTGGCAGCAAAATTTAAGCGCCTTTTACAGTTGCGTATATCACGCGATACATACAAGGTATATGTTCAGATAAAGACAGTTTGGAAAACGAACTTTATTTCCCTAAACGTGTTGCAGTACAACGAGGATTCAACCGCTCCATTATAGACAAGGCTGTAACAAAATTCCGGAAACCGAAGCCTATCTCCACGTTAACTCTTGCGATGTGTCCATTGCGAGAGAAATTTGCCATTATTCCATTTTCCCATTACATTGCTTTCAAAATTTTAAAAATTCTCAAAACCTTTAATTTTAAAGCAATGTTTAAACCCATAAACAAAATGAACTTTTTAGGATCAAAGGACTATGCTGAAGACAAAAATTTGTGGGGAATTTATCAAATTCCAGGTGAATGTGGCGCTTCCTATATAGCACAGACCCGTAGAGCCTTGCGTTTTCGATTGAAGGAGCACAAGACCTACATTCGGAACTGTGACCTAAAGAAGTCATCGATCGCTAAACACTGTTACGAAATGGACCATAAATTTCTCTTTGAAGAAGCAAAACTAATTGACAAGCCAGATTCAACCACCAAACTTGATATTTTGGAAGCTTTCCATATATATAGAAGTCTTTGCAACTGGTTAATGACATGGCATCCACCACATTTCTATCAAGCGCGTGGAAGCAACTAACCGAAACCAGTGTCTGTAAACACCGTTTATGATATATAGAATTTGAATATTTACATGCCATTCGTCCTGATAAAGGTAGGCCAATACCCATCGAAACCATGGTCGACATGAAAAAATAAATATTTGTGACACACCACGTTATATTTTCTTAATACGTATAATCGTCACAAGACTGTGTAGTCTTTGAGATCAAGAATAGAAAGATCTCTTTCAAGATTGAGAAAAAACATTAGAACCCGAGAATTTCAAATTCCTCAAACGGTCATCAAGTACGGCAACACTTTGAATCAGATTATATTATTTTTCTTTAATGAACATAAAATGTGAATTATTGCACGATCTGGCTCTATTGAGTTACTTCCTTGACTGCAGAGAGGGCATATATTATATTCTACTTCAGATTATTACTATATTCGTACTACTACTGTCATTGACATTTGATTTGCCCCAAAATGCCCTTAAAATAGCTCTTTAGTTCCCTGCACTGAATTTTTAATGAAGACGTTATGTGAAATACAGTTGATAAATGTGGTTTACTTTATTCCTTGTTAGAAACCCAAACACCCACTCGAACAGAACAATACTATGTGTCACGGTTCCTTAAGAAGTAATTTTGTGGTCAGTGTCGAAACATTTTAAAGTCAGTGAAATTTTTTTTAAACGGGCTCTATTAACGGGGAATCTCGGGAAGATTAGGAATCTCGATCTACACATCTAAAAAGCGGGCTTCACTATATTTGGAAAAGGATGGAAGGCTTAGTAATTGTGTTTTATGATTATGCACATTAGCCCCACAAAGACAACTTACTTCATGGGTTAAATAAAACAAATTCGTTCATCAAATTTTCTCTACAGTGAGAGAGAGCGAGAGAGAGAGAGAGAGAGAGAGTGAGAAACATAGAGAGACATAAACATCCAGAGAGATAGAAACAGAAAGGTAGAAGAAGTTGAGAGACATAAGCATACATAGAAATAGAAATAAAAAGACACAAGCAGAGAGAAATATAGAAAGATAGAAGTAGAGAGAGAGAGAGAGCGGGGGAAGGAGACATAAGCATTCAAAGCGATAAGAACAGAAAGACAGAGCAGTAGAGAAGTACGGAAAGAAAGAGAAGTACAGAGGCAAAGGGAGTCGTAGGTGTTAGAGAGGGACAATAAGGAAACGTATAGGCAGAAACTATAGCAGAGCGGCACAAACAGAGAGAGGGGTAGAAAAAATGGAAATCAGAAAAAGATACAGACATAAGTTGTAACGTATACTCTAGATTCAGTTTCTTTTTGATTTTACTATCTCTTGTTATTTTATTTTCCTACGCAAATTATCTTCTCATTTAGCGAGATATTGTTTCTCCCGCTGAATTATATGTGGCTACGAGTGTAAGTCATGACGTGATGGTATGCAGTATATATATAGGCGCGCTCAAGATACCAGAGAGCTTCGTTTTATATGTGATAGGTTCTTCCTGATTATTGATATGCGATTTACCTACTTTTCTACGATATTACGATAGTACGAAAGTTCGGGCAATCAGTAGTTGTGTTATTTTGGAGTGTGTATTTGAGTAATACCAGGAGCTCCCCAATAAAAGGTTAAAAGTGAGTACGTTTACTTAGTTCATTTTATTGTCAGACCTCTGTCTGGCCGTTAAGTCTATTTCATTGAGTGTTTACGTTAAGTTCAGGGAATATTGTGTTTACCGCTTTAATAAGGAGCCTTCAAGGTACTAATGTACTAAAACCGAAGTTATATTACTGATATTCAAGATAATGAGGAATGCTGAGTAAAAATAAATTCCATATTCTTGGAATTTATTGCACGTGCGTGTCTTACCTAAACAAACTCTAGCACTTTGAAGATTAAGCACACTTTAGCTACGTCAAGTGACCTTTCAATAACCCTAAAGTGACTTAACGTAAGCTTTCCTGCACTACACCTCCAGCCGGATAATTTTATTCATTGTAAAGTGAGTGAGAGAGAGAGAGAGAGAGGTATGATACATGACGTAATGATGTGAGAGCAACATAGAAGGGGGGGCAATAATCTAAAAGTAACAAGAAAACGAAGAGTCTTATTAAAGTTCAAACAAACGTAAATGTAAGATTTTCACATGACGTTTTACCACAGAAACCGAAAGAGAAAATTTTCCACTGTTCTAGCAAAAACGACTCAAACCCACTATGTTGAAGTAAACCTAATGTTTCAAGGCAGTGTTTTTCTGACACGTATAAAGTACTCTAGCTTTTAACGGAAAATATCAGTTAAGATATGATATATTCATCGTTAGGGCCGTTGTTTTGTTTAAACAGATACACGGATAAGGAATACCTCCGCCGTAACTGATCCCATAACGTAACAGTAATCAATAAAAACATACGGTTCTTCTCTTAGCAGAACAACTTTTTTAGCCCTAATAAGAACCTTTCCCTGAGCAAAAGGTGCCTTCAGGATTTTTACTCTAGTTAGAACAGATCTTGTCTTTTGTTTTTGTTGTTGTTGTTGGAGTCATGCGATAAATAAATGCACTCGAAAAAGTCACCTTGCTATCAGATTGCGTTTCCGGGAATTTATTTTCAACAAAGCACGAATGTTGAAAAGTTTCGTCGTGAAGGGAAAGCACTTCCTGAAATTACGAAAATAAAAAAAAATAAAAAAAGAAAAGGAAAAGGGTGAAAAACGTCTCTATACGTCAATGCGGCTGAATTATCTTCATGTCGTTCGTTCATCGATTTTCAAAGACTGCATGCTTGCTGACACGGAAACCCCGAGAGCGGCCACATATCGTTCATTTAAGGACGTTGCTTTCCCTGCTTCTCTTTCCTCGCCTATCAAACTTAGCGTGCCCTTTCTTTAACTTTTAACAGAACTTTTTAAACGCTGCGGTAGTCACGATGTTGCTTTAGTTTTGTTCAAAGAGTACGAAATGTTCAAGGAAGGAGAAACCTTTAAAGATATTTGGTTCGTGTACGATCGGTAAACTGACCAATCACTGTACTTCTCTTTCGTAACAGTGATTACGAGGAAGAGGATAGTTGATTGGTTCACGGAAAAACGGAGTTTTCCATTCAGATGTTAAATGCTTGAAATCCTCAGAATGGAGGCAAAACATGGTAATTAAAATTACAGCCTGTGTCGATTTTCGGATCACCACACGCCAAATATTTGTCCCTTCACCCAGTCATGCAGGAAAGATGATAAAATGCAGAATTCAGAATGCTGCATTTTCTTCAACATTCAGGGTAACTAAACAATTTTTTTACTCTATGGCTAAACTTATATTGTTCTGCAATATTTCGATATGTTGAGAATTTAGGAAGCAGCATAAGAATGATTACGTTACCCACTGTTATAATCAGATTATTTTCCTATTTTCTAACAATATTTTCCCCTATCATTCCCTTTCATGGTTTAAAAGACTTGCCGAATGCAGAAGATTCAAACAGAACATTACTATTTAGTTTAGAGTAACTGGTTTCAGGTAAGGAAGAGAACCGGAATAGTTAAGACAAAGTACTTCCTTTGAAGCAAACTCAAGCACTGGGTGCGAGAAGCTTGGATTTTTTACGATTCTCTTAGCCCATTCGTAAAAGCTAAAAATATGAATCTAAACCTTTATCTATAAATATAATTTTCACACCTGTTAGCCTGGCATGCTAAGGAAAAAAAAAAAAGAAAAAGTGATGATTTTTAAATAGAAACTTAAAAATTCAGCTGTTTGTTTTTGAGTTTATCCATCAGAGTAACACATGAAAATGTAACATTAAATCCATGATGCCATATTTGGACTTATCATACATTTCCAAAAACTAGTGTAGATAGGAAGTATATAGACACCTCCTGGCTTGAAACGTCTATCTGAAACATCTAACACATGCAGTGCTAGATACACGATCATTCTCGTATTTTGGTAGCATATGTTCTTGTGGTTTTAGCCTTCTTGGAATAACGTTGCAGTTTCAGTTAACTGGCAGGGTGTCGTATACCCCTATCTTTCATGAAAACCCAAACTGATTAAATTGTACGATAAAGAGACAACATAACAGACAGATGAATGTATGAATTGCAAATAGGCCCGGCCATAGTACGTTGGCGGTCCCTAAGAGTACTCTCCCTGAAAAACGTGCATGATTGTTAATCACTAAAATATCAATTTTCAAATATTAGATTTGAGTAAAATTCTTTTCTCAGTAATGCAGAACTAAAATTTAAAATGAAGTGCATATACACTGCTCGACACAGAAAATACCGCAGCATGAACGAATACTTGAAATGAGACGAAACTTACCACGCATGTGGTAGACAAGTAGGTGGGATAGGACTGATTTAATTTCTGAGGTACGACGAACGCGCGAGTGTGATGTGGCCTGGAAAGTAGGTAGTATGACGGCCATGCTGGGCTATATATTCAACAACACGGCGTGGCATCGTGAGGAAAAGTCCCCAGATAATGTCCCGAGGTAGTGCTGACCATGTTTTGTTGCTCTGTGTCCACAATTCACCCATGTAACGAGGGAGTAGTGAAGAGGACGACTTAAATCGTCTGCAAATGACGTCCCACACGTCCTCTATAGGGAATTAGTCAGAAGATTGCGCTGGCCAGGGCAGCAGCTGGACACCTTTTAGACATTGTCTGCTCATGTTGGCACGTGCGTTATCTTGTTTCAACTGGGCATCAGGGAAATCACGGAAATACGGCCAAGAAATGGGCCGTAACACCTCATCGACGTATCGTCGTACTGTCAGTGTACCCAAAATGCCTACGAGCGGCGAACGACAGTTGAAACTCATAAATCCCAAACCATGACGCCAGGCTGAAGCTTACGAATATGACGCTTACGAATGGAAGCAAGATCAGTCTGGTCATTACGTCGTTTTCGCCGAGACAGAAGTGAGACTCGTCTCTTAATATGACATGGTACTACACGTCCTGCGACGAATATCTGGTACGGCAAAACTTCAGCCTTGCACGACGATGTGCTGATTTGAACGGCAGTCGTATTAATGGCTGGCGAGAGCGAAAACCTGCCTCAGACAGTCTGCGATTCACAGTCCGTGTCGAGACGGAAATGCCCATAGCTGCCCGTACACCTAGTTGAATGTCGTTCTCAGTAGGTTGTGGGGCTGCTACATCTTGTGGTCGAATGCGGCGATAGAAGCGTTTGGACGTCACCTACGTACACCAGTTCCACTACGGCGACGCATGTTACCTTTCCCTAACAGCTGACAGTTGCTGCATGTCGATACGTTTTCGCCGCGATGCCATGTAGGGACCAAACAGCCGTATTAGTCCTACGATGAAGCCTCTGGTAGAAGTTTCCGTGTAACTGTAAGAGCGCAGATGCTTTTCTGTGCTCAGATGCTTTTCTACCAAACGTCAGCTAGCTTAAACCTTAGTGCTTAACTGCGCATGCTCAAATACCCCTACGCCGGAGCAATAAAAGATTGTGCTCACGCGAACGAGAATTCCAAGTTGTACATGAGCTGCGGATGGAAAATCTTGAATGTTTAACAACAAGGAAACGCAAAAATGAAAATGTTTTCACTGTAGTAATGGTGATTTTCTGAATACGTAATAACTATTAATTTAATATGTTTTCAATGTAATCTTGAGACTTACAGAATTTTTTTTATCGTAAATTTTTTCGTTAATCTAATAAAATTTTCCTGAAAAATTGTGGGTAAAACCATGCAGGTAGGAATAAGGGGAGAAAGTATGATCTTTCTCCCCTTATTATGGCTCAAAACCACCATCAGAGGCTTAAGATGACGCCCATCTTAAGCCTCTGATGGTGGTTTTGAGCCATTGGGTTACGTACGTGACAAGTTTGATTTTCGAAATTTCGATTTTTTTTTTTAGAAATGGTGTGTTGTTGCGCTTACGAATGTCACAACAATTCCGGGGTACTACCTCCTGGAGTTACTTTTCACAGATCCGCAACGGAGAAATATTTAATATGAAATCTTTTAATTTCCGAAGAGCATTTAGTAGTAAAGCGCGTATATGAAAGTCAATTTTGATATGACCAGCTTAATTTCCCATTTTCATTGACAGAATGGCACTGAACAATATGATATTTTGTTGTGCTAACAGAGGAAAAAATTCTAATAGAAACTCGGAAAAGTCATCTTTCAAAGCATATGCTTATGACCACAGGTGAAAAGCATTACCACAGTGATGTATGTTCCAAGCCATTTACTCGAAAAAGCGATCTTTCGAAGCATTTACTCATTCAGACGGGGAAAAAGCCTCACCAATGTGATTTATGCTCCAAACGATTTGCTCGAAAAAGTGTTTTGAAGCATTGACTCGTTTAGGCGGATGAAAAGTTTCACCAATGCGATGTATGCTCTAAACGATTTATTCGGAAAAGGGAACATTCGAAGCATTTACTCATTCACACAGGGGAAAAGCCTCGCTAACGTGATGTATGCTCGAAATAATTTGCTCGAAAGAGTGATCTTTAGAAGCATTTACTCATTCAGACAGGTGAAAAACCTCATCAAGGTGATGTATGCTCCAAACGATTTGCTCGAAAAAGTGTTCTTTCGAAGTATTTACTCACTCACGCGGAAAAAGCCTCACACATGTGATGTATGCTGCAAACAATTTTCTTAGAAAAGTCTTCTTTCACAACCCATCCTCCTTCACACAGGTGAAAAGCCTCATCAATGTGATGTATGCTCTAAGCAATTTGCTCAGAGAAGTAATCTTCTAAGGCATATGCTTGTTCATTCAGGTGAAAAGCCATACCGATGTGAAATATGTTCCAAGGAATTTCCTCGGAAAAGTATTCTTTCAAGGCATATGCTTGTACAAAGGTGAAAAGGCAAAATCATAATGTGTCTAATATCGTAATATATCTAATATAAAGCAATATTGGGGTATTAGAACTTGACATTAATTTGCATACACTATCACATTCTCTTCATTTTAACAGAGCAGATCTCTGTAAAACGTCCCTAAACTTAGATTAAACCTCGTCACTAAACTTAGATTATCATACACACAACTTAAAAAATTATGAAATTACACGGCGGTTTTGCCTACAAAATGAGAAAAGTACTTACGCTGATCCCTCAGAAGTCAGCCGAAATGTTTCCTAAATTCTAAATACCTGGAAGTAGCCGTAACGCCCTAAACATTGATAAATCAATTAATAATATCCTTAAGAACAGTATATCAAGGATTAGTATAATAAAGAAGGGCAAATTTATTAATATTCAAAGTAAATTGTTAACTTCGTGCCTCGCACAGCATTAACAGCTATGGCATTGTCTGCTCACGTCAGGCTTAAGATGGCTTCCGTGACGTCATATGCGTGACGTTTCGCTGGATTCACCTGGATTGCATTGAGCCAACGGAGAGTGCTTTCTCCCCTTATTCCTACGTTCATGGGTAAAACACATGCTCAAGTAAGTGTTCCTATTGACGAGAAGCTACTGGTTGACGTACATTTTGACCAATACGAGGAGTTCAACATAATTTAGCGAATACGAAGCGATTTCGTTAACAATTAATCATTTTTTAATACAGCATTGTTAATGGATGCGGAGGTCGATAGTCTAATCTCTTAACCATGCTTCCGCATGCAGCTGATTTTGATAAGAAAGTAAGAATATGCTCCTGATTTTTCTTGCACTTTAAGACAGATTCCAGTGGCTTCTAATAACAATTTCATGAGTGGGTATGCTGAGCAGTTGTATATTCGTGGATGGAGTCGAGTGGGAGATGTACTGTAGGCCCCGGTGGAATGCGACTCATTTGTGTTTAAGCCATCACACACTCACGATGATAATCATAAGAGTTATCCCGAAAATTGTATATGAAGAGTTGAAAACAAAAATTCTGATATGCCTAATTTCACTGGACGACAAAAGATATTTTGTTCACAAATAAAAATATTTTTTAAACTGACAGATTTTAAAGCATTGAGATCACAACTGATGAGAATTTTGCTATCACCATACGTTTTAAGTGAACCGAAATTTAGCGTATTACTGTTCGTTAAACCCTGAAATTGACCAATACATTTCATCCGACTCTTTTCACTGCACTTTCTTTTTAGTCAATCACAGCACCGATGTATTCTGTTTTGTTTAGCAGATGAAAACTGCAAGTATAACAACAAAATACACTATATTGACAAAAGACACCGGACACCCTTCAAAAGCAAATGAACGGATCCGCTGCGTTGTTAAGGTGCGTGGTAGAGCTGCAAACGGTATAAAACAAGCCTGCAGCTGACCACGATCATATCGCACTGCGAGGTTGAGTGATAATGTCGCGGCGGGAGAGAACTGATTTTGAGAAAGGAAAGATTGTTGTGTGTTATATTACTGGGCTGCCCATAAGAGAAACCGAGAGGCGTTTAAACATACCCAAGTCTACTGTTTTTGATGTACTGAATAAGTGGAAGACACATGGCGTGTCTAAAGCAGCAAAACGTACCGGCAGACCAAGGAAAATCAGTGATAGAGGACGTCGAAGCCGTAGGAGAGTCGTTAGCTAATTGACGGAGTATTCCACAAGACCTCAGTGTACAGGTGAGTAAAAGAGCTGGAACCTCGGTATGTACACGTACCATTCGCAGATTACTTCATTCCATGGGTTACCGTGGTCGTGCGGCTGCTCATAAGCCTTTCGTCTCCACTCGGAATGCTACCCGTCGTTTAGCATGGTGTAAAGAATATTTATCGTGGACCGTAGATCAATGGAAACGGGCCCTAGGGACTGATGAATCCAGATACATGATCCATGAGTCTGATGGTCATGTGTGGGTATGGAGGCAACCGGGGAACGCTATTTACCACAGTGTACTGTTCCTACGGTCAAGTTTAGAGCTGGAAGTGTACTCGTGTGGGGGTGTTTTTCGTGGCATGGTCCCAGCACATTGGTTATCGTGGACAAACGTGTTAACCAGCACGTCTACCTCGATATTCTGGAAAATTATGTCCTACCAACTCTGGGGCAATACAATGGAACCGAGCCTTGTTGGTACCAGTAAGATAATGCACCAGGCCATAATGCAAGGACTGTTACGGCGTGGTTTGACGATAATTCTGTATCGTGTGTGGACTGGCGAGCACAGAGCCCTGATATTGATCCCATACAGCACCTATGGGATGAACTAGAGCGCCGCATAAGAAATTTGAAACCAAGGCCTACTACGAAGCAACAGTTAGTGGCAGCATTATGTATTGAATGGAAGCGCATACGTATCACTGTGTTCCAAAACCTTGCCGAAAGCATAGCTCGAAGGGTCAGTGCATGCATTAAGCGGCAGCGTTATGTACTGAATGGAAGCGCATACCTATCACTGTGTTCCAAAATCTTGTCGAAAGCATGTCTCGAAAGGTCAGTGCAAACATTAAGGCCAAAGTGGACCGACATCGTACTAATGTATGTTAATAAATGCGAGTGGTGCTGTATTTATCAACATACATTAATAAATACAGCACCAATATAGTGTATATGTTCTTTATCTCAACGACTACAGTCTTGTGACGATTATATATAGATTAAGATAATACAGCGTAGATTTCTCTTTGAAGAAGCAAAACTTATTGACAAGCCAGATTCAACCTCCAAACTTGATAGTTTGGAAGCTTTCCATATATATCAGAAGTCTTTGCAACTTGTTAATGACATGGCATCCACGCCATTTCTATCAAACGCGTGGAAGCATTTAACCAAAACACGTGACGGTAAACACCATTTATGATGTCATATACAATTTGAATATTTACGTGCCATTCGTCCTGATGAAGCTAGGTCAATACCCAGCGAAACCATGGTCGGCTTGAGAAATAAAAAACAAAACAAAAATAAACATTTGTGACAACTACGTTGTATTATCTTAATCTATATAGTGTATATGTGTTACTCAAAAACTGTGAACGATATTGAAATTCTGATTTTATTTTCTTTACCAGCGTAAGAGAATGTACTCACTTCTGTGGGACAGAATATTTTGGTGAAAAGTAGTGTTAAAACAAAGTGTAAAATGCATTTATTTTTTCATAAGGTGAAATTTTCCTGGTATTAAAACTCCGACCATCTCCCCTTGGCGCTTCGACAATATTTGCATCTTATCGAAGAGTGTCGTTAGCCAATTTAGTTCTGAGACCTTTAACAGTTCCCAGATTTTGTTCTTTGAGGACGGGAAAGATGGTTGTGTTTTGTTTGATACTAGCTTCTCAGGGGTAATTGGTAAACCCTGCACCCAAATACACAGACAATTGAGTAAGAACCGCTTAGATCAGTCAATCTATTTTTTCCTTCCACCTTTAAATTTAGGAATCAAACAAAGCAAAGCTTTCTCTGCCATTACTTTCAGTTGCGTATATCAATCAAGAGCAACAAATTATTTTTGAACAGCACCACTCGCTAGTAAATTGGTCATGATGCTATACACTGCATGTTTTGCTCTTCATGATCAATTTTCAAGAAAGAGAAAGGAAGTGTAAAAAAACCTGCTTTCAAGAGTTGTATTTCGTTATTTTAAAAATAATAATCAAATAAGATCAAGCCACGCCACATTCAAAAATTAGTGGAGAGAACTCCCCAAACTCCTCCACCTGTCTCTAAAAATTTCTGTTTCTTTCCTACTAAAAGAAAACATTCCAAGCTTTCTCCTTCTTATTGGGAAGTTTCAGAACTGGGGTCAGAGAAGAAACTAGGGCGGGGCAGACGGGGGCGGCTGTCCCGGACGCAGCCCAAGAGCGGGCGCAAAAATCACTGTTTGCAATCTGAACTACATAAAAAGAAATTAAATTTTAAAACTATATATTCAAAACTATAAAAATATATGTTGTAAGACAGAAAGACAGATGAGGGCTCAATATTTTGTGGTTTGCCCCGGGTGAAGAAGTGTCTAGTTACGTCTCTGATTGAGGCCAGACATTTCCTTACGAAAACTACTTCATGCATTACATTACATATCCAAAATTGTTTTCTTCTCAGAAAATGTGGAATTGGCTATTAAAACACTCCAACATTTATGCCTCTGCCCAGGCACTGACAGGCAGATCTCTGAAAAGGCGAAAAATTGGTTCATCGGATCCGATGGGCGATATTTTAGTGGCGTTCTTCTGGCCTCACGCTTCAATCCTTCCGTGTGCAGTAAGATAAGGTATTCATCTTAATAGGGATGGAGAGAGCGCATTCCGGGTTCCACCGGTGCTTGTCAATTTTCGTGTCGGAGTTAAACGAGTTCCTGATAAATTCCACACAAATATGAAGCTGTTAAGGATTTTTTTTCCGAAATTTTCAACTCCTTTGTTATCACATTTGACTCGAAAACCTAAGCGTACTTACTGACCGACTACCAATTCACGTCAGCACTTGTTTTTACATTGGATATTGCACAAAACAGTCGCTCATTCATCTTATAGAAGGGAGCTCTGCACGTCGAACTGATTTTGAAATTAATCGTCATGTCAAGTTGAAAGCTAGTAAGCAGCACTTCAAAAGGGAAGCCAGTCAAGAACACGCTGGAAAAAATGTTTGAGGTCGGTAGGAATCAGACGAAAAGCCAGTAGACAGAATTTTATTATGTATTATAAACTGCGGTACTGATATTCTCACCATGCTAGTTATTTGCAATCCTCGAATCACACATTCCACTAGCTATTCTATTTGCTTAATTGATTGCATTCCTGCAGCTCTATCTGGAACATGTTATTGTTTAACTCCCCCGTTTTCTGTTTAGCACTTCGTTATCGCATTTGGTCCTCTGGTTGATCCTTAATATTGGGGTACTCATTATCAGCGAATTAAATAAGTGTTTACATAATTAAGAATGTAATAATTTCAGGTATTTTACGGGAAGTCTCGAGACTACGGAGAAATATCAATAAGTGTTAAATGACGAAACGTAAAAAGCTTTACCTCATGAGAACTTTGAGTGTGTTTTATAACCAGGTTTTATGAGTGGCCTGCTGAAAATGCCGCAGCCATTTATTTCAGCTGTCATATTTCGTTTTGAGCATTTAAGCTTGAGCGCAATCAAATTTTCGGAGTGATCTTTTGGGATTAATCTGATGCGTGTGTAGCTTTCATCTGGTTCACAGATCTCGAATGCGGAGCAGACATTAGTCTCTGACGGAAGGGAATCAAATAGTGCGCCGAGCACGCAAGATCGTTTCTCCCCAAATCCGCAAATGCGGGGAAAGGCGTGCCGAGAGAGTTCGACCAATTTCACTACCGCATCTTGTCGTCCCGTCCCGAGTCGTCTTTCTTTCTGAAAATGCGAATGACTGCAGAACAGGAACTGTTAATTCCCTCAGCGAAACCAAGATGACTCGGTGCCTGCTGGCCAGACTTCCTAAATTATCGTTCTGATGTCCCAAAAGAAAATTCTATTACAATGCACTTGAAAACATTGTATTAAAATGTAACTGCTTCTTCCAATCGATCTTTCCAGCATGTGGCGCCACCTATATTTGTTTTCAGGCACTAAGGTTATCACATGTCCGTGGCAACAGTTTAGGAAGGAGGTGTCGATGTTTGGAATCGAATACCTTACCGGACAGTAGTATCAAAGGTTCCAATGCGGTCTTCCGTTGCTTCCCTGTGATGTATCCGCTGGTTGTTAGAAAGTAGCATTGTTTAATTTCGGAGTGTGCTAGAGCGCGAACAGTGTCTCGCCGAGTGGATTTCCTAACTGCTCTCAACAGCATGCACGTCGCCTCCTGTACATTCTATCCGACAGCTGCTTGCTGAAAAGCCAGCACCAACTATTAAAGTTGAGCTGCACTTTAAGTTTCCTCACCTGAAAATGTGCATAACTGCCCCAGAATGTCCTTCCGCCCGACTATTGTTTTTCCTGCGTTTCCGGCCGACATGAAGTTCATCCTCTTGGGTCTCTTTTGTGGATTATTAACGTCCTTCAGCGACTGCATCTACGTAAAAGGTCAGTACTGTTTATGATCAAATTTTAGCTTGAGAAATAACTCTCTCTACGGATATACAACGCCCTCAACAATTGTTAATGACATCAATGCATCAAAATATTAGAAATTATCGATACGTAAACATTTTTATTATTTTAGAACAGCTCTATAAATTGCAAGAAATTGCTCGTAAAGCGAAATTCTGAAGGATCAGCGACAAAGTAATTAAGTTGTTTCATTGATAGTAAAAAGCAGAAAAAATAAAGTTTAAAAACTACCATTTACGCAAAAATATTGTGCTGCGAAAGTTAAAAACATTTTACATGCAATTTAAAAACATAAAATATACTGAAACGTATTTTGATCGGGGAACTTATTGAATTTTTAAAACGACCCATCGGATATGGGCCTGCTATAAGTCTTCGATTTTATCAATTAAATCCGTAGTGAAACTGAAAGATACTTGCAAACTTCAGCAGTATTAATTAGCTTTTGTTAAAAGGAAAACGTAGTTCCTTGTCTTTGTGATTCAGTAAGGGTGATATCTAAAAAAGGAAAATGTCCCTTTTGCCTGCTGAAGATGTGCTAACTGGGGCGTATAAAGATTTTTTTTCGGGGAGGCAGAAAATATGGAGGGTTTTTTTGAAATCCACCAGAGCAAAGTAAGTTAAGGAAAAATAGAAGAAAAAATCAACCTTTGTTTTAAAAAACCTAAGATTTTATTTTGGCATTGTTATATTTCCAACAAGTGTGTTCCGAAATAGGTATGAACCGCACATTCGGTTGGAACAGATTTTATGTGAGTGTAATCTCTTAGTATTTCTCTAAACTTCCAATGGACCTCAGGCAGAAATATTTTTCAAGAATTTCAGATTTCTCAGCTTTCTTTAATTAAGAAAACATGTTGATTCTTACAAATACGTCAAAGATCTTAAGACGACTGACAATAGATTAAATAATGAACGAATACATCAATACATGCAATAGGTAAAACTAACAAAAAACGTCAAACACTATTTGTTGTGGTCAAAAGTTGTTATACTCTCATGACAAAAATTTTCCTTCTCAAAGAAAACAGTTAATGTCGTCTGTCACTTCATGCAGTAAAGTGCCGGTTTCACTTATGCATACAATGTTTTAAACGATTTTTACGGTTTTTATCTAGATCGAAATCTTTACAAAACTGTGTAACCATTCATTTAAAAAATGTATACGAATTCATGATAACAGTTGATTTCGTGGTTGTGAAGTTTCATACAGAGAGCCCAAACTCTTTTAATGTTATAATTTTATCATGAAAGAGAAAAAAATTATGAAGTAACCTTTAGTGTTTTAGATAGATTTTGTCAAATTCAGTTGCTTTCTTACTGTAGTTTTTTCCTCTCATGACACTTATTTTAAAAAATTACTGGAAACTTCATGAGCTTTTCGCAACCATGAGATATCTATTTTTTTTGTGTGTGTAACTTATCATCTAATTTTGCCCAAGTGTAATTCAAACAGATACATAATTTGCGCAAACCTTTCCGTGTATAGGTGCTGGTCATATTAATATGAAAACTTAAAAAAGAAAACTTATGTGGATTACCATTATTGTGAGGAAGAAGCGTCTCTGAGGTAAATATAGTCTGAAGAATAGGACTTTGATAATTTGAAAAAGAAATTCGAAGGCGACAACAAAAAATAATCAGAGGAAAGAACATAAAAAAATGATGTAGAAACAAACCTAACAGGCAACATAATTAGGATGTAAAAATGAAAGAAGAAAAGAAAGGAAAAAAACATTTAACTCATTTCATTGAGAAAGTTTTTTAACTCAATGAAATGACTTAAGATTTTTACATTATAAGTACAACATTCTTACATTTTCAAAAACAGAAAAGGATGAGGGAACCTTTCGCAACAGGGTATCAGCATTCTAGGTAAGTGTAGTTAAATAACGTAATTCATAATGCTACTGCACTGCGAAGTTATATTTATCATCATCATCATCATCATTGTCAACCATTATCAATCCACTGCTGGACGAAGGTCTCCCCAAGTTTCTTCCACAACGGTCTGTCTTGTGCCAGTCTCCTCCATGTCACTCCCGCATACTTTCGAATTTCATCCGCCCATATCCCATGTGGTCTTCTTCTGGGTCTTTTCCTGTCCCTTGGAATCCAGGCTAAAATTTCGGCTGTCCATCGATGGTCTGTCCTTCTGACAATATGTCCAGCCCATTGCCATTTCAGGGATTTTACTCTGATCATGATGTCTTCCACTCTTGTCATTTTTCTGCTCCACGAGTTCCTCTTCTTATCTCTCCTTGTTACACCAAGCATGCACTTCTCCATGCTCCTTTGGGTTGTCTGCAGTCTTTGTATGTCTCTTTTAGCTAAGGTCCACGTCTCTGCACCATATGTAAGCACTGGAAGGATGCATTGATCAAACACTTTTCTTTTAAGACATAATGGCACATTGCTCTTGAAAATTATACTGTTTCTTTCAAACGCTCTCCAGGCAAGTTTTATACGCAGATTAATTTCTTCATCAATGTGACCCTCACTTGATATCTACTGTTCAAGATAAATGTAGGTATTGGTTATCTCCAGCTTTTCCCCATCAATCGACAAATCTTCATTTCTTGTAAAAACATTGTACATCGCTTTTGTCTTCTGAAAGTTCATTTTTAATCCCACTTCTTTACTCTTGTCAGCAAATTCCTGGATCACACTCTGCAGCTCTGATGGGGTAGTTGCAAAAATGACTACGTCATCACCAAAACGAAGGTGAGTTAGATAATCTTCATGAATCTTTATCCCTTTGTTTTCCCAGTTCAGTGATTGAAAGACATTTTCCAATGGGGCATTAAAGAGTTTGGGAGATATAGTGTATATTTATATTCGTGTATATATATAATGCGAAAATTAATCAAGGGGTAATAGTGTATGCTCCTTGTGAAATTTAAATGGAAAAATGTTGTTTTATCGAAAAACGTAATGTACATATCTAGTTAACTTGGGGGAGGAGAATAGAGCCAGTACCGGAGGACAAACACAACCTCCATGTCCCACCGGGATTCGAACCCTGACCGTCTTGAACAAGTGGTCAGGGCTTAGAACGCTTCAATGACGACCTGCACGAAAGTTTTGCCGGCAAACTTTCTCTTCATGAATCTTACGCTTCCGGGTTGTCAGCATTGTGAACATTCGCGACGGCGCTGCTGTGTTGCAAGCTTCTTTAATTGGGATATTGAAGCCTTTTCCCGCTTTTTTTAAGGAGAAGGGAGGAAGGGTGGGCGAGAACAGCTTCTTAGAGTTCTCGCCTCGCCCCCCCGCTTAAACATTCTTGCATAACCCAATCTTTTATAAGTAGCAAAACAGATAAAAAATTTCTTCCTGTTTCCACGTTAGATAAATATCTGTCAAGAAATACTTCATTGTCTGTTTTATGTTTGTGTATTTCCTGCCACTTGTATTGGCACAGACACAACTTTTTCAGTGATAAAATTGCTAGTTAGACGTTAGTTTCCTTATAAAAATTTACATTACAGAAGTCGTAAGTTTGTTCAATGCTGAAGTCCCCAATATGAACCTAATGTACCCAAATCAACTCCAAAACGTCTTGATCCGGTGCTGAAAAGAGAAGTTGCAACATCGTCTTTTGTCTGTGTGATTAGTAAGTACTACTGATTGCTTCGTTCATCATTCATTTCTCTTACTTCGGAGAAAAAAAAAAGGTGCATCTTTAACAATTTACTGAATCAAGGGCAAATAAAGTTCTTTTGGAAACTTACATTTTAAAATAAGAAAACCAAACTGAACATGACGCTGATTATTTGCAGGTTTTTCATTATGTGGTCAGAGCTCCATATCAAAAAGAAGAAAACTTAACGAAACTTATAGGACAAAATACAGTCAAACCTTCACGAACTTCAAGAGACCAACAGTGTTGTACGTAAAATCGCGGAATTCGCTAAATCGAGGAAGACTTTCGAATGAAACATTCAAATTAATCTAGTGTTCATAACAGAATAGGTAAACAGCTATGTTCTCTTTCTTTCAGTGAAATTTAAATTATGTATAGCACTTTTAATTACGAATTTATTATAAAAACTGTTATAATACGTACACATTTACTGTGTATATTAAATACATAATTCGTAGATATTAGACTTGCAGCATCAAAATTTAAGCGTACTTCAAAATTTCGAGAAAAATACGATAGTTGATTTTTTCCTCGAGCATTTAGATTCTTAAATAATGATTTCAGTATTCCTAAACTGCTCGAAACAGAACATCAATTTCGTAAAAACAGAATATATGTTGATTACCGTTTTACACTGCAGAAAAGTAATGCTTTAGAGAAGATTGCTTATGTTTTTTTCTGGATGTTTAGATTTATAAAGTGCAGCTTCAATTTTATGAAGTGCATGAAAAACATCATCATTAATATCGAATGGCATCAAGTACATTTTAGCACATTCTATACTGTTAGGAGCATCCCTAAAGCAGCTAACTTTCAGTTCTGCTTCATCTTCTTCATCAGAATCTGATGCATTTAGTCCGATCTATTCATCGAAAACATCACCAAGAGATTGCATTTGGGCTAACTTTTAACGTGAATGTGCTAGTTAACATAGTTTTCTGGTTTAAAAAATCAAAAAAAAATCGCTAAATTGAGGAAATGCGTTCGTTAAATCGAGAAATGTCAAGCATTAATTTCAATGTGGTTCCGTCAGGACCACAAAAAATTTACGTAAAATCGCAGTCCGTTAAATAGGGGTTTGACTGTATTTCACAGTTTTAAGGATAAACATCTTGACACTACTGAAAGTTAAAAAAAAAAAAGATAGTTTAAAAATTAATTTATGAAAAATACGTAGCAATGTTAACTCTGTGGTAGTTTCATAAATTAAAAAGTGTTTTACGCAAATTTTTAGTATACCGCCAGTGCAATAAAAAAAAAAATGTGTACTCGTGTCCGTGCTTGCTTTTGTATTAATCTTCCACAGCTTTAAGTGCGCGAATTAATGACCAGATTCTGGAATGAAAGCACAGGATGCTTTTCCATGACCTGCCGCTCGAGTTAAATCAACAGGTTGCAGTTTTTGGCTAAGGACTTCGTTCCATCACAACGACCAAATCAAAAGCCATCGTTGTTTCCCCGAGTCTCCTGTTACGTACAAGTTCCCTCTACGCCAACTGATTTTCCGCCGAGCTGATAAGTGTGTGAAAGGAATATTTTACGCAGCAAACATTTCATGGGCCATCAAATCATTTGACTCTTGCGATTAAATTTGCATTTATTTCTCGCCTGATTTCAGTGGTGAATGCTGTAATTTCATGGTGAATCATAAGGGCTGAGTTTCCTTCACTAGTAGCATTTAAAGGTCAAGACGTCTTCATTGTAAAATTTATTGCACTCGTTTCTTTAAATGCGTATTTTAGGGTATTTTGCTTTTTTGTTAACTTTACTTATTAGTTTTCAAACAGGGAAGTTTAAGTAACGAATGACTTTTTGTTTCCGTTTCCTATTTAGACTTTTCACGTTTCGCAAAAGTGTTACAGCGCCGAATTTTTTTTTTTTTTTTTTTGGAGAAACTTTAGTATGGTTCTCTATCACTTTGTCCGTGTTCATTTCGTCCACCGTTCAATTTGCCCACCGTTCACTTTGTCCATATTCATTTCGTCCTCAGAATGGATGGAAAACTGTGACACTTTTCTGTTTCGATGAAATTTTGGTTACTAGTCAGAAAAAAAAGACCAGCGAACATTACTTACATGCGATATTTTTTTCCTGTTTAAATTTTCCGATTAAAATATAATGATTTTAAATGTTATTTAAAGTGAAACGAAGAGCTGAACTTTGAGGAGCTGAACTTTGAAGAGCTTTCTAACTCTTTTGTGTGGTACGATGTCAGTTACTATATGACATTAATCAAATTCAATCACTATGACATTAATCAAAGTCAATCACTATGACATTAATCAAAGTCAATCACTATGACATTAATCAAAGTCAATCACTATGACATTAATCAAAGTCAATCACTATGACATTAATCAAAGTCAATCACTATGACATTAATCAAAGTCAATCACTATGACATTAATCAAAGTCAATCACTATGACATTAATCAAAGTCAATCACTATGACATAAATCGAATGGCCATAAATGTGTTGGATTGAAGAGAAAAATTTAGACACCCCTTTCTCCTTCATGTAAAAGTCTCTGTTATCCTTCTCTCACACCGCAAATTCTTAGCAAATATCAATCTAAACTTTTCTCCACGATTATACTTTTATGGATTTTTTCTCACTTTAAATAGCTATATGACATATATAGAGATCATTATAGTTCATTCGTATGAAAATTAATAATGCGGACATTATAAACAATTAATAATTAAAATAAAAAGTAAATATACTGAAAAGCAAAAAACTATATGAAAACATTATACAAGATGTATTTAAAAACATTATAATATTTTTGTAAAACGTTGATTTATGTCATAGAGATTGACATGGTACCTAACACGAAAGAGTTAAAAAGCTCTTCAAAGTTCAGTTCATCATTCTACTTTAAATGACATTTAAAATCATTGTATTTTAATCAAAAAAATTAAACAGGAAAAAAAATCGCATGAAAGCAATGTCCGCTGACCTTTTTTTGTGTCGAGTAACAAAAATTCCATCAAAACAGAAAATTTCCACGACATTCCATCCATTCTGAAGACAAAATGAATGTGAACAATCCATTCTGAAGACAAAATGAATGTGAACACGAACTACACAGTGGACTAAATGAACAACGGACAAAGTGAACGGTGGACGAAATGAAAACGGACAAAGTGAGCAGTGGACGAAATGAAAACGGACAAAGTGAACGGTGGACGAAATGAAAACGGACAAAGTGAACGGTGGACGAAATGAAAACGGACAAAGTGAACGGTGGGCGAAATGAAAACGGACAAAGTGAACGGTGGACGAAATGAAAACGGACAAAGTGAACGGTGGACGAAATGAAAACGGACAAAGTGAACGGTGGACGAAATGAAAACGGACAAAGTGAACGGTGGACGAAATGAAAATGGGCAAAATGAACGGTGGACGAAATGAAAACGGACAAAGTGAACGGTGGGCGAAATGAAAACGGGCAAAGGGAACGGTGGACGAAATGAAAACGGACAAAGTGAACGGTGGACGAAATGAAAGCGGACAAAGTGATCCTTCACCCTTTAGTATGACACATACTTTTATGAATGCTCACAGACAGGAGTGCCTCTGCAACTTTTAGTAGAACGCCAAAGAATTTTTTAACAGGCAAAGCCGTCTCGATAAAGAATAATTTCTATATTTTTTTTATCAGGACAGCAATTAGATAAAGAATAGTTTGTTCTTCTTCTTTTCACTCGCGAATTAAAATTTTTTTGGACACGCGGAAGCTCTAAAAAGTTGGAGAGAAGTATAACAATATAGACCTAAGCCATTGCACGATCCAATCACTATAACATCATTTCGTGCTGTGCGTAACGTTCCAATCTCATGTAAAAATATCCTCAAGTACTATACTGAACTATATTTATTACACGAGGTTAGAAAGCTATATACAAAAGTTTTAAAACACAAGATCTTTCGCAGTAGCAGCTACTGCATCATCGGGTGACACACAGCATATGGAACGAGCGTTCTTAAATAGTTTTAATATGATGGTACAGAAGAAACTATAAAGCGCCGCCTGACGGTACAGCAATGACATACACCACTGAAATACATTCGTAACGCCCCCTGCAAAAATAAACTCAAAATAGTAATTATGAAGGTAACGGTAGTCCATTTAACAAGTTCTTCCAGGCCCGAGGGATATGGTACGGCATATCATCATTGCAACATTTATCACCGAACTGGTAAATAATCATGCTTTCCATATACAATAAAGAAATTGTCCTTCGGGCCGTAAGTCAAGAGATGCGAGGCATTCCAGTCAGGAATGTAAGTACCAGCACTGACCAGGCGTGAGAGAGAAGTATCATTCTAGTATCGAAGTATCAGGCTAGTATCAGTACAAGGCTGAAGTTGTGCCGTGCCAGATATTCGTCACAGTACCAGCACTGACCAGGCGTGAGAGAAGTATCATATACTTCCTGTAAGTTGGTAGATTTAGCATGGTTACAGGTCGTCCGAAATTTCTCTCTATCTATAGGTTAATGTGTGGTTGAGAGAAGTTATCAGAAGTTTCTCCAAACCTTTTTTTCCCGGCAGATATGACTCATTATATGAGGTAGAAACAATTTAGCAATATATCTGGACGTATAATGCATGCAGAGAGTGATATTTGATGAAAAGAAATTATGATCATCAGCTTTTGAAGCAATATTTGTGTGAAAACTCTGTTCCGAGCAAAATTCGTAGAGTTGCTTGACGTCTATCAGAATAACAGCCATTTTGTCAGAAATATAAGTTATTTTCCAATTTTGTGATGCACCGAGGCATATTCTTGCAGTACTCCGATTAGATCGACAAATTATCATCCCTCATGTTTTAAACACTGGACGAATTGATCGAGACAATGTCTTTACCATTTCTCCCGCGTTTCAGCGAAGTTCAGGAAGAACGATACACACAAGAAGATGTACTAGATTTGACTCTTCGTTTATGCTATGTATTGTGCAAGTTAAGTTGTAAGCGAGTGTTGCTTTTGGATTTCTTTACTTCCTGTAAGTGAGCAGATTTAGCATAGTTACAGGTTGTCCGAAATTTCTCTCCATCTATAGGTTAATGTGTGGTTTCCGATCAAAATGATCAAATAATCGTATGTAGAGGATTTTAGGAAGGGAGTATCTTACCCCAGGTCTTAAAAAACCCTTAGAAATAGGAGATTTGGGCTAGAGCGCCCTATAGAAAAGTGACACGGAAGCGAAGTAGAAAGGGGGAGGAAGACGCTCTTATTTATTACCGGGGGGGGGCAGTACTCGGGATCCGACGGCTTAACGTGCCCATCCGACGCACGGAGGATATTTAGCTGACCAAGCGTTCGTACCTGCCTGGGATCGAACCTGAGGTTCTTTTCGTGGCAGTCACGAACGTTGCCCACTAGGCCACCCGCGGCCTTCCGATCAAAATGCGAAAACAAACTGCTTTCATATTTATTTTTAAAAAGAAATTACTGCCTCCGCTTTGTACGCCTTAGTTCTCGCTGTAGTTTGCGAAGTACTACATAGATGAATCACATGTTAATACGGCAAAGTTGGAGCGATAAATTCCGTCGGTGTAGCTCAATTGGGAAAGCAGAAGCAGAAGGATGCGAGTTCAATCCTCGTCACCTGTAAATTTGTGTTTTCGCATTGGCGTGTGATTGTGGAAATGGATATACTGGCCGTTGGGTTCTTCGAAAAAATGTGTGATGTCCCTTCCACACATTGTCTGGAATTATTGAAACTTCCTTCTCCGCTTCGGAAAGTGTGTGATGATTCTTCCGCACATCGTCTGGAATTAATCAGAATTCCTTTTACTACAGTGAGCTACTTCAAGCTTGGTTTGTCGGCTGACCCGGAAACTAATGATTCCGTCCCAGCACTTTCTCAAGGACGATATATGTGACGTACTACAAAGGTGAATAACCTCGCAGGACTGCAAAGTTACAGCTATAAATTCCGTCGGTGTACCTTAATTGGGAAAACATTTGGCTCTGGAGCAGAAGGATGCGAGTCCAATCCTCGTCACCGGCAAATTTATGTTTTCACAAGTTAATGCTGAAGACTGAAGTTTCATCTAACTGAATACACAGCTCTGACCATTTATGTGGAGTTGTCACCCAGTGAAGTACCTGACGAGAAATTTTAATGATTATTACCATATACGATGAAACTTCTGGACATTTTACGTGAAAGGGTTCATCTTCTTGATTCATAATCCTTGTGGTTCAATGATTGTGTGACCTGTATAGTAATGAAGAAAGCTGTGCCTAATTTTCTCTCCGTCTCTAGCTATCAAGCTTAGGCATATTATTTGGTATTAAGAAGCTATATCAGAAATGTGTATAGGGTAAGCATAAACTGAAAAGCTGCCTCGCCGAAATCTGTGCCAACTGTAATTCGTCTGATTGTAAAAATAAACTTGCACTTAATCTTAAATCGTAGACTACACACATTTTGAAGTTAAACAGGAGTTATGAAGTTATCGTTGAATCACAGTGAATTCCTTATGACTGCAGCCACGCTCTGCTATGGCCGAGCTTAATCAGTATGAATGATAAGTAAATATTCAAAACGCTAATGTCAACATCAACAACGACAAGAAAATAAAATGTTTGTTGTGACTAAACGTTTACTTCTTTATCCCTGTTAAACTTGCTCTTGGAATAATCATAGCATTACTCCATATGCATGTGTTCCTGGTACGGTTCGAGCATCAGTGGCCTTACAGTGTGGGGAGCTTCCTGGGTTTTGGATCACAGTCAGCATTGTAAAATAAGATACTTTCGATACCGAGCACTATTGAAGATATTTCTGTTGATTCCCAAGGGAGCGTAAAAGTTCGAAATTTTGAGCTACAGCCGGATACCTTTAATTTAACAATGGTTATTTTTCTAAGCATAAACAAAGTGACTTTGGCGATTTGGGGTCTCTTTAAAAGATAATGTGTTCGTTGCTCTGAGGTATCACAACACAACATTCGACATTGTATCACGACACACTGTTCGACATTGAAATTGTCCCACCCAGAAAGAGTGAGCCAAATGACCTGAAAATCTCCAAAGGCAGAATATGAGGCGGGTAATACATGATTTAATTTCCAAGGCAGTACATCAGTTTGGCAGGCTTCAAGACAGAAATACGTGACAGCAGTCAGTACCTTGTGTGACCTTTATGTTACGCAATGCAATCCGACTTACGGCTCGGCATGGAGTGATACAGACATCTAATGTCCAGGGTTGGTCCCATTATGTGATATGTATTTATTGGCGCAAGAGCCTCAATGGCCGGAAGAGCGTCAACTTGGTCCCTAATTCAGTGGCATTCCAGACCGTCTTAGGAGAGGCTTGCAAGCGTAGCCCAATGAGGTCCTATACATGTTCGATGGGTCCTAGGTTCGGAAATCTCGCTGGTATGGGAGCATGTGGACCCTTGAAGGCACGTTCGGGAGATGTTAGTAGTCTGTAGCCGAGCGTTATCTTGCTGAAAAACGTCCTCAGATATACCACTTAGAAATGGAAACAACACGGGAT
The DNA here is from genome assembly GCA_039090855.1 of Macrothele yani. Classification (NCBI taxonomy): domain Eukaryota; kingdom Metazoa; phylum Arthropoda; class Arachnida; order Araneae; family Macrothelidae; genus Macrothele; species Macrothele yani. The sequence goes on from CM077007.1 coordinate 5,138,481, forward strand.
GTAAGACGTCATCCATGTACCTCCGAGCTGTAAAACGTCATCCACGTACCGCCATGCTGTCACCTTCACATCAGAAATGACCGGCTATCGTAGCTAATGGCACCCCATACGAGGACGCCTGGTTGGTGAGCAGTGTCCAGCTTACTAAAAGCAGCTGGATCCTTCCTTTGGCTACATTGTCGCCGGTTGAGGACTCAACGATCGTCGGAACCGAGGCAGAATGGAGACTCATCGTTGAACACGACATGGTGTCATTTCTGTTGTCACGCAGCACTAATATAACATCACTCCAGCCAAGCTCGGTGGTCCCTTACGCTCAATGGCAGTCGATGCAATGGATCCGGGAGCGCACACTTGCCTCTGCCAATCTTCGGTTCGCCATCCGAGTCATAACATCGATATCCATAATAGCCGCAGTAGTCCGTCGAATGCTCTTTGCAGTAGCTTGTGGTTTCGCAATTGTCTGACGACGAATACACCGATCTATGCATACTGACGTCTGCCTGACTGCTCAGGTTACGCTACGGCGACTGGTGGTGTCTTCTTGCAACCATTGTTGCCAACAACGTCCAACTGTACTGTTATCCCGATGGACAAGGGCCACGACTCGGCGAATCGACAAAACAGATTCTCAAAAGGCTACGATCCTGCCTTTCTCAAACGTGTCCAGCTGATGATAGGGTTGGCAACGATGTCTACGAGGCATCTTTTTTCGGTGGATATGCTGTATCAGCCTTCAACACTCCACTGCTTTGTTTCGTGTGACTTGGATCAGGGGACACAACATGGCTTCTGCTGTGCGTATTTGCCCTTTTATCTCCTGCATATCTCAGGCAATTGGCTTCATGCTCAACTAATTTGCACATCCTACCCACTTGCCCCGTCTATCAATTTACATGGCGGTATGATGACTGCTTCTGGGTGAGAAAATTCCAAAATCGAGCAATACACTTTCCTGGAGAAAGTGCGGAATATAATAAAGAAACTGAAGCTTTTCGTGTATGATCTCATTTGCGGGTGAATTTTCACATTGTCATCATACCTAAACTGAAGTTATTTCGGGAAACGATGGATCTATTTGGGAATTTTATTTTTGGTGAAGGCAGGAAATGATGCAATTTTTTATTTATCGAAAGGAAATTGCAAATAACTACTATATGTGGAGTTCACATACAGTTTGGAAATCTGTGAGTTTAAGTGATCTAATATGGTTACTATTGGAATCATTACGTAGGGAAAGAGTCTGTTATTAAGTGCAACATAAGAGGAGAAAGCCTTTTTCGTTGAAAGGTATAAAGCTTATAACGAAGTGAATTTCTCCGTCATTTTTATCCGCGCCAGGATTCGAACCCGGGTCACCTCATTCCGGAATAAGTTGCTCTACCAATTGAGCTACGCGGACATTTTATTCTGATTCCTATCTGCATTTATGTCGTGTGCGTCCTTCTGGCAGGTACGTCACATCTCCTGGTACGTTACAACATCTCCCCCTTATTATTATTTTTTTTTCGAAGTGCTGCTCTTATTTTTCCTATCTCGCGGTGTGGAAATAACATCACACCATTGCGAGATTGTGAACGTTCGGGTCATCCGGATAGTTCGGGCGCCATTATAACGAAGTGAATTTCTCCGTCATTTTTATCCGCGCCGGGATTCGAACCCGGGTCCCCTTATTCCGGAATAAGTTGCTCTACCAATTGAGCTACGCGGACATTTTATTCTGATTCCTATCTGCCTTTATGTCGTGTGCGTCCTTCTGGCAGGTACGTCACAAGCTTTTTGTTGTCTTCTTTCAAATTCAATCTTCTGATTCAAACTTTATAGAACGTTAAGGCTTTTGTGGCATACAATCGCAAAAACCAGCCATTTTTCTTATATTTTTAATCGATTCAGGAAAAAGATTACAGGGAATTGTAACGAACTATTTAAGTGAGGTGTCTTCCATAACCTACTACAGATTTTTACAGCATTCATTAAGTAACATTTTCTCTCCAAACAGCACGTCAAAAGTAATTATAGTTCACACGTGCTTCCCATAAATATGGTACAACCCACTGGCACGGCGCATATCATTAGCTTGTCTGCAACAAACACGTTTTTCTTCTGTGCATATGCTTTAAATTTACAAAGGCGTAGTTTGGCTTTAAATTACAACGATAACAAAACACGTGAAAGGCTTCAAGACTGTCAGATTTCATCTTGAAAGGTTTGAGTCGTAGTTTTTTTATCGGACCACGACCGGCCAGTCGGATTTTAAAGGAAGGCACTAGAAAGACAATGCCGCTACGAGTGTTCCCGACTTCAATACAATCGGATGATTCTTTTCAGATTCTATTGAAAAGAAGGTAGAAAGATTCATCTTACTTTGATCGCTGAGTCTGCAACGTCAAAGACGAAATGCCGAAAAGGAATTAAAAACCTGAGAGCTACAAAATGAATTATCTTTTACTTAAACGATCATCATGATTAGCGGAGACTGGAAGTTTCTCAACCACGATTTATAATTACCTGCTACGCATGATCAGAAAACTCAGTTTCTGGGAACTGAACCTAGGTCTACGGTGTTGAGTCGACAGGATGACTTTAATTTAATTTTGATGAAAAGTGAACCCAGTTTTAAATATCTAAAAGGGACATTATCGACTAAATACTTCACCTGTCATATGAGTTCGTGTTGCAATTTACAATGTTCAGGTTGGTTTAAAAAATCTTTGAAATTTACTCCTTACTCACGTAGTACGATTTGTATAAACAAACTGCCGTCATTTCTCTCCGCAATTGGGTCATTTCCAGTCATTTTCCTCGTATGAGCTTCCGTCGAAGCTCATCCGGAAATTCTGAAGCATTCTTAAGCGAGATGGATCTTTGAAATAAATTTATCTTGTATGTCTTCTTAACATCACACCGTCGAATTAAAGTTCTGCCAGATATTTATTTTGGATGCGAAACTATGCCAAAAGTGTAGTTTTGAGGTAAAAATCACTTTTTGCATGATTTAGTTTTTTTTCAATGTGTTTCTTTTCGGCCTTTAATATTTTATATTATTTTAATTTTTTTTACATTAACAAAACTAATTGTTTTAGGGACCATGATACTGAATTATTTTAATTCAGTCAAAAGGTAAAGCAAATTGGATGAGGATTTTAATGTTGCAGCATGTTGTGGTGTAAACTACTAACGATGTTTGAGTTTCAAATACTTTCGTCAGAGATATAACGCCACAAAGATTTACACGGTTTTGCCGGTATGCATTCTCACGAACCAGATTTTATTATTATCCAGAAGTAGAGAGAAATATATTTTTCAGAAGGAAGTCTAATGTGTTAGTAGTCCCGCTGTAATGCATTTCTTACATAGAGATAGTATATTAAGCTTTACCTTATTTTTATGTAGATATTTCGCTGTTTTTCCTCACAGCAAAGAAAACATCATAAAAATTACAGAAACATAACTTTATGAAGAAATGGTCTTTTACGACTTCGGTGCTTGACAGGCATATATGAATGCCAGTTTTGGCACAACAAAAGCCCTGTATTTTTCACTGTTTTCAGAAAACTTGAAAACCGTAGTGCCCTGGAGAGGAAATCGAACTTTGCATCTTCCGATTTCTATTCAAATGTGCTAACCAGGACAAAGCAACTGAAGCGCAGCAAATGCATAGCTTAGGAATCTAAACAATTTTCAGATTTGTGCTAGACGAAGTAATCCGATGCTTTATCGTGGAAACTTACACAAGCCGAATTCTATTCTCGTTCGAGAACGAATTTTCGAGTTTTCTGAAGAGATAGCTACAGTGAAAATACGGCGCTCCTGTGCCCAGAATGACATTGATATGTGCCCGCCACGTACTGCAAATGTGTCAAAAAACAGTTTTTCATGATCTTTAGGAAGATTCGTTTCTCAATAACTTATCTCTCTCTCTCTCTATGTAACTTTTGTGATGATGTATAAAGCACTGGAGACTTGTGACCAACGTGCATTCCTGGATTACAAAGCGTCATCGACGCTTCCAGATAGTATCGCATTGACCCAATTAACGCAAAAACAGAGGTTGAGTCGAAAGTTTTGCCACATTTGCATAAACGCATGCGCTGCGGCACGTGTATGTCACGTGTTTAAACTAGTTCTAGTCGCGCACTGCAGTCAGTCGAAATGTATATAAAGTGGTAGTCGTTGCGTTGAACAGCATTGCATGTTGTCGTTCTGTCTGTGGTTGGGACGCACAAAAGATGAACACCCACAACCTGCTAATTAGAGAACTTTTGCTTTATGAGTTTGAACTCAGCCATAAAGCTACTCAAGCAACACGAAACATTTGTCATGCGAAAGGGGAAGGTTCCGTGGACCACAGACTGCAACAAGATGGTTCAAGAAATTTCGCTCAGAAGACAGAAACTTCGACGATCAGCCAAAATCAGGTAGGCCGTGAACCGTGAATTCGGAGGCCCTGCGCCAGGCCGTAGAAGCGAATCCAAAAATCAGCACTCTGAGATTATCAGGCGAGCTGGGAATATCACAGACCACCGTGGTTCGTCACCTTCAGGACCTCGGCAAGGTCTACAGAGGATCTACGCATTGTCCCTCACGAACTGACGGCAGCTGGAGCAAACAGCCGAGTGGAAGTATGCACGAAACTCCTAGAAAACCCGCGAGATGTACGTTTCATTAAGAAAATTGTTACGTGCGATGAAAAGTGGATATATTTCCGTAATCCTAACACACAACAGCAGTGGTTGAGCCCGGGCCAGCTTCCTAAACTTGTTGCCAAACGTCGGCGCTTCGAGCACAAGATGATTATCTGCGTCTGGTGGAATTTCGAGGGGATAATCCATTACGAATTTGTCCCAGACGGCCGGACTATCAACGCTAACCTCTACTCTGAACAAATGGAGCGGATGTATGCCGTTTAAGGAGAAGTACCTGTCACTGGCGAACAGAAAGCTGGCTCTCATACAGTAGGACAACGCTCGGCGTCATACGGGCAAAACTCCATGTACTTGAGGGGATCGAACTGATGTCACACCCAGCATATAGTCCGGATCTTGCCCCGTCGTATTATTACTTGTTCTGGTCAATGGCCCACTTCCTACGCGGGCGCCACTTCAACAAACAGGAGGAGCGGGCAGCTGGGGTGAAGGAGTTCTTCGTCTAGAAGGACAAGAACTGGTATCTCCGCGGAACAAAGAACTGGCAGACAGATGGCTAAAGACGGTGCAATACGGTGGCCTATACTTTGAATACTAATCAGCTTTCGTCGTAAAGGTACGTATGAAGACATAAAGCTATCAAAATATTGCAAAACTTTGACTTACCCTCTGTTAAAAGTGGTTCAGATTTCTGATCTACATTTGCTTAGATTTAGTATCTTGGAATTTCTTTGTCCTGGGTAACATGCTAGAACCTGGTTGCGAGTTACTGTATTTCGCATAATTCTTATTATTGTTTTACCGCTGATAAGCGTTTAAGTTTTTGCTCAGTTACACTGGTCTCCCCCCCCAAATGTCGGAATCTGTTCATAAAGATATTTGTCTTCACTCGTGACTGGAGGTGGAAACAGAAAACACCTGTGTTCTGCTCGTGTGAGTGTGGAACCGCTTGCCGGCAGACGGCGCGGTGCATGGATATCAAAAACGTGGTGAGATTTTATTTTGATAATTCCCATCGCCTCGTTTCACTTTAAAATACACAGTGGCATCTAACTTTCTTTGCCGAAAATAATATTTTTAAATATTGTGCCCACACTATCATAAAGAAAGGGCTCTTTCCATGTGAATATGAAGGCTAGGTAAAAACATAATTAGGCGTGATACTGATATGTGACGAAGACATAGGAATCTGCAATGTTCCAATAAGATCCTATAAAAACAACGAAGGAAATGTTGGCTTTTTAAAGCCTCTCCCTTTTCTGGCGTACTTAATGACCATCACAACAGTCATGTTTGTTCTTTTGTTTCTTATTTTTTTACGTATTTTACGTTTTCTATGTATCTGACAAGTTTTTTACTCGTAATTTATGTGTCACGAAGAAAACAGAGTTTTACACGTCATTACACAACGCAGCTTTTGTCTGATCTTTAAGGTACAGCTTGATCTGCATTGCGTGCACAGAAAAAGACTGAGCTGCAGAAAGGTTAGAGAAGTAGATCTGAGATAAAGGAAGAAGAGGACGAACGAACGATTGCGAAATATACAGGGAGAGGAAGAAAGTTAAGACATAAAAAGGAAGAGAAAACAAAACAGAGGTGGGGAATGGCGAGTATCATCTAATTTTTTCACATTCCAAAGAACACTTTTCAAAAAGTGACTTTGTTTTCGGTTTTTTTACTTATTCAGTTAACTAAAAACGTTACAGTGCTGAATACTTGCTTCAGTTTTGGGGATCTAAACATAATTCATTACATATTCAGAATGTTTATAATTTGAGAAACATTTTGGAAATGCAATATTTTTCAATAAATACAATATTTTTTTCGGTTACCATGTACAAAGTTTTTGTAGTTCAGCAAAGTCTTCACCCAAAATAATTGTTAACATGTAGAATGACATTGCGACTACATATTGCAAGACTGTCACGGAATTCTGAGAAATAAGTAAATTTCTCTTTAAAAAGTACTGGAATATGGAAAGGGCGGATCCCTAAATTTAAATCTCTCCAAGGAACATGGAAGGTTGAAAGAAATAAAAAGAAATAAAAAAAATAAGAAAGAAAGAGAAATTTGGTGCTAAGAGTCTCCAGTAAAGTCCAATTAAAAGCCTGAGTGGTAACATTATTGGCACAGTTCATAGAAAACGTAAATTTAGCACAGAACGTAGAGCACCTAAACATCTTCGACTGACCTAGATGGAACTCAGCAGGTTCACTACTAAATTAGTTGAAATTTTAAATGAAAAACCGTTAGGATGATTTTCTATTTTCATTCAGTGAAGCAGCTATGCAAATATACACCGCTGAGCCATTACATTATGACAACCTACCTAATAAGCTATAAGACCCCCTTTAGCCCACAAAACAGCCGCCACTCGGCAAGGCATCTATTCGATGAGGTGGCGATATTTATTCTGGGGTATCTGATACAATAATGCCAACAGCAGGTCCTCCAGTTTCCCGTACATTTCGGGGTGGTGGTGATTTAGCGCGAACCCGCTTTTCCAAGTCGAACCACAATTGTTCGATTGGGTTCATGTCAGGTGAATTTGGTGGTCAGGGCATTAACAGAAATTCACCAACATGTTCCTTGAACCATTCCTGGACGATTCGGGCAGTGTGGCATGGGGCATTATCCTATTGGTAATGCAGAGAACACAGTTGCCATGAATGGGTGAACTTCGGTCCGCAATGATGTTCAGACACCAGACAGCTGTCAGGGATTGTGCTATTGGACTAATGGGGCCTAAAGTGTCCCAAGAAAACATCGCCCACAGCATAACAACGCCGCCGCCGGCCTGTTTCTGGCCAACAATGTATCCGGGTGCCATAACCTCCGTTGATAATCGGTGTATCCGTGCTCGTCCGTCTACATGATGCACCAGGAATCTTGATTCGTCAGATCAGGCCACTTTCTTCCAATCCACCACGGTTTGATCTCGATGTTCTTGGGTCCATTTCATGCGTTGTTGGGGATGATGTTCAGTGAGCATGGGGACCCGGCTGGGTCTTCGGCTACGCAGGCCCATGCGCAGAAGGCTGCGATTAACTGTGTGCTGTGGTGACACATTGCCCTGATCACCCCTGTTGTAGCTGCGGGTGATTTGTCACACTGTGACTCACTGCGGTCGCTGTGAACAATGCGCTCCCCTCTGGCATCAATGAGCTGCGGACGACACAAGGTTGGACGATGGTTCGTCGTTTGGCCATCTGTGCACCACTTTTGATACGTACTCACTACAGCAGCACGTGAACAAACCAAAAGCCGCTCCGTTTACGAGATCGTAGTTCCGAGGCGCCGTGTAATCACAATTTGTCCTTTATCAAACTCCAATAAATCGGCAGCTTTTCCCATTCTATCTCCGAAAACTCTGCTAGCCGAAAGCCGGTCCTCTGTGTACATATATTGCTATGCAAACTGCACTGCGCCACCGTTCGGTCTCCAGATGCACTCATTTCTCTAGGCTGGGGTGGTCATAATGTAATGGCTCATCCCTGCATGGAAAAAGAGCGAAATAAGATCGTGCACCTTATGCAAAAAACCTTGCGGCATGACGATATTTTAAAGAAAAGTAAGTTATCTTAAACTTTCTTTGCACGTAGAAGACACGAGTATATGTAAGTCATATTTCATGGGTAATGAAAAAAATTCCGTACAATATGAAGGCTGAAGCTGTTCTGCGCTGCTTCATTAAGGAATTCACGAACATGAAGCATCTTATATTTTATGACAAGTGCTGCAGATGGCGATGGGTACAAAACTTGTCCTCATGCTGTCGTATTCAATCTCAAACTTTATAATTTTTGCAAAGGGGGAAACTGGTATAGGTCTTTAAGCCGATCCCGAATAAAGGCGAGAACCGAGACGTTTTCAGTAGGAAAAGCTCTTCTTGCTGTTTAGCTGTGGATGGATCTTTAATACTTTTCCTGTCACTTCTCATTAATAGCGAGTGTAGATTAATAGTCTGTGGAATGTACAAAATGCTAATTTGCTTACATAACAAATGTTACGATAGCTCCACTACGCGTTTTTGTGCTTCCAATTTTTAAAAGAATTCGTTTTGTGTATTTGAATGCCATGACTTTACAAAGTTTTCATTGCAAACGGCAGGTGCTCGGGGATGTTGGGATCAGATAAAAGTTTCCTTTTTGAAAGGTTAATGTATAAACTCTTCTCCATAAACCTGATTCTTAGGCGTCTCACGACGGATCGATTTTTTCAAAACCAATAGAAGTCGTACCATTTGGGACTGAGTCTTAAATTCCGCGAAGGTTTTTACCGCCCCTGTTCACCTCGCATTTTGCTTTCTCAGTGGGTTTCCTTTTATGTTGAGCTTCTATTGAACACTTTCGGTTGGAATAAGTGAGCTCCTTTATCTTTGATATCAGTTACGCGTAAAGACGCTGTTTGGAGTTGATACAGTACTTCTAACCACCAGATATTTACGTGAAGACGAGTAGATATACGAGGTAAAGGTATAAGTGCTTCATTTTTGTGTGTGGAAAGCAGTAATAAAACAATTCACTTTATGACGTGTACTCTAAATTAACTTTTATTTTTAGTGCTCCATTTTTGTGTGTGGAAAGCAGTAACTAAACAGTTTACTTTGTGATGTGTACTCTAAATTAGCATTCATTTTTAGTGCTCCATTTTTGTGTGTGGAAAGCAGTAATAAAACAATTTACTTTATGACGTGTACTCTAAATTAACTTTTATTTTTAGTGCTCCATTTTTGTGTGTGGAAAGCAGTAATAAAACAATTTACTTTATGACGTATACTCTAAATTAACTTTCATTTTTATTTGCTTTCTCTATGTAAATTTGAGTTCATTCTCTTCTTGCGTTTTCAACCTTAACGTTATATCTTCTTGCTCACGGAATGACGTTGGCAACCATTCTGAGGTCATAGAGCGTGACGTATGTATGTGACAGATAAGAACTAGATATATATATAATGTTGAAGCAGCAGCTAAAGTGTGTGTGGTGGTGAGATGTTATAATCGTGGAAGCTGCGTTACGTGAAACTATATCTATTTGAAGGTTGCCTATTAGAGTGGTGTTGTTCAGTGGCGCACCCAGGAATTCTTGCTGGAGCGGGCTGTATATATGTATATCATCATCATCATCATCATTGTCAACCATTATCAATCCACTGCTGGACGAAGGTCTCCCCAAGTTTCTTCCACAACGGTCTGTCTTGTGCCAGTCTCCTCCATGTCACTCCCGCATACTTTCCGAATTTCATCCGCCCATATCCCATGTGGTCTTCTTCTGGGTCTTTTCCTGTCCCTTGGAATCCAGGCTAAAATTTCGGCTGTCCATCGATGGTCTGTCCTTCTGACAATATGTCCAGCCCATTGCCATTTCAGGGATTTAACTCTGATCATGATGTCTTCCACTCTTGTCATTTTCGGATCCACGTGTTCCTCTTCTTATCTCTCCTGGTTACACCAAGCATGCACCTGTTCATGTTTTCTTTGAGTTGTCTGCAGCCTTTGTATGTCTCTTTTAGTTAAGGTCCACGTCTCTGCACCATACGTAAGCACTGGAAGGATGCATTGATCAAACACTTTTCTTTTAAGACATAATGGCATATTGCTCTTGAAAATTATGCTGTTTCTTCCAAAAGCTCTCCAGGCAAGTTTTGTACGCCGATTAATTTCTTCACCAATGTGAACCTCACTTGATATCTGCTGTCCAAGATAAACGTATGTGTCTGTTATCTCCAGCTTTTCTCCATCAATCGATAAATCTTCATTTCTTGTAAAAGCATTGAACATCACTTTTGTTTTCTGAAAGTTCATTTTTAATCCCACTTCTTTACTCTTGTCAGCAAGTTCCTGGATCATACTCTGTAGCTCTGATGGGGTAGTTGCAAAAATGACTATGTCATCAGCAAAGCGAAGGTGGGTTAGATAATCTCCATTAATCTTTATCCCTTTGTTTTCCCAGTTCAGTGATTGAAAGACTGTTATATGTCGTGGTACATCCTAGGGATGTAAGGTCAGGTGATGCGTAACATCACAGCCTCTCCTTGACAAATGTCAACCCCGCCTTCTCGTGGTGCATCCTGTTCCCACTAAGGGGCTCTGACGACCGCCAATAGCGGTATAACTATACCATCGGGATCAGAGGAAATGCTATCCCACACTCACCAACCCGCTTGGCCAGCGTGGTGAGTTATGGCCAAACACCTCCAAAATGACTCTACAACTTAAATCTTGGCCCTCAGTCTCCGGCAGCTGGAATGTACCTGGCCAAGGCAGCGGCCAGTGCGACATGAAGGCAGAGGGTGCTAAGAATCCCCGGAGTACCGGACTAGGCTGCCATTTGATGCTGACCCTGGCTACCTATAACGGACGCTCCCTATCTTCTGATTCAAGGCTTCTTGAATTGGAAGAAGAACTACAAAGGATCAAGTGGGACATCGTCGGGCTAAGTGAGGTAAGGAGAAAAGGAGAAGATCTCATTGAACTGAAAAGTGGACATCTCTTCTATTATCGTGGGACAGATACTGGCAGAACTAGTGGTGTTGGATTTATAATAAACAAGAAACTGAAGGATAAAGTGGTAGAAGTTGAAAGTTCCTCTGACAGAGCTGCACGACTAGTTATCAAACTATCGAAAAGATACCAGGCTCAGATTATTCAAACTTATGCACCCACCACAAGTCATCCTGAAGAAGAAATTGAAGAATTTTATGAGGAAATTCGTCATCTAAATAATAAAGGTAAGCAGCACTTGAAGATAATTATGGGAGATTTCAATGCAAAAATAGGGCAACGGCAACAGAATGAAACTTCAGTAGAGTAAATTCGGTCACGGCAACAGAAACCAGCGTGGAAATACTCTCGTTGAGTTTGCAGAGGCAGAAGGATTTTTCATCTTGAACTCCTTTTTCAAGAAAAAGCCACACAGGAAATGGACATGGAGACATCCAATTGGGACGACAAGTGAAATTGATTTTATTATGTGTAACAAAAAATTCGTCATCGAAGACTGCAGTGTGCTGAACAAGTTCAACACAGGTAGTGACCATAGATTGGTGAGATGCAAGATGCACCTCAACACTAAACTCGAACGTGGCAAGCTCATAAGACAAACAAAATGTATTGACATAACCAACCTTAAAAAACACCATAATGCTTTCAAGTTGGAACTGAAGAACAGATTCTCTGCTTTAGAAGGCCTAACATCGGAAGAAGTGGATGTTTCGGAAGTTAACAGAAAAGTAACCAAAGCTCTAATGGAAACAGCAACAAAATTAGCTGGGTCTAAGAACAAGTTGCATGTGAACAAATTATCAGGAAAAACCAAAATGTTGATGCAAAAAGAAGAGAGATGAGGACAACTAAAGAAGATGTGACTTCCAAAGTGGAATATATAGAGCTATGCAAGACAACACGAAAAAGTATCACTGAAGACGTAAGGAAATTCAACTGTGAGCTAGTGAGGAAAGCAATTGAAAACAACCAAAGCCTTAAGATAGCAAAGGGACATCTCAGTAAGGAAGAAAACAGATTATGGCTCTGAGAAAAGAAGATGGTTCTATAACAAGAAATAGAGGCAGAAATTTTGACAAGAGTGAAAGATTTCTACTCCAAATTATATGAAAGGGATGATACATGTTCTCCAGACATCATGAAAGGTACCAGAGTTCTTCCAGTCCTCCCAGCAGAAGTAGCTCATGCGATCAAGAACATGAAGCGGGGGAAAGCTCCAGGAGAAGATGGAATTACTATAGACATCATACAAGAAGCAAGTGGAGAAATTGAAACAGTACTCGCCCAAATTTTCACTCGATGCCTTAATGAAGGGAAGATTCCTGAGGATTGGAACAATGTTACAATGATCCTGCTACATAAAAAAGGTGACATTGAGGATCTCAGGAACTACAGACCTATCAGCCTCCTATCAGTGGTTTATAAAATCTTCACTAAAGTTCTCTCACACCGCCTGAAGGTAACACTGGACATGGCTCAACCGAGAGAACAAGCTGGATTCAGGAGTGGCTACAGCACAATAGATCATATCCACGTACTGAGAGAACTAATTGAAAGAGCGAGGGAATATGAACTTCCATTGTGCATGGCTTTTATCGATTATGAAAAAGCCTTTGATTCGGTGAAACCATCAGCAGTTACAATGGCTCTGAAATCCTGCGGTATTGAAGATGCATACATTAATATTATTAATAACATCTACGAAAATGCAAGTGCAAAGATTCGGTTGTTTGAAAATACAACACACATAAAAATTGGAAAGGGAGTGAGACAAGGTGACACCATATCTCCGAAGCTCTTTAATGCCACATTGGAAAATGTCTTTCAATCACTGAACTGGGAAAACAAAGGGATAAAGATTAATGGAGATTATCTAACCCACCTTCGTTTTGCTGATGACGTAGTCATTTTTGCAACTACCCCATCAGAGCTGCAGAGTATGATCCAGGAACTTGCTGACAAGAGTAAAGAAGTGGGATTAAAAATGAACTTTCAGAAGACAAAAGTGATGTTCAATGCTTTTACAAGAAATGAAGATTTATCGATTGATGGAGAAAAACTGGAGATAACAGATACGTATGTTTATCTTGGACAGCAGATATCAAGTGAAGGTCACATTGATGAAGAAATTAATCGGCGTACAAAACTTGCCTGGAGAGCTTTCAAGAGAAACAGCATAATTTTCAAGAGCAATATGCCATTATGTCTTAAAAGAAAAGTGTTTGATCAATGCATCCTTCCAGTACTTACGTATGGTGCAGAGACGTGGACCTTAACTAAAAGAGACATACAAAGGCTGCAGACAACTCAAAGAAGCATGGAGAGGTGCATGCTTGGTATAACCAGGAGAGATAAGAAGAGGAACTCGTGGATCCGAAAAATGACGAGAGTGGAAGACATCATGATCAGAGTTAAATCCCTGAAATGGCAATGGGCTGGACATACTGCCAGAAGGACAGACCATAGATGGACAGCCGAAATTTTAGATTGGATTCCAAGGGACAGGAAAAGACCCAGAAAAAGACCACATGGGAGATGGGTGGATGAAATTCGTAAATATGCGGGAGTGACATGGAGGAGACTGGCACAAGACAGACCGTTGTGGAGGAAACTTGGGGAGACCTTCGTCCAGCAGTGGATTGATAATGGTTGACAATGATGATGATGATGACATCCTGTTCCCACTAAAGGGGCTCTGACGACCGCCAATAGCGGTATAACTATACCATCGGGATTAGAGGAAATGCTATCCCACACTCACCAACCCGCTTGGCCAGCGTGGTGAGTTATGCCCAAACCCCTCCAAAATGACTCCACAACTTAAATCTTGGCCCTCAGTCTCCGGCAGCTGGAATGTACCTGGCCAAGGCAGCGGCCAGTGCGACATGAAGGCTGAGGGTGCTAAGAATCCCGGAGGACCGGACTAGGCTGCCATCTGATGCTGACCTTGGCTACGTATAATGGACGCTCCCTATCTTCTCATTCAACGCTTCTTGAATTGGAAGAGGAACTACAAAGGATCAAGTGGGACATCGTCGGGCTAAGTGAGGTAAGGAGAAAAGGAGAAGATCTCATTGAACTGAAAAGTGGACATCTCTTCTACTATCGTGGGACAGATACTGGCAGAACTAGTGGTGTTGGATTTATAATAAACAAGAAACTGAAGGATAAAGTTGTAGAAGTTGAAAGTTCCTCTGACAGAGCTGCACGACTCGTTATCCAACTCTCGAGAAGATACCAGGCTCAGATTATTCAAACTTATGCACCCACCACAAGTCATGCTGAAGAAGAAATTGAAGAATTTTATGAGGAAATTAGTGATCTAAATAATAAAGGTAAGGAGCACTTGAAGATAATTATGGGAGATTTCAATGCAAAAATAGGGCAACGGCAACAGAATGAAACTTCAGTAGGTAAATTCGGTCACGGCAACAGAAACCAGAGTGGAAATACTCTCGTAGAGTTTGCAGAGGCAGAAGGGTTTTTTTATCTTGAACTCCTTTTTCAAGAAAAAGCCACACAGGAAATGGACATGGAGACATCCAAATGGGACGACAAGTGAAATTGATTTTATTATGTGTAACAAAAATTCGTCATAGAAGACTGCAGTGTGCTAAACAAGTTCAACACAGGCAGTGACCATAGATTGGTGAGATGTAAGATGCACCTCAACACTAAACTCGAACGTAGCAAGCTCATAAGACAAACAAAATGTATTGACATAACCAACCTTAAAAAACACCATAATACCTTCAAATTGGAACTGAAGAACAGATTCTCTGCTTTAGAAGGCCTAGCATCGGAAGAAGTGGATATTTCTGAAGTTAACAGAAAAGTAACCAAAGCTCTTATGGAAACAGCAAAAAAATTAGCTGGGTCTAAGAACAAATTGCATGTGAACAAATTATCAGGAAAAACCAAAATGTTGATGCAAAAAAGAAGAGTGATGAGGACAACTAAAGAAGATGTGACTTCCAAAGTGGAATATATAGAGCTATGCAAGACAGTACGAAAAAGTATCACTGAAGACGTAAGAAAATTCAACTGTGAACTAGTGAGGAAAGCAATTGAAAACAACCAAAGCCTAAAGATAGCAAAGGGACATCTCAGTAAGGGAAGAAAACAGATTATGGCACTGAGAAAAGAAGATGGTTCTGTAACAAGAAATAGAGGCGAAATTTTGACAAGAGTGAAAGATTTCTACTCCAAATTATATGAAAGGGATGATACATGTACTCCAGACATCATGAAAGGTACCAGTACCAGAGTTCTTCCAGTCCTTCCAGCAGAAGTTGCACATGCAATCAAGAACATGAAGCGGGGAAAAGCTCCAGGAGAAGATGGAATTACTGTAGACATCATACAAGAAGCAAGTGGAGAAATCGAAACAGTTCTCGCCCAAATTTTCACTCGATGCCTTAATGAAGGGAAAATTCCTGAGGATTGGAACAACGCTACAATGATCTTGCTACATAAAAAAGGTGACATTGAGGATCTCAGGAACTACAGACCTATCAGCCTCCTATCAGTGGTTTATAAAATCTTCACTAAAGTTCTTTCACACCGCTTGAAGGTGACACTGGACATGGCTCAACCGAGAGAACAAGCTGGATTCAGGAGTGGCTACAGCACAATAGATCATATCCACGTACTGAGAGAACTAATTGAAAGAGCGAGGGAATATGAACTTCCATTGTGCATGGCTTTTATCGATTATGAAAAAGCCTTTGATTCGGTGAAACAATCAGCAGTTGCAATGGCTCTGAAATCCTGCGGTATTGAAGATGCATACATTAATATTATTAATAACATCTATGAAAATGGAAGTGCAAAGATTCGGCTGTTTGAAAATACAACACACATAAAAATTGGAAGGAGTGAGACAAGGTGACACCATATCTCCGAGAAGCTCTTTAATGCCACATTGGAAAATGTCTTTCAATCACTGAACTGGGAAAACAAAGGGATAAAGATTAATGGTGATTATCTAACCCACCTTCGTTTTGCTGATGACATAGTCATTTTTGCAACTATCCCATCAGAGCTACAGAGTATGATCCAGGAACTTGCTGACAAGAGTAAAGAAGTAGGATTAAAAATGAACTTTCAGAAGACAAAAGTGATGTACAATGCTTTTACAAGAAATGAAGATTTATCGATTGATGGAGAAAAGCTGGAGATAACAGACACGTACGTTTATCTTGGACAGCAGATATCAAGTGAGGTCACATTGGTGAAGAAATTAATCGGTGTACAAAACTTGCCTGGAGAGCTTTTGGAAGAAACAGCATAATTTTCAAGAGCAATATGCCATTATGTCTTAAAAGAAAAGTGTTTGATCAATGCATCCTTCCAGTGCTTACGTATGGTGCAGAGACGTGGACCTTAGCTAAAAGAGACATACAAAGGCTGAAGACAACTCAAAGAAGCATGGAGAGGTGCATGCTTGGTGTAACGAGGAGAGATAAGAAGAGGAACACGTGGATCCGAAAAATGACAAGAGTGGAAGACATCATGATCAGAGTTAAATCCCTGAAATGGCAATGGGCTGGACATACTGCCAGAAGAACAGACCATCGATGGACAGCCGAAATTTTAGATTGGATTCCAAGGGACAGGAAAAGACCCAGAAGAAGACCACATGGAAGATGGGTGGATGAAATTCGAAAGTATGCGGGAGTGACATGGAGGAGACTGGCACAAGACAGACCGTTGTGAAGGAAACTTGGGGAGACCTTCGTCCAGCAGTGGATTGATAATGGTTGACAATGATGATGATGATGATGATATATATATATATATATATATATATATATAGTATATGTACAGAATGTGTGTAGGCTACATATATGTAGTGCACGCCTATAGTTTATATACGGTTGTGACGTACGTCGCTCTTAATCTCTTTGGGGCTTTGGGAAGAAGGCACTATGCAACTTTTTGAACATGTAAAATAATATTTTTGAATGTTTAATTTGTGACGTACGTCGCTCTTAATCTCTTTGCGGCTTTGGGAAGAAGGCACTATGCAATTTTTTGAATATGTAAAATAATATTTTTGAATGTTTAATTTGTGACGTACGCCGCTCTTAATCTCTTTGGGGCTTTGGGAAGAAGGCACTATGCACTTTTTTGAACATGTGAAATAATATTTTTGAATGTTTAATTTGCGACGTACGTCGCTCTTAATCTCTTTGGGGCTTTGGGAAGAAGGCACTATGCAATTTTTTGAACATGTAAAATAATATTTTTGAATGCTTAATTTGTGACGCACGCCGCTCCTAATCGCTTTGGGAAGAAGACACCTGTAATAGAAGACACTGTAATTTTTTGAACATGTAAAATAATATTTTTGAATTTTAATTTGTGACGTACGTCGTTCTTAATCTCCTTGGATGGGGCTTAAGCCCCTAATGCTCCCTCCGTGGGTGCGCCAATGGTGTTGCTATATATTTAGCGTTTGGAGTTAATTTAGTTTTCTGCTTACTAACTTTAGTTAATTAGTTTCGAAATATTACTGCTATTGTGGTTAGTTCCTCAAATATTTTGGAATATGCAAGTGATTATTTGTTTATAAAGCCCATATACGATACTGAGGGAATAAAAGGGTTAATAGTAAGTAAGACTTCTGAAACTTTATTTGAGTGACTTTTGTTTCACTTCGAGAGAATAAAGAAGAGGAAATCTTAAGTATCGTTCTCGAGTGTACATACGTTCCAAATAGTTAAGACGCTACAACTTTTCCATCTACTTTTAAAGATCTTCAACTTCACGATGAGAAATATACACTGAGTGGCCAAATTATTATGACCACTAGACCATTTTATGTAAAATAGCTATTCCGCAGATGCTGCTGATGCAAGATCGCTGAATAGGTGTAAAAAGGGAAAGCTGAAGGCATGAAGAGACTAATAAAGTGCATTGTGCCAGAAATATTGGGTAAACGACGCGATCTGACGGACTTTGAACGTGGAATGATCATGGGTGCTCGAAGCATTGGTGCGAGCTTTAGCAAAACTTCTGCACTTGTAAAATGCTCGAGGGTAGCAGTTATTAAAGTTTATAGAGAGTGGACCACAGTCGAAAAACTAGGTCTGAGCGCAGGTCGTAAGGCTACTGGATGCTCGAGCTGAACTGAGAGTAGGCAGACTTGTTCAGTCCAACAGACGGGCAACACTTCGTCAGATTACAGTTAATCTGAATCAGGGACCAAGCCCGATGGCCTCTCAACGTACAGTTCGCCGCACATTACATCGCATGGGCTACAGAAACAGACGGCCTGTCCGTAAGCCATTTCTATCTGCGGTGAACCAGAAGAAACGCCTCCAGTTCGCTCAGGAACACATGAATTGGACAGTAGATGAGTGGAAAAGGGTAACGTGGTCTGACGAATCACGTTTTCAACTACACCATGCGGATGGAAGGGTGAGGATATGGAGACAGTAGCACGAAAGCACGGACCCATCTTGCATCGTCGCGACTCTTCAAGCTGGTAGAAGCAACGTTATGGTCTGGGACTTGTTTCCGTGGGAGCGTTTGGTCCCTTTGATTCGTGTGGAGCAACGTTTGACCGCCGAAAGGTATTTGAATATCGTTGCCTACCAACTCCACCTAGTTATGTTGATGGTTTATCCCAATGGAGATGGATACTTTTAGAAAGACAATGCTCCATGTCGTAATGCTCACATTGTACGCGAATGGTTTGAGGAGCATCATGGAGACTTTCCCCTGCTATAATGGCCTCCTCAATCACCGGATCTCGATTCAATGGAACATTTGTGGGATGAAATCAAAAGGGACATTATACAGCTGGATCCGCTACCATCAGATTTTCAAGAGCTGGAGGGTTCAGTTCATCGCATTTGGGCTAATATACCCCAAGCCAGTTACCGACACTTTATAGCGTCCACACCAAGACGAATTCAATCAGTACTGTGGGCAAAAGGTGGCCAACATGGTACTAACCAGGTGGTAATAATAATTTGGCCACTCAGTGTATAATTTCTGCCGCTTATAATGGGATAAAACTAGCTCAAAAAGATTTGAACTGGCCGAATTATTCACGAAATATGGCAAAAAATAGTGTGGTTATCTTTTGCGACGGATGTCGTGACGCAGTGCGTACCAAAAAAACGAAATGTTCAATATGCATTACATCAATTCGTTAATGTTAATTGAGACAAAGTTCTGAAACTCAGTGTAACGAAACAGTGGTCTGTGGGTTGAACGTAGAATAATATTTTTTTACAGATCACCAGATATGAAACATCCTTTGGTATCAATAAAACATGCAATGTTTCCATATTTATTCACTACGATATGTATGTGTGTGTTTCCGTATGAAAAACAGCAGATGATTTGCTTCAGGTATTGCAGTATATTTTTAACTTTGCGATAGTGATTTCAGGATATCAAGAAGAATTAAGGGACTTTTTTTATTTCGTAGTTTGCCTTGTGTAGCAGTTGAATGCTAACATGTTCGGAAATAAATCACAGGACAAAAATATTAAAATTTTTTTGTCTTTTCATCATTGCAACACCCTGCACTGTTAAAGTCACATTGTAAAACGAATCCCTTTGAATCAACTGTGGGTTATATGTATCAGCAACTGTACTGGCCTTCCATAGTTAATGACAAAACATGAAAAAACTGAGAACTTCCGGCATCCTGCCATGGATGTGAATGAAAGTTTACCATGATATCGCATTATACGAACAAACGAGACAAAATAAAATAAAGCAAAAGAATGGAAATTATTATTAGTTCATGAACAAGCAAATTCAACTGCATCAAGAGTGGTAACTTTCCCTAACCTGGTGCACACCATCTTCTACCTGAATGCTGTGCTACATACATATGCGCTTAATGCTCACTCCTCGTGTGGAGAACGAAGCCTTCAATCATTGCTCATTTTCAATCCTCATTTTTAATTCCCATACTAACTTCTGATTGGAACTGAACGCGTGATGGTACGGAACTCGAAAAGCTTTTGGTTGTTATTCACCTCCGAAAGAACAAATACGCAGGGAAAATAAAATCATACCGAGGATACATGTTTTCTTCTTCGTGTCAGGAAATAGAAAATGATTAGTGCTATTGTATAATTTTATGTGATACTTCGAAGTTAGTTATATCTTATATTACTTGCCTGATTCGATTAAGTAATTTCTACTTCGCCGTTTGCAAAACTATTGAGTTGGTATATCCGAAAGGAGAGTGCCACCAACGAGCCCTAATAGAACTGAGGAGCAGCTACCCGTCTCATCAAAGTAGTTTTCCTCTTCGTCGACATACTTCTGTCAAGAGGTTACGAGGTTGTGCGTTCCACTGCGATAAAACTCCGGCGTCTGTGAAGAAAAGAAAGTGGCAACGACTTGATATAGAGCTTGGCCTTTTAGGAATGTCTTCTTCGGCAGGAATGGAATTGGTTCCAAGCGGGAAGAGATGATGATCCGGGGGATCAAGTCCCGGGGAATGTACAGGGTGCGCACAGTTTCGCAGTCCAAATGGTGGATTTATTGGACGGTCCTTTGGGAGACATGCCGGCGAGCGTTGTCCTGCAGCAGGACTCTATGCCTGCTGACTAAAAATGGCTGATTGGCATTGAACCTTTTGTACATCTGTTGTATTTAATGCCAATAGCTGTCCGAATTGATGGTCTCTCGTGGTCGAAGAAGAGAATGATGGATCAAGCCGTCAGAAGACCATGTGACGTGCACTTGTAACTTAACCATCCTTTCGAGTTATGTGTCCTTATATAAATTTGGTTTCTCCTCGTCAAATATTTTCTAAATTTAGCGCCACAGAATTCCTCTCGATGAATTTGGAGATGGAAACAAACCGACAACGGGTTAATAAGGCAAGCGAACATAAATGAAAGAAATAAGATGAAGTTCTCCAGAGTGGTGTAGTAGAGATTGTATTCATTGTCGCACTGTTGTGGAGAGATAATTTCAGCGAGCTACAGTATGTCTATGTTATACGAAATACTATTGTATAAGCGAATTGTATTCGATAATTGAGTTACTACGACTTGTTGATGGCGAATATTTGAAGTGATTTATTTCTGCTGACGACGCACTGAATTCCTGCGCAAAAGTGGATTTCGTTTGAAAGTACTGGCTTCTTGTTCAACCTTGGTCGTATTATCTTGAAGTGACTAAGTTTTCAGCTGCTACGAACGACTGAAACTCCTCCGGAAAACTGAAGTGACGATTTAAACCACCAGTGAAGATCTAATTTGAAGTTAAACCAGTAATATTTACAGACAATACCAATATTCAACTATAGTTTTACAACCACCATACGGGAACCAGAACTTTCCGATGGTGTAGGGGTGGCTTTGAACAGTGTTTAAGAGGAATCATGATATCTAACCACTGTGATGATCGCTTTCGATTGTTGTAGAGGATCCACCTCTTCTCGCAGGTTAGGATCCGGTGCAGGAGTCCCTCCCGTTTGTTCCTGGCAAAGACGGGAATGCACACACGCAGTCGCCGTGTATTATTGGCTGCTGCCCATTCGTATGACACCAAGACGTCCAATTTTTTTACCTTCTCCAGGGCCACCAGCCACCGAACAACCGTCGAAGGATGCACACGGACCTTCGCTGTGATATCATGGACACTTTGCCGTAGGTAAGCTACCACGATATTCTTCAGCTCTGCATCTGTTACAGCTACTGGTGATAACCACGAGGGAAATTTTCAAGGAACGTGTTTCTTGCTTGGAATTTTGTCAACCATAGGCGTACGGTGCATTGATTCGCAGAACCATGCTCAAACGCCCTATTATTGTTTCAGGACACCATACCCATGGAATATACGAGTGCGAGCTCATACAGAAAAAATTACACGCAACTGACCTGATTCCATGGTCCGCTTTGACCGAAGCTTCTGTGCTCGCAGTTGAATCTTATCACGAAATGAAGCACAATACGAGTACAACAGGCATACAGGGTGTTTCACGAAGGGTATCCGAAAGGAATGGGAAAGTAACGGTTGGCCGTGGCAGTAAAGTGAAAAATGCAAAATACGCAGCAGACACAGGACAATTCAGCTATGATAGTTGCATTCCCCGGAATAAATAATATCCGAAAAATACAAAAATTAAATATTTATACGGCCCCCCACGGAAACCGGTGCCCACGTCCTTTCGGACAGTCTTCGTGAAACACCCTGTGTACCGACCTTGTGTCGTATACCATGTGACTTTGCTGGACGATACTTTTCCGCTGGATGGATCGAATATGTCCACCCGATGAAAGCCGAAATTTCATCAACGCCAACCCAATAAAATCACCTCGTGTGTGAGCTTTTTGACATGGGAAGGAAGGTGCAAAAGAGATGCAGTCCTTTTTTTTTGTTTTTGTTTCGAGGTTTAAGGACCTCCATGAGCCACTCTAAAGACTCTTAGGAGTTACCCGACCTTAGTTTTGAGCCACTGGTTCTAGGAAGGGAAGGCAGTAAGAGCCGTAGGACAAGCACACAACCCATGCCTCATCCGGGACTCAGGCCTGGACTCTACATGGATGATTAGCCAGAAACCAGCGCATCATATCATTCAGCTACAGATACTGTGGACCGTTCTTTAACAAAATTATTACAGTGACTGAAAGAGTGGGGTAATGAACACAACTCTAAGTCCCCTGCGTTCATTGATGTGAATATTACTTTTTATTATAACTTCCTTTTTTTTCTCGTCAGTTTATACACCAGTACAATATATTCCCTACATCTAAAGGAAACGGCTTCATTAAACTTTTCTGTATTGCATAAGTCAGCACGCTTTCATTGCACTTTTGTCCACATTATGTTTAGGTCGAATAGAACCGATTAATTTAAAGCTAATTAATTGGTTGGCGCTGACTGGGCTAAAAGGCAAAGAAAGAGTTCCCCCAAGTGAAACTGTTTGCAACTCAGATAAGCTTCTTCACTGTGTGTGGTCAGAGAGGGAACAGTACAACCATAAATTTTGACAGATGCCTTCTCAGAATTGTCACTTGACGTTTGTTGGAATATAAATAACACCATGATTCTACGTCTGAAGGGCCTTTTGAAAAACGCTTTCGTCGCCGCGTGGAATCGTTTGCAAGAAAAATTTATGGGAAAGAATGCAGTGTGGGCCAAGGAAGTTAATAATTTGTGCCGATAAGCGGAGGCAAATGGAACTCGGGCACCCCTGTGTTTTGTGTGTGCTGGAATCCGAGAGAAGGGAATCAGTTACTGTCCCATCCGCGACGAGATAGATAGATAGATAGATAGATAGAAAGATAGATAGATAGATAGAAAGATAGATAGATAGATAGAGAGAGAGAGGAGTCTATGTTCAGAGCAGTAAACTAACTAACGGTACGGAGGAGAATTCATAACTTGCAACAAGCCGCAGAATCAACCGGAATGAACCGAAAAGACATACACTGACGGAAAAAAATCCCAACACCAAGAAGGGGTTGTGTTAGATAAACGACAGTTGGTAGGCGGTGAGTGTACATCTCTAAGATGACGTCTATGCAAATTTCGCGCTCGGTGCATACGTGTGGCGCTAGTAGCGCCCCTCGGAACATGCAAAGCAGGTTTGCTGTAAATACGCGCTGTAAAGTTCGTGAGCGTTAGTTATCGTTGAGATTCGACGTAGTGTGTTGATGTTAGTCAAGAATACCTTTAAGAAGACGAAGAAGCCATTATTAACAGCTCACGGAGTTTGAACGAGGTCGTGTAATAGGGCTACGAGAAGGTGGATTTTTGTTCCGCAATATTGCAGAACGACTTGGCAGGAATGAAGCCACTGTGCATGATCGTTGGCAGCGGTGGTCAAGGGAAGGTACTGCCTCAAGAAGAACGGGTTTCGGCCGGCCACGTGGCACTACTGAGAGGGAAGACCGTCGTGTACGGCGTATGGCCGTGGCGCATCGTACCGCGTCTGCGGCAGCAATTCCAGCTGCAGTTGCCACCACAGTGACACGACGAACTGTTACAAATCGGTTACTTGAAGGACAGCTCCGAGCCAGACGCCCTGTAGCGTGCATTCCACTTACTCCAAACCACTGCCGTTTGCGACGTCAGTGGTGTCAAGCTAGAGCTCATTGGAGGACGGAATGGAGATCTCTTGTGTTTTCCGATGAAAGCCGGTTCTGCCTGGGTGCCAGTGATGGCCGTGTGTTGGTTAGAAGGAGACCAGGTGAGCGCCTGCAACCAACCTGTCTGCGGCCGAGACACACTGGACTTACACCTGGAGTTATGGTCTGGGGAGCAATTTCCTATGACAGCAGGAGCACTCTCGTGGTTATCCCACGCACCCTGACGGCACAGTTGTAAGTCGGTCTGGTGATTCTACCTGTTGTGCTGCCATTCATGAACAGCATTCCAGGGGTGTTTTCCAACAGGATAACGCTCTCCCGCATACCGCTGTTGTAACCCAACATGCTCTACAGAGTGTCGGCATGTTGCCGTGGCCTGCTAGATCACCAGATCTTTCACCAATCGAGCACGTATGGGACATCATTGGACGACAACTCCAGCGTCACCCCCAACCAGCATTAACCGTCCCTGTATTGACCGACCAAGTGCAACAGGCATGAAACTCCATCCCATAAACTGTCATCCAGCACCTGTACGACACAATGCATGAACGTCTGCGTGCTTGCATTCAACATTCTACCGGTTACACCGGTTATTAATGTACCAGCATTTCACATTTAAAATGGGTCTTCTCGCGCTTACAATAAGCTGTGATCTTGAAACCTTAATCGATTAAATATGTTACCTATACAAATGTATTGCCGCCATTTCATTCCTCTACAACTATTTTTCCGTGGTGTTGGGATTTTTTCCGTCAGTGTACTTCAGTTCTCGTGTACGAGGAGGGTCCAGCACCAGCATCATGACCCGGAGAAGCGATAAGTGACCGCGGAGGTCATCCTACCTTGGTTGTCTCGGCACATTCACGGAGATGAAAAGCCCCAAAACAGAAGTCAATGGGTGACCCACTCATCTTGTCAACCGTTCCCACGTGGGCGTAGGTTGGTGTTGTATCGTGCCAGCTGTCCGAAGAATCCAGAGAAGCATTCGTCTGCTGGCATCAATACGACTGCCGAAGAAAGACGTCAGTGTGCATCACTCCAAGAGGCCCATGAGAAAGTGTTTCGGTAGTGACCTGTGGTAAAGTGCGCCTCGGTAATAAAGCTAGTGGCATGAACGTCTTCCTGAGATGTGGGTATGTGCGATGCCGAGAGATTACATCGAAACAAGGAGAACTGCAAGTAAACTTCTGATTTATTATATTTGCTGGTTGAATACAAGAAACTGATAATACCAGTTGCGCAGTATACCTGAGACAGGACGTTCGATTGATTGTTTCGGAATAGATCATTGGTCAGTGCGATCTGTCAGAAATTATAATGTTGGTCGTGGTGACGTGGAACGCCGAAAACCGCCTTCATAAATAATTATGTATATAGTTGCTTTATAAATTAAAGTGTGTTTTGTGCCGGGAATCCTAGCATCTAATTTGTAATTTAGATGAGTGCATGCCCTTAATTACAGCCTTCGCGGGTCGAGAATTCCGCAGTTTTAATTTATTAAAAATTCATTTATTGTTTATTGTTTGTGGCGTACGTCCTCCGGCGTTTAGCTTGTCGTAAGCGCTGCTGTTAAATTAAGATGCACACTTATGACGTCGCAACACATTTTTTATCATTGATTTTTTTTGCATTATTGTTGAAACAACAACCGACATTTCTGAAGTATCTTTTAGATTTTTGGAATGCTAAATTTTCCCTTTGGATAAATTCAGATATTTAGGCAACATCTCGGCACGTACAGGTCGCGCTGTAAAATTTCTTTCACCGTAGCTTAGCTGCTTGAGAGGTCATTATTTTCCACGTACTGCATCATTTTTCAGATGCATGACTTTATTCCCAAGCCAATGGCGGAAGACTATGCACTTGAAAAATATTTAAAGATTTCCACATGCCTTGCGATTTTCTTTACCACACGTGATCATTACATCCGAGAATTTGTTGTGTCATGCTTCGCGTTATTATTTACAATAAATCTTTCAAAGTGAAACATACAGGTAATATTTACTTTTATATACAACCAAAATGGTGTCTCAGTATGCGCGTTGTAATATCCTTCAGATATATACCGTGCCATCTTTATATTTTCATGTCAAGGAAAGAAAGTCATTTGGGTCGTTTTATACGAAGACAATTCTGCACTTTTTTTAAACTGACACTCAGAAAAAAGCATACATTTTGGTTTCAAAGACTGCCAAATAATTGGACAACGCTGAGCTTACATTTTAGTTCTTCACTAAGAAGCAAATTATTTGCAATTTAGAAAATAAAATGGCAAAGGTGTATGTACTTTGTTAAGCTTTGTGTTTTATTTGTGCATGAAAAACAAAAGAATCAAGTCTTAATTTAATAAATGCTTTCTCCTGTGGTGTAATGAAACTCCAGCAATATTTTTTGTTTTATATGGCTGAGTTTTTCTTCAGCTTTGTTTATATCATATTGTGCCCTTTATCATCCGGGCTCAAAGCTGACAGCTTGCAAAGTGAGTAAAAAATAAAGAATACTCTTTAGTTTATGAAAGCATATGGTTTTGCTTTTTATTTGCTCCTTAGAGCTGCTGGATTATTTGGAAATAACTATGAGAATCTCTGTTGAAAAACATGTGTTTACTGCTACCATTTGTGTTTACTAGAAATTGCGAAATCACAAAATTAAAAAAAAACTTCTCCATTGCTTAACGAGACTTTCTTGAACTTAATCGAAAAAGTTAACTCATCCGTAACGACACGCTTAGATTAAAAACGTAAGGCAAAGAAAGAGGCAGAAAGTAACTTTTTGTTGTAACACAAAATCCAGCAGCATTTTCTCTGTTTCCCCTTTTTTTTATGCTTCTTTCAGCTGACTAACGTAACATGCTTTGCCCGATTTCTCTTTTGAATCTTCCACTTTAAAAATTCGTCTCTTATGAAACGGTGAACGATGCTTTTTCCAAGATAGCTTTGATGCGATTGTTCCTAATTTCATCACTTTGCGTTTACGATGTCATTTTCGAAAATCTGCCTTTTAGAAAAATATTTCTGTTGGAGAAAAACTGTTCCATTGATTTTTCCCGATAGTTATTGCGTAAGAAATCGCTTGAGTTGGGTATCCATCCGTAAAGAAATGTGAAAAAAAAAAAAGGTTTCGATTTAAAATTAACTGAGTGGTGCACATTCATATTCTGTGGAACTGTTTCACTTTAGATATTTCGGGAATATCTAATATATGCTAAATATTTAACACATAACTAAATGAAATAAAAAAAGAACTCTTTTCGTACCCAGTCATACGTTGTCAAATCCGCAAATTTGTGTTACCTTACAGTAACAGAGAGAATCTGCTATGTACAAACAATATTTTCAACAGGTTAGCGAAATTATTATAAAAAAACCCATAAATTTTACTGAGATCAGTTCGCATTAAACGACAGTGATTAGGTTCAATAAAGTAATGAATTTAGTTGAATGAACTCTAAACTGACGGCCACATAGTTTCGAAAATTAAATATCTCAGAAATCATTCGGGTGTAATTCGACAACACGATTTTTTTGTATTCTTTCATCACACTCAATAAGTAATTATGTCTTAGCATACTTCTGTTAATTAAATGCAGAAAAAAGGCAATTTACATGGGTTTCTCAAAGGATCTTAAAGTCCCTATTAAAAAGATACTACATATAATTCTTTCTGCTGAAAATGAATGAATTTGTTTACTCAAAGCATTTTAAAACAGCCGCCAACGTATTTTCCACTGTTCCGTAAGTGACTCTTGTTGTCTCAGTACTCGTTGTTTCAAATCTGGAAACATATAAAAAAGCCTGGACCTCTCATCAGCCTTTCTACTTTTTCAGTTATTAAATTACTGCCGACTTGATTTCCTTTTGAACACTGATCTTAGAAGTACGAGTACTTCACAAGCGCTCACCAGGAAAAACATGATTAAGGTAAAATATCCTTTTCCATGACCACCGAAGCTGCAATAATAACATTACCAACAAAATATTTCTTCCATGAGTTCCCAAAGCCGGAATGATTTTTCCGCATTAATTAGAATAATATTCAATGGAACCCTGCATTTCGAAATTCATTTTAACATATGTTTTTCGAATCGTGAGATCGGCTTTTATTCTCATTCTAATGATTTCGGTAAAATTCCTTTCAGCGGGCACGGTAATTATTTGCCTTTCAAGTTTGCTGGAGTCGAAATTGTTAAGGAAATACAATAATCATTTCGTTTTCCCTTTCAGTATTGAATGTTAGAGTGCAGTTTCTTTTCCTTGAGGTATTCTTACACGTAAAACGTGAATTTCATTTGCTTTTCACTTACGCAAATTTTTTTTTTTTAGTTTCGGAGCAAACAACCACACTAAGGGCTATAATCAGTCGTCTATCCCTGACGTAGGGTCACTGGTTCCAATGATTGAACAGTAGCCAGCGCAGTAAGATAAGCACTCCACTCATGCCCCATTCGGTACTCGAGCGCGGGCTTTCTCGGCCGAACGGTCAGCGCATAGACCACTGCGCCAGCGATACGGCAATGGAAATCCACATTACCGCCCAACTTTGCGCACGTTTATTATTTTTCTATGCGCAGGGGCGGATTGGGAAGACCAAACCTGGACGGAAATTTTAGTCTTGTAGTGCACTACAAAAACACCCGTTAACGCCTAAAAAGTTTCCTCATGAAAAAGAAATTTCTGTTAAATCCTGGATGAAAGAGAACTGTTGAAATACGCATAGTAAAACGAATTTAGTTGTGAACAGATTTTAACGATTTAACCATTAAATAATTCCAAAAATCTGTTGATAATCGAATATAGTATAAGACTACGCTCAAAACGGGGTGTTGTACCAGATAAGTATTTTATTTTGAAAATTTTGGTTTTGCCAAAAATCACGAGTAACTTGAAGACCCCATTTCCAACTAAAACAGCGTGAAGATGAAATTTGAAATGTGCACACGCGACATAGTAATTTTCTTACGCAGTTAATTTTTATAGATTTATTTGGTCACTGACAGCCTACTGCGCAGTGGTATTGGTACTTCTTCCTTGAGTAGACGCCCTCAGTGTTTCTTTCTGGATATTTTAGCCGGGGGGGGATGAAGCCTTAGGGGTAGCAAGTTTTCCATTTACCATATACACTGAAAGGACAAATTGTGACGCACACCCCGGCGAAAATACGCAAAGCAGCAGGACAGCAGCAAATCGCGGTGTGCAGGAAAACCGGTTGGGGCTATAAATAGAGTGGTCGGTACGCACAGGAATACTTTCCGTCAAGTGACCAGCATGGGTCGAGGACGAGACTTAAGAGAATTTGATCGAGGTCAAGTCATGGGAGCTAGGAAGGCCGGATGTTCAATCAGCGCAACGGCGAAAATGTTAGGAATTCAGCGACAAACCGTAGCAAGTGTGTACCAGGAGTACGTGTAATCCAGCAAAACCGCTAACAGTCGGATGAAATGTGGCCGTAAAAGTGCATTGAATGATCGAGGGCGCCAACGATTGCCCCGTATCGTACAGACGAATCGGAAGGCTTGTTTGCAGAAAATCACGCCACAATTTAATGAGGGAGCATCCACAAGCCTAAGCTTAAAGACAATCAAATCGGCTGGAGCAGTCGACGACCACATCGTTTCCTGATGTTAACGGCACAGCATCGCCTGATTCGGCTGCAGTTTGCGAAGGTCCATCGAAACTAGAGCATGGATGATTCGAAATGCTTCATATGGTCTGACGAATCCCGTTTCACAACTGTATCGCGCCAATGGCAGACAGGGTGTGTGACGTAAACCACACGAAGCTATGGACCCCGGATGCCAAGTTGGGATAGTGCAGGCCGGTGGTGGCGGTGTAACTGTTTGGGGAGCTATCACGTGGTCCGGCCTGGGTCCCTTGGTACCTCTTGAGTCTTCCGTCACTGGTTTCAGCTATGTGCAATTCCTGGCCGA
This sequence comes from Macrothele yani, assembly GCA_039090855.1. Classification (NCBI taxonomy): domain Eukaryota; kingdom Metazoa; phylum Arthropoda; class Arachnida; order Araneae; family Macrothelidae; genus Macrothele; species Macrothele yani. Next base: position 5,168,638 of record CM077007.1, read on the forward strand.
CCATCGCCACCGTTTCATTACGTGCCTCTGACCGAACCAAGTTCCGATCTTTCAACAGGACAACGCTCCACCCCATGGGTCCCGGCTAGCGACTGACTGGCTCCAAGCTCATAGCAATGAGCTTACCACCGTCGCATGGCCTCCCTCGCTCACCGGATATCAACCCCATAGAGAATTTATGGGACATATTGGAACGAGCTGTTCGTGATCAACCACCCCCACCTACATCTCTGCCTGCTCTATGCTAAGCACTCTTAGATTGTTGGTCAGCGATTCCTGAGTCTGTGTTTCAGAATCTCATTGCGTCCGTACCACGACGGTTGGATGCTGTCCCGTGTACAAAAGGCGGTGCCACACGCTATTAGGTGGGTATACTGTGGCGTACCTTCCAGCAGGACGCTCACGACATAAAGGCACATAGCAATCAGAACAAACGTCCGCGTAGCTCAATTGGTAGAGCAACTTATTCCGGAATGAGGGGACCCGGGTTCGAATCCTGGAGCGGTTAAAAATGACGGAGAAATTTACTTCGTTATAATGGCGCCCGAACTATCCGGATGACCCGACCGTTCAAAATCTCGCATTGGTGTGATGTTCTTTCCACCCCGCGAGATAGGAAAAATCAGAGAATCCCATCTCCAGCGCTACGAAAAATAAAAATGTGTGATGTTGCATTCCACACACTAGATTGACTGGGAGTTCTCAAGTGCACGTTCTACAGTGGATGGCTGCCTGCAACGATTCATGGTCACGGCTGACCCGTGGGCCATGCCCCCGGCCCTCTTTCGGGGGGGGAGATGTGACGTACCTGCCAGCAGGACGCACATGACATAAAGGCACATAGCAATCAGAACAAACGTCCGCGTAGCTCAATTGGTAGAGCAACTTATTCCGGAATGAGGGGACCCTGGTTCGAATCCTGGCGCGGATGAAAATGACGGAGAAATTTACTTCGTTATAATACGTAATAATTTCTTCTTTCAGTGTATATACTGTATGTAATTTTTAAGTACTATATTTGCATAAATAGAAGTAATTAATACACATATGGTAATTACTTCTTTAAACGTTTAAAGGACAAGCTTTGTCCAGCTAAACGAGGGGGGGGGGGGATATTCCCAATTGGACTACAGCCACAAAATCTTATTCTGAAAACAATCAGTTCAAAATAAAAATATATAATCATCTAAATGCTGCCCCGTAAGTGGAAAATGGGTTAAAATGTGAAGTTTAACTTGCCAATTTCTGACTTCTTCTGGGTCCTACCGTACTGGTACTCTTCCCCTCAATGATAGCAGTGGCTCTAAGTAACGGGCAGGAGACTGCTTATAGCCCGTAAGATGGTGGTCGTTAAAAAAAACCCCAAAAAGGGATTTTTTGCAATGGAAGGTCATATAACACTTCATTATACTTGTGTTTTTCTGCTCGTCGTACATAGTACTGGTATGCAGAGCATATGTTTTGGTAGCGTTCTCAATTTGATATCAGAAACAGTGGAATAATTAAAGGCAAGAAGGTCTTTCCACGCATTTCAACCTTACTCATTTAGAATTCTCCCCTCAATTTCCAGTGAAGCTGGCATTTGTTACATAAGTAGAACAGGTGAGGATGAGACACACGAGGGACCTAGAGTCGGATTTTTTTGACACTTAACGATAATGGAATCGCCTGATTTTGGAGGTGCAGGAAGCACTTCCCGGGTCTAAGCGGATGTAATTTGAAGCAAGAAGGGAGAAGGTGAAGGGTTTAGTAGTAATATCACCCTAGGGCGGAATTCTTGTGGAAAAGCGTGAAAGTAAATATTGCTTGATATGAAAGGGGGAAGAGGGCTTCTTTTTCTCTTAAGTGACCCTTCTTAAGGGAACAGTGAGATTTCTCTCCCCAGCGATTATATCCCTAGCAAGCAATGTGAGACAATGGGGAGACAACAATGGAGTAGGTGGGAAATGAACCAAAGCATGGGACTGCTGTAATAATGGGTCTTAAAATCTTAGCCCCCAGGGAACAAGTGACTGGGGAAGTTTTTGCCCATTGCCTCTGAGCATCAGAAATCCCCTCCTTCGACACGTCTCAACCAAAATGCTTGCACCCTCAAAAATAAGCGATTCCATTATCATCAAGTGTTCAGTAAAAAAAAAAGTCCGACTATACATAAATCATGAGAGTCCTTGCTAATCACATAGGCAGTTAGTTCTATGCTTTCTGTTCTGGAATTAGAATTGGAGAAAAAAATATTCTTTTTTCTTGTTAATAGTGGCGAGAAAAAAGATTATGTGAAACGAAGAACTTTACAGCGAAAATGTTGCGAAAGAAAAACCAGAAATCAGTTTACCAAAACTTTTTTTTTGTAATACTAGTTCAAAGAACACCAGATTGTTAACAATCAGAAAACACTTAAAGTGTAGTAAAATCCGTTTATTTACTGGCGTAAGAAGTATATAGATTCGCCAAGCTTTCGCTCTCCACTGGGAGACTTTTTCAAAGCAATAGGTTCACATAAGTGTATTTTATGTCTACCTTAAGTGCATTTTATGCCTACCTCCCCCCCCAGTAGAGAGCGAAAGCTTGGCGAATCTATGTACTTCTTAAGACAGTAAATAAACGGATATGTCAGAAAACACCGGGCACTGTTTTTGCAAGATTACACATCATCCGAGTATTTCTGCTTCAGAACGTTAATCCTTATTTTTTAACCCAGGGATATTTTCTGTGAAGGAGCCTGAGTAAATAGCGAGAAATGGAGAATTATCATGAAGTGGGTTTGTAGTGTCCTTTTCAATTCTTTTTAAAAACAAAGGAAATAATAAAATAAATGCTCTTCAGGAGTAAATTTAGGTTGACTAATGCAAGCCATGTAGCGAAGGAAACCTTAGCCGAAGCGACCACATTTGAGAAATCGTACAGCATCGTCCAAGTCGCGCGCGGGTTCGAGTTCTGGAGGAGTCTTGGATGATGTGTTTGTCCCACGGCGCTGTAAGGACAGACGACTGACTCCTTATAGCCTCAGATGCTCACGGAGATTGTTGAACCCAAAAACAGCAAAAACAACAAACAAGAGAACTTAATTCAAAGACAGATATAGTGGGAATTATTTGAGATTTAAGCTCCATAGTATTGTAAGCACATAAAATATCTCTTGGTATCCGAAGGTCATAATTAACAATTATCCACGTGATGAATTTCTCAGAAAATCAGAATATCCTGATTTATAATAGCTGATACTTATGTTTTTTGAGGTTTTAGGCTAGAAGCAGTAGCTGACTTGGGGCCACTGATTTCTGGAAAGGCAGGGCGCTCAGAGCCGTGGGTGAGGCACGCCACCTACGCTGCAGCTGGAGCCCAACTCGTCCGATTAGCCTGAAACTTGTGCTTCTGACCTCTCGGCCACTGGAGCAGAATTGCCTACGTCAACCACTGCAGAAATTGTATGTTGGACGAAGGATCCAGATGCAATCTTAAAATTTTCGTTTTGCTATTTCTTTCCCAAGGGGGATAGCAAAATTTTATTTATATATCCATAACATATCATGGCTATCTAAATAAAATTTGCCCTTTATTTACTTATAGAAGTGAAACGTTTAGTAGCACCGGTCTACAATGGGAAAATAAGAATATCGGTAGGAAAGTTAGAGAGAAGGATGTTGGGAACAACAAGCAGAGACAGAGTTAGAAATGAACTTATAAGAGAAAGAACAGGAATAATAGATATTATAAAAATAATAAAAGAATCAAAGTGGAGATGGGCTGGACATGTTGGAAGACTGAAAGATGGACACGATTGATAACATAATGGCAACCGAGAGATGGAAAGAGACGAAGGGGGCGCCAGAGAACAAGATGGAGATATGACCTTCAGAAATTTTGAGATGCTAAATGGTGGACCGAGGCTAAAGATCGAGAAAGTTGGGAAAGACTGGGGTGGGGCTTATACCCTGCAGTGGGTGCCAACAGGCTAAGAAGAAGAAGAAGAACATATTATGCAGTAACACCTGAATATCAGTTCAGCAGATGCTGCGTTATATACATATGTAGTTAGCCCACATAAAATAAGCTACGCATATGACTGAAGAAACTGGAAGTCACAATTTCAAACTATCTGGTAAAAAAATTTAAAATCTGGGTCTTTCGTTAATACATAAGGCTATAAAATATATGTTTTAATCACAATTAATGAGCAAAATCCCACACAAAGTTGTGAAAAAAAAAAAAAGGATGAACATAAAACATCTGTGGTGATCACATCCTTTTGCAAGTTGTACCTTGGTGTTGAAAGTATTCTTCCAAATAAAACATTTATCTTCCTACTATTCCTTCTTTTTAATTTATTTTGCTTTAAGGAATTCCGAGTGCCTAAATACAACCTACGTCCGAAACGTTTCAGGACTGACGGCATAACTGACGTAACAGTAGTGGGATGAAAATGCCACGTGTATGCCAAAAGAGAGCAGTCCTTGGCCAGTCAGCGAACAGCTGTAAACCGGTTTATACCGGTACCGACATGCGGTATACGGCATTAAGGAAATTATAGCAAGCGTTCTCATCCAGTTTCATTTTAGCCATGGAAGAACAGAGAGCAAACATCCATTTTTGTTGGAAACTTGTTAAATCACCTACTGAAACTTTCAGAATGTTAAAAGAAGTGTATGGAGACTCAGTATTATCCTCCAGCAGAGTTTTCTAATGGTATGCAAGCTTTTGTGTCGGGTGGGAATCCTTTGATGATCATCCGAAATGTGGGCGTTCCTCTAGCGTTCGGACAGCGGGAAAAACGGAAGAGGTGCGGAATCAGTTAAAGAAAGATCGCCGGATTACAGTGAAGCTTTTGACCGAGTCGGTGGGCATCAGTAAGTCTACCTGTCATGAGACTCTACGAGAGGATCTGGGTCAACGAAAATTTAATGCCAGGCTGGTACTCCGCAAACTGGAAGAACGCCCAGGTCTCGGATCACTATCAAAAGATTTCCGCCCATCATGAAACCGTGCATACCATTCAAAAACTCTTCTGCGTGATAATGCGGTCTCTTCATATGCTTATTTTAACATTCTGTGAGTTTCAGTAGCTGGTTTACTAAGTTTCCAACAAAAACTTATGTTTACTCTCTGCTCTGCTATGGCTAAAGGGAAATGGGAGGAGAACACTTACTATGACTCCCTTAATGCACGCCTGTCGGTACAACAGGGTATAAACAGGTTTCCAGCTGTTCGTTGATTGGCCAAGGACTGCTCTCTTCTGATACACACGTGACATTTTCATCCCACTAGTGTTACCTCATTTATGCGGTCAGTTCTGGAATTTTCAGACGTAGGTTTTACATCTCCTTTGTAGGCGTGCAATGAATACACTGATAAATACTTGCAGATAGAAACGTCTGTGCTTTTTTATTTGGGTAAAATTTTTCTCTTACTGTTAAACAGCAGAGGAATATTGAAGTATTCAATGAAATAAGTATGTGGTGGCATCAAGTGAAAAATCGTCATTAAAGAGCTAGAGTTAGGAAGAAAATTTGTGCCGCTACTTCATGCATTTTTTAATTGTGAAAGAAGAACAATGAAAATATGAATTCAAAAACGAAAGACGAAATTTAGCAGAAAATGTTTCAGATAAATTACTGAATTCCCGAATGAATCTCGCAGTTCTGAAAAATAACTTTATGTTTCAGGAGTTGTGGCGTATTACACATATGTGAAGCACGTGTCAAGACGACAAATCTGTAGCGATACATTCCGTCGGTGCAGTTTAATCGGTTAGAACAACAGGTTCCGGAGCGAGGAGGCGCGATTTCGATCTGCGTCACCGACAAATTTGTGGTTTTCACAGAGTCTTAAAAGATCTACCTGATGGGAAACAAAATTGAAAGAATAAAATTCTGTGGAAATGATTTTTTTCGTAAACCGATGTGGGAAGTGCAGTCCTGTTAGATTACTTCACTCTCTCATCAATGAAGTCCTATTAAAATAACTACGCAGCTGGACAGAATTAAGGCAAGGAAAATAACTTTACATGACGTTCAACATAATGAGACTGTGACCCTATGCAAGTCGTTTCTGTCGAACATATTTTTTGTATCTGGGTTTAACGTCTGCGTTAAGCAACTCTAAGGGCTATTGCCAGTCCCTAATATGGGGGCCACTGGTTCCAGGGAGAGAAGAGAGGTTAGAGCCATCGGACAAACGAACCACCCATGACTCATCTGAGACTCTAACCCGAGCCCGCTCGAGCGAAAGGTCAGAAGCAAACACTTAGAACACTGCACCACCGGGGCGTCGCTGTAGTACTGAGTGATCTGAATTTTGTATGAGGACATCTCGAATATACATTGGTCACAAAGTTAGCCGCCCAGGTGGCGCAGTGGTGTAAGCGATGGCCTCTGATCATTCGTTCGAAAGGGGTCCGGGTTCGAACCCCGGTGAGGCATGGATATTGTGTTTGTCTTACGGCACTGGCTCTCTCCCTTCCCTGGAACCAGTGGTCCTAAATTAGGTACCGGCGACTGCTTATAGCCCATTGAGTTGCTCACGGTGGTCGTTAAACCTCCAGTAATAAAAAAAGTTTGAGATTTAAAAACGTAGTGATATGCAAATTTAGCGCTACTTGAGATCGGTTATCAGCGTGGGTAGCTTCGTCGTATGTAAATTAGCATCACGACAACATAGTACGTGGTGTGTCAGCTCCGATAAAAGTACCCTGTGAGAAGAAGAAAACGGGTCGTTTTACCGCTTGGTATAGAAGTTTGCTGAATGTATTTGCTTCAGTATGGGACTAACCTGAAATGATGTCCAGACGATGTTAAAGCATTGACAATAGAAATAGGGCTGTTGGCATGTTACAAGCAAGTGTACGGCAGACCAATGTGGCTGCTGCTTTAGGAGTTTCACAAGTAATAGTAAGTCGGTTACACACAAGATTTCTATGGCATGGAAATATTGCAGATCAAGCCAGGAGTGTCGCCCGAGGATAACCGCCAGGAGGTAAGATCGCTATCTGACAGCAAGTGCTTCGGAGAAAGCCTAATATCACCAATACCCAACTCCGGGAATCACTTCAAGCTGCTTCTGGTGTCACAGTATGTGCTCATAAGGTACAAAACCGTCTTAACGAATACGGACTTGGAGTAAGGAGGCCGTTGAGATGTAAAGCATCGACATCAGTTCACCAGCATCAAATTTGTACTTGGGTCCAACAGTACATGTCATGCAATACGGAGTGACACCATGAACTTTTTTCAAACGAATCCCGTTTCGTTCTTTATCTTGACACTCGACAAGGACACGTGTGGAGGAGATCCGGTACACGAATGCAACTACACTATGTACAGTCCGTCCACCCGTACTAGCGGCAGCCGTCCGTTCTGGTTTGGGCAGGAATGTGTTTTAATAGCCGTACTTCCTTGAATGCTTGTCAAGGTAACATGAATGCTTCAGTGTACCGAAACGAGATCATTGTGCCCATTGTGACACTGTTTCACACTGCTATTGGACATGAATTCCGTTTTTCTCGATGACAGTGCAACCAGCCACCGTACCTGGAGCGTGCTTTAGGAGCTGGAAAATCATGGGATTGAAGCGTTACAGCTGCCTCCGAGGTCTCCTCACCTTAATCCTATTAAAAACATTTGGTACGCTGTACAGCGACGTCTAGATGACCACGTACCATACCCCAGTACACTGGCAGACCACCGTAACATGTTGCCTGTAATATGGGACGAGCTGCTCCAGACACTCATCAATAATGTTATTGCTCGTATGCTGCGTAGGTGGCAAGACGTTCTTCAACACAGAGGTGGTACTGTATTACCGGGTACTGAAATCCAGACGTAATGATATTCAACAAAGTAGCACTGCAATATTTTATCTAGACTGCAGTGCTACTTTGTTGTATGCAGAAATTGCAGAATAATTTTTTTTTGTAAACCATTCTTTATCGTTTGTTTTACGTAGCCTCACTGATGTTATTTCAATACGTGTAACTTGTGTCAGATACACGCATTCATTTCATGCGATGTCCTTAACTTTTTTGTGACCAGTGTAACGTACCAGGAGATGTGACGTACCTGCCAGAAGGACGCACACGACATAGAGGCAGATAGGAAACAGAATAAAATGTCCGCGTAGCTTAATTGGTAGAGCAACTTATTCCGGAATGAGTGGACCCGGGTTCGAATCCTGGCGCGGATAAAAATGACGGAGAAATTCACTTCGTTATAATGGCGCCCGAACTATCCGGATGACCCGACCGTTCACAATCTCGCAATGGTGTGATGTTATTTCCACACCGCGAGATAGGAAAAATAAGAGCAGCACTTCGAAAAAAATAAAATAAAAATAAGGGGGAGATGATGTAACGTACCAGGAGATGTGACGTACCTGCCAGAAGGACGCACACGACATAGAGGCAGATAGGAATCAGAATAAAATGTCCGCGTAGCTTAATTGGTAGAGCAACTTATTCCGGAATGAGTGGACCCGGGTTCGAATCCTGGCGCGGATAAAAATGACGGAGAAATTCACTTCGTTATACCAGTGTATATTGCTCTTTGGTGTGGCATGGGCTTCGTACAGATTCTGTTATTATTCTTTTCAAAATTTTGAAACTCTGAATACTGAATTTTTGCTTTGTATCGTAGAAGAACATGACTTTCAAATAATTAAGAAAACAAACAAAAACAACAACAACAGAGAAATGTAATGGAAATTGCTTTGCATTTAATTTCCAAAGTACATGCAAATTCAATGAGCACTATTTCAGGCATAGAAAAGCAGCAACTATCAACTGCACAAAGGGCTTGAGAGGCTGGTGGATTGCATGATCCCAAAAGAGATATGGGAGCTACATTTTCATGTTTCCGTGTGAGTGTGTTGGGCATAATTTCAGCCTCGGCAAGGCATCTCCTGGCAATTGAATCATCAGCTAGAACATGCTAGTAAAGGACTCTTTCTAACAGTCGCCACCCGTCCTGATGTTCGGGTATGTATAGCTAACTGAACACTACATAAATCAGTTCTCAAAAACTTAACCTACAGTGAAATAGAAGTCATTCAAGAAAACGTCGAGAAAAAGTTACTTACATTTAGTCTTTATTCAGCTACTTATCCTTTGGCACTTCAACAAGGCGTAACTGCAACTCTTTTTTAATATTATTATCTAAATTGAACGAACGTGAGTTAATAATAATAACACGCGGTTAAGAAAACAACAACCCTAAAATATATAACACGCAGCCTACAAATAGCTCAAACTTCAATTAGACAACGTCTCTTCCACCATCTCCATCTAAATTCTTTTTTTAATTAATATTATAACTTCCACCATCTCCATCTAAATTCTTTTTTAAGCGAAGAATGAATTTTCATTAATTCTAGACGATGTGTGGAACAAACGTCACACATTTTTCGAAGAACCCAACGGTCAGTATATCCATTTTTACATTCGGGAGCCAATGTGAAAACACAAGTTCGTCCGTGAGAGGGATCGAAATCACTCCTTACTCCGGAGTAAGTTGCTCTTCCCAACCAAGTTACACGGACGGAATGTACCGCTGCTGATTTGTCGTCTTAACACGTGCTTTTCCTCTATAGTACGTCACAACACATGCACCTTTTTGAAAGCAGTTGCAGCAAAGCTTATGCCTTCAGCAGTTCTTTGTAGATATTAATTCATAACCAGAGATTTAAGCTATCAATAGTTGAAACTGCTTTGTTTTGGAAAGCATTTTCAACTATTGATAGCTAAAATCAGTGGCTAACCTATTCGGACTGCATCCGTGCTCCAAAACAGAAAAGTACTCGAGTGATTTGTTTTTCAGTTTTTCACGTGCATGTCAATTGCATCTGACATTTTTGTATTCATCTAACGCCATCATATGTGTAGGATTTCTCGTATCTAGTGTTTGAAAGCAATAAAAGGTTCCATTAAATTTTTTGTTTTACTTCGAGTATACGTTTCTTGCACGAAAGGTCTTGTTGATGGAATAGCATGCTTTTATTTCAGCTTTGAAAGAAAGTCATTCACAATCATGTGTTACTTTCAAAAATGAAATGCAATTCAGTTACTGAACTTCAAAAAATTACTTGTTTTGTGTAGGGAGAGTAAGAATATATCTCGAACCTTTGCTACTGTAGCTTTGTGAAGCGCATAAGAACCAACCATGATCATCTTGATGCTACCTAGGATGAATGTAGCTGGCCTTTGTATGAATTTCTTTTATATATGCTACACTTCGTTGTGGGATTAGTTTTGACCAAGAATTGATAATTGACATATAGATTCACGTATGAAATTAATTCGACGGACATTTGTTTTAGGGTGTAATGGTTGCGGAAAATACTTTCATTATGTAAATACTGTAAAAAATACGGAAAAGCGAAATAGGAAAAAAGTGAAACACAGCTTTAGGGTGGTAAACATGAAGCATTACATTCCCAAAGAGTTGTACATCCTCGTTATCGTTTTCTGAAGGGCACCAGAGTCGCTCCTTTCTTTCCTTTTATTCTGTGGAATGGCATCACTTCTTTCTCTCCTTTTGTTCTGTGTGATAGAAAAACTTGGCCTTCCCTCTTTTCCTCGATGGAGTGGAATCAGAAATTCTTTTCCTTTTCTTTGAGGCATGGCTATTGTTGTAGTGATCCCCGTTAACATCCTCACGCACTTGTAAGCCAATCACATTGCTTGTTTTCTTGGAAACCTTATACATATTCTTGAGCTCACTTAATGTTGTTGCTTCTTTCCAAGTTTTGTCCTTCCTGATACGCGTTACACGGGGGAAACGAACTGATATGCCACAAGCAGTGTGACCATGAGCGGAAGAAAATTCAGCTCCGGTAATTTCCCATACGGGAGATTTCTTCGGATCAGCAGCAACAAAATCAGGTATTAATGACCTGTTGACAACCAACCACTGAGGGACCTTGCTTGGATTCCTACTAATTTTGCGCATGCGAAGTTCATTCTGAAGCCTGTTTAGAGTGGCATCATCGTGTCCTGTGTGTACCTTGGTAACTGTGTACCATTTATGTGAAGCAGTGTCGTAGCAACCCATCAGGAATATTGATTTCATACCCCCCTTGCTTCCTGTGCCATAATACGCTCCTAAAACAACCAAATCAGCGCTGTCAGCCATGGCTCCTTTTCCCAAATAGTCTTTCTTCATTTTCAGCCAGTGTCTTTTACCTGGTTCATAAACGCCATTTTTATCTTTTATAATCAACCCCTCTAAGCCTTGTCGTATGGCAGAGTGAATCATTCGATTCAGAATTTCTCTTTCTTTAACATATTTAATTTCGGAAAACATTATACGATTTCTTATCTGCTTCATATTTTCCCGAAGAATTTTTTCCCTGTACGACAGAGGTTTGTCCATGAGATTTTGATCATTGTACTGGATGCAATCAAATACGAAGAGGCATACGTTCGCATCTTTAAATGCAGCTTTCTTATGAATTCCCAGTGTCCCAAATGGTAATGGTCTTCCATTCTTATCCACCAAGAGCATTTCGCTATCGAGAATGAGGTCATTTGCGTAAGGAAATGCTTTCGGAATGTAATCCTCTAAGTGCGCAATCTTGTGTGCCGCAACAGGATTTAGGCTCCTACTGAAGTATCTGAATCTGCTACCTTCTTTATGTATCTGAACTCTTTCGCCATCATATTTTACCTCCACGAAAAAGCCTTTGGGGAACTTTTGAAACGCGTAGTCTACAGATCTACATGGTTGCGCCAACATTGGCAATATTGGAGTCATAATATTTGTTCTGACACTAAGTTTCTGCCTCACTGTCGCTGACCCAGTTTGCTTCACAGCCCTCTTCACAACTTTTTTTAAATCTCGTGATGCCTGAAATGCTTGGTAAGCAGAAGGATGAATGGCCTGTAGTATGTGTTTCGGACCAGCACCTGTTCTTAAATCGTGTTTAATAAGACGGATAAACATCTGCAGATCTTTTGCAGTGCACTTTATTGCTGCTTCTTTCAAAACATCAACCTGATCATCTTCTTTGGTGACTTTTGTGAGATCCTCTAGATACTTGTCAACATCTTGTAAAGAGAGAGTACTTCTCTTTGCAGGTTGCATACATTCTGAGTCTTCAAAAAATATCTTAATTGTGTCAGCTACATCTCCCTGTTCCAGATCCTCTAACATTTCTTCTAGGCTGGCATCAAACATCCGACTAAAAAGCTTTATTAATTGTTTATTTTGCAAGTTGTAAACCCTCTTATTCACATTAGGAAGCAGCATCTTGACCCAAATATATAGATCACCTTTAAAACATTTGTTATCAGATCCTCTGGTGAAAAAGTCTGCAACAATAGCAGTTTTTTTATTGTAACTCTTTTCTTCAGAGATGTCCTCGCACAGATCGCAAAAGAGCATAAAAGAATCGTCTGTACCCGACTCCATAGTTTTTGTTGCCTTATCTGATTTTCTAACAATCTTCGCCAGAGGTTTTCTGCGCGGGATTTTTCGACGAAGCGCTTGTTTCTGTTTTGGGGTCTTCCTTGAAGCAGCTTATTTCTAGATAACGACACAACCGAACCGAGGCATTTCACTTTTTTCTTGCTTCTGCTTTGATCACTCAACTCTTTCCATTCATTTTTCGGTTTAGTGGAGGGTCGTAACATCGAATATCCTTCGAAGGAAGGAACACCATACCGCTGCTTTACCTCTCGGTCACTTTTATTTAACCGATTTGGAATACTTTCCTGAGTTTTGATGCTTTTGTGAATGTTATGTTCGTTGTATTCGAGGCCACAGATTTCATATTTTGGAAAACCATCACAATGATAATTCACCATGATCAAACTGCTAATATCAGTGTAATACCTCTCCGTATAACTCAGATTTTTATTGAGGATTATGCGCGTACAGGCAGTATTTAGCCTTCCAAGACTTAAGTTCCATCTCCTACCAAATCGGCATTCCGTCTAACGACTTTTTAATGATATAGAATCAAAATATATGAAAAGCGTTTACTAGGTCTTTTATTTGGATGTTAATTTGTGGATATCGTACTCAGAGAGACCCCACTTACCGTAAGGCCTACTAAATTGTTCTGTGCTGTTATTACAAGATGGTTCATTTCAAAGCAACAAAACTCTTACATAACAATCAACTCGTATTGTAATCTTTAATTTCTTGTAAAAGAATTTTAGAAGAGCATATTCTCAGACATAGTTTTCCAATGCTAGTAGATCGCCCTTCCGTAGCTAGAATAATTTTCAATGTACCGTGAGCATTGTACCTTAATTTTCCATTATAAAGAGAAAAACATTAAAATAAATATCATCCGACCAATCTCGCACGAATAGAGATAAAATTTGCAAGACCGATTCAACAAAATTTTATCCCGATGGACTTTAATTCCTTTAAAACAGCATTTGCTAAATAAAGGAAATATGTTATTAAAATGGTAATTGTTATTTCTGATTACAATCTGTTTACAGCAGTGTGATTTGTCGTACTAGAGATCAAATGACTATGAAATTTAAACGCTGTGATGAACAACAGTGACTATTTTTAAGTTTCTGTAAAAGTTAAGAAACACCTCGAACAACTGTTAATATATTGATGGTGTTCGACCAAATAGGAGTCATATTTTGAGCCATTTTAACTGCTTATTATAAAGCTTACTATAACATATAACCCTTTGCTGGTTGTGGGATTCGAAGCCACGTCTTTCTATTCCGGATAGAATATGCTCCCAACTGAACTGCACCGGCAAGCTTATCGCTGTTTCACTGTCACTTTGGCCATGCTTCACATCAGAAGTACGTCATGTCACGCGGTACATTACAGTACGTAGTTCAGATTCATCTCCCCCCCCCTTTTTTTTTGCCTTGTGAACTCATGCCAGAAACATCTTCCACAAATGACGGAACTGCGCTTTTTTTGTTTGCTGTTTCACGACCGCCGTGAACAACCCAAAGGGCTGTAAGCAGTCTCCCGTCCGTGTTTTAAGGCCATAGGCTTCATGAAAGGGAAAGAGCCAGTGCCGCAAAATAAACTCGCCATCCATGCTTCAGCCGGGATTCGAACCTGGCCCAGACCCATCTCGGATGGATGATCAGAATCCAGCGCTTAGAACACAGCGCCACCTGGGCGGCAACCTCGGTTTTGAGGAGGTTGTTATTTAACGTCCTGCAATTAGCATCTAAGGCAATAAGGAGTTGCCCATCTCTAATTTTGGGAGTCTGGTTCCAGAGAAAGGACAGAACCAAAATCGTAGGCCAAGCACACCACCCATACCTTACCGACCTTCGAACCAACTGGGACAACTGACTAGAAGCAACGCCTCTAAACCTTCGGCCACAGGGACGACCTGTATTGAGGAGCCCATCGTACATTGAATTCCTGCAGCAAAAGGAGTAATTGTGTTTTAGGACCTACTGCAGCCTACAAGAAATTTTTGCGAAATAAGTGGCAAACATTTATGAGACAGTGTATACTGCAGTGTCATCATTGTTATGGTCATCATAACTGCATGGTCATCATTGTTATGCAGTCTAGTCGTTCGGATTCAGTTTATATTGGCGCAGTAATTTTATAGAAGCAGAGTTTCCATTCTTTGGCAAGAATTGGGCAAAAGTGAACTTATGAGCTCAAAATCTTTTGTAAAATTCTGAGGAAATGCCTCAGTTACAAAATGTTTTGGAGACAATATGTGATGTTAAATTTTTAAAGTGTTCAAAAGGTGTCTGGAATAAAATGATGTTGTGAGATAAAACAGATGATTAGGGCGTTAGACATTTTCAGAAACTCATGGAAAGAGTGATTTAACGGTAAGATATGATCGCTTGTCTACAGTTATGAGGTTAGCAGAGCAACGGAGCATGAAAAGTGAAACTGTTACATTATTTTTGACTAAAGATCTGATATTTATTGTTCTGTATCTACTTCTTCATCTCCTCGAGCGTACACGGCTTTTAGTTGCAAGCGTTGACCTCTCCACTCCGCTCTATCCTTCATTTTCCTCCTCCAGTGTAGGATTTTTAATTCTTTCGTCTTTTTGGACATTTTACTGCCTATTGTTTATTTGATCTTTTATGCAGATCGCCTTTCACGTAGCTTCATTTCACGTTTCTGTCTCGGCGTTCTGCACAGCCCCAGGTGTCCAAGTCATCTGTCTTACATAGTGTCAAAATTACTTAGAAGTTTCCTGGAAGTGAAGACATGTACTTAGTGACAGTGTATCTCTCCATACAACCCTTACCGTGCAACAATTCGTGGGAAGAAAAGAAAAAGTGCAGGGATATTTCTAATGTGGGTTTCCTGTGTTCTTAAATTAAAACTATGAGAAATTCAAAATATTCAGTTCAATAATATGATGACAGTGATTAAAATACAGAATAATCGATTTGCAATAATACGTTTAGACATGACAAACACTGCCGGTGTGTGTGTGTGTGTGTGTGTGTGTGTGTGTGTGTGTGTGTGTGTGTGTGTAGAGTATTTGGAATGTTACCACACACATTAAAGTACGAGTTCCCAAACCCAAGTTGGCGATATGGATTTGGGTAATGGGTTTTCCATAGGTCTCATGCTCCCAATTACTCAAGCAAACGATGAGTAAAATTATACCAAATGGGGCACACAGAAAGTATACGAAGTTGAAATATACTCTACTGTTTGTGAAAAATGCAACACAGTGTAAGACTGCTGGTATTAGCTTGAAACTTACAGGATATGTCCAACAGGTTGGGACATGCAAATGTTTAAAATGCCAGTTAAAATGCTCATGTGGTTTCGGAGGAGCGCATCTGAACTGTTCAGTGTTGGGAATAAAGAGCTGGCTCAAACGATATGTTGCAATCAGGCCGCGGATGGCCCTAGTGTTCAACGTTTGTGACTGAATGGACAAGACTTCAGGTTTGATCCTAGGCAGGTACGAACGCTCGAACCACTAAATATCAGCCGTGCGTCGGATGGGCACGTTAAGCCGTCGGACCCCGGGTTCTGGCCCACACGGTAGTAAATAAAGGCGTCTTCCTCCCCATTTCTACCACCTTTCAGTGTCACTTTCGTATCGGGCACTCTAGCCCAAATCTCCTAGCTTCCTATTCCTAAGTTTGTTTAAGACCTGGGGTCAGACACTACCTTCCTAAAATTCTCTACGTATGATCTAATGATCTGATGTGGCAATCAGTGAAGAGCCGACATTGAGTCCAGAGGGTGTTTCTTGTGTCTGACTCTGCCCCGTCGCTGAAGACAGTCGCATTATGAACACCTGACGGATTTTGAGCGAGGAAGGATTGTTGGGATGCGAGAAGCTGAATTTTCCTACCGTGAAATTGCCATTCGTACGGGTAGAAACGCCAGCACAGTGACGCAAAAGCGGATAGATGAGGCTTGGATGCACAGGAATACGGGAAATGGACCGTAAAATCGCACGAATGCAGGATATGACAGACACCTCTACCGCATGTCAGTGACCGATCGCACAGCAACACCCACGGTGTTAGCGCAGCAGTGGAGCACTGTCACAGGTCAGGTTTTGTCCTCCCGCACAGTTCAATATAGTCTTATTAAGAGAGGACTGGTCTCTAGCAGCCCACTGCTGTGCACTTTTTTGACTCTCAACCACAGACGCCTCAGGCTGCAATGGGGTCTCGAACACAGACACTGGAGCGCTGATTTACAACAGGTCGTGTTTTCTATCGAGTTACGATTCAACTTAATGCACTACGATGGTTCAATATGTGTTCGAAGACACCGCAGTGAACGGCACCTTGCAGCGTTATATCGGCCCAATGGCAAGCGTCATAGCTTGAGACACCATTGGGTTCAATTCACGATCTCGCCTTATTCGAATTGAGGGAACCCTCAAAAGCCCGCGTTATATCAGGGATGTTTTAGGTAATACCCCTTCCTTCAAGGTTGTCCTGGCGCTATATTCAAGCAGGACAATGGTCGGCCACACGTGGCACGGAATGTCCAAGACCTCTTGTATTCACAGCAGATACCGCTTCTTCTCTGGCCAGCACGTTTGCCGAATGTGACCCAAATCTAACATGTCTGGGACATAGTAGCCAAGCAACTGGACCGTCAAGAGCCTCCACCTCCGCCAGTCACAACAAATGAACTCTGGTCTCGCATAGAAGCAGCCTAGAAGGCTTATAACGAAGTGAATTTCTCCGTCATTTTTATCCGCGCCAGGATTCGAACCCGGGTCCCCTCATTCCGGAATAAGTTGCTCTACCAATTGAGCTACGCGGACATTTTATTCTGATTCCTATCTGTCTTTATGTCGTGTGCGTCCTTCTGGCAGGTACGTCACATCTCCTGGTACGTTACAGGCTATGTCGCAAGACAATATCAAAAACCACTTCCATTGAATGCCACGCCATGTAGAGGCAGTTATTGTTGTTCGAGGTGACTTCATACGATGCAGAGTTTTGAAGCGAAAAAATCTCTCTACAAATGCAATCGGTTATCTCCTGTGACATGAGGAATCTGTGATATAAATTTCATTTGAATAGTGCGATTCTTTCTGGTGCTGCAGTTTTCACAAACAGTAGTATAATTTGTGTGATAGGTCATGTAACGTATACACTGACGGAAAAAAAAATCCCAACACCAAGAAGGGGTTGTGTTAGATAAACGATAGTTGGTAGGCGGTGAGAGTACATCTGTAAGATGACGTCTATGCAAATTTCGCGCTCGGCGCATACGTGTGGCGCTAGTAGCGCCCATCGGAACATGCAAAGCAGGTTTGCTGTAAATACGCGCTGTAACGTTCGTGAGCGTTAGTTATCGTTGAGATTCGACGTAGGGTGTTGATGTTAGTCAAGAATGCATTTAAGAAGACGAAGAAGCCATTATCAACAGCTCACGGAATTTGAACGAGGTCGTGTAATAGGTCTACGAGAAGGTGGATCTTTGTTCCGCAATATTGCAGAACGACTTGGCAGGAATGTAGCCACTGTGCATGATTGTTGGCAGCGGTGGTCAAAGGAAGGTACTGCCTCAAGAAGACCGGGTTCCGGCAGGCCACGTGGCACTACTGAGAGGGAAGACCGCCGTGTACGGCGTATGGCTGTGGCGCATTGTACCGCGTCTGCGGCAGCAATTCAAGCTGCAGTTGCCACCACAGTGACACAACCAACTGTTACAAATCGGTTACTTGAAGGACAGCTCCGAGCCAGACGCCCTGTAGCGTGCATTCCACTTACTCCAAACCACTGCCGTTTGCGACGTCAGTGGTGTCAAGCTAGAGCTCATTGGAGGACGGAGTGGAGATCTGTTGTGTTTTCTGATGAAAGCCGGCTCTGCCTGGGTGCCAGTGATGGCCGTGTGTTGGTTAGAAGGAGGCCAGGTGAGTGCCTGCAACCAACCTGTCTGCGGCCGAGACACACTGGACCTACACTTGGAGTTATGGTCTGGGGAGCAATTTCCTATGACAGCAGGAGCACTCTCGTGGTTATCCCACGCACCCTGACGGCACAGTTGTACGTCGGTCTGGTGATTCTACCTGTTGTGCTGCCATTCATGAACAGCATTCCAGGGGGTGTTTTCCAACAGGATAACGCTCTCCCGCATACCACTGTTGTAACCCAACATGCTCTACAGAGTGTCGACATGTTGCCGTGGCCTGCTAGATCACCAGATCTTTCACCAATCTAGCACGTATGGGACATCATTGGACGACAACTCCAGCGTCACCCCCAACCAGCATTAACCGTCCCTGTATTGACCGACCAAGTGCAACAGGCATGGAACTCCATCCCACAAACTGACATCCAGCACCTGTACGACGCAATGCATGAACGTTTGCGTGCTTTCATTCAACATTCTAGCGGTTACACCGGTTATTAATGTACCAGCATTTAACATTTAAAATGGGTCTTCTCGCGCTTACAATAAGCTGTGATCTTGAAACCTTAATCGATTAAATATGTTACCTATACAAATGTATTGCCGCCATTTCATTCCTCTACAACTATTTTTTCGTGGTTTTGGGATTTTTTTTTCCGTCAGTGTATTCTATTTTAACTTTCCTTTTGAGTTTCTTTTTCTATGTAAATTTGAGTTTGTTCTCTTAGATATTTTGAAACCGTAAGGTTATGTTTTTTGCCTCAAATGAGAATGTCGGAACAAGAGAATGCTGGAATGCTGGAATACACCCCCTGGAATGCTGTTCATGAATATCAGCACAACAGGTAGAATCACCGTACGTGTGGCCGGATAAAAACGATAGATAAAAAGACAGTGCAGCGGCTGTTTAAGGGGATTGATGTTGATGTTATTGATGATAGACGTGCTGTCATAATGTGTTTGGATGTTAAATCACTGATACTGTATTGAGTACGTCAATAAACTGGATGTGAGTGTGGAGTACAAACTATGCAAGCAAAGTAAACGTATTTGTTAGTACTACAATTGACCTCTTTCTTGTAATGCGTATGCGCACCTTCTAATGTTACATTGACTTTATCACACGTAACGTAATTACTGACCTAAGGACTAAGTAACAGCGGAGAGAAAATTACGTTATAGTCATTAATCTGCATTATTTTTGTTAGGGAAAATAAATTTTCCGTTCAAAATGATAAATGTATTTGCTTTTTGTATCAAGATTCTCACGTGAAACAAGTTGTGACGTACCTGCCAGCAGGACGCACACGACATAAAGGCAGATAGGAACTTGTTCCGGAATAAGCGGCCTCGGGCTCGTATCCTGGCGTAGACCAAAAATGACGGCGAAATTTACTTCGTTATAAAGTACATCAAATAGATAGAAATTGTGTCTACATAGAGTATTGTTTCCAAATCCTAATTTTAATGCTGTTTCGAAATACAAAGCAGTTTGTTGGTGGAGGTAAATATACCGCTACTATTTAGTCGCTAAACAGACGTGTTTTAAATTCTGGGCCATGAAAAAAATGAAAAACGAATTGGAACCACTGTTCTCATAGTCAGTTATATATTTTTTTCTTTTACCAAATTTTGGTAGTGTTTGCACGCACTTCCAGGTTTTACAAGTTGTGTTGACGAAATCAAGAGTCACTAAAAGAAACGACCCGTACGTGGGCAACAGGAATGCTGATGCTTCAGAGCATGCCATTTGACTTGAAGATATTTATTTTGGGAAATTAATGAGAAGTTGATGTAGCACATTCTGAGTGATGGCAGTTTTACTGATTACATGTTTTCTTTTCGTCGTGTTGAGTTTGAGCGGAGAAATAAGTTTGAATGTCAAAGCTTATTCATAGTAGGCCGAAAATATTTTCTTTTCCTGTTTTACAATACAGAAGCGCGCATAAATAGTTTGCTCCTGATCTAAGTAGCTGAAGATTGAAATCTTCAGGGAAGATGTAAGCTGTTAGAAAATTCCAAAGTTTCTTTTGGTGGCTGGGATGGTAACGACCGCATTGAAGAGCTCTAAGGACTATGGACAATCTCCCATCTCTAATTTAAGGGCACTGGTTTCAGGGAAGAGGGAGAGCCCCACTTCTATAAGACAAACACACCATCCATACCAAACGCGGGATTTTAGCCCGGGCACATCTAGGACAAATGATTCGAAGTAAGCACTTCGTTCCACTCGGGCAGCGGGGCGGCTTCCAAAATTTAAATCTAAAAGGACTGTGTGAGTTGTCAAGGGGTTTAGTAGACATCTAATCAAATGGGCTCAAATTGAGTTTTGGCGGAAAATTGGATGAGATGGGACTAGGCCTACAACTTCTGAAATCAATCTACGTGTATGGTAGTGCTAGTAAAAGACGCTTTTGATTTGTTTGGACGTAAGCCCTAATGCGCTTAAAAGCTAGCGTCATAAAAGCATAAAAAATAAATATTCAAGGAAGATGGGAAACCAAAAAGAAAGATTAATAACAGTAATTTTGTGATCCACTGGAAAATAATCGTTACCTTAAGGTCATTTCTACATTTCTTTCAAAATATGACGGAAATTTTATATCATCACAATGACTACGACGAAATTCTATTTTTCCTGCAATTTGAATCTTATTACATGATAGATATCTATTTCGGAGTATAATGATCAAAACTGGTTTTTGCGGCCATCAGTTTACTGCACTCATCCCAACTCTCATAAAGAAATACCTCAGGAAGACCCGCTCAGATTGATAATTTCAGTTAGATCAAAGTTCGTTGGAGTTATTATTTAACTGTAAGAAACATATTATGAGACTCAATTTATGTCGTGCACGCATTAATCTGAAATACTGTAAAACTTAAAGATTAAGTTTTACTAGAAGTGTTTTTTCAAACCGTCTGCTTTTCAGAGCCGCTATTCAGATCAATGATTTCTTTTCCCGAAAATCACTCATAGAATGCACAGCCCTGTGCAGATGTGAGAATAGGCACGAGATATAGATGTATGAATATGCAGTACGGTGATGAGTAACGTCGTATTCAAAAACGTGTTAAATTTTCTAACAGGTGGCTAAATTTTTTTAGGGCTCCACTATTAACTTAAAAAATCTAGAGGGTGCCACCCCACCCCAAAATTTCTTGCCATACTGCCTTCCACGTTCGTTGCGAA
The DNA here is from genome assembly GCA_039090855.1 of Macrothele yani. Classification (NCBI taxonomy): domain Eukaryota; kingdom Metazoa; phylum Arthropoda; class Arachnida; order Araneae; family Macrothelidae; genus Macrothele; species Macrothele yani. The sequence continues at coordinate 5,190,136 of CM077007.1, forward strand.
AAATACCAGAAACATATATTCATATTTTTAATTTTTCAGCGTAGTATTTTTCTGATTTCTGACTGGGAAAGGAAGGAGTTCTTGGTTATTTCTCAGATAAAATATTGGAAGTGAAATGAAATTATTTTAACAATGAAAGCACAGCGAAACCCTATAAAAAATCAACATTTATTCCTACTGAGAAGAAATAATTGTACGTTTAAGAATACACATACCATAAATAATCCAAAATTATTTTCAAAAACAATATAACGAAGCGGTAAGAAAAAGGAACATACCTCGTAATTGTCTATTTAGGCTTTATTTGTAATAATAATATTGCTAAACATATAAAATAAAAAAAAGGGGAAAAATAAAATTAACCATTGCAGTTCTTAGTAAGGTTTTTGATCTGCTTGGAAATCACGAGTTCACCAGTGTGTTGATCTGTTGTATCTGTCTGAAGTGCCGCTCTAAATTAAATTTGAAAAGTAAAAAAAAACAAAAAAACAAATAAAACGCTTTCAGTTTTTAGTGATGGTTTTGATCTCTTTTACTTAAATGAATTGAATTTGTTATAGAGTAATCGGGTAGAGAAAAAGATACCAAGACATATCTAAGTACGCTGTTTCTATAGGAAGGAAAATGCTGCTTAAGCTTCCACATGCTTTCTTTGAAAAAAATAATTAATTGTTCTCATTCAGTGATTATCAAATTTTAGTCACAAAGCGTCTCACGAAATTCCAGCTTAATTGCTTGCCGGAAATGAAAAATATTATGGAGTTTTTGTGTATGTGTCAGCATAAAACCGTTCTAACTTAGTCTGGGTTGACAATTCTTATCCTTGGATACTCGTCACCTTTCTTTTGCTGAAGTTAAAAGCCACTGGTTTCACACAAATACATAATTCTTTCCCAATTTTCAAAAAGAGCTGGCGTAATTAGAGAATTGATGGCAACGATGTGACAAAAATTGAGGGGTCCTACAAGAAAATGTCAGTAATGGAACGCTCTCCTGATGAAATATCCAGGAATAGTTTTTTCTTAAGAACAAAATAATTACTCATCGCAAATACAGAGGGTCAGTTCAAAGTTTTGCTATATTTGCATGAACGCACGTGCTGTGGCATGTCACGTGCTTAAACTAGTTCAAGTCGCGCACTGCAGTCACTCGAAAGGGATATAAAGTGCTAGTCGTTGCTGTGAACAGCATTGCATGTCGTCGTTCTGTCTGTGGTTGGTACGCCTAAAAGATGAACAGCCACAACCGTCTAATTAGGAAACTTTTGCTTTACGCGTTTGAACTTGACCATAACGCTGCTCAAGCAACACGAAACATTTGTCATGCGAAAAGGGAAGGTTCCGTAGTTCACAGAACCGCAACCAGATGGTTTAAGATATTTCGCTCAGGTGACAGAAACCTCGACGATCAGCCAAGGCCAGGTAGGCCGCAAACCGTGGATTTGGAGGTCGTGCGCCAGGCCGTAGAGGCGAATCCAAAAATCAGCACTCGGAGATTATCAGGCCAGCTGGGCATATCACAGACCACTGTGGCTCGTTACCTTCAGCACCTCGGCAAGGTCTATAGGAGCTGCCGCGTTGTCCCTCACGAACTGACGCCAGCTGAAGCAAACCGCCGAGTGGAAGTGTGCACGAAACTCCTAGAAAACCAGCCCAATGTACGTTTCATTAAGAGAATTGTTACGTGTGATGAAAAGTGGGTCTATTTCCGTAATCCTAACGCACAACGGCAGTGATTGAGCCCGGGTCAGCTTCCTGAACCTGTTGCCAAACGTGGGCGCTTCGAGCACAAGGTGGTGCTCTGCGTCTGGTGGAATTTCGAGGTGATAATCTATTACGAATTTGTCCCAGACGGCCGGACCATTAACGCTAACCTCTATTCTGAACATCTGGAGCGGATGTATGCCGTTTAGGAGCAGAAGTACCCGGTACTGATGTACAGAAAACCAGCTCTCCTACAGCAGGACAACGCTAGGCCTCATGCCGCGCGAACGACCCGGGCAAAACTCCAGGAACTTGAGGGCATCCAACTGATGCCACACCCAGTATATAGTCGACATGTTACTTGTTCCGGTCCATGGTCCACTTCCTTTGTGGGTGGCACTTCAACAACCAGCAGGAGGTGGCAGCTGGGGTGAAGGAGTTCTTCGACTCGAAGGACAAGAACTGGTGTAGCCGCGGTATCGAAGAACTGGCAAACAGATGGCTAAAGACGGCGCAACACAATGACTTGGCTTTGAATGCTAGTCAAGTTCGTCATAAAGGTACGTATGAAGACATAAAGTGATCCAAATATTGTAAACCTTTCGAGTCGACCTCTGTAACTCTTTAAAATCCCGAATAAACTACACAGTTATCACCGAATGAAAACGCATTCCTTTTGATTATGAAAAAAAATGAAAAAAATGGCGCAATATTTTAAAAGCAAAATACTTAACTAAAGGAAATTTTAAGAAAAAGATAGGTGAAAAGTGCAATAAAGAAACCTGCATACATTATACACAGGCGCGCAAAAAATTAAGGACGAGACGATTTTTCGAATGTAACGTCGTGCAGAAGTGCTCCACATCGACTCAAATTACACCATAAGATTCCCAAGATGTAAGAATATGGGATAAGTGAGCAAAACTGTCCAGACAAGGAATCCAAAGGATACAAAGGCTCTTCATTGAAAAGGTAGCTTCGAGCACAACTGGACAGAAGACAGAAATGTCCATGTGCAGACGGCTGCCAAGAAAAATCCAGTCTTTAGTAGGAGATATGATCACCCCTGACTGCGTTGCAGGATTTACAACGTCTGTCCATGCTGAGGACGAGGTTGTCAAGGAGCTGTTGAGGCATCGCTGCCCATTCCAATTGTAGCACCAATCGCAGCTGCGGAATCGTTGCTGGCGGCTGGTGACGTGCTGCCAAGTGTCTCCCGAGAAGGTCACACAGGTGTTCGATTGGATTTAGGTCCGAGGACCTCGCGGGCCAATCCATGCGTTGAATACCTTCACTCTCCTACAGCTCTGCGACAGCCACTGTACAATGAGGTGTAGCGTTTTCGTCCATGAAGAGGAATTCAGGACCCACAGCACCTCTAAACAGACGCACGTGAGGCAGGAGAACCTCGGTACAATAGCGGACACCAGTGACTGAACCTCCTTGGAAGATGTGGAGGTCAGTACGGCTACCAAGCATGATACCGACCCAAACGAAAACTCCGCCACCTCCAAACCGGTCCTTTTCGATGTTGTTGGAGGTGTGATTGCGTGTTCCCTGCTCTCTCCAGATGTGTATAGTCCAGAATCGCTCGTCAGACTAAATCGGCTCTCATCTGTAAAGAGAACTCGACCTTATTACTGATGTGTCCAGTTCTTGTGTTCCTGGCACCACAGAAACCGCCGTCTCCGATGAGCAGGCGTTAATGGCATACACCGTACTGGTCGTCGTGCAAATAGACCACCTTTGTGCAGCCTCCTGGCCACGGTAAAACACGATAACGGACGTCCAGTTTTCTGTTGCATGTGACCTGCGATTTCTCCCGCTGTTTACCGTCTGTCTCTTCTCGCCTGTAGTACAAAATACCGGTCGTCCGCCGCCGTGGTTGCTCGTGGACGACCACTGCTAAACTCCCGGACAGCTGTTCCTTTCGTTTGAAATGCTCTCCAAGCTCGTGAAATGATGCTGTGAGCGATCCCGAACTCCTCGGCCACACTAGTCAGACTTCGACCTTCTTTCAACTTCCCAATGACGCGACCTCGGGTAAAGTCATCCAGATGTCGTCTACTGGATTGCCTGTTGGCCATATCACACGGTGGCAGCAACTCGACATCGTTCAAACCGATGTACACCGTGCAATGGCTTTCACCGAATTGCTGAGCGTACACCGTCCGTGTGCTTTATACCCTCCCGACACTCCCCCTACGTCATGCTGCATATATGCGCATGCCCTACCGTACCGGACCCTAGTCTATCTCCTGAGTGGTCTTTCGGTCCGTTCTGCCTGCTCGTTCCGCTGTTATGCTAATTTCTCCTCTTCGTTCTATAACGAAGTAAATTTCTCAGTCATTTTTGGTCTACGCCGGGATTCGAAACCGGATCCCCTCATTCCGGAATAAGTTGCTCTACCAATCGAGCTACGCGGACATTTTATTCTGATTCCTATCTGCCTTTATGTCGTGTGCGTCCTTCTGGCAGGTACGTCACATCTCCTGGTACGTTACATCATCTCCCCCTTATTTTTATTATTATTATTTTTTTTTTGAAGTGCTGGAGAAGGGATTCTCTTATTTTTCCTATCTCGCGGTGTGGAAATAACATCACACCATTGCGAGATTTTGAACGGTCGGGTCATCCGGATAGTTCGGGCGCCATTATAACGAAGTAAATTTCTCAGTCATTTTTGGTCTACGCCGGGATTCGAACCCGGATCCCCTCATTCCGGAATAAGTTGCTCTACCAATTGAGCTACGCGGACATTTTATTCTGATTCCTATCTGCCTTTATGTCGTGTGCGTCCTTCTGGCAGGTACGTCACATCTCCTGGTACGTTACAGTTCTTAATTTTTGCACACCAGTGTACATACAAGTATCACACGAGTGAAACGAAACAACCAAAGACACCCACTTACGAATTGCTTCAGAATAATGACAAATAACAAACAATAATATCTAATACGCATTGCTTTGAGAATAATTACACATTGTTTACTGTAAATCTCCGTCTGCGAGAACTTCTTTGGTTCATCGAATGTTCATTGTAACGGAGTCTACTGAAGCCACCTGCGTGTAGTGTCAAGATCTGAGTTGTTAAGCTACAGTTTTTGAGCTCGAATCAGCGGTTAGTAAGTAGAAAATTTCTGGTAAAAGGTACAAACTTGTTAATGGGGAAAAAAGCGCCAGCGAGCACTGCAAGTACATTTTTCTAAGGCACTGTTAAATTATTTATGGTGAAAATGTCCCCTTTTCGCTGCAATTGCACGTTTTTACCCCCGCAATTTTTTCTTGTTTAAAAAATTGACTAAACACATTTTTATCCTTTTTCAGAAAGTAGTCGTTGTTCACAAGATAACAACAGCACCTTCAATAAGATACCTAGCTTATGCTTAAATTACCTGCTACGATCTAGAACCCCAGGGGCATTTTTATGCAAATATTGTCAGAACAGAATGGTAGGAGAGAGAGTGCGGAATGCTACAGTATTCAAATTTTAGGTTGCATATTGCCATCACTTAGGCGCACGCGCAAAAGAAAGATACACGAGGAATTCGCCGAAACAATCATGCTCAAATGAGAGCTTTAATTATGCGCGTTTGGAAATACTACTGTCAGACACTAAATAACGCAGAGGTACCATTTGGCGGTTGGAAGATGCAATAAGATCGCTGGTATGCCGCAGTGCGGGTTCAAACAGACAGACAGACTTTGCAGAACTTTTTTGTGTATTCCAAAGATTCCATACTCGTTGTAGTGAGTAAGTTGATGACCCATCAACCTGCTCCGTCCAACTGCGGACACTGCAGGGTTCAATGAAACTAGCTATTCACGTTTACTGCCGTAAATGTTATGATACTATTCCCATCAGCAGGTCGGAGGGTCCGCGCGCCCGGATTCTTGGGAGGGTGGCGCGAACTGGGAGCGTACCCAGATGGACCGTGGATTCATTGAGACTTCCCTGGAAGATTCGATCGCCACGCGAACAAATGGGCTCGAGGCCTTTATTTAATTCAAACACAACACAGACAAAAGAGAAAAAAAGGCAAAATACACATCCAAACAAAGGCACATTGAATGGTGGCATGCAAGCCCAGAAGAAAGCACCTTCAGCGTTGCACAGACACAATTATGTGTGCGCAGAGCCGTTTAGAAGCAGCGACGGGTGATTAGTCATAACCAATACGTCGACGTTGTTGCTCAATTTCACCCTGAGACTAGGGCATTCCGTATCCAGACTCGAGTAGTCCGTTTGGAGTTTAAAGCTGAAGCGCTCATTTGCCTTCTGGCAGTTGGGGCAACGAGCTTCGTTGGGACAGTTCTGGTGCCTGTGACCCGCCTGGCCGCAACGGGTACAGGACTCAAACAAAGTTGGGCACTTTGCCTTATGGTGCCCAAACCCGTTGCATTTAAAGCAACGGGTCTCTCTAAGGAATTCTCTGCAGCGGAGACTCCTCCAGCGAAGATTTACTTTCGCTTTTTTTGAGAATTGTTTTGAAGTCCTCTGGGGCCAGTTCAAGCACCCAGTGGAATTTACCACTCTTCCCAGGAGGTTTTATGGGGAAGAGCACCCTGCACCTCTCAGGGTCTCGGAGTTCATTCTGCTTACGGAAGTCGAGCTCGACGGCTTCCGAGTTTTCACTGGAGTCCCCATAGACAATTATCATTGGAAGTTTCTTCACTGGCCGCTTAAGCTCGTATAGTGGATGCAGATACTCATTCTGTTCAAAGTAACCTATTACCTTGTCGACCCCTTCACTCTACTGGCATTCGATGAGCACCTCACCTTTGCTCACTCGTTTCAGTACTTTTCCTCCAACGTCTATCTTCCTCGGGTCGAAGTCAAAGGCCACCTTGTCCCAGAATTCTATTTGGGATGGCTTCTGGTCATCGAACAAAGATCTTCGCTCTTTCCACATTTATAAGTGAGTCACGGAAAACTTCTCATTGGCCGCCACCGGGAGTCGAACCCAGAGTCTTCCAGTTACGCGCCGGATATGCTTCCGCTACACCACAGCGGCCTCGAATTCCTCCAGACTCACACATGCTAACTGCCAAGCCAAGTTAGCAGGTTGCTTCTTGGAGCCCCGCACAATGCATCTTTGGTGAATCCCCAGCATTGTGCGGGGCTCCAAGAAGCAACCTGCTAACTTGGCTTGGCAGTTAGCATGTGTGAGTCTGGAGGAATTCGAGGCCGCTGTGGTGTAGCGGAAGCATATCCGGCGCGTAACTGGAAGACTCTGGGTTCGACTCCCGGTGGCGGCCAATGAGAAGTTTTCCGTGACTCACTTATAAATGTGGAAAGAGCGAAGATCTTTGTTTGATGTTCCTGGTCCACGTTAATTGTATGTATTAATTAAGGCTCCTGGTCCTTTGGATAGATCAGGAGCATATGCTGCGATAGGGGTTTTGCATTCCCGCAGTCTGGCTTTGCTTCGACAGCTTCGGCGTAAGTTCGCTGTCTAGCCTGCCTGGACTCACTCTGTTGCGTCTCCATCAGTCTTCCCTTCAGTTGCTGTACCTCAAATTGCTGTTTAATTAGGGTTTCCTGCATCCGATCAACAATCGGGCGCAGTTGACCCTACTCTGGTATTTGGACTGTCCAACAACTCGTTCATTTGTTTGAAGAACCCACAGAAATCATCTGAGCTTGCGCTTGCCAAATCCTCTGTGCCTCCGTCCCCCGTGATTAGGTTCTGGAGGCCCTAGCGAGATGGATTTCGCTCGTCTGGCCCCGCACTTGCCCAACTGATGTGGAGTAGGGGGAGGGGGACCGGCCCGACGACGACAGGGCGGGGACTTGGATCGGCGGGAGCTGTAGCTCTGACAAGAGCTGTTTTCGTTAGAAGTTCGATCTCGTTTAAATGGCAGGCGCACCTGCTCTTTGGCTTCAATCACAATCGTAGATTCTTGACTGCTCGCTTTCCGGGGATGCTACTGATCCGCCGGTCTTGTCGCGAGTAAATGGGAGATGCCATAGAACGACCGAGAAATGGGTTTTCAAGGAAAAGTGTATCGGCAGGATCAACATCCCACAAAAAACGCTCGCAGAAGCCCCACAATATCCGTATACGTAATTTATGCGCGTAATTTTCCAAACCACAGTAAATCTGTCCCACCTAAAGAATTTGTTTGGATTTATTTTGGAAATTAAGTACTTGCTTTTGAATTGCTTCGTACTCGCAATATGCTACTCAGGGCAGTCAGCTTAAGGCATTTGTCTTCGTAACCGTGTGACTGGATGATGATTTGTTTTTACGAATGGTTTAGTACCATTCTTTGCATGACCGCGGGACTTTCTTGGTATGACACGCTGGCACGACCGCGGGACTTTCTTGGTATGGCACGCTGGCACGACCGCGGGATTTTCTTGGTATGGCACGCTGGCACGACCGCGGGACTTTCTTGGTATGGCACGCTGGCCCGACCGCGGGACTTTCTTGGTATGGCACGCTGGCCCGACCGCGGGACTTTCTTGGTATGGCACGCTGGCCCGACCGTGGGACTTTCTTGGTATGGCACGCTGGCACGACCGCGGGACTTTCTTGGTATGACAGGCTGGCACGACCGCGGGACTTTCTTGGTATGGCACGCTGGTACGTAGAGGATTTGCACTTTCACAGCTTGCTGTAATTTTTCTGCATTCGAGTAGCTGGTTTGTTGTATTTTTGTGTAGACACGGGCGATACCACGTGCTTGGTAATTATTCTCATAATGCAATCAGTGTTTGTTTTCTTGCTACCCCTTTTCTCGGTTTCATTTGGAGTGTTGTGAACTTGTCATCTGCAAGACCAGGGGGACGCAGACTAACTCCGCAATGTGCGCGAATGTACAGTGCGAACACGTCTTCCAATCTGTAGATATTTCCACTATTCTTGGGAAATCTAGTAATCAAATCACTTACAAGCTGCCTTCTGCTGAACACAGTTTTTCCATGAGTATATAAAACGCTAAAAGATCCTAGAGCGCGTGCGTTTGTTTACCTTGCGTGAAGAACGAGGAGTCCCTGTTGATCCGAAGTGTGAGTGGGAGGAGCTGTGAAAAGGAAGACTGTTATGCGTGGATTTGTCCCGTTTGCATGAAAATCAAATACAGGAAAGGATACAATTTGGGTTGTCTTTCCGTCCATCTGTCACTCTTGCAAGAATGATACTTTTATTTTGAAATGCTGAGATTTTCCTTTTTTACCATGGACGGAAAGAACTGTAAATATTTCAGACATCTTTCCTTCCGTCCTCCGATCGTCACTTAACCTACCTCTCCGTTTGTCGAAATTATTTTTTCTCTTCTACCTGCCAGATTGAAGAAATTATTTCTGTGAGTTGTAGGAACAGACATGCACGCAAGATTACAAGTGTCTATTCTTTCTGTTCTTCCCTTTATTGCGTCTGCAGAAACAACGCTTGTGGCCCTTAGAAACGGATATATAATTTTTGCGTATGAACGTATGGACAGAGAAACAAACTGACTAGCAGATGGTAAGAATGGAAAGATGTCTAAAACCTTGAAAAGTTTTTCTCTATGGCGCAGAGAATGAATTTTAAAAATCCGACATTTTAAGCGGAAGTACCGTTTTTGCAGTCATACAGAAAAACAGATGGTGGGAAAGACATACGCCGATGAGCTATTCCATTATGACCACCCCAAACCTAGAGAGATGAGCGAGCCTGGAGACGGAACGGTGGCGCATGTGAAATTCACATAGCAGTATATAAACAAGCCGAGGACCGGCTTTCGGTTAGTAGAGTGTTCGGAGTCAGAATGGGAAAAGCTGCCAATTTATCGGAGTTTGAAAAGGACAAATTGTGATGGCACGGCACCTCGGGGCTACGATCCCGGAAACGGCGAGGCTTGTGGGTTGTTCACTTGCTGCTGTAGTGAGTACGTATCAAAAGTGGTGTTCAGATGGCCAAACGACAAATCGCCGTCCAGCTGTGTGTCATCCGCAGCTCATTGATGCCAGAGGGAAGCCGAGACTGTCGCGCATTGTTCACAGCAACCGCAGGTCCACAGTGCGACAAATCACCCACAGCTACAACAGTGGTGATCAGGGCAATGTGTCACAGCGCAGAGTTCTTCGTAGTCTTCTGCGAATGGGCCTGGGTAGCTAAAGACCCGCCGGGTCCTCATGCACACTGCACGTGATCGCCAACAACGCATGAAATGGACCCAAGATCATCGAGATTGGACTGTGGATGATTAGAAGAAAGTGGCCTGGTCTCAACAATCAAGATTTCTGGTGCATCACGTAGACGACCGAGCGCGGATACGCAGATAACCAACGGAGGCTATGGTACCTGGATGCACCGTTGCGCGGAAACAGGCCGGTGGCAGTGTTTTGCTGTGGGCGATGTTTTCTTGGGACACTTTAGGCCCCATTATCCTAATAGAGCAATCCCTGACAGCTGTCAGGTATCTGAACATCGTTGCGAACCAAGTTCACACATTAATGAGAACTGTGTTCCTTGTTGGTGATGGCCATTGCCAACAGGATAATGTTCCATGCTTCATTGCCAGAATCGTCAAGGAGTCGTTCGAGAAACATGCTGGTGACTTTCTGTTAATGCCCTGCATCCAAATTCATCTGACATGAACCCAATCGAAGATTTGTGGTTCGACTTGGAAAAGAGGGTTCGCGCTAAATCACCACCACCCCGAAATGTACGGGAACTGGAGGACCTGCTGTTGGCATTATGGTACCAGATACCCCAAGATACCTATCGCTACCTCATGGAATGGAAGCCTCGCCAAGTGGCTGCAGTTTTGCGGGCTAGAGGGGTTCTTACAGTTTATTTGTTAGGTGGTCATGTCATAATGGCTGATCCGTTTACATCGATAATTTTTTTATATCAGTCTCAGGATTTCTTCAGACTGGCTGTTAGAAATGGGGACATCATTTCTACCGGAAGATGGATAGACAGACGAACTGATGAATAGATGAACAGACTGAGAGTTTATAGGGAAAAACATGGAGGGAGGTGATAAAATATCCTGCCTATAGCCCTGACTTCTGGCCATGTGTGACGTATTAGTCAAATAAACAATGAAGCAGAAAAATGCTTGCCGGTGCTGTTCAATTGGAAGAGCAGCCGCTCCGGAATGGAAAGATGTGGATTCGAATCCCATTGTAGGTAAATTCGGCGCTCTGAAGAAATCATTACATGACAAGAAATCCACCTTAGACGTTGTTGTGCGAGTGACTGACCATCGGTGTTTCCATGCACAGTCAAGATCGTTTTATGAAACGGTATCCACCGTTTCGTCACACAATGGATGGGATAAGTACTTTAAACGTTGCGATGACTGAATTGACTTAATCCCATGTGCCCTTTGTGTAAGATGCTATGAACTCCGAACGGTTTCATTTGACTGTACCAAATACACGGTCGAGTCACATTATTGTGACCACCAGCTAATATCCAGATTAACCGCCGTGTGTAGCGCGGACAGCAGCTAGACGAGCCGGGAGTGACCCAAGAAGGTGATGGAAGGTGTTCACAGGCATGTGGAGCCATGGTGACCGTAGTGCATCTGACAGCTGCTGAAGGGTGCGTGGTATAGGATTCTCAGAGCGAACAACACGATCGAGGTGGTCCCACAGATGCTCAATTGGGTTTAAGTCTGGAGAATTAGGGGGCCAGGGAAGTACTTTGAAGTCTTCATCGTACTCTTCCAACCACTCTCGGATATTTCTAACGGTGTGACACGTCGCATCGTCGTGCTGGAAGATACCCCCCCCCAGGGAAGATAATCAGAATGTGTGTTCGTGGTCTGCAAGGATAGATTCATAACAAAGTTGGTCCATAGTGCCTTCCACAGGTATGAATGGACCCAGGGAATGGCACGAAAACATTCCCCAAACCATAACGCTGCCCCCTCCAGTTTGTGTTCTGCCAGCAATGGTTGAAGAGTGTTTGTTCTCCGATGTTTCTCGCTTTATACGCCAACGTTCGATGAAGCAGAAAACGTGACTCATCGGAGAAGGCAATCTTTTGCCAATCAGCGGAGGTCCAATTCCGATACTGCCATGCAAATTTAAGCCTTTTCTACCGATGCACCTTCGTTAGCATAGGTGCAGTGACCATCTGTCTGAATCGGAGCCCCATATGCAGCAGGGTACGCTGAACTGTCGTTTTAGACACACTTCAGATAGCCCCCTGGTTCATTCGGCCAGTGAGTTGCTCCACTGTAGCGTGTCGAACGGCCCTCACGCACCTTTACAGCCGACGTTCAACTCTCACACCAATGGCACGTGGTGCTCCGCAGTTTCCACATCGCTTATTCGCAATGGCGTCATTTCTCCAATCACGATACAGTTTAACCACAGTAACACGCGAACAGTTCACAAACTGTGGTTTCAGAAATACTGCAACCTTTGGCCCGAAAGCCGCTAATCATCCCTTCTTTGCAAATCTGATAAATCACTCCTTTTATCGATTACAGAAACGATTGATATGTTTTCAGAATGCCTACAGCACACCTTATATACCCTCCAAGCCAGCGCACGACACCTGCATTCTTTCATTGGCTACGCGCTGTTGACGTCAAAAGTAGGAGGTGGTCATAATAATGTGACTCGACTGTGTAGTTGAAATGCGCTATCTTTTTGAAATGGCATTACTGGAATACAATTCTTAAGCGTGACACTGAAAGTCATTTAAATATATCCGCGAGATAAAATTGCCGGTTTAGATGTTGCCATTTCTTCTTCTGCTCCAGTAATTATATGATCACCAGAATTGGAGGACAAAAGTGGTATCCATATCCTACTTTTGGGTAGGATATGGATAGCACTTTTGTCCTCCAATTCTGGTTTCTTTCGGTCCCTGGAGTCGATAACTCAAAACTAGGGATGGGTTATTTCTGTGGCCCTTAACGCTGATAGGCGTCCCCAAATTACCTGGATCACGAAGTTTAACGATGAATGGATTTATCTCGCTGCTTGCGTGCGTATTCGCCTGCAAGGATAGCCAGTTACATTCACTATCCCCGAATTAAGACGGTGGGAATAATTTGAAATATATTACGCAGAAGAGGAGAATTCCATATGGCGAAATTTGTCATACTATGCATATTAGAAACACTTCATAAATATTCAGTACAGTTCCAAGGGTCGCACTCTTGTGAATAAAAACCCTGCTGTAAGTAATTGCATTTTAGCAGTTTATTTCCCTTAATGACGATTTCAGTAACTTAGTCTTGTTTATGAATTATTGCGTAGCTTATCTTTTTACTCTACGTAACAGAATAATATTATTTTTAATTTGGCATTTTTAGGTTTCCTCTTGCACGAATTTTGCAAAATAACTGTCCGTTAAAGTACTCTATATATTTTGTCATTCAACAAGAGAAAAATATTAGTACATCCTTCATGTTTATGATTCGCTATTTAAACTAAGCAAAGCTCTAATTCTCCGCTGTGTACAGTTGAGTGAGAAGTCGTGTTTCTCTTGAAGTTAACCAGAGGACTGACTGCCTTCGAAACGTTTTGCATAAAACTTCCTCATCCCTAAGTTGCCGTGTTTGAAAACATCACAGACTAGCGAGTGCTACATTCTTTTGGCATCCTTCCAGGCTTACAAATCACCTGGCGTTCACACACTGTTCTGTTGGAAATATCTGCAATTACCTCGGAAACAGCTGTGCATGGCTCATAATTGATGCTATAAATCCCAGAAGCACTCCTTTCGGAGTAAGACCTTTTTGATTCTGGGCGACGAAGCCGATAATTACAACCCGCTGTCCTAAAGCAAGTTATGGAAAAATTACGAGAAGTAAGATGAAAGGGAATTGCGATAACACAAGGAATTAATAGGGATCGTGAAGTCACCAATAGCCAATAAATAAATCACTTTACACATAAAATAACCCTCGGCAACATATGAAACTGCATCGTCGGCACTTTGTAATTATTTTGATCAGCATTTGTATTGAAATAGAAAATACAGTGTTTTCATAAGTAGCAGCTTTAACTTTTGGATAACGTCATGCATAAATTAACAAATGAAGGTCACAAAATAAATGAAAATATTTAACTTGCGATCGATGAAATAAATAATCAAATTATGCTGCGGTTCATGTAGCAAACACAAATGTCAGACTTCCTTTTGATTCTGGGCGCAATAAAATCTGGGTGAACAAATACCGCAGATACCGCAATGAATTCTGGGTGAACAAATCAACAAAATTAAAGAACTGAAGAGTTGGAATACCAGTCTCGTGTAAGAGTAATAAAAAAATGTGCTCAATAAAAGTTCAATCTTCAGAAAACTTTGATAGTCGAAGCTTTGCGCTATTGATTACTGTTTCTAATTTATTATTTTGAAACAACAACAACAAAACAAAATGGCTGGGCACACGAGAAGGTATGCAAATGATATCCAATGGCTTACACGAGCAAAAAGGAATGATAATAATAACAACCATATCGTGTACACTTTAAAGCCTGATGGCCACAACTCTTGATAGCAAAAACATACGCGAACAATGTCGGTGCCGCACAGATGATTTAATATTGTAAGCAGCAAAGCTTCAAAAATTTTAAAACATTTTACTTCGTGATTATAGAAAAGAAATATTTTACTTTGCATTCTCACTTTATAATTACAGAAATGAAATATTTTACTTTGCACCTCTTTGCAGAGTAAGAGAAGATTACTTCTTACAGGCTAGGAATCGTCAACAGGTAAAAAGCTGCGAAAAACATTATACACGAGAAAACATAATTTTCGAAATCGCTGTAGCGCTGCGGCTTTGGTAACATGTTCAATGCATGCGCACTCCATGTCAAGATAATGGGAAAAAACACTCCGAACTCTTTCTGATTCTGAAGCCAAGCTGGCAGGTGTTTAGTTGTTTTAATCTTAGACTTCTTTGGAAATTAAGCCGTCTAAGAAAGTGGAGAAACATCTTTCGCCCTTCACTAACACCAACGAAAACAAGAAAAAACAAAAACAAAGTAAAACACACCATCTCACTGAGAACTAAATTCAGAAATACACAAAGTAGACAAAACATTAGAGACGGGGGTGATGGGTAGTTGACATGAGCATCCCCCGCACAGATGGAAACGGGTCACAGGTCAACGGGTCGACAATTTCTTGCGGATTCAATGGGTCGGGTAAAGGTGTCCCTGACCCGATTTTATTCCCGTTTTATTTTTGAAAAGAGAAAAATATATTCCAAAGAAAAATGCGCGTTGTGGAATTCTGTAGTTGATACTGGTGCCCACGGAGTGAATAATGATTTGCCATGCAAAAATATTGTCGTCTTTTTCTTAAAGCAATGAAGATTTCCACCGACCGACGTCAGATGCACCGACACCATATCGCAAAAAGATACTTCCTTTGCGTCGAGATTGTCCAGGGCAAGGTAAAGGCAAACGTCATTCGCCTGCTTCTCAGCTGATTCACTCTCTCCGTGGGAAGTTTGCTGTATGACTAAGAGTTACTTTTCACATCGCACATTTTACACTGAGCATTCAGATGTTTTCGATTGATGTGCTAACATTCCGGTCCCATGACATGTCATGTCGAAATTAACTCCTTATTTGTTAATATGGATGGATTTAATATTAAGGAGGTTGAGAAAGGCGTCGAGGCCAACAAGTACGTGCTTGTTGAAAACCACAAGGGGAAGAGTGAATGCTGGAAATTGTTTCGTGTCATTAAGGAACTCGTGAATAATTCTGTGTTGTTTGGTCTTGCTTGTTGTTCAAAATGTAGAAAGTGTATAATTACAAAGAAAGATGTTGTAGCGTAAAAGTCTTTTCTACTTCTACGCTGTTTTAACACATCAACATACTCAGAAATAGTTACCAAATGAAAGAAACCTTAACGGCCAGACGAAACATGTAAATAACACAAGTCAACTTACGGAATTCATAGCTTTATTCAGGCTGTAGTAGCACTTCCATAACTGAACGATAACATCACAATGTACTCCACACACCACACATTATCACAACAATAATAATCAGTTTACAATCCAACGCTCGTAATAATCGCTCTCTTACAACGCTCTCGAGCAACTCTCTCGATGGTACAACGCTCTCAAGCAATAGATCAGTCGTCGTTTTTATCTCTTGTTCTTATCAAGATCAGGCATACGTCACGTGCATTCAACCTCAATTGTGTTGCCAAACGTATTCGTTTGAGGGAAAAGATATTTCGTTAAGCGTGAAGAATACTGAGAATAAACTCAAGATTTACATAGGGAAAGCAACCAAAAAAGGAAAGTTAATCTAGAATATACGTC
This sequence comes from Macrothele yani, assembly GCA_039090855.1. NCBI lineage: Eukaryota > Metazoa > Arthropoda > Arachnida > Araneae > Macrothelidae > Macrothele > Macrothele yani. Next base: position 5,206,089 of record CM077007.1, read on the forward strand.
ACAATGTCGACGGTGTAATAAAAGATTATGGAACCAAAAATCTAACGGACCATTTGAAAGTATACACACCTACATCAAATCGTGGAAAGAGTGAACAATCTAAATACATTAAAAAAAATACATTTCTGTAATCGTTAATAATGATCCCCATTTGTAATAGTGGCACTAAGAACTGCAGTAAAATTTAGCAAGTAACCAAATTTTTATTATTGAAAAAGGATTTCAGTTATTGGGACGAATATATATATATATATATATATATATATATATATATATATATTACGTTTATATATAAATTCAGTTTCGAATTTATAGTTCAAAGTAGATTTGTGTGGGTCAGTTACGGGTCCGGATCGAGTCGAATCCAGCTATGAGACGTCCGCGTCCGAAAATTTTGACCCGTTTCCAACTCTGATCCCCTGCGCAGAGTGGAACACACCCAAAACGAACGCTGACGATAAATAGGCTCACAGAAGGGCTTCCCAACAATGTAACCCAAACAACGAACGTGGATAACCGTGGTGATCTGAGCGACTTGATCGTGGACGCATTGTCGGCGCAAGAGAGAGATGGGTCATTCTATCACCCAAATGGTAAGGGCTCTAGGGTTCCCGAGGGTAACCGTATCAAGGGTGTACCGCGAGTATACCATGGACGGACGTAACATCGCTCAGAGAGCAAGCGGTGGCCTACCACAAGCCATTGATGACTGGGGTCGACGTAAACTATACAGACTCGTACAGAACGACCTCTTGGCAACGGCGGCGCAAATCACATTCAGGTTAAATGTCGGAGGCGCAATCAGCGTCAGCGAGCGAACGGTATGACGCACGCTTCATCCCTCGGCTACGGGGGCCGACGCCCTACTCGTGTGCCAGTGTTGACTGCTCGTCATGGGACATTACGCCTCGCCTGGGGACAGGAATATCAAAACTGGACTTCCGCAGAGTGGCGCCGCGTCGTGTTGTCAGATGAATCTCGTTTCCAGTTGTACCGATCTGACGGAAGAGTAAGGGTATGGCGTAGACAGCATGAAGCCATCGCACCCGTTGTGCCAGGTCGGCTCTTTTCGGGACGCTGGTTGCCCTGTATTGGATTGGGGAGCCTTTTGATGAGATCCATTACGTTCCTTAGTGTGTCTGGAGAGGTCTTTAGCCGCTGCGCGTTACCAGCATGCACTGGCTAATCAAATACATGATTGCATGGCCTTCGCGCATCTTGCAGAAAATGGTCTGTTTCAGCAGAACAATGCGCCACTTCACTGCGCTGCAACCATCCATGCATGGCTCGAGGAACACTCACATTAGTTTGGAACCATCCGGAGAGCTTTCCCAGGATTTAAACCCTGTGAAAGCTCTCTGGGACGCCGTGCAGCGGGACATCAGATCCATGAATCCCGGACCGACGTCTCGGGCGGAGTTGTAGACAATGTTGCAACAGACATAGCTCGCATTACTTCCAGAGACTCTCCGTCATCTGATGGAGTCGATGCCTCGCCGTATATAGGCTATTATTCGCGCCAGAGGAGGACGCTATTAAGTAGGTATCTCCATTATTTTGTCCATTGAGTGTATAAACGCTGTGACGCCGCGGCTTCGATCACGTGTTGAATGAATGTGCACTCCATGTCGAGATGATAAAAACCAACAACTTCGAGCTCTTTCTGATTCTGAAGCCAGGCTGGCAGATGTTTAGCTATCTTGAACTTCGACTTCTTGGGGAACTGAGCTATCCAGGAAAGGGGAGAAAGGCCTTCCGCCCTTCACTAATGCAAACGAAAACAAAAAAAAAAGCAATAAAAAAACAATGTAAAACACACTATCTCACTTAGAACTAAGTTCGGAAATATAAATACAGAGCCGAAATTTGTTCTTGTCGCCATTAAAATTGCTCGTCTGTAATGGCGAAAACTAATTAAATTGTTAAATTTAGGTAGTTACGTAGTTTAGTAGCATTTTTTTTATATTTTCTTCTTTTTATTATTCTTTTTTTAATTAAAAAGACATAGAAGAAAGAGAAATAGTAAAAATAAAATTCTAAACTCTAAACATTGGTTTGAAACCTGAAGCCCTATAAGAGTTTCACGCAATAATTTTCACGTCGTACACTGGTGTGCAAAAATTAAGGACGAAGAGTAGAACTTAGCATAACAGCGGAACGAGCAGGCAGAACGGATCGAAAGACCACTCAGGAGATAGACTAGGGTCCGGTACGGTAGGGCAAGCGCATATATGCAGCATGACGTGAGTGTGTGGGGGGGGGGGGGTCGGAAGGGTATGAAGCACACAGTCGGTGTACGCTCAGCAATTCGGTGAAAGCTTATTGCACGGTGTACATCGGTTTGAACGACGTGGAGTTGCTGCCACCGTGTGATATGGCCAACAAGCAATCCATTAGACAACATCTGGATGGCTTTACCCGAGGTCGCGTCATTGGAAAGTTGGAAGAAAGTCGAAGTGTGACTAGTGTGGCCAAGGAGTTCATGATCGCTCACAGCATCGTTTCGCGAGCTTGGAGAACATTTCAAACGACAAGAACAGCTCTCCGAGAGTTTAGCAGTGGTCGTCCACGAGCAACCACGGCGGCGGACGACCGTATATTGCCGTACAGGCGAGAAGAGACAGACGGCAGACAGCGGGAGAAATCACAAGGCACATGAAACAGACAAATGGACGTCCGTTATCGCGTTTTATCGTGGCCAGGAGGTTGCACAAAGGTGGTCTATTTGCACGACGACCGGTACGGTGTGTGCCATTAACGCCTGCTTATCGGAGACGGTGGTTTCTGTGGTGCCAGGAACACAAGAACTGGACACATCAGCAATGGGGTCGAGTTCTCTTTACGGATGAGAGCCGATTTAGTTTGACGAGCGATTCTGGACGTATACACATCTGGAGAGAGCAAAGAACACGTAAACCCCTCCAACATCATCGAAAGGGACCGGTTTAGAAGTGGCGGAGTTCTCGTTTGGGGCGGTATCATGCTTGGTAGCCATACTGACCTTCACATCTTCCAAGGAGGTTCAGTCACTGGTGTCCGCTATTGTACCGAGGTTCTCCTGCCTCACGTGCGTCTGTTTAGAGGTGCTGTGGGTCCTGGGTTCTTCTTCATGGGCGACAACGCTACACCTCATCGTACAGTGGTTGTCGCAGAGCTGTAGGAGAGTGAAGATATTCAACGCATGGATTGGCCCGCAAGGTCCCCGGACCTAAATCCAATCGAACACGTGTGGGACCTTCTCGGGAGACGCTTGGCAGCACGTCATCAGCCGCCAGCAACGATTTCGCAGCTGCGATTGGCGCTAAAAGAGGAATGGGCCGCGATTCCTCAACAGCTCCTTGACAACCTCGTTCTCAGCATGGACAGACGCTGTAAATCCTGCAACGCAGTCAGGGGTGATCATATCTTCTACTAAAGACTGGATTTTTCTTGGCAGCCGTCTGTCACATGGACGTTTCTGTCTTCTGTCCAGTTGCGCTCGAAGCTACCTTTTCAATAAAGTGCCTTTGTATCCTTTGGATTCCTTGTTTGGACGGTTCTGCTCACTTGCCCCATGTTCTTACATCTTGGGGATCTTATGGTATGATTCGAGTCGATGTGGAGCACTTCTGCACGACGTTGCATTCGAAAAACCATCTTGTCCTTAATTTTTGCACGCCAGTGTATAAGCCAGTACTTTCAGTGAGGTGCCACAGTTGTAACGTTTCTTTGCTGGTGGTGGAATTTGAATCTTTCAAATCTGGAGTGGGTGTGCTCCCAATTGAACTATACCGGCAGGTTCATTGTCGATTTGACTCATGGCTCACCTCAGTAGTACGTCATCTACCCATGTTACGTAGTACGTTACATAGTATTGGGCTTAACATTTTGCTTGAAATTTCTCTCAGATTCTGTCAGAGCTTTTGACACCACCCATTTTTTTATTCACATACATCTGAAACTTTTGGAACGGGATGAAATTTATAGTTTATGAAGACTTGTTAATTTGTTTGGATTTTTATCAAATGGCAGGTAAAACGTTAGAAAAATATCCCGATGTCAGCACGTTTTCCTAGTTGTTTTAAGATTGGAGTCTCCACGGTCCAAGTCGACCTTTGTATATTATGTTTTTCATTTCGCGCCTTTAATAAACACCACGAGTACCGCCACGAGAACCTTAGGAGTCCCCTTATCTAATTTAGACCCTCTGGTTCTAGAGAGAAGAGAGACCTCCTTTGCCTCACCCGAGACTCGAACCCTGATCCAACTTGGACGATTAGCCAGAAGTCCGCGCCACCAACAACTCGGCACCTTCGTGTAGTATATATTTGATGACTCTCTTTGGTCAAATATGACCTTTGTGACAGAAACTATCAATAAACAAACAAGAAATACAAGAAAACACAGATAGACGTGGGAAATTTTGTCATTTTGCATTTTGATTCTGTGGCGCATACTGCAACTTAACTTTCAGTTTTGATTGTAAGTTCTTATTCAAGCTTTCCAACTGTAGGTTGAAGAAGCGTATATGCTCCAGCTTTGTCCGTCTGCCTGTCTGTTAGTCCGCTCGATAACTCGCGTAAAAATTGTTCGATTTTAACGAAATTTTAGTACGTGGTAGGGAACAACCTGGGGACAAACCCTATTGAAAGTGGGCGAAATGGGATCAAAGATCAGGACATAGGAGCGGGATCCATTACATCGCCCTTATGGGTCATAACTTACGTAAAAATGCTTCGATTGCGACAAAACTTTATCATGTTGTTCTGGAGATGTACTGAACAAGTTCTGTTGGATATCATTGAAATGGGGTCAAAGGACAGGCCACAGGAGCGAGATTTATTCCACAGCTATTATCCTCATAAATTGAAATATAACTTGAGTAAAAATGCTTCTATTGCGACAAAACTTCAGTATGCAGTTCCAGAGGTATACTGAACAAATCAATAGTCAGGGTAGAGAGGAAAGTTTATCTGCGCGCGATTTCTGGTATGTTGGAAAGCGTATGCATTGCATGGCATGATGTTGCTAACTTGTTTAAATTAGTTTACTTGGCGTTATATCATCTTTCCTTCACGTCCGGTTTGAATTCTCGATAATTCTTATGCAATTCTCTCTTGTCTCCTGCACATAGAGACACACGACCGAACCTCCGTTAAAATACCATAACTCAGTTTTCCAAAGCTTGAAAATATGGAGCTATGTTGAATATATTAAGATAATACAACGTAGTTTATCACATGAATTTTTTCAAGCCGACCATGGTTTCGCTGGGTATTGACCTAGCTTCATCAGGACGAATGGCACGTAAATATTCAAATTTAAACCATTATCGGCTTGAAAAAATAAATATTTGTGACAAACTACGTTGTGTTATCTTAATGTATGTAATCGTCACAAGACTGTATACTCTTTGAAATCAAGTATATTGAATATGTTTGACCAAAAAAAAAAAAAAAAAAAAAATATATAGCCAAGCTATAATACCTGCGACAGGTTTACTTCTTAAATCAAGATTCAAGTGATATTGTATTTCACGACTATTTTTTGTGCTGCAAAAAACCCCCCACTTTATATGCCTTTCACTTACAATGAAATAATGCATTCCATTTTCTGATTAGCTATGGCGTCAATTGGTGTTTTTTTTGTCCCTCTTTAAAATAAAATAAAACGCTAAACCATTGTATCGCGAGCATGAAGTTTTAGTGTGGTATTTCTGAAGCGGGATTTCGGCAATTCTGAGTTCCCGTTTCCAAAACAAAGCTGTTCTGTTGTTCGTCAGGATGCCTATTTATTGCAGGATTAATAGCGGATCATGTGTTGCTGTTAACCACACTGTCAACGATCAATCCTACGTTTTTCCGATGACATCTGTGTCTTGTGAACACTGCTCGGTACAGACAGAGGAATCTATGGAACGTCTCTGAGACAGTGGCGGCTCGTATTGTAAAATGCTGGTGAGGCGAACGGTCTTGATGTAAATGTAAAACAGTAACACATATGTTATTGAAAAATATATAAATTCGTATAACGTTATAGGAACATATATATATATCAGTGGCGTAGCCGGGGGTTCGTGGTTTGCACCCCCTAAGTAGGCGAGACAGTTAGCTTTTTCTAAGCACGTTTTATAGATAATTTCCCTATTTAAATTCATTGATTTTTACATAACTTACAATGTAATACAAATAAATTACATTGATACATAATATCAATGCAATTTCTTGATAATAGAACAGAAAGTAAAGCAAAGCAGCCAAAGAAGTTGCTTTATTAACTTTTTATTAAAACAACTATAATTTATTGCATTTTCTTCATTTTATTAAATTAGCTTCGTTTTGTATTAATGTCCAAGATGTGCGTACGTACCAATAGAAAAATATTTGTCGAAGCGCCCCCCCCCAAATTGTTACATGTACTTATACACAGTTATACAGCATAAATGCAGAACCCCCCCCCCCTCAAAAAGTTTCATATCAAAGGCAGTATCACCCATCGGATATCTTTGAAGTCCTGGGTTCGAGTCGGCTGAATCATTAAAATCCACTGAGATTCGGAAGTCTCGTTAAGCCATTGGTCTCGGTTAGGCGCCTTGTTATAAACAGCTGTAAACCCCATCACTTAGGGCTCCACCCCATGCCATTTAGCCCTTATATACAAATATTATTCAACGGTAATGGAATAAAATTATAGAAATATATGAAACACGGCGTGGGGAGTCTTTCTTCACGAAAAAATCCAAAAATTTTAGAGGAAAAATGTGCATATACCACTATATATATACACTGCCGGACAATTGCTAAGGACGGATGACAATAGCAACGATAGCAACCATAAAATGGAAGGCAGGAAAATGTGGAAATTAGCATAAGTGCGGGCTATAGTAAGACGTGTTGTGCATATGCAAATTTTGGAATGCCGAACTTGTTCGTGACGTCATAGCGCTGATAAGAGATATAAAGGATTTGACACGTATTGACCGTTGTTGTTCAAACGCAAAGTTGAAGCGGAAAGAATCAATTCACGAACTTGCAATTTTCAGTATGTCTTCCCCGACATCACCTAGATGATTTTACGCGTGGCCGTATTATTGGCAAGATTGAAGAAGGGCGAAAAATAAAAGATGTTGCCAGGGAGTTCGACGTCAGTCACAGTGTTGTTTCAAGGCTTTGCAAATCATTTCAAAAAATGGAAAGTGTAGCAAAGGTCACGGGGGAGGTCGTGTTCGCAGTACGACACCTGCAGAAGATCGGTACATAGTGCTATCAACAAAAAGACACCGGCGCAGCACAGCTAGTGAGGTAGCAAATCAGTTTATGGCTGCTACTGGCAAGCGGATCTCCCGACAAACTATCGCCAGACGTTATCATGAAGGAGAACTATACGCCCGCCGTCCTGTTGTGTGCATCCTATTGTCCAGACGTCACCGTACCGCCCGTTTGCAATGGTGCCATCAACATCGCAATTGGACTGATAACGACTGGTCTGCTGTCCTCTTCTCAGATGAGAGTAGATACAGTCTATCGTCTGATTGTCGACGACAACTTATCTGGCGTGATAGTGGTACTGCATATTGTCCAGCAAACAGAGGGGAAAAGGACCGATATCCCACATCTAGTGTGATGGTATGGGCTGGCATCATGATCAATGGCCGTACGTCCCTCTATGTGCTTCCAACTGGGACTATGACTGGCCAACGATACATTAATGATGTTCTGCTACCTCATGTTCACATGTTCCGTGGTGCTGTCGGTGATAGATTCATTTTCATGGACGACAACGCAACATGTCATCGAAGACTCGCTGAGTGTCTTGAGAGCTAGGATATTCAACGGCTGGTATGGCCAGCACGTTCTACAGATCTGAATCCCATTGAAAATGTGTGGGATGCTTTGGGAGGAGTCTTGCTGGTCGCCAATGCCCTCCAATAAACAAGGACACCCTCATCCGTGCACTGACAGGAATGGGATAAATTACCCCAACAGCTGCTTGATAATATTGTGCAAAGCATGACACGACGTGTGGAATCTTGCATCGCCCTCCATGGTGGCCATATCCCGTATTGACATCTTACGCCGGATCGCCTGCGGACGGTAATTGCATTTTTTTCACGTTTACGTATTCTGCACAAAATGGCCTGTTTGTCCCTTGAACACGTTCCAAAGCCTTCTGGATTTCAGAGCACAATAAATTGTCTTTCTTGTAATGTCCTGGCATACTGACATTATTTTATTTCACTTGGCATCCAACCACACTTACTATTTTATGCGCTACATAGCCGTTTATGATCCGTCCTTAGCAATTGTCCAGCAGTGTATATGTGTGGGATGTAAGGTCAGGTGATGCGTAACATCACAGCCTCTCCTTGACAAATGTCAACCCCGCCTTCTCGTGGTGCATCCTGTTCCCACTAAAGGGGCTCTGACGACCGCAAATAGCGGTATAACTATACCATCGGGATCAGAGGAAATGCTATCCCACACTCACCAACCCGCTTGGCCAGCGTGGTGAGTTATGGCCAAACACCTCCAAAATGACTCTACAACTTAAATCTTGGCCCTCAGTCTCCGGCAGCTGGAATGTACCTGGCCAAGGCAGCGGCCAGTGCGACATGAAGGCAAAGGGTGCTAAGAATCCCCGGAGGACCGGACTAGGCTGCCATTTGATGCTGACCTTGGCTACCTACAACGCACGCTCCCTATCTTCTGATTCAAGGCTTCTTGAATTGGAAGAGGAACTACAAAGGATCAAGTGGGACATCGTCGGGCTAAGTGAGGTAAGGAGAAAAGGAGAAGATCTCATTGAACTGAAAAGTGGACATCTCTTCTATTATCGTGGGACAGATACTGGCAGAACTAGTGGTGTTGGATTTATAATAAACAAGAAACTGAAGGATAAAGTGGTAGAAGTTGAAAGTTCCTCGGACAGAGCTGCACGACTCGTTATCCAACTATCGAGAAGATACCAGGCTCAGATTATTCAAACTTATGCACATACCACAAGTCATCCTGAAGAAGAAATTGAAGAATTTTATGAGGAAATTCGTCATCTAAATAATAAAGGTAAGCAGCACTTGAAGATAATTATGGGAGATTTCAATGCAAAAATAGGGCACCGGCAACACAATGAAACTTCAGTAGGTAAATTCGGTCACGGCAACAGAAACCAGCGTGGAAATACTCTCGTTGAGTTTGCAGAGGCAGAAGGATTTTTCATCTTGAATTCCTTTTTCAAGAAAAAGCCACACAGGAAATGGACATGGAGACATCCAATTGGGACGACAAGTGAAATTGATTTTATTATGTGTAACAAAAAATTCGTCATCGAAGACTGCAGTGTGCTAAACAAGTTCAACACAGGTAGTGACCATAGATTGGTGAGATGTAAGATGCACCTCAACACTAAACTGGAACGTGGCAAGCTCATAAGACAAACAAAATGTATTGACATAACCAACCTTAAAAAACACCATAATACTTTCAAGTTGGAACTGAAGAACAGATTCTCTACTTTAGAAGGCCTAACATCGGAAGAAGTGGATATTTCGGAAGTTAACAGAAAAGTAACCAAAGCTCTTATGGAAACAGCAACAAAATTAGCTGGGTCTAAGAACAAGTTGCATGTAAACAAATTATCAGGAAAAACCAAAATGTTGATGCAAAAAAGAAGAGAGATGAGGACAACTAAAGAAGATGTGACTTCCAAAGTGGAATATATAGAGCTATGCAAGACAGTAAGAAAAAGTATCACTGAAGACGTAAGGAAATTCAACTGTGAGCTAGTGAGGAAAGCAATTGAAAACAACCAAAGCCTAAAGATAGCAAAGGGACATCTCAGTAAGGGAAGAAAACAGATTATGGCTCTGAGAAAAGAAGATGGTTCTATAACAAGAAATAGAGGTGAAATTTTGACAAGAGTGAAAGATTTCTACTCCAAATTATATGAAAGGGATGATACATGTACTCCAGACATCATGAAAGGTACCAGAGTTCTTCCAGTCCTCCCAGCAGAAGTTGCACATGCAATCAAGAACATGAAGCGGGGGAAAGCTCCAGGAGAAGATGGAATTACTATAGACATCATACAAGAAGCAAGTGGAGAAATTGAAACAGTACTCGCCCAAATTTTCACTCGATGCCTTAATGAAGGGAAGATTCCTGAGGATTGGAACAATGCTACAATGATCCTGCTACATAAAAAGGTGACATTGAGGATCTCAGGAACTACAGACCTATCAGCCTCCTATCAGTGGTTTATAAAATCTTCACTAAAGTTCTTTCACACCGCTTGAAGGTAACACTGGACATGGCTCAACCGAGAGAACAAGCTGGATTCAGGAGTGGCTACAGCACAATAGATCATATCCACGTACTGAGAGAACTAATTGAAAGAGCGAGGGAATATGAACTTCCATTGTGCATGGCTTTTATCGATTATGAAAAAGCCTTTGATTCGGTGAAACCATCAGCAGTTACCACGGCTCTGAAATCCTGCGGTATTGAAGATGCATACATTAATATTATTAATAACATCTATGAAAATGCAAGTGCAAAGATTCGGCTGTTTGAAAATACAACACACATAAAAATTGGAAAGGAGTGAGACAAGGTGACACCATATCTCCGAAGCTCTTTAATGCCACATTGGAAAATGTCTTTCAATCACTGAACTGGGAAAACAAAGGGATAAAGATTAATGGAGATTATCTAACCCACCTTCGTTTTGCTGATGACGTAGTCATTTTTGCAACTACCCCATCAGAGCTGCAGAGTATGATCCAGGAACTTGCTGACAAGAGTAAAGAAGTGGGATTAAAAATGAACTTTCAGAAGACAAAAGTGATGTTCAATGCTTTTACAAGAAATGAAGATTTATCGATTGATGGAGAAAAACTGGAGATAACAGATACGTATGTTTATCTTGGACAGCAGATATCAAGTGAGGGTCACATTGATGAAGAAATTAATCGGCGTACAAAACTTGCCTGGAGAGCTTTTGGAAGAAACAGCATAATTTTCAAGAGCAATATGCCATTATGTCTTAAAAGAAAAGTGTTTGATCAATGCATCCTTCCAGTGCTTACGTATGGTGCAGAGACGTGGACCTTAACTAAAAGAGACATACAAAGGCTGCAGACAACTCAAAGAAGCATGGAGAGGTGCATGCTTGGTATAACCAGGAGAGATAAGAAGAGGAACTCGTGGATCCGAAAAATGACAAGAGTGGAAGACATCATGATCAGAGTTAAATCCCTGGAAATGGCAATGGGCTGGACATACTGCCAGAAGGACAGACCATAGATGGACAGCCGAAATTTTAGATTGGATTCCAAGGGACAGGAAAAGACCCAGAAAAAGACCACATGGGAGATGGGTGGATGAAATTCGTAAATATGCGGGAGTGACATGGAGGGAGACTGGCACAAGACAGACCGTTGTGGAGGAAACTTGGGGAGACCTTCGTCCAGCAGTGGATTGATAATGGTTGACAATGATGATGATGATGATATATGTGTGTGTGTGTGTGTGTGTGTGTGTGTGTGTGTGTGTGTGTGTGTGTGTGTAATATACGCTACTTTTGCAACAATATTTTTATGAAAACAATTATTCAATAATTTTACAACAAAGAAAGAAATATTTCACCTGTATTCTTTTATGTAATACACTTGAGCGAAAATACGCAATTTGTGCGGTTTCTTTAGCTAGTCAATGCGTCACTCACATCCCAACGCCAGTCGGAGATCCACTTCTTAAAAAATTCAAAGTAAATCATTTGAATAGAAATTGTTTTCTTACGAAATGTTTCTTGAGCTTGAATAAAAGTCACAGTTCGATTGGCATATTAGTGAAGGTGCATTTAGCACGGGTCATAAACTGAAGTCCAGGCTCGTGATAATTATTAGCTTCGTTTTGTATTAATGTCCAGGAGAAGTCAAGGAAGCACATTTCTATATAAAAAAAGTATTAGGTAATTTAAACCTGGAATTAAAAACAGAGGAATGCGATATTAATTTGCTTTGGTCTCGAACAGAATGCTTTCAGTTTATGTTTTATAAATAAGTTCAATTCTGCGATCCTTTTGGCTGCAAATTTGTCTATGATCAGATCATAAAATGGTTGAGTGGACATTAGATGGTTCAGCAATTCTTTCTCGATTGAAATTTTAGCGAGTGAAGACAAACGATCTTGTGCCGTTGTATTACGGAGGTAAGTCTTAATTCTCTTCAAACAAGAAAAACTCCTTTTCAGCAGAAGAACTTGTTGATGCCAGTGTCAATACAAGAGAAAATAATTTGTAGGCTTCTGGTAACATATCTTTCAGCTCGTTTTCTTTCATTGTTTTCAAGGTTTTCTGAACACCGAGTTCCCTGAAGTTGTGATCATTATATAAAAAATCTAATTCGTTTTTTAGTCGTTGTGTGTCTGTAAAAATGTTTGGATAAATTTTTTTGAGAGTGTTATGGGCACTGGATGGAAATGACTCTGAATAACTATGGTATTTTGAGCTGTCAACTAGCTGCAGAAACTCGAGCTTTCCCATATCTTCAAATCTGGTATTTATTTGGACTATTATGCTGTCAACGATTTCGTAAAACAAAATTTTGTAATAGTTTTCCACTTCTTCTTCAGTCAAATGTTTCTTTTGGCGACATTTAGGACCTCCACTCAAACTAATTGCTTCACTGAAATGTTTCAAGTAAGTGGTTACATTCCTTTTCTTATTTATTCGTTCGCAACATTGTTTAATTTGTCTTTGGCAATAACTGATATCTAAAGTCTTTTTTTGTAAAACATCAAATAATACATCCGTAATTCCAAAAATGTCATCAAAAATCAGTGATAAAAAAGCAAATTCAAAATTAGTGAAATTTTTCAAATATCCTATGGCTCCGTTGATTGATTCTGCCGTTGATTCCGGGTCATTCATTATGTTTTCAAACACATTCTTTAGTTTGCCCCATTCGCTTACAATTAAACGCAAAATGTGTGAAAGTGATGCCCAACGTGTTTCCGCTATTTGAGGAATCCGTTTCCCAACAATTGAATCTGCTACGTGGGTTCTCTTGGCAGATTTATGAAAAAATGAGAGCATGCTGGATACAGTTGCGAAATATATGCGACAATTTACAATACTTTTGCACCCCTGTTGTAGGACAAGGTTAAGGCGGTGGGCGAAACAGTGGGTAAACAAAGCTTGCGGGGGCTTCTACCTTGACTCTTTTCTGCAGACCGCTCAACTCTCCAGCCATAACGCTTGCACCATCATAACACTGGCCTACTAACTTTGATTTAAAAACAAACTCCTCCAAAACCGATGCTAGCAGATCATACAGTGCCACAGCAGTCCTGTCAGTGCTGATATCATAAAAACCAAGGAAGCGCTCAACTACTTCACAATTTGAGTCCAATATGTATCTGACAATTATTGAACACTGTGATTTTTGAGTAATATCAGTTGTATCATCAACTTGCACTGAAAAAAAATTTGACTCATTAATTTCGCTTTTAACACATTCGTTTATATATTCATGAATACACTCCATTAAATCATTCTGTATCGTTTTAGGATTGTCCAGAAAATAAGCTTCGTATTTCTTCAAAATGTGCTTTTAATTCTGGGGTGCTCCTACGAAGTAACAAATGGAACATCTCCTTGAAATTACCTTTATTTAATGAGGAAATAGATTCATCATGTCCTCGAAAAGGCAGTTCTTGCTTGCTTAGAACGACAACTAAATCGATTATATGTTCCATAAAAAGCCTATTTAGTCTGACCTTTTTCATTAAACTTAGCTTTATGAAGCATATCAGAAATAGTGTTTATATTTTTTTCCATCCGTTTCAGACCTACGTGATTAGTTATATGCTCTTTAGAGCTTTCGTGCAATTTTGCACTACGAGAAAAGTTTTTCAGATCAAAATAACCCGTTGTATTCCACACATTTTTCTTATTGCTCAAAAGTAAACATGGCCAGCAAAAGAGAGTTTGCTTGTAATAGCTACCAGAAATCTCGTACCATGATTTATTGAAAGACCTAAGAAACGATTTGCCGCACTTATCTTTAGATATTGAACTTATTACAGGTGTCGGTCTTCCAGATATGAGAACATCCCTTTTATTATAATCTTTCCAATGTTTAAAAGGAATTTCTTCCAGAACACAAATCACGTCGTTTATTGGGCCATTCATATTTTCCAACCCAAATCAAAATATGCTGTTTAGTAACAATAACAAAATAAAAAAGAAGAAAAACTCAACATTACTATGAACTAGCCAACACCCGCAAAAGAGAGGATTGAAAACACACTACAAAAAGTTAGACTCAAATATACTCTGACGAATAGTTAAAGCTACGTAGAAATCATCCTACTTCAAAGCATATAGAGGCGAACGGCGTCATCGCCTGTAAAACCACTTTTTACCAAGGTCATCTGCTCATTTTCCCGCGCCCATTGGATACACAATCCTTGGGTTCTCCAATAACAGCAGAGATGCGATTCCAGTTTAAGCGAAATGGAGGGTCGCCTCAGAAATTTCCTTTCTCTTACTGGAAGTCCGGCACCTCCTTAGGTAGACTTCGGACCGTGGGGGTGGGGGGTTCACTCTGTAGGGCTCTTCTCTGATCCCCAGTTCCCAAAACCGGCTTCTCATCGAGACGATTCAGCCGGTCGCCTCTAAGCGCTTAAAACGATGCAGCTGCTTTGCAAAAATAATGATTCATTCCTCTTCTTGAAAGCCTTTTTTTAACCTAATTCATGAATCACAATGTAAATTTCAGTGTTTCATTTATCCTGCAAAGTTCTTATATCTTCGTTACTGACCGAAGTTTTTTTTTTTTTTTCACTTCTCATTCTGCGGAATTTCAGGTGAGGCGGCGCCTCACTTGCCTCATCTGACGGGCCGCCACTGCTCTGAGATATCTTCCGTCCTGACCATAAAGATTGTTTCATCTCGAACAACTAGAAGTCATATATCTTCTAAGTGGCTTATACATTGTATCCAAATGCATATTTGCAAACTTCTTCAATAATGAAATTGAAACGATGGTCATCTGCCGATAAATGTATTACGGTATGACATTCTAAAATCGTACAAGACTTCCTTGTCCCTTAGGAACAGAAGAGACGCCATGTTTGAAATGCTGTAACAGCAAGTGAATCATTCTCGTCTCCCGGGAAAAAATTCGAAATGCTCAGTGAAGATTCATGTTTCATTTGCAAATTATTGAATGTTTGTCACTATATGATACATCAAATAAAAATGATAATAAAGGCGTTTCCTGTATCTGTCGAAAATGAGATTCCGTACAATGAGTTACAAAGCTAAACGCTAAAATTAAGTTTCTTTTTCAGTTGTTCTTCATTCCTGAATAATGCAATGATGATAACATTGCGAGTTTCAAATAAATTGCTGAATGTAAATTAACTAGTCAAAGACACACCTATGCTATTTCATAGAATACCTCATGTGAGCTCTCTTCGTTTTAAAATGCTGATATCTGGTAGGTAGAATACCACATTTTGGGGCTTGTGTTCTTGCGAAGTTATGATACGTCGCCCCATATAAAAAAAGCCAGGTGTTATTCACATATTTAGACGTTCCCAATAAAATATTACAAACAAATGAAAGATCACGTTTCTACAATGCCTGCTACAAATATAAACTCTAGCGTAACTTACAGTAGCGGGATCACGATCATTTTCAGAGAACGGAGACCTTTGAAATAATTGGTACAAACGTCAATTATAGGTTATACCAAGCGGTCTTGTTTTATAATGAAATCTTGTATGCCAGCTTTCCATTAAGCGCTGCTCTTTCTAACATGTTCAACGAGCGTGTGTCTTAAAACTTTCGTATGATGCCAGCGCGATGTTATTTCCTAATATCTGTATATTGAACGTTTGGTATATACGAATATTCGACATTGCAAAATCATTTGACGAGAGCTTACTATGATCTCGGTTTTTAGACGGTACTTCCAATATTGACTTTTCGACTGCTCTTTTCATACACGGCCATGACACTTCATTGTGAACACTTAATTAACATTTCGTTTGGTCGGCTGAACGGCTATCTCAGCTTAGACATGGCGTGAAATGCTTTTCCAACAAACACCTTGCGAAAACCTTTGATTCACTCCTCTATCAACGAGTCTTCCAGTTTATATTGTGAAGTGTGTGACATACCAATTAGGTGACAAAAGAAACAAAACAGAAATTTGCAGCGATAAGCCTTTGACAGCGTAATTCAATCGGTAGAATGCCCGACACCAGAGAAGGAGGATGTTGGCTCGAATCCCATCACCTGCAGAAAAGGACTTTTCTTAACAAGTGGACAAGGGTGAATGGCTGGAATGGTGCTACCAGTTTGTTCTAAATGTTCTCTGTTAACTGGTTTTACGAACACGAGACAGATCTCCGTACCAGGAAAGTTGACAGGAGTCTGACTTATGAACATCAGATCTCAGAGCTTTCGTTACCTCTGGATAAAAATCGCGCATAAGAAGATGCGCCTGGTTGTCGTCTAAGAAATTAAATATTTTTGTACCAAAGCATCTATACTCCACGCAATGTTAACGTACCCCAGATAAGCACAGTGTTTTCAGCACCTTTAACAGTGAAAGTTGAGCACGAAAGGTTCATCATAGCTTCTTGTTAAACAGTGTAAGACTTCTTTTATCCCATAACCCGACACGTTTAAAAGTTTACCTTTCAGTTTCAACGTCACTTGAATAATCGAGGTCGTCGCAATCGATTGTCTAGAGAGAGAAACGATTTTCGAGAAGATGCCAATGTATTTGACAGCTACCGGAAGTTTCCGAAATTTTACACCCTTTCGTTTCCTGTTCAGAAATAGTTTTGATATGAGTGCAATGGGACATCCTGTATCTTTGTTCTGTTCTAAATCACTGCTTCCTCAAATTTCTCTTCCTTTGTACAAAACCTAGAGACTATACTGCATAGTTTCCCACAGAGTTCTATGACATTTTATTAGGGAAGCCTCGGTTAGCAGGTTTTCAACATAGACGACCACCCAAGTGGCGCAGTGGTCTGAGCGCTGGCCTATGGCCATTCGACCGAGATGGGTCCGGGTTCGAATCCCTGTGAGGCATGGATGCTGTGTTTGTCTTACGTCCCTGGTTCTCTCCCTTCCCTGAAGTCAGTGACCCTAAATAAGGGACGGACGACTGCTTATAGCCCATTGAATAGCTCATGGTGGTCGCTAAACCGCCAATGAAAAGAAAAACTAAAAAACATAGACTCTGACTTCTAAGACCGTCAGATCCACTGCTTTCCCTGTGCTGCATTATTGTGTTAGCATCAGGGCGTCTATAGGATGCCAAAACTTATGACATTTCGCAGATTTGAGTGACGTTTTTATGGAAAACAACGCATAATATTGCTTATTAAAAATAATTTTGAATTACAAAAATTTAACAGCATAGGTAAAATACACTGACGGAAAAAAAATCCCAACACCACGAAAAAATAGTTGTAGAGGAATGAAATGGTGGCAATACATTTGTATAGGTAACATATTTAATCGATTAAGGTTTCAAGATCACAGCTTATTGTAAGCGCGAGAAGAGCCATTTTAAATGTGAAATGCTGGTACATTAATAACCGGTTTCACCGCCAGAATGTTGAATGCAAGCACGCAAACGTTCATGCATTGCGTCGTACAGGTGCTGGATGTCAGTTTGTGGGATGGAGTTCCATGCCTGTTGCACTTGGTCGGTCAATACAGGGACGGTTAATGCTGGTTGGGGGTGACGCTGGAGTTGTCGTCGAATGATGTGCCATACGTGCTCGATTGGTGAAAGATCTGGTGATCTAGCAGGCCACGGCAACATGTCGACACTCTGTAGAGCATGTTGGGTTACAACAGCGGTATACGGACGAGCGTTATCCTGTTGGAAAACACCCCTGGAATGCTGTTCATGAATGGCAGCACAGCAGGTTGAATCACCAGACCGACGTACAACTGTGCCGTCAGGGTGCGTCTGATAACCACGAGAGTGCTCCTGCTGTCATAGGAAATTGCTCCCCAGACCATAACTCCAGTTGTAGGTCCAGTATGTCTCGGCCGCAGACAGGTTGGTTGCAGGCGCTCACCTGGCCTCCTTCTAACCAACATACGGCCATCACTAGCACCCAGGCAGAACCGGCTTTCATCAGAAAACATAAGAGATCTCCACTCTGTCCTCCAATGAACTCTAGCTTGACACCACTGACGTCACAAACGGCAGTGGTTTGGAATAAATGGAATGCACGCTACAGGGCGTCTGGTTCGGAGCTGTCCTTCAAGTAACCGATTTGTAACAGTTCGTTGTGTCACTGTGGTGGCAACTGCAGCTCAAATTGCTGCTGCAGACGCGGTACGATGCGCCAGGGCCATACGCCGTATACGGCGGTCTTCCCTCTCAGTAGTGCCATGTGGTCGGCCGGAACCCGGTCTTCTTGAGGCAGTACCTTCCTTTGACCACCGCTGCCAACAATCATGCACAGTGGCTACATTCCTGCCAAGTCGTTCTGCAATATTGCGGAAAGAAAATCCACCTTCTCGTAGCCCTATTACACGACCTCGTTCAAACTCCGTGAGCTGTTGATAATGGCTTCTTCGTCTTCGTAAAGGCATTCTTGACTAACATCAACACCCTACGTCGAATCGCAACGATAACTAACGCTCACGAACGTTACAGCGCTTATTTACAGCAAACCTGCTTTGCATGTTCCGATGGGCGCTACTAGCGCCACACGTATGCGCCGAGCGCGAAATTTGCATAGACGTCATCTTACAGATGTACTTTCACCGCCTACCAACTGTCGTTTATCTAACACAACCCCTTCTTGGTGTTGGGATTTTTTTCCGTCAGTGTATATTGGTTGTCGCAGAAAAGATGTCTAAAAATAAGATGATCGCGCAGTCACATCATAAGACGCAGTCAGTCGTTGCGTTGGCATATCTGTGTTGTTACTGGGGGCGCTTTTTTCAGTCAAGTGTTCATATTGAACTGCACAAGCAGTACAGCAGACGACAAAGCTATACGAAGCCGCTCGTCCCTAATTTTGGGACATTGGTTTCAGCAAGGAAAATATTTAATGCTCCAGGACAAACACATAAGCCATCCCTCATCCAGGCCCCATTCAAACGATGTTTTCAGAAAGGGCGGATTTTGGCTGGTTAGCAGCCCATCCATAAGCCCATATCTCTGACCACCCTGCCGCTGGAGATGCATATCGCTTTATTGTTGCCATTTCTGTCCAGCGACTCAAACCCGATAACAGCCCAGTAATACACTGAAGTGCCAAACGTCATGGGATACGTACTTAGTATCATGTACGACCACCTCTAGCCAGACGAAGTGCTGCAACTTGACGTGGCATGGATTCCACAAATGGCCGAAAGATGTCTGGAGAGATGTTGAGTCAGGCCGTCTGAACAGCCGCCCACAGTTCCCTAGTATTTGTAGGTGCAGGATCTTGTGTGCGAATGGACCTTTCCATCACGTCCCATAAATGCTCTATTGGGTTCATGTTGGGCGAACGTGGTGGCCACAACATCCGTCGGAACTATCCAGAATGTTCCTCAAACCAATTTTGGACAATTTGAGCCCGATGACATGGTGCATTGTCCGCCTGGAAAATCCCATCGCTGTTGGGGTACATGAAGTCCATGAATGACTTTAAATGGTCACCCAGTAGAGCAACAAAGCGATTAACGGTTAATGACGTGTTTACGAGAACCAGGGGACCCAAATCGTGCCACGTAAGGACACCCCACACATGTATGGAACCATCACCAGCTTGCACAGTGCTTTGTTGACAGCTTGGGTCCATGGCCTCATGGGATCTGCGACACACCCGAACCCTACCATCAGCTCGTAATAACTGGTAGCGTGAGTCATCGGACCATGCCACATGTTTCCAGTCTTCCAGGGTCCAATTACCGTGTTCACGACCCTGGTGAAGCACTGTGTCCGATGTCATGGTGTTAACAAAGGCACTCTGGAGAGTCTTCTGCTCCCATAACCCCATGGATGCTAAATTACGCTGCACTGACCTGATGAATATGTCTCTGGTACTTTCTGCATTGAATGTGCATGTTGCTTGAGCCAGTGTCACTTATCTATTAGCATGGACAATCCTGGTCAGATGCCGCTGGTCACGGTCATTCAGCACCCGTGATCGGCCACTGCGCTGTCCACGGTGGGTGGTAATGTCTTCCATGCGGTATTCTCGGTAGTCACGTGACACAGTAAATCGAGGAATGTTGAATATTCGCACAACTTCGGAAATTGTCACATCCGTCTGGCTCCTTATACCATTTCTCGTTCAAACTCCGATAATTCACTTCAGCTTGCCATAATCCTACTGGCGGTTGTTCAGCCTGACTCACGGGATTACACCTCGCATCTGATAAAAATCATGGTGTGCGTCGAAGCTTTTATACGACGGCAGCGCCAGTTAAGAATTTGCATACTGCTATTCCACTATTTTTAACACTTCAGTGTATAAGGAATCACACGTTGGAGGGACCACTGTAAACAAACTGCGTTGCTATTTCAGTTCTTGAATATCTGGTAAACAATTTGCATGGCCTTTACGGTTTAGGGATTCATATTCATTTACGCTAAATATTTGGTATTTTAATAATTGCGTTTTATTCACGAAACTTGTAAGACCGTTTACGATCGATGACTAGTGATTTCGGGTGCCTGTACTCGTTCGCGATAAATATTTATGTACCATTTTTGTTTAACAAATTCATGTATGAGCCATTCTTTTAAATGCGGACTTTTTACTGAAAATGATAAAAAGTTAGAGCGTTTTCTTTGAGTAAATTTCTAATTTGTGAATATATTATTGCGTAATAAAGATCCGTCACGAATAATTACAAATATGTTGAGAACAAAAACACTTATAATTTATGACTACAGGTGTTGAGATAGAATGAAAATACAACGTTTACCACAATAATAGGTTTATTATACATCGACTGTAGTTTCGCAGAGCTATTATCTCCGCATCATCAGGATGAATGGAGCGTAAACATTCAAATCATTGTGACATCATCAGAGTTCTGACAGTCACTGTTTTTGGTGAGTTGTTTCCACGCTCTTGAAAGAAATGGAGTCGACGCCATGTCGTTTACAAGCCGTGAAGAGTTCCAGTATATGTGGAAAGCCTCTAATACATTAAACTTGATGGTCGAATCAGGTTTATCAATAAGCGTAGCGTTTTCAAACAAACATTTATGGTTATTTTCGTGACAATATTGAACTACAAACGACTTCTTCGGTTCACAGTTCCATACGTAAGCCTTGTGTTCCCTTCACACGGAAACTTAAATCCCTGCGGGTCTGTCCTATATATGAATTTTCACAAGGTATCTGATAAATTACCCAGGAATTTATATCTTCGACGTAATCTTTTGATCCGTAAAAAATTATCTTGTTAATGGGTTTAAAAACGACTTTGAAATTAAAACTCTTGAGACTTTTAGAAATTCCGAAGCAAATCTGAGGAGCAAAAGGGATAATCGCCCAATTCTCTCGTATTGGAAGGTCTGTTGGCATGAGCGAGCAGACTGGTTCCGGTTTCCTAAATTTTTGGACAGCTTTGTCTATAACGGAAGGGCTATATCCTCTGTGTACTGCAATTCGTTTAAGAAAATCAAGCTCTTTCTACAAGGAAACCTCAGTTGAGAATATATGTATTGGAAAAATTTCCAACAGACGGAAGGACTTGCAATGGGTAGCCTACTGTCACCTATTTTATGCGAAGTCTATATGCGTCACTTTGAGAACAAACTCTTTTCAGCTTGTCACATTTGAGCTGTGGATTCGATATGTAGATGATACTTTTGTTCTCTGGAATGGCATGAACTCGGAAATACCTAAATTAGTTGAACTTATCGATTCAATTGATTCTCATATACAGTTCACATGTGAGACTAAAAGGAATTGCTGCTTACCTTTCCTTGACGACCTTGTGTCACGCTCTGAAGGATCCTTTAGTACAACAGTTTATCGAAAATCATTTACTGTTTCCTCAAATCCACATGCAAAATCAAATCACCCATGGAAACAAAAAATCTCCGCCTTCTACACATACGCATATCGGGCAATACATATATGCTCAGCTGAGGATTCCTTGCAGAAAGAGCTTCATATTTTTAAACGAATGGCAGTACACAGAGGATATTGCCCTTCCGTTATAGACAAAGCTGTCCAAAAATTTAGGAAATCGAAACCAGTCTGCTCGCTCATGCCAATAGACCTCCCAATACGAGAGAATCAGGCGATTATCCCTTTTGCTCCTCAGATTTGCTTCGGAATTTCAAAAATTCTCAAAAGTTTTAATTTCAAAGTCGTTTTTAAACCCATTAACAAGATACATTTTTACGGATCAAAAAGACTACGTCGAAGATATAAATTCCTAGGTAATTTATCAGATACCTTGTGAAAATTCATATATAGGACAGACCCGCAGGGATTTAAGTTTCCATGTGAAGGAACACAAGGCTTACGTACGGAACTGTGAACCGAAGAAGTCGTCTATAGTCCAACATTGTCACGAAAATAATCATATATGTTTGTTTGGAAACGCTACGCTTATTGATAAACCTGATTCGACCATCAAGCGTAATGTATTAGAAGCTTTCCACTTATACTGGAACTCCTCACGGCTTGTAAACGACATGGCGTCGGCTCCATTTTTTTCAAGCGCGTTGAAACAACTCACGAAAGACAGTGATCGTCAGAACTCTGATGATGTCACAATGATTTGAATGTTTACGTCCCATTCATCCTGATGATGCCGAATGGAGCGTAGACATTCAAAACATTAGCTCTGCGAGATTATAGTCGATGTAAAATAAATCTTTTATTGTGGTAAACGTTGGTATTTTCATTCTATAACAAAAACAAATTTAAGAACGGCAGAAAGATGGAATAAGTATGTGTGTGTGTGTGTGTGTGATGAATAAAACGCAAACAAAAAGGCATAAATTTATTCAGAGGAATGAAGTGTTTGATTTAATTTGATAAATGCGATCACAGGAAAATGAAATTCGACAGAGAGATGTCTGCATAGGTGTAGCTGTTTATATCTCTTTTGAGGAAGGTTATATAGAACAAATTGTTTTTCATGTTATTGAAAGCAGAATTTTGAGGAGCAGGATTATTGATTGTTCACTAGCAGAGTGTTTTGATACACATTCAGTGCCATTTTTCCTGTTTCGAAACACTGGTCGACTTCATCTACAATGAGTCAGAGTGTAAGGAGGGCAAGGTTTAGTACAATATATAATAAGTAAATGTCAATACCCGTTTGATTTGAGAGTTTCAACGCGCAAAGCTCACGCAAGTAGTGAGTAGGCTTTGCTGACACATGTCGAGAAAAATCAATCTCTGTGCAAGAAACAAAACGAAAAAAAAAAAAAAAAAATTAAAAATAAGAAACATGTCACGACTTGCGATTTTTTAAATGCACGGCATATCTTATTTATCTTTAGTTGTTTTTAATAGACCCGCCCCCCTTCTGCTAGCTTTTGACTCGTCTACTTCTGATTTTCCTTGGTGTTTTTTTTTTTTTTGTTGCTTTTAAAACTGTTTGATCAATTGAAAAGATGATTAGATGGTGTGTGTACCAGCTTCACGTTTATAAAAATGTATGGATACCATTTCACCTGCAGTGGCATTAATTTTGTTCCGAAGTATGGTTGATCACCAAATGATTCTTTCATTAATAACAAAATGTTAAAATGCCTTATTGGTATTAGACAACGCTTTTACAAGAACTGAAGATTTTTAAGTTGATGGGGAAAATTTAGATAGCAAGCAGGAGCCACATCGAAGGAGGAATTAATGAGAGTATAAAACTTGGCTGGAGTGCATTTGGGAGAAACAGTACAGTTTTCAAGAGCAATTTACCATTATGTCTTGAAAGTGTTTAATCAATGTACGTACTTTACCAGTTCTTGCTTATGGAGCAGAGACACGGACTTTAACTGAAAATCAAATACAGATGCTGTGTAACGTATATTATATTTTACCTTTCCTTTTGAGTTTCTTTTTCTATGTAAATTTGAGTTCGTTGTCCTAGACATTTTAAAACCTTAACGTTATGTCTTTTCCCTTAAATGAGAATGATGTTGGCAACACACTGAGGTCGGAACAAGTGACATACGTGTGGCCGGATAAGAACAATAGATAAAAAGGCAATGCAGCAGTTGTTTAAGGGGATTGATGTTATTGATAATGGACGTGTGTGACGTGCCTGTACCGCAGGACGCACATGAGATAAAGGAAGATAGCAGCGAGAACATACGTCCGCGTAGCTCAGTTGGGAAAGCGACTTATTCCGGAATGAGGGGACTTGGGTTCGATGCTCGGTGTGGGCAAAAATGACGGAGAAATTTACTACGTTATACGTGTTGATATACTGCGATTGGATGTAAATCACTGATACTATATTGCATACGCCAATGAACCGGATGTGAGTGTGGAGTACAAACCATGCAAGCAAAATAAACGTATCTGTAAGTACTACAGTTGACTTCTTTCTTGTAATGCGTATGGGTACCTTGTAATATTACATTGACTTTAGCACTCATAACGTAATTACTGACATAAGGACTACGTTACAGCGGAAAGACAAATTACGCTATAGCTGCGAATAACGCAAAGTAGCACGGAGAAATGCATGCTTGTTGAATACAAGAAAGATAGGATATGGAACTCATAGATCATGAAAATTACAAGAGTGGATGACATCGTGATCAAAGTGAAGACCCTCAAGTGGTAATGGGCTGGAGATATTGCTGGCAGAACTGATCACCATTCGACACAACTGAAATCCTAGACTGGATACTAAGGGACAAGAAGAGATCCATAAGACGACCATGTGGAAGGTGGATGGCCGGAATTCAAAGGCATTGCGGAATGACATAGAAGAGACTTGAGAAGACCTTCATCCAGCAGCGGATTAAGAATACGTGATGATGATGATTGGTACTAAAAACTTTGCCTGCTCAAGGAATTCCGTTAAATTTGTTCATATTGTTAATGACTGTATAACCTTCAAAATCACTGCAGACTGCCGTATAACAGATGCTTTATGAAAAAAAAAAAAGCATAAGTCGAAAACGGCAATAAATGCATGGAAGACGCAGTTCTTATCAAACCGTTGCATCTTAGGCGAAAGCTAGTGATGCCGCGGAGACCTTACTAGGAACTTATCACAGCATTTTTACCGTATCTTCTGAAATTATGTATGTGTTCACAGTATCAAGAATTATTTACTAATCTCCGTATTTTGAGATTTGAAAAAAAAAAAAAAAACGTTTTGCAAGAGATAGGGTTGATCACGAGGGCGATGATTTATGCTTCGAATTTCCGTGACGGTGTTTTCCTATAGGTTACAAAAACAAATATTGCTGTTTGATTTGATATATACACCGATCAGCCAAAACATTAAAACCACCTACCTAATATGATGCAGTTCCTCCTCTCGCCGCCAAAAGAGCCTCACCCGATGACACATAGATTCAACGAGATGTTGGTAGGTGTCTCGTAATATTTGGTGCCGTGATTGCAACAGAAGATCTCGCAGTTTCCATAAATTACGTGGTTGGGTGATGCTGCTCGTACCCGTTTCTCCAACTCAAACCACACCTGCTCGATAGGATTCATGTAGGGGAATTTGGGGGCTATGGCAATAAATGGAATTCCTCTTCATGTTCTTGGAACCATTCCTGAACATTCTTCGCAGTGAGGCATGGAGCATTGTCTCGTTGAATGTTCTTCATTGTCTTGTCGAATCTTCTTCATTGTCTCGTTGAACCTTCTTCAGTCTTGTCGAATCTTCTTCATTGTCTTGTTGAACCTTCTTCATTGTCTTGTTGAACCTTCTTCATTGTCTTGTTGAACCTTCTTCATTGTCTTGTTGAACCTTCTTCATTGTCTTGCTGAACCTTCTTCATTATCTTGTTGAACCTTCTTCATTGTCTTGTTGAACGTTCTTCGCAGTGTGGCATGGAGCATTTCTTGTTGAACCTTCTTCGCAGTGTGGAATGGAGCATTGTCTTGTTGAACTTTCTTCATTGCCTTGTTGAACCTTCTTCATTGTTTTGTTGAACCTTCTTCGGTTGAAAGACTCTGTCACCGCCAGCATATACAGTCGCCATAAAGGGGTGTACTCGGTCATCCACGTTGTTCAGGTACGTGACAGCCATCAGAGTTAGTTGTACAGGGATAATGGGTCCAAGAAAATATTGGCCAGTACGCGTCGCACATGAGCTCGTGCGTTGACGTGGTTCAACAGAAAACGGGATTCGCCTGATCACGAGACCTTCTTCCAATGTTCTATGGTCCAATATCGATGATTACGTGCCCACTGCAAGCGTTGCCGACGGTGAACTGCTGTGAGCATAGGCACATGAATGGACCTGCTGCTGCAGGAACCTATATCCAAGAACGTACGATGAACTGTGTGTTTGGGCACATTGAGCCCTTCACCACAATTGAAATTATGGGTAATGTCAGCCATAGTAGCCCTCCTGTTGTTGCGGATACGACAAGATAGCCTGCGCTGATCTCTAGCATAAATGAGGCTTAGCCTGCGTTGACCTATGATATAAATGAGGCGTAGCCTGTCCACGCCTTGTCAACGGCTCGAAGTGTCACCTGTTTTGGACCAAGCGTCGCTGTTTCGGAGATGCTCTTACCAAGGCGTCATGCCATAACGATCTAGCTTCTGTCGAAATTAGATAAATCCGTTGCTTTTCCGATGTTGAAACGAAACGAAATAATGACTGAGAGAGCTCCGACCCAGGTATTATAAATACAGGGTGCATAGGAAAGTCCTTTTAGCCTGGAATAACTTGCGAACGGAGAGAGGTACAGTTATGCAAGTTAGATAACGTTACAGTAAAGCGACTATGCCCAACCGAATGCAATCAATAGCAGCGCCACTAGTGGTGAAATGCGGAAGTTAGCAATTGCAAATCGAAAACGAAAAGAGATAGCGCAAAATTTCCAATTACAAAGTTGTAGAGCATCAATTAATTAGGACAAAACGACATTTGTTTCACACGGATAAGATAAATTGTATCCTGAATACCCTACAATGTCCGAAATCGATGCGCGATGATTCAAATCTGCATATTCACATTTCGCAAATGTAGCCGTATGCAACTGTAGATTGTGACGTTGTACCGTACCTACGATATAAAAACCAGTAGCAGGATGTACCCTGATCAGAAATTTAGGTCTACGTACGCTGTGTGAGAATGGCGAGCTTGGATTTCTGGGGTTACGTAAAAAATCAGGTGTATGCAACAGCGCCTACAAGTCTGGATCTTCGTCGTCGTGTTACAGATGCTTGCAATAGTGTGACACCTTCCATGCTGAGGAATGTGCATGCAGAGTTACTTTCACGAATACAAATGTATATCGTGGGCAACGGCGAACTCTTCAAACATACTCGACATTAACTTTTTATCACTGTGCGCCAGTTTGCCTTTTTTGTTTTTGTTTTGTCTGGCGTCCTCAAACTGTATTGACATAAGTACGCATTAAGGCAATAAATTGTGTGTATTTGCTCATACCTATGCCTGTTCCCTTCAAACGTTCACACAAAAGGTCGCGCATCAATTTCGGACATTTTAGGGTATTCAGGCGACAATTTATCTTATCCGTGTGAAACAAATGTCGATTTGTACTAATTAATTAATGCTCTACATTTTTGTAACTGGAAATTTTGCTCTATCTCTTTTCGTTTTCGATTTGCAATGGCTAACTTCCGCATTTCGCCACTAGAGGCGCTGTTACCAGTTGCGTTCGATCGGGCGTAGTCGCTTTACTATACCGTTATCTCACTTGCATAACTGTACCTTTCTCCGTTCGCCAGTTATTCCAGGCTAAAGGGACTTTCCTATGCACCCGGTATTATTCGCGTCCTTGATACATGACGCTGATTGGCTGCACGCGCGTTTATTTGCATAATGCATAGGTGGTTTTAATGTTTTGGCTGATCATTGTATAATTAGGAAAGCTGCTTTAAAAGTTTGTGCTTTGCATTCGATGGCTGGAACTATCAGCAAAACATTCCATGCATTTATTTCCTTTTCTGAGTGTACAGTTTTCGCGAAAAAAGAAATAAATACATGGAAATTTAAATAAATACACTCTTTGTCTACCCCCCCCCCAAAAAAAAAACCAGAAAAAAAGGAAGCACCCAGAAGGAATCATCCAATGAAGATGAAAATTGGTATGTGCAATGTATATGTATAGAAAAAGGGAATGGTTGCAATTCCACAGCAGTTGAGCCATTTATTCGAACAAAACAGCTACACAAGTGAAACAAATCAGTATAGTGCCACCTCTAGCTTGGATACAAGTAGTTACCTGGTGTCGCATAGACACATACAGTTCACGGATACTGTCCTGAGGTATAGCATGCCAGATGGTGTATAAGTTCGCTCACATTCCGGGATGGCCGTAGGTGGCTTCCTATCATGTCCCGAACATGTTCGATGGGAGAAAGGTCCGGATATCGGGCTGGTCATGGGAGGGTGTCGATATTGCGGAGGCAGGCCTTGAAGAGTGTGTGGCCAGGGATTAAGTTATCCCGTTGAAAAATTGCTCGTGGATGCTACGACAGGAATGGCAACACAACAGGCCGTAGAATGTCCCCGTACCTTTGAGTCGTGAGTGTATTACGGAGGACAACCAAGGATATCCGGCTATCGCCAGAAATGCCCCCCCCCATATAGTCACTTCCGGTGTGCGAGCTGTGTGCCGTTCCACGGTAAAGGTAGGATCCGTGCGCTGGTCATCGGTGCCAAATGTAAACAGTGACTCATCACTGAAGACAACACGACGCCATTGGACACTATTCCACGTTGATCGGACCCGACACCACTGCAACCGGTGCCGGCGTTTCTCGCTGGTCAGCGGTAGGCGACAGAGTGGCCTCCCCGAATGTAATCCCCATGTCGCAAGTCGTCTGCTGGCAACAGTCCGGAGGGCCACTTCTGTACCTGTAGACGATGCAACATGACCACGGATAATTGAGAGCGATAAATTTGGTTCTGTTCGTGGGGATCTCACAATCGTTTGATTCTCGCGTTCTGTCGTTGCCCTCGGCCGTCCACTGCCCGTGTGCCACTGGGTTGTGCCCTCTTCGACCCATTCGCGCCAACAGCGTCCGATTGCCGCGTCGCTCCTATCCAAATGTCAGGCGATATTGTGACTTGACCAACCAGACTCTCCCAGCCCACTTATCGGTACTTTTTGATACTCGTTCAACTGCTCGTGTTACGCACAGGAATCCGACATCGAGTCATCCTCACAGTCCGTAGTTGGTGGTTAATGCAACCGCAAGCCGCTGTTACAATTGTCCAGGAGCGCGAGCTTTGTTCTTGATATGCCCTCCTCGATGAGCGGTTCCGATGCGCTGTGGCTGGCCACTATTTAGTCACTGGTCGTTTGATTTTTAATCATTTGCGTATTCGATGTTCAGGTACTTCCATGCTGAGTTTCATCAGAATCGAACGACTTTCTCGGGGTACTTTTTTCTTTTTTTGGCAAAGTGTGTATTAGTTGCCGCTAGGTGGAGTAAGTGTGTATCTAAATTCGGCAGGATATCTTCAATTTTTAAAAGATTATTACTTATGCTTCCAACAGCTGTGAACTTGACCATTTCTGATGCAAAAATGGTCTTCCCTACTTAGATCTTTAGTTTGATAGTAATTCTCAGCTTGTACGGGTTCGATCCGAATAATTCATTTTGAGTTGGCTGCTTTCAGCCAGGATCCTTATATTGCACACAATGCCTCATTTTTCATTCCTAGGAGGTACAACAGTACGTTTACATTTGGGTCAACAGCTCTGCTTTCAGAAGTCCTATTTGAAATATACTTTCTACAGTATATACAGTATTTTTGTATATCCTGTTGCTATAATAACTATCCCGATTTTCCCTTGGATTTTTCTGGTCTTCTGAGGGGTTATGTGTTGTTGCTAAGTGAAGAAAATGGAACCTTCATTCTAATTAGAGAAAAAGTGATCGCACACTTTAAAAATATACCTTGAAGTACTTTTAGCATACTGGATTTGAGACTTGTACAAATATACACTGACGGAAAAAAAATCCCAACACCACGAAAAAATAGTTGTAGAGGAATGAAATGGCGGCAATACATTTGTATAGGTAACATATTTAATCGATTAAATTTTCAAGATCATAGCTTACTGTAAGCGCGAGAAGAGCCATTTTAAATGTGAAATGCTGGTACATTAATAACCGGTGTAACCGCCAGAATGTTGAATGCAAGCACGCAAACGTTCATGCATTGTGTCGTACAGGTGCTGGATGTCAGTTTGTGGGATAGAGTTCCATGCCTGTTCTGATGGTCGGTCAATACAGGGACAGTTAATGCTGGTTGTGGGTGACGCTGGAGTTGTAGTCCAATGATGTCCCATACGTGCTCGATTGGTGAAAGATCTGGTGATCTAGCAGGCCACGGCAACATGTCGACACTCTGTAGAGCATGTTGGGTTACAACAGCGGTATGCGGTTGAGCGTTATCCTGTTGGAAAACACCCCTGGAATGCTGTTCATGAATGGCAGCACAACAGGTTGAATCACCAGACCGACGTACAACTGTGCCGTCAGGGTGCGTGGGATAACCACGAGAGTGCTCCTGCTGTCATAGGAAATTGCTCCCCAGACCATAACTCCAGGTGTAGGTCCAGTGTGTCTTGGCCGCAGACAGGTTGGTTTCAGGCGCTCACCTGGCCTCCTTCTAACCAACACACGGCCATCACTGGCACCCAGGCAGAACCGGCTTTCATCGGAAAACACAACAGATCTCCACTCCGTCCTCCAATGAGCTGTAGCTTGACACCACTGACGTCGCAAACGGCAGTGGTTTGGAGTAAGTGGAATGCACGCTACAGGGCGTCTGGTTCGGAGCTGTCCTTCAAGTAACCGATTTGTAACAGTTCGTAGTGTCACTGTGGTGGCAACTGCAGCTCGAATTGCTGCCGCAGACGCGGTACGATGCGCCAGCGCCATACGCCGTACACGGCGGTCTTCCTCTCTCAGTAGTGCCACGTGGCCGGCCGGAACCCGGTCTTCTTGAGGCAGTACCTTCCCTTGACCACCGCTGCCAACAGTCATGTACAGTGGCTACATTCCTGCCAAGTCGTTCTGTAATATTGCGGAAAGAAAATCCACCTTCTCGTAGCCCTATTACACGACCTCGTTCAAACTCCGTGAGCTGTTGATAATGGCTTCTTCGTCTTCTTAAAGGCATTCTTGACTAACATCAATACCCTACGTCGAATCTCTTGATAACTAACGCTCATGAACTTTACAGCGCGTATTTACAGCAAACCTGCTTTGCATGTTCCGAGGGGCGCTACTAGCGCCACACGTACGCTCCGAGCGCGAAATTTGCATAGACGTCATCTTACAGATGTACTCTCACCGACTACCAACTGTCATTTATCAAACACAACCCCTTCTTGGTGCTGGGATTTTTTTCTGTCAGTGTATTTTGGTTTCGCCTGATAATACGGAGAGATCCTTCTGTTAATTGTCTAAAAGGACGGAAAAAAAGCTTTCGAGACACCAAGGGTAAATCAAAGAAACATGTCAAAATACGTCTTCACCCCGTAAAATAAAAAAAAGGGAGGCGGCACGAATAATCATGTATTGCAAATTACTTTCTGATTTGATTTACTTTCAAAAGATGTTTGAATACTGCTTTTCTAGGAGCGCCTGCTTTGATGAGACATAATTCTTCGGTAACATACCCACGTGAAACATCAACAGTCACAAATGAGCACATGCCACATTTTTCTTTCAGAGAAGCGATGTGCCATAAGGGGTTGGCAAAAAATACAGAGATTACTGACAACTGCAAGTTAAACTGTTGTTATTGACAGAGCGTCACGGGAAATTAGGCTGTAGATGCGCATATTCAGGCACTATCATCTTGCGCGTATCTGTGTTTTATAGAGGGACCTGAGCCGAGTTAAGTTTTATTTTTCAAGTAGATTTGGAGCCATCGTTTTTGAGTTTTTCTGTGGACAGTGTAGAGTGCTTGTGGTTTTTATTAGAAAACGCAGCTGATTAATTGTGCAATTTACCAGGAATATGTACGAAAACATTTCGAAGTCCTAAACGTAATGTATCGATGCTTGTGTTTGATCCAGAAAAAACAACAACAACAAAACAAAACGTTTTTACTTATTTGTTGTGAACCAGAAAGTGTTCTCGAAGTAAATTCCATTTTGTCTTCAGAACTTCATGTTTACGTCTAGCTTAACTGAGGAGTCCTTGCAGTTTTTAAGTGTAATTTTCAGCATGTGTATAGAACTTAAAATTGCACGTGCTATTACGTGACACTGTAAGTTCTACTGACTTTCTTTGTACAAAGATACGGAATCTTGTCGCTGAAAGACCCAGTTTGGGAAGAACTCCACGTAGGATGAGTATGTATTTCTTAATGTTAAGAGTTCTTTCTAACTGCAGCAGTTTGGACACCATGGGAGTTTCTTATGTTCCGATAACGTTCCCTGATTAATGATATATTGTTCAAGGGCAGTCTGTTTACTTAACTCAGTAGAAACTACTTCATCAAGTTTGTTTAAGGATATAATCAGCTGTTATGTGACTATTTATTCCATCATGCGAATCTTTTAAATCTCAGAAACACTCACATTCTAACAGAAGTAATAAGCAAGATTGCAGAGTATGAGGAAGAGTCAAAATCTATCTGAGACATTTTATTAAAATTATTGCATCGTGTTCCAGAAGTAGAGTAGCATAGTGAATGGTCTTCTGACTTTTCTTAGTGTGTGCTGGGTTTGAATCTAAAGGCAAGACATGAATGTTGTATTTTACATATCTCCCTGTGCTAGTCTCTTCCTTCCGCGAAACAAGTGGCTCACCGCCCCGTGGAGCAGTGGGCTAAGTGCTGGCTTATGATCATGGGTCCGGGTTCGAATCTCGCTGAGGTATGGATGCTCTGTGTTTTTGTTTGTTCGAGATGTCCGGTTCGAATCTGATGAGGTATGGATGCTGTGTTTGGGTATTTGTCTTAAGGCCCTGGCTCTCTCCTTTCCCTCGAGCCAGTGGCCCTAAATTAGGGACGGGAGACTTCTTATAGTCCATCGAGTTGCTTCCGCGGTTGTCGTTTCCCCCACCCCATCAAAAAATAAGGACAAAAAAAGAAAACAAAAACAAACAACAACAACAAAACTGAACAGTGACCCCAAATTAAAGAACGGCGACTCTTTACACTCTTGGATACATACAAGAGTTGTTAAACACCGAAAAAATCAAAGCAGTGTACCTTTCCCAGCAAAATCTCCCTGATTTCATTCTCATAAAAGTAAGGTTTCAGCTGGAAGGCAAACTACACGTGTTCCTTTCTTCGTAGGTTTTCCTTCCTTTAACGATTTCGTGTATTGCAATAAGACATCTTACTGGGGGAAACGATCCAGCACAATAAAGAAAATCACAACGCTTTGCTCATTGAAGCGCTTCTTCTCATTACCCGGAACCATTCACTACCTGGAAAAATTCTGCTTGCGATCATGATTTGAAGATGGCAATGCCTTTATGGCTTAGGGCCATGTCGATAACGAATTTTTCTGAAGACTAGCTAACAAAGTCTTTTGCGAGACTGCACCAGGTGTGTTTTAACTCAGTAGGAAGACCTTTTCAAAAATATTACCGGTGAGCTCATCTTGCGTTACTTTTTATTTTACTAACTGCACTTGGGATGCTCTGTCTTTACCAGTAGACAGAAATCTTACTTTAAAATTCTAGGTATCGTTCATATTTTATACCTACTAAACACGAGTGTTTCTCGTAGTCTTCAATATATACTAGTTAGGTAAAGCACTTTTTTACTTGGGGTTTAATAATCATCTTGAGTAACTCAATGGGCTATGAGCAGTCGCCCGCCACTGAATTGGGACCACTGCTTCTGATTAAAGGGAGAGCCTTTAGAAAAACACACCATCCATGCCTCAACTGGGATTCAAGCCCAGTCTCATCTCGGACGAATGGTCAGAAAGTAGTGCTTAAACCACGGCGCCACCGGGCCGGGCATTTATATAGGGTTTCGAGATTCAGTGTTCAAAACAATGATGTTACCAAAGAAAGACTTACAGATAATACTCTAGATAAGTGTTGTTTTCTTTCCTCCTTGAATGGTATAACACGAACTTGAGTTTGTAGAAAACTCCCATTAGTATCAGCGGATTCATTCCAATATTGGTAGTACACAAGTCACAATATCATAAGTTGCATATATATATATATATATATATACACACGGTCGTGTGAAATTATTGTGACCACCAGTTAATATCCAGAGTAACCGCCGTATGCAGCGAAGACATCAGCTAGACGGGCTGGGAGTGACTCAATAAGGTGCTGGAAGGTGTTCACAGGTATGTGGAGCCATGCTGACTACATTGCATCTGACAGCTGCTGGAGGGTGCGTGGTGGACGATCCATAGAGCGAATAACACGATCGAGGTAGTCCCACAGATGCTCAATTGGGTTTAAGTCTGGGGAATTAGGGGGCCAGGGAAGTACTTTGAAGTCATCCTGCTCTTCCAACCACTTTCGGACATTTCTAGCTGTGTGACACGTCGCATTGTCGTTCTGGAAGATCCCATCCAACCCGGGGAAGACAATCAGCATGTATGGGTGTACGTGGTCTGCAAGGATGGATTCATAATGAATTTGGTCCGTAGTGCCTTCCACAGGTATGAGTGGACCCAGGGAATGCCACAAAAACATTCCCCCGACGTTAATGCTGCCTCTACCAGCTTGTGGTCTTCCAGTAATGGCTGAAGAGTGTTTGTTCTCCGATGTTTCTCGCCTTATACGCCAACGTCCATTCGTTCGATGAAGCAGAAAACGTGACTCATCGGAGTAGGCAATCTGTAACGTACCAGGAGATGTGACGTACCTGCCCGAAGGACGCACACGACATAAAGGCAGATAGGAATCAGAATAAAACGTCCGCGTAGCTCAATTGGTAGAGCAACTTATTCCGGAATGAGGGGATCCGGGTTCGAATCCTGGCGTGGACAGAAATGACGGAGAAATTTACTTCGTTATAAATCCTTTACCAATCAGCGGAGGTCCAATTCCGATACTGTCGTGCAAATGTAAGTCTTTTATGCCGATGCACCTTTGTTAGCATAGGTGAATGACCATCCGTGTGCATCAGAGCCCCATTCGCTGAACTGTCGTTTTAGATACACTTCCGGTAGCCCCCTGGTTCATTCGGCCAGTGAGTTGCTCCACTGTAGCGTGTCGATCGGCCCTCACGCACCTTCTCAGCCGACGTTCACCTCTGACATCAATGGCACATGGTGCTCCTCAGTTTCATCGTCGCTTATTCGCAATGGTGCCATTTCTCCAATCACGATACACTTTAACCACAGCAGCACGTGAACAGTTCATAAACTGCGCTGTTTCAGAAATACCGCCACTCTTGGCCCGAAAGCAGATAATCATCCATTTTTGCAAAGCTGATAAATCGCTGCTTTCATCCATGACAGCAACGAGTTATATGTTTTCAGAATGCGTACAGCAACGAGTTATATAAAAACAAATAACTCGTTGCTGTCATGTAACTAATGAAAGAAGGCACGACACATGCCTTCTTTCATTGGCTACGTGCCGTTGAAGTCAAAAGTAGGAAGTGGTCACAATAATGTGACTCGACTGTGTATATATATGTATGTCATCAGCTTGACTTGACTGTCTGCCAGTGTAATCTGCAGGAATAAACTCTTGGGAGATTCGACGCGACGTTCAGTCCAGAAAACACCAAAAATTTATATAAGAAAAAAGTAAACAAAAATGGAAGTGAAAGGTAAAATAAATAGGTGGTATTATATTGATTTCATGGGCACGACTATTAATATAGCCAGCGGTTAATGAAGTGAAACACGTTATAGCAAATATTTTCACAATAAAAAAAAGAAAGCAAACTCCTGCAAATAGTTACACATTGTTGCCAAAGTTTTAAAGAAACTGAGAGAAGATTTTCCAATACTTCAAGGTGAAGACCTGTGATATATCCGTATGATGTTAGCGCGAATAGATGACATCAACCTTTCGAATGTTCTAGGTCTACAACTAGTTTGTTCATAATGTTGCTGAGTAGAGAGTTTTAATACTTTGCCAATATAAATTGCTCCAAATGAGCTCATACCTACGTATTCAAATTTATTGTACAGCGAATAATGACCATGTCAAGAACTGAAGATTCTCTTTGAACACTCTTTGCGTTTGGATTTCGAAGTTTCCTTAAACTGCAGTAAATGCAGTAAATTCGTCAGCACAGACTTCAAAATTCTTGTTTACAAAAATCTTTGTGCGGGCGATCCATTTGAAAACTGCGTTCTTATTCTCTGATGCATGTCGCATTCTTTGCGCTTGCGCATTAAAAGCTGTACAAGATGGCGTCCCTACAATCATACTGACATACATAATCCCTCAAAGTTATTGTAAATCATGATGAAATTGTGCATATATTCCCATTTTATTTTAAAATGATTCTTTGAATGACATAGTATCTATAATCCTACTCTAATTGGCTATTCTAGTTCGTCCAAAATGATTCATGAGAACAAAAGCAATAAATAAAATAACGCGAGGATGAAGGACTGAATCGGAGCGTGGCAGCAGAATTGTACTTACGACAGATCAGGTTTCGTCGGCGAGCATTTTTCATCAGTGTCATCTCGTTTTGTTATAGAGTTCCCAAGGATCATAACAGTATCTGATTTTTAAGTTTATTATCGCTACGTTAAACACTCTTCAGATGGTGCGATTAGCGCGCATATCTTTCGAACTTTCATCTTCTTAGGTCGATAGTGCAGCTTTAAGTAACCAATTAAAAGTACTTTTTGCCTGTGAAAATTGTTGTACATCAGGCAGTAAAGAAAACTCAGTGAGCAAAAGTTCTCCTTCTAGAGAAGACATGGCAGTGATGTTTCAAGTATCTTTTCGGGGTAGTTTGGCCCCCTCAGAAATCCGTGAACGCCCCCACCCCGTAGGTTTCCGGACGATCTCCCTTTAAAATTAATTTAATTGGTTTCGTTATTAGCTGAATATTTGGAGAAATTAATTAAAATGAAAACCTTCAGAAAATGAGGGAATATATTATATTAATAAAAAAAGCATCCATATGAACTTCAGCCTGAAATTTTTATCATCCTTCAATAAAACCTTAAACAGTCCTTGCTGAAGGAGCAATTTTTCACCCATTGACAATTCAGACTACTTCCACAATAAAAGCCCAATTCCACACAGAGTAGAGATCTTTGCTCTGCAATTCATCATTATATTCTGGAAGCTGGCATTCAGCTTTATTTCAGTCTTCTGAATGTCGACTTTCCATTTATACGGTTAAGCCTCAGTGTAGCTAACGTGATGCTAGTGCTTCTAATACAACAAAATATTTGTTAACTAATTTTTAACAATAACAAATTATGAGAAATTGTTCCCATAAAAAGTTTTTTCCCCCTTGGGTTGGTGATTTACGCTCTGTAAGAAAAACAATTAAGGCATCTCAAACTGTCATCCACACACACAAACGGTTAGTTAGTTTTTTTACTATGTGATAATCTAAATAATCTAAAGGGACTGAAACCAACT
The DNA here is from genome assembly GCA_039090855.1 of Macrothele yani. Classification (NCBI taxonomy): domain Eukaryota; kingdom Metazoa; phylum Arthropoda; class Arachnida; order Araneae; family Macrothelidae; genus Macrothele; species Macrothele yani. The sequence continues at coordinate 5,243,783 of CM077007.1, forward strand.
GGCAGGGGAATGTTTTACACCATACGCTTTCAGGCAACGCTGTAATGATTCCTTAATAATCAGAAACACGCTTGTAGTAAGGCGAGAACTTTTTTACCACTCATAATGTTGGGAGTGGGGGATTTTCTTCAGCACAGCAAATTTTACACCTCGAGTCTTACACCTCCTCAATAATTTACACCCCGAGTCTTACACCTCCTCAATATTTTACACCACCCCATGGTGAAATCCGTGGTGCGTTACTGAATTAAAGCAAAGGTATAACATAATTACATTTTTAATCATTTGTATGTGTAGATTTCTTGAAATTCGCATTTGCGATATGCGAGCATAAGAAAATCTTTATACTCTACCTAAAATTTTTATATGTATTATTGTATATATAAATAACAAAATTGAGATTATTATATATATATAAATCAGCCAACAAGTTTCAGCCCCAATCCAAAAAAATTTGTAATTGCTCCCCCAGAAAAAAACTATCTGAATGCAACGTTGCTTGTAGGAAATGATTGGATAAAAATAGAAAAACAATTCTTCCTGTCTTTTACAGAATATCCTATCAATAGAGATGTATGATTAATTAATCAGCTGATTATCGGGGATGATTAATTTTCAAAAAATACCTGCCTGTACAGAGGGATAATCAGATTGTAGAATTTCTGGTTTTGCTCATAAGAAGTTGGCGCAGAATTGAAAAAAAGAAGAAAAGAAATAGTGAGAGGAAAAGACATAATTAATTTCAAAATGTTTTGCATGCTACTTTTATTGTTTTCTTCAAGTGATGTGAGTAACGGCAACAAAATAAAAGCCAGCGAGCAGTGGTGAATTTACGGTGGTTCCACCTGAAATCTCTGCCTTATGTTTCCAATGGCAAAACTTCTTTACATATTTTCTTCGCAATTAATGTATTCCCAAGGATGAAAATTTGCACATAGATAAAACTAACTTTAAGTTATAACATGGGATACCTAATACTTGCTAAAACATAACTATAATTAAGCAATCCAACATTTGTTTGGCCGCTGACGTCATCAATGTACAGGTCGCGCTATCTATTAACAGGTCTAACATTACTCAAAGAAAAATGATTGATTTTTAATGTAATTATGGTTATGTTTTAGCAAGTAATAAGTATTCCATGCTATAACGTAGAGTTATTTATATCGATGTGCAAATTTTCATTCTTGGAAATACATTAATTGCGAAGAAAATATGTAAAGAAGTTTTACCATTGGAAACATAAGGCAGAGATTTTAGGTGAAACCACCTTAAACAAGTCAGTAAAATCATGCAATGCATTGATTATGATATGCTTTCCAACATACCAGGAATCATTACTCAACTTATAAGGATAATGGCTGTGGAATAAATCTCGCTCTTGTGCCCTGACCTTTGACCCCATTTCGATGATATTAAACAGAATTGGTTCAGTATACCTCCGGAACAACATGACAAAGGGTTGTCGCAATCAAAGCATTTTTAGTCAAGTTATGAGGATAATGGCCGTGGAATAAATATCACTCCTGTACCCTGACCTTTGACCCCATTTCGATGATATTCAACGGAACTAATTCAATATACCTTGTAGCGAAAAAGTCTTTTCGACTTCTACGCTGTTTTAACACATCAATATACTAAGAAATAGTTCCTAAATGAAAGAAAACAACCTTAACAGCCAGACGAAACAACAGAAGTCAACTTACGGAAAAGCTTTATTCAGGCTGTAGGAAACACATCGTGATATGGCATACTGCAGTAAACGCTCCACACACCACACATTATCACAACAATCCTATCAATAATCAGTTCACAATCCAACGCTCGTAATAATCGCTCTCTTACAACGCTCTCTCTTACAACGGTCTCAAGCAATAGATCAGTCGTCGTTTTTATCTCTTGCTCTTATCAAGATCAGGCATACGTCACGTGCATTCAACCTCAATTGTGTTGCCAAACGTATTCGTTTGAGAGAAAAGATATTTCGTTAAGCGTGAAGAATACTGAGAATAAACTCAAGATTTACATAGGGAAAGAAACCAAAAAAGGAAAGTTAATCTAGAATATACCCCACAACCTCCAGAACAACATGATAAAGTTTTGTCGCAATCGAAGCATTTTTACGTGAGTTATGACGCATAAGGGCGATGGAATGGATCCCGTTCCTATGTCCTAACCTTTGACCCGATTTCGCCCATTTTCAATAGGGTTCCTCCCCAGTTGTCCCCTACCACGTACTAAACTTTCATCGAAATCGAACCATTTTTACGCGAGTTATCGTGCGGACGGACGGACAGACAGACAGACAGACGGCCAAACAGGAGCATATACACTTCTTCAACCTACGGTTGGAAAGCGTAAACAAGGTCCGATAATTACAGTGATTTTCAAAGAATGCAGTGGTAATAAAATCGACAATTACTGTATTCTTTTTTTCTACGCTCACCTACTCGCAACATTTGTCGTAGAGATGTAAGATGCGAAATATTGCTAATGAGGCTGTATTGTTATTGATAATATAAGATCACACTGTTAAGTTGTCTTACCCAGTCTTAATAAAGAAATAAGCCAATCGTAAGACTGTTATTTAGCCTTTGTTAAACATTTCAGAATAAAAGTTAATGGCAGATATTGGAAGTGACCGCCTTTCTCGGACACAAACACACGTGAGCACATGATGGCACATGTTTAAAGAACACATCGCAGAACCTCCGTCGGGATGCTGTTCACCGCCTCGGTGATTTTATTCTTATTTTCTGTGACTAATGGGAAATATTCAGAACCATACTCGCTGTTCTAAATGAAAGAAATATAGAGAGGCTTTTTCTCTGGTGATTCTGTTGGCCAAACACCGTTTGCGAACAGTTTCCCTAATCAGGGATCACACAATGGGCATCTAGACATTCAGCAAACCTGAGCGATGGAGTTGTGATGTCATAGTGTGTGGCTAAGAACTTTTTGATGGTTGGTTGTCTCCGATTTCTCTGCGCTGGGATGTCACAGCCACTACTAGTGATGTTCCAGAATCTATTAGAATGAAAACATGAAGAGTGACAAAAGGTTTTTGCCTGACGTGTTCGTTTCTCTATGTTCTTCACAAAAGATTTTTTCTGCACTTGTGAGCATCTCAACTCTGCTTACTCTTGATTTCCCTCCATTATTCATTCACTCTCTTTCTCTCTCTCTTTCTCGTTCTCTCTCTCTCTCTTACTCTCTCTCTCTCGTTAATAAATTGCTTTTGGTTTTTATTCTTGTACCTTCTACTAACAACAATCACCTGGAGGGAGAACAAAGAATTCTGCAGAATACCGTAGAGGACACGACGAATCTTATTTGAATGTGGTATTAGAAAAATGGCTACTTCTCTCTGTGTAAAGACCGAGTATATGTTGGTTATAACAACATTCTAAAAATCCTCAGGTGGACAATTAGTGTAAAAAAGTAAATAAATATTAGCAAAAGAGGACATACTTTTATTGATGTTATTATACTTGCCATATTATCTGATGTACCGTATAACACGCTTGCTATGTATACAAGAATCGAAGACAAAATAACTACTACGTAGTGAGGGGAACACGGTTTCGATGGCCCTCGCGGACAAACTTGTGTTTTCACATTGGCGCCCGATTGTGGAAAATGGATCCACTGGCCGCTGGGTTCTTCGAAAAATGTGTGATGTTTGTTCCACACATTGTTTGGAATTAATGAAAAATTCCTACTTCGCTTCAAAGACAAAAAAAAAAAAAAAAAAAAAAAAAAAAATTACGAGGGAGATGATGTGACGTATATTCTAATTTCACTTTCATTTTTAGTTCCTTTTCCCATGTAAATTTGAGTTTGTTCTGTTTTGCACTCTCCAAACTTAACGTGATATCTTCTCTCTGACATGAATGAGGTTGGCAACTTTTTTGAGGTCAGAGAGAGGGGCGTATGAATGTGATAAGAACGTTAGATAAAAAAGACGATACAGCAGTTGCTTAGTGTCTGTGTGTGTGTGTGTGTGTAGATGTTCTATCGTTGTTAAGTTAGATTATACGACAGATAATTAAGGTATTATGTGTGAAGTGTAAAAAACTCTCAGTGCTATATTTTGGATTTCATCTTCTGTGCTGGGCCAATAAAAGGTTATTGTGAGTTTGACTTCTGTATATCTTTCGTCTGGCCGTAAAAGCTTAATTTGAGCTATCCCGTGCAAATATTGCATCGTATTCTCATTTAGTTCAGCATTTCCTTAGTCATGGTCTTAGACATAGCGTAACACCAATCTCGCCCACGAAAAAGGGTTACGTTATAACACCCGTATATTAAATGTAATGACTGGTATTACCTGATTACTTATCGTATTCCTAGTAATGCAAAAATGGTGCAGCCCCGGGGGTCAAGTGGTCTGAAGCATTAACTAACTTTTGACCATCGTCCGAGTTGGGCCCGGCTCATGCCCAATGAGGCATGGGTAATGCACTTGTCTGAGGGCACTGGCTCTATCTCCCACTCGGAAAAACTGACCGCAAATTTGGAACCTCATACGGCCATATGATTTACACAGGGATATCGTTAAACCCTGATACAAATGAAAAAAACCAGATGATAATTCCGTTTAAGAGAGCTAGCAGAAGTTGTCTGCGACAATCTTTCAATCAGATATTACCTTTCTTAAAACGGTTGAACCGATCTACTTATTCTTACAATGCAATGAGCTTCCCCTAACATTTTCCTTACTCTGAAGTAATTTATTTCGAGTAAATCTCTACGATAAATCGTTTTCCGAAGAATTCAACTTTTCAGAGGAAGGATCTCTCGATAAGGATGCATTTCGATGAAACAAAAACTCTTCCAGACGGCGCAGTGGTTGGATGACTTTCTCAAGAGAATTTTCGATAAAATAATTGTTTTCGGTGAACTAACGTCCTAAGAAACCTTTTATCTGAAGCCGACTTTCAGGATAAAAATCCTTTTTCAGTGATGTGATTCCTTCAAGTTTCCACTGAGCTAAATTTCAGGAAAACGAAGAGGTGAAGTTTATATATTTTATATACAGATACCTCCCTTTCCTATTATCGAGCAGTGAAATTTTCCGTTGAAGGTGCAGTGATGCGTACTTGATGCTTATGAACTTTGTTAAACCGCGATACAAGGTTTTGTTACTAACGCTGACCAGGCGGGGGTTTTTTAAATGTGCAGCTTTGCAAAGATTTTTCGATAAATATTTGCCTAGTAATGGCTGAGTTTTTGTTTTCAGACCAGTAAAACGAAAGATGTGTTTGCGATTGAGGCCTTAAAATGATAACTTGTAAAGAGTTTTCTTTAACGGACAAGGAGCTGCACTGTAATATTGGAATTTGTGCCCAATAAACATCCAATTGTGTCCATACTGGAAAGAGAAAGTAAAACGAAGTCTCCGTTGAAGTCTTTCATTTTGGATTTTTACAATTTAACAACTCTTCGAGAATTCTGAATAATAGGAGTCGCTATCTTTCTTAGGTAAATGTCTTTTGGAACTGAGAAAACAGAATACATTAGCGAACACAAGACCGATGTCTTACACGACATTTAAATCCAGGATTCGGCAAAGTGTGGGACGGAGGGTGACCCCTGGAAATGAGCCATGAATACAGATATTGGAAATTTTTGGTAACAAACGGTTATTTGGATGTGAAAATCTATGCAATGTCATTATGGAGGTTAAACCTTACCCACATGACCCGGAGATATGCACAGAAAGTAAAGCACCAACGGCAGTAATTCAAAGCCTGCTCAACAGTTCGTTGATTACATTAGGGATTGCACGGAATTACAACGTGTACACGACGCCTGTAGACTCACCGTGATGTTATGCTTCTTTGTACGTAGCCTCGATTTAGGTAGCAGACTCGTTTAAGGGATACAACACGATGGTATGTTTTCACAATGTTGCGGTAAGGTCGTAGGGCGTTGAGATGTCGTTCAGTGTGAATAAGAATGTCCTATGCCGATTGTGGAGACAAGTGCGCAGCAATAATGTTGACAGACGACCTGCACCTAAGACAGCTAGTAGCTAGTGTTATACCCCAAGTGCTAAGAGATGCCATATACTTGACTCAGACATTTTGACGTTGCAGCAACATGAAGCCCGTCATATGAGTTTCGGCGCAACCTTAGCGGACAGAAGACGGCATGGGAGGGCTTTGTAAGACAGACGGCCAGATGTTCTCTTGGAAGAACAGTGCAAGTAAGGAACACACCAACTTAGCTGACATTGGTATGTGCCTGTCATATGCTTTGGCGCTCTTTGGCCAAATATGGCTCTTTTGCCGATTACATCGCAACTGGACACCTGAAGAGTGACGTAATATTTTCTCACGGACGTGTCAGAATTTTCCTGCCGGCTGATTCTCGCTTACAACACGTCTAAATGGAATGGGAAACACGAAACCGCCACGTAGAGGCTGTTGAAAAAGTCCGATTCGGCCCCCATAGTATGCCGGGGAGGAGTGGTGTTTTTTCCCTCCGAATGACTTTACATCCATACAATGTCTGTCGTTTATAATATTCACATTTTTTACTACTCGCTTTGATTCTCATAAGCAGCTAAATTTTTTGTCCATATTAATCTAGAATCATATGTTTCTCTTCAAACTTTAAGGTTTTCTTTGGTATCTTTAAACGCCTGCTTACTATGAACTAAGCTCTAGAATAGCAACAGACAAAACTTTTACTACATTGTAGTAAATAAACTGACTTTACTGCACTATACGCACATCATTACTTTTAGGATCACTTTTACTGTAGGCATAAGGGCTTCAGGGTACGGCCGACATGTCTTAAATCTATCATTCCGTTCCCAGGAAAACAAGAGAGGTCGTTCTGTCTCCAGGAATTAAGTAGCAGGAGAACAATTTATTCCGGATGTCAGACTCTACTTCCAACCCACCGAGTCTTAGCAGACACTTTCTCTTTACATTTGAGTTCGGTGTAGCTGACGGCTAGTCGCACTTACGTAAGACAAGAAGCAACGGAACTAGTGACCTAAGGATATAAACGCGGTTGTCTCTCAGTAGTAAACGTTTCCCAGTAGGAAAAATTTATCTTCCAAAGAGAGGTTTAAAACACTCATTGAACGTGCTAAACATTTGGTTATATCTGCAAATGTGCGTAAAAAGAAAATCCAAATATTTTTAGCAACAAGCGACGTGTCTGTTGAGTCTTAAAACTGAAGAAAGTGACGCTTAAGAGCAGCGCGATTTTGACATATAAAAGCTCAAATTTTATTGGGATTTACAATTTTGACCCTTATAAGTGACTGAATCTTATAATCAATGAACCTTAAAATACTGCTATCTTTTTATACGCCTCCAACCTGTGCTTCTTGCCGAGATGACATCCTAGATCCAGAACTTCTCTACCCTCGGAGTGTTATGAGTTCTATTTTCCATTTCACGGTGAACAAGTCTCACCCACAAAGAACATCTTACGCTGATGTGAACTAGGAAACCGAAGATATTCATATCATTAAACGACCATCTTCTTTATTAGATTGACCTAAATTCTGTAGAAAACGTGTGGGATGTTCTAGAAGATAGTCTAATCTTCCAACGTCTGAAACCACTCTTGCACAACACAGATGGGCCCTGGCAGGAAATTGAGAGCCCTTGCTTGTGAGCGTTGTTGTAGGGATGGGACATTCGAATCCTCGAATCCCGCGAATCTTGAAAAAGATTCGAAAACTCAAATCTTCGCGCTTTTTTCGTTATTCGAATCTTTCGAATCTTAACCTAAAAAACTTGGCGTTTGTTGCTTGTTCTAGAGAGATATTTGTTTGAATTTTTGTCACCATGAAATCTCCGTTAAAGGTTTTCGATTTTCTTACATTGCCCTAAAAGAGTTCAGTATTTAATGTTTTTATTAACTATTAGAAAAAACTTGTTTTTGATTTTTCTTAATTTTTTGGAAAGAATTTGCTTATTTAGTGTTCCATGTTTTGTGTTTATCTACATTAACTCTTGAAATAATCCTCCCCACCTCTACACTTGCTTTGATTTTAAAAGGGTTTGGAACTTTTGTTATTAAAGAAAAATGCCAAAAATGTGAATTGGTACTCAATTTTTTTTTTGTCAAATTATGTTCAGAAAATGGAAATGAACCTCAAGAGACTCAATAATTTTATATACTTCATATAGTAAATATAAAATATAAATTTCATTTGTAAAATCTTAATAAGTATAGGTATATTTTTCAAAAACTGTATTCTTGAATTTGTTTTTCATTAAATACAGACTTCAAATTTTGCTTCAATTCAAAACTTTTAATTTTAAGTAGAAGTCTTTTCTTTCCCTTTTTTTATAATTATTCTTATAAGAAGGATTCGAGGACATTTTAGGATTCGGATTCGGATTCGAGAAAATGTAGGATTCGTCCCACCTCTAGTTGTGTGCAATTTGATTCTTGATACGTTTCTTGCTGAAAACGCTGTCTACAACGTTTGCGCAGTCAACGTTTTCAGCAAGAAACAATCATACTCAGTATACGCACTCTCACAAATTTTGAACCATCCCTATTGTTTGTCTTTATGCCGTCCCTATCCGTTATTTTGTTTGAATGCTAACTACGGCAAACGTGGATGTAATTTTAGTTATAGAGTGAAATACACTGTTTTCCATATGTTTACACATATATTACTTTATAAATGTGCGATTTAATCACACTACAAGACATTATTTCAATTTGTGTTGTTTAAGTTTTATTAGGCCTGTCACAATGGGTAAACAGATGCCGAGCATTACACAATGAAGTTACACATGAGGGCTTGGTCTTTCTTGAGGAATTAAAAAATGGATATGAAAAAATCATCGTTATGTTCTGTTTCAGTTTTTTAGGCCATTAGAGTGGTCTTTACATTTCGGGGCCGCTGGTGGCCTAATGGTCAGCGTTCGTGCTTGCCACGCAGAAGACCTCGGGTTCGATCCTAGGTTGGTACGAACGCTCGAACCACTAAATATCCGTCGCGCGTCGGATGGACACGTTAAGCCGTCGAGCCCCTGGTACTGGCCTCCCGGAAATAAATAAAGGTGTCTTCCTCCCACTTTCTCCTTCGCTTCCGTGTCACTTTCTTAGTGGACACTATAGCCCAAATCTCTTAGCTTCCTGTTTCTAGGAGTTGTTTAAGACATGGGATCAGACACCCTCTTCCTAAAATCCTCTACATGTGATCTGATCTCTTTTCATTTTAACAAACAGGTGATTAATCGAATGATCGCATTCCACTCGTTCTTGAATGTTTCATGTATGAGGCGGTAGAGGTCTGCACAAATCTGTCCCAGCCCGACCCGGGTACTTTTTTTTTCATCAGTTAAATAAAAAATTCCGGGCCGGGCCTGTACTGGGAGGTTTTACATTTTGCTCCTGGATTAAAGAAAAGCATTTTGTCTCCCAGAACGAAGACTAACTTGTTAAATAATCAGATGGCGATCTCCACTGAGTGAAACGAAGGACCCTATTCTCGACCGAATGCGTTGATAAATTACGGTGACGGATCACTTGGTTCAGTTCATTTCGTCCATGGTTCACTTTTCCGTTCACTTTGTCCACATTCATTTCGTCCTCAGAATGGATTTAATGTCGTGGAAATTTTCTGTTTTCATGGAATTTTAGTAACTAGGCAGAAAAAAAAATGTCAGCGGATATTGCTTACATGCGAGTTTTGTTTTTTCGTTTACCTTTTTCGATTAAAATACGATTTTAAATGACATTTAAAATAATATGAGGAACTGAACTTTGAAGAGCTTTTTAACTCTTTCGTGTGGTACGATGTCAACCACTGTAACATAAATCAAAGTTTTACCAAAAAATTCTAATGTTTTGTAAAGTCTTGTATATTGTTTTCATATTGTTCTCAGCTTCTCAGTATATTAACTTTTTATTTTGTTTATTAATTGTTTACGATTTCCGCATTACTAATCTTCACACGGATGAACTATAATGATCCCTATATGTGCCATATAGCTATTTAAAGTGGGAAGAAATCCATAAAAGTATAATGGTGAAAAAAAGGTTAGATTGATAGTTACTGTGAATTTACGGTGTGAGAGAAGGAAATAGAGACCTTTTACATAACGAAGAAAGAAGGTCTAAATTTTCCTCTTTGATCCACGATATTTACGGTCATTGGAATAAACTTTGATTTATGTCATAGTGATTGACATCTAACCACACGAAAGAGTTAAAAAGTTCAAAGTTCAGTTCACAGTTTTACTTTAAATAACATTTAAAATCGTTATATTTTAATCGAAAAACTTAAACAGGGAAAAAATCGCATGTAGGTAATGTCTGCTGATCTTTTTGTTTTCTGCCTAGTACCAAAAATTCCATCGAAACAGAAATTTTCCTCAGTTTTCCATCCATTCTGAGGACGAAATGGATGTGGACAAAGTGAACGGCGGACAAAGTGATAGGGAACCAGAAATTACAGCAGAAGTCGACAAGCCAGGCTGTAAGATGATACTCTGAAACGGGACGGTCCATTTCTTTTAAGGTTGATATCAAAATCCGTTTTCACTTCGTTGGCTTCAGCGACTGAAAAACGTGCTTTTTTTTCTTTTCCGAGAAATATTTGCTTAAAAAGATTTTTAAGCTTCGCGAAATCCAAACAAAAGCGAGTTCTGGCGTATTCGTTGCCACAACGGAGATGAGAAAGTTCGAAGCTACCTTGTTTATAGTTAAGTGTGGAAACGCGTTTACATTTGTAGCAGAAAAATGTAGTCAGGTCTAAATCTGACAAAGCAGAATGGAACTTGCGGGCAAGATGAAAACGAAGCATAAAAATTCACGTGTTTCTTATGAATATCGATTATTTCAGAGAGGTTTTGAATCCTGAAATTAGCTTTCGGAAAAAGAAACGACGCAGCAAACATTATGTTTATGTTACAAAGAAGTCCGAAGTAGGTACCTGATATGCCTACATTTTTTAGTACTCTTTAAATATTTCAATTACATATTTTATCGCAGTGTAACACATAGAAGATTTGGGAATTCAAAATCCATGAACCCAAAGTACCTCTGGATATTTAGTTTTTCATTTCAAAAATGTGTTTTCTTCCGCTTTAGAATTTCCTTTGTGGACAAAGTCTCGCGAACCATTGAAAAGTGCTCCTATGGAACACGGGATTAAGGCCCTTGCTCTAGAGCAGTGTTTCCCAAACTTTTTACTACGTGGAACTCTTGAAGTAGGCCACGCTTGTACGATGTTAAATAATTTGCATAATACAAAAACCCGTAACCCTTTTTCGTGTGCGAGATTGGTGTTATGCTACGTATGTCTAAAACCATGACTAAGGAAATGTTAAACTAAATGAGAATACGATGCAATAGTTTACGGCCAGACAAAACAGAAGTCAACTTACAATAACCTTTTATTGGTCCAACAAATTGAAGAAATCCACAATATAGCCACATATAATACCGTATAATCTAGCTTTTACACAAATCAAACATCTCCACACACACATACACTAAGCAACTGCTGTATCGTCCTTTTTATCTATCGTTCTTATCACATTCATACGTCACTCTCTCTGATCTAAAAACTGTTGCCAACCTCATTCATGTGAAAGAGAAGATATCACTTTAAGTTTGGAAAGTGTAAAAGAGAACAAACTCAAATTTACATAGGAAAAGGAACTAAAAATGAAAGTTAAATCAGAATATACGTCACAACACCGCGAGGCATCGATTCGATGAGGTGGTGATAGGTATCCTGGGGTATCTGGCACCATAATGTCAACAACAGGTCCTCCAGTTCCCGTACATTTCGGGGTGGAGGTGATTTAGCGCGAAGTCTCTTTTCCAAGTCGAACCACAAATGTTCGATTGGGTTCACGTCAGGTGAGTTTGGAGGCCAGGGCATTCACAGAAAGTCACCAGCATGTTCCTAGAACCACTCCTTGACGATTCTGGCATTGTGTCATGGCGCATTATTCGGTTGGTAATGGCCATCAATAGTTCCCATGAATGTGTAAACTTGGTCATCAACGATGTTCAGATAACTGACAGCTGTCAGGGATTGCGCTATTGGGATAATGGGGCTTACAATGTCCCAAGAAAACATCGCCCATAGCATAACACCGCGGCCGCCGGCTTGTTTCCGTTTAACAGTGCATCCAGGTGCTATAGCCTCCGTTGGAAATCGGCGTATTCGCGCTTGGCTGTTTACGTGATGCATGAAGAATCTTGATTCATCAGACTAGGCCACTTTCTTCCAATCATCCACGGTACAATCTCGATGATCTCGAGCTCATTTCATGCGTTGTTGGCGATGACATGCAGTGAGCATGCGGACCCAGCTGAGTCTTCGGCTACGCAGGCCCATGCGCAGAAGACTGCGATGAAATGTGTGCTGTGACACATTTGCCCTGATCACCACTGTTGTAGCTGTGGGTGATTTGTTGCACAGTGTGGGGCCCTACAGTCTCTGTGAGCAATGTGCGACAGTCTCCGCTCCCCTCTGGCATCAATGAGCTTTGGACGACACACGGCTGGACAAGGGTTCGTTGTTTGGCCACCTGTTCACCACTTTCGATACATACTCACTACAGTGGCACATGAACAACCTACAAGCCGAGATCGTAGTTCTGAGGTGCCGTGCCATCACAATTTGTCCTTTTTCAAGCTCCGATAAATCGGCAGCTTTTCCCATTCTGACTTCGAACACTCTACTAACTGAAAGTCGGTCCCCTGGTTGTATATATACTGCTGTGTGAGCTTCACCTGCGCCACCTTTCGGTCTCCAGGCGCACTCATTTCTCTAGGCTGGGGGTGGTCCCAAGTAATGGCTCATTGGTGTGTGTAGTTTATTTTATCAGATTATGTAAAAAGAACGAAAAAAATGACATAAGTAATATTCAATTGGGATGGAAAGAAAACCATATAAACAGCGATTCTAACAGAAATTATGATCACTTAATAATATAATTTTAGTTAGTTTTTTGCCACAAATAATATACAATGGAATGGGACAATGTTCATCTTCAACCTAATTAAAACCCATTGTTAAATAGCTTTCACTATAAAGATGTTTCTTCCTAGCATCTGTTACCTTCCGGTTGTCATTGCTTGTACTTGGTTTGGACATCGAATCGCTATCGCTTACCTTTCTTTGGTCACTGGTAAGTTCACTGTTCTCTACACTGCCTTCTTGATCCTGTGACGTACGAATACATTTTACGAAGTTCCACATCTTCAAAACAGACGAGTCTTAATTGTTTGCGCCACGGTCGCTAAAATATTCACACAAGCAACATAATTTAAGTATAATATCCCTATATAATTTATGACTACTAAGCTTGCGGTATTAAGATAGAAGAATAATAACAACGTTTCGCACAATAAAATGTTTATTATGCATCGACTATAGTTTCGCAGAGCCTTTGGCTCGACTTCCACAGGACGAATGGAGCGTAAACATTCAAATCATTGTGACATCATCAGAATTCTGACGGTCACCGGGTTTGGCGAGTTGTTTCCACGCGCTTGAAAGAAATGGAGTCGACGAAATGTCGTTGACAAGACGTGACGAGTTCCGGTATATGTGGAAAGCTTCTAATATATTAAGCTTGATAGTCGAGTCCGGTTTATCAATAAGCGTAGCGTTTCCAAACAAAAAGTTATGGTTATTTTCGTGACAATGTTGAGCTATAGACGACTTCTTCAGTTCATAGTTCCGTACATATGTCTTGTGTTCCTTCACACGGAAACTTAAAGCCCTGCTGGTCTGTCCTATATATGAAAGTCCACATTCACAAGGTATCTGATAAATTCCCCAGGAGTTTAAGTCTTCGATGTAGTCTTTTGATCCGTAAAAATTCATCGTGTTTATGGGTTTGAAAATAACTTTGAAATTAAAACGTTTAAGGATTTTTGAAATCGCGAAGCAAATCTGAGGAGCAAATGGGATAACTGCCCAATTCTTTTGTATTGGGAGGTCTATAGGCATAAGCGTGCACACAGGCTTTGGTTTCCTAAATTTGTGGACAGCTTTGTCTATAACGGAAGGGCTGTATCCTCTGTGTGCTGCAATTCGTTTAAGAAAATCAAGCTCTTTCTGTAAGAAATCCTCAGTTGAGCAGATATGTATTGCACGATATACGTATGTGAAGAAGGCAGAGATTTTTTGTTTCCATGGATGATTTGATTTTGCGTGAATGGGTAAGGAAACAGCAAATGGTTTTCGATAAACTGTTGTACTAAAGGATCCTTGAGAGCGTGACACAAGGACATCAAAGAATGGTAGGCAGCCACTATTTTCAGTCTCGTATGTGAACTGTATATGAGGATCAATTGAGTTGATAAGTTCAACTAATTTAGGTATTTCCGAGTTCATGCCATTCCAGAGAACAAAAGTATCATCTGCATATCGAATCCAAAGGTCAAATGTAACAAGCTGAAATAGTTGGTCTTCAAAGTGGCGCATGTAGACTTCGCATAAAATAGGTGACAGTGGGCTACCTATTGCAAGGTCTTCTGTCTGTTGGAAAATTCTTCCACGAAAAAGGAGACTGTTTTGTCTTATAGAAATGTTCACTAGTCTCAAAATTTCTTCTATTTCCGTTGGCTGAAATGATGTTCTTTGAGACTTGCTTTCAATGTTTCGAGGGCTCCTTTCACTGGGATACTTGTGAACATGGATTTCACATCGAAGGATAACATGAACTGATCGTTGAATGGATGCCGCTTTAGCCGATTAACAAACTCAATGGAATTTCTTACAGATGTTGTGTTCGAAGAAGCCGTTAAAGTCGATAGTTGCGAAGATAGAAATTTGGCCAAAATTTCTATTCGTCCTGAGGGAGCCGAGCCAGCCGCCCCGGTGGCGCAGTGGTCTAAGGCGTTGGCCTCTGATCATTCGTCCGTAAGGGGTCCGGGTTCGAATCCCGGTCAGGCATGGATGTTGTGTTTGTCTTACGGCACTGGCTCTCTCCCTTCCCTGGAACCAGTGACCCTAAATTAGGGACGGGCGACTGCTTATAGCCCATTGAGTTGCTCACGGTGGTCGTTAAACCTCCAAAAAAAAAAAAAAAAAAAAGCCGAGCCAAACGCTCTGCGAAACTATAGTCGATGTATAATAAACATTTTATTGTGCAAAACGTTGTTATCATTATTCTATAATATCACTAATTAAAGCACTATGGGCTGATGAGGAAGTCTGAAATGTTCGAGGAACTTTAGAAGTTACAACCTGGAATTTTCTAGATTCGGGATTTTTAGGAAGGATGAGCGCCTTATCACTGGCGGGCAGGAAGTGCCGGCGGCTTACCAGTTGTCGGAGCTGTAACTTATACTCTGAATTAACTTTCATTTTTAATTGCTGTTTCTATGTAAATTTGTGCTGATTCTCTTTTAGCGTTGCCAACCTTAACGTTATATCTTCTCTCTCGCAGATGAGGTCAGAGAACATGATGTACGCATGTGACAGATAGTAGGAACTATATATATATATACTGAAGAGCAAAACTGAAGACTAAGGAAAAACTTTAGAATTTAAAACGAAAGTTGCAAAAAAAACTCGAAGATCAAAACGCGCAACGCAGCAGTTTTGAAAATTCAAAATTCACATTCTATTAAGAAGATACCTAAGCAAAAAATACATATATAATTTTGACTCTCACCAAGTACAACATAGAAAAGGTTATGTATCTACCTGTGTGAGTAAAAGGAGAAAAGATAAAAAAATAAAATAAAACAACTGAATGGAGAAGGTGTCGAGAATACTGAGCCTTGGCTTTATCAAGGACCAGCAAAAACTCTGCATTTTCTCACTTCCACAAAGACCTAGTTGGAAATGGGTTTCTGCAAGGCCATAGATGCAAGTAACATTCCCACCTAAAATTGTTTTAAAAAATATATATATGTCATGTCCTCCGCAGAGTTGTATGACCTAACACTAGTTAACAATTTCGCTTGCATCCATGAACCTTCCTGGCCCCGACCCATGCTCTTCATCTGTTACTATTAAACAGAGAGAAGAAGATTAAAGAGATCTCAAGCTGTGAGAGTGACATAATAATTAGAAATAATTTTCAGCTATAACGAAATGCCAAGTTCGTTTGAGAGAGAATTTAAACCTGAAAAACAATGCAAAAAAGAAATCCAAATTTTTTCATTGCAATTAAAAAAGGAAATATTAATTTTTAAAAAACAGATTTTTGAAAGAAAACTTGAGTCTAAAACCCCCTACTCTACAACTTATGACAGCACGAAAACGAGAATAAGTTAAAGACAATAATTAACTAAAGAAAACTTTGTGAAAGTTATATGACTTAAACAGTTAGTTGCAATATGTACAAAGTATTTCAGCAGTGCTTTAAGTGCATAATTAATTAGTTATTAAGTACTTAACTACTTTGAAAATACAGCGCAAAGAAAAGGAACAAGCTTAGCCATCTGCTGTTCCTAGGTTCCCCAAAAGACGCGCAAAGTTACAAAAGAAAAGAAAGAGTTAAAACCCGCAAAAATGTTAACAGACAAGCCAGTGCCTAAAAGCTGAAATGCAAAAAATCAACAGAAAAAAAAGTACATGAAGTACAAACATTGAACTTATAAGACCTAAAACCCAAATACAAGGAAGAGAGCTTACCTCTTGTGCGACGAAACTTTCTCCTCACAAGATTAAAACATGGCTGACCTCTTCCGCCACTCCTAGTCGCTGGGGGGCAGTGTGGGTGGGGCTGATGGCCTCCTCATACAGAAAGAAACCAACTCGCGGAGATTTTAACCAGAGAAAAAAATATATAAACTTAAGACTGTGGATCTGTATGATCAGAAAGAGCAGAATTAACTCTCCAGAATACATGAGAAATATTATAAAATACACGAGTAGTGTATTTAATAATCTTTGCATGTATTAAATCACCTTAGTGAGCTTCTATAGATTAATCAGAATCTTATTAATTTTAATGTTGGTTTTACTATTTTTAGTATAGCTATCCTAGTGATGAATAACTAGTTTTCCTTTTTATTTGTTTTTATTTTCTTTTATAAACAGATTTTTAAGCTTTTTTTGTGATTTTGTTTATATTATTTAATTTTTTGTTTTAATAGGACCTTCATATCCATAGCACTAAGGTTCCTTTAGGTAGTTAATAGGCATCCTCTAGCCAACTTCCTTACGGCTTTGATTGGTCAGAATCATATTATTAACTGTGTAGAAAATTAAATCAGATCTGCCAACCTTACTCTATTATTCAGAATAATTTTTCTTAAAGTTCTTTTGATGAAAGAAGAAGGAATTTCGTTCTCTAGAAAACTATCTAATAGTATATTAATGTGGTAATTGAAGTCCAAATTGTTGCTGAAAATTCTTGAAATTCTTAGGACCTGAGAAATTAGTACATTCTCAATTACTTTGGTTGATATGTTATTATTCCAGTGTAGATATTTAATTACTTTGAAAGGAAAATTAACTCTTTTATCAAAGAGGCTAATAGATGGGTTACCTCTGTTGAGCTTAATGCTTAAGTCTAGGAACTCAAGTTCCTGATTACAGTGGTTGGTTTTACATAAGTTAAGAGAGCTAGGATAGATATTATCAAAATCACTCTCTATAACTTCTGAATTATTGATACACAGCAGATCATCAATATATCTAAAAGTGTAAAGGTAGTTATCTGTACTATTAGATAGTTTTCTAGAGAACGAAATTCCTTCTTCTTTCATCAAAAGAACTTTAAGAAAAATTATTCTGAATAATAGAGTAAGGTTGGCAGATCTGCTTTAATTTTCTACACAGTTAATAATATGATTCTGACCAATCAAAGCCGTAAGGAAGTTGGCTAGAGGATGCCTATTAACTACCTAAAGGAACCTTAGTGCTATGGATATGAAGGTCCTATTAAAACAAAAAATTAAATAATATAAACAAAATCACAAAAAAAAGCTTAAAAATCTGTTTATACAAGAAAATAAAAACAAATAAAAAAGAAAACTAGTTATTCATCACTAGGATAGCTATACTAAAAATAGTAAAACCAACATTAAAATTAATAAGATTCTGATTAATCTATAGAAGCTCACTAAGGTGATTTAATACATGCAAAGATTATTAAATACACTACTCGTGTATTTTATAATATTTCTCATGTATTCTGGAGAGTTAATTCTGCTCTTTCTGATCATACAAATCCACAGTCTTAAGTTTATATATTTTTTTCTCTGGTTAAAATCTCCGCGAGTTGGTTTCTTTCTGTATGAGGAGGCCATCAGCCCCACCCACACTGCCCCCGGCGACTAGGGAGTGGCGGAAGAGGTCAGCCATGTTTTAATCTTGTGAGGAGAAAGTTTCGTCGCACAAGAGGTAAGCTCTCTTCCTTGTATTTGGGTTTTAGGTCTTATAAGTTCAATGTTTGTACTTCATGTACTTTTCTCTGTTGATTTTTGCTTTTCAGCTTTTTAGGCACTGGCTTGTCTGTTAACATTTTTGCGGGTTTTAACTCTTTCTTTTCTTTGTAACTTTGCGCGTCTTTTGAGGAACCTAGGAACAGCAGATGGCTAAGCTTGTTCCTTTTCTTTGCGCTGTATTTTCAAAGTAGTTAAGTACTTAATAACTAATTAATTATGCACTTAAAGCACTGCTGAAATACTTTGTACATATTGCAACTAACTGTTTAAGTCATATAACTTTCACAAAGTTTTCTTTAGTTAATTATTGTCTTTAACTTATTCTCGTTTACGTGCTGTCTTAAGTTGTAGAGTAGGGGGTTTTAGACTCAAGTTTTCTTTCAAAAATCTGTTTTTTAAAAATTAATATTTCCTTTTTTAATTGCAATGAAAAAATTTGGATTTCTTTTGCATTGTTTTTCAGGTTTAAATTCTCTCTCAAACGAACTTGGCATTTCGTTATAGCTGAAAATTATTTCTAATTATTATGTCACTCTCACAGCTTGAGTTCTCTTTAATCTTCTTCTCTCTGTTTAATAGTAACAGATAAAGAGCATGGGTCGGGCCAGGAAGGTTCATGGATGCAAGCGAAATTGTTAACTAGTGCTAGGTCATACAACTCTCTGCGGAGGACATGACATATATATATTTTTAAAACAATTTTAGGTGGGAATGTTACTTGCATCTATGGCCTTGCAGAAACCCATTTCCAACTAGGTCTTTGTGGAAGTGAGAAAATGCAGAGTTTTTGCTGGTCCTTGATAAAGCCAAGGCTCAGTATTCTCGACACCTTCTACATTCAGTTGTTTTATTTTATTTTTTTATCTTTTCTCCTTTTACTCACACAGGTAGATACATAACCTTTTCTATGTTGTACTTGGTGTGAGTCAAAATTATATATGTATTTTTTTGCTTAGGTATCTTCTTAATAGAATATCATCATCATCATCATCATTGTCAACCATTATCAATCCACTGCTGGACGAAGGTCTCCCCAAGTTTCCTCCACAACGGTCTGTCTTGTGCCAGTCTCCTCCATGTCACTCCCGCATATTTACGAATTTCATCCACCCATCTCCCATGTGGTCTTTTTCTGGGTCTTTTCCTGTCCCTTGGAATCCAATCTAAAAGTTCGGCTGTCCATCTATGGTCTGTCCTTCTGGCAGTATGTCCAGCCCATTGCCATTTCAGGGATTTAACTATGATCATGATGTCTTCCACTCTCGTCATTTTTCGGATCCACGAGTTCCTCTTCTTATCTCTCCTGGTTATACCAAGCATGCACCTCTCCATGACCCTTTGAGTTGTCTGCAGCCTTTGTATGTCTCTTTTAGTTAAGGTCCACGTCTTTGCACCATACGTAAGCACTGGAAGGATGCATTGATCAAACACTTTTCTTTTAAGACATAATGGCATATTGCTCTTGAAAATTATGCTGTTTCTTCAAAAGCTCTCCAGGCAAGTTTTGTACGCCGATTAATTTCTTCATCAATGTGACCCTCACTTGATATCTGCTGTCCAAGATAAACATACGTATCTGTTATCTCCAGTTTTTCTGCATCAATCGATAAATCTTCATTTCTTGTAAAAGCATTGAACATCACTTTTGTCTTCTGAAAGTTCATTTTTAATCCCACTTCTTTACTCTTGTCAGCAAGTTCCTGGATCATACTCTGCAGCTCTGATGGGGTAGTTGCAAAAATGACTACGTCATCAGCAAAACGAAGGTGGGTTAGATAATCTCCATTAATCTTTATCCCTTTGTTTTCCCAGTTCAGTGATTGAAAGACATTTTCCAATGTGGCATTAAAGAGCTTCGGAGATATGGTGTCCCCTTGTCTCACTCCCTTTCCAATTTTTATGTGTGTTGTATTTTCAAACAGCCGAATCTTTGCACTTGCATTTTCATAGATGTTATTAATAATATTAATGTATGCATCTTCAATACCGCAGGATTTCAGAGCCGTGGTAACTGCTGATGGTTTCACCGAATCAAAGGCTTTTTCATAATCGATAAAAGCCATGCACAATGGAAGTTCATATTCCCTCGTTCTTTCAATTAGTTCTCTCAGTACGTGGATATGATCTATTGTGCTGTAGCCACTACTGAATCCAGCTTGTTCTCTCGGTTGAGCCATGTCCAGTGTCACCTTCAAGCGGTGTGAAAGAACTTTAGTGAAGATTTTATAAACCACTGATAGGAGGCTGATAGGTCTGTAGTTCCTGAGATCCTCAATGTCACCTTTTTTATGTAGCAAGATCATTGTAGCGTTGTTCCAATCCTCAGGAATTTTCCCTTCATTAAGGCATCGAGTGAAAATTTGGGCGAGTACTGTTTCAATTTCTTCACTTGCTTCTTGTATGATGTCTATAGTAATTCCATCTTCTCCTGGAGCTTTCCCCCGCTTCATGTTCTTGATTGCATGAGCAACTTCTGCTGGGAGGACTGGAAGAACTCTGGTACCTTTCATGATGTCTGGAGTACATGTATCATCCCTTTCATATAGTTTGGAGTAGAAATCTTTCACTCTTGTCAAAATTTCGCCTCTATTTCTTGTTATAGAACCATCTTCTTTTCTCAGAGCCATAATCTGTTTTCTTCCCTTACTGAGATGTCCCTTTGCTATCTTTAGGCTTTGGTTGTTTTCAATTGCTTTCCTCACTAGCTCACAGTTGAATTTCCTTACGTCTTCAGTGATACTTTTTCGTGCTGTCTTGCATAGCTCTATATATTCCACTTTGGAAGTCACATCTTCTTTAGTTGTCCTCATCTCTCTTCTTTTTTGCATCAACATTTTGGGTTTTCCTGATAATTTGTTTACATGCAACTTGTTCTTAGACCCAGCTAATTTTGTTGCTGTTTCCATAAGAGCTTTGGTTACTTTTCTGTTAACTTCAGAAATATCCACTTCTTCCGATGTTAGGCCTTCTAAAGCAGAGAATCTGTTCTTCAGTTCCAACTTGAAAGTATTATGGTTTTTTTAAGGTTGGTTATGTCAATACATTTTGTTTGTCTTATGAGCTTGCCACGTTCCAGTTTAGTGTTGAGGTGCATCTTACATCTCACCAATCTATGGTCACTACCTGTGTTGAACTTGTTTAGCACACTGCAGTCTTCGATGACGAATTTTTTGTTACACATAATAAAATCAATTTCACTTGTCGTCCCAATTGGATGTCTCCATGTCCATTTCCTGTGTGGCTTTTTCTTGAAAAAGGAATTCAAGATGAAAAATCCTTCTGCCTCTGCAAACTCAGCGAGAGTATTTCCACGCTGGTTTCTGTTGCCGTGACCGAATTTACCTACTGAAGTTTCATTCTGTTGCCGGTGCCCTATTTTTGCATTGAAATCTCCCATAATTATCTTCAAGTGCTGCTTACCTTTATTATTTAGATGACGAATTTCCTCATAAAGTTCTTCAATTTCTTCTTCAGGATGACTTGTGGTGGGTGCATAAGGTTGAATAATCTGAGCCTGGTATCTACTCGATAGTTGGATAACGAGTCGTGCAGCTCTGTCAGAGGAACTTTCAACTTCTACCACTTTATCCTTCAGTTTCTTGTTTATTATAAATCCAACACCACTAGTTCTGCCAGTATCTGTCCCACGATAATAGAAGATATTTTTTTCTCTGGTTAAAATCTCCGCGAGTTGGTTTCTTTCAAAATCTCCGCGAGTTGGTTTCTTCAACATTATATATATATATATATATATATATTCTTTAATAGAATATATATATATATATATATATATATATCATCATCATCATCATCATTGTCAACCATTATCAATCCACGGCTGGACGAAGGTCTCCCCAAGTTTCCTCCACAACGGTCTGTCTTGTGCCAGTCTCCTCCATGTCACTCCCGCATATTTACGAATTTCATCCACCCATCTCCCATGTGGTCTTTTTCTGGGTCTTTTCCTGTCCCTTGGAATCCAATCTAAAATTTCGGCTGTCCATCTATGGTCTGTCCTTCTGGCAGTATGTCCAGCCCATTGCCATTTCAGGGATTTAACTCTGATCATGATGTCTTCCACTCTTGTCATTTTTCGGATCCACGAGTTCCTCTTCTTATCTCTCCTGGTTATACCAAGCATGCACCTCTCCATGACCCTTTGAGTTGTCTGCAGCCTTTGTATGTCTCTTTTAGTTAAGGTCCACGTCTCTGCACCATACGTAAGCACTGGAAGGATGCATTGATCAAACACTTTTCTTTTAAGACATAATGGCATATTGCTCTTGAAAATTATGCTGTTTCTTCCAAAAGCTCTCCAGGCAAGTTTTGTACGCCGATTAATTTCTTCATCAATGTGACCCTCACTTGATATCTGCTGTCCAAGATAAACATACATAGCTGTTATCTCCAGTTTTTCTCCATCAATCGATAAATCTTCATTTCTTGTAAAAGCATTGAACATCACTTTTGTCTTCTGAAAGTTCATTTTTAATCCCACTTCTTTACTCTTGTCAGCAAGTTCCTGGATCATACTCTGTAGCTCTGATGGGGTAGTTGCAAAAATGACTACGTCATCAGCAAAACGAAGGTGGGTTAGATAATCTCCATTAATCTTTATCCCTTTATTTTCCCAGTTCAGTGATTGAAAGACATTTTCCAATGTGGCATTAAAGAGCTTCGGAGATATTGTGTCACCTTGTCTCACTCCCTTTCCAATTTTTATGTGTGTTGTATTTTCAAACAGCCGAATCTTTGCACTTGCATTTTCATAGATGTTATTAATAATATTAATGTATGCATCTTCAATACCGCAGGATTTCAGAGCCGTGGTAACTGCTGATGGTTTCACCGAATCAAAGGCTTTTTCATAATCGATAAAAGCCATGCACAATGGAAGTTCATATTCCCTCGCTCTTTCAATTAGTTCTCTCAGTACGTGGATATGATCTATTGTGCTGTAGCCACTCCTGAATCCAGCTTGTTCTCTCGGTTGAGCCATGTCCAGTGTTACCTTCAAGCGGTGTGAAAGAACTTTAGTGAAGATTTTATAAACTACTGATAGGAGGCTGATAGGTCTGTAGTTCCTGAGATCCTCAATGTCACCTTTTTTATGTAGCAGGATCATTGTAGCATTGTTCCAATTCTCAGGAATCTTCCCTTCATTAAGGCATCGAGTGAAAATTTGGGCGAGTACTGTTTCAATTTCTTCACTTGCTTCTTGTATGATGTCTATAGTAATTCCATCTTCTCCTGGAGCTTTCCCCCGCTTCATGTTCTTGATTGCATGAGCAACTTCTGCTGGGAGGACTGGAAGAACTCTGGTACCTTTCATGATGTCTGGAGTACATGCATCATCCCTTTCATATAATTTGGAGTAGAAATCTTTCACTCTTGTCAAAATTTCGCCTCTATTTCTTGGTATACAACCATCTTCTTTTCTCAGAGCCATAATCTGTTTTCTTCCCTTACTGAGATGTCCCTTTGCTATCTTTAGGCTTTGGTTGTTTTCAATTGCTTTCCTCACTAGCTCACAGTTGAATTTCCTTACGTCTTCAGTGATCCTTTTTCGTGCTGTCTTGCATAGCTCTATATATTCCACTTTGGAAGTCAGATCTTCTTTAGTTGTCCTCATCTCTCTTCTTTTTTGCATCAACATTTTGGTTTTTCCTGATAATTTGTTTACATGCAACTTGTTCTTAGACCCAGCTAATTTTGTTGCTGTTTCCATAAGAGCTTTGGTTACTTTTCTGTTAACTTCCGAAATATCCACTTCTTCCGATGTTAGGCCTTCTAAAGCAGAGAATCTGTTCTTCAGTTCCAACTTGAAAGTATTATGGTGTTTTTTAAGGTTGGTTATGTCAATACATTTTGTTTGTCTTATGAGCTTGCCACGTTCCAGTTTAGTGTTGAGGTGCATCTTACATCTCACCAATCTATGGTCACTACCTGTGTTGAACTTGTTTAGCACACTGCAGTCTTCGATGACGAATTTTTTGTTACACATAATAAAATCAATTTCACTTGTCGTCCCAATTGGATGTCTCCATGTCCATTTCCTGTGTGGCTTTTTCTTGAAAAAGGAATTCAAGATAAAGAAAAATCCTTCTGCCTCTGCAAACTCAACGAGAGTATTTCCACGCTGGTTTCTGTTGCCGTGACCGAATTTACCTACTGAAGTTTCATTCTGTTGCCGGTGCCCTATTTTTGCATTGAAATCTCCCATAATTATCTTCAAGTGCTGCTTACCTTTATTATTTAGATGACGAATTTCCTCATAAAATTCTTCAATTTCTTCTTCAGGATGACTTGTGGTGGGTGCATAAGTTTGAATAATCTGAGCCTGGTATCTTCTCGATAGTTGGATAACGAGTCGTGCAGCTCTGTCAGAGGAACTTTCAACTTCTACCACTTTATCCTTCAGTTTCTTGTGTATTATAAATCCAACACCAGTAGTTCTGCCAGTATCTGTCCCACGATAATAGAAGAGATGTCCACTTTTCAGTTCAATGAGATCTTCTCCTTTTCTCCTTACCTCACTCAGCCCGACGATGTCCCACTTGATCCTTTGTAGTTCCTCTTCCAATTCAAGAAGCCTTGAATCAGAAGATAGGGAGCGTCCGTTGTAGGTAGCCAAGGTCAGCATCAAATGGCAGCCTAGTCCGGTCCTCCGAGGATTCTTAGCACCCTCTGCCTTCATGTCGCACTGGCCGCTGCCTTGGCCAGGTACATTCCAGCTGCCGGAGACTGAGGGCCAAGATTTAAGTTGTAGAGTCATTTTGGAGGTGTTTGGCCATAACTCACCACGCTGGCCAAGCGGGTTGGTGAGTGTGGGATAGCATTTCCTCTGATCCCGATGGTATAGTTATACCGCTATTTGCGGTCGTCAGAGCCCCTTTAGTGGGAACAGGATGCACCACGAGAAGGCGGGGTTGACATTTGTCAAGGAGAGGCTGTGATGTTACGCATCACCTGATATATATATATATATATATATATATATATATATATAATGTTGAAGCAGTAGCCAAAAGTGTGGTATGATGGTGTGATGTTATAATCGTTAAGCGGCGTTGTTTCCTTGAAGTTGTTTCTATTTGAAGGTTGCGTGTGTTAAAGTGGCTATACCCTGGGTATATAGTTAGGGTTTGGAGTTAAGGTGTTCTGCTTACTAAAGTTTGGTTATTAATTTTGAAGTAATACTGCTATTGTGATTAGTTCAAGTATTTTGGAATATTAACGTTCTATGTGAACAGTTTATTACGAGGTGTTGAACGAATAAAGGGGAAGAAGAACTCTAAGTAAGTATTTCTTGGACTTTATTTGAGTGACTCCTGTTTCACTTAAAATGAGTGGATGAAAAGAACTCACTGTGTGTAGCGTTCAGTAATCTATATATACACATTTCAAATAGTAAAGAACGCTACCGAACTACTGGTGCTTTGCCAGAGGGCACGAGGTGCGTCACCACAAGTGTGTTTCTGCTCTTGACGCAGTAATAAGTTGAACAACAAAATTTCCCTCAAGGTAAAAATTACTTTGTCATGACGGCGCTCTCTCCACACACAAAATAAAGCATATTTATATTGGATTGGCATTATTCTTACGTCTTATAAACAACATATACATTTACTCCAGTGTAAATATTTGGTCTTTTAAGATTTCGCGGAACCCCGGTTGTGAAACATTGCTCTAGAACAGGGATCGTCAACCTTTTAATACTTACCGCCCGCATTTGTATCTTTGTTGATGGTAAAATTTCCTTACCGTCCACCGGTGCCGCAGTAACTCAATTTTGCGTAAGTGCCAAGTAATTTTTAGAGGGGAGGGTTTGAAAAAATATGTACTTAAATTTATCTTTTTGTTTATACTTTATGTATGTTTATACACAGATAATTTCAATTTAATGAATTTCTGCATCTCCATTGATACAGCGCTTACTAATGCGGTAGCTGCTTAAATTGAAAAAAATGAAAGTTAAATGTGAAAACAATAAAGCTTATTGAAATCACCTTTAATTAATGATTAATGAAATCCTTGAGGCTGATGCTGCGAGACTAAATATTTGATATCTGGTTCAATTTTCGTAAGGAACAAACGAAGGTCTCCTCTTTCGGTGATATTCAGACTGTTTCTCTATTTGGTGATAATATGATTAAAAGCCTGATTCTACAAGATGTGTGGTAGGGAAAGGTATCAATAAATTGAATATCATTTTCCACATATTTGGATATAACGCAGGCATTTTTTAATTTTTTATTTTATTACGCAGGCGTTTTTTTTATACACGTATACTACGTTGTCAAAGGGAAAACACTATTATGTTATCGCTCTTTTGTAGCGATAAAAATCGCACAGGAATTATTATGTGTTACTTTTAAGTGCTTTCACAGAGGTGTTTGTGTCGTCGACCATTAAAGTTGTGTTGTTCTAGCTCTGCAGATAACATTCTCTGCAAGAAGAGAAAAAGTGTTTCCGCATTTAATTTCTTCTTATATTATTTTGTGCGTGATCTACATCATTAATAAGACGTGTTTTGTGTTATCCTCAACACTCTGTATTTACGGATTACCTTGTTTTAATTATCTATATTCAAAGTTTAGAGATGGAATTGAAAAGTAAATTGCAAAAACATATTTTAAAAAGTCAAACTCGCGAAGCTGTTAGCAATGTACTCCATAATGGCGAAAGAACAAAATTTGTAACAATGGACAAAACAGCCCCACCCCCACCATGAAAGCTTGAATCGTCCACTAGTGGGCGGTAGGGACCAGGTTGATGACCACTGCTCTAGAGGAAGCTTTGCGTTATTTGTAATAAGTAGCGAAGAGCGCGTGATGACAGTCTGAAGATGACCGTACCAGGCCGGTCTATCCAAAGTAAAGCCACTGCAGACCTCTACGAAGCGGTCTGCTCTGCATAACAAATGACAACTACCCCACATAAATACAATTTTTATTCTGAATCACAGAAACAGATTTATCAGAAAGTTTTGCCAAATTAAAAACTTCAAAATATTGTCATTTATTGTGTCTCTTGTGGTTACGGCAAACATTTGCTTTACCAAAAGCCTAACCTGACAACACGCTTTAGCTCTATATGATAGGCTGAGCCGATTCGACTTTCAGTTAAGATATAACAGCCGTTGTTCACGGGTGAATCTAAAAGTCCAAATATAGTTTTCTATTTCTAACATTCCTTTCGCTTACTTTAGTTGAGATGCATTGTGCTTTTACAAAAAAGTAAAGGCTCTCAGGATGATGACTTCTTCTAACAGTAGACGATTTCACACTGCGCTCGCTCTGTGTACGACATAAGCAGACGGCGCGTCCTATCTGCTAAATAAAAGATGTGCCTTTTTGCTCATTTCACTCTTCTCACATCTAACATGGGCAGATGGATGGTGTGCTAGAAAATGCACAACGATGAAGCCGCTCATACGACTTTCGTTGCTCTCGTATCGAGGTCAATATACATACACTTCAAAAAATATTTACTTTATTGCACATTTGGAGCAACATCAAAGCTAGCGGAAGTAAGTAGTCATTTACGCTTTCCAACCGTAGGTTGAAGAAGCGTATATATGCTCCAGCTTTGTCCGTCTGCCTGTCCGTCCATCCGTTCTTACGATAACTTGCGTAAAAATGGTTCGATTTCGATCACATTTTAGTATGTGGTAGGAGACCACCTGCGGGCAAACCCTATTAAAATAGGTGAAATGGGGTCAAAGGTCAGGACATAGGAGCGGGATCCATTCAACTATCCTTATGCGTCATAACTTACGTAAAAATACTTCTATTTCGACAAACCTTTAATATGTTGTACCGAAGGTATACTTAATCGGTTCTGTTGAATATAATCAAAATGGGGTCAAAGGTCAGAACAGGAGCGAGATTTATTCCACAGCCGCCATTATCCTCATGACTTGACTAAAAATGCTTCTATTACGACAAAACTTTAGTATGTTGTTCCGGAGGTATACTGAACCAATTCTGTTTAATATAATCGAAATGGAGTCAAGGGTCAGGACACAGGAGCGAGATTTATTCCACAGCCATTTTCCTCATAACTTGAGTACTAATTTCTGCTATGTTGTAAAGCGTATCATAATCAATGCATTGCAAGAGTTTACTAACTTGTTTTCGAAGTTTAAACTACAATCACCTCGTTAACTGCTGTTTCACCAACTCGGCGCTTTTCACTCGGCGATAAAATTGGAATGGTATTATGAGATATAATTCTACATGTATTATCGTAAGTTTAAGGGTTTTGTATTTTAAGATTCAACGCGGCGTTTATGAGATTCCATTCGAACAGTAAGCGCGACAAAGTTTATTTCGCACCTCCCGCCCTGTTTTCAATTCTATTGAAATAATCTGTCGACAAGTACGCGAGTTGAAGCGGAGCGTGACCTCCCCTTCGCGTATTGGCATTTAGCGCATTTAGTCCTTTCTGCCTGCCTGCCTTAAAAGGGACAGCACCGCTTGGGCTACTGCTGTAAATGTGATTAAGTGAATGGGCAGAGAAAGAAAACAAAAATCCTGAAACGAAGGTAGTAATAAGGGAATGCGAAAATGCTCCCTGCATAATGATTACGCAAGGGTCCATTATTCACACGATTATTGGAATGGGGAAGAGTTCCTGATGCAGCAGAAAATGAGGTGATAAAATTCACTTCATCCCCTACCGGTTTAGGAAGATTCGCAGCGACCAATATTAATGGTGGTTTTTGTTTCGCCATCCCCTTAAAAGGGGCTTTTTTAAGGGGCTGATAGGAAGGCTTTCTTTTAGCAAGTTCCTTTTCGCCGCTCTGGCTTTTAAACTAAGGCGGCAAACAGACATCTGTGCTGTTATCAGGGATTAAAGGTAAAGTGTTACCGTAGTTATTTCAGCAGTTAACGGAGAAAGCATTTTCCCAGCTACTCAGGAACTATAAATTTAAGGCTGAAGTTGCTTAGGGAAATGAACGTTCCATCAGCAAAACAAGCGACATCATGTACAATTTCCTTTCTTATGAAGTCCATAAATTATTTAATTTTTTACCGAAGCGAATCCTCAGTGAATGTATATCAGGCTGAAAGTTCGAACACATAGCAAATATCAGGGTGTGATCTACTATACCATTGCGCTGAGAAGCTTCTAACTTCCCGTCTATTCCCTAAGCCTTTATTGCTAAAGCGATAAGAGAGAGAGAGAGAGAGAGAGAGAAAGCAAGAGCATTAAACAAAAACGTTCTAACCATTTAAAAATCTCTTTGGATTTTTACATTGAGGCGTGAGATGCATTTAAAATTTCATTTTCAAGAATATAGCGAATACTTACAAGTTACAGGGTGCTCCAATGGCGAGCTCTAATGTATGAATTCGTAAAATTTAGATAACTCTAGAGGAATTTGATTTTTTTTTAAGTGAGATGATACAAGAACAGATAATGTTTAATTTAATGCATTTTATGTGATTTATATGACAGAGAATAACGAGTTCCATCTACTATGTGCTGTGACGTACTACAGAAGTAAAGCGCGCGTCAAGACGACAAACCTGCAGCCGTACATTCCGTCCGTGTAGCTTAGTTGTGAGAGCAACTTACTCCGGAGTGAGGGGGCGCGACCAAATTTGTGTTTTCACATTGGCGCCGGAACGTATGAATGGATGCACCGGCCGTTGGGTTCTTCGCAAAATATGTGATGTTTGTTCCACACATTGTCTGGAATAAATGAAAATTCGTTGTTCGCTTCAAAAAGAAAGAAACAAAAATTAAGAGAGAGATGATGTCGATGTACTACAGAGGTAAAACACGTGTGAAGACGACAAACTTGTAGCGATACGTTCCGTCCGTGTAGCTTAGTTCGGAGAACAACTTACTCCGGAGTGAGGGGACGCGATTTCGATCACGGAAAAATTTGTGTTTTCACAGTGCTTTCTTTCTGAAGCTGTGACGTATGCCTCTAATTTAAACTTCCTTTTGAAGAGTTTCTGTGTTCTTATGTATATTTGGTTTCTTCTCGTTGACTGTTTTCTGACTTAACGATACATTATTTTCCCCGAAGAGCTTTCTAAGTTTGTCATCACTGGCAGTGGGTCAGAAGTCAATAAAACGTAATCACTGAATATAGTAAGTGAGCAGTTTGAGGTAACGATTTGTTAGGTTTGCATGTGATAGAGATGGGATAAGACGTTAATTTTGTGACAGCGACTTGTTAGAAGTGCATTGATATATCGACGTGTTATAAGCGCATGCTACGAAGTATTGTGACTAATAGATGATTTAAAGCCAGCAAGTACGATTCTGGCTAATGTGGCCTACATGTGCTGTATAGCAGAATAAAAGAGTGGATTAACCGTAAGTTCATGTTGATTTAGTACCTTTGGCTGATAGTGTTTTCTGTAGTTACTAGTGATTTGATATTTATGTTCACAAGTTCATAGCCTAAGCGTCTTACAACTACAGCTTATAGACCCAGTATAAGCCTTAAACCTACTGTACATACTATTGGGATGTAAGGTCAGGGGATGCGTAACATCACAGCCTCTCCTTGACAAATGTCAACCCCGCCTTCTCGTGGTGCATCCTGTTTCCACTAAAGGGGCTCTGACGACCGCCAATAGCGGTATAACTATACCATCGGGATTAGAGGAAATGCTATCCCACACTCACCAACCCACTTGGCCAGCGTGGTGAGTTATGGCCAAACCCTCCAAAATGACTCCACAACTTAAATCTTGGCCCTCAGTCTCCGGCAGCTGGAATGTACCTGGCCAAGGCAGCGGCCAGTGCGACATGAAGGCAGAGGGTGCTAAGAATCCCCGGAGGACCGGACTAGGCTGCCATCTGATGCTGACCTTGGCTACGTATAATGGACGCTCCCTATCTTCTGATTCAAGGCTTCTTGAATTGGAACAGGAACTACAAAGGATCAAGTGGGACATCATCGGGCTAAGTGAGGTAAAGAGAAAAGGAGAAGATTTCATTGAACTGAAAAGTGGACATCTTTTCTACTATCGTGGGACAGATACTGGCAGAACTAGTGGTGTTGGATTTATAATTAACAAGAAACTGAAGGATAAAGTTGTAGATGTTGAAAGTTCCTCTGACAGAGTTGCACGACTCGTTATACAACTCTCGAGAAGATACCAGGCTCAGATAATTCAAACTTATGCACCCACCACAAGTCATCCTGAAGAAGAAATTGAAGAATTTTATGAGGAAATTCGTCATCTAAATAATAAAGGTAAGCAGCATTTGAAGATAATTATGGGAGATTTCAATGCAAAAAATAGGGCAACGGCTACAGAATGAAACTTCAGTAGGTAAATTCGGTCACGACAACAGAAACCAGCGTGGAAATACTCTCGTTGAGTTTGCAGAGGCAGAAGGGTTTTTCATCTTGAACTCCTTTTCAAGAAAAAGCCACACAAGAAATGGACATGGAGACATCCAAATGGAACGACAAATGAAATTGATTTTATTATATGTAACAAAAAATTCTTCATAAAAGACTGTAGTGTGCTAAACAAGTTCAACACAGGTAGTGACCACAGATTGGTGAGATGTAAGATGCACCTCAACACTAAACTCGAACGTGGCAAGCTCATAAGACAAACAAAATGTATTGACATAACCAACCTTAAAAAAACCATAATACCTTCAAGTTGGAACTGAAGAACAGATTCTCTGCTTTAGAAAGCCTAACATTGGAAGAAGTGGATATTTCTGAAGTTAACAGAAAAGTAACCAAAGCTCGTATGGAAACAGCAACAAAATTAGCTGGGTCTAAGAACAAGTTGCATGTGAACAAATTATCAGGAAAAACCAAAATGTTGATGCAAAAAAGAAGAGAGATGAGGACAACTAAAGAAGATGTGACTTCCAAAGTGGAATATATAGAGCTCTTCAAGACAGTACGAAAAAGTATCATTGAAGACGTAAGGAAATTCAACTGTGAACTAGTGAGGAAAGCAATTGAAAACAACCAAAGCCTAAAGATAGCAAAGGGACATCTCAGTAAGGGAAGAAAACAGATTATGTCACTGAGAAAAGAAGATGGTTCTGTAACACGAAATAGGGGCAAAAGTTTGACAAGAGTGAAAGATTTCTACTCTAAATTATATGAAAGGGATGATACATGTACTCCAGACATCATGAAAGATTCCAGTACCAGAGTTCTTCCAGTCCTCCCAGCAGAAGTTGCACATGCAATCAAGAACATGAAGCGGGGAAAAGCTCCAGGAGAAGATGGAATTACTGTAGACATCATACAAGAAACAAGTGGAGAAATCGAAACAGTACTCGCCCAAATTTTCACTTGATTCCTTAATGAAGGGAAGATTTTGGAGGATTGGAACAACGCTACAATGATCCTGCTTCATAAAAAAAGGTGACATTGAGGATCTCAGGAACTACAGACCTATCAGCCTCCTATCAGTGGTTTATAAAATCTTCACTAAAGTTCTTTCACACCGCTTGAAGGTAACACTGGACATGGCTCAACCGAGAGAACAAGCTGGATTCAGTAGTGGCTACAGCACAATAGATCATATCCACGTACTGAGAGAACTAATTGAAAGAACGAGGGAATATGAACTTCCATTGTGCATGGCTTTTGTCGATTATGAAAAAGCCTTTGATTCGGTGAAACCATCAGCAGTTACCACGGCTCTGAAATCCTGCGGTATTGAAGATGCATACATTAATATTATTAATAACATCTATGAAAATGCAAGTGCAAAGATTCGGCTGTTTGAAAATACAACACACATAAAAATTGGAAAGGGAGTGAGACAAGGGGACACCATATCTCCGAAGCTCTTTAATGCCACATTGGAAAATGTCTTTCAATCACTGAACTGGGAAAACAAAGGGATAAAGATTAATGGAGATTATCTAACCCACCTTCGTTTTGCTGATGACGTAGTCATTTTTGCAACTACCCCATCAGAGCTGCAGAGTATGATCCAGGAACTTGCTGACAAGAGTAAAGAAGTGGGATTAAAAATGAACTTTCAGAAGACAAAAGTGATGTTCAATGCTTTTACAAGAAATGAAGATTTATCGATTGATGCAGAAAAACTGGAGATAACAGATACGTATGTTTATCTTGGACAGCAGATATCAAGTGAGGGTCACATTGATGAAGAAATTAATCGGCGTACAAAACTTGCCTGGAGAGCTTTTGGAAGAAACAGCATAATTTTCAAGAGCAATATGCCATTATGTCTTAAAAGAAAAGTGTTTGATCAATGCATCCTTCCAGTGCTTACGTATGGTGCAAAGACGTGGACCTTAACTAAAAGAGACATACAAAGGCTGCAGACAACTCAAAGGGTCATGGAGAGGTGCATGCTTGGTATAACCAGGAGAGATAAGAAGAGGAACTCGTGGATCCGAAAAATGACGAGAGTGGAAGACATCATGATCATAGTTAAATCCCTGAAATGGCAATGGGCTGGACATACTGCCAGAAGGACAGACCATCGATGGACAGCCGAAATTTTAGATTGGATTCCAAGGGACAGGAAAAGACCCAGAAAAAGACCACATGGGAGATGGGTGGATGAAATTCGAAAGTATGCAGGAGTGACATGGAGGAGACTGGCACAAGACAGACCGTTGTGGAGGAAACTTGGGGAGACCTTCGTCCAGCAGTGGATTGATAATGGTTGACAATGACGATGATGACATACTATTACGGTGAAGTCAACTTCTACAAACAGTTAAACCTGACCCAGTATTTCATAAGTGATTTACTATTTTATAAAGCCCTGGATGCTGCGACGTATGAGTCAAATGGATGGTGAAGCAGCAAAAAGCCTGCCAGAGTTCAATTAGGAGAACAGCCGCTCTGGATGAAGCAGATGCGGATTCGAATCCTACTGTCTGCAAAGAAAAGTTATAATTCTATTATGTGAGCGGCAGGCTCGCTGCTATGAGACGGCAGGTAAAACTGATGACAATGTCCCGTACCGGCTTATTAAGGGCACAACAGGATAAGTACACATCTTTAAAGTTGAAAAAAGTTAACGATAGTAACCCTACCCACCCGAGAGGAGCCACAGGCACGGACCCCCGGCACCTCTCAACATGGGGGAAAGGAGACTCTTCTGGTTTCGACCAAGAGATCGTCGCCTTGCGAACAAACTTTGACCAAACTTTGGTCTCTATTAAAACAAACAAGTACAAAGCTCAAGAGCGCATCTCTTAAAATACAATTTCTCATCACATCTGAGAGCACCTTAAGACATAATTAATTAACAGCGAATTCAATTGACAATTGATTTTCACACTATGAACAACAAAGATAAATCACATCCATTTATATTTGTATACAATCTATAAAGCCCAAAACAAGGCTATCTATTAATTATTCTTATTTAATGCACATTTTTGTACTCTTAAAACAAATATCTAGAAAAGAAACACAAAATACACACTAAACTCTACTATTTCCACAGGAAAATGCAGACAACTTTCAAGAGGATGAAACAGTCTCAAACTTCTCTTTGTTTCTCTAAAACCCGAGGAACTCTACAACGGGTCCCCCAGATTAAGACTGCAATTTTGAGAACAAAGCTCAAACAACAAACATCACGTCTCAAAACATCTATAAATGACGAACAAAAGCAAGTGCCTTAGAATTTCACAAACAACCATGGCACTTAGTTCAATCTCTTAAAACACAGTATTACCATTAATCCCATTTTAAAAATTCAATTTTTATTTTCAACATTCAACAGCACAACTTCATTCTCCTATTAAACCCTTTAAAGATTCCAAACCCTACGACGAGGGATAGGCAGGAAACACACATTCCTGAACACAATCACATTTATTTCCCACTCTAGAAACTCCTGGAACTGGCTGCAACAACCTTATGTCCAAGAGGTAGAACTATCTCTTGAGAACTGGTCTCTTCTTTAGAACATCACTTTGTTTCCCTGGAACGAGAAGAATCCGGCCCCAGGCTCCTCACATTAAATCAGCTTTGTGTGAGAACTAGCCTCTTACAAACAAGAAAGCATGTCTCTAGAAAAATCCACGATAACTGGAACTGAAGGAAAGCTGAGAGTCTTTTACCCTTGAGTTAAACTACATTACTTTGCGAACAAAGTCTCATTCTTACACTTTGATGAGATCACGCAATTTTTTTTCAACCCTGACAACAATCACAATCTTCAATCAAAGAAATGCTGAGTGGTTGAAGCCGGCCATCCCGCAATATTCATTTCTTCCTTCGACCCGGAACGCTCGAACTTTAAGCCACCAGGGTATCTCCAACCTTTCAAGGAGAAGCCACGGTTGTGTGTTATCAGCAATGACAGAAAACTTCTCTTTACCTAGCAAACTTCGGATGCTTATTTGGATTTCTGTCGTTCCAGTTGCTTTGAAGTGAACTGTCTTGGTTGATTGATTGATTGATTGGAGGTTTAACGACCACCGTGAGCAACTCAATGGGCTATAAGCAGTCACCCGTCCCTAATTTAGGGACACTGGTTACAGGGAAGGGAGAGAGCCAGTGCCGTAAGACAAACACAACATCCGTGCCTCACCGGGATTTGAACCCGGACCCCTTACGGACGAAAGATTAGAGGCCATCGCTTAGACCACTGCGCCATCGGGGCGGCCTGTCTTGGTTGATATGACAGCAATACACTGGAAAGAAACAAGTCTGGAAATGCGTGCTCGGTCCCCTATACGAGACGATTCAGTTTTAAGGTCTTCTGTGGTGTTAGCCACGTCGAGGATATTTAATTGCAGCATTTCTATGCCAAAAATTAATAAAAAAAGGTTATTTAATCGAAAATATGATACTAATGAATTTTGAAACAGCCGCATAAAAACTTCGTACTATGCACCTGATTTAACAACTTAGGTAAGAGTCACGTTTTTTGTTCTAAAAAAGGTACATGTCGGAATCGACAGAATTATCATATTTAGAAGCAGAAGGTAACTGAGAGTCAGAACATCAGTTTCACTCTCATTCTTAGGAGATAAATACAGCTGATTGAAGCTTCTGAGGAGCAGGCCGTGTCTAAAAATCCGTCTTCCTGACGTGCTTACGACAGTGAGTTCTTCAGGCTTTGTCGGATATTCTGTAAAGAAAACTTGCGTCTAATAGGCAAGCTCTGACTGTGAACTTTCATTATTCGTTGAAATGAAGTCTGTGCCAGATGACCACAAGATGATGGAAATAAACACTGGAAACCCGTTAAATGAACCACTACATAACTCATAGCTGGGAGAGCCCAGAATTTTCTGGCAGATTGGACTGTGATACATTTAAAATGTAAAGCATGCTGTGTACAGATGAATCGTTTTTTTGTACCTGACAGCCGAATTTTAATACCGTTTGTTCTTTTGTAGTAACGTGCATCATTTGATGCTACTGCGCTTGGTAACCGAATAGCTGCCAAGATGAAAAATAACAAATGTCGTGGAGAATCCAAGGCGTGCTAAGTTCTCATTTTAAAAGAAAGGTTTCTCTCTTCTCATGCATTCCAATACTGAAAAGAAAAGGTTTTTCTCTTAATGTTTCTCTCGTTTCTCTCATGAATTGTTCTCATGAATTCTAATATTTTAAAGGAAAGGTTTCTCTTTTCTCATGAATTCTAATACTGAAAAATATTTTACGAAGATGAAAAATAACATCGCTATTTCCACGCTCTTTCCAAGCAAAGGTTTCTCTCTTAATGTTTCTCTCGTTTCTTTCATGAATTCTAATATTTTAAAGGAAAGGTTTCCCTCTTCTCATAAATTCTAATACTGAAAAATATTTTACCGACTGAATAAAAGGTACGATAAGATGTGGATGACATGACGTATTCAGACCTGGGCCAGATCAATATGAACACCCTTGTCTCCACCAGTGAGCGCGTTCCATCCTACGTAAAAGTAGCGTCACCCACATCCTTGGTATCAGTACCGTGTGGTAGGGAGGTGGGGGGCAGAGAGTGCGACGGCCCCGGGCATCCATATGAGAGCCATCGAATGAAACAGTGAAATAAAAATGTAGTTTTTGAAATTTGAAATTGTCTCTGTTAACTTCTTTTTTGTCTTCGGCCTCTTCGTGTGGTAAAGGTGTTGAAAGGAGCGTAAGATGCCTTGATGAATGCATTATTTCGCGCCAAGAGCACTGTAAAATATTTACAGTTATATTTCTTTATGGTTTTATTTTGCTTCGTAGCATCAAAGTGTTCGATATATTTTAATTTGTATCAAATATTCATGCGCATGCGCATGCGCATAAAACGATTCTGGTATCAATGCGTCATATTGGAAACAAGGGATTATTAAAAATTTACACTACACCGATGAGACATTACTTTATGACCACCTACCTAATAAGCTGTAAGACCCCCTTTAACCCGCAAAACAGCGGACACTCGGCGTGGCATCGATTCGATGAGGTGGCGATAGGTATCCTGGGGTGTCTGGTACCATAAATGCCAACAGCAGGTCTTCTAGTCCCCGTACATTTCATGGTGGTGGTGATTTAACGCGAACCCATTTTTCCAAGTCGAACCACAAATGTTCGATTGGGTTAATGTCAGGTGAATTTGGAGGCCACGCAATTAACAGAAAGTCACCAGCGTGTTTCTCGAACCACTGCTTGACGATTATGGCAGTGTGGCACGGCGCATTATCCTGTTGGTAATGGCCATCTTCAGCAAGGAACACAGTTGCCATGAATGGGACAACTTGGTCTGCAACGATGTTCAAATACCTGACAGCTCTCAGGGATTGTGCTATTGGGATAATGGGGCCTAAAGTGTCACAAGAAAACATCGCCCACAGCATAACACCACTGCCGCCTGCCTGTTTCCGCCCAACAGTGCATCCAAGTGCCGTAGCCTCCGTTGATAATCGATGTATCTGTGCTCGTCCATCTGCGATTCACCAGGAATCTTAATTCGTCAGACGTGGCCACTTTCTTCCAATAGTCCACAGTCCA
Organism: Macrothele yani; assembly: GCA_039090855.1. Lineage (NCBI taxonomy): Eukaryota > Metazoa > Arthropoda > Arachnida > Araneae > Macrothelidae > Macrothele > Macrothele yani. The sequence continues at coordinate 5,282,094 of CM077007.1, forward strand.
ATCTCGATGATCTTGGTTCCATTTCATGCGTTGTTGGCGATGACGTGCAGTGAGTATGGGAACCCGGTTGGGTCTTCGGCTACGCAGGCATATGTGCAGAAGGCTGCGATGAACTGTGTGCTGTGACACATTGCTCTGATCACCACTGTTGCACCTGCGGGTGATTTGTCGCACTGTGGCCTTGCAGTCACTGTGAACAAACAATGCGCGACAGTCTCCGCTCCCCTCTGGCATCAATGAGCTGCGGACGTCACACGACTGGAAGATGGTTCGTCGTTTGGCCATCTGTGCACCACTTTTGATGCGTACTCACTACAGCGGCACGAGAAAACCCCACAAGCCTCGCCGTTTCCGGGATCGTAGTTCAGAGGCGCCGGGCCATTACAATCTGTCCTTTATCAAACTCCGATAAATCGGCAGCTTTTCCCATTCTGACTCCGAACACTCTACTAACCGAAAGCCTGTCCTCGGTTGTATATATACTGCTCTGTGAATTTCACCTGCGCCACCGTTCGGTCTCCAGACGCGCTCTTTTCTCTAAGCTGGGGTGGTCATAATGGAATGTCTCATTAGTGTAAAACTGAAATTAATAAAAACACATCTGAGGTCTTCCATGTCACAAGAGCGACTGAGCAACCTGGCTTTAATCAGCATTGAAAAATAATTTAATCAGCATTGAAAAATAATTTAATCAGCATTGAAAAATAATTTAATCAGCATTGAAAAATAATTCCTTGCAGTTGATGTAAAAAATGAAGTAGTTCAAGGTTTTTCTGACAGGAGATCTCATTTGGGGAACCGAACTTAGTAAATGTGGCTGATTTATATTTAATTTGAATAAAGTGTTTATTTCACATTTCATCTGCTTTTACATATTTAAAATGCCTTCCTGTCTCCCATTTCTCAGTACTAGGCCCTATACCTGAGTCTTAGTAACATACGTTCAAGGCGTTGGCCTTGTTTATCACCAAAGCTCTGCACGCCCCTGCTTAGAATACTTATTGGCAACACGGGCAGGTCGTTTCCGTTTCCCAGTACGAAGTTCGTACAGTGCGGATGGTCTTGTAGGAGTTTTTACGGGGGATGAGATTATCGGTGCAAGGAAGGCGAGGAGCCAACATATCAGCAACAGCACGTATTGTGGGCTGTTAGAAGTCCGCTGTAGTGAATGCGTGACACGAATGCTGTGTAGATGGATATAACATTTTCCAACGTTCCGGGAAGGGGAATCAATCACTGGTTAGCAGTTGGGGTGACCGCTAATTGTCATGAGCGTTCCGGGACCACATATGGCTCACGATCTCCCGATTAACGGCGGAATACTTCACTCAGGGCACACAAAGAAATGTTTCTGAACACCAGTTTAGCGGACGCTCTTGCGGACGAGACGAGTCGACGGCACGTTCATGTGCCAGTATGGACGTACCGTTATCCATAACTTCGACTGCAGCTGGCGTTGGGATACTACGACTGGTCATCGGCTAACTGGAAATGAGGCACTGGTCCGATGATGTTCCAGTTCTAAAATTCAGATGGACTGGTCCACATTCGACACCGGCAGCGGTGGACAGCTTCAACCAGACTGCATATCTGACAGAAAGAAGGCGATCATAGACATCGCTAGGCCCCCTTATTTCCTTTGATCATACGATCACTGGGAGATGCTGTATAAAAACTGTTTCGGACTAACCGTTGTTCTGGATTATCTCCGCGTATCCGAACGGCATTGGACTTCTTCAAAACGGCAAGATCTCACTTTAAAAGGCCATATAATTTTTTTGACTGAAAGTTTTATCAACCACCGTGAGCAACTCAATAGGCTATAAGTAGTCGACCGTCCCTAATTTAGGGTCACTGGCTTCAGGAAAGGAGAGAGCCAGTGCCGTAAGACAAAGACAACATCCATGTCTCACCAGGATCCGAACCCGAACTGTTCTCAGAAAAATGGTCATAAGCCACCGCTTAGACCACTGCGTCACCGGGGCGGCCCACATGATTTCCAAGCGTTTCGTGTGTTCCCGTGGCCACCAAATTTCTCAAGACTTGAATTCATCGAATATTTGTGCGATGTAATAGAACGGAACATTTCCCGTGTGAAGTATATGTTAATTTAACTTTCCGTTTTAGTTTCTTTCTCTATGTAAATTTGAGTTCGTTCTCCTTACCATTTCTTAACATAGCGTGATATCTTCTATCTCACAAGAGTATGGTTGGCAACACACTTGAGGTCGGAACGAATGACGTGTATATGCCTAAGACGAGAATTGGACGACATACACTGAAGTGCAGGAAAAACTGGTACACCAGTCTAATACTTGGTAGGTCCCCCACGGGAGCGCAGGACTGTAGAAATACGACGGGGCATGGACTCCACTAGCTTCTGCATTTACGCTCTCTAGCGGCGAGATTTTACCTCGTGAAAAAAACAAACAAAATAAAGAATCATCATTCGCATATTTCAAGCTTCCCAATGTAAAGGGAATTTTTCAAATCGGGCTAATAGTTGCAGAGATATCGTGGGTACAGACGGACGGGCGGACGGACAAACCGGTAAGATAAGCACGATCTTTTTTTACAAAAGACGTGTTATAAACGAAAAAACACGTCATACCGTACGAAATGTGTCATTCAAAGAGTACATCATTTGTAAAGTGGTGACAATCCCGTAATACAACCATTTATTGAAGAACGTATAGACATAATCTAGGCCGCAGTAAGTTATATACCTAAAATTTGGTTCTAGAAGAGCAAAACAAGAGCCGTGTTCGTGTAAGGTCGTTCCATTTCACATAGCACAACTGTTGCTCGGAAGTTCTGCGACGGATACCTGACGGTTGGAAGTTTGCAGACACCCTCGGTGGGTGTAACTGTCAAACTAACAAAATTCAGATCATTTATTAAGACACGAAGAGCTACCGAACTTGGTCCTGTGCATGCAACGGAAGTTTTTGACCTAAGTTCACGGTGGTGGTCAGTTTTGCTTTTGATGGAAAGTGAACATTAAGATGAACTTTCAATACGATCAGTATGAAGTTCTTGCACCTATGCGCACACGAGAAATGATTGAATTATATATTTACGAAAACTCAGGATTCCTCGAGTAAAGCGTTCAACTATATGTCACGTTGCACCGTCGTATTTATGCAAGGAGTGAAGGTTATAACGAGCATCCGTGCTGCTTCTCTTAAATGACTTTCCAGTAAAATCGACTGAATGAGCACCTACGAACTTCCGTGTCTTTGTATTACTGAGGCAGGATATTGGAAACCGGCTGCCTCGTATTCAAAGTATCATAGGAAGTGTGTCCTGAGGAAAGCGTTAAACTGGATCTGAATATTTAATGACACACACACACACACACTATTTTACAGGAGAAATTACGCTCTAGAGCAATTGTCCTCGCATAAGAGAAACATAATGAGCACAATAAGTCCTGGAGAACGAGTTTTATAAAGAAAGTAATTCCTGAGAATTCGTTTCAATAAAGCTGAATTCGCAGCAGTAATCTTACAAATGACCTGGATGTTACAGAAAGTGTGGGAAATTTTATGTTTACTCTATGATCAGCACTCAAGGTATCAAGACCATTCTCAACAGAGTTAAAGTAGATTTTATCGAGAGTGATTTATGCTCTGCATTTATTCGCACACAGACGGTTCCTAATCGAATACGAATTATACTGAAGGTTCTGAGCGATTATGATATAAACTGAAATTAGCTTAAACAATGTAGGGTGTGTGCATTATGAAAGAAGACCTTGAGTGCGAGTAAGTGTTCATTTATCGCACCTTGTTTTCCGATCACGAATATGTGAAATGAAAATATTTTTACTTCGTATTTCCTTATCTTATGTTTTCCGTTGGACTTTAACCTAAATGGAGTTTTTTCCCGATGCAAATTATATATGCTAATACTGCGATTTTCCCATAACGGTAAGTGACGGTGTACAATGTTAACCTCTGAGTTTTCGAATCATGGAACCCTGCCTTGGCTGCCCCGGTGGCGCAGTGGTCTAAGCGTTGGCTTCTGATCATTCGTCTGAAAGGAGTAGAGGTTCAAATCCCGGTGAGGCATGGATGTTGTGTTTGTCTTACGGCCCTGGCTCTCTCCCTTCTCTGGAACCAGTGGCCCTAAATTAGGGACGGGCGACTGCTTATAGCCCATTGAGTAGCTCACGGGAGTCGTTAAACCTCCAGTAAGAAAACAAACAAAAAAACCCTGCATTGGCTTCGGCGACTGGTTTCTTACTCTGAGTGGTTCACTGCCTTTTTCTCCCGTGATTAGGATATATATAGAGAGAGCTGAAAATTTTATGATGACGCTGATCTTGACACTCGACAGTTTTTGAATTCACACCGGCGTTTTTGAGAGATGTTAAAAACACAGCACTCCTGCAGTTTGCAACTCGCAGTCTGCACGCAGCTCGACGAAAAGGAAGAAACAGCATATTCACATGAAGCAGTTTAGCCCCAGTTATTGTTTGTAATAATATTTATGATACTCATCTTTTTATATGAAGATCGCACAGGCAATTATTTGTGCCCTCTGCATACTGTATTATACCCGTATTGTGCGTGCCAATCTTAAATCCAATTTACAAGGACACACGAGTTAATTCCGTTTTTCACTGGATGCAAAATCAGGGTACGTATGTTCTTTTTACATTATATCAAACCGTCATGATAGATTCACGCTACGCCATTTTGAAACGTTATATTCAAGACTTTCACTGTTGTATAACGAAGTAAATTTCTCCGTCATTTCTGTCCACGCCAGGATTCGAACCCGGATCCCCTCATTCCGGAATAAGTCACTCTACCAATTGAGCTACGCGGACGTTTTATTCTGATTCCTATGTGCCTTTATGTCGTGTGCGTCCTTCTGGCAGGTACGTCACATCTCCTGGTACGTTACAGTTGGAATTGCTATTGGCCAACACGCCAGACAGTGTGTCATTTAAAATGAACGGGTACTTTGCGAAAGACAAATGTCTGCACGCAACATGTGATCAATAAATCAAAGAAATTGCTCTTGACGTATGCTGTTAGTACATAGTGATGGCTTGTTCTGTGTAGGCCAAAATTAGAGAAAGTTTGTGAGTTGAAAAATTTAGTAGCATGTTTGCCCGTTAAAATATCACATGAGTCAAATGAAAACCTTAAAAGTGCGATAAAAATTCAAAATACAGTGTCATTGTCCTGTAACTTGATACTATTGTTGCCAATGATTAAAAGATTTTCTTACTGCTGGCAGCACGGTGCAGACAAGCTTAGTGACGTCACAGTAGCAGTGTAAAGACATCAACCTCACTTGAGGCATGCACCAAAGAGGGGCAACTTTATGTCATCCATTTTTTGAGTAGTGAAGGCGTGAAACATATCAAAATTCATCGTCGAATAAAGTTGCAGAATGGTGATGCATGTCTGTCACTTCAGCAAGTGTACGAATGGACTAGGAAGTTACGAAACGGTGTAACTTCTGTGACAGATTCTCCTCGACCGGGTCAGGCACACAAAGTAGTGACACCAGAGTCCATTACAGCAGTTGAACGCATTGGGATAGGAAATCGCCGAGTGACGGTGGATGAAATAGCCGCACTTTTGAACATTAGTCATGGTTCAGCGCACCACATTATCCATAATGTACTCCAGTTCAATAAAGTGTATGTCATGTGGGTGCCACGTCAGCTGACCCCAGAATTGAAACAACGGCGTGTTGATGCCTGTCAAGAACTTTTGCGGCGCTTTGAAGCAGAAAGTGATGGCTTCTTACAGATAATTGTTACTGGAGATGAAACCTGGGTTCACTATCATCAGCCAGAAACCAAGAAAGCGGGTTAGGATTGGCGCCATCCCTCCTCACCAAAACCGAAGAAGTTACGCACGCAGACAATTGCAGGGAAGGTTATGCTGACTCTCTTTTGGAATGAGCGACACGTAATTTTGGAGCACTACTTGCCCAAGGGGAACACTGGTATCAGTGACACGTATAAAGGTCTTATCAGGAATCATCTTCGACCTGCCATCAAATCCAAACAACGTGGACTTCTGAGTACTGGTGTCGTGTTGCAACATGCCAATGCTCGGCCCCATCTGCCCGTGCAACTGTTGCAACCATACGAGATCTGCAATTCGAGAGTGTTCCCCATCCACCATATTCTCCAAACCTAGCCCCAAGTGATTACCACATATTTGGACCACTCAAAGATGCGATGGGAAGAAAGACTTTCAGGTCCGATGAAGAGGTGCAGCAGGTGGTGCATGAGTGCCAGCACACGCGACTGAAAGATTTTTTTTTAGAGGAATCTATGCAGTCTGTAAACGCTGGAGGACATTGCACAAAATGGAGATTACATTGAAAAATGATACAGGTGTGTGCCACTTTTGTTCAATAAATTGCGAGAGAAGAATTATTTAAGGTTTTCAATCGACTCGCTCTTGTAAGTTAGCTTAAAAAAGCTAAGGAATTTAATTTGAAAAGTTCCTGCTGTTGCTGATGCATCTGTTTCAGGAATGACGGGTAATTAATATTTTAATAACTCTAGGGAGACTTGAGCACCACGTAAAAGTATCTGAATAAAATGAGAGCCGTCACGGTAGCCGAGTGATCTGTGGCACATGACTTTGACCATTCGTCCGAGAAGCGTACGGGTTCGAGCTCCGATGCGGCATTAGTGTTTGTATATGTCTGATAATGCTGGCGTTGTCTCTTCTTCGGAACCAATGGCCCTAAATTAGGGACGGCGATTGCTTAGCCCTCAGAGCTGCTCATGGTGGTTGTTAACCCCGAAAAATAAAAAAAAATGTAAATAAAAAATTAATTAGGCATTACAGAGATATGTTAAACAAGAGGTTTTTGAGTCAGATTCTTCAGAATCATATTAAAAGTGAAAGCATTCTGAAGACGAGTAATATGAATACTGATACGATCAGAAAGAGATTTCTCAAAACTGTTGAAAACGAAACAAATAAATTAAAAAAGTCCACGAAGAAAGCAGGCGATGACATAGAAGCGGTAAAAATCTCTGCTGCAAAGAGGATTCGTATTGCATCCAGCTGTTCATGAATTTCTTTCCTTCTCTCCCTTTCTCTATACCTGAGTTTACGAGATAAAGTGAACACCGTATTCATGATGAATGCTTGTTTTCGCGATTTCGATTAAGATATTCAGAATTCTCTGTTCCAAACACTATGCTTTTCGATGGCGGATTATGATACGTACCGTCAGACAGACGAACAAATATACTGTTGAAATACCTCGCCTCATGGAACATGAAGGGCGACGTAAGAACAATGATTTTCGCATTATGATTTGCGTGTTGCCCTACTCTCATCGTGCGGGCGATAGCTCTTTATTCGACGTCGCCGATCAAAGCAGATCCTCCCCTCATCGTCTGTTTTCATTTTTTCTTCCTAGCATTCATGCTATTTCAGTTTCTGAAACAAAGTAATAAGTAAAGAATCCAGACGTTTGTCTGGTCTGTGCTGCTAGGAAAAATCGTGCCCTTCAATTTCGTTTTAGCAGCTTAAAACACGCGAACGTGTTTGGAGATTTCGACACACGCACGCACGACACATCGACGTAAGGTTTGTTCTTTTTCACCTGCTTTCACGTAAGTGGATAAATAGAATGCTGTGAGTTTTGCAAACTTGGAAAATAATAACTTTGTTACATATAGAATGAGTATGTCTGCGGTTTCAAAATATGCACAATACGCGTGCTTTTTTTTATACAATAAACAAAAAACCTCATTTAATTTGGTGCAATGCAGTTTGAAAGAGATTTCTTGATTTAACTCTTTAAGCGGTCGATGCATCTTAAGCAAAAGGTATTCAAATTTTCTGCGCTCCCTAAACAGAAATGTTCATATAGCAGCCGGATTTTTTTCTGAATGGCACGTTAAGTGTTTTGTTTTGCCAAAATTTGCAACTAAACAATTTATAACCTCTTTTCATCTCATCAGTACCGCTAATAAGCCTGCCACAAGTGATAAGCTCACCCCTCTAGTTCTTCATTCTCTGCACTATTACCCAGGCTACAAAGGGGAAGGGTTAGCCCTCCTGACATGGACCTCATGCCACAAAGGGGAAGGGCTAGCCCTCCAGAAATGGACATCATGCCACTGGGTAGAAACAAGTGACTCAAATATCTTCTCTCTCCTTTCTTAGATTCATCACTATTGTTGCAGCCCATTTTGAAAGCAATCAGTCAGTAAGGAGTAGTGTTAAGCACCTATAACGAAGTAAATTTATCCGTCATTTCTGTCCACGCCAGGATTCGAACCCGGATCCCCTCATTCCGGAATAAGTCACTCTAACAATTGAGCTACGCGGACGTTTGTTCTGACTTCTATCTGCCTTTATGTCGTGTGCGTCCTGCTGGCAGGTACGTCACATCTCCCCCCCCCGAAAGAGAGCCGGGGGCATGGCCCACGGGTCAGCCGTGACCATGAATCGTTGCAGGCAGTCATCCGCTGGCTGTAGAATGTGCACTTGAAAACTCCCAGTCAATCTGGTGTGTAGAATGCAACATCACATATTTGTATTTTTCGAAGCGCTGGAGAAGGGATTCTCTGATTTTTCTTCTCTCGCGGTGTGGAAATAACATCACACCATTGCGAGATTTTGAGCGGTCGGGTCATCCGGAAAGTTTGGGCGCCATTATAACGAAGTAAGTTTCTCCGTCATTTTTGGTCTACGCCGGGATTCGAACCCGAGTCCGCTTATTCCGGAACAAGTCGCTCTACCAACTGAGCTACGCAGACGTTTGTTCTGACTGCTATCTGCCTTTATGTCGTGTGCGCCCTGCTGGCAGGTACGTCACACACCCCTCTGAACGACCACTTTGAAAACTAAATCTAAGGGGAAAGCAACGCCTTCTGACGAGGTAACTCACTCGTTCGACCCGCGTGTTCTTAGGCAGCGAATATAAGCTTTCGAGCTGATTTCAGCCCATTTTTCTGACCCCGAGTTAATTCGTTCCAGCCGGTTAAAGGGTTAAATTAAGTTTATCAGTTAGTCAGAACTGTATAAGATGTAATAGTAATATCACGTTGGAAATTTGCCACTTGTCTATTTTCTTATAAATCTGCTTTATTGCATGATCATCTTCTAAATGACAACCTGCTTTAAAAAATCTGTGCATTCTGCCTTATAAATTCGATCTCTCTTCAATCTAATAAAAACATACTGAAGTTAAAAAACATACTCTTCAATAAAATAAACTAAAGTTAAAAAAACATACTCAAATCTAATAACAACATACTGAATCTAATCAAAACACACTCTTCAATCTAATAAAAACATACCTGCACTCAAATATGAGTGCGAGTTCCTCAAATGTGCTCCGTATGTGAATCGATGGATACTAGGGATTCACAAAAAAGTGGTATTATATACTAGGAAATAATGTGACCCGAAAATTAGAATGCTATTGTATCACTCTGGATAATCCAAATGCTGACCCTCTCCCCTATCGTATGGGGAAAGGGTCTAAAGCTAAGTGACATTTAATTGATAGTCAAGCAGAAATGAAAAATCGTTCTGTTTTAGAGGGATTAATTGTAGTGCTCACTTAACTGATAGACTTTACATATGAAACCAAAATTATTTGCCACCTTTGTGTCTGAGCCGCCTAATCAAGGCATTATTTGAGCATGTAAATTAACTTTTCGACAAGAGTTGCTGCATTTTTCGAAAATCGATCTAAAGACCTAAATCCAGAAGTAAAATGTTAAGTAAACATTTTCGGTGCTTTGAAGACACTTAAATGTGTTTGGTAAAATGTATGAGGGAACCCACATCAGATGTTCTAAAAGGGTCGGTTTGATAATATGATCATTAACAGTATTTTGTCTCAGCAGTCCTGCAAGCGATAACGTAGACTTTAATAGCAATGTAGGCCAGCTGTTGCGCGAATAATTCAGTAAAATTGTGAAAATTGATATAATACAAGAATCGAATGCAAGAACTGAACCACTTCTGCTGAAGAAACGGATTTCTTGGGATCAGTTGAACCTGTGGGGCCTTTAGGTGGGAAAATGTTTTGCAAACAAATGTTTTCACAGAAAAAGCTGATGGCAACCGTTTACTGGGATCGGAAAGGAGTGCTTTGACTGATTTTACGGAACCAGGAACCACAATAATAGCAGAGAGGTATTGTGAAATTGTAAGAATTGCACAGGGAAATTCAGAATAAAAGGAGAGGAATGCTGACGGCAGGCGTTGTGTTCTTCCACGACAACGCGCGGTCACACACGGCTGCACACACACGAGCGCTGATGGAGCTGTTTGGGTGGGAGGTGTTCTACCACTTTGGCACCGAAATAAAGAAACCCGGACCTGGCACCGAGTGATTATCACCTCTTCACCCACATGAAAACCACCTGGTTGGGATTGCAGCGCTTCAATGACAATAAGGAGTTGAAGAATGGCGTTCAACTATGACTGAGCTCCCAGGTAGCAACCTTCTTTGATGCAGCAATGCAAAAGCTCGTACCGTGATACCATAAGTGTCTCAATTTAAGGGGGTTATACTATGTTGAGAAGTAGCCTAGACCTGTAAGTATGTTTCGTATACAATAAAATATTTTGTTCTCATTGCTTAATTTCTTCACAACCCACCGGAGGTTGATATCCGAAAAACCTACGTATGAAATTATTTTGGACAGGGAAATGTTATAAATGATACAGGCTGAATGTTGAAAACCATCCTTAAATATTAAACCCTTTAACTTAAATTAAATTGGGGGTGTTTCTGGTGATAAATTTTCTTAAAAAGTAAACTAGTCTGAAAATAACAAACGAAAATGTTGCATATGACGCAATCAAAGACAGTGTGGATTTGATAAACCTGAAATCGATATTTTTGTTCTGTACTAAGTGTAAATTAAATTTAATAGCATATGAAAGACATATGAGATAATTGGTTTTGGCACAGAACTGTCATCAGTTGCTATCCATGGAGAGAACTAATCAGAATAACTCGTCGTCGCACCAGAACAGAAATTGAGCCACAAGGCGTGATTTCTGAGTGTTTGTCACATTTATAGTCTGTGGCGTACTACAGGGGTGAAGCACGTGTCAAGACTACAAATCTGCAGCGATACATTCTATCGGTGTTGCTTAGTCGGTTAGAGAAACTTACTCCGGAGCGAGGAGACTGGAGTACGTTAACCGTCATCGAAAAATTCCTCTTTTCACAGGTCGTAGATGAGGGCTTCTGATTACTCGTACTGCTGGATGTGTGTGTGCTTGAATCTCTGGGTAAACCAAGGATGTTGCGTTCTTTCCTTTCCCTGGAGTTAATGCCCCTAAATTTGGGATGAGCAACTCCTTTTAGCATTAGATGCTCATGGGACTGCTAAACACTGAAACAGAAACCGAGGAGGACTGAAATATCTGAATCCAAATAAATGAATGCGGTAATAAGGCATTCTTCTGCCAACCAATGATCCCACCCCGTAAACTGGCACCAAACGCTCTTGTCACGTGCTTTGGAAATGGATTTTCCATTAATTTCCACGATGTTTCTACGTGAAGGACGCGTGATTTCTGATCAGTGTAGAGAGTTCACCATTACGAGGAGACAGACGAGCCTTCATTATTAAACTTCAGAAGTTTGTTCAGATTGCTTTGAAATTCATTGTCGTTCAGTTATTAATACTTAGCACCGATACCAGGAGAGTTTGTTTCGTCTCGCACTTTAACGACCACTAAGAGGAACTCTTAGGACTACAACAGTTTCCTGTCGTAAATGTATGGCTACTGGTCCCATCTGGGACAGAGAGCCTGTGTCATCGGACAAACACACCACCCATGCCTCATCTGGGATTCGAACTGAGATCCATTTCGTGCGAAGGATTTTTTTTTTTTGGAGGTTTAACGACCACCGTGAGCAACTCAATGGGCTATAAGCAGTCGCCAGTCCCTAATTTAGGGTCACTGGTTCCAGGGAAGGGAGAGAGCCAGTGCCGTAAGACAAACACAACATCCATGCCTCACCGGTATTCGAACCCAGACCCCTTTCGGAAGAATGATCAGAGGCCATCGCTTAGACCACTGCGCCACCGGGGCGGCGCGAAGGATTGGAAGCCAGCACTTTGTAGCAGTCGGCCATTGGGGAGACATTGAATTTCATTGTGCGTCTGTTGGTGTTGACCTACAGCTATAGTAAAATGTACTGTATGTCAAGACTCGAAAAAAACTTGCGACCTATGCTTTTTGTTTCGAAATTCAACGACCACCATGGTGAATTCTTGGAAGTATAAGTAGTCGCCTGTCCCTAATTTTGGGCCATTGCCGCGGGTGGCCGAGTGGGCAACGTTCGTGACTGCCACGGAAAGGACCTCAGGTTCGATCCCAGGCAGGTACGAACGCTCGACCCACTAAATATCCGCCGTGCGTCGGATGGGCACGTTAAGCCGTCGGACCTCGAGTACTGGCCTTCCGGTAATAAATAAGGTCGTCTTCCTCCCCCTTTCTAATTCGTTTCCGTGTCACTTTCGTATCGGGCACTCTAGCCCAAATCTCCTAGCTTCCTATTTCTAAGGGTTGTTTAAGACCTGGGGTCAGACACTCCCTTCCTAAAATCCGCTACATATGATCATGATCATTTTGGGCCATTGGCCCTGTAGAAGGGAAATCCAACGGGACTGGAGTTCTGGATGAGCAGGCACTCATGCTTTATCCGAGACGCGAGCTCCGGGTGAGGCACAAGTGAAAGAGACTCGGAAAGCTTGCCAGAGGCCACAGCCTCGGACTACTTGGTCACCGGGGCGGCATTGTGACATTGGAATCCATGCACTTTATAGCATACGGTGTTTACACTCGGTTACGGTTCCTTTTTTTCTCACTGTTCCTGTAGAATTTTAAAAATGCCCAAAGCCGTGTGTTCTCTACAGTTCTAAATTTCGTTTTTCTTTCTCTTACGTACTTCATAACACTATGACTTTCGCTATCGTATTAAACAGTGGCGTCGCGTGCCCATTTAGGTTGGGTGTGCGCTGTTATGGGAAAAAACACGCAAAATTTTTGTTACGTATTCCGAGCTGCAAAATTCGCGCATTGATTTTTAACATACGAAAAGCATTTCTTTTATTTAGTGTAATTTAATTTGATTTAGTCATTTAGTTTTATTTAGCCATTTTCTTTTATTTCGTCTAATAACTTACGGTAAAGATCTTTAAGTACACTGCATTGTAAGAAAAACTGAATTTCCTGTGGAAATACTAGTGATGAGCGAATTTTCGGTATCTTTTTCTTTATATATAAGTTTTAAATACAGCATGAGGCTTACTTTCGTTAACCCGCTTTACACAATCTGCAAAATCTCTGACAAACAATAGGACACTTAGTACATCAACCTAAATGGATATCAAAACTTAAATTGTATATGGATGTCGAAATTCAATCGTATCTGTGTTCACAAACACATCGATTCACATAGCGACGAAAAGATAAAAAACTCGTTGCAGAACGTTGAAGTGTGTTTATGACTCCACGCTATTCCAAATGCAAACAAGTCTGACCAGTGGTGCTTTTTTAAGAGCGCACGCCCTGAGCATTTAAACCGCTGCGTTCAACCTACGAGGAAATAAAAACGACCTGTAGCGCCATCTGGAGAGCTTTGAATTACAGTTGCTTTAACGACTTAGGGTATCCGCTGTTAAAATATCACTCCTACAGCTGCAAATATTATTCCCCGCACGGGGATAACTTGTTTTCTAGTTATTTGGGGAGCGGCGCCCCCACGGACCGAGCTGACCTTGTGACGGATCATTTTGTCATTTCGTCTTGAACGATTACATCACCGAAGGAACAGCTGTTCAAAAAAAAAAAATACAAAAAAAGTTATAATAATTATAATAGTAAATTAATAAATTAAAATATAAACCTAATTAACTAACTAGTCTTCACAACTTTCATCATTCTCCTTTCTAACTTTTATTTTTAAAAATCTTTAACTGATAGTTCTGTGTCTGGCGCTCTTTGGCCATGCCTGGCCTTTGCGCCACAAAAAATCAATTAACTAACTAACTAACCAAATATTATTTACTACGTTTTGTTTACTGCACGAAGCAACGAACCTTCTCTTCACGAAAATATTGCACAAGGGAATTAAGTTTAGCGGACAAACTTCAGCGAGCCTTACTGGAAATACATAAAGAAAAAAAAAACGCAATATAACAGCAACTGGCTGCTCCGCGAGACTCAAGCGGTGCTGATTTTGGGTAGCATACTTTGAGAGTTCCGCTGGTGCGATTGCGACCACAGAGACATAAGAACGTAACCTGCAGCGCCGTCTGGGGAGCGCTTGTACCACAGCTTCTTTAAGGTCGTCGGATGTGTGCACGCGAAACAGCACACCCCGGGATTCAAGCGCAAATGCCATATGCTTACTGAACGAACATTCTCTTATTAATGAAAACATTTCGAAAGGAAATTAATTTTAACCACTACTAAAAGCCTTAAGACGAACTCTAGCGAGTTTTATTAGAAACAAATCCGAAAAATATCGATAATATATGTTAAATTGCGACTCTGTGGGTGTGCGCCGCACACCTAGCACACCTCGAATATTCGCCCCTGGTATTAAAGTTACTGAGTCTCATCTTTAAATGTGAGAATTTACGACTTTTGCTGTGTAACGTATATTCTATTTTAACTTTCCTTTTGAGTTTCTTTTTCTATGTAAATTTGAGTTCGTTCTCTCAGACATTTTCAAACCTTTACGTTATGTCTTTTACCTCAAACGAGAATACTGTTGGCAACAATCTGAGGTCGGAACAAGAGTGACGTATGCACATGTGATAAGAACGTTAGATAAAAAGACGATGCATCAGTTGATTTGGTGTGTGGGGTCGCGGATGGTCTAGTGGTCAACGTTCGTGCCTGTCACAGAGAAGACCCCGGGTTCGATCCCAGGCAGGTACGAACGCTCGAACCACTAAATATCCGCCGTGAGTCAGATGGGCACGTTAAGCCGTCGGGCCCCGGGTACTGACCCCCGGTAATAAATAAGGGCGTCTTTCTCTCCCTTTCTACTTCGCTTCCGCGTCACTTTCCTATCGGGCAATCAAACCTTTAAGTTCCGTTAGTCATAGTTCAGTTCTGTCGTGCTTTTTTAAACATATACCTTTGTGCATTTATTTTCTTCTTAGCATCACTTACGTTGTTTTTTTCAGGGTTTGGGGGAAAAAATATTAGGTAGCGTTTCATTTCATTCTAAGACATACGTTCCAGTTTACTGTGATAGAGACTCATTTGGCATTATTTCCAGTTTTATTAACAGTTTCCGGATTATCACTGAAAATCAAAAACATCTTTACGAAAAAAACCAAAAAAACAAAAACAAACAAACTTGTCTGAAGTTGCTCACATTACGCATCGGTTGTTTCCTCATCCTGACTCAGGCAGGCTTGAATTGTAGTGTGCGTGCGTAATTTATTAGATTTTAAGGCTAGAACTCTCGGTTAAAAAAATTACACTGAAAATATTTAAAAGAAATAAGAAAAAATATGATCACTCTTTATTTTACTTTCAGGAAAGGAAGTAAAAGACGCCGCCCCGGTGGCGCAGTGGTTTAAGGCGCTGGCCTATGATCATTCGTTCGTAAGGGGTCCGGGTTCGAATCCCAGTCAGGCATGGACGTTGTTTTTGTCTTACGGCACTGGCTCTCTCCCTTCCTTGGAACCAGTGACCCTAAATTAGGGACGGGCGACCGCTTATAGCCCATTGAGTTGCTCACGGTGGTCGTTAAACCTCCAATCAAAAAAAAAAAAAAAAAAAAAAAAAGTAAAAGACGTATGATATTTTAAGAAAAGTGCTTCGTTTTCAGGAGGAGAAACGCACAGAACCAACTCGAGTGGTCGCCCGAGCTGGCCATGTGTCCAAATCTCGGACGAGATATGGGTAGTGTGTCTTTCCGATGGAGCTAGCTTTTCCTGTGACTAATCATCCCAACTTAGGAACGGGCGACCCTTAGTCCTGCTCATGGTGGTCATTGAACCCTGAAAAAAGAGAGCACAGATAAAAAGAGGAAACCTAGCAAAACTCAAACAATAATTTGCGTAAGGTAAATCCAATGTGATCCAAAATCAAAACATGGAAGTAGTAAGGACAATTTAATTGTAATACATTTGAACGGAAACTGGGAGATGCGTTTAAACTATTATAGTTTTTCGTTCTGACGAAAACTCTTTTCCGCAGTGTGCTCCACTAATGTTGAAAGTATTAATGTTGTTTCTTACGGCACGGTTTGTCGATTGTTCTCTGGAATCAATGGCCTTAACTTTGAATTCGATATGCTGTTCCAAGTCGTAGAGCCGCATGAGAGGCTTTCCCTTAAGAAATAAAAGCTTTAAATTACTAAGGCATTCCAAAATACGTTAATATCAAATGCTATTTCTCCTGTTCAGAAACGAATAATTGAGTATCAAAAAAGAATAGAAATGCTCCATTTCAGAATTCGTTTTTTCATTTCACTCGTTTGCGTGACGCGGACGGGTTTCTACAAATAACGCGTGGGGAGGAAGCAAATCATTTCATCCGCAGATCTAACCTTGGAAACGGTCTTATCTTAAGCAATACTTTAAAATACGAATACAACTTGGATGTCAAAAAATCCAGTTCTGGCTTTTAAGGAATTCTAAATGCATCCTGTTCTTCCGCTGCTTTCTTTACGTACATAAAATAAGAAATCGCCTTCTAAAATTTGCACTTTAAAATAATACAAATACGGGAATACAGAAACTGAAAACTTTCGAAATGTTTCTTCTGGATACCTCCGTAATTTTGCTCCATAAACAGAAATAAACAAATCTGCTTTTGTTTGAACACCATTATAATTTACAAATAGACTATAAAATTGTTCGAAACTTAAGCTTTTTAACTCCCGTTTCTTGCATGCCTTAAGCCAAACAAAGTATAAAAAAGCTCATGGCGTATGTAGCAAAATATCTGTCAATCTTGATGAACTTATATTTATGCACCACTTAATGGGATTGAAAATTGCTTGGGGTAGATTGAACTATGGGAAACACGATCTTCACCTTTAGGCCCTTTTCCAATTCACGTTATCTATGATAGTTAGCGTAATGCACATGATCTATTTCAATATTTACTTCATTTCAAATTACTTTTTTTTTTTAAAATTCTATTAAAAGTTTTTTTTTGTGGGATGATGAACATTTTCCCCGCCTTTTCTATTTCAAATAATATGCACTTTTTCCGCTACGGAGCGTAAAAATATAATTCATTTCTCCTTCATTATCTTTGCTTCTAGATATCCGATTAAAAACACTGCATCGGATAATTTGCGTACGAAGATAAATGCCTGCAGTTTCTATATTCTACACTATCATATTTTTATTTGGTGAAAATACTCACCAATTGCACGTGAAAATTTTGTAGCACCCCTCTTGTTAAAGAGTCAGTGTTATAACATACAAGTTTGTCCCCGCAGGGCATCGAACACGGGTCCCCTCACTCCGGAGTAAGTCGCTCTCCCAACTGAGCAACGCGGACATGCGCTCTCACTGCTATCTGCCTTTATCTCATGTGCTGTGGCTATGCCCCCTGCCCTTTTTCGGGGAAGGGAGATGGGCAGGCACGTCACATCTCCCTCCCCCGAAAGAGGGCGGGGGGCATGTCCCACGGGTCAGTCGAGACCATGTAGCGCTGTAGGCAGTCATCCCATGAAGAACGTGCATTTGAGAAATCCCAGACAATTTGGTGTGTGGGACGTAACATCACACTGATTTATTTTTACGAAGCACTGAAGAAGGGATTCTCATTTTTCCTGTCTCGCGGTGTGGAAAGAACATCCCACTATTGTGAGAAACTTAACAGCCGGATCAACCTGGAAGTTTGCGCGCCAATATAACGTACAAGTTTGTCAGCACCGGGTCTCCTCACTCCGAAGTAAGTCGCTTTCCCAACTGACCTACGCGGACATGTTTTTTTTTGTTTTCATAAACTTTTTTACTCAGAGCAAATGAAGGAAATTTGGATACAGAAGGCACTGACAATATAATGCCAGAAAAGTAGACAAAAGATGTAATATGCACAATGAGATCGTAATACGTACGAGAAGCGTATGTACAATATATACAAGGTGGTACAACGATGAATAGAACGATGAATAGCTCATGGCTGGAGCATGTGCAACAAATGATAAATAAGTACAGATATTCCAAGTGACGTAATATTTACAAGATGTATATGTACAAGATGACAAATAATATGATGAACAGCAAAGAAAATTGCACAGCTAATGCATTTGCTGAAAAACATAATATCGTGCAAGAATACGAACAGTATGTAATATATACAAGATGCATATGTACAGAATCCTATGCAGGCGTAATAACATGTGCCGAAAACCCCGAGAAGAGAGAAATGCATTGGTACAAAATAACGCTGACAACAATAATAATAACAAGTAATCTGCAGGAACACATAAAGAACTGGCACGATTCCAAGATCAGGTATGTATGAGGAGGCAAAGTCAGATTGATGCTGGGATCTGCCAGGTCGGCAAGGAGTGAAGTGATACGGTGGTGGAGGAAGAGTCCAGTGCGCAGGAGATGGCAGTGAACCAGATGGTCACGGAGAAAGCACAAGGAAAGTCCTGGTAACACTACGGTGATCAAAGCAGGAGGCGGAGGTCGTCCGAAGGATCGGTGAACCACCTCCGACATGGAGACCAGACGGACATGAAGTGTGGAATATTGTTGGCAGCTCGGGCGGAAGCAAACGCTAGACGTAGGCGGACCAGGAGGCGGTTAACGAAGAGAATAACAGGCTAAGGTACGTGGACGTGTTCGGGATGTAGATAACACAAGATAACGTTGTCCGTCGAGGGAGAACGTAAGTCTCTGAAGTAGGTCACTGCAGAGGTTGTGGACGTGAAATGAAGATAAAGCTTGTCGGAAACGGGAGTGAATACCAATTGCCAAGCCATCCTGGTTGGAGAGCCGATATGCATCATGAAATTGATACTCCCACCTACACCAAAGATGGAAGGGCGTGGTACAAAAGGCTGTTGGTCTCTTGCAGTAGGAGGATATCTGGGTTGAGGGGATGGATGTCTCCATGTACCAGAGAATTTGCCAACGGGGTACAAAAGCTCGGACTATTCACTGTTGCTACCTTGAAGAGATATATCTGATGGTGGTTGGATGAGATTATCGATAACCTACCGAAGCTTGTCAAGACGACTGCGGATGGTCTTGGCCCAAGCAGAGTCCCCAAAGATCAAGGGGGGCATGGCGAGGAAGTGCGTAAGAATGGCCAGCATTTGCGTCATCGTCTGAGCAAGGTGGTCCTGGTACGGTGCTAAGAATTTACGAGACATCTTGTGCTCTCGTGGACCAATAAGAAAAGCGCATAACGCTTCCCCAGGAACTGGTGTCTGAGGGAGGAAGGAACCTTCCAGGAGACACAGAAAATCTTCAAGAGGGAATGGAGGAACAGAGCAAACTTTTGCTTCAGATTCAACAGAACCATCAGATGTGTCTGGAAGACTGGTTGAGCGGTCACGACCACCCTGGAAGGTGGGCGATGTTTTAGTCTTCTTCATGCGATATCCAGGAACACGACGACGCTTCGTGCGGCTATGGATCTGAGCGGAGACCGATGAGGAAATATCCGGCACTTTAAAAGGTGTAGATGAAGGGGCAGTGCAATCAGGCGCAGATGCCAGTGGAGGATCTCTCGCTGAAAGCCGAGTAGAAGGCAAAGGGCCTCCAGCAGGTAGAGCACCACACTGTTGTTGCGCTGGAAGCGTAGAAGTGGAACAAGAAGACGCAGGCTGAGCCGAAGACATCGGTCGACCAACGGCTTTAGTACGACTTTCTTCATAAGTCAACTGCTGCTGATCGGAGGCACGGGAAGCAGATGCTGTAGGAGGAAGTGAAGGATGAGGAGGTCGTCCTGTCGACTTGGTGGCTGACGACGCGTTATGAGGGCAAAGGTCGCGAGGGTGCCCTGTGCCCTTGCAAAACGGGCAGATGGAGCCCACAGTGATGATTATTTGACGGAGATGCGTGCTACAACGAACACGAAGCATATGTCCATCCGATGGAAAGACCATTTGAATGTTACGACAGAAGCCCAGCAGGTACCGGTCTTGAGGCACATCAGGAAATGAGGAATAGGTATGAACTGGGTCAACAATTCGACCGTAGGGACTCAGAGCAGCAATAATTAGATCATTAAGCACCTATGGCGGTACATGTAAAAAGCCGAAAAGGATTGGCATCTGGAAGATAAGAACTGCCTGAAGGTGACGGTCTCCAATGGAAATCCCATTAGTCAGAACCTTGAGAGTATATTCAGCAGTGTATAACGAAGTAAATTTCTCCGTCATTTCTGTCCACGCCAGGATTCGAACCCGGATCCCCTCATTCCGGAATAAGTCACTCTACCAACTGAGCTACGCGGACGTTTATTCTGATTCCTATCTGCCTTTATGTCGTGTGCGTCCTGCTGGCAGGTACGTCACATCTCCTGGTACGTCACATCATCTCCCCTTATTTTTATTTATTTATTTATTTTTTTTTTGTTGAAGTGCTGGAGAAGGGCTTTTCTTATTTTTCCTATCTCGCGGTGTGGAAATAACATCACGCCCATGCGACATTTTGAACGGTGGGGTCATCCGGATAGTTCGGGCGCCATTATAACGAAGTAAATTTCTCCGTCATTTCTGTCCACGCCAGGATTCGAACCCGGATCCCCTCATTCCGGAATAAGTCACTCTACCAATTGAGCTACGCGGACGTTTGTTCTGACTACCATCTGCCTTTATGTCGTGTGCGTCCTGCTGGCAGGTACGTCACAAGTGGTGAAATATGCAATGACTTTGCCAGGCTTTCTGCTCATGTGAGTGATGGCAGTAGGAGGAACAGTCTTGCGAAGGGCAGCACTGTATGCAGTGAGTTTAGTATTCTGTATGCTTGGAAAGACGACTCAGCGCTCCACAGTACTAACGAAGTCGTGACCATGAGGAGAGTCCACCGGGAGATCAACATCGGTGGAGTGAGCATTACGCGTCATCCGAAATGGGCATGTAGAAGAAGAAGAAGGCTGAGGAGTAGGTCAAGACTTAGCCGGGGTGACGTTAGCATAAGTGAGTGTAGTTGTACGCTGCGAAGAAGATAGATCGGTAACGGGGTGCGAGACATCGATTGTGTCATCCACTGATTTCAAAGAGGACAGCAAATCATCGATTGGGGCTTCGGAAGAAGCAAGATCAGCTGGGAGGGCAGCAGAAGAACGCTGAGGAGAGGAGGGGCCTAACGAGAGCTGCCCATCAGTGGTGGATGATCCAATGTGAGCTGTGCAAAGGAGCGGATCAACTCTAGAAGCGAGGGCGGGGGACTCCACTCTCGCCGGAAGCCGCCATTTGCAATGGCGATAAGAATTCCCTGCCTTGGCCGAATTGGCCAAGACAATAAAATGACGATTACTAAATAAATTATGCACTTACCGGTTGGCAGGCACACAGAAAAGGACACGAAAGCTTAACGGACGACACACACACAAAATAACGAACTAGAAATCTAGGCTTGAACACTAACCGATCGATGAAAGACGAGCTCGAAAATCAGTAGCACTCTCGCGGGTATGTGCTCTCATTGCTATCTGCCTTTATCTCACGTGCGTCCTGCGGGGCAGGCACGTCACAGTGTTTAAAACGAAATACATTCGATTACAAGCAAAATATTTTACAAAATACGTAGATCGCAAAATAGCATCGAATTTTCCACGTAGCCGCTACACCGAAATAAACGCGATTGTACGTGATTATTTAACTGTAACAAGACTTAATACCACTAATAAAAATAACTGTTGATATTACCTTGCAGCATACTCGGGAGCGGTTGTGGCTCATCCTGTTCCCGCAATCGTTCATGATCTGCTTTTGAATGCAGAATTTGTATCACAAGCTGAATTTGTTCACTTCCAAGAAAACATAACAACAACCTTTCTGGCCGGCAGTGAAATTCCAAGCCACATCTTCCTCTTCCGGAGCGGTTGTTTTCCCAATTGAACTACGCCGGTAAGCTTATCGCTGCTTCATTGTCGTTTCGACTATTGCGTCACCTCAGTACACTGTAAAACGTAAGTGCTGTGAATTCACGGAAAATGTCTGAAAATAACATGCAGCAAAGTTGTCGGTAAGTGTACGCCTTTTAATGGAATTTCCGTTTTTAAAAATGCCCATTTTTTTTAACTTCCTTATTTTCATAAATTTTCCGTAGTCAGCAATTCTGTTTATTTCAGAACTAGCAGGGGTATCCGGTATTTCCCGGGTAAATATTACTATCCGTGGAATCACCAAGCTCAGTGGGTGAAAGTTAATGAAGGAAAAAGATTCCTGTCATTTTCCTGTAACTTTATTTTAATTCATTTAAGTTATTGCTTTTTGGTAAACAATATTTTTGGTTTATCCATTGGTAGGCAAAATGTAGAGATTCTTAGGATTGCCAACCCTTGAGCAGGCGACGTAGAGTCCGTGTGAAAAGCAGGGTTCCTCCAAATTAACATACTAAAATTTCATCGAAATCGAACCATTTTTACACGAGTTTCGTGCGGACAGACGGACAAAGCTGGAGCATATAAGCTTCTTCAACCTACGTTTGAAAAGCGTAAAAAATTGAACTTTTACGAAAATTTTGTATAGGGAACCCTTGACCCCGGGCTCAGACTCCACCCGAAAACCGTCTACGGTCTAAATTAGAGTACAACGAGATAGTATACCAAATTTGGTAGGTCTATATTGAAAACTGTAAATTTTACGGACATTTCGTGCAAGGGTCCCTTGGCCCTGGTCTTCGACCCCTTCCAAAAACCGTTTACAGTCTAAGTTAGAGTACCATGAGATAGTATACCAAATTTGGTGGTTCTAAATTGAAAACTGTAGATTTTACCAAAATTTTGTATGAGCGCCACTTGATCCCGGGCCCTGATCCCTTCCAAAAACAGTCTACGGTCTAACTTAGAATACCATGAGATAGTATACCAAACTTGGTGGTTCTAAATTGAAAACTGTAGATTTTACCAAAATTTTGTATGAGCGCCCCTTGACCCCGGGCCCTGATCCCTTCCAAAAACAGTCTATGGTCTAACTTAGAATACCATGAGATAGTATACCAAATTTGGTGGTTCTAAATTGAAAACTGTAGATTTTACCAAAATTTTGTATGAGCGCCCCTTGACCCCGGGCCCTGATCCCTTCCAAAAACAGTCTATGGTCTAACTTAGAATACCATGAGATAGTATACCAAACTTGGTGGTTCTAGATTGAAAACCGTAGATTTGTATAGTGGACATACAAACAAGCATTTAATTTCATATGTGTATAGACAGTGCGTTTTAAAGTTTTCCGTATTTATACAGAAATTTCACCTGCACAATAATTTAAGTATCCGGTTTCTTACAGTAACACAATATACAGTATAATAGCTAGTGCACAGGTTTCTTTTGGGCGTACGAAAACTCCGTGAAGTTTAGAGTTTTTCCCGTCATTCCACGGAAAAAATTGTATCAGAAATATGCTTCGTTAATTCACGAAAGGAATGACGGAAAGTGGCTCGTGAACTTCAGGAATTGTTTTAGAGCTTAGTACGTAATTTACGTCATCTCACGCAGTATGTTACAGCACTTCTCCCTTGAGAAAGGCGAGGGCACAAAATCTCAGGTTTGGGGGCAGTAGACAACTGTGCTCGAAGGACCATCTCATTGTAGATTAAGTAATTTTTATTGATTACACGTGGAGCATTGAAGAATCACCACACAAAGTTTTCAAACCTCACGGCCAAACGACTCATTTCGTCCGAGCACCAATGTAACTTCTCTTTGCCGGTGGTGGATTTCGTATCTTCCTGATCCGGAGCGGCTGTTCTCTCAATCGAACTATGCCGGTAGGTTTATCGCTGCTTCAGTGTCCATTTGACTCATACGTCACCTCAGTAATGCGGCATGTACGTCATATCACGTAATACGTCATACATGATATAAATGTACACTGCCTGACAGAGAAAATGCCACACCACGAAGACTTTAACGCAGCGCCAAGTAAATTGCAGGGTGGAATATAAGCGGACAACCAGCCTCTGATGGCCATCAGTCTAAACGTCGTCACGGCCACGAAAAGAGAGTGGTTCTGCTGTAACCGTGTCTGGAGAACAAACAAGGGGCACCAATGCCGTTAAGATGCCGTCGTTGGAGATTTCGTCAAAAGGATGGGTTCACGAGAGGTGTCATCGTTGGCCTTCGTACCGCTGGATTGTCCTTGCGTCGTATTGCGGAAGAAACGCAACGTGATGCCACAACCACCTGCCACATTTGGAGAGAGTGATCTCAGGAAGGATCTGTGCAACGTCGTTGGAGGATCGGAAACGGAAGTCCGAGCTCACCGATCGTCGCATCCGACGTCATGCCGTAGCGGACACGCAGGCCACAACGGGCGGCATTTTGCGGAGTGTACGGGAAGGCGTGGATGCTCCGATATCGACGCGGACAGTGTCGCGCTGATTGGCTGTGTCTGGTTTGCTGTCAATCCGTCCGTTGCGGAGGCTATCCTTAACAGCGAGCCATCGTCGTCACCGCTTGGCGTGTTGTCGCTCCAGAGCTGCGTGGAGTGCCGAATGGAACAGTGTGGTGTTAAGCGACGAATCACGGTTGTGTCTCACCACGGGTGATCGCCGTGTGAGAGTTCAGAGGCGACGTGACCAACGGACGGATTCCTCCACCATTATGGAGCGCCACACGGCCCGGCAACGTAGAATTATGGTGTTGGGTGTTATCAGCGCCAACAACAGCAGCTTACCGCTGGTACGCAGTACGGGCACATTGGACGAGGTGCTGCGACCAGTGGCACTACCATATCTGCAGGGCATCTAAAACGCCGTTTTTCAACAAGATAACGTCCAGCCGGACACCGCTTGGATCATCTTGAATGCTTTATACAGTGTGCGGATGCTTCTGTGGCGAGCACGATCTCCCGACCTCTCACCCATCGAGCATTTGTAGGACACGATTGGACGTTGGTTGACGACCCCTCCCCAAAATGAAGATGAACTGTGAACTCGGATTAACACCACATGATCCACGATACCCCAGGACTCTATTTGTACTTTCATTGCCTCGATGCCACGTCGGATTCAGCGATGTACCGCTCAAAATGGGAGCCGCACTCCTTATTGATCATCCTGTCTATTCGGCCACTGGAGCCTAGTCTGTATGTGACGGTTAAACCATTTGTTCAGGACGTATTTGGCTATCTGTGTGTGCAGTTTGGTCTGTTTTCGAGCATTCGTGGTGAGGCACTTTCTCTGTCAGGCAGTGTATTTTTTTAGAAAGTGGAAAGCCAGAGACCAAAGGTTACTACCTGGTATTGAAACATTGAACTGCTGGAAAGCTCTTAATTTTTGAGTAACTCATTATTTGACTTCTAAGGAGAACAAATCTCTCAAAAATTATGAGCCGCCCCAGTGGCGCAGTTGTCTAAGCAATGGCTCCTGATAGTTCGTTTGAGATGGTCCGGGTTCGAATATCGGTAAGGCATAGATGTTGTGGTTGCTTTATGGCACTGGCTCTCTCCTTTCCCTGGAGTCAGTGACCCTAAACTAGGGCGGGCGCATCCTTAGAACCCATGAAGTAGCTCATGGTGGTCATTAAACCCAAAATAAAAAACAAAACAGAAAACAACAACATTATGAGAACAATGTATGTGTGTTTTTATGCCTATCAGATGAAAAAACAGTGATTCATTAAATGAGGTGCATCCTTTCGTAAGCAATTGTTCAATAATGACTGTTAGTGAAGTGTCCAAAGAAACTACATTTCTAGTGGCTTACGGTAATGAGCTTTAGTAGCAGCTTTGAGAGTTAAATGGGTCGAACCCAATCAGAATTTTAGAAGCAAAAATGTTTTTTTTGTTTTTACATTAAAATGGACACTTTATCATTTGAGCATCATTTTCGCAACATTCGAAACTAATAAGGAAAAACTTGGCAGAATGTCAAAAAGTTTTCACTTTATTGTAACAGCCGTCATTCAAGAATTTATAATGACTTCATATGAAGATAGTAAAAAATAAAGAAAAGGCTGAACTCCTTCCTGATGATTCTCAAACAATAAAGAATAAATCATGCATTATCGTCACAAAACAAAGAATTTCATAACTCCTGCAAGCGATGAATAACAACAGTTTTCTGCACACGCGGAAAAATAATTAAACTTGCGAAACACATTGTTTAAGAAGTAAACGAAACCGGATTTACTGACCAATAGCATTGAAGGCATACGAGCATTCAAACAGTCCGCGTTATTCCATCATAAAGCGAAGAGCAAGAACATTGAGCAACACATTTGTTATAATGAACATCTGGAACAGTTTGGATATTTTGAATTGTTTTAACATTTTCGTATCTATTTTCCCTTACACGTATTTGATGTTTATCTGCCCACTTCAGATAGAACTTGTAATTCATATACGAGGGGTAGTCGGGAAGTAGTACCCGATTTAGAATAAAAAATAACCAATAAAGATTTCGGAACAAAACTTTTTATTTGGCATCTACATATCTTGGGCTGTTTTTCCACGTAATCACCCTGGACATTTAGGTAATATCGTACCTATAACGAATTAGTTTTCTTCGTCATTTCTGTTCACGCCAGGATTCGAACCCGGATCCCCTCATTCCGGAATAAGTCACTCTACCAATTGAGCTACGCAGACGTTTTATTCTGATTCCTATCTGCCTTTATGTCGTGTGCGTCCTTCGGGCAGGTACGTCACATCTGGTACGTTACATCATCTCCCCCTTATTATTTTTTTTTTCGAAGTGCTGGAGAAAGGATTCTCTTATTTTTCCTATCTCGCGGTGTGGAAATAACATCACACCAATGCGAGATTTTGAACGGTCGGGTCATCCGGATAGTTCGGGCGCCATTATAACGAAGTAAATTTCTCCGTCATTTTTATCCGCGCCAGGATTCGAACCCGGGTCCCCTCATTCCGGAATAAGTTGCTCTACCAATCGAGCTACGTGGACGTTTTATTCTGATTCCTATCTGCCTTTATGTCGTGTGCGTACTTCGGGAAGGTACGTCACATCTCCTGGTACGTTACATACCGTGTGACAAGTTTTTGGATTCCCTCGTCATACTCCTCCGCCGCAGGTCCATTCTGAAACGTCGTGACGAAATAAAAAACATCTTGAGAGGCGTCTTCAAGAACGTCTTCAGAGCTTCTTCAAGCGCAGAGCGTTTTCCTCCAAAGTCCTTCAGTTTCGGGAAATGGTGAAAGCCTCGAAGAGCCAGGTCCGGGCTGTAGAGTGGACGGTCCAAAACTTAACATTTGAAACTTTCATGGAGTTGGTTTGTGTTCTTGGAGACGTGGGATCGGGCGTTATCGTGGAGGAGATTCACACCGCAGGCTTCTCCTGCGATTGTGAATGGCTCGTCGCAATCGCTTCAGCGTTGCACTATATCCGTCGGCGTTTATTGTGGCTCCTTGGGACATGAACTCAAAAAGGAGCGGACCTTTTCGATCCCACAAGACAGATGCCATGACTTTCCGAGTTGAAATTGTCTGCTTGAACTTCTTTGGTTTGGTTGGTGAACGAGCATGATGCCATTTCATCGATTGGCGTTTGCTCTCGGGCGTAGCGCAGAAAACTTAAGTGTCGTCCTCTGTCACGATATGTGTCAGAAATTCACCTCCCTCTTTTGATCGGTCCATGGGTACCGACCAAAAAGAACAAAACAAAACGCAACACCCATACGGGTTGTTTTGTGTTGGTCAGTAACCATGCGTGGAACCCACTTCACACAAGTTTTTCTGTACCCGAGATGATCTGTGACATTTTCTTGGATTATGGTGCCAGAAACATGTGGAAATTTTTCATGGACTTCGTCAAGTGTGCTACGCCGATCCTGTTGGATGATTTCATCGTCACAACGCAGAACATCATCCGTAATGACAGACGGGGCGCCTGATTCGTTCTTCATCACGGACGTTCTTTCTCCCCGCATTAAATTTTCCACATCATCGCTGCACTGTTGATTCATCCACAACATCATCACCATAAACTTTGTCGATTTGACGATTAATCTCACATGATCGCATATTTTTTGCATTCAGAAATACACCGAGGAGCCACCCCTAGCCTGGAGAAATGATCGCGCATGGAGACCAAACGGTGGCGCAGGTGAAGTTCACATATACAACCCGAGGACCGGCTTTCGTTTAGTAGAGTGTTTGGAGTCAGAATGGGAAAAGCTGCCAATTTATCGGAGCTTGATAAAGGACGAATTGTGATAGCACGGCGCCTCGGAACTACGATCTCGGAAACGGCGCGGCTTGTGGGTTGTTCACGTCCCGCTGCAGTGAGTACGTATCGAAACTAGTGCGCAGATGGACAAACAATGAACTGTCGTCCAATCGTGTGTCGTCCGCAGCTCAGTAATGCCAGAGAGGAGCGGAGATTGTAGCGCATTGTTCACAGCGACCGCAGGGCCACAGTGCGACAAATCACCCGCAGCTACAAAAGTGGTGATCAGTGCAATATATCACAGCACACAGTGCATCGCAGCCTTCTGCGCATGGACCTGCGTAGCCGAATACCCAGCCGGGTCCACATGCTCATTGCACGTCATCGCCATCGACGCATGAAATGGACCCAAGATCATCGAGATTGGACCGAGAATGATTGGAAGAAAGTGGCCTGGTCTAACGAATCAAGATTCCTGGGGCATCACGCTGACGGCCGAAGCTGACCAAAGAAAGAAGTTTTTCAATAGGGTGTTAATCCCGCAGATATTGCTGTAAACAGGGACTTGAACTTACTGGTGGTAGACTTGTCCATTAAGAAAAATTTGAAATTATATGATAAACATTGCGCAACGGAAACTCTATCCAGCAAAGAAAGAGTTTTTCAAATCCGACTCTTAAAAGCAGAGATATCTACAAAAATAAGATATATACATTGCCTGACAGAGAAAATGCCACACCTCGAAGACGTGAACGCAGCGCCATGCAGATTGCAGGGTAGGTGCACACGTACAAGTTATGCAAATGATTGCATTTGCAGGCCAATCGCACGAACGACGCGCGGGATATAAGCGGACGACAAGCCCGTGAGGCCATTAGTCGAGACGCCGTCACGGACGCGAGAAGAGAGTGGTTCTGCTGTAACCATGGCCGGAGAACGAACAAGGGATGCCCATGCCGTTAAGACACCGTCGTACGAGATTTCGTCAAACGGATGAGTTCACGAGAGGTGTCATCGTTGGCTTTCGTACGTCGGACGGTCCTTATCTCCTATTGCGGAAGAAACGCAACGTGATGCCACAAATGCCGATCGCATTTGGAGACAGTGGTCCCACGAAGGATCTGTGCAGCGTCGTAGAGGACCGGAACAAGGAGACGGACGTCCGAGCGCACCGATCGTCGCATCCAACGTAATGCCGTAGCGGATCCACAGGCCATAACGGGCGACATTTTGCGGAGTGTGCAGGAAGGTTTGTATGCTCCGATATCGACGCGGACAGTGTCATGCCGATTGGCTGCTTCTGGTTTGCTGTCCTTCCGTCCGTTGCGAAGGCTACCCTTAACAGGGAGCCATCGTCGTCACCACTTGGCGTGATGTCGCTCCAGAGCTGCGTGGGGTGCCGAATGGAACAGTGTGGTGTTAAGCGACGAATCGCGGTTCTATCTCACCACTGATGATCGCCGTGTGAGAGTTTGGAGGCGACGGGGCGAACGGTTGGATTCCTCCGCCATTGTGGAGCGCCACACGGCCCGGCAACGTAGAATTATGGTGTTAGGTGCTTTCAGCGCCAACAGCGGCTCACCGCTGGTACGCATTACGGGCACATTGATAGCACGCCGCTATGTTGACGAGGTGCTGTGGGCTGTGATACTACCGTATCTGCAGGGCATCCCAAACACTGTTTTTTAACAAGATAACGTCCAGCCGGACACCGCTCGGATCATCCCGAATGCTTTATACGGTGTGCGGATGCTTCCGTGGCCAGCACGATCTCCCAACCTCTCACCCATTGAGAATTTCTGGGACACAATTAGACGTTGGTTGAGTACCCTCCGGCCCCCGCAAAATGAAGATGAACTGTGAACTCGGATCAACACCACATGGTCCACGATACCCCTGGACTCTATTCGGACTGTCATTGCCTCGACGCCGCATCGGATTCAACGATGTATCTCCCAAAATAGGGGCCACACTCCTTATTGATCATCCTGTATATTCGGCCAGTGGTGCCTAGTATGTATGTGACAATTAAACCATTTGTTCAGGACCTACTTTTCTATCTGTGTGTGCAGTTTGTTCTGTTTTCGAGCATTCCTTCATGGTGTGGCATTTTCTCTGTCAGGCAGTGTATATCTATGCCCACTGGTGGAGAAATCATGCATTATTTTAAGAAGAAAATATTTCGAAAAGGTTTATCGACGTGAGTGGTATCAGTCCAGGAATGCATTTTTTCAATCGATATTTTAGCAGCTCAAATTTTGCTTCAAATATATCAGAAGCGGAAATTAAGAGTTACGCCCCCTGGTGGCGAAACCATTTTTTACCAAAAATTATAAATTCTATGCAAGATATTTCTCATCAGGAGCTGTATCCGCTGCAGAAATAATTTTTCCAATCTGAGTTTTTGTAGCGGAGATATCGAAGAAAACGCAATTTATTTTTACGCCCTCTAGCAGAAAACCTATGTGTAACTTGAAAAAGTGACTATATCTAAAATAGTGTTCGACATAAATGGAATGGAAAGGTTAAAAGAAAAAATCAATCGGATATTTGGAAGCAAATATGAATTTGATATAAATGTATTTTGAATTCGATACGCCCTCTGGCGGCGAAATTGTGCATCGTAAAAAAAAAAACAGAAATGAAAGATCATTATTAGCTTATTTCAAGCTTCCCAATGCAAAAATGAATTTTTGAAATCGGGCTAATAGTTGCAGAGATATGGTATCCACAGGTGGACGTACGGACAAACCGGTAACATAAGCAGGATCTTTTTTACAGAAAGCGTGCGCCACCCCAGTGGCACAGTGGTCTAAGGCGCTGGCTTATGATCATTCGCCCTAGTTGGGTCTGGGTTCGAATCCCGTGAAGCATAGATATCTGTCTTTCGGCACTGACTTTCAATATGTTACTTATCCAACACTGGTTATCTGTGTACATTGGTCATTTGGCATAGTGTAAATTCCATGTTTGATGTATACTTGTTCACAATGTGTTTCGCGATCAAAATTGTCTGTATCTCTGTAAATTGATCAATTAGCATCAACCATCTTTAATTTGTATTTGTTGTTGTGTAATTTCTGTCGCCTGTATGTCTTTGTACCACCAGGTCCAATAACAAAAAAAAAAAAAAAGACGTGCTAAAAATTCAACTAGCGCAACAAGCAAAAAACCTAGAATCTAACTGAATTTGAACGAAATTGCAAAGTTAGATTCGTCTGGTTCTTACTGGTTTTCGTCGTGAAGGTCATGCAACTCAGCAAGGAACTGTCTTTCAAGAGTGTTTCCTACATTAGAATTAATGTGAAGGCACAAGGCCATAGAAACGTCATGGGAAGAGGAAATGTCCCTGAAAAATGAACGACAGGTATAAGTACCCAATGGACTTTAGGCACACTACAGATATAACAGTTCTGGTAGGCTCAATTGTGGTTGTTTCCGTGCACGCACGTCTGGAAAAAACAATGCCGACGAATTTAGATTAAAGAGTTTGAAGATATGAGATGCAGAGCTTCTTTTTCTTTTTTTGCTTGGAGGTTTAACGAACAACCTCCGTGAGCAACTGAATAGGCTATAAGCAGTTGCCCTTCCCTAATTTAGGGCTACTGGTTCCAGGGAATGGAGAGAGCCAGTACCTACACAACATCCATGCCTCACCGGGATTCGAACCCGGACCCCTTTCGGACGAATGATCAGAAGCCATCGCTTAGGCCACTGCGCCACCGGGGCGGCACAGAGCTTTTAGAGGGAGCCCAGGATGAAGTATGCGGCGGGGAAACTTGCATACATTTGCACAAATCAAAACAAATTAATATTATAAATATTTAACGGGAATTATCGAGGATAAATTTATTAAGGTACATTACCTCTCACATTTTCGATCTATACACTAGATCATCTTCAGGAGTTCTTGCGTCTTAGTACTTCCACAATCCACCAGGCTTGGTCGACCTGTGGTAGTAGAAGGACACAAGAACTCCTGAAGATGATCCAGTGTATAGATCGAAAATGTGAGAGGTAATGCACCTTAATAAATTTATCCTCGATAATTCCCGTTAAATATTTATAATACTGAAAGTAATAAGAGGAACCATGAAGTCATTAATTATTTAAACAAATTAATTCAAAATCACAGCTAGTATTTGTTAAACGGTGCATTTTTATTTCTATTTTGGAATTACACTGCTGACCACCCAAAATGCAACACCGAGAAGGAAGCATCCGATTGGTATGAAATTCGCAGCATGCGTCGCTCGCGAGAAGACATGCAAACGATTAGCATTGCAAGGCATATGCAAATCATGTGCGCCCGGCACGCCACCGAGAAGCACTATAAGATGGCTGCACAGAAGGCGGGGTGTAAGTAGTGGAAGTGTGTTGTGCTGCCGGACCTGTGCGTGGGAAGCTTCCTGATGCCTCGTCGCAGAATACGGCAGTCATTCCAGCACGTTCCGGAGTTCGACAGAGGACGAATAGTGGCTTATCGCGACAGTGGTTTATCTTACCGAGACATCGCCGCCCGTGTGGGACGACATCCAGCCACAGTGAGGCGAGTATGGATTCGGTGGGTGCAGGAAGGACGGACGGACCGACGTGAGCTATTGTCGTAGCCGCCGCACACCACCGAACGGGAGGGCCGGCATGTTGTGCGACGGGCATTGGCAGCTCGCACCGTCACACCACGAACGTTAGCTCAGGAATTAGGGTGTGTTGCACAACAACCTGTGTCAGCACGTACCGTTCGACGTCGTCTGCGGGAGTGGGGACTTGTCGCACGGCGCCCATTGCTCCGATTACCATTGACGTCACACCACCGGCGGTTCGCTATTGTACCCAGGTTCTCCTGCCTCACGTGCGTCTGTTTAGAGGTTCTGGGGGTCCTAAGTTCCTCTTCATGGACGACAACGCTACAGCTCATCGTACAGTGGCTGTCGCAGAGCTGTTGGAGAGTGAAGATATTCAACGCACGGATTAGCCCGCAAAGTCCCCGGACCTAAATACAATCGAACACGTGTGGAACCTTCTCGGGAGACGCTTGGCAGCACGTCACCAGCAGCCAGCAACGATTCCGCAGCTGCGATTGGCGCTACAGGAGGAATGGGCCGCGATGCCTCAACAGCTCCTTGACAACCACGTCCTCAGCATGGGCAGACGTTGTAAATCCTGCAACGCAGTCAGGGGTGATCATATCCCCTACTAAAGACTGGAGTTTTCTTGGCAGCCGCCTCTCACATGGACCTTTCTGTCTTCTGTCCAGTTGTGCTCGAAGCTACCTTTTCAGTAAAGTGCCTTTGTATCCTTTGGATTCCTTGTTTGGACGGTTTTGCTGACTTGTCCCATATTCTTACATATTGGGGATCTTATGGTATGATTTGAGTTGATGTGGAGCACTTCTGCACGACGTTACATTCGAAAAACTGTCTCGTCCTTAATTTTTGCACGCCAGTATATGTAGAGGATTTTAGGAAGGGAGTGTCTGACCCCAGGTCTTAAACAACCCTTAGAAATAGGAAGCTAGGAGATTTGGGCTAGAGTCCCCGGTAGGAAAGTGACACGGAAGCGAGGTAGAAAGGGGGAGGAAGATGCCATTATTTTTTACCGAGGGGCCAGTACCCGGGATCCGACGGCTTAACGTCCCCATCTGACGCACAGCGGATATTTAGTGGTTCGAGCATTCGTACCTGCTTTGGATCGAACCTGAGGTCTTCTCCGTGGCAGTCACGAACATTGACCACTAGGCCACCGGCGGCCCCGTGTAAAAGTAAAAAAGAAAGAAAGGTTTCAGTCTACTGGACATTTTTACTTATATTTTTTCACCGGAAATGATTTCTTTCAGGTTTCTTTAACAAATATGTGTGAAAAACAGAGCATGACATGTCTTTCGAAACTTGAATTATAAAAAAAAACTCACAGCAAGGACTTAAATACACAAAACAAGCAGTATGAGCTGACTGTTTATATGACTACACCGCACGGTACCGTCCACGGGTATTCCCTGCGCTGTTGACTTACAAGTGACGCACTGCAACAGGCAGCTGCAGGATTACAGGAATGAACTGACCAGGGGGCTAAGGGAGGGCGCATGAGAGAATCCAGAAATGAATTATTACGTATATTTCAGCGGTGTCCTGAAAGGATATATAATTACAATACAAGAATTTGATCAAAATGTATTTGAATTATTCTTTATTGAAAAAGCCGGACATTTAGGCTATTTCCCTTTATGCCTGGAAGACAGGAGGACATGGTAAGAAAAGGAGGACATGTCTTTTAAATGCCGGACGTCTGGTCACCCTATACATAGGAAGTCCTTATGTCATCTAGACGACCAGGTTCTTTTGATAATGCATCAAGCTAACGCGTAGTCTTCAGCCATGTCATCACTTTCTGCTCCTGTCAAAAGGAGATCGGACTGTGGTCTAGCCCATGTCATAGACCACAGTCCGATCGAATATCTTCAGAATGAGATGAAACGTTCTGGAAGCTTGATTAGTGTTGCGTAATCTAACTGCCTTGCATATGTGATTCTTGGATGTGAATCAGACGTGGAAGTTGACAAGAAATGTGTAAATTCTCTGGAAAAAAATTCAGATCTGTAGGGAAGTTTGCTTAAACCGTAAACGAAACTGCCCTTCCTTCGGTCAAGCCTCGAATGTGCTTTTCCCAATCCATTCTTGAGATGGTACATTTTTTATAATCAATCACGTTGTATTTTTGTATTGCGTACTTATTCAAAAATTCAAATAATTCTTTTCCGTTTTGTGTTTATTGATACGCATTGTGAGAAGTGTCTTCCCCAAAGCAAACGCAGAAATATGGAACGAAAACGTTAGTGTATCCACCGTGGAAATCTGCAGAGGCCCCAAGTGAATAATTTGAGGCAGCAAACAAATGTTATGAGTTAAGCTCGCGCAAAAACCCAGACTATGTTTTGCGCACAGTCCAATAAAACTTGTCTTCCATGGATGTATACTGCATGTACACTGAGAGGACAGAAATCATGGAATACATGGTTCCTGGACAACCCGACGTTGTCACCCCTCTTATGACTTACTACAGAGGTGAAACACATGTCAGGGCGATAAATTTAGTCTGTGTAGCTTAAATTTCTTCTTTGCTTCGAAAAACATAAATAAATAAAAATTGTGAGGGAAATGATATGACGTACTGCAGAAGTGAAGCACATGGCAAGACGGAGAAGTTGCAGCGATAAATTTCGTCGGTGTAGCGCAATTGGGAAAGCATTTGACTCCGGAGTAGAAGGATGCGAGTTCAATCTTTGTCACCGGAAAAATTGTGTTTTCACACTCTCTCTAGTAGACGAACCTACCGCTTGGCAGGTATGTAGGTAGAAGAACATGACTGCATTCACGTGGACAATAATTCAACATCATATAGACAAGCGTCCTGAGTTAAAAGAGTTTGAAATAGGGGTATAGTGACACATGAGTCACTCGATCGCGGAGGTGGTACAGGAATTGCAATATCTCCGTTCGATAGTATCAAGAGTATATCAGGAATACGCCATTTCCGGAATAATATCATAGTGGACAGTGCTGTTGGCAGAAAAAATTGGTGGATGAACGTGGCAATTGACATCTGTCTTGCATAGTTAAAACCACCAGGAAAGCGTCAGTGACGCCTCAAATCATTGCTGACTTTCAAGAGGGAGGTGCCAATAACATCTCCACCAAGATTATCTGGCGATTATCACCCGCAATAGGTTAGAGGCGTTTGCCCACCAGAGTCCCATTGCTAATGTCACATCACCGGACTGTATGTCTCAACTGGGCGAAAGAACATTGACACTGGACCTTGGATCATTAGGAATGGGTCTGCAGGAAGCGATTGTTTCGACATATCAATAAGGAACTGTTCCGACTAGTAGAGGTTTGGTTATAGTCAGGGTCATGTTCAACTGGCACACGTTGGGACCTTTAGTACGTCTAGATACATCTCTGGATGACTCACGTGCATATACTTGCAGACCATCTGTATCCGTTCGCAGTCATCATGCATCCACAGGGCAATGGACTCTTCCAGAAGGACAATGCGGCTCTTCAAGGAGTCTTGACAAGTAGAAGGTGGCTGCCTCGGTGGCCTATGAGCTAGAAGTTCGTCCGAATAATCCCGGTTTAAAGGCCTTGATGGGGCATGGATTGTACATTTGTCTTATGCCATTGACTCTCTTTCCCCTGTAACCAGTGGCCCTAAATAAAGAACGGGCGTGTACGTATAGCCCATTTAGTTGCTCACGGTGGTCGTTACCCCCCCCCAAAGAAAGTTGGTTATTGCTCGCTTTTCCTCCAGTCGCGTGAAAACGATGATAAACTAATTCCTTCGGGGTGTCATAGGTAACTGTAATTCCTTTGGGGTGTTACCTATTACATCCCGAAGGAATTCGTTCATCATCATTTGTGTCTATGGTTCCTGTCTCGCCGCTTAACAGAATCACCGATGACTTGCCCGTGTAACGTGTATACCCCGTAGCATGACGTTTCAGGAGACTTATCCACACGGCAGTTCTGCTCATACGTTCAAACGGAGAGCACGATCTACCTTAGGCCTGGTGGCTTTGCTTTCGGATACAACTGCAATTTCGACGACTTTTGCGATTGAGTCTTCAGTTTTCGAATAAATTCGACCACGAACCATGGCCTGTGTATGTCTTCCTACGTTAGTGAGACCTGTCTAATGGATTCCGTACTTAAAGTGTCTTGCACCTTAGAACAGAGCATTTATTTTTATTACTGACTGCTATTGAGTGCACACTTGTGATATTGGATGTGGAAACTTTCGTAAATCATCATTCTTACTTAGTGACGTTGAACTGTCTATTTTTGGGGACGCTGCAAGCAAACGTAGCTATCTTACGCATACGCTGAAAATAGGTAAGTGCTTTTTCCCGACTTTCAAAAAGTT
The DNA here is from genome assembly GCA_039090855.1 of Macrothele yani. NCBI lineage: Eukaryota > Metazoa > Arthropoda > Arachnida > Araneae > Macrothelidae > Macrothele > Macrothele yani. The sequence goes on from CM077007.1 coordinate 5,319,301, forward strand.
TTTCGTTATTGTACAGAACATTAACATAGCATTTGCTGTAATTCTGTACAGACTACCAGCTACTGTCAAAAGTGCTCTCAGGGACATTTTGGTTGTATTTGTACTTATCATAGTTACCCTGGATTTTGTTTGCAGATTTTTTCGGGTAAAATATCATTAAATTGGAAGCTATCTATTCTCTCAATGCTTCCAGTGAACCTGTATACCTATCATTTCCTTCCGGTGGTTTTGTAGTTTAGGGGCATCACTGGCTTACGCTATCTAATTTAAGTGGTTATCTGTGAGAGACGTTGTGTTATACATGCGATATTGTTATTACCCCCATTCTTTCACTGTGCTTGTCTCTGACAGTTTTTCACGTCATTAAGTGTTTTTTATTGGCATCATAATGTAGGCGCCCAGAACCTATCTTAGTATTTTTTGTTCCATGTTACAGTGCTTCGAAGTATCATTGAGTTCAGAGGTAGTTTATTTTGTTTACTGTTGCTGACTGGAATACATTTTTAGATACGTGTCACAACTTTCACCAACAGGTATAAGTTGATTTAATTTTGCATCTGACAGTGAAGCCTGTTCTGGAATTTTTTTGTATTTCCGCATATGGTGCCCGAATTTTGCCTTTTGAGGGTTTTTTTTTCTGGTTTAATCAGATTAGCAAGTTTTTTCCTGATACAGGTGGACGACGTGTAAGCTGTTTGAGAACAACTTTCGTGATTGCAAAAAGTTGTTCTGAGACAGCTTACACGTGAAAATATCACCGCTATCAGTAATAAAAAGGAAAGCATCGACTCGTGAAAAAACATTCACGGACAGCAGCTCCGGTGGCGCAGTGGTCTAAGCGATGGCTTCTGATCATTCGTCCGAGATGGGTTCAGGTTCGAATCCCGGTGAGGCATGGATGTTGTTTGTCTTAAGGTGCTGGTTCTATCCCTTCCCTGGAACCGGTGACCCTAAATTAGGGACGGGCGACTGTTTATAGCCCATTGAGTTGCTTATGGTGGTCTTTAAACCTCTAATTCCAAGAAAAAAAAATCTCGGGTGAAGGAATTGCGTATAAGTGTATCTGGCTCGGTAAACAGTTACCAAGGATTAGTCAAACTAGGTGTTATTTTTAATGTATGATCATTCGGATCGCCTCCCTGGTTGCCCAGTTGTTTGAGGAGAGGGCGATTTCGTTCGAGATGTGTTCGAGTTCATGCCCCGAATGAAGCAGTGCGCTTGTCTAATAACGTTGGCCTTTTCCTAGAAAGAGTGTCCCTAAATTTAAGATGGGCGACTGCTTATAACCGTAAGAGTTGATCATGGTTGTTGTCCCAACACCTCACGGAAAACCAAACAAATTCTGTTTATTCCCCTGAATACACAAAGTGTGGTTAGTTGGGTCGGTATTGACCCACCAATCGCGTAACGTATTTTTCCAAGAGACTAGTTCTCTGAATGTCATGTTATTTTCTTACTTGGACACCTGCGATAGGTAAGCTGGCTCAGCCTATCAGTCACAAACGTGGAGTAGGCATCCTGCGCATACTTTTGAACGGTTAGCTTGAAAAGTATTGCTATGATGGCAGGATATCTTCTGAGGCTGAACAATATCATGAGTTCGGTAGTTGTACATTCAGTTAATGCTCCTTCTTGACCCTCTAAGTGGCCGAAGTACCTGAGCCCATTGATGCCCAAACTTTCATGCACTCCCCAAACAGAAGTGTTCACATTACGGCCTTGCATTAAAAAATCTACGGCAAAGCAATTCCTCCCCCTACCTTTTCAATCTAATCTCAGAAGAACCAAACATGAACTTGTAACTAGAGATAAATGCTGCGTGACCCATCTAGTTTTTTTCTTTGCTCCACGATCCTATGCATGATGTGGGAAGGGGCTAGCTAGCCACATTCAGTGGCGCACCCAAAAATATCCCAAGGGAGGGGGCGCAGTGTACAGAATTTTCCCAATGTGGGGGTGACCCTTCATAAATTTACCTGGAAAAAGTCAGGTGCCATAACAATTAAGGGGATTGACATTTATTTTATCTAGTTACTAGTAATGTTACAGTACAGGAAAAATAAGCAGTAGATGAAATTCTTTTTGTTGTTAGATTTTTCTAAATTTATTTAACAGAACTACTGCCTTATAATTAATTGTCTGTTATAATTATGCGAGCCGCCCCGGTGGCGCAGTGGTCTAAGGCGCTGGCCTCTGATCATTCGTCCGTAAGGGGTCTGGGTTCGAATCCCGGTCAGGCATGGATGTTGTTTGTCTTACGGCACTGGCTCTCTCCCTTCCCTGGAACCAGTGACCCTAAATTAGGGACGGGCGACTGCTTATAGCCCATTGAGTTGCTCACGGTGGTCGTTAAACCTCCAATCAAAAAAAAAAAAAAATTATGCGATATATTATTAAAAAGTATATATAGATTTTTGAAGTTAATTTAAAAAAAAAAGTCCCTGATTTTCATATCATATTTTATACAGTTCAAAAAGTGAAGAGGTAGATGAAGGTAAAATTATTTGTTCTGGTGTGCTTACCTTATGCACTTGTTTTTAATCAATAAATCTTTATTATTATACACCCACTCCATGTCTCGGTTACCGGGGGAGTTGCAGTATCTCCGATCTCGTCGCAACAGCAGCGCCTCACGAGCCGAGCGATTGCGTATCGTGATTTTTGTATCAAACTTCGACGTAATTTTCTGCTGTCAGCTCAAGGAGGGGGCATCGGCCTTCGCCCATTAACCACATTGACACGCACATCATGCCACTGGGTAGAAACAAGGGATGCAAAGATCTTCTCATTCCTTTCGTAGTTTGTCACTATTGTTAAATAGCTTTCAACAGGTAACCACTCGGAGAGAATAAGTGTAAATAATTCCCTCCCTAAATGACGACTTGGAAGAACAAGCTAAGGTTAAAGCAACGTTTTTTAATCCCGGTGAGGCATGGATGTTGTTTGTCTTACGGCACTGGCTCTCTCCCTTCCCTGGAACCAGTGACCCTAAATTAGGAGCGGGCGACTGCTTATAGCCCATTGAGTTGTTCACGGTGGTCGTTAAACGTTCAATAAAAAAAAAAAAAGTTTTCTGATGCGCAGGTTCATCGTCCCCAGCCGCATTTGATCCATTTAGAGAGCGAATATATTCGTTCGATCCAATTTCAGTCCATTTTGCTAACCCCGAATTAATTCGTACCACCCTGTTAGAGAGTTAAAGACTAATTTCTCGCTCATTTTTGCACCCCCCTCCCGTCTATCATGAACTGTTCTGGTCGCTAGCAGAGATTAACTTCATTTTGGGCCCTGCCGTAGGCAGCATGAAAGGAACATTTAACTTTAATTGCCTTTTTAACAATTTCTTAGATCTTATCGTTGGAGGATGTATAGAAACATTAAATTTTTAAATACATGATTTGAACTATTGTAATAGTGTGACTTACACGAGGCTGGGTAAAATTCTGATATCAGCAGTAGGATTTTTTATCACTGTGACATACATGCCTGCTTTAGAATATTAATCTCTTAGGAATTGAATTTGAGTGATTAAGAACTGCTGATCCACAGGAAGGCAGCTTCACCCTGAATATGAAGAGACCGCTTCCTTGGTGGTTAAATGCTGTCTGATGGTGGATAGGAAAGTCGCGGAAGTCATCCTTCATATCATTCGGAATCTGATTTTTCTGCATGTTCTGTTCAGTCTTATCGTAAATTGAGTTCATCAACGGCGAAAAACTGGATGTCGATTCAAGAAAATGTTGCATCTCGCCCGTGTGGGGGCATCTGAGAGAGGAGTCTCTCTAATGGGGGGCGGGGGGTCTGGTTTTCAGAAATGGAGGGTGATTAAACGTCCGTTGCATTGCAACGGGCTTTAACTATTATCACGGATGCGGTAAAGATGGGAAGTATTCCCTCTATAGGTTGTGGAGCAGACGCGTAGATACCGCATCCACGTACAGGATTAGACTTTGTAATGACACAATTATTGCAGAGAATTCTTCGGTAGTCCAAAACCTTACCGAACAGCACTAAAAGCAATTCTGTTGGTGTAAATTGCATTAAATGTAGACAGTATGAAATAGTGGTTGAAAGGACTGCCTATACTTAGACCAGCTTCATGTGAGCGATTGGAAGGTTATCACTGGAACAGAATTTTACTGCGATTTGTAAGTCACTTAACACTAATAGCGCCTCCCCGGTGGAGCAGTGGTCTAAGCGATGGCTTCTGATCATTCGTCCGCAAGGAGTCCGGGTTGGAATCTCGGTGAGGCATGGATGTTGTGTTTGTCTCAAGGTGAAGGCTCTCTCCCTTCCCTGGAACCAGTGGCCCTAAATTAGGGACGGGTGACTGCTTATAGCCCATTGAGTTGCTTACGGTGGCCGTTAAACCTCTAATTCAAAGAAAAAAAAAATCTTGGTTGAAAGAATTACATTCAAATTAAGTGTAATTAATCCACACATTTCAGTAATGCGTGAGCTTTTAACATAAGAGTAGTGTCTCCCAGATACAGTGCCAACGTCTTTTTAAACAATTGAAAATTCAGTAAAATAAGTATGACTGCCCAGGAGAGCGTATACATAAGTTTTACCGCCGCCCCGGTGGCGCAGTGGTCTAAACGATGGCTTCTGATCATTCGTCCAAGATAGGTCCGGGTTCGAATCCCCGGTGAGGCATGGATTTTGTGTTTGTCTTACGGCGCTGGCTCTCTCCCTTCCCTGGAACCAGCGACCCTAAATTAGGGACGGGCGACTGCTTATAGCCCATTAAGGTGTTCACGGTGGTCGTTAAACCTCCAATTTAAAAAAAAACACACCAATAGCTTTGACTCAGGTAGAAGCAGAATTTTGTTAAAAAGTATTGAAGAAGGTTGAGTTGCTGGCGCCCGTGTTACTTCGTGGGAAGGGGAGAGTTAATGATATGAACTAGACAAGAAGTCATCTAGCTGTCAAAGGATGGCAGTCAAAGCGGGTTGTAGTTTTGAGAAGTGCCGTACAATTAGGCTTCTAAATAAAGACAGAAGTTTTAGCATTTGTACTGGTATATCTTCTTTAGAGCCTCTTACTACATGAAATAATGCGTACTGGCGAGACTTCGTGTGTACTGGACTGGCGGATTACGGGAAACCTGCTTTTGCTTCGTGACCGGATGACTACGCTAACGACAGAACTCACCGCTGCAAGAATATCACTTGATCAAAGCAAAACCTTTCACCGGGTGAGTCAACTTTCTTTTACCTATGTTGAAAGTCTATGGTTTCCAACTAACTTGGTGCGGCTTCTGATTACCAAAAAAAAAAAAAAACATGCATTAAAAAAAATTGATTGGTTGACGAAGTTTCTAAACTTTTCAGTTAGCTGCTGAATTTAAAAAGCAATTCAAAGATTGATAATTTATATTCCATTGATTTTGTAGCGCTTAGATATGGAAATAGGAAAATGTAACCGTTAAAATTATTCTTGAAGTTAAATATTCGATTATTACCGTCAATATATTTTCACCTTTAGTTCGGCCATTTTCATGGTTACTAACAGCTAAATTTCTGCGTTAGTCACCATGAAAAGTTAGTAATTAACTTCTGATGGTTCAGAAGTTAATAACTAAAATTTTACCTCCAATTTTGATTTCATTGAAGGCACTGAACTATTTATATTTTCAGAAACAAATTTAACCGCAGAATTATGTATAGAGACTGAAATTGAATAAGGAAACAATTTATTTAGTTTTCAATTTAATAAAATCACTGGCTGTAATACTTGATTATTTGAATACCTGGATTGCTATAAAGTTACGAATGAATCAAAATGCTAGCTTAAAGATGGCATTCAGAAGGTATTGTATCAGGCTTTTATTCTTTACTGGTGTAGCTGCAAAATTCAGAGGCCCCATTTGAAAGAAAACTTAAGTATGATTTTTGATGTGGTGGGCCAGTAACAGAAAAAAAAGTTTTAGTAAACAGTGTTAAATATTTCAGGTTTTATTTTTTGTAATTTCCATATCGGGGAGGGCATAGACGTTTGTTTCTAAGATACACGGTCAATTTAACCCTTCTGAATGTCACGTAGGTCAGTGATACTACACAAAAACAACTCCGCACTTTGCTGGTCCTCAAAATAAACGGCGAATACGCACGGACACAGGTGATAATGTCATTCTTGCCTGACTTGAAAAGCTAACTGGATTGATGCATCAAAGAGAGAAAAGCATCCAAACAGCTGGTTGAGTACTAATACACTTAAAGCGACTTGGTTTTATTCAAAATAGATAAAACAACTCCCTGTTTATTGGTACTAGTTTTTTTTTTGACCCTTTGTGAGGCGTAATAATTCCACGCTTTTGATGATTAATGAAAAAGTGGAATTCAGAGAACCCAGCCTATATCCGCATTGTGCCGCAAGGAAACAATGTGTGAAGTATACTTTCAGACGAAAGCTGCGACCTTGAAAAACACGAAACCTAAAAACTTTTAAGACGACTCTCCTATCTCTAATTTTCTATCTCGGCGGCAGCGGAGGCAAAACCTCATCATCAATCTTCTTTTGCTTCTTGGGCTGAAAAGGCAAAACTGTGCTGAACTCGACCTTATGCGTTTTTGTTTTCTCGACTTGGTTGTCCTTTTATGAAGGCTGCCTGGCTTTAATCTAATCTCATAAAGACTTCAACTATCGCTGCACGTCCCCCCCCCATGTCATGTCGTAAAAGGAAGAACATGATTTTGTTTTCTGAGTGTTAGGCTTCCACATTTTTGTGAGTTAAAATAGGCGCTTTTCGTATCATGTTATCAAGTCCTCAAACTTTTGCTTTGCAGATGGTTCAGAAGTCAATGAATTTCATAAAACCTCTTACATTATGCAATCTCTAATGTGGTCGGTGCGGGCCATTTCGTCACTGAATGAATTTAATCCACAGGTTTTAACAGGACTTAAATTTTCTCATTTGGCACCTCATGAAAGTTTAATCTCTCGTGTAGCATTGTTTCAGTAAACATTTGAGGTTTCACCAATAAACTTCACTTTGTTTTCGTCTTTCCTACTGCAGGAATGTAACAAACTGGAAGATTCAGTAAACCATACGTTTTTTCTAAGAACTTTCTCATAAAAAAAATATGAAAATAATTTAAAGATATTCACTGTTAAACTGTCTACTGAAACATTCATTACTGCTGTAACTATTATTTCTCTGTAGACATATTCAGATGTGTTTAATAAAGGCAGTCTAACATTCGAGACTTTTAACACTGCAGCTTCACGTGAGAGCTGTGCGTTAAAAATGTTGAATCAGAAAAGATTTACATTCAAATTCAGTGTAATTAATCCACACATTTCAGTAATGTGTGAACTTTTAACATAAGTGTAGTGTCTCCCAGATACAGTGCCAACGTCTTATTAAACAATTGAAAATTCAGTAAAATAAGTATGACTGCCCAGGAGAGCGTATACATAAGTTTTACCGCCGCCCCGGTGGCGCAGTGGTCTAAACGATGGCTTCTGATCATTCGTCCAAGATAGGTCCGGGCTCGAATCCCGGTGAGGCATGGATGTTGTGTTTGTCTTACGGCACTGGCTCTCTCCCTTCCCTGGAACCAGTGACCCTAAATTAGGGACGGGCGACTGCTTATAGCCCATTGAGTTGCTCACGGTGGTCGTTAAACTTCAATAAAAAAAAAAAAAGAAAGTTTTACCCAAAGTTAAGAAGGAAGGAAAAAAAAAAGAAATCTTAGGGAAATTAGTCTCAGAAGTTTGAGTGCAACTTATTAATAACTAGAAAACGGGCCTGACATTGCCTGATTTTAACAAAAAATACATGAATAGGCTTCTAATCCAGCGTTGTCAGAGATTTCTTGAAATTATGAATAGGATATTTTGAACGGAAACATTTAATTGAAATATATTCCAGTAATCAAAACAAAAGAAGTAAAGAACAAAATCTATTTAATAAATAAGTGCTAATACACACAAAATCCAGAAGAGGAATCACCCCAGAAGTCAAGTTAAATTAGTTAAAATGAGGTTTGAGAATGAGCGAACGGAGGAATAGCAATTTTAAACTTTGCAGAACTGAAATGTGAGAAAATTAATTTTAACGAGAACTGAAATCAAATACACGAGTATTTGATTTCTTGTATTCTATTTAAATTTCAATGAAATGTATTTCCTCTCACGTGTGTGTGTGTGGAATTGTTTACGTTTTTTAGCCGCGGTGTAAAACATAAACAAACCAGCAAGCAACTAGGGCGAAGCATACCATTACACTTTGGAAATCCAGCCCCCAAATTCTGACACAACAGATTAATACTGTCGTTGTCACGTTTGGCAGTATATGCAAAAGTTTAATGATATATTTTCAGTGAGCGTATAACACAGTATACAGCAAGATCAAATTTCGACTTGAAGCCTAAATTAAAAATTTTAAAATTCGAATAATAATAATAATAATAAAAAAAAAAAGTCTTCGATGTGCACGCGCATATGTGCATTGACTGGTTTCTGCCAAATTTCAAACCTTCAACTTCAGTAGTTTTCTTACGTATGCGACTGACACACTGTAATTCTATTCTTAGTGATGCATGTTGCTTCGGTGCATTCTAAAGAATATGCAGGTTTAATGCCTTATGAGCGTTCTTTATTGCGCATCTGTTATTTAAAATGTAATGTTGTTTATAAACTTTCAATAGAGCGAAATATGAGAGTGTACCCTATAAAACAGTCGCCTCACTGTCTCTGTGGTAGTGGTCAGAGGCTTAGTATTCTGATTGGTCGTCAGAGCTGGGCGAGAGTCTCGGATAAAGTATATATGCGTTTGTCCTCTGACTTTCTTCCTTCTCTAGAGCCAGTGGCTCGACATTACGGACGGGCTACTGCTTGTACCTCTGAGTGTTGGACATGGTGGTCATTAAAATCCAAAAATAAAAAAAAAGTATGTATTCGTTGAACGAATTAGGCGCTGGATACTGATATCTCTGTTTTATTGCAAAAGCGGCTCAAGGAAGGAAATGGTGTGAAACAATTCAGTTTCCTACCCCTACTTCCAACAATGGTTTTCAGCGATGTTTTCACCCCCAAAACAAATGCTATGAATCTGAAAAGTCAGTTTTGTATGCAGTATTTTGTTATGCGTTATTATTTTTTGTTTTCATGACTAACAGCGGTGCCTGGCGCTTTTTTGGCTCACTATGGCCATTTGTTCCATTAAAATCAATTTAACCTTATCTAACCAAAACAGCTTAATTTATATTTAGGCAGAGGATACAGATTTATAGAAACTAATTATCCATATTTACGTGCTTGAAGAATAGTGTTTACCATTCATTGTGGCCATTAAGTTTGTTTTTGTCTAGTTCTTCGGAAAAGATCTGCAGTATAATTATTATTGCAAAAGCGCTTCTTAGAACAGTCTTGCAAGTGTATTCCATTCCTCAAAACGTATTTTCCACAGTCCATTGACATTACGAGGTTGTCTATTTCCAAAAAGGTGGTATCAAAAGTCCGAAGGCACAAACTTTTACAGTTGCTGTACAGGCAATTTCATTTGAATGCCACCGAAGCAAGAACAGCAATGAGATTGTTTCGTTCACATCTCTCACATGGTGAAACGTGTTGTATGGCCGTACGCTTTGTCACGACGATTTGTTTTTATGGTACTGTTATCGTAGGTATTTCACGTGTGTACAGCTGTGCGAAAATCCACAATGACTACGAAGAGTTTATCTTAATATTCTTTTTTTTTTTTATTGGTTGTTTAACGACCACCGCGAGCAACTCATTGAGCTTATAAACATTCGCCTGCCTTCATTTAGGATCACTGGGTCCAGAGAAGGGAGATAGCCAGTGCCGTAAGACAACCACACAACATGCACAACTCACCGGGATTCGAATCCAGACCCATCTCGTGGGAATGGCGAGAAGGTAGCGCTTAGACCACTACGCCGCCGGGGCTGCTATTTTAATATTCGAACCTACCACCCGAAGCATGGGCTATCCATTATTGGTTAAATGGGACAATCAACTCCACCCTACGGCCAAAAATTCGTTACGTTGTGAGCCCAAGTTGTATTACTTTTTTGTGCCATCTGGACGATAGCAAATTTCCCATGCTTTGCACACAAGTGCACTCGTTCTTCACTAGGAGTGATTACTAACTTCCAGCAGCTAGCTAGCAGCTGACCAGCTATGTTCTGAGATGTGAGGTAGGGTAAACTGGAAAATACGAACCTTATGCTCTTTCGTGAACACAAATTTTGCGAGATGATAGAGGGTACTATGTATTTGAATAAGGAAGCCTCACGTTCTGCAGCGACTCGCTGCGATTCTCAGTATTTCGCAGTTTCGGAATATTTATCCGGCATGATGCAAAATGAACATTTCGAGTACCATAGGATCCATCTGCCTTCACAATGGGAGATTTGGGACGTAGTAAAAAATGATACCCTGCTTTAATATGTCGATACCCATGTTCTTACACCCTATCCTCTAGAGTTCTTCTTCTGTAGCATTATATTCTTCGGAAAGTGTGGTAATATACAGCGGCGTAGCGAAGGTGCGTGCGAAAGAATTTGCGCCCCGTCCGCCCCAAAATAAATTCTTTTAGTTTGTTTCGTAGTCTTAATGAACCTCACGTGCGACTAAGATTTGCATGTCACTCTGCTCTTAGAGACACTAGTTTCAAGAAGAATAGAAATAGCGTCCTGTGAGGACATGCACAACATTACTGCGTAACCGGGGTTGGAGACAAGGCTCAGCAGATGAGGTCGTACTAGAGCACTCTTCCTCCGGGGGTAACAGACCATTGCGAATGCTATTTACAAAAACACAGGAGACCCTGAAGAAATAAGCGAAGACAAATTTCAAATCGAAACGGCTGACGGAGCCTGTTTCTCTGCAATGTTCAACAAAGGAAGATAAACATTGAGCTACAATCAAAGTTCGCATCCATACTTTCAAATTATTTGCAGTGGCGTATTTTTAATATCAGCAACATCTCTACCTCTTGTCGACTCCCCATAGACTGACGCCTTATTTTACCAAGTGCCCCACTTTATACCCCCAATGCTATGTAATCTGTACATATAAAACTGAAAGCTCTCACTGACTCATCACCGAATCTCAGAAACTACTGAACTTAGAACTTTCATATTTGGCAGGAATGTTCCTTTTACAACATAGAGGCACACTAAGACAGGGTGTTTTTCTACGATAAATTTAAGTGGGTCGAAATGGGTTTTTTAAATAACCCAGCTTTGATAACGCTAGGATGTTTTGCAATGATCGAGCCATTGTTGCCTCGCCCTAAGTTTTGAATGACTTGAGTTGACCTGCTCAGTATATATTTTGTTCTAAATTCATTTCTTCTGAATTTATTTTACAAAAAACCTTAAAAATTACGTAAAAAGCGCTATATCATATGCTTTGCATTTAAACATTTATTATCGTTTGACATATCGAATGTCAAAGTTTTTTGATTTGTTCTAAATTTATTTAACAAAAAAAAAAACAACTCTTAAAAATATTACGTAAAAAGCGCTATATCATAATATGCTTTGCATTTAAACATTTATATTATCGTTTGACATATCGAATGTCAAGGTTTTTTGAGTCAAAATCAAATTACCAACATTCGTTTTCACCGAAGCAACGGTGACGTCATATAAGTGGTAAAATGACTAATAAATATGCGGGTAGATTTTCATAGTAATTGCAATTTGAAAAAAAAATCCTCCTTGAGATATTAGCGATGGCAACACAATTTTGCTCACGATTCCAAAAACGTCTGACTTGCTAGCTTTTAATGTACAGTTTCGAACGAAATTGTTTATAAGCAAGTTTCTTTTTACATTTATGCTGAAAGTAACAACGTATTTTGTTCTCTTTTCTATTATTTTGTTAGGTTGCCTATTAATATTGTAACGATAAAAGTGGAGAGTAACGACGTATTTTGATTTGTTTCGTGTAGGATTGAAGTTTTAAATTTACAGTTATGGACGAAATTGCTTATGTTTCGTCTGGCAGAATAATTCAGGCATGCATGTGTTTCGCCAAAGAGCGAAGAAATATGCAGTGTATGGCCATTTCAACTGTATTTTAATATCACGTTCGGAGAACGGGTATTTAGCTAGTTGGTTAATAAATTTCTCATCGTTCAGTTTGAGAAGCCATAGTTTAAGCGATAGCTCCATGAATTACGTAAACGAACTTATGATTTGACCTCCGGCAGAACACGCAATTTGTGTTCTCAGCGCATGCGCAGGGAGGACCAGGTTCTTTGTGAATTTCCTTTGCTTAAATTCTACTTTCTCAGTAGATTTGAACATTCCATTTTAATTTAAGGTTTTTTTAAAAAAAGATAGAAAGAAAAAAGACAATGAAAAAGGGTTTTCTATTGAAAAGAAAATCTGTGATCTGTTGAACAAACGAAACAATCAATTTGCCATATTTCTGGAAGCAACACAAAAAAAAAAAAATCGGGTAGGTAGTGTCAGGGTCACTACCGCTGAGGTTTTTGGCGGAAAACGTCTTACCCAGACGGTGTTGTAGGGGCAGGGTGTTTGTAGGGTTGGTAAGAAAGAAATGAGCGCAACGAACTTGCATATCTTTTATTTTATTTATTTCTCACAATGCTGATTAATTTGCAAAATTTTGTTGACAGGACAATGGTGTACGAGTAGTACGATATGTAAGACTTACATGCTACATTTATCTCTAGAGAAGGTTAAGTCTATCGTGGTATTCTTAAAAGTTGTGAAGTCAGTTGGATCCGTGGCAAACACCAATCTGAACTTGTCGTTCAGAAACTGTTTCAGACGATCGTTCGACGCCTCAATGTTAAAGTCCCTGGTGAGCAGAAGCGGTATGTTGGGATAGCAGGGACAGTCGCTAACTATTGTTCTGGCATACTCTGAAAGAGAAACGTCTTGATGTAGTTGAGCGGTGTCTGTGGATGAATACAGACTGACACTAGAAAGTATTTGAATTGGTTGAGTATCTCAACTTCCACTAGTACGCCTTCGCCGACATGAATATCCTGTAGACAATTGAATCCAGAATACTTGGGTATTGGCCGTCGTGGAACGGGTCTAGCGACACGAGCCCTGCACGTTTTCTGATTCTTGAAGACTGCCATACCACCGCAGAGTCCACTGCGCTTCTTCTTGCCAGTGCCACGACTCGTACTGGGATGTTGGTCATCGCCGTGTCTGTCGCACTCTTTAGACTCGATGTGTTTGAAGCCGGGTATGTCGACAGTTTTGTCTTTATCCAAGTCTCCGTGAGGGTTAAGTAGTCGGAGCGTGATACGTGAAGCCGTTACTCTTACTCAACGTTGGCACCTTTCCTTGCTTTACTGATGTGCAGCAATTTGAGCCCAACATAAACTGTTGAACGTCTTCATCTGTGAATCCCTGTTGTAAGAATTTCAACATAGCTGCATTGGGCCGTTTTAAATAATTTTGGAACCATATGCGATCACAAACTCAACAAACAAAACCCAACTTGTTACCATAGAACGACTTTTCAAAGTGCTTCGTCGCCAGACACCAATGGGTTATAAACGCTAAATCTCGATTCTCAAACGTCTCATCTGCTTGTTGTATTTCGTCGCATTCCATGGGTTCTATCGCACTGTCGACATCCATTGCCTGTGAAACTGGCACGTTAGGGGTTGCGGCGACTGGTACTCACCTCAACTTGTCGAAGCAGCCTCATTTTCCGCATTCGTTCTGCTGCTGTCATAGGGGCCTTTTTGGATTCCTCATTTATTATTCTTTCACTTTGTAAGCGTTTACGATAGGGATTTACCTTGTTTTGAAGATATTTTGATATGTTTGAAATTTTGACGAAAATTTGTCCAAGTACAACAATTTGTCACTGTATATTTCTTCAAGTTCTTTCACTATTGCCACTATGAGTGTTTTATTTTATAGTACTCGTCGAGCTCTGTTAAACGCACCTATTTGTACGCGTTCTCGAGCTATGCTAATTTTCCATTCCAACTTGCCAACCATCGGCGGCGTGTGACTTCACGTGCTCAAGGCTAATGTCGCTTGCCATTCTTTCATCCTTGCTCTTCTAAACCTTGTATTGCTTATTTCGATATGCGTTATAGTTTTAAAGTTAAGATTTGTTTGGTATACACAAAATCGCAACATCGACTTTCGCATAGTCCCCCCCCCCCAATACCGGATCCGCGGGTTAAGAAGTTTTCCGTCAAAAAAAAACTAGCTAAAGGAATGGTCAGCAGATGGCTACCTGGAGACCGTATCATCTGAAGATATCATTCAAGCGTCGTGGAGATGAAGTGAGGACAGAGATAAGCAAAGAAGAAATCCTTTCAGTATTGAGGACATCGGAAGAAGACACGTACCGAAATTTCCCTACACTTGACAAGTACCATGTTGTGAAGACAGTGGGTTGAGTTCTTGGATAGAACCTTCCGATTTTGAATGGTTCTCATTGTTTTAATTGCTTTCAGCATTTAAGTTAATACATCTGGAAAAAAACATCTAAAAGACAAAAAATATTAAACGGAATCAAGGAATTATCTCACTACGCACAATACTCGCTTGGAGCATCGAAATATGCTGTAGAATTTTCCCTTGACAAGGAACACTGCAGGAATTCAACAACATTTTGCGTAGTTAAAGATATTTCCTCAATAAAGGTGAACGAACATCTGTTTATCTCGACATGTTGGTTTAGCGTCGTTTGAACATGAAGGTTTTTGGAAAGCAGACTGCTAAATTTTTTAGGTCTTAACAAAAAAAAACCTGAAGTATTTTCTGTTACTGAAGCGATATTTGATTTTATTACAATTTGATGACAATCTGGAGCACAAAGGGTTATAAAAGTGTGAAAATGTTAGAAAACTAAATACAATTCTCACTGATTTGATTTATATGCTGTTTCCAGTGATACTAATTATAAACATAAGCAAATATGACATCTGAGGGCAATTTTTATTGGATAGTAAAACATTCACAAATACTCGCTTGGCAAACGGTTCTGAAAAAGCGTTGAACGAATGCAGGAAAATTGAGCATTTAAATTAATGAAGACAAAATGCTACGTCATGATGCTGTAAGTAATCCAACTTCGATCGCGAAGAAGAACTCAGTGGAATTTATTGCGCTTACTCCTGTGATTTTATTTTTGGCATGTTAAAAGCTTTCGGGTAGTTTTCAATGCTTTACCATACTGATACAAAAAGCAGTCTGATATTCAGATTTGTTTTCTAACACAGTTATGTGTGGATATACCTTGCTTTGGCTAATTTGAAGCAACAGAATTTAATACGAATTTTCCATCGTACTCTACATAAAACATTAAGCTAATTTCATATATCCCTAGCATGGTAAATGGAATGAATTTCCAAGAAGCGTGGCTTGGAATTCTTTTTTCTTGCTGGAACTAGAAACGAGTGACTGGAAGAGTGAATAATAACAATCCCAAATTACTAAACTTACGGTAATGAAGAAACCGGAAACTTTCATTAAAAACTTGCTGGTGGGCTACCCTCACATGGGACTCACTTATAAAGATAATAAATTTGTGCAATACGCGTAAACAGTTTGTGTATTAATTTTGGTCCATTTTTACTTTGGTTATGACGAATTAAAATCGGGAAAAAATAATTACGCGATGTAAAAATAATACGGTTGTGTAAATAAATTTTACATTGTTCCCTCAGTGGAACAAATTTGAGTTCCTGTCCTTGAGGTAAATACTAATCATTACACGGAGGATATCTGTGCAGATTAAGTGCATGGCGCCTGTACAAATTAATAACAAGTTACTGAGCTCCCATAATACTAGTTACAAATCCAAAGATTTTAGTGGCATCGTTCTCTTTCACACACACACACATGCTTTTATTTTTGCAGGTGTTTGTATCAAAGTTTGTGTGAGAAGTTTTCTACATGAATTTTCTCCAGTGTGCGATATCGCATTGGCTTTTAACGTAATAAGGCCTCTTTCAGACGATACGAACTCTTGTCGTGCATACCAAAGAACGCGCCGTTGTACTAACGTTTCGAAAAAAACCACGACGCAGCTCCGCGCCATGTTTTTCTGACGAAGTTGTCCGACACCATCGACAGTCGCAGAAATTGTATCTTTAATTATTTGTATATCAAAAGTAAAAAGCGTTGTTCACGGGTCAAGAAGTGGGTTCATCCTTTAAATATTCACAGGCTGATTGCTGGTGCTTTCGTCACTTTATATCAAGATTTAATAAAGGATGAAAGAAAGTTGATAGTTTTATCAATAGTTCAAAATCTACTTCACAAGCCTCCATTCTGCAGAAACCAAATTAAACAGATTTTAAAATTCGCGAACAAAGCATGACGCCCGGTGGCGCAGTGGTTCTAAACGATGGCCTCTGATCATTCATCCGAAAGGGGTCAGAGTTCGAATCTCGGCGAGGCATGGATGTTATCTTACGGCACTGGCTCTCTCCCTTCCCTGGAGCCAGTGACCCTAAATTAGGGACTGGCGACTGCTTATAGCCCATTGAGTTGCTCACGGTGGTCGTTAAACCTCCAATCAAAAACACAAAACAAAACAGTATGATCTTCTGTACGTTAAGAAATTGCTTGTTTCTGTACGGCACTTACTTTGAAAATATTTCAGCCGCCCCGGTGGCGCAGTGGTCTAAGCAATGACTTCTGATCATTCGTCCGAAAGGAGTCCGGGTTCGAATCTCGGTGTGGCATGGATGTTGTTTGTCTTACGGCACTGGCTCTCTCCCTTCCCTGGAACCAGTGACCCTAATTAGGGACGGGCGACTGCTTGTAGCCCATTGACTTGCTCACGGTGGTCGTTAAACCTCCAATTAAAATATATATATATATATATATATATATATATATGTGGGTTTTCGGTATGTGTCGTCCTGTTGGTGAAATGCCGAGATCATTACACAGAATAACAACCGCTGGATGGCGTGAGCATCGGACGTCGGCGCGTCGCTAAAAGCATGCTCCCAGAGACAAGAAGTAGAGCTGCGGAGAGTTCTGAAGCGTGAACAGAGACAGAGCTGTGTGCCGAAGGGTGTTCGATATGTTCGCCATTTTGCATTTCTTAGCGGAACGAGTAGGTTCAGTTGTTAGTGTATCCTGATATCAATTGTAAGTCAGATTAAATGTGTTCAGAGTTCGTCCAGCCCGTCCATTATTTAAGTGTTGTGATTCGATGGAACCGTAGTGGGGAAGTTACCCAATACCCCGCATATATATACATTTCATAGAATGTAGGTAGTTTATTCTTTGTTTTGTTACTCTCACTTGCGTAGAGCAAGTAACCCTGAGTTCGAAAGGAGCTAGCTATTCGTCAAGATCTCCAGCGCATACGAGGAGAAAATAAACTTTCCATATACATCCCTTTAAATTGGTTAAAAACACACCAATCTGTAATGACTACAGATGCAAGGTAATTTGCAAAAAAATTTCCTGGAGGGATTCACTGTGAGCAATTATTTCTTGGGGCCACTAAGACCCTGGAATGTTTAAAGAGGTGCAAGAATAAAGGTTTTCCCAAGAGTGAAGATGATTTACTCAATACTAGGTCCAGGGGATATTTAAGGTCCATGAAGTAAAACTGAGTGGAGTCGTGGACTCTGTAATCCTGGATGTGATGCTCACGATAGGAATCTATCCCATAAAAATTCAATAATTTCTTAGCTAAACCGAGCTCCAGAAGACTATTAAAGAACAGCGAAGGTATTCTCATAAATATTTTGACAGAGTAGCACACTTTTTTTAGAGTTAAATCATGTCACTTATTTTCTTTAGCTCTGCAGAAAATAGTAAGAGTACTGTTTTCCATACTGACAAATGCTTTCCAACGCATAAGCTCGTAATATTTTCCCCAGGTTGGATTTTTATGTTACGTAATCGGGGAGAAAAAAACATACATTCACACCTCCTAGAAGGCAACCTGTCCTTGCTTTAAATGCTAAGTGTGCGCAGTATTTTTCATAGTGAACAGTATGCGGTACAAGAATTTTTTTCAGTCTAGTTTTTACAAGCTGAATGTAAAGTACACAGAACTATTCGTTATGAAAAATCAACGTACGGGCAAAATATTCCTCAGTGAAATATTTCAGGCGGAAATAAGGTTTTTAAAGTAGGTCTATTAGAAAGGTTATTGACAGAAACATAATTTATCTTTTCACGAACTGGGAAAACTACGTTATTTGAAGAAAATATTCACAAATGGTCATAGTGAAAGGTATGCGACAAGGAAAACGTTCTTTCCATCGGAGTTTTAGAAGCAGAGGTGTTGTTGCAAAAAGAAATACATGTTTACGCCCTCTATCAGTTGAACTGCATTATGAGAGAGTAGATCCACGCAAAGTGTTCCTTACGGTGGAAGCTGGCCGCCCCGGTGGCGCAGTGGTCTAAGCGATGGCCTCTGATAATTCGTCCGAACGGGGTCCGGGTTCGAATCCCGGTGAGACATGGATGTTGTGTTTGTCTTACGACACTGGCTCTCTCCCTTCCCTGGAACCAGTGGCCCTAAATTAGGGACGGGCGACTGCTTATAGCCCATTGAGTTGCTCACGGTAGTCGTTAAACCTTCAATAATAATAATAATAATAATAATAATAATAAAAAAACAACTGTGGAAGCTGTGAGTGTTTTTTTCGTGTTATTTTAGAAGCGCAGATAGCAAGGAAAAAAGTACGTATATACATCTGTGCACACTAGCGGGAAATTTGCGCGTCGTTCGAAGTGACAATGAGTTGCGCCATCATAGTGAAAGGCATTCTGTCAAAAGAATTTTTCAGTCTAATTCATAGGAGTCAAGAATGTCACAAATAGAAATGCTCACTTATGCCACTAGTAGAAGTGTGAATTATGAAAAATTAAGAACTGTCTGCAAAGTTTCTCTCGATGAAAGACATTTGATAGAAGAGAATTAAAAATACTAAGTACAAAAAGTGTCTCCGTATTAATCGCTAGGGAGTAGATACCCAAGAGAATAAAATGTAGGTTTACATTTCCTACAGAGAAAGCTGTACCTTATTTTGAGCAGACAATATGCGTAGAATCCTGAATTTGTTTTTCAATCTGGATTTTACGAGACTGCAGGTCACTGGGATTGTACGAGACTGCATGTCACTCGTCACTGCATGTTTCTTTTAGTAAAACGGACTTGCAGTGACGATTTTAGTGACAAAACTGTTAGTTGCGCATATTCGGATTTCTTTTTGTTCTGACAGGCGTACGTCACAAAAAAAAAAAAAAATCCCATATAGGACGTTTCGAAGCAGAGGTAGGGAAGATAATGACATGTGCATTTGCGCCTTCTTTATTTTTATGCCGTGCATTATATGAAGTAGAAATCACGCCGCGGAAAATGGTTTTCATAGCTGAAGGTACGTGATGAAAAATATATGTATTCTGAATTTTAGCACTGATATGAAATAAAGTATTCTTGCGACGTCCCAATGGGGCGTTTTCATATTAATTTAATGGTAGCACTGACGGACGAGCTGAACGGCCTACGGCGCCATAACCAACAAAAATTAAATTTAATAAATTAAAACTTGCGAGGTTCTTGATCTACTGAAGTGTGCCTTGAACTCAAACAAATCAGCTGCGAAGATTTCTGGCACAAAACGCACTTTATTTGGTACAAATATTTACATAATTCATGAAGACTGGTTTTCGATGTTCACAGGTCTCTGCTACCAACATTATAAATTCTGATAGATCACACTGTCCAATGATTCCGAAACTGTAACTAGTCTCTTACCTGAACGTCCTTTCGCAGATAAGTTTAACTTTATTCTCTGACCTGATTGCCGATAGTTCCTCACAAAAAAAACATTGGCATCTAATAATCAAACAAACTTGTACTTACAGCCGTGTTGAATTGGTAATTCAAACAAAATCCCAGCTCACACAACTCTGAGCTACATCGACAGTTTACCATGAATCATTCATTGATTTCGCGGTGGTCGCCTTTTCAACACTTTCAATCAGTTTGACGAAAGCTAAAGTCGATGCATGCACAGGGACCGCTTTCTCTCGGTTAACCACTTCATGCCGGCACTCGTTTTTGGGCTGCTTTCCAGATACAACTCACGTGGGGATGCGCGACAAGGTGAGAGAGTCACCCTGCAACCTCCCCCTCCCTCCTTTTGGATGTTCTGTTCCTGGATGCGCCGAGTTCTGTTCCTGTTTACAACTGAGAAATCAGGTGCAAATGTACTGCTGCACGTGAACTGGATCTGGGCAACATTAGTCATACCGTTCAATGTGAAGCACCTACGTCTGATGCCACTGTTCTCGTGCTAGTTCGGGAGTTTTCCTCGCTAATGTCCAGCACCTTCGCCTGATGCCACTATTCTCGTGCTAGTTCGGAAATTTTCCTCGCTAATGTCCAGCACCTGTTTCTCGAAAGAAGATCAGACACTTCTGGCTAGCATCCAGTCTGCAGTAACCGGTGGAAGGGTTCATGGATCTCTTAGACTTTGACGAATGGCTTCCAAAGTATCATTGACTGGACATCGTAGTTGCCGAAGAACCATTCTGGGATTAACTGCTATTTGTATTTACTCTTTCACAAACGAAGTGATTATCTGCCATTTTGTAAAACTGATTACCACGTCAAGAGCACAATATTCCAATCAATAACAAATCTACTGATTCACTTGCACGTAACTTCCAAATAACTGATTAATAGCTTTAGAACAACTGGTGATGCATTTTATGCAACATTACGTCTTCCAGGAGCAATGGGATTTTATTCTGTATTTGATATAACCACTTACTAGCAGGACACTTTTTGACAGGCTTCTGTACATGCACCCTCAAAATGTGCTATAATTCGGAAGAGAAGCGTTTCCAGCTCAATGTTTACAAATTGTTTCATCACATTGCGCTGTAGAGTAAGTTACAAAATTTTGATCAGACCTTCTTGAAACTCCTTGAATATAGTGGTCAATAGTAGATGTACACTATCTACCAACAAGTAATTGGACACCCTTGCAATCGACGATATCTGCGGTCCTGATGCACGTCACAGCCGCCGCCGTTAAATATCTACCGTTCGGATGGCAGGGTCTGGGTTTGGCCTCTGCCTGGAGAACGTCTCTTGCCGGAATGTATTGTGCCAACTGTGAAGTTCGGCGGCGGTGGAATTATGCTATGGGGGTGTTTCTCCTGGTATGGCACGGGACCCTTAGTCGCAATTCCTGGTAGACTCAACGCCGAGACCTACTGCACCATTTTGGATGACCATGCGCTTCCTAAGTTGTGGCAGTCTTACGGGGTGGACCCATGTTACTTTCAGGATGAAAATGCGACCTGTCATGTTGCGATGTCCACCATGGCACGGTATGGTGACAATGGGGTTAATCGAATGGACTGGCCTGCCCAAAGCCCGGGCCTTAACCCTATCGAGCACCTCTGGGACGAGTTGGAGCGCCGACTTAAGGGGTGCCCCCACCGTCCGAAATCGGTGAAGGAACTGACCTGTCTTCTCCAAGCCGAGTGGAAGAAAATACCGCTAGCCGTCGTACAACGCCTGGTTGAGAGTATGCCCCGGAGGATCGCAGCTGTAATCGCCGCTCGTGGAGGCTCCACCAACCATTGAAGGTGAATATACTTCGTTTTCCTTTGCAATCACACGTGTCCAATTACTTGTTGGTAGATAGCGTACTTTAACTCCTCCTGTCAGCAAGATTGTTGCCAAAAAAGGGGCAAATGGTATTTATCCTCTTTCCAAGTGTTGAAAGCTTCCCGAATTAAATTTCTTTCTTAAATCCAACTAAAGTGCTGCGGTATTGTGCCTACGGACGGGCATAGTTTCTCTCTTAGAGGGCACTCCCCCTCCTAAAATATGCTTAAGATAATTATTTCTGCCTTGCTTCAAACTTTCTGATTCTGGTTTGCGTCAAAATTTTCCCATGTTTCCACCCTATGCAAAATAAATCTAAGTCGTTTGAATGCAACGTAATGCTACTTTCTCAGCTTCTTTCGTTCCTTCCAATTTTCTAGTATTTGGGATGCAAATAACGAAATGTAAATTATGTGTGTTTTCAGCAGGGTACCAACAACAAAACAAAGCTTGGGACAATCATATCGCTAAAGCTTCTTTCGCTACAGCCCCCACAACGACTGGTTGAACTGATCGCTTCCACGAAAGTATTTTTTACGTCTTTTTTTAAAAACGCGGGGCAAAATCCTTCCGTTTTATTTGTTTTGGGAAAGAGAAGTATATAAAGAATTGCTGAGCGGCTCAGGTCACGCGCACGCGAAAATTCTTCTTAAAAATGGTGATAATGTAGTCAAAGCTTCTTGGCATATATTCCTTGGATTGGGTGAATTTTTTTTTTCATTTCCAGTCAAGCGGATATACAGCGTGCTCTATCCATCTTGTAAGGTTTCAGCGCTTAGAAAAAAACTGAAAGGGTTGAATAAAAAGAGCAGCCGCTCGTTTGTGAGCGAGATGAGAATTTGGTAATCCAGACTCAAATCCCAATGCTTTCGTCAAATAGCTTCGGAACTTAAGAAAAGGAGATTTACCACACAATACTTACTTTTTTCAAGTCACTAATTTTCAAATTTGGAACCAAATATGTACACAAATAAAAGAATATGTAAAAACTGCATATATTAAAAACAATATAGATGAAGCATGAAAGTGTTTGTTGGTTAAATATTTTTACTTGAATAAAATGAAAATAATAGTAATGTGTGTGTGTGTGCGCGCCCAGAGAGATGAAATGTTTGCGTTTAGCCGGGGACATGTTCGACTTCTACAGTGTTGTCCTCCAGCAATGTTATATGGCATACGTCCTAAGGTCTGTGCATGTCTCGTGCACAGGTAGTGTGCTTCATTTTGTGCAAAGGTTTAAAGAAGAGTGCGCATGCTTCATTCAGAGTGGACCGTGGAGAGATAGTCCAGTTGCATGTAATTTTTATGTATGACTTCAAATTCTGGGCACTCGCCGGAATGGGGATTTGAAACATTAATGCGGCATTCCAGCAGGTCATTGCGAATGAAAGCACCATAGGCCGTTGGTTCGCAATATTCCCATGAGCCCGGTATTTTTCAAATGCGCCAGGTGGTCATCCACCACTAACTGTAACAGATAAGGAGCTGAAGAATATCGTGAAACTGACCCACAGCTGTGACCCGTGTTCACCATTGGACGGTTGTTCGACACCGGGAGGCCCTTGGAAAAGTGAAAAAGCTTGCTGAATATCTGGGGTGCCATACGAATCCATAGCAGCCAATAAGACACTCCCTCAGGAGGTGTGCATTTCCTTCCTTACCAGTAAGATTGTAGGAATTCCTGTATCTGATCGTAACCGGCTATGAAAATTGAGGCTGCCCAAAGCCATACCTACACCCATGAAAAATGCTGGTTCTCGTATGGTGGTCTTCCGCTGCTTTGAGCCATCATTCATTTCTCCAACTAGGAGAGACAATCGGTTCGTACAGCTATTGTGCTGAAATACAGATGCATAAATACGAGTTCCGTAGCAAGCAGCTAGTTTTGGTCAACAGGTACATAGTCCTTCTGTTGCATGACAACGCTCGCCCACATACTAAGTGCGATAAAACATAAGGTAAATGTTTTCACCGAAGACAGAAATTAATCTCGTCAAAATAATACCCCTCGTCGAATAAGGCCGAGAGGGCTAATAATCCCTCTCTGCCTTATTCCAGTGGTTCCGCTGTTGTTGGAAACGCCCATAAAGGTCCTGTTTTGGAATGTCCTGTAAGAATCTTGTTACACTACCTGTGATGTATTCCACAGAGTCAAAACGTTTAGCTTTCATAACTGCCTGTAATTTCGGAACAACCAAAAGTCTCTCGATGCTAAGTCCAGCGTGTAAAGGGATGAGGGAGCACCAGAATGGATTTTGCAGCCAAGAATTGGATAATATTCAGAGCAGTGGAACTTGGAGTGTTGTGGTGGCGAAGAACCCATCAACTGGTCTTCTTTTTCGGTCTCTCGCGATGGACTGCAGTCTTCGGGCGTCTCAGGATTTCCAAATAACGTGGAACATTACCAGTGGAGCCACGTGGTGGGA
This sequence comes from Macrothele yani, assembly GCA_039090855.1. Taxonomy (NCBI): domain Eukaryota; kingdom Metazoa; phylum Arthropoda; class Arachnida; order Araneae; family Macrothelidae; genus Macrothele; species Macrothele yani. The sequence continues at coordinate 5,343,324 of CM077007.1, forward strand.
ATTCTCAATACACATACCGAAAAATGACACAAGTAGGATTTTAACGTGCGATCGAGGCTGACGTGCGTCTTGGGCAGGAAGTGGCTTTCCAATGAGATCTTTGAACCTTTGTTTCATGGTCGTAACCATAGACCATGGTTTCATCATCAACCACAATTATCCGTAAAAGGTTTGCATCTGCTGATTCACGTTGAAACAACTCAGACGAAATTGCGACTCGATTGCTTTTCTGGTAGTCGTTCAGAACACGAGGAATGAACTTGACACTGGCACGTTTCATGTTCAATTTGTCAGTAAGGATGGCTTGAACAGAACCCAACGAGAGACCAGTCTGGTACAATTGCTCTGATAGTGAGGCGTAGGTTCTCTTTGATAATAGCGCGAATTTCTGTGACGTTTTCGTCGGTTACCACCGTTATGGTCTTCCACGACGAGACTCATCTTCGATAGATGAAGCGCCGTCTTTAAACCTGGAAACTCACTTAAACAATCTTTTGGGTCACACCATTTCACAATAAACAGTTGTCAGTTTTCAATTTGTTTCTCTCACCAAACATCCAAGCTGGAAACAGAATTCCATGTTTGCGGTTTTCTCGAACTTCGACATCGAAATATCGTTGAACAAACTAGAAACACGCGCCTACACTCTTTGCTGTGTAGAAGACTACTGACATTTGCTGCAAACCCGGTTTCTGGGCAGGCGACACGTGTGAGGGTTGAAGGTTAATGGCCGCTTACAGAAGACACCTCTCCTTTGCTTCCACTGCAAGGGCGGTTCCGTTCACCTTACTTCTTGATCACCTAACGTATATCCTAAAGGACAGTCCAACAAATTCACCAATTACACTACGAAACTCTGCCGCATCTTGCATATTCCTCATGCCTTGCTCCCACGGAAAATCACCTCTTCTAGCATCTGGATAATTTCCTGGTGGAGACCACCTCAAACGACCAAAGCTGCATGTCGGGCATTAGCCACCCTTATTGCGCCAGACTCCAGAATGTTATCGCCGTGGGACCCACAACATCGAAACCAATTGGCAGAAATTTGTCGATGGAGAAGGGAACTACTTTGACTAGGTGCTATTTAGTTTTATGAATGTTTGCAGTTGGCAATCTCATTTCAGGTAATTTATCTACACCAAATCACTAATACTCACAAGCCACAACTTTATGACCTCTTGTCTGCTGACGCAATGCGCTTCGATAACCATTTGCGCCATTTTAACGTTGATTCCACTAGACCGGAAAAGATGTCATAAGGTATTCTATACAATCTGGAAAGAACGATGTTCCTGAATTCAGTGACTGAGCGAAGCACTGAATTGTACCGCCGGCTAATGATGCTTTCAACTACATCCTACAAATGTTTGATCAAATTCCTTCGGTAGACAAGAGAGAGAGAGAGAGAAAGCACAGAATGCTTGAACAAGATCTTGAAAACATTTATGCCCAAATACGGGCCTTGTGACACGAGACTTTGTCTTCTGACAGTGTCCAGTGCCATTCGGTTACACTGTCGCCATGCACGGCAATACTTGACCTATAACAGTGTATAGGAAGGATTTTACGGCAAGGTGAGTAACGAACAGGGAGTAGGGGGTGAGTGGAACTAGTGGAACATTCTACCATAATACCTCCGCTGCCAGCCGGCTCTTGTAGTTCAGTTTCTACATCTTCAACTTTATCGAAGGTTTTTCCAACGAAGTTGTTCTGAAGAGATCCAAAAACGTGGTAGTCTTGTAGGTTCGAGGTCTGGGAAATACAAGTTCCAGTAATTTTCCTTCAGTGGCTAAAGCTGTATGGCGTCTTGCATTGTCATGTTGGAAGACTTCTTCTTTGCGATCAAGCAGTGCTGGACGCTGAGATTTCAATTTTTCTTTCAGCCTTTCCAACTGATTGCAGTATAAATCAGCACTTATAGTTTGGTTAGGTGGAAGCTGCACCCAATGGATTACTGCCTTGACATCTCATCATATACTTAACAAGACCTTTCTTCTCTGATGCAGTCCTCCTCTTGAAGTCAATGGATCAGGCTTCCCAACTCTGCATACAGGCCTTTGAAACTTTACATTTCTGTTAGGACGCACGTTTAATCACCTGTAACTAATCGTTCCAAGAAAGGTTCATCTCTGTGATGTTCCAGCAAAGAAAGACAGGTGATTATTCTGTCTGATCAATTTCTCGCGGATAGGTAATGTGGCACCAACTGGTTGAACGTTGTGATAAATCAAATTCTTCAACAGTTAGATTTTTGGTCATTTGATATGGCTCGGTTGAGATCCTCTTCTCTGATGGGCGTCCAGAATGTGACTGATCTCTGCAGCTTTTCTCTCCTTCACGGGATTTCCGGAAACAAATATGACATGTGCTTTCGTCTACAGTATTCTCGCCATACACCTCATAGATGTTGGACAGGATTCAGCTGAATTGTTGCCATTTGTCGAATTCATAAAGCAAACAAAAGCTAATGTGATCCTCATTGCTTGACATGTTAATTCTTGTGTGACTTGTTTAAGAATGAGATTCACCTTTGTACTTGGTGCTATTTTATAGCCTCCTCCTCGAAGCATTTCGGCCATCACACGCGCCATCTGTTATTGCACTTGTTATTTAAATGTTTTACTTGCAATTTGCATCAAGAAAAACGATTAGAACGTTTGCACACAACTAACAGAATTTGAACTCATCGGACCAAGAGAAGCTCTTCCATTCGTCCAAGCCGCCCTGGTGGCGCAGTGGTCTAAGCGATGGCCTCTGATCATTCGTATGAACGGGGTCCGGGTTCGAATCCCGGTGAGGCATGGATGTTGTGTTTGTCTTACGGCACTGGCTCTCTCCCTTCCCTGGAACCAGTGACCCTAAATTAGGGACGAGCGACTGCTTATAGCCCATTGAGTTGCTCACGGTGGTCGTTAAACCTTCAATCCAATCCATTCGTCCAATGTCTAGCCACTGTGCGCCATTTCCCACTGGAGTCTCAGGTGTCAACAATTGCCAATCAAAATGGTCACATGCACCATCCCCAAGAGCGCCATCTGGATTGTTGGTTCGGAAACACTTCCACCCGGTTGTAGTCTGCTGTTACTTCAGGACTCGTGAACTATCTGTTGTTGGGAAGGATATTTGCCAACTTGCGCTTTCCTCGAGTGTGAACCAGAGATGGTCTCTAATCTCCGGTACTTCAGGCAGATGTCTTCCTCCTGGAATAATTCCCGCCATGTTTCTTCATTAAGGCGGTCCTCGAACAGTCAAAAGTTTCTGCGTTTGTAGAGATAGTCTTGCACGTTTCTCGTGCCGAAACTTCGACCGTTTTTGCACTACAAGGGTTCGTACTGGCGAACTGACAGTCCACCCGTACAGTGTATATTTTTTCCGCCCCAGTCGGTGACATGACCTCTACTTGATGTGAGCCGCTCCCACCTCTAAAGACAAGGGTGATCGTAATGATTCGGGCCATGATTATAATAACATAAGAAAAATAAATTAATGTAAATCTAGAGGTCAATATTTTTTAATTGGCAGAACTCCGAGCTTAGAAAGTGAACTTCTGACATTTCCGAAGTAATGTTGACTGATGAACGACTTTCGTAGTTGGTAGCTAATTTATTATTGACTGAACCGTGCGGTACAGAAAAATAGAAGGCGACAAAGTGAATTAGTAGTGTTTTTTTTTTTGTTTTTTTTTGTTTTTTAGGAACTTCTGTAGAAAAACGGGGAACATATGGTCAGACACCTTTTTAGTGTATTTGTTTTCCGTCTAGTATCATGTAAATGCTAAAATGTTTAGAGCTTCATCTTGATGGGACATTACGGTGTTGAATACGTTTCGTGTTCGGTGTTTGAGGACAAGGATGGGACAGAAGAGTGTCCATTGGTCTTCATCTTGTCTTTTCTCTGTAACTTATAAATCTGAATTATGCTTCTAAGCGTACCTTTCTTTTATTATGACGATGCACATTTACATACAGCCAAAAGTATTTGGATATCTGAGGAACACAGCAAGGTTAAAATATTACCTTTCAACTAAGGTGTCGACTTAGCTTTTGCTTACGTATACTGCAGCATTTAGTCTACGTGGGAACTTTCCTTGTAGTTCCTAAAATGTCAAGTTAAAATCTTGATGGCATATGACCGTTCGTTCGGAAGGAGATCGAATCCCGGTGAGGCATGGATGTTGTGTTGGTCTTACTGCACTGGCTCTCGCCCTTCTCTGGAACCAGTGATCCTAAATTAAAGACGGGCGACTGCTTATAGCCCATTGAGTTGCTCACGGTGGTCGTTAAACTTCCAATAAAAAATAAATAAATAGCTTTCATTCTACATGCTGAATTGTTTTGAATTGTGCAAGTGATATTGACCTCCAGGTTCGATCTCTTACACACAATTTGAATTTATTTTAAGATTTTAGAGGGGGAGGGTGTTTGTCAAATCGGGGCTTTTTGGTGGTTTTGGTGGAAAATTCTGTACAGGCTTGTTATATACCCAACCCAAGGAATACGAAATTGTGTTTTATTATTTCAACGTAGAATCAAACTCGGGAAGTACAACGCTATATACGACGTTTATACATACCTCTCTGTTCATGTTCATAATTCAACCGATAACTTCACTGCGCACACCATCACTCTTGCGTCACCATGCTCCGTAGGTGGAACAGAAGAGTCCTCTCCCCGTGTGGTTCATCCGGCAGCCGCCGAATTAAAGTTCTCTGTTCCAATAAAAAGAAGAAAAGGAATGTAAACAGATCTATCTTTGCTACAAAAATGAGTTTCTCACCAAGGAAAATGAATGGGTGCACATTTCACTAAACTGAGAATGCTCTATGCACGCTGGTCTTTATTTCTGGCCATTCCGAAGGATTCAACCCTTGATTTTCTGACAAGATTACTTTATCACACGTGTTATGTCCCTTGGGCACCTTTTTTAAAAAAGATGTGGTCTTTTAGAATTTCTATGTAATGCCGTTTTGGTGAAACATTACTATCGTTCTGGGAAGTTTAACGAGTCGGAAATAATCCCGGATAGTTTTACGCCCATCCTTTCAATAAGATTTTCCACAATATGTCAAAGTAGTTAACTGTTTCGCAAAATATTATTTGCGTACGCAAATGCTTTTTGTACTTTGTAGGCGCTTTCTTGGGCTTCCCAACACTTTCGGCAACACGTTGCACTCATATGTCGCTAGTACTGTATATGCCTTGCAGAAAGCATGTTAGCTTCATAACGAGTTACGTTCAAGCTGTATTTAGCGTAATTGTGTTTTACGTAGCAGCCTTAAATAAATATTTACTGTTCCATGTGCTGAGATAATACATTAATGAAGGTCATCTTCAGAAATGCAACATTTACGTTATATCAATAAATTAATACGCTTCTGAAATCTATTTAAGCCAAGGTAATTCCTGCGTCTCAGAAGATTAAAAAAACCGCTCACGTCTTTAAACAAGACTCTGCAGATCGAAACTATAATACTTTGACGGTAATTTAATGATTAAGAAACTTTAGAATGTATTGAAATGCTTCACTGGGGCTGATAGTGAAACGAATTCTGTGGAAATCAAAACGTTTAACGACGCTTTAGTTTTCGTAATGAACTCAAAGGATTAAGATTCTCCGAAACACGTGAATTTAAGTACATTACGATGTAAAAATACACAACTAGAAAAACTGAAACTTAATTTTCACAGCGGTATGTAAAAGATTACGTAATTTCTTTCCGTTTAACAGCGATAAGTTACTTCATTTTGTTTTGTTGATGTTAAACTGAAAAGGTATTTACGTTGTGCGCAGTGAAACAATTAAATAGATTTTAGTACATTCACGATAAATTAATACCTCGAATAGAAAGTCTTTAATGTTTGGTATATGTTTTCTTGCGAAAAATGTCGTTCCTGAGCGCAACTCGGCAGCACCGGCATATTCCCAGTCATTCCCGATTCGATCCCCGGATGTGGCCATGGGTAGTGCGTTTGTTTTCTGGCTCTGTCTCTTCCCTGAAACCAGTAACACTATATTAGGGACGGACAACTGCTTAGTCCTTACATATATGCTCATGCTGGCCATTAAATTCAAAAAACGATTTCGATTCTTAACCCTAATTCTCATCTTCCTGTGGTCATCCGAATAGTTTAATCACTACGCCTACTAAACCGCTGCTGAAAAAATCAACCCATTTAAACCGATGTAATTGACTAGAATTCTGTAATGACAAGAGTTTTCTTTCTAAAACGGCCTACTTCCGTTTCGATAAGACAGGTTGATGCTATAAAAGCACTGCGTCTAGTAGATAAACACTGCTAAAAAAATTAGCAGATAGATGAATGAATGATTCTCGTGTTAAATTGTGTACTGGAAACAATATATAGTTGTCTGAGCACGATAGCAACTCACCAGATACTAAATAAAGGATGTTATTTATTTACATTTAAAAAAACTACACACACGTAATTTAAACAACCATAGCAACTCGTCGTTGCAACAGGAAGACGAGTAGCGTTGAATGCATAAGCTTTCTGTAAATAACTGAGACAATTTATCGGAAGCAAACAGCAAAAATGAAGGATTTATTCCATTCTGGATAAAATTCTCCTTCAGCAACAATCCGAGCTAAAGCAGTCGAAGAATGTCCTGAACGAATATCATATTTATGTTCTGAGTCTGAGTTTCAGTGTCCTTAAAGTGGAGTCGATGTAGGTCTACACATTCTCCGTGAACAAGTACAATGAACATGAACGCTATCAGGATAAGTGAAAAAAAAAACCATATTCTTCCAGCATGACAACCTCAAACCTTACACCGATGTTCGGACCATAGATAAACATACAGAGCACGCATTTCAGCTGCTGCTTCACCCAGAGTCTAGTCCGCAGCTACACCATTCAGATTACTCCTCTTTCGTCCCATGCCTCATTTTCTTTGACGTAGGCAGTTTAGAAAATTCGAAGAAGTATAAAATGGGTGTTTCCGGAGATTTGCTACTCTTAAAGAACAAAGCATTACATTGAAGGGCAGTATCCCAACTTTACGACAGATGGCTAGTACGTATACTGAAAATGACTGTATTTCACACAGAGTAAGGTTTGTGATTTCTATTTTAATAATCGTTTTTGAAATACAGAAGAAAATGAAAATATGTATACCATATTATGTTCTGCTTCTGGTCTTAAAAAGTCATTGTAAAAGGATTTCGACACTTCCACCACATTCACCTTTAGTCTGTATAAATTCACCATATCAATCTAGCAGTGATTTTTGTTTGTTTGAAGGTTTAAATACCACTGGAAGCAACTAGACGGGCGTCCATCCCTAATGTAGGACCACTGGAAGAGAGAGAGACCACCAGTGCAATAAGGAAAACACAAAATCCACACCACAACGGGAGATTCAAACCCGAGCCCATTTCGGACGAATGATCAGAAGCTAGCTCTTAGACCACTGCGCCGACGGCCTAGCAGTGATCACCATTCTTTAGTACATGTGTTGACCTTCAGAAACCACCTGTTCTGCATTTAGAATATTCCATCATTTATAAAAATGTCTTGAGATAGCGTTGCCTTAAAATCCTCTCCGCACTGCCACGAGATAGTTCTAAACGTCATCAGCTTGCTTAATTCAAAGTAATTTCCGCCCCGGTGGCCGATTGTCACAATGAGCTAGCTCCTGATAATTCTTCCGAGATAGGTCGGGGTTTAAAATCCCCGGTGAGGCATGGATGACGTGCTTGTTTTGCGACACTGATTCTCTCCCACCTCTGGAACCAGTGACTCCAAATTAAGGACAGGCAACTGCTTATTCCTTCAAAGTAGCTCATGGTGGGCGTTAACCCTCCTCCCCGAAAAAATAAAATAAAAGTAACATTGCTTTCAAAACGTTTTTCACTTTCAGAAACTTCAAAAATTCTTCTGGGAAAGGTTCAGGGTAGGTATGATTTGGGTATTCATATTTTACCAATAAAATGTGTGACTTACGGGCCAAATGGATGATGAAGCAGTGAAAAGACTACAGGCGTAGGGCAATTGGAAAAACAGACTTTTCAGAGTAGAAAGGTGTGCATTCGAATCCCACTGTCGGCAAAGATAAATGCCAAATAAAAATAAATGGGTAATCACTTGCTTCTTTCTTAGTGGAACATCTGGAGCAAGAACTGAACATGCTTTTTCTATTTTACAAAATTCTGAATCAACGAACGAAGATAATTTTTTATTTGTCACTTTGTATCGCATGTTTTGTCAATTTTTGAATCGTTCGTGAGTTTTACGTTTTCTCCGTTCTTGAAATCTTTTAACGCACATATGTCTCAGCTGTTCTGTCCGCATGTGTTCGTAGCTTTTAATTTAAACTCTTGACTTTTCAGTAAAGCTGCTCCAGTAGAATTCTACTTCTATCTACGAGACAAGGGAAGATCCAGGATTTTCGTGAGGGAGGAAGGGGGGGGGCGCAAGTGTCTGGAATAATCGGGGATGTTTTTGATATTTTTCCGCAAAATATAAGTGTTCTTACAGTATGTACGTAAATTGTTCCAATTAATTAACGAGAGTAATGTACCTTTAACTAATAATTTCTTTCATGAAAAACATTCAATCTCTTAAACCTAGCAAATCGAAGCATTTCCTTGGTTCCTGAGCAGGGGCGCGCGCGCGTGCGTCCCCCTCTGGATCGGCCCCTGCTACAAGAAAGCTTGTGCACCATGACACACAGCGCTGCCAGAAAAAAAAAATGAAAGCATACGACATTGCCACCACAGCTATATGCTGAACTTTAGGTTTAGCTTTTTCGAACAGTCGCGACTAATAGGAATACGAATTTACAAGTATCAAACGCATCTAACAGAAGTTGTTTAGAACCCCGGTCTGCTAAAACATGCTTTGAGATGTGAGGAAACCCTTAATAAACTTACGGAACATTAGAATAAATACTTCTGGTGAAACAGAGATGACCTTACTGAGCGATATTAACATACGTAGTTCGTTGCTTTTATTTGAAAGAATTCCGAATCAGTGAATCAACCGGCCGTCAAGTGAGAAGCAGTCTCATTGCCCAAGGACGATCAAGTTCTTTATTGTGCTTAATGAAACCCTTTCCACCTAAGATGGATTAGGAACAAGAGCGGTTCTAATGAGCTGGGTCATCGCGCTGCTTATTAGGTAAAGCACGCTGTTCCTTTCCAAGGAGCATTTGAATTCTTCCGGCATATTGGAACTGCCTCGCTCACGACATAAGTAGTGTTAAGCGGGGAATGCACCACGCCGCGCACTGGAAGCCATCTTTCACGGCCTGCAACCTTTCGAATAACACTAATTTTCAGGACATTTCCCATGACGTATTCTCCGGTGGCTAATCAAAAACCCTCGCCACGTGAGGGAAAAACCAGAAACATTGCGTGATGCTTTTGAAATATTTACTAAGCACGACTGCTGAGACTGGGTGACTACAGCAAAGGACAGCAGCAGAGGCTTCACACTTTTAGAATGTTCAAAGCCTGAAAGAAATCTCGAAATTTCACTTTATCAGAGTTGATTGGACTATATTTCCGGATACTTTAATTTTTCCCGTTATCTTTTTTCTGCAAGAGAAGCTGTGGCCTCTCTCGCGTAAGTTTTGTCCAGAAAATAATTCACAAAATGAAAAGAAACGTTGCGGAACAGTACCGAAAAACATTTGAAGTTTTGTGGTTAGTCTTAAAATTACATTGGTTTCTCTAGACAAAATGCAATACTGAAAAACGGGTAGTATGAGATTAAATTGGTTATCACGAGAGACTGAACTAAAATAAGACGTTTGACTAAAAAAAAATTCTTGGGAATCTGCTGAATAAAAAAAAAAAAAAAAAAAGACTGAGAAATGAAGAATAGCTGTGAAAGTTTTGTCTTGTAGTTGATTGAAAATGGCTGAAGAAGTAAATGGCAAACATTCCCCTTTCCTGTGAGAAAGGACGAATTTAGACGCACAGAGTTCATGGAAGACAAGTCGACCTTAATTTCTTACTAATGTGTTTAACACAGGTGCAGAATGTTTAAGTACGAAAGTTTGTAAAGTATCGGGGATAGGGTATGTAGAACTTTTTCGCATTAAATGTTAAAGGGAAAGGCCTAGTTCCAAGAAAGGAAGAGAGCCATAAGAACAAAAACAGGCATCAGTAATTTCCTGGGACTAGTACAGAACAAAAACTAATGTCTGTTAGATAAGTGTGTTAGTAACTTGGTGATACATGAATGTATTTAATTTCATAACCAACAATTGACTATTGTGTGGTAATGTGCCAGTTATATGCAGTTGTGAAATAAGTATTACATGCCGTGCATGTGGCAACTGACTGTATAACGTGCGAAACTTAAAACATGAAATTTGCTTTGATTGTAAGTATGTTTCAGGCACTGTCATGCATTTTATTCATTGCTTAAACGCCTCCTATGATTCATATTCCGTAATGAATATGTATACAGTGTGCTTCTACCGAAGAAACAATATGAACCTTGGAACACTTATCTTCTTTTTATTTTTCTTAAGTCCTTATCTTTCTGTTGTTGTATTGGTGTTAATTGTAGCTGAGTTCATCGATAAGAACGAAGTCCTGCGGCACTACTGCTTTTGTTTCTCACAGGTCCAGCTCCGTGTTCTGACTAGAATGAAGCTGGTTCTCTTCAGTGCAATAGATTCCGGTTAACTGGGGAGCATCAGGTCTCGAACACTCTGGCCCAATAAAGCGGCTGCCCCAATTGTACTAAGCTTTATACCAAAAAGCTAATGTGGGATGCTCTTAAAGAATTTTCCAAAATAAATGGCTGCACCTGATTAGCAGATGGCCCAATCAACAGGAAACTACTGTATATCTGTCTTTCAAATCGATCATCAGGTTATAGTTTAATCCCGTTGCACGGGCTGTCAGAGGCGCGGGATTGAGTTTATAGGAAGTTTTTATTAAGCTCAAGTGTTGGCACTTTATATTTAAAAAACCCAACAAGGTCGTTAGTTCTAAATGTACTGTCATGATCTTGATCAAGCATTCCGTCATTAACTCTATCTTCCCTTTCAGTCTCAGAAAGCTTGTCAATGGTACATATTCCGCAGCATGTGTCTTTAAGGAAGTTTTTCCTCAGATGTCGAATCACCCATCTGTCCGCATTTTCATCAGTAGCTACATTTCTTCTACTAGTCTACTCATTAGGCATTTTGTGCAGTGCATTGTTCACAGGCTGTAAATAAATATCAATGTTGGCACAGCCTTGCTGCTTCCGTCTTGAACAGCGACTACAAGTCCATTTGTCAAGGTGGTCAGAACAGTTCTCTGGAGTTTAATTCTTGCAAAATTCAGTTAATTTTTATATGCACCAAAATAAATAAAATATCCTCCTGTTCTCACGTCAATAACACTTGCTACTTTTTTTAATGGCTCACTTGTTTACTAAGATGCTGTAAGGATCTGTTTTTGTTTTTTGCAAGTAGGTACCAAAAACAATAATTGCTGGTTTTTATGAAGGACCGGGGATAAAAACAGTAGCTTCCTTAGAGGTAATAAAAATCGAATTTGTGACAAAATGAACTACCTGGTTGAATTCCAACGAGGAGCAAATTGTTGGAGCCCGCTTAACCGGGGCATTGGGGAACAAAACTGCTTATTCGAATGCATTCAAAACAACTGCCGAAAGTTGAGTGACTGCATTCACAAAGTCTGGAAAGACAGAATCCAGTGGGAGGAACTGTGTGGAAGGATATAGAAGTTGACCAAAAGAGAAGCTGGGTAACGAAATTGATTGTAGCCGAAACGAAGAAAACTAGTGCTGCAATAATAACTGCAGAAATTAATGCCAGTCACATCGGTAATCCATCATCTAGAAAAAAAAAAAAGCCCAGCTCGCCTGGAACTTCATGGAACTGAAATTAATGACATAGCCGCTACTGCCCAGGCAATCGTTGCTAATGCCAAAACCAGAATGTAATTCCAACGGTCAAACATGAAGGATCAGTAATGGTTTTAGTAGGGATCTTTTAGTATTAATTAGGCCTATCAGAGCATCCTGAACGGGCGAGTTACTACAGCTACTGCACTTCTTGATATTCTGGATGCCCAGGTTCATACTATGGTGCAAATTTTGTTTCTGGCAAACATTGCCATCTTTCAAAATGATAATGCTTCAATACACACAGTTAGATGTATCCAATCTTGGCTTAAGGAGTACGAAATTGAAATTAAACCTTCTACGAGCTGCATCATCACCAGACTTATAGGTTATTGAACCCTGTGGGTAGAATTGGAAAGAGTGTCGAGCAAAGTTTTCCCACTATCGTCACTCAGGGAGCCTGAAACTTTTCTTCATGAGGAATGGTCCAATATTTCTCTCAACACTGTCCACGATTTATTTGAATCTATTCCACGCGATGCACAACCTGTATGCAAAACAAAGTGAAGCCAAACACCTTGGTAAAGAATACTGTAAGTGTTTCCATTATTTGGTCTCTCCTGTATGCTTATTTATTGTATGAATGCTTGTATCTGTACAGCCACAATATTTCTGTTGCTAAAATTTCTAAAAGAAATCTATAACTTCATTAAAAGTACAAAAGTTCGACCAGTCTCGGAGCTTTTTACATTCATGGCACATATAAGTCCGGAAACATATTGATGCTTAATAACCCGATCCCCATCCCCTGAAGAAAAAGTAACCGGTTCGTCTGATAAGCAATGTGTTAGTATGGGAAACTCAACTTTATTTCATTCCTGTTCCCACACACGGTCAGTGACCACCTTAAGATTTTTCTGTCTGTATTACCCGCTGGAAGTGATCTCAGGAGGTATCAGTTCTTGCTACAACTCCTTAGCTGACCTCATGCTCTTCAAAAATCCCGGCGGTCATTGAGCACTGATATTGTGTCAAACCAGTGCAGAAGCATCAAACCAGTGCAGAACAAACGTCTTTGATAGTTACCTAATTAGAACTTCAAAATTCTTTACGTTATTGCATTTTCACTGAACATTTTCTGTAAAGGAATCTTAATTCACTACATCACAGGCATTTTCTTTCATGATTACTTCTCAATAAAATTATAATATATTTGTAAAGCTTTATAGGCTGCAGAAAAGGGTATGAAATATTTTCAGTTTCCTTATTTTGATGAACACATTGCAGTCCAGCTATTTTCATACGGTATCTTTTTTTATTATTTTGATTGGGGGGTTAACGACCACCGTGAACATCTTATTGGGCTACAAATAGTAGATCGTCCCTGATTTAGAGCCACTAGATCCAGGAAAGAGAGAGAGCCAGTGCCGTAAGACAGACACAACATCCATACCTCACCAGGGGATTCGAACCCGGACCCATCTCAGGCGAATGATCAGAAGCCATCGCTTAGACCAGGGGGTCCATGATTTTCGTGAGGGAAGGGCGTAAGTGTCGGAAATAACGGGATCTTTCTGATATTTTCCTGCAAAATGAAAGTGTTCTTTGTATGTCTATAAATTTTTCCAATTAATTAACGAAAGTAATATACTTTTAAGTAATGTTCTCTTTCACGAAAAAATATTGAATTTGTTATTAAAACCTTACAAATCGAAGCTTTTTTTTGGTTTTTGAGGGAGGCGCGCGCGCCTCTGCGCTCCTCCCTCTGTATCAAAAGTGGTTAATTTTGATTGAAAATAATGCATACCTTTGTACCTTTGATTAGATATCATAATGCATAACTTTGATTAGATATCAGGTCATATTCACATGCCTGACTCAACCATGAAGGTGCGTTTTGGATCTTTCCATATACATAGCAAAATTTCTGAACTTTTTAACGCTGACATGCATTTCATTTGTCTCAAGCGCGTTGAAACAACTGAAATCAGTGATCGTCAGCGTTGATGATTGCCACAATAAGTGAAATACTTGCACGCCATTCATCCTGGAAAAGGTAGGCCACACGCACAGCGAAACTGCATCTGACAAAAATAAATGTTTTGAATAATAGCTAATATCTATAATGAACTTTCAGTTACATCATGTTGTAGTCTCACCCGAGTGGTCAGATGCGTAGCCTCAGGCTAATCCTCCCATTTGTGCAGGAATTAGTCTCGAATGAAGAATGGATGGTATTAAAAATATATATGAAGGTATGTTTGCCTTATGGGACTGGTTTCGTTTCTTCCTTGACACCAGCCCTAAATAACGACAGACGGCTCCTTGTAGCATTCGATGCTCGTGGGAGCCAAACCAAAACAGTCCACCAATTGTTACCAGTTAAATGCTGTGTTTCTTAAATTCATATGTTTTAACGCGCGAGTTAGTGCATATCCATTAACCTCTTCCGTTGAGTAGGACTACAAAGGAGAGTTTTAGTCAATTCTTTGACGAACTGAAACAGCGCATAAAATTTGCTACATGTTATAAGTTTCTTACAAATGCGTTGCGTGACATGAGACAAGTTATTCCACTTTTAAAATGAAATCCCTGTTGGCGCGAAGTCAGATCTGAGTTTGAGTGACAGATACCGAGTCTTATGTTAGTAGTGCCATGTGCAAGGCACACGGCAAAGGAATTTCATTACTTGAGTGGCGTGGAAAGATCTCGTGAACCCTTCGTCGTGGTACTGCCAGGAATGAAAGATACGTGAAGCCATCCTTTTCATTTTAATCTGTGCTACGAACAAGGTCTTCCTCTGAATGCTGTGCTGGAGAGCGTTCATTTTTTTTTGTTTTTTGGTACTTGGCATTTCCGATTTTCCTGCGGCATTTAATTGACGCACCCCGCTTTGGCCGATAGTGCATTTCTTCATTTCAACAGGTGAAATAGTCCGGAAACATCAGAACAATATGCTGATACTTTCCTTCGTAAAAATATTTGGTTTGCAAAATAATGTCAAAAAATACGCACATGCTTTTTTTACGTGCGTTGTTTTTCAGGTTCCCATTGACCTAACAGAAAAAAAAATAATCGGTTTTGAATAAAGTGCCAATTTCTAAACACAGCGTCGAAGTAGAGCTAAAAATTCCAAATCACTCTTCTAGCTGAATTGTTAATTATTTTCTAACACTGTAGCAGCTACAATGAAATTCTTAAGCTTAACAAGCACGTATAAAGCATGATTGCCGTTGAATTTTTCTCCAGTAAATCTTCGGATCTCCGCCATAGTTTTACTGAGAACAAAACGAAGTCAAATTTTCGCTGCAGAAAATTCATTTCTTCTTGAAGTTTATAATAGTGAATGTTTTTAATGAGAATTGAACAGATGAAGTTTTCGGCTAACGCTGCTACATTGGCGACGAAGATCAAAATATTCTTCAGTTCGAATAGCTCCTGGTACAATTTGCTAAATCGAAAAATATTTTTATACCAATTGACTATCCTTTGAGCTAGAATCTTGCTTTCATGTAAAGCGCCATCCATCTCCCGCATTTATTATCGTTCGATAATGGAGACATTGTGAATAATTACCATCTCTGCTTTACTGGTTCATACTTTAAAATATTATACGCTGGTTCGTGTTTTAAAAGCCTAACTTACACACTTCGACTGACAGTTGCTAAAGTAATACAAGTAATGCCTAGCATCTTTTCTCTGTACCTCTCTGGAGATACAAATTGTGGTATAATACGAAATCGCCAGACGATTTATTTAATATAACTTAGACACAGCTGTCTTTTTTTCTGCTCTTGAAGTATCAATAAAAATTTAAGTTTTGTCTCATTGATGAAGATAGTTTCTTTCCTTTCACGGAAAGTAGTTGTAGACATGATTCGGAGAACAACATATGAATGGTTTAGTGTTTTGCAGTTTGAAACTATCTTTGGAAAATAAAAGCCCATTTTAACGATTTAGTATGGCGAGAGAACGATTTAAATTCTTCTAAGGAAACAAGTTGTTGTTGATGAGAGTGCTAGAAATCATTAAGTGACGCACTTTAGAGAGGAAAAGAAGTTAATTTTAACGTCTTTATTTCTAAATACAGTCTTGCGAAGATAAAAGCTATTAAAACTTCCAAAATATCTTTTCAACGAAAGCATTTAGAATGTCTGCTGTTCGACGAAGGTGAAAAGACGTTAATGAATTTATTTATTGACATTCGAACTGTTAGCTTTCCTGTCAGTGAAACAACTGGAAAGGAGAAAATGCTGCAAGTTCCTTAGTTTCCAAAAGGGAAATACGTCTGGCATCAAATAGTTGTATGGGTTTAAAGCCAGAAACAACTTCAAACGCTATGTCTAGTGAATAAAATCCCTCGATTAGATTTTTGGTAAATGAAAAAAAAAGTGAATCGCTGAAACTAAACTCTAAATTGAAAATTTGTAACCGTGATGAAACATGCTTTTTTTAACGCCTTTAAAGATATTGATAGTGAATGAACGCTGTAAATTTGCGTTTACCACGGTGTAAATTTTCATTTTGCCGTAGAAATTTCACATCAAGGCAGATGGAACAAAAAACCTTCATCCATTAGTTACCGGATAATATGAGAATCAACATTATTTGCAAATCACAATAAAACTTCATCGATTCAAAAGTGTTTTGCCAGAATTACATACTATTAACCTGTGATAGATGAAACACAATCGAAAAATCCGCACTGTTGTTCCTGTCCTTACCGTTCTCAAAAATCTTTTTTGTAGATGTCTAAGCCACCTTTAACCTTTGGACCTAGTTGTTATACATTCTTCTGAACTTTTTCATCGTATCTACTTTCCCCAGAAAGTTTTTTTCTGTTCAATAAATTGAAGGGACTTAAAATGAAGAAATTTTCTAAGACATACACAAATAATTGTAACGAAATGAAAGAAATTATCTAATGAAAAAAATAATTCTAATAAAATGAAAAAATATAAGTAATTCTAATAAAATTGTGATCATAAGAAATAATTCTAATAAAATAAATGAAGAAATATAAAAAAATTCTGATAAGATAAATGAAGAAATATGAAATAAATAATTATAATAAATGAGTGCACAAATAGTCTAATGAAAAACGAAGCAGATGCTGTACAAAAGTGATTGTTTCTGTTGCTAAGTACAGTACATGTCATAAATTATTTTTTTATAACATTTGATATGCTTTTGACTGCGCGTTTATGATAACGAAGTTCATCTGTTTAAGGAATCAATAGGGCTAAACTTGAAACTTGCATTTCTTTTAATCAAAAGAAAATTTGCATTTTCTTTTAATCAATAGATGCAGTTGCTCATGTACAGCTGCGAAAAATGAAAACGTTTTTCCTCAGTGCATTTTAAAAGTAGATACAAGGGCTGTATATCTACTTAAAAAAATTGGGCTACATAGACTCATCGCCAAAAAAGGAGTTCCATCCAGAAGGAAAGAACCGACAAGAATGGAACCTGGTTGGTAAGTTTGACATCGTGAGACATGCAAATGATTCAAGTATCACGCTCGGCCGCGCATGTGACGCAAGCAAGGAGGGGTCGTAGCACTGTGCCTAACCGGCTATATAATGTCATCCCTTTGCGCACGCTTGCCATTCTAACTCGTTCTGTTGTGTTGGTTGTATTCTTTGCAAGTGAAGTATTCCTCGGAGAAAAGTTCGGGAACAGTTGGAGGAGTTGAAAAAGGGCCGAGTCGTCGGGCTTCGAGGATATCAACATAGCACGTTGTTGGCGGAAGTAGATATAACAAGGTACGCCGCAGCAACAACAGGAAGGGTCTGGGAGACCTAGACGAACCACGGAGAGAGAAGACTGACGGGTTGTCCGACATGCGCGGAGGGACACAACAGCCTCAATTGTGGATACTCAGCAAGCTGTGGTGCCCTCCATGGATCGTCCGATTAGTGCCAGCACCATTGGCAGATGGCTGCATGACGTAGGATTACACGCACGCAGACCGTTACGACGATTGCCGTTAACACTCTTGCATCTTCGCCAAAGACTGTAATGGTGTCGTGCCAGACTGTCATAGAACCACTCAGAATGGCAGCGGGTGATCTTCAGTGTCGAGTCCCGCTTTTGTCTTGGAGGAGACGACCAACGGATCTGTGTGTGGAGGCACCGTGGTCAGCGCCAATATGTACGGTTTGTTGTCGAGCGTCACACGTCCAGAAGGCATGGTGTGGGATGCAATTGCCTACGATCAGATCATCTTTGGTATTCATTACAGGCACTTTGACAGCCCAACGTTACGTTCATGAGGTGCTGCAACCAGTGGCCCTACCTTTTCTGAGCGCTGACTCCGTGCGATTTTCCAACAGGACAACGCTCGTTGACATACTGCTGCTGTCTGGAGAGCTTGCTTTCAAGACACTGACACTCTGTCATAGCCAGTCGCATCGCCAGACCTATCTCCGATTGAAAATGTGTGGGATGCTTTTGGATGAGCTATCCACACTCCTCCCTTACCGCACAATCTGCAGGAACTGCGTGAGAAGATTTAAGTTGCATGGGATGGCTTATCGCAGAACACCGTTAGGAAACCTGTACAACTCCCTGCCGAGACGTCTGGCATGCTGTGCGAGAAATGTGGCTGCCCGACGCCAGACTGAGAGACACTACTTTATTGCCGTGTAGGTCAATAAATATTGCCCATATCAGTCTCAATGTTTAATCTTTTATTGTTCCTGGTAAACTTTACCTTCCTCTCGAATAGCATTGCCATCCAACACGCTCTTCTAGGTGCAACTATTTTATTAACGATGAGTGTATGACACAAACAGTTAACTCAATTCATTTTTATCGTTATAGAAATAAAAAATGTTTCCACATTTTTTGTCTTAAAATATTCTTTGAGAAGCGAGGAGCGAGTTTCTCAGTTATTCTATTACTCCTGCAAAGGTTTTTCGGAATCCGAGGTACGTTCCAATGAGCGGCCAGTGTTGACTGTTATTAACTGCAGTATATTCTGGGTTGCCTCCCGCAGTTCTGTTAATTCCTCAGTAGGTGAGGTTGTTGTCGTAAATCTTTGTTTTCCATTCAGTTCTGTCATGCGTTTGTAACTCTGGGCTCATTAATTTCAACGAAGGTTAATATTAATAACCATCTTTTAAGTCATCTGGGATAAAATCGTTTAACTTTTACGTCCGTTCTTTGACAGATTGTGATGAACCCTTAATAGGTGTTTCTTCTTGTCGTGAATGAGAGACTCCATCTACGGTTTTCATGTTCGAAGGAAACTGTATTGCTGGCCGCTCCATGCATCGGCTGTTCATGAAGCTCAGTTTCAATTACTTTGTTGCTGTGAAAATGATGTTACGACATATCATCCGAGTAGAGAAAGATTGGAGTACACATGGCCTTTTCTTACAACTTTGGTTTAATGAGCGATTTCTCAGGAAGAGGGAGAAAGTGGCAAAAATGAGCATTCAGCAATAGGCCAGATGGTCCGAAAGATATAGTGCGGCAATTAAAGTAGCCCACCCTTTTCTGAGAGAAGGGAGGAGAGTTTGGATCTAGATCTTAAAGAAAAAGGCTGGGACGAGGATGCTTCATTTGAGGGAGAAAGTTTGCGGCTTCCCAAACACAAAAGGAAAGACGAGGAAGTGGAATTTGAAAACAATGGATTAACCAAGAAAGACTCCCGGTGGGAACAGTAAGATCGAAGTGTAAAAATAAAATGAGTTATATATTTTTATTTTTTTACGTTTCCATATACAGTATTTAATAAAAAGCATCACTGCAGAAAAGCTATTTTTAATTTGTACCTTAAATCCTGTAACTGTTAATTTCCGTACAAGCAAAGGCCACACAATGGGCCACTGAAAGGAATCAAGTGAGCATCCCTATAACACGTTACCTCACTCTTAAAATTCTCTTTTTTACAGAAGCTCTCCACCTCATCCTAAATATGTTCTGTTTTGCTTTTAACGTAGCCTTTGTGTTCGTAACTCTGTCAACGTTATTCGTCGTTCTTTATTGCATGACCGTATCTGCGTGGAGTTGCTTTTTGGGCGTTCTTCGACGCATCAGCCCCTTTTGTTTCTTGCGATTTGCTTCTCATTTTCAACTCTATTCTTTATGTCGTTAGCATACACTCACCTCAGTATCTTCATTTATGTACGTACTTAGTCTCAGCATGGCAGAATATTGCAGGTCTTAATACAATGTTCAGAACTTTTATTTTTTTTTTGCCGCCCCGGTGGCGCAGTGGTCTAAACGATGGCCTCTGATTATTCGTCCGAACGGGATCCGGGTTCGAATCCCGGTGAGGCATGGATGTTGTGTTTGTCTTATGGCACTGGCTCTCTCCCTTCCCTGGAACCAGTGACCCTAAATTAAGGACGGGCGACTGCTTATAGCCCATTGAGTTGCTCACGGTGGTCGTTAAACCTCCAATAAAAAAAAAAAAAAACTTTTATTTTCTGTCTAGTTGACAGCTTTCAGTTTTTCCCGGTTATTCCACCCCTTCCTGTAAAAGTGTTACCAGAAGTTTGCCTTCAAATATTTTTGATCATTTCTGCTTAGATATGAACACCATAAATTTGATTATATTCTTCATTGAAACGCATGCGTAGCTTACGTTTACCTACTAGTGCTCGTTCTGAGCTTTCTCGCTTATTTTCTACTTAGTGTATGTATCCTTGGCATGCCTAATCTATTACAAATATTAAGGTACTGGTGCTGTTTTCGTCACTGCTGTGGTTACCACATCTATAACAATGGCAAGTAAGGAAAATATTCGTAATGTAGATCACTAGGGAACTTAAGCTTTTTATCCAAGTCTTCCTGCACGATCTCTACTACTTCTGATTCATGGGCTGGAATCTTAGTGCTTCTCTTTATCAACTGCATATATTTCTTTAGCAGCATTTAGTGTTTCGGGGAATTTCATATTGTCTGCGTGAACGCTCTCGTATGTCTTTTCCACATAAAAAAAATACAAGGTGTCTGTAAATGAAGTATACAAACCTCAGTATGCTATTAAAAATATACGATAGAAAAAAACTTCCTTTAAACGTCAAGAGACGTGGCAAGTGTTAAAGTTTAATGATAGATGGCGCCAGGTGTCTCATGTAATGAAAAATCTCGTCAAACACCGAATACAACATACATGGCTTCCCCAGTGGAGAAAGCAGCGTGTGTGTTTTGGGTTGCGGAGTCAAAATCTCTAACAACAGTTCAGCGTAAATTCAGAACGGAGTGCAAAAGACCCCGCCGGCACAAAGGAGCATCTAACAAAGGACAAATAAATTCAGAACATCAGGAAGTGTCTTTAAAGGCAAAAGCACTGGGAGACCTTCCATTTCGAACGAAAAGGTGGAAGACTTATCAAATGAGCCCGAAGAAGTCCGTCCGCGTCACCAGTCGTGAACTCGATATACTGCGAGCAACGGTTCACAAGGTTCAGCAGTTCAACGGTTCTAAAGAGCAGTTAGTGCAAAAACTTCAACCAAATGATTCCATGTTTCTGGCAGAGAGAATAAACATAACTGCGGTATCTGGGGCACGAAAAATCCCCATGTGGTCGTAGCACACGAGAGAGACAGCCCGAATGTTAATGTCTGGGCTGGCCTAATGGAAGACAGTGATAGGGCCCTTTTCCTTGACTGAACCAACCATTACGGGCATAACGTACCTGGACATGTTAGAACAATTCACAACTCCAGGATATTAGACATTTACCAACAAGATGGAGCGCCTCCGCACTAGTCTTTGGAGATACGCAGATCTTTAGACCACCATTTTCCAGGGCGTTGGATTGGACGTGGGGGTCCCATGGCATGGCCATCCCGTTCTCCTGATATCACCACATGTGATTTTTTCTTTGGAGCTTTACTAAGGACATTGCGTATACGAAAAAGGTTATATCGATCACTGAGTTCAAAGAATATATCACCGCAGCCTTCCTCCTCGTTACACCTCTTCCTCCTCGTTACACCTCTTCCTCCTCGTTACACCTCTTCCTCCTCGTTACACCTGACATTCTGCAGCGTACGTGGGTGGAACTAGACTGCCGTTTAGACATCCTGCGAGCAACCAACGTAGAACACGTGGGGACTTACTGGCATTAAAAAAAGCGCTATCACAGTTACCATGTGTTTTGACGTTAAAAGTAAGTTATTAATACAATGGTGTGCAAAAATTAAGGACGAAGAGGAGAAATTAGCATAACAGGGGAACGAGCAGGCAGAACTGACCGAAATACCACACAGGAGATAGACTAGGGTCCGGTACGGTAGGGCATGCGCATATATGCAGCATGACGTAGGGGGGGTCGGGAGGGTATAAAGCACACAGGCGGTGTACGCTCAGCAATTCGGTGGAAGCTATTGCACGGTGTACATTGGTTTGAACGACGTCGAGTTGCTGCCAACTTGTGATATGGTCAACAGGCAATCCAGTAGACGACATCTGGATGACTTTACCCGAGGTCGCGTTATTGGGAAGTTGGAAGAAATTCGAAGTGTGACTAGTGTGATCGAGCAGTTCGGAATCGGTCACAGCATCGTTTCACGAGCTTGGAGAGAATTTTAAACGAGAGAAACAGCAGTCAGAGAGTTTAGCAGTGGTCATCCACGAGCAACCACGGCGGTGGACGACCGGTATATTGTCCTACAGGCGAGAAGAGACAGACGGTAGACAGCGGGAGAAATCGTAAGGCACACGCAACAGACAACTGGACGTCCGATATCGCGTTTTATCGTTGCCAGGAGACTGCACAAAGGTGGTCTATTTGCACGACGACCAGTACGATGTGTGCCATTAATGCCTGCGCATCCGAGACGGCGGTTTCTGTGGTGCCAGGAACACAAGAACTGGACACATCAGCAATGGGGTCGAGTTCTCTTTACGGATGAAAGCCGATTTAGTCTGACGAGCGATTCTGGACGTATACACATCTGGAGAGATCAGGGAACACGCAATCACATCTCCAACATCATCGAAAAGGACCGGTTTGGAGGTGGCGGAGTTCTCGTTTGGGGCGGTATAATGCTTGGTAGCCGTACTGACCTCCACATCTTCCAAGGAGGTTCAATCACTGGTGTCCGCTATTGTACCGAGGTTCTCCTGCCTCACGTGCGTCTGTTTAGAGGTGCTGTGGGTCCTGGGTTCTTCTTCATGGACGACAACGCTACACCTTATCATACAGTGGCTGTCGGAGAGCTGTTAGAGAGTGAAGATATTCAACGTATGGATTGGGCCGCAAGGTCCCCGGACCTAAATCCAATCAAACACGTGTTGGACCTTCTCAACAGACGCTTGGCAGCACGTCACCAGCCGCCAGCAACGATTCCGCAGCTGCGATTGGCGCTACTAGAGGAATGGGCCGCGATGCCTCAAGAGCTCCTTGACAACCTAGTCCTGAGCATGGACAGACGTTGTAAATCCTGCAACGTAATGAGGGGTGATCATATCCCCCTACTAAAGACTGGATTTTTCTTATCAGCCGCCTGTCACATGGACGTTTGTCTTCTGTCCAATTGTGCTCGAAGCTACATTTTCAATAAAGTGCCTTTGTATCCTTTGGATTCCTTGTTTGGACGGTTTTGCCCACTTGTACCATGTTCTTACATCTTGGGGATCTCATGGTATGATTTGAGTCGATGTGGATCACTTCTGCCCGACGTTGCATACGAAAAACCGTCTCGTCCTTAATTTTTGCACGCCAGTGTAGTAGTCTCAGCAATGCAAATACGGCATCTGCATTACTTTCTGGTCTAAATTAAACTACTGTTCTGCTATTTCTCTGTCTAATCTGTCTCCTATTCTATATTCCTTTGCTGCGTGCCAAGTTAGTATAATGCGTCCATCACTGTTGCAATTATGTAAACCCTCTTTCCTTTTAAACAAATATAGACATAAGTCTCCCCTCCATTAATCAGAAATGACATTATGGTGAAATCTCTTTTGTTAAGATTCTACAGCAAGTCAACAGTCTCCACTCGCCTTCACAAGTTTGCGTGATAATTTCCATAGTTAGTTGTTCCTCCTCTTTTACGAATTTTTGGTTTTCTTCATTCAGGAGTCTTTCAAAAGTCTTTCAGAATGTTTTTTCCATCTAGTTCATATGTGATGGCCTTTGTTTTTTCGGAAACCTGCCATATTCATAAACATACTTATGGGACATAAGTGTTTAAATGAAATTCAGATATCTGATGGTTTTTCAGGTTGATTATTTTTGTAGATTTAAACCTTTAACTGATATCGCTTCCCGAGAACCTTATTTTGAAGGAAGATGTGGATTAAATGGAATCTTTTTAAAATTTGAAGTTCATAAGTATCTATTCCTTGAGAAATTTTAGGTGTGGAGTCTTCTCAGTCTGTATTCCAAAAGCTGAGGTGAAAAGTACAAACAAAAGTGCAAAAATCTAATGTGAAAACCCTGGCACTGAGAAAAACGAAAACTATGGAAACTCTTCATGTTTTCGTTTATTCAACGCAAAATCTGTTTTTCAACCAGCTTCCTTAAACCACCGAGCGAGAAATCATGCACTCCATAAAGTGGAGAATTAACCATTGCGCCATCTTTGGGGAAAATTGTGTGTCTGGAAAAGTAGGAAAATCTAAGAAAGAAAAATGATATCTTCTGTTTACTGGAATAAGAGTTATTGCGAAAGCATAGAAAAAGTGAATCGACTGAGGCTAAATTTTGCAGTGAGGAAAACTTTTATTCAGATATTGCGGGGAATGTCATCAAGCTTTTGTCCGTCATTTTCGTGCTTTCCTTATTTTAGTTCTCCCTCAGTATTCCACACCGCCGAAAATCCCTTTATCTCTTTCCGGCCATCCAAACTTTCTTCCTTCCTCTGTTGCGACAAATCCCCGAGGTTTTTGGAGCTTCATAAAAATGTTCACCTCCTCTCCCGACGTTTCGCCACAGAGTCCCCTCTCATGCCCGGAGAGAGTAACCCCCCCTGGTCCGTCTAATTCCAAGAAAGCGCAGCCACGCCTTCACTCTCAAAAACTCTTATGTTCTTAATTGCTTACATTCTGCTGTGACCCGTGGGAAAGGAAATACTTTCTTTGCCTTTTGATGGCCTTCCATCCAAATGACGGGAAATGAAATAAAATGATTCCAACTCACTATCTCTAAAAATGGCTACAGAATCTCGCTTCTGATAAATATGGAAGCCCCGGTTACAGAATCCCCGTCAGGCATGGATGTTGTGTTTATCTTACGGCACTGGTTCTCTCCCTTCCCTGGAACTAGTGACCTTAAATTAGGGACGGGCGACTGCTTATAGCCCATTGAGTTGCTCATGGTGGTCGTTAAACATCCAATAAAAAAAAAAAAAAAAAGAAAAAGCTTGCAAGGCTACTAAATTCCCAGTTTATAGCTTGTCAAAGAGCTAGTCATTGCGCATTTTCGATTTCATCTGTTGCGCAGTGAGAACTCTGAGAAAAACAGCTTTCATTTTTGTAATCTATTTACTCACAAACAGATCGCTTGCGGAACATCCCAGAGCAAGCAGCCACACTATGAGATGGAACCTCATCAAAGAGTGCTGCTAACGAATTTTTACCTAAGTGCCCCCTAAGCCGACCAGGCCGTTAGTGGAGGAGCGGCTTATGGGATGACTACACTGACGAGCCATTCCATTATGACCACCCCCAGCTTAGAGAAATCAGCGCGCCTGGAGACCGATCGGTGGCACAGGTGAAGTTCACAGAGCAGTATATATATACAACCCGAGGACCGGCTTTCGGTTAGTAGAGTGTTCGGAGTCAGAATGGGAAAAAAGCTTCAGATTTATCGGAGTTTGATGAAGGACAAATCGTGATGATAAGGCGCCTCGGAACTGCGATCTCGGAAACGGCGCTGCATGTGGGTTGCTCACGTGCTGCTGTAGTGTGTACGTATCAAAATTTGTGCACAGATGGCCGAAGACTAACCATCGTCCAGCTGTGTGTCGTCTGCAGCTCATTGATGCCAGAGCGGAGCGGAGAATGTCGAGCATTGTTCGCAGGGCCACAGTGTGACAAATCACCCTCGGCTACAACAGTGGTGATCAAGGCAATGATGTGTCACAGCATACAGTTCATCGCAGCTTTCTGCGCATGGGCCTGCGTAGCCGAAGACCCAGTCGGGTCCCCACGCTCACTGCACGTCGTCATCAAAAACACATGAAATGCGCCCAAGATTATCGAGATTTGACGAAAGTGGCCGGGTCTGACGAATCAAGATTCCTGGTGCATCACGTAGACTGCCGAGCGCGGATACGCCAATTACCAACGGAGGATATGACACCAGGAAGTCCTGTTGGGCGGAAACAGGCCGGCGGCAGCGGTGTTATGCTGTGGGTGATGTTTGCTTGGGACACTTTAGGCTCCATTATTCCAATAGCACAATCCCTGGCAGCTGTCAGGTATCTTAACATAGTTGCGGGCCAAGTTCACCTATTCATGGCAATTGTGTTCCCCGCTGGTGATGGCCATTACCAACAGGCTACTGCGGCATGCACAGTGCCAAAATAGTCAATAAGTGGTTCTAGGAACAGGCTGATGACTTTTTGTTAATGCCCGGGCCTCCAAATTCATCTGAAATGAACACAATCTAACATTTCTTCTCCCACTTGGAAAAGCGGGTTCGCTGTAAGTCAGCACAGCTACCCCGAAATGTACGGGAACTGGAGAACCTGCTGTTGACATTATCGTAGCAGATACCCCAGGATACCTATGATGACCTCATTGAATCGATGCCTCGCCGAGTGGCCGCTGTTTGCGGGCTAAAGGGGGTCTTGCAGCTTAGTAGGTAGGTGGTCATAATGTAATGGCTCGTCGGTGTATCTCTTGGATGGTGGGATGTGTTGACTGGTACATCTGGCTCTTGTAGACTTTGTATTGGACGTTGCTCCTTGTATAGAGGGCTAGCTTTAGGGTAATTATTTTTTCGGCCCTAAGCTTTCTAATACCACATTGAAAAAATTGGTCCCAGTTCAAACTAGTTTTTCTCAAGGTTCTTTTTGTAGTAAGTCCTTTGTTGGCGGTGGTTAGTAGCTCCATATAATATATATTCCTCGCTTCCTCTGTCCTTTTCCAAAACATGTCCATCCCTGTGTAACATTGCTTCTGGGACTTCGTTTAGAAACTCACTTTATGGTTACGCTCATGATCTCATTGCTAATTCTGTTCATTCTGGTGAAACCTCAAATTCTCATAATTTCTATTTCAACTGATGCAACTTACTTTCCAATATTTTGTCATTGGCAAAGCCTTACTGTAGCATGAAAACCTAAATTTCGCCGCTCCGGTAAAGCAGTGGTCTAAGCGCTGACTTATGACCGTTCATTCAAGAAGGGTCCGGGTTCGAATCCCGGCCAGGCATGGATGTTATGGTACTGGATCCCTCCCTTCTCTGGAGTCGGTGGCTCTAAATTAGGGACGGGAGACTGCTCATTAAGTTGCTCACGGTGGTCGTTAAACCTTCAATAAAACAACCCCCCCCCAAATTTCAGCGCATTTATTTTTCTCTAGCTCTTGCATGCTGCTTGCATTATACTGTTCACTTCTCTCTGCACATCTCGCTTTGTTCAAGTCTTTCTTCATACTGAAATCTTCCTCAAACATGTAAATCAAGTATTTGAAGTTTCCCGTTTGGTCAATTCGACTTGGATTATTAACACTCAATGGCGTCGTTAGACCAATTTTTCGGGACTCAAGCCCCCCCCCTCTCCCACAGTGCAAAGCCCTCCCAATCAAAATAAACATTTCCTTGTATCATCTTACCTATACCTATGTAATATTTTTCCACTTAAAAAAAGGCATATCGGAATTTTCTCAATATTTTGATGTCAAAGCAAAAAAAAAAAACCTCTTTCTTTGATTCCCTTTTTTTCCCGATGAGGGGGTCAGGTGTCACAGCAACAGCATTAAGATAAAATTATTCTAGCTGGGGTAATCTCGTCGCCTGGTCTCTGCTGGGGTTAAACCATTAGGGAACAATATGCCAAACAACTTAATAATTTACGGGGGTGGAAGTATCGTGGAGGCACGTACCAGGCCAACAAAAGCCCAAATCATGAGAATCAGCCGTATGCCAAAAGACTGAAAGAGCGATTTACGACAGCAACTGGAACAGATTTTCGGAAGCTGTAATATTCGTGTAAAATCGTGGCATCTTTACTAGTGTAATAATAATAATAATAATAAAAAAAAACCAGCTTGAAAGGGAGCAGAAGTTTCCACTAAGTGAAATTTTTTTCTCGGGGTTAAGGGATTTCGGTGGGCTATTAGCGCATTTCTCGTTACGGTAGTTTATTGGTGGATACATTTGGCCATCGGGCGAGAATTAGAATAAGGGCGTTGAGAGGGAGAACTGTCGCATGATATTCTTTTTTGCAGAACAGTGTTGCTACGTATTCTTCTCAATTATGTACAGTTGATTTTTTTTGTCCATTGCAAGCTATACCTTCAGAGTTACTAGGATGGAATTTTTTTAAAAATAGCACTGCGAAATACTTCTCTTGAAAAACAGCGTCAAACATCGGTCTTTAACCCAAGTAGTTACTCCGTGCATATGCCCTCTGTAACACACAAGAAATGCCTTTCAGACAAAATTGTTCTATTGTAAATTTTGTTCAAATTCAGTTTCTGACAATTTTCCTGTAACACAGAGGAACATTCTGGTATGTATAAAGTTCGACATTATTCCAGTTTTATAAATAACTGAGGTAAATCAAGGTACTTTGGATAGCTTTTGTTGAGTTGCACATCTTTTTTGCTTCTGGGTGTTTTTTGAAGAAAGTATAATTTCAAAACTTTATATATATTCATCCTGTCTTTTAACTCTTCAGTTTTCGAGCTCTTTTTCCGCCTCTGTTTACTATTTGGCACATACCAGCAGATTATCTACAAGCAACATGGTCTAAGCTGCTTCTCCTCTCACTAGTCTGTTCGTAGCCCTTTTATAGGTAACTTAAAACTTATGGAATTGGCCGTACCTTTAAATAGCATTTTTAAGCGTATTAAAATACGCAATTTAAAGATAAAGCTATTTTCAAAAAATTGTTAATGACTGCTAAATAGGCTGGTGAGTCTCTAGATTACGCAATTAATCTAGAGACTCACCAGCGTAATAGAATTTGGAATCTGGTAAGTTGTTCCTGTGCTGCAGTATCAAGCAAGTTCAATTGCAGCGATCATTCTTCAATGGATATGAAACCGTGCTTATCACACAATATCTTACAACACGGTAATGCGTGGAAAAACAGCCTTTACGGTTACTCAAGCGGTCTCATGATTCGCAACCGCGATCCAAAAAACAAGTTGAAGTTTCTGATTATGAGATGTTATTTGGAATAATTGATATGTTTAGTTTAGACGCAAATACATGTATATTACTGATAAGTGCCCTAGTTGTAATATGAGAAATGGTTTATGGCAAAAGAAGCAAAGACGGAGAGAATATTTTCTCTACCTTTCTAGCTCTGCTAGTTCGCTAAATTTCAACAAGGTTGCATTCCTTTTGTACGAATTCGTTCAACCTGCTAGTGATATTTTTAACTCGATGGCGTTCATGATTACTCCATATTCTTAATCAATGATATTATTTCTGTACGTTTCTCTGTTCTTCATTTATTATAATTACTGAGATCTACTAATTCTAAATATTTTCAGAGATTTATCCTTTTTTGATAATACATAATTTCTCTGGCAATTAAACATTTTATTACCAATACAGCCTAACCGGGGGAAGTAAATAAAACAAGGTGTGAGGCTGTGGCGGCTGAAACACGTGGGGCCACTAGCCGAAGTCAAACAATGAAATAAAAAAAAAAAAACTCATTCTTAGGCCAACTATTCAGACCCCCCCACCCCTAAGATTCCTTTACTCTGTCTGCCTCTGTTTACCCCCTTGACTCACAATAATGCCCAAATAAGGTAGGAATGTGTCAACTATTGTATTGCACACGAAAAAAATGTCCTCAGAATAGAATGCATAAATATTAACAGAAAAATGTTAAAACTCCTTAAATAAAATTTTTACCTTAAAACATATGAGCATTAATTTATGTTAGTTGTGCTTTGTGTTTCTTCAGATTTCTCAATTGAGGAATAATCGCAGGATTCACAGGATAAAAAAAATGTAGTGAAAAAATAACTCCAAATATATGCAGGGAGGGAACGTTTCATGAATTTCGTCCCATATAGAATGAGTACCATACTACCATTTGCATTATTTGAAAGGTTTAACCCTTTTTTTTAAAGAACTTGTGAAACCTAAAAACATATATGTACTCATGCGCACATTATACTTACATGATTTCTCATTTATTTTTAACATAGAAAATCATCTTAGTTAAAACTGAAATTAGTTCTACAAAGTGCTTTGTAAACTTCATACTCTTGGAAACTCAAATTCTTGGGCTGATAAGCACAGAGTTTTTTTAAGTGAAGCTTTTCGACTCAAATTCTTGGGCTGATGAGCACTGTTTTTTTTAAGTGAAGCTCAAACTAAACATTCTTGGGGTGATAAGCACTGGGTTTTTTAAGTGAAGCTTTTCTTCCAGATTTAAAGCAAAGAACGAAGATATTAACAAGCAAAAAAGTCACGACACGAAGGAACAACACATCACCGAGAGAGACACAACAACAGTAAAAACAACTAACTGAACTTTGCTACGACATTTAAAACACTCCCGCCATCTTTGAGCTTGGTCGGGGTAAGGTTCTCTGTCAACCCACGGCGTTAAGGAAATGGATACACTCCCGGCCAATCAAATTAGCGCGGGGCCAGATCAACTTTTTTGCACACGCGGTTAAGACAGTGTTGTATGTAGGTCTTCATACTGAATGAACCGGGGAGGAAATCGTCTCCTCTGCGCTTGCGTAGTCATATTACTGGGGCCTGATGGAGCTGGCCCCAATAACCTCACACTCTGAACGTGATCTCTTTCCTCAGGGAATAGTTTTTCGTTTTTTGAAGGAAACTTTCCCTTAGGTAATGGTTTTTGAAGGGAAAGGTTTATCAATATGTAGTTAAGAATAAGAATCAGGGCAAAAAAAAATATTTCTAGAAATAGAAATTTTTAGGTGGGGCCCGGCCCCTCTGGCCCCTAATGACGAACCGCCCCTGGTGTCAGGCAAAGTATTTTGCAGCATTAGAATATCTAGATTCGCTGTAAAGTCACAATAATATGTTTTCCACCACATGTGTGTGCACTCGAAATTTACCTTTCTTTGAGTATGGAGGAATGATTACGTTAATGTAACGTGAATGTCTTCACCATTTACATACCTGTGAAGTGACTCCATAACAAACAAGCAGTGTCGTCACCGATAATGAGATCTTTAACAAAACCCTTTATGCATAACTTACAGGCGAATGTTGCTATAGATGCCCCAGTTGCACGCGTTTTGTACTGCAAAATTGGTTAGGTTAAAAATCGTATTGGATTTCTTCAATATTTGAGGAAATCAGCAAAAATATAGAAATAATGCATATTCCTTTTACACTGGAATAAATCCTCACATGTCAGACTCTACGAACATAATTTTCCCTGAATTGGCTCTTTTGTTCTTATTTTATTTTTTCAACGTTCAACAGATTTCTTTTAAACGTTCCGCCTTCTCATAGAAAGTTCAGGTAATAGTGCACTTATTATTTTTTGCATATTTTCCTATTCTGGCAGTAACGCTGCCTCTTGGGGTCCCTATTTCTCGGTGCTTAGGGAGAGGGGGCAGCGGGGAGTCAGGATCATTTGGCATTTGCTTTGTTTTTCAATCCCCTGCAAAATTGTTTAGGTCGAAATCAGGTAGGTTTCTAGTAATTTTGTTTGCGCTTTGCATCTTTCACAACTTCTATTTTTTGGAGACTACTGAACTCACCATCTATCATACTTCGTTTCTTGGTGCAGAGGGTGTTTCCGTTAGCGCCTTTCCAGAGCACTCTTTTTGAAATTTTGTTTTTCTTAATCTTTTACTGCGACTTTGCTAGGTTTTATTTCGGAAGGGTGGAGTTCAGTATAATTTTTTTTCTTAAAGCCTATTATTATCACAGGCGAAACTTTAGTTCTGGTAAAATATATGCTACAGGAAATCATCACAAAAAATATTATTTGCTTTGTCTAAACGTTTGTCCCGCTTTGGTGGCGTAGTGGAAAGTCATCATAGCAACAACCGAAAAAGGAATGTTTGTGACGTCCAGTTCTTAGCATTTCGTGTTTTTTTTTTTTTTTGCGGGTGTTCAGTGAATGGAAACTGCTTTTCGGATTAAGTTATGAAATGGCATCGCCTTAGGAACAACTGAGAAAGAAAATTTGTGACGACACACTTAGTTATTATGTTTCCGTTCAGGTGCTCAGAGAATGGAAACCGCTTCCCGGATATAAATGTGACATGTTTACCATAGCATCAACTGAGAAGGAAATATTTGTGACGCTTAGCTTAGTTTCGTATTTTTGAACAGGTGTTCAGTGAGTAGGAACGGTGAGTTTTGTCAGCTTTTGGCATAACTAGATGACGTAGTACTTTTTCTATTATGTTCATTGTTGTAAATTCATGAAACATGCTTTCACATTTGGACATTACA
Organism: Macrothele yani; assembly: GCA_039090855.1. Classification (NCBI taxonomy): domain Eukaryota; kingdom Metazoa; phylum Arthropoda; class Arachnida; order Araneae; family Macrothelidae; genus Macrothele; species Macrothele yani. Next base: position 5,375,712 of record CM077007.1, read on the forward strand.
AACAAAAAGAATACTTGGTTATTAAAAAATTACTCTACATATCCTACTTTTCCCCATCATTATTGACGGGCTTTCACCTAGTACACAAAATAAATAATATGTTGGGTTGATGCAAAAGTTCATGCCGTTTTTTCACCTCACTACAGGAATGTATTACATCAGAAGGTAAAACGGAATCAATCAACTAGGTGTATCCCCCTCCATTGTTTACGATGGTGTTCCAACATATGGATAGGTCTGCAATACCATTCTTGAAAAAACGTGCTGGTTTTGCTGCGAAGAAACCAAGGAAATTCTGGAGATCAACATCGTTGTTGAACGTTCTGTCACAGAGTGCATTCAACAGAGATCGGTACAGTTGATAGTCTGAAGGGCTGACATCTGGGGAATAGGCCGGATGTGGAAGGACCTCCCATTTCATGTCCTGAATGGCCATTTTGGTCATGTTTGCACGGTAAGGGGAATGCTTTATTATGTTGGAGAAGGACACCATGGCACTAATGTGGCAGTTTCTGCTGAATTTCTCCCTTCACACGGTGGATTTGCTCACAATAAAGTGCAGCATTGATGGTCCGATTCCTCGGCAGCATTTCCCAGGTAATAATACCTTCCACGTCCCACTAGACACACAACACGATCTTCGCAGGTTGGTCATGTTCTGGACGTGGTGTGGGAGTCTTGTTTTGGCTTAACCATTCCTTCCGATGCCTGAGAATTCACGTACAGGCACCACTTTTCATCTCCAGTAACAACACGTGACACAGTGTTTGTGTTGCTGATAACATTCGCGATAACGGGCGAGCAAGGAACTACATATGGCAACACGTTGATTCTTGTTGTCCTATGGGAGAGTGTGAGGCACCGAAGACTCCAATTTCTGGACCTTTCCCATACGTTCCAGGTGTCGCACCACTGTGACCTGATCACAGTCCATCTCAGGGGTCAATTCGCGTGTGGTTTGAAGCGGATGTGATGGTTCAAACGATCCTCATCAAAGTGAGATGGACGACCTGAGCGTGGAGAGCCGTTGAGGTCAAAATTGCCACCTCGGAACCGCTCAAACCATTTGCGGGCTGTCCTCGGAGCAATAGCATCCTCCCCATACACAGTACAAATTTGTCTAGTAGCCTCGGTGGCTGAGGATCCCTTGTTAAACTCAGAGAGGAACAGATGTCGTAAATGTTCATTTCTCTCTACTTGACACTTCATACTTCCGAACGTGAAAACCAAAAAACCATTACACAATCACAGAACGCAATATGATTTAGATACACGATATTACTGGCTACATTTTGATATACAACTGGCCATCTGCACCGTCACTACTGACCTGGGAAACACTCGTCAAATAAAACGGCATGAACGTATGCATCAACCAAATATTTATATATAGGCTAAATAAAAATTATACATAGAGAACGGAAAATAGGCTAAATAAATAAATTATATACAGAGGGAATAAGAAAAGGATCGAGTTACTATGTTTTGTAAACACTGTCATGTCCTATGTTTGAAAAAGCAGAAATCTCTTGTATTATGCTTGTTATTTAAAAAGATCTTTAGCTTTCTAGTGGAATTTGTTATGAAAGTTATTCAAGGCTTGCGTCACTTCTGCGATTAGTTAACAGCTTGTTCCAGCTATTTACGGGTGAATGAATACATGCAGCTAACACGAACGTACGTGGAAATAAGCTCGTTGAAAATGTCTTCTTCCTTCAGTGCGTCTTGAAATGTTTTAAATCTGCAGAATTCGCCGCATTTCATGTAACTCGCTGGAGTTAGCTTCTAGTTGAGAGCACAGAGTAATCTAAGTACTTCACTTAATAATGGCAGGGAAATGTGGATGGGAAGGCCACTGCAAGAAGTTGTTTAATGGTTTGAGGAAATTTTCCTTAGCAGAAGGAAACAGAAAATGGACTTTTTGAAAGAATAAACAACCAGTTCTTATGCTCCTTGCACTGCTCCGGGTAAAATACCTTACATGAGCTATCTTTGAACACGAAGAAAGTTCATGCTCTGAGCCATAGTAGAATCAACATGTGGGCACACTGAAATTGCATTAGAATCAGGAAATGCTACAAAACGTAGCAACCATAAGGTGTTATAAATTTTTCTAAACATTAGGGAAACTATTTTTTTGCTTTTAATAACATTCGCCCGTCCATCGGAACTGTGGCATTTTCTTTGTGCCTCACCAGTAGCTGAGTGGTCTGAGGCTCGGCTTTCTAATCGTCGTCCGAGATGGGCGCGGGTTCGAGTCCCGGATGAGGCATTGGCGCTGCGTCTGTAGGGTAGTCCTAGATCTGTCCCTGCGTTTAATAGTGGCTTTGCCGCCCTGGTGGCGCAGTGGTCTGAGCGATGGCCTATGATCATTCGTCCGTAAGAGGTCCGGGTTCGAATCCCGGTGAGGCATGGATGTTGTTTGTCTTACGGCACTTGTTCTCTCCCTTCCCTGGAACCAGTGACCCTAAATTAGGGACGGGCGACTGCTTATAGCCCATTGAGTTGCTCACGGTGGTCCTTAAACCTCCAATAAAATAATAGTGGCTTTAATTAGGGACTGTGATTGCTTATTGCTCTTAGACTTCTTCATGATGGTCATTAAGCACATTTTTTTTGTTTAGAAGTTTAATCTCTATCTCAGTACGGCAAATACAAGATAACTGGGCATGAAAATTCTTTTGAAAATCTCGAAAAAAAGTTTTAATACTACCATAATACTGACAAGTGAGTCTACTCACCAGCAAAATTCATCCTGTGTGTCAGTAAGGAAGATGCTACAAATATTCAGCCATTGCAAAAATAATGCTTTCTGATGAGCGTCAAACGCGGTATGCTAAAGATGTTTTAAGTCACATAATTCAGTAATTCATCCCAAACCTGAAGTTTTCCCCCATGACAATCTTTAAAATACACTGGCATGCAAAAATTAAGGACGAGACTGTTTTTCGAATGTAACGTCGTGCAGAAGTGCTCCACATCGACTCAAATCATACCATAAGATCCCCAAGATATAAGAATATGGGACAAGTGAGCAAAACCATCCAAACAAGGAATCCAAAGGATACAAAGGCACTTTATTGAAAAGGTAGCTTCCAGCACAACTGGACAGAAATGTCCATGTGACAGGCGGCTGCCAAGAAAAATCCAGTCTTTAGTAGGGGATATGATCACCCCTGACTGCGTTGCAGGATTAACAACGTTTGTCCATGCTGAGGACGAGGTTGTCAAGGAGCTGTTGAGGCATCGCGGCCCATTCCTCTTGTAGCGCCAATCACAGCTGCGAACTAGTTGCTGGCGGCTGGTGACGTGCTGCCAAGCGTCTCCCGAGAAGGTCCCACACGTGTTCGAGTGGATTTAGATCCGGGAGCCTTGCGGGCCAATCCATGTGTTGAATATCTTCACTCTCTAACAAACTGCTCTGCGACAGCCACTGTACAATAAGGTGTAGCGTTGTCGTCCATGAAGAGGAACTCAGGACCCACAGCACATCTAAACAGACTCACGTGAGGCAGGAGAACCTATGTACAATAGCGGACACCAGTGACTGAACCTCCTTGGAAGATGTGGAGGTCAGTACGGCTACCAAGCATTATACCGCCCCAAACGAGAACTCTGCTACCTCCAAACCGGTCACTTTCGATGATGTTGGAGTTGTGATTGCGTGTTTCCTGCTCTCTCCAGATGTGTATATGTCCAGAATCGCTTGTCAGACTAAATATTTTCTCACCCGTAAAGAGAACTCGACCCCATTGCTGATGTGTCCAGTTCTTGTGTTCCTAGCACCACAGAAACCGCAGTCTCCGATGAGCAGGCGTTAATGGCACACACCGTACTGGTCGTCCTGCAAATAGACCACCTTTGTGCAGCCTCCTGGCCACGGTAAAACACGATAACGGACGTCGAGTTGTCTGTTGCATGTGCCTTGCTAATTCTTCCGCTGTCTGCCGTCTGTCTCTTCTCGCCTGTAGGACAATATACCGGTCGTCTGCTGCCGTGGTTGCTCGTGGACGACCACTGCTACACTCTCGGACAGCAGTTCCTCTCGTTTAAAATGCTCCCCAAGCTCGTGAAATGATGCTGTGAGCGATCCCGAACTCTTCGGCCACAGTAGTCACACTTCGACTTTCTTCCAAATTCCCAATGACGTGACCTCGGGTAAAGTCATTCAGATGTCGTCTGCTGGATTGCCTGTAGGGCATATCACACGGTGGCAGCAACTCGACGTCGTTCAAACCGATGTACACCGTGCAATAGGGTTCACCGAATTGCTGAGCGTACACCGCCCGTGTGCTTTTATACCCTTTCGACACTCCCCCTCCCCTCTACGTCATGCTACATATATGCGCATGCCCTACCGTACCGGACCCTAGTCTATCTCCTGAGTGGTCTTTCGGTCCGTTCTGCCTGCTCGTTCCGCTGTTATGCTAATTTCTCCTCTTCATTCTTAATTTTTACACACCAGTGTACACTTCTGGCCACCCAAAATGCAACACCAAGATGGACACGAGATAGCATAGCCAGATTTACTGGGCACATAACGGATACAAAGATGAAACGATTGAGCTCACAGGCCCGTGCGACTTGCGGAACACGCAGACATCAATAGTTCGTATGGGCCGCTACAAGCCGCGGCATCGAACGAAAGCGGCTTTGGATGTGGACTGGCGGTATGTCTGTCCAGGCTGCTTCCACACGTTGCTACAGTTCGTCGGGCGTAACCGCGGGTGGTGCTTTCCGGGCCACTCTGTAGCCGATCAGCGACCAGATGTGTTCGATTGGCAACATATCGGGAAAGCAGGCGGGCCACGGCAGCAGTGATACCTGGTGGGCCGTGAATAATTGTTGCACAATGCGTGCCACGTGCGGGCGCGCATTTTCCTGTTGAAACGAGGCCGGTGTCCTGCAGGTAAGGGAGGACTACAGGCTCCAAAACGTCTGAGATGTAGCGGTGGCTGTTGGGTGTACCGGCGATGCGTACCAGTGGGGTGCGGGTGTCATATCGAATTGCGCCCCAAACCATAACGCCAGGCGACGGACTGGCATGGCGATGCATAATGCCGGCGCCATACTGTCTCTCACCGCCGTGCCGCCACACGCGGATCCGACCATCGTGGTGTTGCAGGCAGAAACGGGATTCGTCGGAGAAGACAATGTCGTGCCATTCCGTAGTCCAGGTGCGGTGTTCAACGGCCCGTTGCCGCCGCACTGGCTGGTGGTGTAACGTCAATGGTAATCGGAGCAATGGGCGCATTCGACATGCTAATGCATATGACGTCGAACGGTACGTGCTGACATATGTTGTTGCGCAGCACACCCTAATTCCTGCGCTAACGTTCGTGATGTGTCGGTGCGAGCAGTCAATGCCCGCCGCACAACATGCCTGTCCTCTCGCTTGGTGGTGTGCCGCGGCTGCGGCAATACTAGCTTCACTGTGGCTGGATGTCGTCCCACACGTTCGCCGATGTCTCGGTACGATAAACCGCTGTCGCGATAAGCCACTATTCGTCCTCTGTCGAACTCCGAAACGTGCTGGAATGACTGCCGTATTCTGCGACGAGGCATCAGGAAGCTTCCCACGCACAGGTCCAGCAGCACAACACACTTCCACTATTTACACCCCGCCTTCTGTGCACCCTTCTTATAGTGCTTCTCGGTGGCGTGCCGGACGCACATAATTTGCATATGCCCTGCAATGCTAATCGTTTGCATGTCCTCTCGCGGACGACGCATGCTACGAATTTCAGGCCAATCGGATGCTTCCTTCTTGGTGTTGCATTTTGGGTGGCCACCAGTGTACTTAGTCGTGGTCCTCGAGTTAAATGATTAAAAAACAAACGAGAAGGAACTTTTGAGTCCTATTTGCAGAAGATGGAACATGCTAAATGCGCATGTACCAAAACGAGTGGAGTTATTTGGATCAAACAAAGAAAACAGGTGGAAAATCTTATTTAACAAAATAAATAAATAAATAAATACATACATCGCTCTTTCCACGTTCCAGAAACACACAGCAACAGAAAAATTGTTTTTCAGCCGCCTCTGTGGAATCGAACTACAGAACTCTCGATATCTAGCTGAGTGCGTTACATTTACACCACGGTGGCCAACAATCCACGGTGCTATGTGTATTTTTAAGTCAGCTTCTGACATCATAAATCCGTAAGATGGGCTCAGTTACTGAGACTTCTCCATCTGGTGGGCATTAACGGCACTGGCTATATATATATATATATGGGATGTAAGGTCAGGTGATGCGTAACATCACAGCCTCTCCTTGACAAATGTCAACCCCGCCTTCTCGTGGTGCATCCTGTTCCCACTAAAGGGGATCTGACGACCGACAATAGCGGTATAACTATACCATCGGGATCAGAGAAAATTCTATCCCACACTAACCAACCCGCTTGGCCAGCGTGGTGAGTTATGGCCAAACCCCTCCAAAATGACTCCACAACTTAAATCTTGGCCCTCAGTCTCCGGCAGCTGGAATGTACCTGGCCAAGGCAGCGGCCAGTGCGACATGAAGGCAGAGGGTGCTAAGAATCCCCGGAGGACCGGACTAGGCTGCCATCTGATGCTGACCTTGGCAACGTACAATGGACGCTCCCTATCTTCTGATTCAAGGCTTCTTGAATTGGAAGAGGAACTACAAAGGATCAAGTGGGACATCGTGGGGCTAAGTGAGGTAAGGAGAAAAGGAGAAGATCTCATCGAACTGAAAAGTGGACATCTCTTCTTCTATCGTGGGACAGATACTGGCAGAACTAGTGGTGTTGGATTTATAATAAACAAGAAACTGAAGGATAAAGTGGTAGAAGTTGAAAGTTCCTCTGACAGAGCTGCACGACTTGTTATCCAACTATCGAGAAGATACCAGGCTCAGATTATTCAAACTTATGCACCCACCACAAGTCATCCTGAAGAAGAAATTGAAGAATTTTATGAGGAAATTTGTCATCTAAATAATAAAGGTAAGCAGCACTTGAAAATAATTATGGGAGATTTCAATGCAAAAATAGGGCAACGGCAACAGAATGAAACTTCAGTAGGTAAATTCGGTCACGGCAACAGAAACTAGCGTGGAAATACTCTCGTTGAGTTTGCAGAGGCTGAAGGATTTTTCATCTTGAACTCCTTCTTCAAGAAAAAGCCACACAGGAAATGGACATGGAGACATCCAAATGGGACGACAAGTGAAATTGATTTTATTATGTGTAACAAAAAATTCGTCATAGAAGACTGCAGTGTGCTAAACAAGTTCAACACAGGTAGTGACCATAGATTGGTGAGATGTAAGATGCACCTCAACACTAAACTCGAACGTGGCAAGCTCATAAGACAAACAAAATGTATTGACATAACCAACCTTAAAAAACACCATAATACCTTCAAGTTTGAACTGAAGAACAGGTTCTCTGCTTTAGAAGGCCTAACATCGGAAGAAGTGGACATCTCTGAAGTTAACAGAAAAGTAACCAAAGCTCTTGTGGAAACAGCAACAAAATTAGCTGGGTCTAAGAACAAGTTGCATGTGAACAAATTATCAGGAAAAACCAAAATGTTGATGCAAAAAAGGAGAGATGAGGACAACTAAAGAAGATGTGACTTCCAAAGTGGAATATATAGAGCTATGCAAGACAGTACGAAAAAGTATCACTGAAGACTTAAGAAAATTCAACTGTGAACTAGTGAGGAAAGCAATTGAAAACAACCAAAGCCTAAAGATAGCAAAGCGACATCTCAGTAAGGGAAGAAAACAGATTATGGCACTGAGAAAAGAAGATGGTTTTGTAACAAGAAATAGAGGCGAAATTTTGACAAGAGTGAAAGATTTCTACTCCAAATTATATGAAAGGGATGATACATGCACTCCAGACATCAGGAAAGATACCAGTACCAGAGTTCCTCCAGTCCTTCCAGCAGAAGTTGCACATGCAATCAAGAACATGAAGCGGAGAAAAGCTCCAGGAGAAGATGGAATTACTGTAGACATCATACAAGAAGCAAGTGGAGAAATCGAAACAGTACTCGCCCAAATTTTCACTCGATGCCTTAATGAAGGAAAGATTCCTGAGGATTGGAACACCGCTACAATGATCCTGCTACATAAGAAAGGTGACATTGAGGATCTCGGAAACTACAGACCTATCAGCCTCCTATCAGTAGTTTATAAAATATTCACTAAAGTTCTTTCACACCGCTTGAAGGTAACACTAGACATGGCTCAACCGAGAGAACAAGCTGGATTCAGGAGTGGCTACAGCACAATAGATCATATCCACGTGCTGAGAGAACTAATTGAAAGAGCGAGGGAATATGAACTTCCATTGTGCATGGCTTTTATCGATTATGAAAAAGCCTTTGATTCGGAGAAACCATCAGCAGTTACAATGGCTCTGAAAACCTGCGGTATTGAAGATGCATACATTAATATTATTAATAACATCTATGAAAATGCAAGTGCAAAGATTAGGCTGTTTGAAAATACAACACACATAAAAATTGGAAAGGGAGTGAGACAAGGTGACACCATATCTCCGAAGCTCTTTAATGCCAAATTGGAGGGTGTTTTTCAGTCACTGAGCTGGGAAAACAAGGGGATAAAGATTAATGGAGATTATCTAACCCACCTTCGTTTTGCTGATGACGTAGTCATTTTTGCAACTAGCCCATCAGAGTATGATCCAGGAACTTGCTGACAAGAGTAAAGAAGTGGGATTAAAAATGAACTTTCAGAAGACAAAAGTGATGTTCAATGCTTTTACAAGAAATGAAGATTTATCGATTGATGGAGAAAAGCTGGAGATAACAGATACGTACGTTTATCTTGGACAGCAGATGTCAAGTGAGGGTCACATTGATGAAGAAATTAATCGGCGTACAAAACTTGCCTGGAGCTTTCGGAAGAAACAGCATAATTTTCAAGAGCAATATGCCATTATGTCTTAAAAGAAATGTTTGATCAATGCATCCTTCCAGTGCTTACTTATGGTGCAGAGACATGGACCTTAACTAAAAGAGATATACAAAGGCTGCAGACAACTCAAAGCAGCATGGAGAGGTGCATACTTGGTGTAACCAGGAGAGATAAGAAGAGGAACTCGTGGATCCGAAAAATGACAAGAGTGGAAGACATCATGATCAGAGTTAAATCCCTGAAATGGCAATGGGCTAGACATACTGCCAGAAGGACAGATCATCGATGGACAGCCAAAATTTTAGATTGGATTCCAAGGGACAGGAAAAGACCCAGAAGAAGACCACATGGGAGATGGGTGGATGAAAATCGAAAGTATGCAGGGGTGACATGGAGGAGACTGGCACAAGACGACCGTTGTGGAGGAAACTTGGAGAGACCTTCGTCCAGCAGTGGATTGATAATGGTTGACAATGATGATGATGATGATCATCATCACCCCATCAGAGCTACAGAGTTTAGAGTTTTTTTCAGCGTCCATTGTACGTAGCCAAGGTCAGCATCAGATGGCAGCCTAGTCCGGTCCTCCGGGGATTCTTAGCACCCTCTGCCTTCATGTCGCACTGGCCGCTGCCTTGGCCAGGTACATTCCAGCTGCCGGAGACTGAGGGCCAAGATTTAAGTTGTGGAATCATTTTGGAGGGGTTTGGCCATAACTCACCACGCTGGCCAAGCGGGTTGGTGAGTGTGGTGATGATGATATCATCATCATCATCATTGTCAACCATTATCAATCCACTGCTGGACGAAGGTCTCCCCAAGTTTCCTCCACAACGGTCTGTCTTGTGCCAGTCTCCTCCATGTCACCCCTGCATACTTTCGAATTTCATCCACCCATCTCCCATGTGGTCTTCTTCTGGGTCTTTTCCTGTCCCTCGGAATCCAATTTAAAATTTCGGCTGTCCATCGATGATCTGTCCTTCTGGCAATATGTCCAGCCCATTGCCATTTCAGGGATTTAACTCTGATCATGATGTCTTCCACTCTTGTCATTTTTCGGATCCACGAGTTCCTCTTCTTATCTCTCCTGGTTACACGAAGCATGCACCTCTCCATGCTTCTTTGAGTTGTCTGCAGCCTTTGTATATCTCTTTTAGTTAAGGTCCACGTCTCTGCACCATACGTAAGCACTGCAAGGATGCATTGATCAAACACTTTTCTTTTAAGACATAATGGCATATTGCTCTTGAAAATTATGCTGTTTCTTCCAAAAGCTCTCCAGGCAAGTTTTGTACGCCGATTAATTTCTTCATCAATGTGACCCTCACTTGATATCTGCTGTCCAAGATAAACGTATGTGTCTGTTATCTCCAGCTTTTCTCCATCAATCGATAAATCTTCATTTCTTGTAAAAGCATTGAACATCACTTTTGTCTTCTGAAAGTTCATTTTTAATCCCACTTCTTTACTCTTGTCAGCAAGTTCCTGGATCATACTCTGCAGCTCTGATGGGGTAGTTGCAAAAATGACTATGTCATCAGCAAAACGAAGGTGGGTTAGATAATCTCCATTAATCTTTATCCCTTTGTTTTCCCAGCTCAGCGACTGAAAAACACCCTCCAATGTGGCATTAAAGAGCTTCGGAGATATGGTGTCACCTTGTCTCACTCCCTTTCCAATTTTTATGTGTGTTGTATTTTCAAACAGCCGAATCTTTGCACTTGCATTTTCATAGATGTTATTAATAATATTAATGTATGCATCTTCAATACCGCAGGTTTTCAGAGCCATTGTAACTGCTGATGGTTTCACTGAATCAAAGGCTTTTTCATAATCGATAAAAGCCATGCATAATGGAAGTTCATATTCCCTCGCTCTTTCAATTAGTTCTCTCAGTACGTGGATATGATCTATTGTGCTGTAGCCACTCCTGAATCCAGCTTGTTCTCTCGGTTGAGCCATGTCCAGTGTTACCTTCAAGCGGTGTGAAAGAACTTTAGTGAAGATTTTATAAACTACTGATAGGAGGCTGATAGGTCTGTAGTTTCCGAGATCCTCAATGTCACCTTTCTTATGTAGCAGGATCATTGTAGCGGTGTTCCAATCCTCAGGAATCTTTCCTTCATTAAGGCATCGAGTGAAAATTTGGGCGAGTACTGTTTCAATTTCTCCACTTGCTTCTTGTATGATGTCTACAGTAATTCCATCTTCTCCTGGAGCTTTCCCCGCTTCATGTTCTTGATTGCATGTGCAACTTCTGCTGGAAGGACTGGAGGAACTCTGGTACTGGTATCTTTCATGTCTGGAGTGCATGTATCATCCCTTTCATATAATTTGGAGTAGAAATCTTTCACTCTTGTCAAAATTTCGCCTCTATTTCTTGTTACAGAACCATCTTCTTTTCTCAGTGCCATAATCTGTTTTCTTCCCTTACTGAGATGTCCCTTTGCTATCTTTACGCTTTGGTTGTTTTCAATTGCTTTCCTCACTAGTTCACAGTTGAATTTTCTTACGTCTTCAGTGATACTTTTTCTTACTGTCTTGCATAGCTCTATATATTCCACTTTGGAAGTCACATCTTCTTTAATTGTCCTCATCTCTCTTCTTTTTTGCATCAACATTTTCGTTTTTCCTGATAATTTGTTTACATGCAACTTGTTCTTAGACCCAGCTAATTTTGTTGCTGTTTCCATAAGAGCTTTGGTTACTTTTCTGTTAACTTCAGAGATGTCCACTTCTTCCGATGTTAGGCCTTCTAAAGCAGAGAACCTGTTCTTCAGTTCCAACTTGAAGGTATTATGGTGTTTTTTAAGGTTGGTTATGTCAATAGATTTTGTTTGTCTTATGAGCTTGCCACGTTCAAGTTTGGTGTTGAGGTGCATCTTACATCTCACCAATCTATGGTCACTACCTGTGTTGAACTTGTTTAGCACACTGCAGTCTTCTATGACGAATTTTTTGTTACACATAATAAAATCAATTTCACTTGTCGTCCCATTTGGATGTCTCCATGTCCATTTCCTGTGTGGCTTTTTCTTGAAGAAGGAGTTCAAGATGAAAAACCCTTCTGCCTCTGCAAACTCAACGAGAGTATTTCCACGCTGGTTTCTGTTGCCGTGACCGAATTTACCTACTGAAGTTTCATTCTGTTGCCGTTGCCCTATTTTTGCATTGAAATCTCCCATAATTATTTTCAAGTGCTGCTTACCTTTATTATTTAGATGACAAATTTCTTCATAAAATTCTTCAATTTCTTCTTCAGGATGACTTGTGGTGGGTGCATAAGTTTGAATAATCTGAGCCTGGTATCTTTTCGAGAGTTGGATAACAAGTCGTGCAGCTCTGTCAGAGGAACTTTCAACTTCTACAACTTTATCCTTCAGTTTCTTGTTTATTATAAATCCAACACCACTAGTTCTGCCAGTATCTGTCCCACGATAGTAGAAGAGATGTCCACTTTTCAGTTCGATGAGATCTTCTCCTTTTCTCCTTACCTCACTTAGCCCCACGATGTCCCACTTGATCCTTTGTAGTTCCTCTTCCAATTCAAGAAGCCTTGAATCAGAAGATAGGGAGCGTCCGTTGTACGTAGCCAAGGTCAGCATCAGATGGCAGCCTAGTCCGGTCCTCCGGGGATTCTTAGCACCCTCTGCCTTCATGTCGCACTGGCCGCTGCCTTGGCCAGGTACATTCCAGCTGCCGGAGACTGAGGGCCAAGATTTAAGTTGTGGAGTCATTTTGGAGGTTTGGCCATAACTCACCACGCTGGCCAAGCGGGTTGGTGAGTGTGGGATAGAATTTCCTCTAATCCCGATGGTATAGTTATACCGCTATTGGCGGTCGTCAGAGCCCCTTTAGTGGGAACAGGATGTACCACGAGAAGGCGGGGTTGACATTTATCAAGGAGAGGCTGTGATGTTACGCATCACCTGACCTTACATCCCGATGATGATATATATATATATATATACACACACACACAGTGCGTCAAAGAAGATGGTCACGGTTATAAACCGTGACCATCTGCTTTCTGCCAAAAGTACTGCGCAGTTGTTTAAAGTAACTCAAACGAAACTGCGGTTCATTAGAGAAGTAAAAGTTTTTTCATGCTGAATTATTAAGATGGAACAAAGGGTTGTTATTAAATTTAACGCAAAACTTGGTAAAAGTGCCTCGGAAACGTACCAAATGATGAAACAAGTTTACGGTGAGTTTTGTTTAAGTAGATCAAATGTTTTCCTGTGGCGCAAACGTTTTTGGACGGAAGAGAGAAGATAAGCATACCGGAAGACCAAGTTCATCTAGTACACCTGAGATTATTGAAATAGTGCGTGATATCGTGGCAAAAAATCGATGTGCATCACTAAGAATGATGGAAGAGTCTTTAAGCATCAACAAAGAAACTATTCGAACCATCCTTCATGAAGATTTGGGCAAAACAAAAGTCTGTGCTTAATTTGTTCCACACACGTTAACCAATGAACAAAAAATCAAGGAGAAGTGCACATTGCAGAGACATCATTTCAGACGCTGAAAATGATCCAAACTTCTTAAAATCGATTGTTACAGGTGATGAAACATGGTGTTTTCAATATGATCCTAAAACAAAACGACAAAGTGCGGAATGGAAGTAAAAAAAAACCCTCCACAAACCAAAAAATCAAGAAACGTTCCATCGAAAATCAAAGTAATCCTCATTAAAATCAAAGCAATGCTCATTAAATTCTTCGATAGTAAGGGCATTATCCACAAAGAATTTGTTCCAAGTGGACAAACAATTACTGGTGAGTTTTATTGAAATGTTTTGAGGCGTTTGATGGGCAAAATTCGTCGCATTCGTCCAGAATATCGAGATGAAAACAGTTGGTGTTTGTTCACGATAATGCACCCAGTCACACCTCACTTCTTGTTCGTAGATTTTTGGCGAAAAATAACGTCTGTGTTGAATCATCCACCGTATTCGCCTGATTCAGCACCCTGCGACTTTTCTTTGTTCCCAAAACTTAAAATGACGTTAAAACGGTGTCTTTTTATGATATTTCGACCATGCAAACAGCTTCGACGCGTGCTTTGGAGGCAATACCGCAAAGTGAACTGGAACAGGCATTCGAATCATTATTAAATCGCTGTAACACGTGTATTGAAGCCGGAGGTACTTATTTTGAATAACAAACCAAGACAAATTATAATTTCTTGTTTCTATTTCATTTTACAGACCCAGTCTTAAAAATTATTTGACGCACTGTGTATATATTATAGCAGTTAAATCCAAAGGGCGAGGTCCAAGGTGAAAATCTTCCAAATACGAGGCGACAGTAAATAAATAAATACATCGCTCTTTCTACGTTCTAGAAACACAGCAAACGAAAAATTGTTTTTCAGCCGCCGCTGTGGAATTGAACCACAGAGCTCTCGATATCTAGCAGAGTACGTTACATTTACACCACGGTGGCCAACAATCCACGGTGCTATGTGTATTTTTAAGTCAGCTTCTGACTTCCTAAATCCGTAGAAGCTGACTTAAAAATACACATAGCACCATGGATTGTTGGCCACCATGGTGTAAATGTAACGCCCTCGGCTAGATATCGAGAGTTCTGTGGCACAATTCCACAGCGGCGGCTGAAAAACAATTTTTTGGTTGCTGTGTGTATCTGGAACGTGGAAAGAGCGATGTATATATTTATTTACTGTCGCCATGTAGTTGGAGGATTTTCACCTTATTTAACGATATAAGGTAAAAAAAAAAGGTTCTCTATCTGAGAAACAGCTGGACACATAGTAGCTAATACAGAAACAAATATATCCTCTGTAATTGATAACGGAAAATCATCCTAATAAAAAGAAAAACACTATTGTGGACGTTACGCGAATATTTGCGTTAAGCTGCTGCTTTGGTCAAGTGGGCTGAGGCGCAACCATCTAGTTATCGTCGATTGACCTGTGTTGGAGTTCCGGAAGGCGCAAGAAGAGCTGTAGTTTTGTCATACAGCAATAGGTCTGGCTCTTCTCTTTTATCAATAGCTCTACATTTGTTTCCAGTGCCTTTAGTGCTTATGATGAATCACTAAATCGAATTTTTTTTTCAGTTGAATAACAAATTAGTTTGTGTCTAACGAGTGTTATAGAAGCCTACTCCGAAACAAAAGTAGTAACAATTAGACGTTCCATAGGAGGGCAGAAGAGAAACGAATTTTCTGTCTGGATTCTCGGAAGGCGGTGCGGCACAACGGCGACTTGTTGCTATGAGCTATTTCTGTAGCTTCGTTCATTCAGTTTCCATTATGGTACTTTGAGCTAAATAAGATTTTGCTGTATATGTGCAGCTTGATTTTTTGCATGCACATTTTGATGGAAGCTTGTCTCCATTCGTTAAACAAAAGCGTACATTTACGAACTCTAAGGAAGTGTGTTGTGTCCACCAAAGTTTATTTAAAATTTCGAGGAAATGTGAGACCTTTTCTTCTGAGCTGAGACTATCTAGCAAAAATGGTTTGTGGAATGTATGTTATAGGCCTACAACACAAATTCAGTGTCGCAATAGCTATAATGATCTGTTCGTTATAGTAAGGGGTAAATTCATTATGAAGACACAGCAGCGTAATTGTTTGAGAGTTCTGCATAATGAGGATTGGCAGGAGGTTCTTCTGACGCTCCCGACTAACTTAGGCAAACGGTCTCTAGTTTAAGGATTACCAAGCCCGACTTGCATTCCGTCAGCAAGAACATTTCTTACGATTTACAGAAGGTTTGGAATAACATCTCAAATGCCAATGGAATTTTAGTGATATTTACATTGGGCCAGTTTACGGATTAAGTAAGTCTAACACAGAGAAAGATTAGCTGAAAGTTGCAGCTACAAATATTACGTGGTACTGAGATATCCAATTTATCTAGGAAAAGGCGGTGTATGATTGCGGGTAACTGAGGTGAAAGAATTTTTGAAACAAATTAATCCAAGATTTTTGTGATTGTCAGATCTTTCAACCTCATACAAACTGAAAGTAGGTACTTCCACCTCTTCCTACTGTATTAATAGCTCAATTGATAAAAACTGGAAATCGCCACGACCATTATTTATTCTTTAACAAACACATCTGCTTCGCTCACTTAAGGAGCATTCAATTAAAAATGTGCTAAGTTTTGCCAGTTCTTTACAGTATTTCATCGCACTTCTATTCCTAGTTTTCATAATTTTGCAGATATTTGTCCCACGGAGTGATTAGATGATGAATGCCCTTCCTATAGATGGCGTCTGTTCTGTGACCGTTTTATTTACCTCATCGCCCAAGGCAAAGCAGCGATCCTTTAGTGCCTTCTTTTGCCAACGAAAGATGTGAAAACTGTTCTGATAACTGTCGTGGAATTCAAATGTTGCAGTGCGTGCGATCCTTACGTGTTGATAGCACGTGCCATTAAACCAGCTGGTAAAAGTGGGTCTGTTTTCTTGCGGAGTTTTACCGTGGCAAGCCAACTCAACAAGCCCACACATTCCCTTTGCTGTCTTATTAAAACAGATAATACTCTGGCAATTGTTATAATGTAAGGTCAGGCTGGCTACAGCAGGTTTATAGCTACTAATATTTAGAATAACTATATCCCGTGTAAACCTGCCTTCGTGCTAACCACGAATTAACATGATTAGCACCCGGATATGAACCCAAACCGGTTGTGTGGAATCTAGGGGCCCGCTATGGATCCAGTTTTTCTTGACATCATGAGACTACGTTTTCCTTTGGGCCGACGTAGTCTCAACCTCTAAAGACGGGCGTTGCGATTCATATGCGGTTACCTACGGGTATCGTAGGACCTACATGTGCCGCAATATTTTATGATCGTCATTAGGACATAAAGAATTTTGTGTCTAAAATACATAAAATAAATAACAATTATTTCTTATTCCTTCCGTTCTGATGGATAATACTGAAGAGGTCACTCCAACAAACTTAAACTAGATTGTAGTTGCACTGTACTACTCGTGGAATATCTATTGAATCGGCATAGGAAAAGAATCTTTTGTTGTATGAACGCTTTATTTCACTGTCAAACATATGCTAAACCTGTACTCCATAAGTTTAATACATACACTTAAACGACACACTGATTCAACTTTTGGAAAATTAACATAAGGAAAATTTATTGTAATTTTTCGTCCAATCAAAAAGTTCCGAGACTAGGCCGATATACCCCAAAGTACTTACGTTACTTAAGTCTGGCTATGATTTCCCTCAAAGTAGTCTCCTTGGGCAGCGATACACCGCTGCCAGGAATTTTGCCAGTGTTGGAACGCTCTCTGGAAGTCCTGTTCGCGAATCCTGTCGAGCACCGTCTGCAATTCGCGCTGGATCTCATCCACGGTTTCAAAACGGCGACCCTTGAGCTTCATCTTCGGGAACAGAAAGAAGTCTCAGGGGGCCAAATCCGGCGGGTGAGGAAGAGTAGTCATGCTGTTGCAGCTGCAAAACTGGCGTGTTGCTAACGCTCTGTGAGCTGCTGCATTGTCGTGATGGAGCAGGAAATCGCCCCTGCGCCACATTTCACGTCGTTTGCGGCGAATGTCCTCACTAAGACGCCGCAGAACATCGCAGTAAAAAATGGGCGATGACGGTCTGGCTCTGGAGGACGAATTTCACGGTGCACAAACCAAAAAATGTCGCACAACACCATGAGCATGCTTTTGGTTGCGCTCCGGACCTGTCGGGGCTTCTTCGGTCGTGGAGATGCTGAGCTTTTCTACTGCGACGACTGTTGTTTGGTCTCCGGGTCGTAACCGTAGAACCAAGTCTCGTTCCCAGTGATGACCCGCGACAGGAACGTTGGTTCATTCTCCACCTGCTGACGAAGATTTTGACAGGGGTCGACACGGAGCGCCTTCTATTCGGGGTTCGGAATCTTTGGCACAAACCTTGTAGCAATGCGGTGCATGTTCAAAACCGACGTCACAATTTCTTGCATTGTTTCGTATGACACATTGACGATGGTAGCAACGTCTTAAATAGTTCTCCGACGATCCTCTTGCACCCGTTCCCTAATTTTGTCCACATTTTCGGGTGTTTTGCTCGCAGACGGTCGCTTCGACCTCTCGTCGTCTTCCAGTGCAGTTCTACCGCTCTTCAAGCCCGAGTGCCACTCAAAACACCTCGCACGACTCATTTCTTCATTGCCATAAGCCTGCCGCAACATGTCATGCGTCTCCGTTCCTGATTTGCCGAGTTTGACGCAATATTTGATGTTTGCTCGCTGCTCTGGTTTGAAGTTCATACCGAAACAGCAGCTGTGTTCTGCACGTGGTCACCAAATATCGTGTAGCACAGCTCCCGATGTTCACAGAACGACGCCACTCGGCACAAGGACTCATGAAGGTCATTGCCATCGACCGCCGCTTGCGCATCCGCGTACTGCCATCTGTTGGCGCACTACGTACGTAGACTCGGAACTTTTTGATCGCA
The DNA here is from genome assembly GCA_039090855.1 of Macrothele yani. Classification (NCBI taxonomy): domain Eukaryota; kingdom Metazoa; phylum Arthropoda; class Arachnida; order Araneae; family Macrothelidae; genus Macrothele; species Macrothele yani. The sequence goes on from CM077007.1 coordinate 5,394,081, forward strand.
CTACTTACTTATCCAGGACCTTCTAAGTTACTTAAGTCAAGCTTAATTCACACACACACACACACACACACACACACACACACACACAAAGTTGTTTATTTCGTAGAACAATTCTGATTATTAATTTGCATGGTATATTACATTGTGTTTCTTATTGTGCTTGTCTGTATTCAGGAGTCTAGTTCTCCCTTCCTATCCCTTTGCATTCTTTCTACTAATTTCATCCTACTGCTAATAATACACCTGAGTAATGTCTAATAGTTACTGTTCAATTATGACCATCGGTTAAGTTAGAAATTAAACATCTTATCCTACTTTAACCGTTCGCTACCTGTCCTAACTTCCTATTCGACTAGTGAGATAGACACTTTGCTAGTGATTAAAAAAAACAACTTTAAATTAAATATTTCCTTTCGCAACTTCGAGGAAAATTAAAGTGGCAAATCAGCTTTTACCTTTACTTCCATCAGCGTCCCTCCTTCGAGTGTCTCTAACCACTTTAGCGGAGTTGAATAAACACAAATTTCTTTAGTCATCACAGTTCGTAATGTATATGGTCCCTTATGCATTGGATCCACTAATCTCCCTTAGCTCTTTCGGATGCTTGTACTAAATACTCCTCGTCCTACGAATTGTGCTATGGATAGGTCCTCCAAACGGTGTTCTCTCTCCGTGATTTTTAAGGGTCCCGGAATGCAGGTTCTTCGGGTACTTTGCTTCGCTTTGATTAAGACATGGGTTGGTGCTTCGGTTTCCGCACTATGTCCGCATGGAACGCTTATATCATGTTTGTTGCAGCGGAACTACTTCGTAGTTCGGGTCACATTGTTTGCGGACTAATTAAAATTTACCTAAATTATTTTTTTTTACTTAATTTAAATTAATTTTCCTTTGCTCCTTTCCTGCCTCATAAACTCTCTTTTCCACACGGAAGCAGAAAACCCAGGTGGTCAAAACGGTTTGTCGGACACCCGTGGAGAATGACCAAGGAATTCACCTTCTTTTCACTCTTGTGAGAAAAAGCACGGCATTCACAAAATTTAAGAAATGTCCCCAGTGCTAGCGTTGCTGGTGGGACAATACATCCCGGTATTTCAGGAGTGCAGAGGCAAGGATCCGAAACGCGGTCAGATGAATAGGCGAGTTGCGGTTTACGACTTCTCCTTGATGAAGGAGGCACAAGCGAAAGTCGTAAAGTACATCGCGGTGTCACAGAAAAGTCGTAACTCTGGCAGCGGAAAGCCCCTTTAAATTCTTCGCTATTCATCTGAGCGTTAAAATAGGCCCTATTGAATTCGCAAAAGGCATCACCTGCAAAACAGGCCAGCTGCCGCGAAAAGGTAGCCAACTGATCCAGAGGCCCAACCAATAGCCTCTAAGCTCGAGCACTGGTCGGCTCAGCTGACCAATCCGGACCCCAAGCGAAGAGTTCGTAGAAGGCTGTAGGCACGCCCCTATCACGTGAAAAATTAAAGGGACGGAAATATATACACAGAGGTTGAGAAAAAGAGAGATATAGTCACAGGAGATGAGAATATGAGATAAGATAGAGGAGAATAATTTCGTATCGGAGATTCGTATAGTCGGAGGGCAAGTTTTAGAGATTCGAGAATGAGAGGAGAGAGAGAAAGATTAGTAGAGAGGGATAGCTAGATCCCGAGTCAACATCCATGCAAGTTTTCATCTACCAGCGTGGGGCTTCAACGAGCGACCACCAAATCCTGAAGGAAGGTAAGATGACGTTAATTTCCCCAATTCCAGTTCCCATGTTAACTAAATATATACATATGCATGGTCGCTATGCCTCCTCGAAATAGAGGGAGTTAATTTAAAGTTTAGCTCAAGGGTGTGACAGGCGTACGCACCAGTTGACCAGTACACATGGCTAATTCCAATATCTTTTAATTTAACGTAACTTTTATTTGGCCTCCACGATTGTATGAAAGAATGCCCACGGAAAAAACGCCCACTTCTCGAAAATAGGAAAAAACGCCCACGGAAAAATCGCCCACAGACAAAATGCCCACGGGAAAAATATGTGATCGACTGATAAATTTATATGTCTGTTATAAACTGTGTTCGGACAACTAGTCACAGACTGCTGGCCAAAAAACCGTTAGGGGTCATATAAAAATTGTGGTTTCTAGGCCACCTCACCTACATAACGCGAATATGGGAATGACGGAATGAAAACTTTTAGAAGGGCCTAAACGTTAGTCCTAATATTATTTTCTGCCTGAGTAATACCGCAATATTAATAATTTATGCGTAAAATATTTTCTGCAAACCTTAAAAATACGAGAGGAAAGTTCAGATTGCACTGATGAACTGTAGAGGTTGTATGGTGTTGGCCTGAAAGCAGTGGTAGTCTTATGCAACATTTATTTAAAAACATACTAATGATTCACCGTTGTCTTCAAGCCAACTGCCATATATCAATACCTCTGTAGTTCTGACATCTGTTTGTTATATTTGCGAACAACATGCACTTTGGATCAACAACTCCTCGCGACTTAAACACCCAAAATGAACTGCGATTCTCACAGCAGAAGTTGTGTATGTATTTTGTAGGGACCAAAAAATTAAAAATGTGGTGCCATTTTGTGTTGTCATGTGGCGGGTACGTAGAACTGGACACATTGCAATTTCAGTGCCATAAAATTGTTCTGCATAAACAAATTTCGTGTGGCTATATTCCCCACTACTTCAGCAACTATTGTTCATAATTTTTTTTAATATTTCATTTTCAGTAAGAAATTTAGACATTTCCATGATTTTCGGAGCTAAGACTAAGTGGAGAATTGGCCACAAAAATTTTAAGGGGCCGTTTAAAAATTGCGTTCTGGGCTGCTCCGTGGCTACGTCTCCCCGAGATTGGTTATATGACATACATAAAATGTCCGTAATTTCGTATTTTCTTATTTACGGTATTTTTCTAGAAACTACAACTAAACAAATTCTCTGCGAGTATGTGCAAACCCAGGAAACGGGGAGGGGAAGGAGGGGGGGGTGTGCTTAAAACCTAAAATATAAAGTATTTCTGGTCCGATCGGGAGATTTCCAGCGTTTACAAGCTACAACACGTCGAATTATCTGAGGGTATCTGCTGCCTCAGGAAACTAGTCGGGGGTGGGGTGGGGGTGGGGGAATACCAAAATCGTAAAATATCAAGAATTCGACAAATTTTCTTAGCGCATGTCCACTCTCTGGAAACCTGTCGGTGAGGTGGGGGGTGGGGTGTAATACCAAAAGTGTAAAATATGAACGATTTCTCGTCCGATCGGGAGATTCTCAGAAATTAGCAGCTACAACTCGACACATTATCTGAAGGCATGTGAATGATGAAAATCTCCGGGTCGGAAGAGAAAGGAACCAAAAAATTAGGGACAAAATTCTTCATATTCTACACTTTTGGAATTAACCCCTCCCCCCGACAGGTTTGCTCAGTATGTTCATGCCGGGAGATAATGTCTCCAGTTGTAGTTTGTAAATGCTGAAAATCTCCCGATCGGACAAGAAATTCTATATATTTCACAAATATCATATTCATATACCCCCCCCCCCCCCCCGGGTTTGCTGAGTAGGCACGCGCGCTCAGGTAATTTGCAGACTTGTAGTTTGAAAACCCTTAAATCTTTTGCTGAGTTGTAGATCATAAACATTTGTTATAAAGAATTACATTTATCGCAATTAAGAAAAGACGAAATCACGGAAACTTTATATGACTCAGATTACCAACCTCTGGGAGGGGAAGGGGGGGGAATTCTTGTTCTGGGCGCAAGAAGTAACTTGATACTGCGGCAAGTTTCGAAGCAACCGATAAATTTAGATGACATATATGGTTTGTTTCTTGGGGTGGGTGGGGTCTTGTCGCTTTGTGAGCTCTGTTGAATTATCTATCTCGCACCTGCGGAGCTGGACAACAAACGACTGTGACGAAAAGCAGATGGCTCTCTCTACCCGCTGTAGAAAAGAGAGAGAGAGAAGGAACGGCCTTGTTCGGTGACTGATTTCATACAATCAGTTCGGTGGTCAGCAAGAAGGATCTGTACACCCATACATATAGAATATATATTTTTCAATAGTTGCTACATTTTTAATTTGACTGATAAACAGTCACTCGTGGATAATGCGGAGTTGCGGTCAGTATATGCTTGTTCACCAGCTGCTGTATTCTGATTTTTTCCAATTAATGTAATTCTTTATAACAAATGTTTATGATCTACATCTCAGCAAAAGATTTAAGGGTTTTCAGACTACAAGTCTGCAAATTATCTGAGCGCATGTGCTGCCTCAGGAAACCTGTCGGAGGGAGGGGTGGGGGGGTTTAATACTAAAAGTGAAAAATATGAAGAGTTTCTAATCCGATCGGGAGATTATCAGCATTTACAAGCTACAACTCGACAGATTATTTGAGGACATGTGCCTACTCAGCAAACCTGCCGGGGGGGGGGGGGGTGTAATACCAAAAGTGTAAAATATGAAGTATTTCTCTTCCGACCCGGAGAGTTTCATCATTCACATGCCTTCAGATAATGTGTCGAGTTGTAGCTGCTAATTGCTGAGAATCTCCCGATCGGACGAAATTGTTCATATTCTACACTTTTGGTATTACCCCCCCCCTCGCCGACAGGTTTCCAGAGAGCGGACATGCGCTAAGAAAATTTGTCGAGTTGCAGTTTGTAAATGCTGAAGATCTCCCGATCGGAAGAGAAATTCTTGATATTTTACGATTTTGGTATTCCCCTCCCCGACTAGTTTCCTGAGGCAGAAGATACCCTCAGATAATTCGACGAGTTGTAGCTTGTAAACGCTGGAAATCTCCCGATCGGACCAGAAATTCTTTATATTTTAGGTTTTAAGCACCCACCCCTCTCTCCCGACAAGTTTCCTGGGTTTGCACATACTCGCAGAGAATTTGTTTAGTTGTAGTTTCTAGAAAAATATCGTAAATAAGAAAATACGAAATTACGGACATTTTATGTGTGTCAGATAACCAATCTCGGGGAAACGTAGCCACGGAGCAGCCCAGAACGCAATTTTTATACGGCCACTTAAAACAGTTCATCAGTGCAATCCGAACTTTCCTCTCGTATTTGTAAGGTTTGCAGAAAATATTTTACACATCAAATTATTAATATTGCGGTATTACTCAGGCAGAAAATAATATTAGAACTAACGTTTAGGCCCTTCTAAAAGTTTTCATTCAGTCATTCCCATATTCGCGTTATGTAGGTGAGGTGGCCAAGAAACCGCAATTTTTATATGACCCCTAATGCTTTTTTGGCCAGCAGTCTGTGACCAGTTGTCCGAACACTGTTTATAACAGACATATAAACTTATCAGTCGATCACATATTTTTCCGGTGAGCATTATGTCTGTGGGCGATTTTTCCGTGGGCGTTTTTTCCTATTTTCGAAAAGTGGGCGTTTTTTCCGTGGGCAATTTTTCCGTGGGCGTTTTTTCCGTGGGCATTCTTTCCTCATACCGCCTCCACCTAGAGGATGTAATTGCTTATATATACTTTTTTTCTATTAATAAACATTGTTAATTACTTAACCTGGTGTAGATAACTTCTCTAGGGTGTATATTTCTCTAAATTCACAATTTGCGGCATATGTGTTTTTTACGAATACCTCGTAACGAGCCTATATGAAACACAACGCGACGTCCGTAAACTTTGAGATTGGGTTCCTTACATTTACGGGAACGCAACCTCACTGTTTATCCAATTAGACGAGTATTAAGTATTCCGCGACCACCGAACTACCGGGGCCGCGGTAATATGTTTCTCGGGTGTTCATAACGAGTTTCTCGACTGCAGCCAACTCTAAAAACATGACGTTTGTCCGGGATAAGACTCCCTCTCGGGAGGTCAAGACGACCGACCCGTCTAACTTACAGTAAATGCTTCATTTAAAAAAAAAAAAAATTGTGAGAGAGTTCCAGATGACCTGCTCCTTCCAAAAAAATCTTTAATGCCTAAAGATTTCGGGTTGTCACTCCCGACCTCACTTTGATTATCCAAATTGTCCAATGTCTAAGTATTCCTTTCTTTACCTCTGCACAACAAACTGAGGGCACCCCTGAACATTAATTAATAAGTCTGTACATTTCCCTCTGGTTACCAGGGTGGTTACTTAATTTCAGTTCGTTAGAGGGGAGTGAGACTCTCACTCTTATTCGCACATCTCTAACATAGCTTAAAACGGGTACTGCCTTCCTACTTTATGATACCTGGTCATCTGCAGTGGTTGCCACATTAATTTTTCTCTTCAAGTTGGCCCATTTCGACTGTCAACATAACTTCGTGCATTGTTAAGGAATCGCTGTGTCGGGCAATAAAACCTATTCAGTATTATTTTATGTCTCTCCTATGACAAAACTCTACCCGTGTAATGCCTTGTCTCCGTTCTCTTCGTTCATCCAATAAAGTAATTTCCGAATTTTTATGCAATTGCCTAACTTTCGCCAGGTTACATTTATTGCATCCCTGCCTATGTACACCGTCATTTCGTTATCTTTCTATTCTTCCTCGTTATGTGGGCTACGGAGGATGTGGTTACATGATGTCGCTGCACTGACCTACGTGAGCTCCTCTCTCTCTCTCTCTCTCTCTCTCTCTCTCTCTCTCTAGTCTCTGTTCTCCAATGGGGGAAGGCACGGTAGATCTGTAGTCCAGTTTTTGGCTTTCTCCCCTCCCTTTTCTGAAAGGCGCTGAGCGTTTCTTCTAAACAGCAAGACTGAGTATCTGCCGACTCTCATTTTACCACCTGAAGCTAAAATTCCCTTTACTGGTGGGGAAGCCCCCCGATGCTTCGTTACCACGCCCTTTAGAATATAAATAAATTTTAATTTTTAAAGGTTACCCTTAAATCGTTCCAACTTTTTCTCACTATCTTTACGCTCTCAGTTATTAATCTAGGGCGTTTTTTTCCGCATACTATATCTACTATTAATTCTATTAATCCTTTCTCCGGTTTCTATAAGCTTATATATTTAAATATAGCAGTGGGACAACCTCACACTCATGAGCGTTGTAACAGTTAAATTGTCGCAGACTGTACACGGTCTACCAGAAGATTCCAAAGTAGTCTGTTCTTCTGAAGAGATTGGAAAGACAAAGTTCACACTAACAAACTGCGTTTTTTTACAAATATTAAATCAGAGGAAGAATCAAATTTGCGGACGCCGGAGCAGTCAAATACACAATGAGCTGGTACTAAAATTTTTTTCCTGAAAAAGCAATTATTGGCCAGATGGTTTTTGAAGTGTGTAATAGACTCTTTTTAACTAAAAGTAAAATTATTTGGCTTCAGTTTGTTTTTATCTCGGCTACCTTCATATATATATTTTTTTCGTTCCACCTCTTTCTTATTATCGCTAACCTCAGCGGATACCCATTACGGCGATGTTTTAGCGTGTATTTACTAAGACGCATTTACGGCATATAGGTCGAGACCAAATATTTAAACTCAGCTGAAAGTCATGTTTTCCTGACCTTCAGACTCTAAAACCGCACTGTATCCGATAATCGCAGCACGTATCTGTTACGTAAGAGGTCTGGGCAAGCTGCATACTTCTCATGAGTGTCAGACTGTCCCCGATGATCGAGAGAAGAGCAATTCGTCTGCCAACATCGCCTCCGGTGGAACTCCTTCCCCCACATATTTGCTTCCCTCCAAACCCCCATCTCTGTAATCTGATCCTAAAGAAGCGGCTTCATGGGGAAATAGGGGAAAGGCGCTCTGGTTTTTCAACAAGAAAAGAAGTGGCCACTGATAGAAGCGGACAATCATTCGGAACGAGCAAAAATTCTCAAAGTACACTACTTTGGATATTTATGAAAACATTTTCTTAAAACGAACACACCGCAGCTTTGAGCTTTGCTCTCAATTTCGGAAAAGGTGTGCTGCATTCTACATAACATTTCGGGTTTCTTTCAACTATGTCCAACTCGTCAGCTGCTATCACTAAATCAGTGTCGTCGATTAATACTGCATTTTTCTTATCACGTGACGAGGCATTTGCTTCTCAGTAGTTTTATAGCAGACTTCAAAATTTTGAAGAACAAGCTGTGAAGTACAAAACGAGGGTTGTTTGTGTTGTAAGGTGCGAATCTGCCGCCCCGGTGGCGCAGTGGTCAAGCACTGGCTTCCGATCATTCGTCAGAGATGGATCCGGGTTCGAATCCCGGTTAAGCATAGGTGCTGTGATTATCTTACGGCACTGGCTCTTTCCCTTCGAATCCCGGTTAAGCATAGATGCTGTGATTATCTTACGGCACTGGCTCTCTCCCTTCCCCGGAACCAGTGGCCCTAAATTAGAGACGGACGACCGCTTATTGCCCATTGCGCTGCTTACGGTAGTCGCTAAACCCCAAAACAAATAAGCAAACATATAGTTTTCAAAATTGAAGAGGAACTCTATAAATAGAATAGCATTAACTTCCATGCATCCACGTATTGGGGCTTTCTGAATAAAAGGAACTCTAGAAAATGGTTTAGTGTTGACTTCCACGTATATAGGATTTTCGAATAAGAGGAACTCAGAAAAATGAAATGGTGTTGACTTTCATGTATCCACGTACTGGGGTTTTATGAGTAAGATGTTCTGCTTAAAAAAGAAATTACCTTATACCTGAAATAAACAAACATCGCTCTTTCCACGTTTTAGCGACACACAGCAACCGAAAAATTGTTATTCGGCTACTGCTGAGGAATCGAATCCCAGATCTCTCGATATCCACGGAGGATTTTCACTTTGGATCTCGCCCTTTGGATGCCGTTAATGCCCACCAGATGGAGACCTCAGTAGCTGAGCTCATCTTACGGATTTATGATGTCAGAAACTGACAGAAAAACACACATAGGCTAACGCGCTCGACTGGATATCGAGAGATATTGAGAGATCTGGGATTAGATTTCCCAGCAATGGCCGAATAACAAATTTTCGGTTGCTGTGTGTTGCTAAAACGTGGAAAGAGCGATGTCTTTGCTTATTCACTGACGCCACGTATTTGGAAGATTTTCACTTGTACCTGAAATGTTTGTAACGTGAATCGCAGAACATTAAAACGGTATGGCGAAAAAAAAAAATCAATTCATATACTGAAAAAAAAAAAAAAACCTGCCGTAAATGCTAAAACTTCAGCTTCGAAATATCATGCACAATTTTCTAGGTATCCATTCTGTACTTAGAAATACGCTGAGTGTCCATTTGTTTATGAACTTACTGAAGCACCGGGGAATATTAAAACGCTTAAGAAACATTGATCCAGACTAAATACGTACAACACTAAAATTTAACATTTACTAAACATTCCTTAAAAATGTAGTAACTTAATTTTACTGGTACTATATATCACTCCTCTGAGTATCTCAGATTATGTTCTTAAATTCGAGTAAAGTGAAAACAACGACATGTACTAAAGCAGAAGAGAAAGCGTGCTTACAGACATTCGAACTCAAGGAAAAATCTCTATCCTCCGGTGGAAATGGTTTCAAATGCTTTATTTCCGACATTCTCACATCATAAATAACAAATGACATATTTTTCTGAGCTCTGTAATCGGTTATGTCAAGCTCAGCTTGAGTTCAATGTATACTTTCACTCAGAAATATTTACTTGAAAATTTTGGCTCAATGGCTCTCAATGGCTCCCATGTTGGCTGTAGAGTGGCAGGGACAAAACTAATCGATTACATGACTGACTGTCAGTAAAGACGTCAACGCATAATATAACTTAACTCTATCACTGAGTATTTCTTTCCATTCGAACATGAAGGATATCTAGCAAAATGTCATTGTATAGAAATGCCGATATTTAAAAGAATCTGTGTATCACTTCAACATCGAACTTTGTTGACGAAGTTAAAAGTAAAGTTTTCGATTAGTAGTCAGTACTTCTAGGTGTTTCGCATTGAGACACGAGAGAACTAGTTCATGTTTGTTCCCTGTGTTCCATCTTTGAACAGTGAGCTGACGTATGCGATTATGTTACCAATTGCAGAGTAAAAAAAAGAACAAAATACTTGTAGGAAATAAGATTAACTCCAATTTAACAATTCTGACACTCATTTCGAAGGTTGGTATTTCTTTCTGTCCTTACATTTCAAATCTATCTCTGGGACTTAAAGTAGTTACAAAACAAATATGTTAAAATCAATTAATCTTCAGTGTACGAGTGTCAGGCGAAATACAGCAGCCCTATGTCAAACGCAAGGGTTTCGTTCTTGAAAATCCTCGAGTCTGCAAATCAATGGTTACTGTACTTCAGTCGCATCACATGGGGCAAAATTGGATTGGGGAGCTGAATTCGTAACTCAGCATATTTAAATTTTCCGAACATCTTGTTTTATCGACACTAAAGTAGAACGATAACATTTCAGTAAAGAAAAAGACTGCATATGTTAGCATTGATACGATGTAAAAAGTATTTAAATGGGTTTCTTGAAATGTTTTACTTTATCTCTGTGATGACACCCACGTTCGTACGTTATAGGCTATAGGATATGAAATACCTTGAATTGCTATTTGGGACTCATCTTGATATAATTTTTTCCCCTTTAAATTTCCGAACTAACCTATGGTTTTTGTTTTAAATCAGATAACTTTATTCAGTTGTATTTTTAGCACGTCTTTTGTAAAAAAAAGATCGTGCTTATGTTACCGGTTTGTCCGTTCCTCCGTCTGTCGGTACCCACGATATCTCTGCAACGATTTGTCGGATTTGAAAAATTCTTTTTGCATTGAGAAGCTTGAAATGTGAATGATGATCCTTCATTTTTTTTTTACGATGTACAATTTTGCCGCTAGAGGGCGTAAATGCAGATGTCGAATTCAAAAATACGTTTTATTTCACATATTTGCTTTTAAACATCCAATTGAAAAAATTCTTTTATCTTTCGATTCCATTTATGTCGAACAGTATTTTAGATGTAGTTACTTTTTCAAATTACGCATAGATTTTCCGCTAGGAGGCGTAAAAGTAAATTGCATTTTTTCCGATAACTCTTCTTGAAATTTTTTTTTCAGCGGATACATCTCCTGATGGAAAATCTTTTGTATATAATTTCTAATTTTTGGTAAAGAATACTTTGGCCACCAGGGGGCGTAAGTGTTAATTTTTTGCTTCTGATGTATTTGCCATAAAATCCGAGCTTCTAAACTATCGATTGAAAAAATTCTTTCGTGGACTGATGCCACTCACATCGATAAGCCTTTTCGGAATATTTCTTCCTAAAATATTCCGGTTTCTCCGCCAGGGGACGTAGACGTATATCTTATTTTTGTCAATATCTCTACTTCTAGGAGTCAGATTTGAAAAATTACTTCTTGTTGGATAGTGTTTCCAGTGTGACATGCGTTTCATATAATTTCAAAATTTTCAAGTAATTCAGACTTTCCGCTAGGGGGCGTACAGGTAAATTGCGTTTCTCCCTATATCTCTTCTTCTAAATCTCCGATTTGAAAAATTCTTTCTGCACCGGATACAGCTCCTGATGGGAGATCGTTTGCACATAATTTCTAATTTTTGTAAAAAAATGGTTTAGCCACCAGGGGGCGTAAATCTTAATTTCCGCTTCTGATGTATCAGCAGCAAAATATGAGCGCCGCCCCGGTGGCGCAGTGGTCTAAGGCGTTGGCCTCTGATCATTCGTCCGTAAGGGGTCCGGATTCGAATCCCGGTCAGGCATGGATGTTGTGTTTGTCTTACGGCACTGGCTCTCTCCCTTCCCTGGAACCAGTGACCCTAAATTAGGGACGGGCGACTGCTTATAGCCCATTGAGTTGCTCACAGTGGTCGTTAAACATCCAATTAAAAAAAAAAAAAATATGAGCTTCTAAATTCTCGATTGAAGAAAAAGTCGTTTGTTGCCGATACTACTCATGTCGACAAACCTTTTAGGAACATTTTCTTCTTGAAATAATGCATGGTTTCTACGCCAGGGACGCAGATGTATATCTTATTTTTGTCAATATCTCTACTTCTAGGAGTCCGATTTGAAAAATTCCTTTGTTGGATAGTGTTTCCGATGCGAAATGTTTTTCCTATAAATTCAAAATTTTCAAGTAAATCATAGACTTTCCGCTAGGGGGCACAGAGGTAAATTGCGTTTTCTGCGTTATTTCTGCTCCTAAAACTCTGATTTAAAAAATTCTTCCTGTATCGCATACAAAACCTGATGGACATTTTTTCACATAATTTCTAATGTTTGGTAAAGAATGATTTGGCCACCAGAGGTCATAAGTGTTAATTTCTGCTTCTGATGTATTTGTAGCAAAATCTGGGCTCCTGAAAACTCGACTAAATTTTTTTTTTCTTGGACCGATACCGCTCATATGGATAAACCTTTTGAGAATGCTTTCTTCCTAAAATAATGCATGGTTTTCCCACCAGGGGACGTAAAGTCACATCTGATTTAAGTCTATATCTGTTTCTAAGAGGTCGTAAGCTCACGATTCCGTTTAAAGCAATATCTGAGGGATTTAAAACCAGATTGAAAAACTTTTCTTCCGTCAGATACTATTATTTTCCATACCGGTTCCACTGACTTTGAATAGCTTTGATAAATTTAATTTGCGTCAGGACGGATTCAAAAGACGTACTTATTACACCCGAAAACTCGGTGTCATCTTTCTTGTTTCATTTTTAGTGTTGTTTTGATGATACCGAGATGGATTAGCAATCCAAGAATTTCTTTAAAACAAATCTTAGAGTGCAGTCCAGAAAGTTTTTCGAAGTATTCTCGAATAAAGATCCAATTAGGATTAGCAAAATCTAGAAAAAGGAACATCTCGCGGTCTTTATACTTGTCATCTTAACACAACATTTTTTTGCAAACTGAATATCTCATTTTGCGTTTAACATTATATTGTTTTGCAACTGGACGTCTCGTGGCTTTTATGTTTTGCGTTTCAGACCCTTGAACAAAATCATTTATAACGCAAAATACATCTAATGAAGAAGCGAGCTCTTTAACGCATAGACGAAAATATTTAACCCAGTTGGAATTCATTTAACAGTTTTGAGAAAGAAAAGACTTCTGGTGTAATGGATTAATACTAATAATATGTGCATTTAAACACTGATTTATCCTGATAATTCTGCCCGTACAATAAGGTGATAACAATAGGTGTCGCAGTTCCGTCAAAAGAAATCCACACTTGACTACACTGAGTGATTCAATTTTCTTCTCCACTGTTATCACTCATTATAAATGTGTGATGTTTATCTGTTCATTTTGTCTATTTCATCTGGACTTTACTTTCGTACCATCTGTCGGTTGTTCTCGTAGCATTAGAACTCCTTTGGTGTTAAGCCTCGGATAACTAGTACATAAAAACCTTAATTACACACTGAGCTAGATTTGGCAATCCAACGGCAAGAAACGTCTTTGAAACAACTTGCAAGAAAACTGTGTTTATTGTAGCAACTGTAAAGCACTTCAGATTAACAACGCATCAAAAACTATCTCATCAGCACTTCAGATATAGACGAGTCCACCGATATCACATCAGCATAATTCACAATATGGAGTCTCTATCAACTTACAGTAGGAGTTCGACGTATTTACATCTAATTTACCAACTACAACAAATTGCTGTAGTAATCTGCCCACATCACACCACATTTTCTACTGCTTGCTCCATACGTTTTGTTGGAGCGGCGGCCCGTCCGAACTGAGATTTTTTATTTCACACAAATATTTTCAGTTTGTTATGTAGACTCCATTCATTTGAGTAAAGGTTTATCTAAACACTACCAACAGGTTTGTGAAAGGCAAACTGGTGTTTTTATTGATCTCCTAAGCAATCTTTTGAAAATGCAGTTCTTGGTATAACCAAAGTAAAAAAAAAAAAAAATCTGTTTTGAACCTGGGGCCTCTAGTTATACAATTTATTATTTCAAGGAATTCGTTAAGTACATGCGCGAACTGAGAAGATATAAGGAAATAATGTTCCGTTACTTATTATAAGTGTTCTTTTCTATTTATTTCCGTTTTGACGGTGCAATGTGGTCAGTTTAACCTCGCCGGGCATTCTTTTGCCCTAAGGTTCCTCACAAACTGGTGATGACGGAATGAATGCACCTAAAAGCGAATTCGTATATATCTTTTGATTCAATGTTAATACAGACATTTAACGTGGACTGGGAACATCAAACAAAGATCTTCGCTCTTTCCACGTTTATAAGTGAGTCACGGAAAAATTCTCATTGGCCGCCACCGGGAGTCGAACCCAGGGTCTTCCAGTTACGCGCCGGATATGCTTGGTGTAGCGGAAGCATATCCGGCGCGTAACTGGAAGACCCTGGGTTCGACTCCCGGTGGCGGCCAATGAGAATTTTTCCGTGACTCATAAACGTGGGCCGCCCCGGTGGCGCAGTGGTCTAACGATGGCCTCTGATCATTCGTCCGAAAGGGGTCCGGGTTCGAATCCCGTGAGGCATGGATGTTGTGTTTGTCTTACGGCACTGGTTCTCTCCCTTCCCTGGAACCAGTGACTCTAAATTAGGGACGAGCGACTGCTTATAACCCATTGAGTTGCTCACGGTGGTCGTTAAACCTCCAATCAAAAAAAAAAAAAAACGTGGAAAGAGCGAAGATCTTTGTTTGATGATTCAATGTTATATATAAAACACAAAGCGTCTGTTTGTCTGAAGCATCAGAAACTCTCGAACGCCGAACTGTGACATCGTGAAATTTGCATAGCTTATTAATACTGGAATTTTTAGGTCAACGCAACTATTTTAAGATCTCTAAGTTGTTCCGTTCGCGAGTTGTAAATTAATTAATAAGCTAATCAATAAAGTCAGCGTCGATTTGCTACGTCATAGTTATCTGTTCCAAATCTTAAAGCACGGGACTGCTGCATTCATCGCCGCTGCACATCCACAGGTGTTTCTATTCTTTGAGAACTGTGCATAAAAATGCAAAAAAGAACTTTGCGAAATTTTAACGAAACGGGTTGAAATTTTTTATCAACACCATGAATTGGTAATAAGAGGAGTCCCTCAAAATTGCAAAACTTTTTAAAATAGGCATGAAATTTTTAATTTATCGGTAAACAGAAATATATACGCAGAAACGGTTAATAAAGTTTTGACCACTAATTTAAAAAGTTATTTACCAATTCGGGCGAAATTTGGAGGTCATGTTCCTAGTTCATTAAAATTTCAGCCAGTTTCATAAAATATTCGCAAAGATCCCAGAGATTTGCACCTCAAAGACGTCTGAAATTGAAAGCACGTGATGCATTTGATCGTCGATAACAAATTGTTAACTAATTTGGTTCAGTCAGTATTCCAATGCCGTGTCTCCTGGACGCGTGCTAAATAATTCGTAACGCTTTTGGTCCCTTTGATTCTACAGCTATGTATGTTGGAATGTCAACATCAAAGGATCCAACAAAATTATATATTGTCACCGATGAAGGAGAAACCAAAAATGTTGTGTACGGCCAAGTGCTGAAATAATCACACTATGAATAAATAATTTGTAATGACCGAATTTGTGAAATCAGTTTTTTTCTTTCTTGCAAGCATACTTTTCCCCCAATTTTTTCAGTGACATATAAGGGGATATGAAATTAATAAGCCTAAGTCCCGGGCAAAACCGGGTAGTAAAGCTAGTTTTTTATTTTATTTATTTTTTCTTTTATTTTTTATAAGAGTGAACATTAAGCAGAAAGTAATGGCATCCCATTCCTTTGTTATAAACACTTCCTAAGCTCGCCATTTGGCTCTCTCTATCTGCTAGAGAGATGCATTACAATGCTCATCTCGGCCAACTTTATAGCTCACATATCTAAATGAGTGCGTTATCGTTTCTGTCTGAATTTGACCCACACGTGGCCTCCCAACACTTTGATTCCTTCGGAGTATTTGAATTTCTCTATGGTTCAAAGGGAACGACTTCAAATTGAATTTGTATAAAATCTTTGTTACTAACCTGAAAATTCTGACTTAAATCAAACACTTAATGAAATTAAAACTCACAATAAACTTGTAATGTTTTTTTGAAAAATCATTCTAACAATTATATAGCTCATTATCATTTCAGCACATACATCACTAACCCTGACCACAAGACTGCTGCTACAAAAAACATTTATTTAATAACGGTTGAAACGCTTCAAGAGAATGTGCTCAAAATTTACATAGAGAAAGAAACTGAAAATGAAAGTTAGATTATAGTTCATAAATGGATCAAAGATAAAAATGTATTTACTCTCCTGAACGTGTAACTTAAATTAATTTTTTTCAAAGAAAGCACAATGCGTAAGCGCATTAAATTCTGAGTCTATGAACTCATTGAAATGATTAATATGTAAAATTTGTATGCGTGTTAACACAAGCTGCGTGTCACCTGCAAATCTACGTGTGTATATAAGCCTTTCTACTATACCTTCTAAAACTTAAATCATGCGTCTAACTGAACTCTTATAGTTTTTTTAAATATAAATTCATGTGCCGTTGTGATTCATTTCCGGAAGATAATGCAGTGTTATTTCTTTCAGCGCGATTTTACTATACTATGCAAAGGTAAAACTTAAAACCTATTTTCTTCGACCAGAATTACAACGAATTTTATCTTATGCTTGATTTTGCCATGTTCCTGAAGACAAATAATAGTGTTTTACGCTTTGTTTGAAAAGAAAAAGCCCTGTTTAGAAAACTATACTTTTTCACACCTTTTGTAGAAATCATTACTCTTATGGAAAACGCGTGATAAATTATGCATGTAATTTTTATTCCTAAAACATCCACAAAGAGATCTATTCTAATAAATAGAAAAACGTGATACGTCCGTATTCGAAGGTTTTTGAATTCAAGGCCTAGTGAATTTACAGAGTTCGCTGCAGAGAACTTTCTCATCCTAATTTCACCTCTAGTTTTATAGTGGAAAATTTTTCATGATATGAAATTACTGAGTGCCCAGCGTGAAAGATATTGTGTTGCACGCCTTGACATCAATGAGTGTTTCTGCAGTAGAGCTTAGCCTAACTCTAAATATAAAAATATACACCAAAGTAGAGCGCCTATAAAATGAAAAAAAAAAAACACTTTTAAACGTACTCTTTGTCTTATACCTTTATTATGGCTACTTTAATAAACTGGTTGATTATACTGAAGCTGACAGAGCATGCTTCCATGATTCATGAAAACTGATGTGATGAGCACAACAGCTGCGAAGGTTCACCCCCTTAATACAATCATCTCAGGGCTCCTGATGATCATCTCGCAAATGTGTTGCATCTTGGAGAGCGTCAAAGTATTCTTTTGGATATAATGTTAAATATTCTCTTTCTGTAGTGAATAAATTCGGGTTATCAGACAAAAGAAAAATGGCTTGCCACCGCGAATTCCTTTTTTTATTACGTGCAAAGGGTTTCAAACTTCTGAGAAATTCGCTTTTTTCTGGTAACACAAGAATGGCTTAAGCGAAACAACGTGATGCAACTTTCGAAAATTTCAAAGCATTAATTATATTCAGCAATTCTTTTTTATTCATAGCATTTTTAAGTATAAGGGTTGTCCGAATGAAACATAGACTAGCTGTTGGAGTTGTGTACTTTCTTACAGCATAAGAATATGTACATAGGGTAATGATCTACATAACATACGGGTGCTGATAGCGCTAGAAATAGGCACCCCTAACATTTAGGCAGGTGCCCAGTCGGTCGATAAGTTTTTGGACTTATGGACCGACGGGGCACCTGCCTAAATGTTCGGAACCCACTGCGCTCACACTTTCGAATACTCCAGTTCTTGGTGCAGGATTGTGTCACTGGAGCTCCTGCTGATGCCTCTTGCAGCTGCTAAGTCGCTGTTATTCTGCGGTTAACGTTCACAAATTCGTCTTCTGCAGCGATTGTGTCCGGTGTGATGGCGGCGTGTGATTGGTCAGGTCTTAGCAGATCCATAGTGCTCTCACGTGCACCCTTCTATTCCAAGACTGTACTGCGTGAAAGGCACGCACTCCAGTAAATAACTTGCATCCGTCGTAAGACTTCTGTTTATTTGCTTCTCTTTTGTCAAAAATCGGATCACGGCTCCCTGTGTCTGCTTGGAGGTATCCATGAGATAGGTCGTTTACGTTTCTTTGTTATTACTCACATCCAACGTCATCAACTAAATGCTTTGCACGCTGCACTTTTTTTATGTTTGGTTACTGCAGCGCCACCATCGCTTCGGCGGATACTGCACGCCACCCGTCTACCCCAGTCTATGTTTTATTTAGACGCCTCATATATTTTCATTCACACTGTAAACTCTGGTATCGCTTGATTCGTTTTGCACCAAAATTTTGCTTTGTTGATACGAGGTAGCCAATAGAAATGCAAGTTTTTGCTGTTGGTTGAGAGGTGTTCTTGAAAATGGAGTTTGCAGAGTCGTCCCTGTGGCGTAGGTGTTCTAAACGTTGGCTTCTGATCGTTCGTCTGAGATGGCTCCAGGTTCGAATCTAAGTGAGACATGAATGTTATTTGTCTTATGGCACTGGCTGTCTCCCTTCCCTGGAACAAGTGACACTCAATTAGGGACGGGCGACTGCTTATAGCCATTGAGTTGCTCACAGTGGTTGTAAACCTCAAATAAAAAAAACACCCAACAAAGACAGAAACAGCTTGCAGAATGATCTGTGTACCGGGCTTTTAGTTGCACACTTTCTCTCTTATGTGTAAGAACCATAGTCGTAACCACTGGGGAGGAAGGGGAGTCGGGGTCAGGACCCCCCAGTTTTTCAGAGTCGGGGATCCCCAATGTAAAGGAACCCTTCAAATTTTTCGGGGAATGTAATGATACAACGCACACTTTTTTATGTGAACCAACTAAATTTAATAATATAAGATTGTAACTTTTCGTAGAATGCAAACACGTGTATAACGTGTACTTAATAAAACAGCGATATCGATTCCTAATAAGCAAAGTTAGCTCTACAACTTTGTAATTTACATTTCTGCCCTACCTATCATAGTTTTAGAGTTGTGTTCGCTAGTTCCACAGTTCAACAGAGGCGCCTATGTTGTTCCCGTTAGATCGCGCCTCGGCCTCGGAAACTGATTTGCTCCTCTGTGTGTGTCGAGGGAGTGGGTCACAAACTCTATCTTATTCAATATGTATATAATATTGTATATCATTGTCAATCATTATCAATCCACTGCTGGACGAAGGTCTCCCCAAGTTTCTTCCACAACGGTCTGTCTTGTGCCAGTCTCCTCCATGTTACTCCCGCATACTTTCAAATTTCATCCGCCTATCTCCCATGGGGTCTTCTTCTGGATCTTTTCCTGTTTCTTGGAATCCAATCTAAAATTTCGACTGTCCATCGATGGTCTGTCCTTCCGGCAATATGTCTAGCCCGTTGCCATTTCAGGGATTTTACTTTGATCCACGAGTTCCTCTTCTTATCTCTCCTGGTTACACAAATCATGCATCTCTCCATGCTTCTTTTAGTTGTCTGCAGTCTTTGTATGTCTCTTTTAGTTAAGGTCCACGTTTCTGCACTATACGTAAGCACTAGAAGGATGCGTTGATCGAACACTTTTCTTTTAAGATATAATGGCATACTGCTCTTGAAAATTATACTGTTTCTTCCAAACGCTCTCCAGGCAAGTTTTATACGCCGATTAATTTCTTCATCAATATTATATATATATCTATACATATAATGTGCATATGTGTGATCCGACCCCCCATATTTTGAAACATGGTTACGCCACTGTTAAGAACTGAGGTAAATGTATATACGAGCACACGAAACCGAAAACTTTGGCATCTTGAAGTATAGAGAAAATATTTGTTATATTGAAGTACGAGGCCTGATCAAAAAGTATCAAACCGCGTTTTTTTTTCTCGTGAACTAAAGAGTGCACAGAGCCCGATACTCAGTGGCGTGCGACCTTGGACTTTAGTGCGCATGCGTGAATGTTTGCCACGCTCTCCGCGGGCTCATTTGGTGCCCAGTGACGGTTTGGCGTTGTCAACTCCGTATCTGTTGCATTCTTGTCTTGTACCTCAATGACTGAGCGAGTTGAGCAGAGAATACGTATATGAATTTTGCGACAAAGTGTGTCGCACATCATCATCTGAAGCAATTCAAATGATTGGAAAGGCTTTTGGTGATAAAAATAAAGTGGTAACACAAATCAAGGACCGGTATTGGCGCTTCAAAGAAAGACTAACGTATGTTGAGAGCGGCGACCGTTCCTGAAGGTTTTTCACCAGCAGGAACCCCGAAATGATCGAAAAAGAACGTGCTGTAAATAAATTGTAAACAACGATTACTACCAGGATGTTCTCCGTCGCCTACAAGATGCCGTGAGGCAAAAGAGACCTGCACTGTGACAGCAAGCCAAGTGGTAGCTGTAACGAGATTCAGTGAGGCAAAAGAGACCTGCACTGTGACAGCAAGCCAAGTGGTAGCTGTAACGAGATTCAGGGAGGCAAAAGAGACCTGCACTGTGACAGCAAGCCAAGTGGTAGCTGTAACGAGATTCAGTGAGGCAAGAGACCTGCACTGTGACAGCAAGCCAAGTGGTAGCTGTAACGAGATTCAGGGAGGCAAAAGAGACCTGCACTGTGACAGCAAGCCAAGTGGTAGCTGTAACGAGATTCAGGGAGGCAAAAGAGACCTGCACTGTGACAGCAAGCCAAGTGGTAGCTGTAACGAGATTCAGTGAGGCAAAAGAGACCTGCACTGTGACAGCAAGCCAAGTGGTAGCTGTAACGAGATTCAGTGAGGCAAAAGAGACCTGCACTGTGACAGCAAGCCAAGTGGTAGCTGTAACGAGATTCAGGGAGGCAAAAGAGACCTGCACTGTGACAGCAAGCCAAGTGGTAGCTGTAACGAGATTCAGTGAGGCAAAAGAGACCTGCACTGTGACAGCAAGCCAAGTGGTAGCTGTAACGAGATTCAGTGAGGCAAAAGAGACCTGCACTGTGACAGCAAGCAGAGTGGTAGCTGCACCATGTTGATGCTCCCGTTCCTTAGACTTTCTTGGCCAAACACCTGATCTTTCTAGTGAGGCAAGCCCCATACTCTACAAACATGTCTTCTTGGATGTTCCCGAAGTTGAAAATGCCTAGGAATTGGAGAAGATTTGAAGACACAGAGGAGACGAAGCAGAACGCGATGCAGCGCTTATTGGCCATTCCTAAAAGTGACTATACTTCAAAAAGTATCCCTCAGACATGAATACAAAAATTCACGAATGCGCAATGAAGTGCAAGGTCTCGCGCCACTGAGTCTCCGTGCTATTTAGTTTAGGAGAAATAAATACTTTTTGTTGAGACCTTGCATTGCCATGATCCACATACGATGCAAAGTTGATCTTGAGAGTTTAAAAAGAAATGATGCGCTTTATCGAAGTGCGAATTTAGCAAAAAATGTTTAACACAAGGCAATCTTTCCTGCTTTCCTTTTTAAATTCTACTTTCGGTTCTCTGAAACACCCTTTTGTGTTGATATTGGAATGTATGTTGGAACTAAAGAATAAAAACAGGCTTATATTTAAGGTGTTCCAAAAAAGTGTAACCAACTTCCAAATGATAACTTTGGATACAAAGCTAATATCAACATTCTGTTTGTTGCAGCTGGTACGTAATACCCTCAAATTTTCTAGAAGTGTACCCAACGGATCCTGAGACGAAAGTACAGGTTATGGAGGGGTTTATAGGAAACCCGATCCGAAGCGAAGGTTCAGGGAAATTTCAGAATGAAATATGTTAGCAAACCGCTCACATGTAACAGCATTAGAAAGTGGCACAAGTCATTCAAGGAAACTGGTAGCGTCCTTACAAAGAAAAGCCCTGGACAACCAATCGCCGGTTCCAGAAAGTCAGACAAGCAGGACGACAGCTGTCCATCCCCAAGTCGTCAGTGCACAGAGTGTTACGTCAGAGATTAGAAATAACCAGTATAAACTCCAGATAACTCATCACATAACCCCAGACGATCATGTGAATCGTAAACAGGGCCGTGGGGGCCTAGTGGGCAACGTTCGTGACTGCCGCGGAAAGTACCTCAGGTTCGATCCCAGCAGGTACGAACGCTCGATCCACTAAATATCCGCACGTTAAGCCGTCGGACCCCGGGTACTGGCCTCCCGGTAATAAATGGTCATCATCCCCCTTTCTACTTCGTTTCCCTGTCACTTTCCCATCGGACACTCTAGCCCGAATCTCATAGCTTCCTATTTCTAAAGGGTTGTTTAAGACCTGGGGTCAGACACTCCCTTCCTAAAATCCTCTACAGATGATCATTTGAATCGTAAACAGTTTGCTGAAGAGATGTTGGGGAACATTGCAAGTACTGAATCTTTCCTGAGATAAATCTGTTTCTAGCATCTTCCATGTTTTTGGAAAGGTTAATAAACAGAATGAGATAATTTGGGGAACTGAACACCGGCATTGAACAATGGAACATGAATATGATAGCCCAAAAGTGAATGTTTGGTGTGGCATAATGGTTGACCGTGTTATTGGTCCCTTTTTCTTTCAGGAAGCGACGGTGAGAGCTGATAATTATCTGGACATGATTGAGCAGTTTGTGTATCCCTAGTTTGAAGAGCCTGCAACTCCCATCATTTTCTAACAAGACGGGGCGCCACCTCATTGGGCTTTGATTGTGATGCCTCTGAATATACCAAATTTCCCAATCGATGGATTGGGAGCGGTGGTGCCATTGCATGGCCCTTACGTTCGCCGGACTTAACACCCGTGACTTTTTTTTATGGGGATTCATCAAGGGTGAGGTTTACAGCACCTCTGTTGCAGACATTGCTGACCTAAAGAGGATTCCTCACTCACTGCAGAAAGTTAAGACTGACATTCTCGAACGAACTTGGTTGGAACTGGATTACCGTTTAGACATTGTTCGGGTGAAAAATGGTGCTCATGTCGAATATCTATAAAACTTCGAGATCTGTTCTGTCAATTAACACAAGTTGTGTATTGAGATGATTTATAGCAAAACTGCTATGATTATTTGAAATTGGTTGCACCTTTATGGGACACCCTGTACTTTAAACACAAAGTGAACATTTTCTCAAAGATTTTCCCTCTGGAAACGTTGCGCATGTGAGGACACATTTTCATTAACAAAAACTAATGTCCAAAATAATTTAATTGTTTGTGATTTATTACTTCTTCCTTGATTTCAACGTTCTGGTGCTGGAATTTATTTACCACAAGTTTTTTCTGAAAATGAAATGTTTAAATAATTGGGTTGGACAAAAAAATGAAGATTTTACGAGTTGCTGGTTCTATCCGATCGTCTATAAAAAGGATATTGTCACCCACACCTGGTGTATAACAAGTTTGAACGTGTATCTGGCAACACTTGGGGAGGAAGAAGTACTGAGGTAGGAGGGAGGCTGGGAGAGGGGGGGGGGCAAAACAGGGCAGCGAAACATTGAAATAAAGTTGACTTACATCCACCTCGTAAGGCTGCCAGGCGAGTCCCGTCTTCGCACTGAACAACTGTTAGCTGTCTGTGATTAGTTTTAATATAATGAAAGGTCGTTTTGTGGAAATCGCTTTACTAGGGTGTGTTAACTGTCCGAACAGTTTGGTATACACTGTCGTTACAAATCAGCTGCTGAGGAACATTAAAGACTTTGTAAGCATGCGTGCTACGCATACTTTGAAGTGAAAGTTGAAGACCAGGATAAATCATGGGCTTCATGTAAAGTTTGTGCTCTTTGTGTTGACCTGAGGCCCCCAGTGACGAAGCGAACCAAAAAATTACAGTAATGACTGTTACTTGCAACGACAAGAATACAGCAGTAAACGTAAATACGGCTTCCTTCGAAAGCTGAGTGGTCAGAGGTGTAGGATTTCGGCTAGTAGTCGGAGATAAACCCAGCTTTTGAATCCCGTTTGAGGCATTGGTGGTATGTGTCTTACGGCGCTATCTCTCCCTTCCATGGAAGCATTGGTTCTAAATTAGGGACGGACGACTGCTTGATATACCTTAGAGTTGCGCACGTAGTTATTAAACCCCGAAACAAAAAGGAGAAATGCTGCTGAATTTTGCCCAGAAATAAGCCACAAGAAACTAATAAATGGAAGTATAAAACAGAAGCTTTGAAGAGAAAAGAGAACTTAAATTCTAAAACTGAAAAGTAAGAACAAAAGATGGGTCTAATTGTTTCAAATGTGAGGGTGTACCTTCAACAACTGGAAACATTTTATTTTCTTCATTTAATCTATTAAATTACCTACTATTTAACGTATACGCTGTCCTAAGTGCTACACCATTAAAAAAACACATTGCGTCCTAGAACAAAACTAAAATCGTATTTACAATCAGGACTACAAATATGCGAAACTTCTGTTAGAACTACTGAAACAGCTTTTGCTATGTATAACATTTTGTAGACCTATGTAATAAACACACGCTTCGAATTTGGAATATCAATTTTAAGAGTAAGCTGTTGGGAAACAAATGTTTCGGAGCCTTTGATTTATATCTACAGCACTTCCAAGTCGTAGTATCAGGTTGAAGAATTCATGTATTGCGTGCAAGTGGAATGTAATTTATTCGGAAGCTTTCTCTCTACACAGAGGAAGTAAAATCAAACTTCTGATTTGTCACTTTGCTTTCAAAGTGCCTAGTGCTCTCGAATGTAAGTAATTTTTTAAAAGTATTTCCTTTCCCAAATATTGTTTAAAAAGTAAATGTGTGATTTACTCATGTGTTATGATTTGGCTTTCATATTCATATCCCTTTCTCCTGTGTGTGTGTGACATGGAAAAAGCTTGAAAAGTTTAACTGGGGCAGTGTATTTCAAGCATTTGTGGAATTTATTGTGAGCTTTCCTGAAATATTACCTGAATTCAAGAGACCTTTGATCTTCGTGAATGACTGTTCCACTTTGTATTTACACTGAACTTCAGCTTTACAAATTTTTCGAATGTTCCTCTGCAATTTTAAGTTTTGAACAGCATTTGTTTTCAGAGCTCTTTCATAATAAATAGCAATCCTACAAACTAACACCATTTCCTGGAACTTGCTGAGACATGGTATGGTTTCTCCAGTTCGTAAAGTTAAAAGTGGATAATGAATGTGCAATTTCGGAATTTCTCATTCTAATTTTGAAAAATTCTAACTTTTTGTGAGCGTCGACAAAAAGAGTTCCGGTAAATAAAAGAAGACAGTTCAATGTACTTCCATGTGGTTAAATTGCACTTCCGCAGATGACATCCGCATCCACTGGCAATTTTCTGCAGAGAAGAAAGCAGATCTCCTTCACAAGTTTCCCGAATTTCAGCGTAACTGCGACTGGTTTCCGTTTAAACAAAAGCCCCGACATCGGTCAATCACTATCCACCCTCCTACTGTCTTGTTTTGTTTTACCAGTGATGTGCGACTCTTCGAGAACTGGCAGATTTCTTCTGTTTTAACAATTGTAAATTCTGATTTGGCTGCTTGTTAGCTTGTTGACTTCCAATAAATATAATTGTGTTACATTATGACACAGGCCGAGATACTGTTCCCAGGCAGCAGTTCTTCCTTCCCCTTCCATGGGATTATTATGATGAAGTTGGCGGCATTTTGTGCCTATGAGATAACCCAAAGTTTTTGTAGATGCCGTTAAGAGAGTTTAAATAAAACTGGAAAGCTACGTGAGAATTTTGTTCAGTTTTAAGGGTAATACAAGTTACAGAACAGCTCATAAACTATTTAACGGTACCTCATTTTGGTTACTCTGATTAGTATTTGAAAAAATGTAGGAGGAAAAAGATGCATTTGTCCTTTCGCGAGGAGCAAGAGATGTGATCGTTAATAAGATAGAAATCGTTAATAATAAAAAGAACGAACTGAATCGCAATGAACTTGGAGCTGGCATTCAACAGGTGTGTGCTGTACCCAGGAACTTGAACTGTGCTCACGTGTAGCCTAGAGAAGTTTTCCGCTAAAACTGGAAACTTGTCAAGGCTTAAGGAACTTGTGCATTTAATGAAGTTTTACAGTCAAGGTTGATTTATATTTTTCATAAATCTGAAGTCCAGAAGTTTGACGCTTCTTAATATTACCTCTCAACAATCATCTGTCATTATTTCGAAGGTCAGTAGCTGTGCCTTTTCCTGTTTGTTATTGTACAAGCACCATTCAAATTGCACCTTTCAGTTAAATAGAAATTGTTTCTGAAACTATCTTTGGTTCTAAATACTTCAGGAAATGACAGGTGTGTTGACATCTTGTTTTTCTCCGAAGACTGATGCATATTTGAAGTTTCGTTTACTGATTATTCTGTTTTGCACGTAAAATGCGAAAAGTCCAAAACATTATCTGGAACAGGATGATTCACTCGGGACTGAACACTTATTTTTTTAATTAACTCACGACTGGAAAGACACATTTGAATGAAATTGATGTAAAACAATACCTTGACCCATGACAAAAAGGAATGTCTCATAGAAGATACTGGAAGTGCCCACTGTCAGCGTTCAGGCACATATTCACCCGACACTCCATATTGGAGAACGTGCGATGTAGCGTAGCGACGTCTATAGTTGCAATTTTAAGTGTGATGTTGTCTTCCAGTTCCTGAATCGACCTTAGCGTGTTGGCATAAACATTGCTTTTTGAAAGTCTCCAAAGAAAGAAATCTGGGGTGTCAAGTGCGAAACCTTGGCGGCCACAGGTCTTTGGAGATAATCCTGTCCTGATACTGTACGGCTTCAGCTTAATATTTGCCTGTTTGGCTGCTGTTTGACATGTGGAATACGATCGTCCAGTCTCTTGGGATAGCTGTAGAATAGATTTTCGTGGGGATGTCAAAAACCGATGCTTCACATACTCTATTGTGCCCTCCGCCATCTGGGGTCGTCCGCACGTGTGCTGATCCACCAAGCTTCCCGTTCGCCGCAGCGTCTTGGCCAATTTTGAAATGGTGACTCTGGTGAGTGGTTTCCACCCACTAAATTTCTTCAGAAACTCCTTCGGACATTGTTTGGTGGAACCGGTTACCCAGTACTGACGCCCAATGAACACGCGCTCTTCAATTGAGTGCATCATCTTCTTTCGACCTCCTCGCTCAAACTCTCTGCGGAGACGCGCTATTCCCCAACCAATACTAGACAGGTGGCGCGTCACTGCTGCGACACCTAGCTGCCGAGGAGACTTTATTAACAGGTAATACATGGAGACTGCTTCGCCAGGGATAAAGAACCTTTCCATTCGCGTTTCGCGCTCATCATATACTACCCATCTCGTATATTCCACATAAGTGATCAGTCGCGAGTGAATCGCCCTGTATAAACCGGAACTCTCGGAAGTGATTTATCCCGGAAGTGTACACTTAAAGAAAACCTAAAACGTTGGACGAACACTAAAACTCTAAATTCGAAGACATTTATGAGGATTGCAGAAGAATACCATAGAAATTGAGTTGTAAGTTGAATCTTGGTACAGTTCTGAAGTACAAATGACTGTTAGTTCTTTTGATTGATGGGCTGTTTTTTCAAAATTCGTCCAGCATAATCTTTCGACGTGAACACGATAAAATATCTGACGTTATACCACAGATCTTAACTATCAATGTGCATTGAAATCTTTGCCACCACGGAACGAGTTGAATGTCTGGCAATTTGCCATATTACACTTATGAAGTTCCTTCAATCTGTTGTATATGAGTATGCATCTGAACATATCAAAGGGGATACAACAGAACATGAAGAGCGTAAAGGAAAACTGATGCTTTGCTAAGCAAACGTGCTTAGCTTACTCTTTATAACTCAAGATAGAACGATAGAGTAGGCTACGAACGACTAAAAGGGGACAATTAACAGACTCTTCCTCAACAACGTTCTATCTTTCACGCCCCATAATGCGCGAGTCTCGGACAAAAAAAAAAAAAAAACTCTCTCATTTGAACTCATTAAAACATAAAAAGAATTCTCATCAAAAATAAGATCACTGTATTATGACCACCCTTATCAAAAGTGGGTGTGGCCCGTTAAACACGTGATTTCCGAGAGGGTGTGATTAATCGATTGACGTAGCACATATAAGGAATGAGTGGAGCATTAGGTAGAAAAATTCCGAGCGTGATGGGTAAACGGAATGATTTATCGAACTTTGAGAAGGCTCTGATTGTGGGAGCTCGGAGATCGGGTGTCTCGGTTTCCCAAACTGCTGAACTGGTGGGTTGTTTGCTAGCAGCCGTAATTAAAGTGTATCAAGACTGGCGTGAAAATGGTAAAACAACCGGAGGCTAAACTGCACAGGACCGCAAAAGTTTAATGTGAGGTGAACGCCGGATCCGACCATTCGTACAGGTGAACAGACGCTACACTATTCAACAGTTGAGTATCTAATACAACATAAGTCAACCCGGAACAGTCTCTCTCATGACCGCGCGTTGCACGCTGGCACGTATGGGTTATAACAGCAGACTATCCTGGCGACATCCTCTCCTAACTACGGTTCATCGGCGCAAAAGACTCTTCTGGAGCAAAGATCATGCAAGTTGGACGTCGGATGACTGAAAAAAGTATGCTAGTCTGACGAGTCTCGTTTCTTACTCCACACGGTGGATAGTGGTGACGTATTTGGTGCAAACAACATGAGGCAGTCGATCCATCCTGCATAGTCTCCACAATGCAAACCGGTTGAGGCAGTTGTATTGTGTGGAGCATGTTTACCTGGCAGACATGTGGACCCCTGGTGCATGTGAAACAACGCTGCGAGTGATGCACACTATGGTTAATTGCTTGCTGACACTGTACACTCAGCAATGTTACACTTTTTGCCGAATGGCAACGGTGTTTTCTAAGATGACAATGTGCCGAGCCACAGGTCCAGTGTTGTGCAGGAAAGGTTTGAGGAACAATTCAGACTTTCAACATATTGATTGGCATCCGAACTACTCCCCTGATATCAACCCCCATTGAGTACTTGTAAGACATTATGGAACGGCATACCAAGGGACCGGATACACCCATCACCTCCATACCTGCATTGAAGGCCGCATTCCACACAGTCTGGTTGGCCAATACCTCCGAACTGCTTCCAGCATCTTATTGAATCTATGCTGGATAGCCGTTGTACGGAAGGCGGACCAAGGAAGTATTAGGTAGTGGTCATAATTCTGTGATCACTCAATGTATATCTACTGTATATCGTTATGTTCAAATCAAAGGAATATATTACGTACTTAAGCCTAGCAAGTGACACAGCATCACGAAATATGTGAATATACGCAATATACACTCGTGAGCCATGACTTCATGATCACCTACCTAACATCCTGTTGGGTGTCCTTTTGCCCCAGTAACTGCTTGTACACGGCACACTATCGACTCTGCTAGACCGCAGAAGGTGTCTTCAAATTTTCTGTTCCTGACACCTTCAGCTGTGTTTTGTAAGAAATTTATTTGACGTCTAGGGGCGCACAATGAAATGCTTGGACATGACCATCGAACTATTTTTGCACAGTGCAGAACGGGTGACGTGGAGCGTTATATTTCTGAAGGGGTTCAGCGCCATCTGGATACATAGTCACCATATAAGGCAATACGTGGTCCGAAACAGTGCCTATATAGGATTTAGCGGTGAGAGTACGATTAACGAAGATAAGCTGCAATGATGTCCACGAGAAAAAAAATCTCCATACCACAATATAGCCGCCAGCTTACAGTTTGCATCGAATCGTGCAGCCTGGTTCCAGATGCTAACCAGCGCAACGTCGAAAATGGCCCAGTCCACCGGCATGTTGAAGCTCGAACCTGGACTCATTGGAGCAAGAAACAACTCTCTCTTTTTTTTTTTTTTTTAATTTTTTTTTTTTTTTTTTTTAAGTTGTCGAATGTCATGTCACAGTGCTTTCTTGGTTTCTGCAGAAAAACTGTCATTGGCGGTCAGTCAAGACTAGCACAAGAACGAGCAGCACACTCATTAGGCCCATCCTCAAGAATGTTCCGTAAATTATGGGCTCAGAAACTTGTACCTCTGCGCTCTGGTTGTAGTCTTCCGTTAATTGGGGATCACTAGACTTGAGGTTTTTCCGGACAGCAAGTGTCAACCGGTTGGCAACCAGTGATGGCTTCTTGCTAGCACGTTGGGTGAATGTGAGTCACTTTTCTGGTAATTCTTTCTACACCTTCTCTACAATAACCCTCGAACAGACAACAATGCTGACGGTTGCTTGAGATGCTAGCGGCAGCCTATCTCTCATCAGTAATTATTCTCCGTTCGAGCTCCAAGTTCTCTCTCGGCATTGAATGTTTTTCGCGCTGGTGAACTGGTACGATCTCACATTCAGATCAGATCATATGTAGGGGATCTTAGGAAGCGGGGGTCTGACCCCAGATCTTAACAACCCTTAGAAGTAGGAAGCTAGGAGATTTGGGCTAGAGTGCCAGATAGGAAAGTCACTCGGAAGCAAGGTAGCGGGCGTATGGGTGGAGAGATACGGCCTTATTTATAACCGGCGGGCCATCACCATTTTCATTGAATAACTTTGTGACTTCTCTTATGCGGTTAGCAAATGTTTCTCATCTGCCAAAATTGTCTGTGTCTTTCTTGTTCACACGCTCCATTTTGTACTGAGACCGTAATAAAGAAACACTGCTCTATACCCGTTCAGACATACAGAGCGATCAATAAGAGCTGAAATTGCACTCCCAAGCTCTTTTTATGAAGGGAGTTTTGTTTTTCTCATTCTTTATGGTTCTTTCCAGCGTTCATTCATTTAAAAATTCAGTGGTTTGTTTCGGCATCAGTCCTCAATTTTGAAATACTGTTTTCGTTGAGATCTCGTTGATAAAAGGCACCCTCTAGTATAAAACGGGAGTGATTTCTGCGTACCAAAACAGGGCTATTGACACTAAAGGTCCAGGAGAATTTTTCAATTACGCAACGTAATACGTTCTTTGAATCTCACAATAGTGGACTCTGTCCCTAAAATATTTCTGCGCCCTCACGTAAATTAAAATAATTTTCACTATTTCCCCATCGCGTGCAAATGGAAAAAGCAATTTAAAACCCTGATACAGGAAACATTTGTTTGAAGTTCTGGAACTCGATAGTTTCCGGCTATGGGATTTTACTTTAAGATGTGATGAGAATTACGAGATTTTAAAAACACGCCGCATAACTTGGGATACACACGTTTGTTAGTATGTAAATGACTTTCTTTCTTTACTACGCACAATTAGAAGATTCTTAAAATAAAAATAAAGAATTAGAATTGCGTTTCTTTGATATTCTGGCAAAATAATGGCTTCTTTGAGAGATGCATGTAAAGCCCAGAAACAGTGTTGAAGAAGTGACAGCTAGCCCGAAAGGTAAAATTTTGCGGACGTCATGAAACGAGGGTATCGCCGTTACCGTAGATGTTTCCCCACGATTGCTTAATATGTACTTCGTTTACTAGCATGACTAACTCTGAGTATTTTTGTAGTGAACAACAAACTACATCACGATTGGTTGTACGCACACAAAGGCAGCAACACCTTCAACGCAAAAGAGTTTCTGTTAACATTCAGCTTCGTGATATCGCGGTGAAATTAATCTTTGATCTATAAAAAACAAAACAAAAAAAAAACCTATTTTTTTCCATAGCACGATTGATTTTTGATCAGATTACGTAAGGAACACGTAAGGAATGACTTTCAAATGAGAAATTAGGAGTCAGAACGATTTTCGAAACCTTATACATAAACACGAGAAAGATTTTAAAATTATACACTCACACCCAGATCATTATGACCACCTATGTCTCCACCAGTGCACACGTCCCACAGTACGTACCAGAAGTGATGTCACAGAACATTGCGGTATACATGTATATTACGCACACGACACTAGCAGATCGTACTATTCCGCCATGGAGAAATCACAGGTTCAATCGCACGCAGGTACGAACGCTCGAACCACTAAATATCCGACGTGCGTCGTATGAGCACGTTAAGCCGTCGGAGCCGAATACAAAAACAAATTGGCGTACTGTTGCGCCAAATTGAGAAAATTCCTAACTCCATTATCGTTCAAATATTAGGCCTTTGCTTGTTCTAGTTTAACTGTGTGCCAAACAAACGTCTGCACGTGTCTGTCTCTGTTCATAAAGCTCGACCCGGTGGGAGACAGGCATTGCTTTCATTTTCATCAATTACAAGGAAACAACCCAGGCTCGAACCAGGACGGGTCCATGGGTAGAAGATTTAGTATTTTACTGTTGGATTAAAGGCAAAGCATTTCTGCTCATAAAATGCAGACTGACTTATAGTTTGATCAGTTACTACTTATATTAACTCCCTTTACTACTGTTTTAAATTATCAAATGAAAAATTTGATAATAAAAAGGAATTTTTCGTTTTCATTCGAAATTCATATATTTTATTTCATTTCATTTTTATTTATTGCATTTTAGTTGTTACAGACATGGTATTACATAATCATAAATATATAACACAAATAATATATTTTTGTAACAACAGGGAATGAGGAGGGAAAAGGCCTGATAGGCCTGACGTGCCCTCTTCTCCCAAAGCATCAAAATTTTCATGAAAATAAAAAAAAATAAAAAAAAACATAGAAAAGTTAAGGCCACAGAATATCTACAACAGCTAGGGTGGTACTATCAATTAATAAAAGTAATAATACATTATGAGCTTTTGGTCAGTAAGAAATGCCTGAGTTTTCCTTTAAATATATTAATATTATTAAGTGATGCAATATCAGTAGGAAATGTATTCCATAATGCCGGACCAGTATAATTAACAAATGATCTAAATCGTTCTGTTAGTGGAAACATGGGGATTAGTGTTGTTTCTTGTCTCGTGGAGTAATCATGACTGTGAGTACTTATTGTAATTAAATCTTGGTAGTAACCATTTTTAATTCTCAAAAACATTTGTTTACCTATACTATAGGTATGCAATTGCTGAATAGTTAGTATATAAAAATCATTTGGACTGAGTCTAGCCTGAAAGACTGTATTTGAAAATTGAGTATTTTGTAGTTTAAATTGTAAAAGTCTTATGAATCTATTTTGTAACGACTGAAGTTTTTTCATATTGTATAAGGTAGTTGATCCCCAAACAGATATACAATAGATTAGATGAGACTGAATTAAAGTGTAGTATAGTAAAATAATTAGTTTTGGGGTTAAATTGGCCACTGCACTACTAATAACCCCTATATTTCTTGAAATCTTATTAGAAAGGTAATCAACATGTGAATTCGATTTTAAATTGTGCTGAATAATGATACCAAGATAGTTATGACTTTGAACCACTTCTATAGATGATCCAAGTAAATTAATATTCTGAATTAAGGAGGTGGGGGTTGACGTATTTGAAAAAATAATTACTTTTGTTTTGTTAATATTAATAGCCAGATCATTTTTAGTTAACCAATTAGTGATAAATGTAAAACGGACTTGTAGTTGTCGCACAAATGTCTCAACATCATTTCCATGTATTAATATGGTTGCATCATCTGCATATAAAATAATATCTGAATTGTGTAAACAGGTACAGTAGTCATTAATATAAATATTAAATAATAATGGAGCAAGTACCGAGCCCTGAGGGACTCCTGAAATGACTGATTGTAAGTTAGATCTGGTACGTTCAATTTCTGTATATTGCTGGCGACCATGTTAGATAGTTTATAAATAGATTATGTAATGTATCCCGAGTACCAATTGCATACAATTTTGATAATAATGTTATGATTTAAAGTATCAAATGCTTTTGATAAATCACTGAAAAGTCCCAATGTAAATTTATTATTTATAAAATTAGATTGAATTTTATCTTTTAAGTGTAAAAGGGCGATTTCTGTTGAGGAATTTGGTAAAAAGCCAAATTGATTTTTGCGCAAAATTTTATATTTTTCAATATAAGCAAATAATCTGACAAATAGTAATTTTTCAAACATTTTAACGAATATGGATAATTTAGCCATAGGTCGATAGTTATTAATATGTCAGAGAACCCTTTTTAAAGACAGGGGTAATTTTTGTAATTTTTAACGAATCTGGGAAAATACCTGTAGCTAGAATGGAATCAAAAATGTATAATAGGGGAGTACCAATGTAAAAAGTTAGTTTTTAAAATTTTGGGAAGAATATCATCTGGACCTGGTTTTGTATTTATGCTAATATTCTTCAGTTGGTAGATATCAACTGCAGAATATTAACATAAAATATTAACATAAAAAATCTAAATGTCATTCCATTTAGATTTTTTAACTGAAATATAATCCCTATTTACCACGACAGCCTGTACCCCCTATTCCCAACCAGTTGAAACAGTGAACTCCAATTTTTCTGAAATGAAATTTCGTTGTCACTCAGATGGCTCTGTAGTCAGAGGCGCTGGTTTCGGAGCATTCATCCGACACGGGTCCGTGTTTGAGTCCTAGATGAGGCAATGGGTGGTGCATTTGTCTGTTTGCTCTGTCCCTTTCCTGGAACCAAGAGCTCTAAATTAAGGACGGGAAACTGACTGCTTGTAGCCCTAATAATGGTGGTCGTTAAACCTCGAAGTAGTTGCCGCCTCGGTGGCGCAGTGGTCTAAGCGATGGCCTCTGATCATTCGTCCGAACGGGGTCCGGGTTCGAATCCCGGTGAGGCATGGATGTTGTGTTTGTCTTACGGCACTGGTTCTCTCCCTTCCCTGGAACCAGTGACCCTAAATTAGGGACGGGCGACAGCTTATAGCCCATTGAGTTGCTCACGGTGGTCGTTAAACCTCCAATCAAAAAAAAAAAAAAAACCTTGAAAAAAGGAAAAAAAATCATTTATGCTCTGCGATCTGTTCTATTGCATTCTATTTCCCTTAAGGCGAAGAGGACTGACTAAGATAACAAGGGAAACACATGGAAGAGCATCACGATGTGCTGGCGTTGAATATAATAGAAGAAATCAATAACCCAGGCAATGAGTTTGTAAGTCTGAAAGAGGCCAGCTATGGGTCGGGTCGGGTTGGGTTTCCTAAATTAAGTATCTTGCAGATATCTAGTGCTGACTACAACTTTCATGGAAGTTCCGCAGGCTCTCTTGCTCTCAAGATTGTACGCCGATCAGCCATTACATTATAACCACCTCCAGCTTAGAGAAATCAGCGCGCCTGGAGGCAGAACGGTGGCGCAGGTGAAGTTCACAGAGCATTATATACACAACCCGAGGACCGGCTTTCGGTTAGTAGAGTGTTCGGAGTCAGAATAGGAAAAGTTGTCGTTTAATCGGAGTTTGATAAAGGACAAATTGTGATGACACGGCACCTCGGAACTACGACCTCAGAAACGGCGCGGCTTGTTGATTGTTCACGTGCCGCTGTAGTGAGTACGTATCAACAATGCTGCATAGATGGCCAAACGACGAACCGTCGTCCAGCTGTGTGTCGGTCGCAGCTCAATGATGCCAGATTGGAGCGGAAATTCGCGCATTGTTCAACGCGACAGCAGGGGGCCACAGTGCGACAAATCATCCGCAGCTAAAACAGTGGTAATCAGAGCAATGCGTCACAGCCTACAGTTGATCGCAGCCTTCTGCGCATGGGCCGACGTAGCCTAAAACCCAACCGGGTCCCCATGCTCACTGTACGTCATCTCCAACAACGCATGAAATGGACCCAAGATAATCGAGACTGGACCGTGGATGATTGGAAATAAGTGGCCTGGTCTGACGAAT
The DNA here is from genome assembly GCA_039090855.1 of Macrothele yani. Taxonomy (NCBI): domain Eukaryota; kingdom Metazoa; phylum Arthropoda; class Arachnida; order Araneae; family Macrothelidae; genus Macrothele; species Macrothele yani. The sequence goes on from CM077007.1 coordinate 5,429,738, forward strand.
CAAGATTCTTGGTACATCATGTAGACGGCCGAGCGCGGACGGGTACGCCGTTTACTAATGGAGGCTATGGCACCTGGATGCACTGTTGGGCGGAGACAGGCCGCCGGCGGCGGTGTTATTCTGTGGACGATGTTTTTTTTGGGACACTTTAAGCCCCATTATCCCAACAGTACAATCCATGAGAGCTGTCGGGTCTTTGAACATCGTTGCTGACCAAGTTCACCCGTTCATGGCAATTGTGTTCCCGGCTGGTGATGGCCATTACGAACAGGATAATGCGCCGTGCCACACTGCCAGAATCGCGAAGGAGTAGTTCGAGGAACATCCTGGTGACTTTCTGTTAATCTCTGGCCTCCAAATTCCCCTGACATGAACCCAATCAAACATGTTTGGTTCCACTTTGAAAAGCGGGTTCGCGCTAAATCACCACCACCCCGAAATGTATGGGAACTGAAGGACCTGCTGTTGACATTATGGTATCAGATATCCCAGGATACCTATTGCTACCTCATGAAATCGGTGCCTCGCCGAGTGGCCGATGTTTTGCGATCTAAAGGGAGTCCTACAGCTTATTGGGTAATGTAATGACTCATCAGTGTATTTTAGGGCAATCCTGGGCAGACGTGTTGTTCACGAGGTAATGTAGTTTCTCTCTATAGCTGTAAATTGTGTGAGGACGCGGTTTCTCAGGCTGAGTTTTGTTCAGTGTTTCTGAGCTCTTAGATATTGCTTCTCAGCAACTGTTAGATGGCTGTCTTCTCAAGTCTCATTTCCATATAACAAGGTAAGCATAGCCATCACCTCATCGAATTTAATTTGTGTTCCACTTCACGCTTTCTTCCTTATTGTGTCAATATTTGTCTAAATGTATCTAGCTGGGAAGTGGCATCGTTGCTTTTATCGTATGTGACATGCAGCCGAGGTCAAAGAAATGCGAGACCTATTCGATTGGTTCGTTGTCAATGGCGATTTTCGGTCGGATAGTGTATTGATCTTTGAACGCCTTTGTCTTAGTCTTCTCTGTAAAAGTTTTTAAATTACATCTCTTCCTCAGCTGTCTCGGTTTATATGTTGCAGTTTGAAGACGACCTTAAATCTCACAAAAGACAATCGGATCATCTGCGAATACACTGGTGTCCAAAAGTTAAGCATATTCAACGAAAAGTCTGAAATTACGTAAACGCCGAGGCACAATGAAATAGGCTGTTTACTATACACAGATATCTTAGTTAGGAACTAAATGCGCAGTACAAATCACATAAAAAAATGCCAAACCAGGAAAACGTGCTTAATAGTCCAAAATGATGAAAACAGCGGGAATTTTTCAGAGGCATTTTTGATTTTGTGCAACGGTCTAGTAAGGTGTATGGTGACATCTCACTATGATATAAATGTCACAGCAATGTCTTATGCCGTTGACAAGGGAAACAAATAAGACTCTGTGGTAGAAAATCTCACTCCTTAACAAGACCAGGTGGGAGTTCAAGAGTATTGGCAGGAGGTTGATGACATGCAGTGAATCTCCCCAATGCATCCCAAATATATTCTATTGAGTTAAGGTCTGGTGAAAGCGTTGGCCATGGCATACAAAGGATATCTTATCTTTTCAGGTAATCATCTACAGTAGCAGCTTTGAAAGGTCTTGGGTTGTCATCCATGAACAGAAAATCTGGGCCAACAGCACCCTTAAAAAAGGGATCAAGAATTCAGTCTCTGTATCTCTGGCATGTTAAAGTTACACCAGAACAGACATAGAGCTATGTGTGTCCGTTGGGCATAATGACACCACAGATAAGAGTACCACCATCTCTGTAATGTGCATTTCTCGGATGTTTTTAACGGGTTCCAGATTCTCCCCAGATGAGAACACGACGGCTGTTACTTTTGAGATGAAACCTGCTTTCATCGAAGAAGAGGTCATTGGCCAATGGGTTTTCGTCCCAGTCTCTATGTTGCCTGCACCCCATTACCCTGGGCATTTTTGGCCGACCGAGTAAGTGTTGGCCAAACTTCTCGCATATAGTCCTTGTTCATTGAGTAGTCTGTACACTGTTTGCCTTGAAGCAGCTCATCAACCTGCCGCTGACAGCTCTCAAGCAAGCGCTCTCGCTGACGTTGACCTGTTACACAGCGCTGTTAGTGCCCCATACGTGTCATCCTGAGCCCTTGTATTCCATGGACGACCTTCCCCAGGTTGCCGATTAACATCTCCGGTGTCCTGGTACCTTATCCCAAGTCCGGGTACTATGGATTGATTCACGCCAGTGGCTATGGCAAAATTACTCTGTGTTTGGGCGGATACAATCATTCCGATAATCCGACACTCGTAAATATATCCACTTGCCGTCTTTCTGACATACTGTTTTATTAAAAAATAAATTGTTCTACTAGCAGGGCGCGATAATTACAAGAAATATCACTTTTCGCATTTTTTCAGCTCTTTCTCAACTCTACAAATGTGCTACTTCGCCTTTTATTCCAATTATCGTTCGTCACGTGATATTGCTTCATGATTTCCACATTTGTATATTCCCACGTCCTCTATGCTTTATTACCTTTCTTCCTCCCAATCGTTTGTTCTAAAATGTTTTTTTTTTAAACTATGCTTAACTTTTGGACAACAGTGTAGAAGGGTGTTAACACAAAAGGTGGTGTCAATTTTTCTTCCGAAGTGAGTTAAAACCTTGCGTGCTCAGATCGTGCCGCCTTTATATATATATATCCATCAAGTGGTGGAAAAGGAAATTCTTCGATGCTGGAACCCAGCGTACAAGTGAATGCCATCAAAATTAAATATGCACAAACCTATTCGCAATAGATATAAAACCATATAAAAACATTTCGTTATTAAACTTTAAATGAAATACTCACAGAAATCAGAGCTGTTTTCTTTATTCAGAGGTACATTTCTTATTGAGAAGACCACTCTAATACTGGTGTAATTAAAAGTGTCCTCTATTAATAAACGTTGGAGCAAAAACGTCAGCTCGTATTTGCAGCGGATATATGAAATTGTGTTAGGCGACAGAATAAACTCTGCTCTGATTGAAATACCAATTTATTTTAACTGAAATATCTATTATAACTTCGATTTAAAAACATCAAAATAATTTCCAAAGTCTCCCGACCTTCTCGTGGACAGCGGATGAGGCCCGCCACACGGTCGGCAATCAGTTCCTTCGTGAACTTCGCTCTCACCAAACACGTTATTAGGGCTTTATTAGAGCAGAAGAAACAATTTTTATTTTTGAAACTATGAACAATTCACACAAGATGGCTTCATTAATTGAAATGTAAATGTTTCATTCAAATTAAATGCTCCCTTTTTTTAGTGTCGCATCGCTCCCGGAACGGGGTTCAGCTGCGTTCCGGCCCCATTTCCACCACTGCATATATCAGAGTGAGTAGGTAAACTTACTGGTACCCTGTTTCACACCTTTATTTATGGGAATTTTTTCTGACTGCCTACCGTTTAAGATCTATCTGAATTGCATTTTTGCTATATTTATGCGGTTCATCATCATTGTCAACCACTATCAATCCACTGCTGGACGAAGGCCTCTCCAAGCCTCTTCCACAACGGTCTGTCTTGTGCCAGTCTCCTCCATGTTACTCGCACATACTTTCAAATTTCATCCATCCATCTCCCATGTGGTCTTCTTCTGGGTCTTTTCCTGTCTCTTGGAATCCAATCTAAAATTTCGACTGTCCATCGATGGCCTGTCCTTCTGGCAGTATGTCCAGCCCATTGCCATTTCAGAGATTTTACTCTGAACATATAACGTCTTTCACTCTTGTCATTTTTCTGATCCACCAGTTCCTCTTCTTATTTCTCCTGGTCACACCAAGCATGCACCTCTCCATGCTGCTTTGAGTTGTCTGCAGCCTTTGTATGTCTCTTTTAGTTAAGGTCCACGTCTCTGCACCATACGTAAGCACTGGAAGGATGCATTGATCAAACACTTTTCTTTTAAGACATAATGGCTGGCATATTGCTCTTGAAAATTATGCTGTTTCTTCCAAAAGCTCTCCAGGCAAGTTTTATACGCCGATTAATTTCTTCATCAATGTGACTCTCACTTGATATCTTCTGTCCAAGATAAATGTACGCATCTGTGATCTCCACCTTTTCTTCATCAATCGATAAATCTTCATTTCTTGTAAAAGCATTGTACATCACTTTTGTCTTCTGAAAGTTCATTTTTAATCCCACTTCTTTACTCTTGTCAGCAAGTTCCTGGATCATACTCTGCAGCTCTGATGGGTTAGTTGCAAAAATGACTACGTCATCAGCAAAACGAAGTTGAGTTAGATAATCTCCATTAATCTTTATCCCTTTGTTTTCCCAGTTCAGTGATTGAAAAACATTTTCCAATGTAGCATTAAAGAGCTTGGGAGATATGGTGTCACCTTGTCTCACTTCATTTCCAATTTTTGTGTGCGCTGTGTTCTCAAACAGCCGAATCTTTGCACTTGCATTTTCATAGATGTTATTAATAATATTAATGTATGCATCTTCAACACCGCAGGATTTCAAAGCCATTGTAACTGCTGATGGTTTCACTGAACCAAAGGCCTTTTCATAATCCACAAAAGCCATGCACAATAGAAGTTCATATTCCCTCGCTGTTTCAATTAGTTCTCTCAGTACATGGATATGATCTATTGTGCTGTAGCCACTCCTGAATCCAGCTTGTTCTCTCTGTTGAGCCATGTCCAGTGTTACCTTCAAGCAGTGTGAAGGAACTTTAGTGAAGATTTTATAAACCACTGATAGGACGCTGATAGGTCTGTAGTTCCTGAGATCCTCAATGTCACCTTTTTTATGTAGCAGGATCATTGTAGCGTTGTTCCAATCCTCAGGAATCTTCCCTTCATTAAGGCATCGAGTGAAAACTTGAGCGAGTACTGTTTCAATTTCTCCACTTGCTTCTTGTATGATGTCTACGGTAATTCCATCTTCTCCTGGAGCTTTCCCCCGCTTCATGTTCTTGATTGCATGTGCAACTTCTGATATATTTTATATAATTTGGAGTAGAAATATTTCACTCTTGTCAAAATTTCGCCTCTATTTCTTGTTACAGAACCATCTTCTTTTCTCAGTGCCATAATCTGTTTTCTTCCCTTACTGAGATGTCCCTTTGCTATCTGTAGGCTTTGGTTGTTTTTAATTGCTTTCCTCACCAGTTCACAGTTGAATTTCCTTACGTCTTCAGTGGTGTCCTATATATCTCCATGAACTTGTGTGATAAGTAGTCTAAAACATTTTCACTTTACTAACTTCTGATCTGACTTGGCTGTTCACATGCATAGCACCCTCCGGATTTGATACACGAAGAGCCCAGAAAAATTGCATGAATCGCTTTCTAGTGAAACATTCAGAGACGCTAGAGGAATCCAGCCAATCTCATGAAAAGAAATCTTGCATTTTTGTAAAGCCATATGCAAAAGAATACCATGAAATATCAAACAAAGACCTTCGCTCTTTATAAGTGAGTCACGGAAATATCTTCATTGGCCGCCACCGGGAGTCGAACCCAGGGTCTTCCAATTACGCACCGGATATGCTTCCGCTACACCACAGCGGCCTCGAATTCCTCCGGACTCACACATGCTAACTGCCAAGCCAATTTGGCGGGTTGCTTCTAGGAGCCCCGCACAATGCTGGGGATTCACCAAAGATGGTAAGCAGCAACTGAAGAAATAATTAGAAGGCGAATGAATAATAAATACAGACATTTAACGTGGACCAGAGACATCAAGCAAAGATCTTCGCTCTTTCCACGTTTGTGAGTCACGTAAAAATCTTCATTGGCCGCCACCGGGAGTCGAACCCAGGGTCTGCTACAACAGCCCTCAGCCAAAAACAACACCGTGAGTCACTTATAAACGTGGAAAGAGCGAAGATCTTTGTTTGATGTTTCTGGTCCACGTTAAATGTCTGTATTAACCATGAAATAATTCAATATCGTGCACAGTAACACCATTCCAGCCCCACCACACAGAATGTTGTGGGAGTGGTGTCACTTTCTGTATTTTTTTTTTAGCATATCTGTTTGTTTCGTCTGATATTTGCTGAAACAATTCATCCGTAAAAATTAACTGAAAGAAGCCGACTGTCGAAGATAGTACATCCTTACTTTCTGCGATGAAACCACAGTTGGAAGAATCGGGAAAATCAGGATCCGCGTCATTCTAGTTCCTTATGAACATTGAGCTGCATTGCCAGAAATAGGCTCACTCACATCCTAATCTTCCGTACCTGTCACTCATATTGTTCAGTAATATATCACTTGCACCTTCGTCTTCAATATCACTTTCATTGTCACTCTGGAATTCTTCGAAAATATCTGTATCAGTAAGACACGTCCGCTACGCCGAAGCTATCTTGGATAAACTGAGTCCCACGTAAACCAAACGCTCGTGAGTCATGTCAGCGCGCAATACACATGAGCATCGAGGTGACGTAACTATCACTACATTTCAGCACTGCTCGGCTCCGATACAGAGTCGATCTGCCCACGACGAAGGACTCGCGGTTGTCCAGATAAACCGCGATATTGTAAAAATTGTTCACCGGTTCACAAAAAAAAAAATTTAAAAATAAATTAGAATGTTCAGTTCCAACCACCGCGAAATGTTCTTCGTATATTCGAATAGATCTCGCCGAGAGCTTTAAAACGATGCCACGCACAGTCGTGCTGCGCTCACGGTTGCAGAGGCAGACTGAGTCAAACGCTGCAGCACGCCCAGAAATATTGCATCACCTCCCCCGCGCACAGGGAGCGAGGGGAGCTACGCGCGCACAATGTATTGAGCAATAAGCGAATATGACTCCATGCTGTTTACGAATATGCTAACAGGATTAGGGTGCGGTACGTATTTTTAACTCTATAATGATTTCAATTGGGGCCTATTTTTGTCACAAGCTGTCGGCCGTAAGTCGCCCCATACTATCTGCGGAGTTGCACGTAGTCCTACTTCAGAATTTGGAGGTTCTGATGTGGCGTTCAGAAAGAAATACGTGAGAGGCAGCTAAATTTACATGAACTCTAAAAGGGAGGTTAGAATAGATGAATGCGTCATAACTAGCATTGGCTTACACTAATATCTGGAAATTCTTTCAGCAAAGCGAGCTTTTTATTCATTGAATGTCTTCAGATGTTGAACTCGTTATCTCGTCTATGCGCAATGCAGTAATTGCTAGTACGATTGTATTTGTAAGTGAAATAGAAAGCAGCAGTGCTTGTTTCTGGAGATTATTTAACAACTAAGTGGGATTCTCGCAGCGCCTTTTATTGTTGCGCATTTTTTATAGTGCGTAGGCACACAACACACAGGAGTCAAATAAGTGATTTACGACATAAAGCGTTTCTTGATCACGATATGATGTCATGTTCATGCGAGTTAAACCAGGAACGGTTAGAGTTGATAGCAACCGGTTTGAATAGCGTTCTTGTCATTCTGTTGCTCGATGACTCATTGACACTGAGCTCCCTAAATTATTCCTTCCTGAAGGCTTCCGAGAACGAACCCTCTTCATTTATTTCACGCGTAGAGAAGCATCCATAGCTGAAGAATACGCTTGAGATGATACCAAAGTATGTGAAAGGCCCATGAACTTCAACCGGCAATTTAATTTCTAAAGAAATGATACAAGTCAAATCATCCCATCTTTGCTTTTAAATAATAGTTATCCATTTTACCATCACAATAGAGTACACTTTTTATCATGTGGTTTGTTCTTCCGGGATAACTGAATTACGGCACAAATTTACACCAATACAGTGTAACTGAAGCTTTGTCCTGCAAAAGTTGTAGATAGAGTGAAGTTTCTTTATCACCTGGAATACACTTTGTAATACTGAAATAATATCTTCGCGGAAGACGACCAGACGTAATTTTGTTTACAAAGCTGCTTTAGATAAACCAGTGCATATGCTTGGACGACACGGAAGAAGATTTAGTCAACGACGTTGCTTCTGCGAGTTGTCTCGTTCATCCTGTCATAAACTCGTGAATAACGTCACTAATTTGCTGCTGACGCCTACTTCCGAATTCGTCGATGTTTCCACGTGCTTACATACACTTCTTGCGTGGCTTTAATTCTCGTGCGCGAAAGATATTGCGTATTTCTTTAAATCTCATCCTCATTGACTGCTGACTGATTGCTTTTCCCTCATCAGTTCGTCACGGGATGGGTCCTTAATTTTTTTGTTTTTGGTTATCCCACGTGACATTCCCATCAGATGACGTAATGCTGCTGCTTTTCCGAGTGAATCTCTCGCCTGCGGGAAATTGCACGGTTCGCGTTCACTTTGTCCGAATGTTCTCTTAATTGGTGAACCAGGGTTATAAAGTTCGAAAACTCATCGTACAGGTTCAGATTTATCTGAGTTGCGGTTCTGATAGAATCTGTCTTCATTCCTTAAATTTGGTAATATTCAGAATTCACTATCAAATATTTGTTGGCCCTCTGAAGTATCGTGTCAGTATGCTTTGTTTCTGTGGTCATCTTTTGATGTTTAATGATAGCAAGGTGTACTCAAATATGTTCATGAATGGTTGTGAATTCTTTCCCCCACCCTCATAGCACGTGCTTCAGGATATTTCTTGTCTACCTGATATCCTGGAAAGTTTGTCATTGATACACGTTAGGCTTCTACTGGAGAAAGTAGCACAGTTTAGACTTGTCAAGATATTTTACTTTATTGAATTTGGAAAACATTACTCCCTGCAGACTCGCAGCCTAGCAACTTCTTTCAGCACGAACAATTCCTTTTCCTTTAAAACGCAATGAAGACTAGTGATTTCTTTAGCACACAATGAAATTACCTTTTTAATTCCTTTCCAGCTATCAGTGGTGGAGTTTCGGCTTTTATGTCAAAAGCTTATGAGATATGCGCATGAGGGATGCATTCTTGGTGTGACTATGAAAGATAAAAGTTCATGGGGGGGGGGGGGAATGACAAGTGTGGATGGCATCGTGATCCACACGATCCAAAAACCCTGAAATAACAATGGGATAGACATACTGCTAATACAACTGACTACCGTTGGACAACCGAAATACTAGGTTGAATAACAAGGGAGAGGAAATGACCCAGAAGCCGCCCGGTAGCTCAGTGGTCTAAGCGCTGGCTTCTGACCATTCGTCCGAGACAGCTCCGGGTTCGAATTCTGAGTGAGGCATAAATGTTTTTTACGCTTTCCAACCGTAGGTTGAAGAAGCGTATATGCTCCAGCTTTGTCCGTTCGCACAATAACTCACGTAAAAATGGTTCGATTTCGATGGAATTTTAGAATGTGGTAGGAAACAACCTGGGAACAAACCTTATTGAAAATGGGGTCAAAGGTCAAGACATAGGAGCAAGATCCGTTCCATTGCCCTTATGCGTCATAACTTGCGTAAAAATGGTTCGATTTCGATGAAATTTTAGTATGTGGTGGAGAACTACCTGGGGACGAACCTTATTGAAAATGGGCAAAATAGGGTCAAAGGTCAGGACACAGAAGAGGGATCAATTCCATTACCCTTATGCGTCATAACTTGCGTAAAAATGGTTCGATTTCGATGAAATTTTAGTATGTGGTGGGGAACTACCTGGGGACATACCTTATTGAAAATGGGCAAAATAAGGTCAAAGGTCAGGACACAGAAGAGGGATCAATTCCATTGCCCTTATGCGTCATAACTTGAGTAAAAATGCTTTGATTGAGGCAAACTGTATCATGTTGTTCCGGAAGTATACCGGTTCTGTTGAATATCATCAAAATGGGGTCAAAGGTCAGGTCATAGGAGCGAGATTTATTCTACAGCCATTAGCCTCATAACTTGAGTAATGATTTCTGGTATGTTGGAAAGCGCATCATAATAAATGCATTGCATGATTTTACTAACTTGTTTTTCTTATGGAACCGGCACTCTCCCTTCCCAGTGGCCCTAACTTAGGCCGGGCGACTGCTTTAGCCCATTGAGTTGCTAAACGGTCGTTAATCCCGCAAGCAAAAAAAAAAAAAAAAAAAGGACCCTGAAGATACATGTGAGATGGATGGATAGATAGATGGACGGACGGATGGAATTAGAAAGCATGCTGGAGTGATATGTAATGTAAAAGTGGCTCAAGACAGAGCTGTCGAAGAGACTTATAACCTATATCACGCACGCACACACTCGCACAGTATCTTTCTAAAACGTCTGATACATAACTCAACGTTACTACTAATTGAAGATTAACTGAATTATTCGACAGGTTTTCACCGTCTTCATCTCACCCCCCCCCCCGCAAAAAAACTTGCGTTTATAAGGCGTAGAACGTTCAGTTCTCCTCATCATAGTTCTCACTTATTTATTATCTTTGCTGTTTGAGGTAGTGAAATTATGTGCTCGTTTTTCTGTCTCCTTAACATGAGGAATTCGTGGCTCTTCTTATAAATCTTTACTTCAGGTAAACAACCAGCATTTGTTTAGTTTTTCATATTTCCGTGGTACTATCTGTTGCGACGGAAATGGTATGTACATAAAATAGTACGCGCGCGTACGTCTGTCTCTTTTGCTCTCCCTCAGAACAAACAAGGGTTCCCATTTCCTCGTCTTTACGTGTTAGTACTTGAGTATTCTTTTATTATTAAGTATTCTTGAAACTTGTTTTCATCGATATATGGAATTTGTTTCTTGTCGTGGAACTTTGTAGCTATTAGGTTAAGTAACATAATCCTGCTAGATTTACGTAAACGGAAGTATATTTGAGCCAGTTCTTTTTATTTGCATTTTTGTTTACCCTGCAACGGCGTGTTGTAAAGGTTATGCGTTTAACTACTGATGCAAAACTTCCTACTTAGTCTTCTGATCTCTCAGAACAGCTTTTTGTAAAGAGACTAGATTTATGTTCTGCCTATGGTCATTTCACTTGTGCATGACGTTTGCCTTCAAAAATCTATTTTGATCTCATATTCTTTCGTAGTTTCGGAAGATCAGCTAGTTTCCCATATTTCACTTCACTTTCAAACATAGTTCTTTTTTTCTCAGTGATTTAATTCTATTGTCGACCACTTTCATTTTTCTTTTGTTTGTGTGATTTTCAGGTTTGAATAGTTCTTGTGATAACATAAATAAAAGTGGAACAAGTTAACTTGAATGATTATTCGTTTGGAATTCCTTGGAATTGTTTCTTTTGGTATTCCAGCATTTCCCTCTGAATTAAGAGAGTTTTTAACTAGTAATTTCCACACAAGATATAACTCTTGCTTCTACGCCTTTACCTTGATCAAAATTTACGTTTCTATTGAATATTTTTGTGAGAATGCTATTCTCAAAAGATGCAACGTGACGATATTCTTCAGCATAACTGAGAGATTGTGTCCTCCGCATGTCTAATTGTAGTCTTACCTGCTTTTTTTATGAGGATGCATACTTCACAATCAAACGATACCAAGTGTTAGTTTCATGGTTAGTAAACTCTCCATAGTTCAGATGATTTTCTTGTATGAATGCTTTCGGAAGCTTATTTTGGATGTCCAATGCAGCAGCTATGTTTCACCGTTCTTTACATTAAGTTGCACAAAATAAAATTGGCATTTATTTCTAAACCCGTATTAAAGATTTATTTGCAGTTCCGGTGGTACAGTGGTCTAAGCGATGGCTTCTGATATTTCGTCCGAGGTAGGTCCGGGTTCGAATCTCTCTGAGGCATGGATGTTGTGTTTGTCTTATGGACCCGGCTCTTTCTCTTCACTGGAACCAATTGGGCTAAATTAGGGACAGGCGACTACTTATAGCCCACTGAGTTGCTCACAGTGGTCGTTAAACCCCGAATCAAAGAAAAGAAAAAAGGATTAATTTTGCCTGGTGTGAGTCTAAGGATTACCACTCTGCTGTTCTATGCCATTTATCAGAGGAAATTTTCAGGGTTTGCACTTACATGTTCCACTTCCTTGTGTTTGGGTCATCCTTGGTATACGCATGAGCTTGGTATTGGTTATTAGGACATTTTCGAATTTATTCAGCCTCATCGTTTGCGCTTTCAAATATGTTTACGTGAAACGGAAATTGTCACGGAATACTAAAATTCTACTTTACGTACGGATGTCAGAAATAATAAGACCTAATAATGTCTGTTTTGTTCTAAATTTAAATATTTGTTCGCGGAAACACTTTTCTGTGCAAATTTTCGATAAATATTCCTTGTTTTGCGGTTAGATGGCTCTCATGAGTCTCTAAATCTCCCGTCCCTAATTTAGGAACACTGGCTCCCGGGTAGGTATAGAATGGAATATGTAGGGCAACACTCTCCTGTGCCTCATGCGGCACTCTATCTAGGGACATGGAAAATTATCCCAAAATCTGCTCATGTGATCACTCTGTCATAAGAGAGTTTTTCAATACCACTTTCACAACATTCTCTTATAGTTCGGTTGTTTAATTCCAATACATAACTCATTTTTTTCCATAATTTTTATGGCATCTGGATTTCAGTGCACTGATCTTTCACGATGCATGCTGATTCAGGTGAATTTTTCTGCTTTTGATATCCCAGTTTCTCCCTTTTTATAGCATATACAAGTTATTGCTATCCATTCTGCCAATTTTTTGGTGGCTTATATAAGAGGCTCATGTTGAAAAATCACACTGAATCTCATTGCCTCTGTTTGGACCAGTTTTCTAGAGCTAAATACTTCACCTCTAGAACGTGTAGAACTTCTCTTGCTTTCACACTAGTTTTTCCGCTAATGCGATGCAAAGGTACTTGCCCTATTTCTGTGAATCTCATATTAGTTCTACTGTCAGTGATATTGGGTTTTATTCAGTTAACATAAAGAAAATTGAAAACAATGCGTAGTATTTGTCATATGACTTGTAGCTACTGAATTAAGACCATCCAAAAATTTGACCCCACACAGGGATAACTGATTTTTCAGTTATCTGATGAGTAGTAACCTTGTGACGGACCATACAACTCGTCATTGTGCGATTTCATTGATGTAGGGACAGCTGTTCATCCAGCTGATGGGGAGTGGCGCCCCCACTGCTCGATCAGACTTCAGTGTGATTTTCCCTTTTTGTGCACCTGTCACACGCACGCACGCTTCAGTTGCAGTTTACTGAGGTTGTGATATACACCGTGATCGGAGTTTAGTTCTTCCCTTTATTTTCTTTATTCCATTTTTTTACGTATGTTTCTCTTTTGTCTTCCGGGCTTGATTAGCTAGACTTTCACGTTTATTGTGTGCGTTGGTGATCCGCACCGTGGAAATGGGGATTTTGAAGCCGAGGTTTATTTGAGATAAAATAAAGTTAACCCCACTTACCAATACACATCTTTGATCCCTGCTTCACTCTAAACGGGAGGATAGGAACTAACCAATGCCTGGTCAATGAAGTCTGTTGGGGAGTGTGACTACTAATGGTTTGCCTTTTGGTTAGTTGGTTTGTGTTTGTTGGCGCAAGGGTCTATAAAATGTATCAGTAGATCAATACTGAGCACCGGTTCCTTAGTTCTGATTTTGTTCCGATATTCACAGATTTCTCGAAGTCCTGTGGAATCGGATCCAATGTTGCTCCATCGATGTTTGCGACGAGCGAATTCCAAAGAAAACCAGTGTTTTCAGCACAGATGCGTGTTGTGTTCCTTGCAGTTCTCCATGATAAATTGAAACTTCTTTGGCGAGCTATAGTTTACCTGAATTCCTCTAGGGTTTCGCAGAGCCGTTCCTGTCCGGAGGGGGTTCCTTGTAGTTCTCCATGATCAACTGAAACTTTTTTGGCGAGTTATGGTTTATCTGAATTCTTCTAGGGTTTCGCAGAGCCGTTCCTGTCCGGAGGAAGTTCCTTGTAGTTCTCCATGATCAACTGGAACTTCTTTGGCGAGCTATGGGTTTATATGAATTCCTCTAGTGTATCGCAGAGCCGTTCCTGTCCGGAGGAAGTTCCTTGTAGTTCTCCATGATCAACTGAAACTTCTTTGGCGAGCTATGGGTTTATATGAATTCCTCTAGTGTTTCGCAGAGCCGTTCTTGTCCGGAGGAAGTTCCTTGTAGTTCTCCATGATCAACTGAAACTTCTTTGGCGAGCTATGGTTTATCTGAATTCTTCTAGGGTTTCGCAGAGCCGTTCCTGTCCGGAGGAAGTTCCTTGTAGTTCTCCATGATCAACTGAAACTTCTTTGGCGAGCTATGGTTTATCTGAATTCCTTTAGTGTTTCGCAGAGCCGTTCCTGTCCGGAGGGGGTTCCTTGTAGTTCTCCATGATCAACTGAAACTTTTTTGGCGAGTTATGGTTTATCTGAATTCTTCTAGGGTTTCGCAGAGCCGTTCCTGTCCGGAGGAAGTTCCTTGTAGTTCTCCATGATCAATTGAAACTTCTTTGGCGAGCTATGGTTTATCTGAATTCCTTTAGGGTTTCGCAGAGCCGTTCCTGTCCGGAGGGGGTTCCTTGTAGTTCTCCATGATCAGCTGAAACTTTTTTGGCGAGCTATGGTTTATCTGAATTCCTCTAGGGTTTCGCAGAGCCGTTCCTGTCCGGAGGAAGTTCCTTGTAGTTCTCCATGATCAACTGAAACTTCCTTGGCGAGCTATGGGTTTATATGAATTCCTCTAGTGTTTCGCAGAGCCGTTCCTGTCCGGAGGAAGTTCCTTGTAGTTCTCCATGATCAACTGAAACTTCTTTGGCGAGCTATGGTTTATCTGAATTCCTCTAGTGTTTCGCGGAGCCGTTCCTGTCCGGAGGGGGAAGTCCATCCACCTCTGTGTCGCATAAGATTACCCTGTTCTTTTTACGAGGTGTAGTGTTCAATGTTTAAAACATTTGCATGTGGCTTATGGAACACTAGGTAAAGTTTGTTCTTCTTATTCGCAGACTTTAAGTGAAACAGGAGTAGCTCAAATAAGGTTAAAGCAAAGTTACTTACAGTTCTTTTTTTATTCCGTCAATACCTCATAGGCACTTCATCAATATATAACACTCATGAAAAACTAATTCTTAAGAGCACTAATAATTAAATCTGATTACAACACAGGAAGACAGCTTCCCGGATTACTACTCCCGACGAGTCTGCTGACTCCAGACATTTTCTGGTTCTTAGCTTCTTAAACATGTATACGTCATCAATCTTCACCTCAAGACTGTTGCCAACATAACATTCAGTGAGTGAGAAAACATAACGTTAAGGCTGAAACGCTTAAAGAGAAGGAACTCAAAATTTACATATAAAGACAACTAAAAATGAAAGTTAGAGTAGAGGTCGTTTTCAGGTATCTTTGTGTTGGATTCTCAGCCATTTTGGGATCCAGGAAAAATAATCTGCTGGTGCAATTGCTTAGTCTGTATCCCCGTTTGTATTCACTGTCCTGCCATTTTACCACAGGGATTTGCGTTTTATTGTAGGAGGACATGTCAAGATTACATCCTAGGCTATGGAATCTGGTCTTCAAGCTTCCGCCAGCACCGCTTTGGCCATTGACGTTTCCCTCACAACTACTTGCCGTGTTGCTACACTGCCTGTGTGTGACAGACTTGTAATTTCTGACTTGTTCATGTTGTGTGTCAGTGTCGTCGTTTCGGGCATGAATGTTGTTGCTTTATTCTTTTACGTACTACACAAGAGTACTCAGGAACAACGAGTCCCCTTTGGAATGATCGATATGATGTGTGTCGTGCTTCCTGTTTAAACATTTTCCTGGGTTTTCCATTTTGTGTAGTCCATCGTTTTTGCGTAGGCCCTTTACACAGCTTCATGTCATGTTCGTCTGTTGTGGTATGCATTTTATCTATTTTGGTGTCACATTTTTGTTAGATTTTGCCATTTACTGTGGTGTTATGCTCACTAGCTACTTTTTGTTTGACGTAGGACTACATCTAACTCCGCGGATAGTATGGGGGGGGGGCTTACGGTTGACCCCCTCTGACAAAAATAGATCCCAATTGAAATCATTATAGCGTTAAAATTACGTGCCACACACTAATCGTGTTAGCATATTCGTGAACAGCATGGAGTCCAATTCGCGTACTGCGCAATACATCGTGCGTGCTACGCTCCCCTCGCTTTCTGTGCGCTGGGGAGATGATGCAATATTTCTGGGTGTGCCGCCGCGTTTGACTCAGCGTATCTCGGCAACCGTGAGCACAACACGACTGTGCGTGGTGTCGTTTTAAAGCTCTCGACGAGATCTATTCAAATGTACAAAGAACATTTCGCAGTGGTTTGAACTGAACATTTTAAAAATTGTTTTTTGTGTGACCGGGTTAACATTTCCGACAATGCAGCGGAATTCGCAGAATGAACGCAAGCAAAAGTGGAGAAAATCAATAAGAAAGGCACGAGGAATGTAAGAAGCCCAAGGAAACAGCACCACATTGGGTAATTCGTGTATCGATCTGCTTTGTGTTCGCGATGTTTACAGCATTATTTGTAAACATTATGTAAGCTACCTTTCATATTATAGACTTGTGTTTGGATATAACAAATTAAAAAAACGCCTTGAAACCATACTCGACTAGCTCATTTCAACTCACCAATCTGCAAGTCGTAGTCCTACGTTCCAAACTGACGGCTCAATCAGTATTTTTTTTTTTTTTTTGGGACAAACGCATATGTTACGTTGTGGTTAAATAACTCTAACAGCTTTCTGTGTAGTCAAACGTGTTTACATTTTGTTTTAAATTATTTGTTTGAAACAAATGATATCTGAGAGCAGTTTCGATATTAAAAGGTAACTTTCAGATTTTCCATTACAAATTAAAGGGAACATTATTTGAAGTGTATTATATAAAACGTGTTTTCCGATTGTGTAAAGAGTGTGGCAAAACCATGCTTTTAAGATTTTTGCATTGCCCGGCCAGTTTACTTGTTGAATTCTCGTAGAAACATCCATGAAAACTTGCACGGTTGATTTTGCGTCCATCTTATAAAAAAAATATCGTAGACTCATACTTGACTTACACGTAATGGATGCACAGGTGCGTGTTTCCCTCGTTCAAATCAAATTTCAGTACAGGATCTGCAAGACTATACGTACTAAATTTCCACACTTATTACCATACCAACATATGTATAACATTCCAAGAGCCAGAAATACGATAAATAAAGGAGTATGGATACTGTTGTTGCATTAGTTACACCACCTGGGAGTGTTTCTGTCTTACAAGCATGCGACGGGGGGGGGGGGATCAAATGATCATATGTAGAGGATTTTAGGAAGGGAGTGTCTGACCCCAGGTCTTAAACAACCCTTAGAAATAGGAAGCTAGGAGATTTTGGCTAGAGTGCCCGGATAGGAAAATGACACCGAAGCAAAGTAGAAAGGGGGAGGAATACGCCCTTATTTATTACCGGGGGCCAGTACCCGGGGTCCGACGGCTTAACGTGTCCATCCGACGCACGGCGGATATTTAATCGATCAAGCGTTCGTACCTGCATGGGATCGAACCTGAGGTCCCTTCTGTCTCAATCACGAACGTTGCCTACTAGGCCACCCGCGACTGGGATTAGGGGAACTAAGCCCATCCGTTACATATATAACTTTTGAAATAATATTTCTTCAAAAAATACCCAGAAGCAAAGATGTGCAACTCGACACAAGCTTATCGAAAGTACCCCGATTTAATTCAGTTATTTATAAAAGTGGAATGTCGAACCTTATACATACCAAGTTTTCCCTCTATCACAGGACAATTATCTGAAACTAAATTTGAATAAAATCTACAATAAATAGAGCATTTTTGTCTGGAATGCATTTCTTGTGTTAGAATTCGTGCACATAGTGACTACTTGGGCTAAAGACCGTTGCTTGACGCTGTTTTCCAAGAGAAGTATTTTGCGGTGCTATTTAAAAAAAAATTCCGTCCTAGTAGCTCTGGAAGTATAGCTTGCAGTGGACAAAAAAAAAAAAAAAAGAAAAAAAAAAATCAGCTGCACATAATTGAGAAGAATACGTAGCAACACTGTTCTGTAAAAAAGAATATACTACAGTTCTCCACTCTGAACGCACTTATTCTATTTCCCGCCTGATCGCTAAATACATCCATCAATAAACTATTGTAATGAGAAATGCACTAATACCGCACCGAAATCCATTTACCCCGTGAAACAAACAGCTTTACTTAGGGGAAATTTTTGCTCCCTTTCATGCTGTTTTTTATTACCCTAGTAAAGATGCCGCCTTTTCACATGAATATTGCCGTTTACGATAAGCTGTTCCAGTTGTTGTCGCACATCGTTATTTCAGTCTTTTGGACTACACGGCTGATTCTCAGGGTTTGCGCTTTTGTTAGCTTGGAACTGATGGAACGTGCCTCCCAGATACTCCCACCCCCGTAAATCATTAAGGTGTTTGACTTATTGTTCCCTAATGGATTAACCCCAGCAGAGACCAGGCGACGAGATTACCCCAACTAGAGTGTTATTTTAGTGCCGTGACACCTGACCCCCTCATCGGAAAAAAAAAAAGGGAATCGAAGGAAGAGTGTTTTTTGCTTTGACAACAAACTATTTAGGAAAATTCCCATCTGCCTTTGTTTTTTAAGTGGAAAAATATTACACAGGTAAAGGTAAGCTAACACAAGAAAAAGTTTATTTTGACTAGGAAAGCTTTGAGCTTGGGGGAGGGGCTTGAGCCTCAAAAGTTGGTCTAACGACAATACTGATACGAGTGTGGTCCGAATAACATTTCCAGGCACTGTAGATCTCTTTCTACTGAGCCACATTTTAAAAACTATCAGCATTATTTACTCCCTTTGGGTATCTTTATGCTAAGATTTTTCGTGACTGACATTAGAATAAGGAAAGGTGTCGAGAATAATTGCAGATGTGTGCAAATGGCCTCATACACGTTTTTAAAACATAATTGCATATAGTTCCCCGTAAAGTGATATTTTGAGCAACTTTCTACCTAAAGCATTTCCTTTTGCGTGAGAAGGAATTCAGATTAAAAGTAGTTTAAGAAAAAGAAACACTTCTCCATCTACATCTTTCTAATTTTGAAGAGCTGGTTCGGTGATTTATTCTGAAAGAGACATCGCGTACTCATCGATACATATTTTGTAATATCTTTAATGCTTTCATATCTCTCGCGAACCATTATTTTCTCCGTCGTGTTCTGTTATTTTTTTAATTTCTTAAACAGTTTTCTAGTTTCTCTTGTTGAATGTGTAACAAGGAGTGTTTTTTTCCACAAAGTTTGCTTCGTGCCACGACAAAATTATTTCCTTCGTTGCTAACAACGTATGATTTCCCACACTTTGGGTCCGAGGGTTTCTCAGCAGCTTCTCCTTGTTGTGACGGGAAACCGCTAAAATGTTGTCCTAAGTGCGTGAGTGTAAGTATTCTTTGACGCTGGCATGCACGCAACGACGTGCGTTTGTGTAGGTCTTAAGATGTACTTTAAAACTCTAGTAAGAGTTTGAGACTTGGGCACGAAAACACACTGCATTAAGAAAGTTTTGTGTTGTCTCGTTCGTACGCTGTTTTTCTGGAGAGTTCTGTTCTCACGGACAAAAAAAAAAAAAAAAAAAAGAAAACTCTAGCATCATGTTTTTGATCCTTTTGCCTTTCTCTTATTCGTGTTGTATTTGAAAATCACGCTGGTCCTCTCTGGTTCATACATCATATAAATATCTCTCCTGTTTCAATCCGTGTGAGTATGGGCCGCGGGTGGCCTAGTGGTCAACGTCCGTGACTGCCACGGAAAGGACCTCAGGTTCGATCCCATGCAGGTACGAACGCTCGATCCACTAAATATCCGCCGTGCGTCGGATGGGCACGTTAAGGCGTCGGATGGGCACGTTAAGCCGTCGGACTCCGGGTTTTGCCCCCTCCCGGTAATAAATAAGGGCGTCTTCCTCCCTCTTTCTACTTCACTTCCGTGTCACTTTCCTATCGGACACTCTAACCCAAATCTCCTAGCTTCCTATTTCTAAGGGTTGTTGAAGACCTAGGGTCAGACACCCCCTTCTTAAAATCTTCTACATATGATCTGATCCGTGTGAGTATAGTCATGCTAGTTTAGTTACGCAGGAATATTCTTTTAAATAACAAATGTTAACATTTGGATAGCAGAAAAAGTATTTTGGACAATCCCGTTTTACTTAAGATTTAAAAAGCGTAGGAGTTATGTGGTGTTTTATTAGTGTTTGACTAGTTTTTCTACACAGCATAGTACAACCGTTTGTTTACGAGAATGGCTGTACACATTTCTGAACAAAGAACTTCTACTCTATCTTTTAATTAAAAAAAAAGTATCCTACTCTGGTGTAAAATCCTAGCAAAAACAGTCTTGCTGGGCCAGCACTTAAGCCAGCAGGGGCCCATGACTACGTTGCCGCTGCACAACCGTCAATAAAATGTCCCGGCGGCCACCACATGGGCCAGAAGCTGTCCAATAGTTGGCACCCCCATCAGTTGTCATGTGCTAGAACAGGATACCTATGGAGGAAAGGGGTGGGGGTGGGGAGTTAGTACGCTATTTGAAAATTCGTGCGCAATCAAGGGTATGTGAGAGATCTGAAGAAGTAAATTACATACAGCAAAAAAACAACAATAATAACAACAACAAAAGATTAGCCATCACATTGTTATTCATAACGGACGTCCTAATAGAGAAAGTAATTTGACCGAAAACCTTGGAGGAAAGCAAGGCTTAATATTTTCTCATACTGACATCCTGGCTCTCAGAAAAAAGTCATTCAACAATTGCGAAATGAAATATACCTTTGAACTCTTAATAAAAGACCAATGCATAACTACGTCTGTGTAATTTGAAAGAAAGCGCATCATCACCATAATCATACATCTCCAGTAGACTGGGTCAATAGCGTTGAAAATCAGATTTGCAAGTTCTAATCTGCTCTTGCATCATGGACGTTGCATTTTCTTCCTTGACATTCGCTAGACAAAGATCAGATAAAAGTACTTTATACGTATGAATGACCATGTTCATAAACATTAACTATCCACAGAAAGTATATTTCAAATCCTCCTTCCAGAAGCGAAGGTACATTGTTAGTCACAAAAAATACGCCCAGTATTGTCCAAATATTATGTATCAAAAGATCCTAAAATGTGTAAGGAATCCTCACGTGTTACGGCTATCCGATGTAAAAACAATTTATGCAGTCGAACTTGTAGAAGAGCAGAGTGTGTGCCTAGAATACAAACTCACACAGAGTAGGAACAGTGCACCAGAAAAAATCTTCATGGTTGCAGTATGTGATTAAAAACGAATGCTTCCAGTTCGACTTTTAGAAACTAATGTATTGTGTTAAAATGCACATTTGCATTACTTTTCGTGAAAACTGTTTATCAAGGGAATTACAGAAATGATAGATCCTTATTCACACAATGATAGATCCTTATTCACACAGAATTATGATGTTCAGAAAGAAAGTTTAAAATAGACACGTGGCTTCAGAGACAGTCCAAATACAAATGAAGTAATTCGATAAAAACGCAATTTCGGTATAGATTTACCACTTTTGCAGCCTGGGATTGCGATAACCGGTTTTGTAACGAAGACTAGTAAATTGATCCAAATGTGGAAGTGCAACTAAGTAATGAAAGATGTGTTTAGCACGAAGCTAGTGCGAAAGAACTAGGTAGTGTTCACTTTTTGATTAATGAAACGAATGAAACAAGAAAGCCGACATAGAATTTTTGGTTGTGATAACCACGTCTTTTGAATCCTTTCCGATTCGAATAAAAGTTTTCAAACGTATTCGTAGTCAGTGGGAACCGGCTATAAAAACAAAAGAAAAAAATCAACCGGATTTCTACAATCGATAAGACAACCAGAAATAGAAAGTTACTCCCACCAGCGGGTAAAAAGTATTTTACCAAAATTAACAAATAGTGCACCGCAATTTTTTTTTTTTCATAGCGAAAGGAAATTATCAGAGGGAAGTACAAGCAGAACTGTGAACTACAAAAAACTCCGCAAGTAAAAGTAAAAAAATGTTTTCCAAGGTAAATAGTATCCGATGTTAAGATTTTTTTTAAAATCGGACATTTAGAAGCAGAGATTGAGAAAAACAGATTAAATACTTGCGCTTCCCAGGGGTGAAATTGTGTTTTTTTTTATTTGGGAAGGAAAACATTTTTTTTTTCGTAGTTTGATGTATCTGACCGAAAATCAGTTTTTTCAGTTGGGTTTTTAGTCCCGCAGATACTGCTACAAACATGCTGTAAACAGAAAAGTAAACTTACGCTCTCTAGTGGCACACTTGTGCATTGAGAAAAATTTCAAATTATATGCAGAACATTTCGCTCTGGAAACTCTCTGCGGTCAATAATTTTCAAATCTGATTCTTAGAAACAGATGTCAACAAAAATAAGATATACATATACATCTATGCCCCTGGCGGAAAAATTATGCACTATTTTAGGAAAAAAAATATTGTCAAAAGGTTTTTCGAGGTGAGCGGCATCGCTCTACGAAAGAATGTTTTCAGTCGAGATTTTGGAAGTGCAGCATCAGAAACGGAAATAAACATTTTTGTTCCTGGTGGCAAACTGTTCACTGCAAAAAATTAGAAATTGCATGTACAGCATTTCCCAGCTGGAGCTGTATTCGATGCAGAAAGAATTTTTGAAATCGGAATTTTAGAAGCAGATATATAGGCGAAATCCCAATTTACCTTTACGCCCCCTAGCGAGAAAACTATGCATTACTTGAAAAATAAACTGTACCCAAAATAGGCTTCGTTATGAATGACATCGAAAGGAAGAATTCGTTCAATCTGATAATTAGAAGCAAATATATGCAATAAAATGTATTTTGAATGCGATAGCATCTGCGTGTTTACGCCCTCTAGTGGAGAAGTTATATATCGAAAAAAAAAAAAAAAAAAAGAAAATGGGAATCAAGTACCGTTCTCACATTTCAAGCTTTCCAATGGAAAAAAAAATCAAATAGGACTAATAACTGCTGAGATATGGTGTCCGTAAACGGACGGACAAAGTGATACTATAAGCACACACTTTAAAAAAAAGCTTGCTATAAAGCGTTGGCATTCTTGAGGGGGAGAGGAGTTAGCGGAAGAGACACAAATCAGACATGTCTTTTTTAAGTCTTCGAAGAGCTGTCTTCTGTGATTGGGCAGTTTTCCTACCACGTATTGGTCCCAGGATTTATGAAAACGCCTTAGCGATCCCTTTACGGTCTCAGATTGATCTTTACAACCAGTATTTAGCAACTTCTGAGGTTTTACTGACGTTTTCCGTAAGTCGTCCGCCGCGTTTCAAATAGTTTTGAATTTCCGAACTTTACAAGATACCAACGGCTATTTCGAACTGTTGCTCTTACGTTCAATAAAAAGGCCTGTTTTAGCCGTGTGCCAGACTTTTTACGTCCTATATGTGTACCCGCTTTTCGTAAGAGAATTTCTACCGTCATTTTAAATATCCTTAAGGAATAAATGCTTTATTATTTTACTTGAAGTGGTATCTGTGCTTTTTATAAGCCCTCCTAGAACAATGATCCAACACAAGCATTTTCGATTTTGTTTCGATTTTCAAGAATAGAAGTTCTGAAGATATTAAAGTAGCGTTTGCACAATATTGAGAAGTAAAGTTCACTTGCTGCGGTACCATGATTTTCCATAGAATCAAAATGATTCTTTTGTTCTACCACCGGAGTTTCATGTTGGACATCATGCAAGAAAATGGAATACTAGAAATTGAGACACACGCTGCATGACAAACAGAACATAAAAGTCTAACATAGCTTGAAAAACAGGCTTTCCATTGTATACAGTCTGGCTCACTGAAAAGTAAAGGAAAGAAATTTCCGTTCGTGCATTAAATTTACGTAGAAAGCTGGCATCACATTTCATGGGAGCCTGCGGTTTGTTGCTCTTCATTTTAGTGGTCTATAAAAGGCTTTGCTGCTTTTTCGCATTACGAAATCGGGGATTTACGGTTAACAGTTTTCAGGAGAACACGGTAAAATGATGTTTTTATGAAGCGAAAAAGAAAAGGAAATAAAATGGTGTCATCCCTTTCTCTTGTTTGGAACGAAGGTGAGTATTTGTAGTCAATGAAGTAGGGAAGATCAGAGATTAAGTAACGTTAAATTTCTCAGCCATTCATAGATGCTCTATAATCTAAATCGTTTCTATAGAACAGTAGAGGATTTCTTATTTTCTAAGAAACTGGTCGTTGTTAAAATGCTACGTAACTGTATCGGAAACAGGAACATTACTTGAGTCCCATTTTGCAAATGCTTTCTCACAAGAACTATCAGGAGGAAAATTTTTGAAAGAAATTGAGATGTTTAATATATATTTTTGAAAGAAATTGAGATGTTTAATATATTTTTTTGAAAGAAATTGAGATGTTTAATATATTTTTTTTTAGAAATTGAGATTCTGATGGTTTATGGGGATAATACGTCAGTTCAGTTCCTTAGTTTCTATGATGGTTTGTGGGAAGATCAAGAAACACTTTATGGAGACTGCCTGCATGTATCTATATGCGTTGTGAACCATATATCCTCATCAATTTCTTAAGAATGCTGCATGCATTGGCTTCGCTCCATTACTGTTAGTTTATAAGAGACAAAAGTAGGAAACAAAATTAACTACGCGTCATGTTTCTTTTGGAAAATGTAGATCGATTGCGACTTCA
The DNA here is from genome assembly GCA_039090855.1 of Macrothele yani. Taxonomy (NCBI): domain Eukaryota; kingdom Metazoa; phylum Arthropoda; class Arachnida; order Araneae; family Macrothelidae; genus Macrothele; species Macrothele yani. The sequence continues at coordinate 5,454,352 of CM077007.1, forward strand.
TTCACACTTACTACCAAACCACATTGTAAAAACGCAGTAACCTTAACATTACTTTGTTTTTATTCTTAAAATGCACGGAAAAAAGTGTCCCTTTTAGGTCTTCTAAAGTAAAACGCAAAGCGGGAGAAAGATGCAAAAAAGCTTTTCCAGGGAAAATCACTTTCTTTTGCGTTACGAAAATAAAAACTCACGAGGAAGTTCATAGAATGATTGGTCACGTGGAAAACCAGCTTTTGAAGACCAGTGACGCGAAAAAAAGGAACAACGATCTTAATTAAATATTTATTTGGAAGAAAAAGAACGGTTTCATCTCAGAAGCTGGAAGAGTTTGCATGTCACATACACACATACGCAAAAGAAAGGTTTGAATTGAGGAAAAAGATATTTGAAAAATATTTGAATTAAGGAAAACTACCGCATTACATTATTTTCGTGTTATCATTGGCAGTGGAATTTTCGCTTCCTTCCTGCTTTTTATCCTGGTAACAAAATTAAAGTACAGAATCCAAAAGTAGCTGACTAATAAGGAAGTTTGTAAACGGACATTTGAATATAATGACGAAACAATCCAAATTATATAGGGATAAATACAGAAAATTTAGACTGTTAAGAAAATAAATTAGTTTTTTCTTTGTGAGAACAGCACTCGAGTTTGCTGAAATTTAGCTTCTTGACCAGGAAATCAGGTAGTTTATAGTGATAAAAATTTCCAGTCCTCTATTTATAAATGGAAAACACATTAAACTTTAGGAAATTCGCGCTTTTAATTTTTACACAAAAATATCTCAAAAAATCATGCGATACACTCTATGAATAGAGGAAAGTATATATGAGGACAAATATATACGAGGGAGGATCGAAAAATAACGCACAGCAATTTTTTTTTGCAGGTTGCAGTTTGGCAGACGACGAGACCGATTTGGCTGGATCAGGTTTCGCCGTGGTGGAAGACAGTGTGAACGACGGCACAAAGATGTTGCGTTTGTTAGCGTCGTCTACGAATGAAGAGCAACGCGGTGTAGTCCGATTTTTGTAGGCTAAACTGAAAACTCCGACGGAAATTCACAAAGAAATGGTCGAAGTGTATCGTGGTGATTGCCTGGATGGCAGCAACAGCACCAGATGGTGCAATTTCTTTGCAGAGGGGTGTGACAACTTTACCGATTCGCCACGCTCCGGTCGACCTGCAACCGCATCACCACCTGCCACTGTGAGAGGCATTGAACAGACAATTCTGAGTGATTAGCGGATCCATGGGCGCACATTGGCACAGAAGTTCAACATTTTGTACGGTATAGAATACGATACTGTGCATGGCACATTGCAATTTCGCAACGTCAGTGCGCGATGGGTGCCCAAGAACTTGACATACGACCAGAAGAATTGACAGAGAATGATGCCATCCTCGGACAACTTGATGCATTACGCAGAAGAAGTACATGAATTTCTGGCATGTGTAGTGAGAGGCGATGAGTCCTGAGCGTACCACCACACTCCGGAAATAAAGATGGCCAATATGGTGTGGAAACATTCAAATTCCCCGCCACCAAAGCACTTCAGAGTAATACAATCTGCGCAAAAAGTCCTCATTACTGTGTTCTGGGACATGCATGGCGTTCTTCTGGTGTAGTTTCATCCAACGGGGACCATTGTTAATGCCAAAACCTACGCTAGCACATTTACAAAGTTGCGTCGTGCCCTTCGTGACAAAAGACCCAACAGAGACGCTGCAAATGTCAGACTGATTCATGACAATGCTCTCCCACATGTTGCACAACACGTTCGTGACAAAATTTCGCTGGAAAGTGTTCCAGTATCCACCGTACAATCGGGACCTGGCTTCTTTGGACTTTCATCTGTTTGGTCCCTTGAAAAGATTCCTGGGTCGCCAACTCTTCGATTCGGCTGATGAAGTCAAATCGGTTGGCCGCAGGTGGCTATTCGTCCAGAAAACGGACTTTTATGAACAAGGAACTGGGACCAAGCTGAAATAAATGTTTGGAGCGCATCGGTTCTTATGCAAAATAGCTAAGAAAAGCAGTTTCACTGTGTATATCTTTTGTTTTGCCTATCTATTAAACTGTTGCAAAAAAAAAAAAAAAATAGTGTGGGTTACTATTCGATTCCCCCTGATACAAATGCTTTATCCTCTGATGGCAGGAATAAATAGCTGAAAAGTCTGTTAAAGGAAAAGCGGACCGATGAGTTTATGGAATATTTATGTTTGTTTGGTGCAAATGAAATGTCCGGCGCGAACGAGAAGTGGAGACAGGCCCCCACCACAGCGGAATGAAACCACTCGCAGGTGTTGCGGGTGTTACGTCACAGAGTTACTATAAATAGCATATATGTAAAGAACAAGGTTCAGGCGTGGTTTGTTTGGACGTAACGTGGTTTGCAAAGGAAACGTGCACACGCCGGATTTGAGTCATCTTCCTGTATGAATTTAAACTGGGCCATTCTACAGGAATTGCCGATCGAAACGTTAACAAAACGTTTGGGGAGAATACGGCCAACGAACGAACCATTCGGCGATAGTTTGTGAAGTTTCAAAGCGGAGATACGGACCTGCAAAACGATGCACGTGGTCGTCGAATTGTTACTGTTTCTGACGATGTTGTGTTACGTGTGGGTAAACAGGACACCCGAAAAACGTATCGTGAGACAGCGGCAGAGGTAGGTGTCCACCGCACGACAGGTGTTAGGCGTATGGCTGCGCTGGGTAAGGTAAAAAAGCTGGAGATGTGACTGCCGCATGAGTTAACAACTGCCAAGCAAGACTAGGCGTTTGAAAGTCTGCACATCGCTACTTGCCAGGGATAAACAGAAACCACTACCGCATTGAATCGTCACCTGCTACGAGAAGTGGGTCGTTTATGACAATCTGAAATGATTTGCACAATGGTTAATCAAGGCACAGCCTGCTGGATGACATCCTAAGCCACCCCTACACACAAAGAAGATGCTTCTTGTTTGGTGGTCCATATACAGGATAATTCAACGGAGTTTCTTGGCAAGTGGCCAAACCATCACTGCAGAACGTTATTGTGCTGAATTACACCAGATGCACCGGAAATTGCTACAGAAAGAAACAACCAGCTTTGGTCAACAGGCATGGTGTTCTTCTACTCTAGGACAACGCTCGGCCTCATTGCGTACAACGAACGATGCTGACACCAAGTGCCTTGGTCTATGAAGCACAGCCTCATCCTGTCTATTTCCCGGACTTTTCTCCGACAGACTATCATTTGTTTCGTCGCCTGGATCAGTTCCTGTCCGGGAAACAGTTCACGACAGACAACGAGGTTCAACGTGCAGTTGACGATTTCTTCAGGTCCCAGCCACAAGACTTTTTTCGTTCTGGGATCATGGCCTTGCCGGACAGAGAGCAACTATGTGTCGATACCGAGGGTATTATTTTGCCTAGGTAAGTTGTCCTACTTTTCCGTTCTAGCTGTTCACATGTGCTGGTCCTTTGCCAGACATTTCATTCGTACCAACCCAATAAGATCAGCAGCGGTGGTTTCTTGTCAGTCGTCAGAGCTATGTGCGAGTTTGAGCCACGGACGAGACGATGGTGTGCTTTATATCTTGTTCGTGACTCGAACCTGCGTTGTCTGTTTTTTCAGTGAAAGCCCGGGCTCTACATTTGGTATGAGCGGCTGCATATAGTCTTGAGAGTTGCTCATGGTGGTAGTTCGATCCCGAAACAAAACTATATATTTTCGAATATGGTGCCGCAGCAATGTATTGAACTAGATGTCCAGAGCTTAGTCATTTTTCCATAAGACATGATTAGCAGGCAAAAATTACTAACGTACAGGAGTCCCCCTTCCAGAGAAAATATTTTTACTAACCGGAGCACAATCGACAAAATCTGAGAGATCACAGGTAAGCATTGTAAGTAAAATACTTGCCTGTGATCGATTACAAGCAATCCCAGACAACAAATAAAACACATGTTAGCAATCGTAGGCAAGCATATGAATGTCTCTTCTGTGCCTAGGGAACTGCATTCCATGAATTACCTCGCACAAACCTTCAGTAAATATGAAATGGAATAATAATTAAAAAAAAAGAAACTAACGGAAAGAACCTATTGTGCAGATCACATCGAACATGGAATGATTTCAAAGAAAACCTGTTTTGTGAAATGACAAGTCGTACAGAAACTTCTTCTGATCTAATGTATGTGTATGGCGTCGAGAAGGCCCGGTAAAAGCATGACATCTAAGTGTGTTCTCCTGGCTGTGAAATCTCAAAGTGACAATGCGTCAGCATGTTCCTCCATGACAAATACTGTGATGACAGGTACACAAAACAATAATTGCTACGTCCTCTGTGCCCCGTTATAAATAACATATGCAAAGAATACACCAAACTCCGCCAGTTCAAAATGTTCATATCGTAGTATAACTCAGTTTTAGTTTATTTACTGCTGTAATATGGTATATACACTGCTGGACAATTGTTAAGGATGGATCATAAACTGCTATATAGCGCATAAAAAAGTAAGTGTGGTTGGATGCCAAGTGAAATAAAATGCCAGTACATTACAAGAAAGACAATTTATTGTGCTCTGAAATCCAGAAGGCTTTGGAACGTGTTCATGGGACAAACAGGCCATTTTGTGCAGAATACGTAAACGTGAAAAAATGCAATTACCGTCCGCAGGCGTTCCGGCGTAAGATGTCAGTACGGGATATGGCCACCATGGAGGGCGATGCAAGATTCCGCACGTCGTGTCATGCTTTGCACAACATTATCAAGCAGCTGTTGGGGTAATTTATCCCATTCCTCTGTCAGTGCACGGATGAGGGTGTCCTTGTTTATTGGAGGGCATTGGCGACCAGCAAGACTCCTCCCAAAGCATCCACACATTTTCAATGGGATTCAGTTCTGGAGAACGTGCTGGCCATACGAGGCGTTGAATATCCTCGCTCTCAAGACACTCCTGGACAGCGACTGTTTGATGACATGTTGCGTTGTCGTCCATGAAAATGAATCTATCACCGACAGCACCACGGAACATGCGAACATGAGGTAGCAGAACATCATTAATGTATCGTTGGCCAGTCATAGTCCCAGTTGGAAGCACATAGAGGGACGTACGGCCATTGATCATGATGCCAGCCCATACCATGACACTACATGTCGGATATCGGTCCCTTTCCTTTATGTTTGCTGGACAATATGCATTACCACTATCACGCCAGATCAGTTGTCGTCGACAATCAGACGATAGACTGTATCTACTCTCATCTGAGAAGAGGACAGCAGACCAGTCGTTATCAGTCCAATTGCGATGTTGATGGCACCATTGCAAACGGGCGGTACGGCGACGTCTGGACACTGGGATGCACACATCAGGACGGCGGGCGTATAGTCCTCCTTCATGCAAAAGTCTGGCGACAGTTTTTCGGGAGATCCGCTTGCCAGTAGCAGCCATTAACTGATTTGCTACCTCACTAGCTGTGCTGCTGCGCCGGTGTCTTTTTGTTGATAGCACTATGTACCGATCTTCTGCAGGTGTCGTACTGCGAACACGACCTCCCCCGTGACGTTTGCTACACTCTCCATTTGTTTGAAATGATTTCCAAAGCCTTGAAACAACACTGTGGCTGACGTCGAACTCCCTGGCAACATCTGTTATTTTTCGCCCTTCTTCAATCTTGCCAATAATACGGCCACGCGTAAAATCATCAAGGTGATGTCGGAAAGATATACTGAAAATTGCAAGTTCGTCAATTGATTCTTTCCCTTTTAAGTTTGCGTTTGAACAACAACGGACAATACGCGTCAAATCCTTTATATCTCTTATCAGCGCTATGACGTCACGAACAAGTTCGGCAATCCAAAATTTGCATACGCACAACACGTCTTACTGTATCCCGCACTTATGCTAATTTCCACATTTTCCTGCCTTCCATTTTATGGTTGCTATCGTTGCTATTGTCATCCGTCCTTAGCAATTGTCCGGCAGTGTGTATATATATATAGAGAGACAAGGTGACACCATATCTCCGAAGCTCTTTAATGCCACATTGGAGGGTGTTTTTCAGTCGCTGAGCTGGGAAAACAAGGGGATAAAGATTAATGGAGATTATCTAACCCACCTACGTTTTGCTGATGACGTAGTCATTTTTGCAACTACCCCATCAGAGCTGCAGAGTATGATCCAAGAACTTGCTGACAAGAGTAAAGAAGTGGGATTAAAAATGAACTTTCAGAAGACAAAAGTGATGTTCAATGCTTTTACAAGAAATGAAGATTTATCGATTGATGGAGAAAAGCTGGAGATAACAGACACGTACGTTTATCTTGGACAGCAGATATCAAGTGAGGGTCACATTGATGAAGAAATTAATCGGCGTACAAAACTTGCCTGGAGAGCTTTTGGAAGAAACAGCATAATTTTCAAGAGCAATATGCCATTATGTCTTAAAAGAAAAGTGTTTGATCAATGCATCCTTCCAGTGCTTACGTATGGTGCAGAGACGTGGACCTTAACTAAAAGAGACATACAAAGGCTGCAGACAACTCAAAGAAGCATGGAGAGGCGCATGCTTGGTGTAACCAGGAGAGATAAGAAGAGGAACTCGTGGATCCGAAAAATGACAAGAGTGGAAGACATCATGATCAGAGTTAAATCCCTGAAATGGCAATGGGCTGGACATACTGCCAGAAGGACAGATCATCGATGGACAGCCGAAATTTTAGATTGGATTCCAAGGGACAGGAAAAGACCCAGAAGAAGACCACATGGGAGATGGGTGGATGAAATTCGAAAGTATGCAGGGGTGACATGGAGGAGACTGGCACAAGACAGACCGTTGTGGAGGAAACTTGGGGAGACCTTCGTCCAGCAGTGGATTGATAATGGTTGACAATGATGATGATGATGAGATATATATATATATATATATATAAATATATACTTAAGAGCAAAACTGAAGACTAAGGAAAAACTTTAGAATTTAAAACGAAGGTTGCAAAAAAACTGAAAATCAAAACGCGCAACGCAGCAGTTTTGAAAATTCAGAATTCACATTCTATAAAGAAGATACCTAAGCAAAAAAATGCAAATATAATTTTGACTCACACCTAGTACAACATAGAAAAGGTTATGTATCTACCTGTGTGAGTAAAAGGAGAAAAGACAAAAAAATAAAATAAAACAACTGAATGTAGAAGGTGTCGAGAATACTGAGCCTTGGCTTTATCAAGGACCAGCAAAAACTCTGAGAAATAAGCAGTCCAAGAAAAGACCATACTCGAGTATAAACTACACTCCAAAAAGCTGCATCCAAAACATACTAAAAAAAAAATTAGAAAATGAAAAAAACCCCAAATAAAAAATAGCAATAAAAAAAAAGTAATAAAACATTTCAACTAGAATTTGCGCATGAGCTGCTAAATAATAAATTGAAATTAGTTACTTAAGAGCAAAACTGAAGACTAAGGAAAAACTTTAGAATTTAAAACGAAGGTTGCAAAAAAACTGAAAATCAAAACGCGCAACGCAGCAGTTTTGAAAATTCAGAATTCACATTCTATAAAGAAGATACCTAAGCAAAAAAATGCAAATATAATTTTGACTCACACCTAGTACAACATAGAAAAGGTTATGTATCTACCTGTGTGAGTAAAAGGAGAAAAGACAAAAAAATAAAATAAAACAACTGAATGTAGAAGGTGTCGAGAATACTGAGCCTTGGCTTTATCAAGGACCAGCAAAAACTCTGAGAAATAAGCAGTCCAAGAAAAGACCATACTCGAGTATAAACTACACTCCAAAAAGCTGCATCCAAAACATACTAAAAATAAAAATTAGAAAATGAAAAAAACCCCAAATAAAAAATAGCAATAAAAAAATAATAAAACATTTCAACTAGAATTTGCGCATGAGCTGCTAAATAATAAATTGAAATTAGTTACTTAAGAGCAAAACTGAAGACTAAGGAAAAACTTTAGAATTTAAAACGAAGGTTGCAAAAAAACTGAAAATCAAAACGCGCAACGCAGCAGTTTTGAAAATTCAGAATTCACATTCTATAAAGAAGATACCTAAGCAAAAAAATGCAAATATAATTTTGACTCACACCTAGTACAACATAGAAAAGGTTATGTATCTACCTGTGTGAGTAAAAGGAGAAAAGACAAAAAAATAAAATAAAACAACTGAATGTAGAAGGTGTCGAGAATACTGAGCCTTGGCTTTATCAAGGACCAGCAAAAACTCTGAGAAATAAGCAGTCCAAGAAAAGACCATACTAGAGTATAAACTACACTCCAAAAAGCTGCATCCAAAACATACTAAAAATAAAAATTAGAAAATGAAAAAAACCCCAAATAAAAAATAGCAATAAAAAAAAAATAATAAAACATTTCAACTAGAATTTGCGCATGAGCTGCTAAATAATAAATTGAAATTAGTTACTTAAGAGCAAAACTGAAGACTAAGGAAAAACTTTAGAATTTAAAACGAAGGTTGCAAAAAAAACTGAAAATCAAAACGCGCAACGCAGCAGTTTTGAAAATTCAGAATTCACATTCTATAAAGAAGATACCTAAGCAAAAAAATGCAAATATAATTTTGACTCACACCTAGTACAACATAGAAAAGGTTATGTATCTACCTGTGTGAGTAAAAGGAGAAAAGACAAAAAAATAAAATAAAACAACTGAATGTAGAAGGTGTCGAGAATACTGAGCCTTGGCTTTATCAAGGACCAGCAAAAACTCTGAGAAATAAGCAGTCCAAGAAAAGACCATACTCGAGTATAAACTACACTCCAAAAAGCTGCATCCAAAACATACTAAAAATAAAAATTAGAAAATGAAAAAAAACCCCAAATAAAAAATAGCAATAAAAAAAAAAACATTTCAACTAGAATTTGCGCATGAGCTGCTAAATAATAAATTGAAATTAGTTACTTAAGAGCAAAACTGAAGACTAAGGAAAAACTTTAGAATTTAAAACGAAGGTTGCAAAAAAACTGAAAATCAAAACGCGCAACGCAGCAGTTTTGAAAATTCAGAATTCACATTCTATAAAGAAGATACCTAAGCAAAAAAATGCAAATATAATTTTGACTCACACCTAGTACAACATAGAAAAGGTTATGTATCTACCTGTGTGAGTAAAAGGAGAAAAGACAAAAAAATAAAATAAAACAACTGAATGTAGAAGGTGTCGAGAATACTGAGCCTTGGCTTTATCAAGGACCAGCAAAAACTCTGAGAAATAAGCAGTCCAAGAAAAGACCATACTAGAGTATAAACTTCAGTCCAAAAAGCTGCATCCAAAACATACTAAAAATAAAAATTAGAAAATGAAAATAACCCCAAATAAAAAATAGCAATAAAAAAAATAATAAAACATTTCATTATAGAATATATAAATATATATATATATACACATACACACACACACTGTATTTACGGGCAGTTGCTGCAATGGTTTTCTTTGCGACCTTCACATTGTCATAGACACTCTGCATGTTTTGTCCGGAAAACTGTTCGTGAATGTTTTTCCGTTTCACTTTGGGGGGTGGGGTCATAGGAACTCTAACTGCTTGGCACGTTGTGTGCTGGAGTACCCGGTGTATCACTATGTACAGATAACGTGTCCGACGTTTCATCACTATCACGCCACAATGTCTGTCCTTCAAACATGTCAGCGCCTCCAATGATATGTTGCTCCAAATCGCTATACAACTGCTTTGCAATTCGCCTGTCGATGTACGTTGGAGCCGTGTCGTCCGCTTGGTATTTCTGCGTCACCTCATTCACCAGTATCTGTACTTCAGCATGAGGGTTACAAGCCATTTCTTAAAACACACAACACAATATCTGTATGCTTACGAATAGCCCCGTGCGCTGTCTCATTACTCACGTTTAACAGTCACTGGCGTACACAACGTAGGACACCTTCCAGGCATGCGCAATATCACCCAATCACATCACACCCACATTTACATTTTATTTGACACTTTATGGCTGCATACATTACAGGAAGACGTCCCACTTTTATAAGCCATGTTCTAGGAGTTGCGGGTGATTGCGAAATACCGTACTTCACACCTGTTACTTTGGTGTCGTGCTTTTCCACCACAGAACGTTCCGCGAAGATTGTCGTCGGGTGGTCCGATAGTTTTTCTTGTAAGTGGAGCAATTTTGGGGAATTCAAACTAAGTGTACCAAAACGCAGCTTATTATCGCAAGACAAAACCACTTGTTATTGGTCAGTCATGGAGTACACAAGTTTTGACTGTCCTCAGAGGCGTCTGAACAACTGTGAACCGCTGTACAGCATTCTGAATTTCGTGCTATTTACGGACAGAATGTGTTGTCTCGTTAAATGAGGCAACAGTAGCTGAAATACTTGAGTGGAATATTGCAATCCATGTCACACGGACAAACAAGGAAGCGGTGGCCAGATAATGATTAAATTCTCGAACGCTGTCTAACGAGAAATGTGACGACAGAGTGAAAAGTGGGATCATAGAAAAGAGTTGTGCCTGAGGATAACGCCGCCTGTTGTGAGAAAGTCCACAATGTTGAAGTACGCCACCAAATGAACGATTGATCCTTGGTGTAAATCAGAGGAACTGGGGTGAGCCATACTCGTGCAGTTTTTCCGCCACTGTTGCTGCTATTTCACACTGTGTTACATTCCGCACTTAGAACAAATGAAGTGCTGCCGTACTCAGTCAGTCTGCTCATTTAACTGAAAAAAAGCCCTGAAGTATAATTTATTGATCTATAAGATATTTTTTAATAAAAAACAAACCACTTTCACACAAAATCAAAGGTCAGCTTAAATCCTTGCCATACGACGTACTTCAAATAAGTCAGATATAGCCACGCAAGTTTCGAGAAGGCACCTTATTTAACGAACCATGAATCTCCGATGCTACTAATCAAAAAACGAAGAGTCAGCACCTCTTTGTACCTCTAACACAAACGATTCACGAAGAGATTTTTATTATTTTATAGCATGGACAACGCTTGGAATTTACAATGTAACTGAAAACAGGTATCAGCCGCATCTAGTTAAAAGCCACGTTTCAGTGCTGCGTGTTTCACATTGAGTTTAGCGTCACGGCTGTAAAATCGGAAAACACTATTAAAAGTGTTACTGTCAATTTTTGATTCAAACTGTTTATTAACTGACAATATTTAACAGTTTTAATGAACTATATCTAATACAATTTGTCGTAAAAGAAGGCTTTGGAAAATTAAAGGCTAAGATTAATAAATTTTCTTCCTTTTGGCCTATGCTTTCATTAAGTCCCAATTTTCATTTAAAAAGTTAATTTTGATGGCGGTTTTTTTAAAAGTTATAATATCTATCAGTCCCATTTTTAAGCTAGGAGTTTACTTTTTTATCCAAAGACAACATTTATGAGAAATTTTATTAGACATACTGTTCAATGATTATTTATTGTTTCAATTAATTATCGAAGAATTGGCCATCAGTTGCTCAGGCTTGGTGATTGTACCCTACGGTCGCATGGTTAATCCCCGCTTGTTGAGCTACAAAACAAGTGTGCACAATTAAAAAAATCGTACTTTGCCGGTGTCCGAATAATTTTTTCAAAAAACCATTACAAGTTTATTCGAAGTTTTAACTTCAGTAAGTGTTTGATTTACGTCAACATTTTTAAGGTTAGTTACACAGACAGATTTTGTACAAACTCAATTTACAGTTGGTCCCTCTGAAATAGAGGAATTTAAATACTCCGAAGGAATCAACGTCCCGGGAGGCCACGCGTGGGAGATAGAGAGAAACGCTAACGGACTCGTAGTATCGATATTATGTGAGCAATAAAGTAACGTTCAGAGGTGAGCTTTGGGAATGCATCTCCCTAACAGAGAAAACCACATGGCGAACTTAAGAAATGTTTATAACAGGGGAAGGAATGCCATTACTTTCTGTTTAATTCACAATTATAAAAAAATTGAATCAAAAGATATATACCAATTCGCATTTAGGGGGAAGGGGCAATTCGGTTATTGGCAGTTCGTAAGGTACCTTAGAGCAAAAGCACGCGCGGCGATGGTTTAACAGTGCCAACATCCCACCGTCAAAAACGGATAGAATTAGGAAAGAATACCACTTGTAAGTAACGGAACATTGTGCAACTATTTCTTTTCAGTTCACGCATATTGTTAAAGAATTCCTTAAAATAGTAAATTTTATAGCCAGAGGCTCAAAACCGATTATTTTTGGTTATACCAAGAACTGTATTTTCATATTTCAAGTGAAAAGATCTGAATTTTAGAGAATTACATAGGTCATTCCGAAAATAATGAGCAAAGCTGCATTTCATAGGCAGATTGCATATTGGGAGAATGAAAGTTCATGGACAGGTGTGCCATCTCTCGTTGTGCCATGAATACCAAATGACGTCACTAGCGTTATTCATAGCACTAAACAGACGCAAGAAAAGATGACCGACAATGATACATCGTTCCTTCAGCGTACTCTTTTTTTTTTTTGTATTGAGGGTTTAACGTCCCCCGTGAGCAACACAATAATAGGCTACAAGCAGTCGCCCGTCCATAATTTAGAGCTACTGGTTCCAGCGATGGGAGCAAAGTTGGAGACGGGTCAAAAATTTTGGACCGGGGCAAATTTGCTTTGAACTATTATACATAGAACTCGTTACGTCTAGGGGAATTCAATGCTGCACTACTGATACAATCAGCCATCATATCTATAACATCTTTATTAGAATAAAACACAACACAAATAACATACGGCGATAATTAACAACTTAAGACAAATTCATTCCATAACGGACAACAGCCATCAACAACCGCAGTCGAAAGCACTGCACCGAAACACGCTCGTCGTCTCGTCTGTAAAGCGCTCGTTAGACGGTGCTCTGCACGTGCGTCGTCTCATCTACGTATGAGGTAGAATTGTCGTTACATGTAGTTTGTCAATTTGAATAAGCAGACATCCTGTATATATGTATATACAAATAGGGCGTTCAAAAATTCTCCCCGCAGTGGTCATCTTAGGTTACATGGAAACCAAACAAATTTACGTATTATACGAACGTAAGTATGTTCTCAAACATTTTTGCGGGAATCGAAAAGTCCCTGCGCAGTAATGTTAAGACCGTTCCACCTAATTTTTGGTGGCGCTATAGTCAAAATTTTTGAATTAAGCAACTTGTATGTTTAATTTCAGTTTTTGCTGCTTTCTTGATAACATAATCAAGTTTCAGAATATGTCTCCTAGCAACACCAATTTTCACAAGTTTATGGTGAATTGATAATTTCCAAAATAGGGGTGTTTTTATAGTCATTGCCCCCTCTGAAGGGGACAGCTTCCTTCTGAGGGGCAATGATGCCTTCTCGTTTTTCAGTCTTCGGGTACCTGTATCGAACACAAAATTCCACTGCGCGCATTTTCTTTGAAAAAAATTTTTTTTTTCACAAATAAAACGGAAATAAAACCAGGTCGAAATCTGGTCAGAAACACCTTGGCCCGACCCGTTTGACCCGCTAAAAATTGTCAACCCGTTGACCCGTTTTGATCTCTGGAAGTGAGAGAGCCAGTGCCGTAAGACAAAAACACAACATTCATGCCTCACCAGGATTCGAACCAGAACCCTTTCTCGGACGAATGGTCATAAGCCAGCGCCAGGTTTGTGCTGGGATTCAGTTCCTTGTGAAAGAGGAAATTCCGGTTCAGGTATTCACTGTAAGCTTCAGCGTGCATACAGAGAGAGTACGTGTATGGCTGCCAGCAGTGTGAGAAAGTGGGTGAAACATTTTGAAGGCTGTTTTACGGGCATTAACGATTATCTTCGTCGCGGTCTCCGTCGAACAGTCTCTACGAAACACAACAAGAAAAGGGTTTATTCCTTAATTCGTGATGACAGATGTTTAACGAAGGAAACTGCGGCCAACTTCGTTATAGAACGAAGGGAAGTTCGGCAAATGATTAGCAGTTTGGGATATCGGAAAATTTGTGCTCTTTTAGTCCCACCATTACTGACAGAAGATCAGAAAGACCAGCGCAAAAACATCTCGCTAGAGCAGTATCGAAATGAAGGGGTCGATTTTTTGCACAGTATTGTGACACACGACCGAAGTTGGTTCCACCATTTTGAACCTGAAACAAAACATCAGAGTATAGATTGGCATAATCTCCATTCACCAAGCAGGAAGAAGCCTAACAGAGCTCCGTCTGCTGCAAAAGTAATGGAAATTGTATTTTGGAAAGCGGATGGGTGCATACTGGTTGATATTTCATAGCTTATACAAACCGTAACTGCAGCTCGTTATGTCCAAACATTAGAAAAGCTCCGCCGTGCATTGCATGATAAACGGCCGGGGAAGAAAGTCATCTACCAGCATGACAACGCTAGGTCACACTCTGCTCTTTTCACATCGGCAACAATTCAGAAATTCGGGTTGGAACTTTTACCTCACCCAGCTGACAGTCCAGATCTGGTATCTTTCGACTGTCATCTTTTAGGACTAAAAACGTACCAGATGCGCAGCCAACACAAGAGCAGGGAAGCAATACAGCAAACTAGAGGTCTGCACGGACCTTATTTGATGAACCCGGCCCGGCTCCAGCCCGTGGTTTTGAAGCGCAGCCCTGCCCGTGATGTCCCGTTTGGTATTATTTTGTCTTTCTATTGTATTTTATTAAAATGTGAAAATTATAATAAAATATTGAAAATATTTAAATATATAGCCTAAAAATATTAAAAATAATCGAATGTAACATTTAAAAAGAGACCAAAAAAAAAAAAAAAGATTAAACGGGTTCTAAATCTCCTTTTCTCTAAACTAGCAAGTGGAAACACTACAAAAGTCAACCCCCATACAGATTAGGGATAGAAGAAACAATCGATGTCTTCCCACTCTCTCATATCAACACACACACGGACACCCCACATTATTGCAGACACCCCCGTCCCCTACTCCACACACACACACACTCGTTCTCGGTCAACTCTTGTTGTCAACAAGTCTCAAAGTGGTTCAACCATCTTACCACCCACAGGTTGTAAAGACCCTATAAGTGCCTCTCCTTGCTTTTGTGATTACGCCCTGGGCTATTTCATGGAAGTAAGTAAAGCCAGCAAAACATTTAAATAGACCAGGAAATCTGGGAACACGGCTTTTTGCCTTTACCATTGCTATAAAAAGAATGGGTAGACTTGCTCCAGTCGTAAGTGTCTGGGGGAAAACCCGGCCCGTTGCTTTGTTCTCTAAACTAAAAAAAGCCCGACAAGGCACGTGCAGACCTCTAGAGCAAACTTTACGTCGGTGTCTTCATGCAACTGGAATGGAGTTCTTCCGGAAAGGGTAGATTTAGCGGGGGGAGGGGGTAGTGTGTCCAAAGAAACCGTGATTTTCTAGAAAAAGAGATTAATGCATGTAGGTTAAGGTGTCGTACGTATTTCTTCAACCATTACAACTAGAAATTTTCAAAACATTGTTGCTCATTAATTTTAGTACATCCCTACATAAAAAACAAGAACAGTAATGAATATTGATACGTGTTTGCCTTTTCTAGTAGACAGGTAGATCTTTTTATGTTCAGTTATTAATGAAGTTTCAGAAGAGCTGTTTACGCATGAGCTTGCATCAACAAAGCAATTTAATATTTAACAGGCACTAACTATGACACTTTGAATCAGGATGAGACTTATTTGGATCCCATAGGTCTGTTCTTCTGAAGCAAAGTATCTTAGCAAGTCTCGTTAGCGTTGAGGAGCACCGTGTGCTTATTACCTCCGAGTACACATATAATGAGCATTTTCGTTACTTCTTGAAAGGTCATTAGGAGACTGTAATCATGGAAATGCCGATCACCCTAAACTGTGCCTGAAAAAACAACTACTTTGTAAGTATTACTGGTTCATTGTTTATTTCAGATCGCAGGGCAACTGACGCGCTTGAATTTCTTCGTCGATCTTCCCGAACTCAGCAACAGCTGTCAATCTGACAGCGCATTATTTGATGGCATGAAGAACTCATTTTGCTCGGAGAGTAGCTGTCTCACTAATTGTGAATGTGCTCCGGAAGAGATCCTTTCATGAGTCACTGGCTGATCGATTGAAGATTTCAGTGGAGTGCTGATTCTTAAGGACGGCTTCATGTACGTTTATATTTCGTCCTTGAGTGTCAGCCTCCGTCCTCATTACCGGAGACACATCTGGAAGTGTGCTTTTACGGTGGTGAAGACATAGTTTATGATGAATTGATGGTGTCTGATATGCGACAGTTTCTTTCGTGATTGAGAGATTTGTCATCATAAAAACCTTACCTGTCAGGGATCTCCCGGGAATTTTCCTGAAGATTCATCTTGTTTCTACTTTTACTATTTTATAACATTTTCAAATTTCGGAGAAAAAAACTTAATACTTGTGTTCCTTTCAGCGCGAGTTTCTCCTGCATCGCTGCGCAAGTAACTTCTACAATGCTCTGACTGGAGATCTCTATATACACTGTTCTCTTTATTGCGAGTGTCTTATGAGTTTTAGTTTGAGAATATATCCTTTCCGAAAGAAACTAATACCGTGACGTCTTTGATGAATTCTGGAGCGAAGGGATTTCAATACATTTATGATATAAATACACTGGCTTGTTGCTCCCCTTCCTTCTTGAAGCTACCACTGAAAGACAGTCTGTATTCAGTTTTGTCGCAAAGAGACACTGACAAAGTTTCAATGTTCTCCCCGAGCCGTGTCTTCATTCACATTCGATTCCTCTGGGGCATATCGTGTTATAGTGTTCGAGGTCGAAAGACAAGGTTCCACAAAGCTCCCACAATGTAGTACAGTTGTCCATATCGTCGGCACACACGACCAAAGCCAGATTCCCCATTAGGTGCAATAAGCGGTAGCTAGGGTCCTTAAATCAGCACGAGGCCTCAAGCTGAAGTTCAAATGTGTGCGAAGCACACATTTGAAGTTCAAACACATTTGAAGTTCAAACACATTTGAAGTTCAAACACATTTGAAGTTCAAACACATTTGAAGTTCAAACACATTTGAAGTTCAAACACATTTGAAGTTCAAACACATTTGAAGTTCATTTGAAGTTCACATCTGAAGTTCAAATGTGTGCTTCGCACACCTTCTCAGAATGTCGGCGTTGGGCTCTTGGCTCGCTAAGAAAAGATTACTTTCCGGTTAGAGCATTCTATACCGCGCGGCTGGTATGCGAGAAAATCCGCCGTTTTGATTGGCTACCCCGTCACGCCGTCAAAGCCTTCCTTAATCGACTCTACTATGCGATCCCATCATCCCAGAGTGTATTCGTTTCATACATACAGTAGTTTGTGTTGTGTCTTCGCTTGGTGACGTTAATATTTTGTAACCAAAGTGATGAAAAGAAAATTTGAAGCGCGTGTGTCAAAACCTAAACGTAAAATAAAAGTAAAAGCTCATCAAGCACAAGCAAATTCTATTGATTCGTTTTTGATACGACCTATACACCCACATCATGAAGAGAAAGGAGTCAACAGCAACGGAGGTGGAGGTTTCATCCCTGTCACTATAGATCCTACATCAGGAAGAGAAGATCCCACATCAGGAAGAGAAAGAAGGGGTCAACAGCAACGGAGGTGAACTAATTAGCAACGGAGGTGGAGATTTCATCCCTGTCACTATAGATCCCACATCAGGAAGAGAAGCTCCCACATCAGGAAGATCCCACATCAGGAAGAGAAGATCCCACATCAAGAAGAGAAAGCAGTCAAAAGCAACAGAGGTGGACAAATTAGCAATGGAGGTGGACTAATTACAAGTGCATGAGGAACTACTTGTGGAACGCAGTGAAGAAAACAAATCGGATTACGGAGGAGAAAATGTAGAAACAATTTGTGCCTCGACTGCATCTGCAAATCCGAGGGAAATGGAAATCGCGGTATGTACTAATCTAAGCATCGAATCTGATACTGCAAGTACGGGCGCATACACTTATTATTTGTTGCGTCATGCCTGTGACGAGATTTCAAAATATTGCAGTCCTGGTCACAAAAGCAAGGTTTGAGGGGAATAATAGCCATTCTCTATACTTTTGAGACCTAAGCACTTAAAAAGTAACAGTTACTACCCAGGAACAAATCGAAAATAAAACCTTGTTACCTAATGTTATTTCTTCAAGTTTCCCCATCGTGTAGACGGATATAAAGACACTACATCGAAACTTCCCATTGAGTCTCTCTGAGATTTAGTCAATCCTCTTACAAACTCTACAACATCTTTCGTTGACTTAATTACGTTCTCGGAGTCTTAAAATTATTTCAGAGGAGAATTCAGCCATGGAAATGAAAGTTTTGATACAGTGACGTTATAGAATTTCAGACCAATGCCAGAGGCGGTGGAAAACCATGAAAAATCACTGCATCCAACGCGTTTACAGAACCAAATCAGGAAAACACAGAAACGTTATATACGTACAAGATATCACCAGAAAAAGTGCAGCAAATAGTAACTGCTGTTGAGAGTGGTGGTACGATGGAACACAAAATTGCACGCATTCGCCAGCATATGTACACCAGATTCAAAGATGCGCGTAATATGGGACTCTCAATTCACTACTGGCATTTAAAGACGTGGGCGAAGGAACCAGCTAAGGCAATGGGTATCCCTAATTTTAAAGCCAGCACATATTTCTTGCACAAATTCAAACGCCGCTATAAAATCTCATCCCGCAAGATCACGAGGTTCGTTGCCAGGCGGGATGTTACCCCTGACACTGCCGTAAGGAACAGCGCATTTGAGTTTGTACGAGATATTACGGACTACATTACTACCAATGCAATTGATGCCGACATGGTGTTAAATACAGAGCAAACTCGATTTGAATACGAACTGACTTCAAACAGGACGCTATCACTGACTGGGGAGAAGACAACATAAGCTGTTGTGCAATCCGTTGCATCGACTACCCACTCCTATACCATTCAGGTGCTTATGTTTATGTCAGGACGCCTTGCAAAGAAACTGTACATCTGCTTTGAGGAAGCGGGTGGTAAGTTTGACAAACGTGCTTCCGAAACAGTACAACTTAACCAACCTCCAAGTATAGAATGTGACTGCAGCATCAGTGGTAAGATGTCCACAGCTCTCGTTCTGTCTTGGATGCGTAAGGTACTGGAACCAGATTTAACAGGACCTTCTCTTACAGGATTCGTGGTCTGGTCAAACCGACACTAGTTTACCAGCTAAAGCCTTCGGTGACAGGGACGTCAATTTCCACACAAAAATCGTACCACTGAAAGCCACCAAATACTGCCAGCCCCTTGATGTGTATTTCTTTCGACAACGCAAACTGTTTGCACGACGCATGGAAGAGTACATACGTTCTGATGAGGTGCATGGCGTCAACCTGCACGACAGAATTTTCAAGTTGCATTCATTTATATACAACAAGCTGTGTGCACCACAGTACCAACCTATGCTTCGCTATGCGTGGAAGGCGTCTGGATACTTGCCCCCCGAAACGCCTCTTCCGTTCCTTAATGTGTTTGACATCAATTTTGCTGTGCGTGACATGTGCAACGCTCCTGATTGTGATTACAGTGCCGTCATTATCTGCTCGTGGTGCGAGATTCGCCTTTGCTTTCAGCACTGCCTTCTCTCAACACATTACCATGACGTGGAGTGAGGTATGTATATGACATTTGCAACTTAATGGTGGTGTACATGGTCTCTCTCGACATTTAGGTGCGTCATACCTAACAGGTAAATGTTGTTTGACACTTTATGGCTGCATACGTTACAGACGGGCGTCCCACTGTTATAAACCCTGTTCTAGGGGTTGCGGTCGATTGCGAAATGCCGTACTGTCCACCTGTTACTTTGGTGTCATGAATGTCCACCACAGAACGTTCCGTGACGATTGTTGTCGGGAGGTCCGATAGTTTCCCTTGTTAGTGTAATTTGGCACTATATCTACTTCCTCTTCAGCAAAACAAGCAGAAAGCTATAAGTTCTGAATCCCATTTACCCGTTCATCCATTTAATTGCTTACGTTAGAAAAAGTTCTCCACAACCCATGAGCAGTTAATTACCGCAAATGTTTGTCGACTAGTCATAAATATGACAAACTGCGCTTGTTTTGCTTTCATCTAGCCTGACGTGGAACCCAGCCAACGCCGATCTACCAACAGTCCCCGAAAATGTCGTCTTTCCTTTTTATCAAAGTGCAACTCGCTCATCCTGGGCCAACTCTTCCTTATTTCTTTAAATAATAAATCCAGCCGTTTTACTTTGTAAAATTGGGCTTTGTAATAATATTATTAGTCATAGTCAAAGAAAACTTCCATAATATGATTTAAATATGTTATCCATATTTTATTTTTATAAATTTGCAGAGTTGTAAAAGATTGAATGTTTTTTTATTTCCGCCTCGTCATTCGAGTATGTAATAGAAATATCAGGCCAGTAAAAATTCAAAATAACCTCGCCTATTTTATAGTCCCAGTCCGCTTCTGTATTTGAAGTGTAGATGCTACGACACAAATATGGAGCCGTTTTCCATTAACCATAAATGCTACGAAAAGTTCGTAGCTATTTTCCTTCCCTCGTGAGACATATCAAAGGAGTATTGTTGAAGACGACCAAATCTGAAACGAAGGTTTTACTCAGCTATTCAGTGAAAGTCGTTTTATATTGTAATGCATTATGTCTATATACCAAAAGAGATTATGAAAGACAAATAACTAAATATGCATTGAGCCCGTTATAAAAAGGGATATGGAAAAAGGTTAGTGGGCTATTCAGTAAGTTACACCGTGTTAGGGAAGTCTAAATGCAAATTTTCAATAAATTCAGTTTCTGAGCTGAAGAAATATTTTCTGAATATGCTTAACTTAGGCATACATATTGGCCTACAAGTACTTAAAGCGTTCTTTTTTTTGTGGTATAAGAAATTCTGTTTTACGTTACACAGCTAAATGAGAGCAAATGATTATTTCACATTTATTGATTAGAATGTGCAAGCCTCTAAAAATATTTTAAACTTTCGTTATGAAGCCGCGCCTTTGTGTCTTAGCATTATCGTACTGAAACAGGGCTCCAGGTACAGTTGCAATGTAAGATGCGATCTATGGATTCCATTCCTGAGCATGGCGCCGAGTGGTCAAAACATTTTAGATGCAAGAGACGAACCACCATCGTCACTTTTTGTATCCTAGCCCATAATGCCCACTGGTTATACAGTGCCTTTTGACGGGCGCAGTTGGATCAGAAAGGTGAACACGTTGTCTTCTCACCGGTGTACAGAGATCGTAGACTCCCAGACAAAATAGGTTTAGTCCTCTAAAGATGCGATGTCATTTTTCAAACGTAGTTGTTGGAGATCGGCACCGATCCTGGCTCTGTTGACAGTGCCCAGAGGTCAGTGGGCAGCATCACAGTGGAAGGTGTACATCCTGCTCTAGGAAATGACTTGTGTTATGAAGTAGAGTGCAACGCTGACTTCACGGATCACTGCTAGTGGCCACGATAGCTGTTGGTGTGGCAAACGTTTGTCTGAAAACGAATCTGTAATCCCTTGGTGTTTGTTCTACCGCGTACAATACCCATGCTGTCAACCATGTGTGTGGTTTTCCTCAATCAGTTTTCCAAACATCAAACGAGTATCATACGTTGAAAATACTCCAAATACGTGGCGACCGTAAATAAATAAATACTGTACATCGCTCTTAACCACGTTCTAGAAACACACAGCAACCGAAAAATTGTTTTTCAGCTGCCGCTGTGGAATTGAACCAACAGAACTCTCGATATCTAGCAGAGTGCGGATTGTTGGCCACCGTGGCGTAAATGTAACTCACTCGGCTAAATATCGAGAGTTCTGTTGGTTCAATTCCACAGCGGCGGCTGAAAAACAATTTTTCGGTTGCTGTGTGTTTCTAGAAAGTGGTTAAGAGCGATGTATTTGAGTATCATACGGTTGCGACCGACATGTTCTGCCATACACCATATTAATCGCCCCATGTTGTGGTGTTCTATGGTTCGTTCCATCTCTGTCTAACGTCGAGAGTGAAAAATATAAGTGGCAAATTAGATTCCGTAGGTGATACTGCTAAGGCTAACCTCAAAGGTGATACTGCTAAGGCTGGCTCGGTTAATCGAATTGGAGGTGAATCTTTCCTGTTAACAGACTTTATCCTTTCTCCGTCTGTTTTTTCTGAAAATGGAATCATTTGGCATCCTGCCGTGCTACGCTCATATTATGCCGATTTGCATTAAACATTTTGAGCATTTCGTGTGGATGGTGTGATTCTAATGTCGAAAAATTACTGAAGGGTAGCGTTTTCATGTTAACAATGTGAACCCTCATCAGTCTGCGACAGATATCAGGGCTCCACAAAATAATCTTCGGTTGGTCAATGGGCAGGTTACCAATTAGATGCCAAAAAAAAAAAAAAAAAAAAAAAAACCGATAAAAAGATTGTACAGGTAGAAATTTAAAACAGAAAGAAAAGAATTGACCTTATATTTCTTCTACCTTAAAAAAATGCCTAATCTAGGTGCTATAGCATTTGCAATAATAACTAAAATCAAAAACACTCTTCTGTCCTCTGCACCTAGAGTTTTACCTCCATTGTGAAGTTGAAACGCAAAGAATAAAATTATATTTAACAACAATAAAACGTAGAGGAAACATCGCTAGAAAAAAAAAAAGATGACTGGAGAAATCTTCGCCCCGTTGTACTTCCGTTTTCGGAAAAAAAAATTTCCCCATTTCGATCTTAAATACAAACATTAAGTAATTAAATTATATCTAAAAAATACTGCAGATAAAACACATCAAACAATTAATAAAAACGATTACGAGAAAAATCTTCGCTGCCTTTAGCTCTCGTGGTCGAAAATTTTTGCTTCCATTTTACGGTTATCGGAGAAATTTTTGCTACTTCCAATTTTCGTTTACGGAAAAATTTCCTCCGTTTTCAAGCTGAAATAAAATTTTTTGTAGAATAAATTGGCATTTTACAACCAAAATGGGGGAGAGAACGTCGCTAGAAAACGGATTTAAGACTACTGGACTCCATGTAACTTCCGTTTTCAGAAATTGTTGCTTCCATTTTCAAACTGACACGTTAGCATTTATGCAACAAAATGATATTTGGCAACCGTACTAGACAAAGAGAACATCGAGAGAAAAAAAGACTATTATGGGTGAAATCTTCACTTGGGTCTAACTTCCGTTTTTTTAGCACGTCTTTTGTAAAAAATAGATCGTGCTTCTGTTATCGGTTTGTCCGTCCGTCCTTCAGTTGATCCGTCTGTCTGTACCCACGGTATCTCTGCAACTATTAGTCCGATTTGAAAAATTCTTTTTGCATTCGGAAGCTTGAAATATGCGAATGATGATCCTTCATTTCGTTTTTCTTTTTACGATGTACAATTTTGCCGCTAGGGGCGTAAATGCAGATGATGTCGAATTCAAAATTACGTTTTAATCCACATATTTGCTTCTATACATCCAATTGAAAAACTTCTTTTATCTTTCGATTCCATTTATGTCGAAGAGTTTTTTAGATATAGTTTCATTTTCAAATTACGCATAGATTTTCCACTAGGGGGCGTAAAAGTAAATTACATTTTTTCCGATAACTCTTCTCCTAAAACTCCGATTTAAAAAATCTTTTTTTCAGCGGATACACCTCTTAATGGAAAATCTTTTGCATATAATTTCTAATTTTTGGTAAAAAATACTTTGGCCACCAGGGGGCGTAAGTGTTAATTTTTGCTTCTGATGTATTTGCCATAAAATCTGAGCTTCTAAAATATCGATTGAAAAAATTATTTCGTGGACTGATGCCACGCACATCGATAAACCTTTTCGGAATATTTTCTTCCTAAAATATCCCACAGTTTCTCCGCCAGGGGGCGTAGATGTATATCTTATTTTTGTCAATATCTCTACGTCTAGGAGTCCGATTTGAAAAATTCCTTCTTTGTTGGATAGTGTTTTCGGTGTGACATGTTTTTCATATAACTTCAAAATTTTCAAGTAATTCATAGACTTTCCGCTAGGGGGCGTAAAGGTAAATTGCGTTTCGCCCTGTATCTCTGCTTCTAAATCTCTTATTTGAAAAATTATTTCTGCACCGGATACAGCTCCTGATGGGAAATCGTTTGCACATAATTTCTAATTTTTGTAAAAAAATGGTTTGGCCACCAGGGGGCGTAAACCTTAATTTCCGCTTCTGATGTATTTGCAGCCAAATATGAGCTTCTAAAATCTCGATTGAAAAAAGTCTTTTGTTGACCGATGCTAATCGTGTCGACAAACCTTTTAGAAACATTTTCTTCTTAAAATAGTGCATGGTTTCTGCGCCAGGGGGCGCAGAAACCATGCACGACTTCTAGGAGTCCGATTTAAAAAAATTCTTTGTTGGATAGTGTTTCTAGTGGGACATGTTTTTCCTAAAAACTCAATGTTCAAGTAATTCATAGACTTTTCGCTAGGGGGCGTAAAGGTAAATTGTGTTTACCACTATTTCTCTGCTTCTAAACCTCCGATTTGAAAAATTCCTTCTGCACCGGATACAGCTCCTGATGGAAAACCCTTTGCACATAATTTTTAATTTTTGTAAAAATGCTATGGCCACCAGGTGGCGTAAGACTTAATTTCCACTTCTGATATATTTGCAGCTAAATATGAGCTTCAAAAATCTCGATTGAAAAAAGTCTTTTGTTGCCCGATGCTATTCATGTCGACGAACCTTTTAGGAACACTTTCTTCTTGAAATAATGCATGGTTTCTACGCCAGGGGGCGTAGATGTATATCTTATTTTTGTCAATATCTCTACTTCTAAAAGTCCAATTTGAAAAATTCCTTCGTTGTTGGATAGTGTTTTTGATGCGAAATGTTTTTCCTATAAATTCAAAATTTTCACGTAAATCATTTAGGACTTTCCGCTAGGGCGCATAAAGGTAAATTGCGTTTTCTGCTCCTAAAACTCCGATTTGAAAAATTCTTCCTGTATCGCATACAAGACCTGATGGAAAATATTTTTTCACATAATATCTAATGTTTTGTAAAGAACGGTTTGGCCATCAGGGGTCATAAGTGTTAATTTCTGCTTCTGATGTATTTGTAGCAAAATCTGGGCTCCTGAAAACTCGACTAAATTTTTTTTTCTTGGACCGATACCGCTCACATGGATAAACCTTTTGAGAATACTTTATTCCTAAAATAATGCATGGTTTTCCCACCAGGGGACGTAAAGTCACATCCTATTTTTGTCGATATCTCTGTTTCTAAGAGTTCGTAAGCTCAAGATTCCGTTTACACCAATATCTGTGGGATTAAAGACCCAATTGAAAAACTTCTTTCTTCCGTCAGATACTATTGTTTTCCATAACGGTTCCATTGCCTTTGAATAGCTTTGATAAATTTAATTTGTGTCAGAACGGATTCAAAAGACGTGCTTATTACACCCAAAAATTCGGTGTCATCTTTCTTGTTTATTTTTTTTTGAAAGACGGAACTTTGTCCTAAGACTGAACCTGCATCCATGATCGGGAGTCTGCAAGAAATGATTTAATATAAGATCTGGGGATATCGGTTTTCTCTGCAGCACCTAAAACAAATCTGTTACGTACGTAGACGCAATTCTGCTTCGGGGCTTTCATTTGTCGGTCATTGACACTGCATGCATGCATCTTGCTCTACTACATTTGGTATCCTACGACCCGAACTGACTAGTTTATCTCATTTTACCTTTTGCTTTGATCTTTGTCTTTAAAATCTCATTTCAACCTGCCCTTTCTTACAGGGAATTTAAATATAATAAATTTTACTGGCATGCCGGGTCCACTAGTGTTTCTAAATCTTTGGGAAAACATAATATCTAATGGTACAGGACTTTGAAGGTTGTTCTTTCGCAGGCTTAAATGGCGTGGTGCTTTAATTTTGAAAACCTACGTAAATCATTTGTGTTTCTCCGAAGGCACGTTTCCTTCATTTTAATACGGGAAAAAAAATTCAGTTTCCATTCTTGCGTTTAATCAATAGCGTAGGTTCCCGGAACTTACGGTGCCATCATTAATCGGGTGAAAGCTGGAAATTCCAGCCAGAGACATTCTTCTGCTGGGTTCGGTGGAACATGTTCTGAGTGAAATGTTCCTGAGTACGGTGTCGCACTAGGTTCTCGTGTAAGCTCACAGCTGAGATGGGGCAGATTTAAATTGCTTAATGAATACTAGATGATCTGTCGCACTGCGCTGTGAAGCTGTGTGGGCTCCCCTTCGGGCCGCAGCGGAATGCAGCCTGCCATTTGAAGCGACGTGGAGTTTAAATCGCGTTCGTCGCAACCGTGTTTGTCACAGCTACCTCTGGTGACGACGATGTCTCCAACGTAATTAACATGTTAAACCGCAAAATTTACTTCCCGGAGATCGTGGTTTTTGGAGATGCCTTAGTTTCCAAAGGAATTTAGCTTTGCTAAAAGTTTCGTTTTCCCTTGGTTTTGCAACAAATGTTAAATAAGTGATGTTTTTATAAAAATGACAACTTTGTTTTGCATAAGATTTAGGACGGGAAACGATTGCTTTCTTGATCCCCAGTTCCAAACCTAAATTTTTAGGATCTGATGAACGCAATTTTTTAATAACTGTCACTAGCGGGCGTTACATTCAGGCACTTCGCCTGTCCGGCCGTGTAATTAGCGGTTCGTGTTTAGGATAACATCCCCTTACGAAAGTTTCTCAATCAGATCAGTATGACTTCTGAAACATTTATTCACACACACACACACACACACACACACACACACACACACACACACACACACACACACACTTTCGTTTGATGCCGCCTTAATGCACGTGGAAGGCTAACAGTGTATATCCATTAAAGCTGAAAACAGCATTTTTTTGGAAAATACTATCCAACATGGCTACCTCAAAAGTAGTCTTCACAAATGGCGAATGCAGTCTCATATACAACGTATAAAGTAACTGTGACTTAAACATAACAAATGCGTATTCTTCACTGCAAAATAAAAAAAGAGTAATATATAGAATTAAAAAACCACCTAAATATTGTTTAAATATTATATAAAGTATCCCTTCTACTGAGATCCTTACAATAACGTTTTGGAGAAAGTTATGAAAAACTTTAAAAGTTTTTAAAATAATCAGAATAGTGTTGAAGCGTGAAAGCCGAAGATAAAAGCAATAATTCATGTTTCGTTAAAAGGTTACACTGAGCTTACACACATAAGTCGCAGAATAACAAGAAAGAGCTATATACAATTTAGTGATTTTGTGTGGCTCTTTTCCTCTTTATTTGCTAAATACTTATTTTAGAGAAACTCAAAATTAAATCTTTCTGATGATTATTAGTTAATATCGAACTATGTTGGTTTTCAATTATTTCTTGAGGTCATGCTTTTCTACATATGTACTTTCAGGTAAATCTATATGAAATAGATAGAATGTACTTTACGAAATTTTGTTTCTCAGAGGAAAAATTTAAAACTGTTCGCGAACTGGTGAAACTGATCTCTTGCAAACTCCACGAAATTTTTCTGTTAATTTTTGGATATTTCGAATTTCATAGTTTCAAGATGATGTTTTAGTGGACGGATTTGCATAGGGAACAGGAAACGAAACGATGTAGTTGTGTTTCTTAGCTCAGAAGTTGCGCGTGTAATGATACGTTCAGTACTGTAAGAGCAAACCTATATCTGCTACAATCACTCTCACTACACTGTATTCTCCTTTCACTCGCCAAAAGTGAACTAAGTTTTTATACGTCACTGTTACAGAAACCAGTTTGAACTGTGATTAGGAAAGGTGTTCCTTAGCACCGAACATAGTTTTATTTTCACATAATAAATAAGTGTTTGATTTGACGAGTGTTTATGTAAATCTGGCAGCGGCCCTAAATAAATTGAAAAGTCCAACTACAGTTTTTTGTAGTTGGTGGTTGGTTGGAAACTCTTTCAGAGCTGAACTTTTAAACCCTTTGACGGAAAAACTGGGAAAGTTTCCGAAGGAATTCCACCGGACATGACAATATTTCATCCTGTGGAAATCCAACTGACAGTGCATCATAGTAGCAATTCTAATTCATTTGTCAGTTAGGACGTAACAATTGTTCTACA
This sequence comes from Macrothele yani, assembly GCA_039090855.1. NCBI lineage: Eukaryota > Metazoa > Arthropoda > Arachnida > Araneae > Macrothelidae > Macrothele > Macrothele yani. The sequence continues at coordinate 5,482,479 of CM077007.1, forward strand.
AAGCGCTTTGTCTCTTCTTAAACACTCTGTGACAGACAGTTATGGAAACAGGGGATGATGGGTCCGATCACATGCTAATGACAGGCCTCATTTTCCTTTTTGGTGAATAATGAACTGCATCTTACTTTTTGTTATAAATGTTTCCAAGCAAGGCGACGGGTGCATTATTTTGTAATGAACTACTGCCGGAGACAAATCATTACCAGCGCTGCCCCAGTGTGACGTCACATTTGTTTTCGCACGAAACACTCTGAAAGTATAAAAACATATTTGATCTTGTAGCTACAGTTTGTAAGCCAACTGTGTTAACGAACTGCATTTATTTCAAAATTAACACACACACACACACATCGGATATAAATAAGATATACCTTGAGATATCTGAACTCTCTCGATCAAAAATAATTTCTACTTAGAAACCATCAATTGAAGTGTTCAGTTTACAGTTGGAAACAGGTCAAAAATTTTGCCCGGACCCGACCGTCACATAATTTTACCCGACCCGGACAAATCTGCTTTGTACTATAAATTCGATTATATCTTCATCATTGTCAATCATTATCAATCCACTGCTGGATGAAGGTCTCCCCAAGTTTCTTTAACAACCGAATGTCTTGTGTCAGTCTCATCCATCCACCCTCCTCACACGTAGCCTTTTCTCAGGGTCTTTTCCTGTCCCTTGGAATCCACTCTAAAATTTCGGTTGTTCATCAGTGGTCCGTCCTTCTGGCAATATATCCAATCCATTGCCATTTTAGGGAATTTACTCTCATCATGATATCTTCCACTCTTGTCATTTTCCTTATCTACGAGTTCTTTGCACCAGCTATTATAAATTGTGTTACCGTAAGGAACCGGGTACTTAATTTATTGTACAGATGATTATACGATGTCTAGGTATCTGTTTTTGAACAACTTAAGACAAAAGCTATACATCTATTAAGAGTAAATTTTATATTTAGAAGTATTGCGAAATAATATTATAAAACAGTGCGGTGCACCTTCTCTTAAAGATGATTGAAAGTTGTCAGTTGAAAAAATCTGAAACTCCAAATTATTCTTTTGCTTCGAAAAAACACGATGAAAAAATACGTAATTTGTAGTAAGACGTTCTACAGGAAAAATAAAATTACAAAAACATTAAAAATATGAGCTCCAATAGAAAATAAAATGACTAAATCACTCGTATTAATGAAAAAAATAGCTTTAGTAGTTTTACGTTGTGAATGTGAATCCTGTGACTTTCTGGCTCAGTGGTTAAGACTCGCGGATTCAACCCAATGGGTCCGAGCTATATTCCCACCACCGATGCAAAAAGGATTCTCTCGCGTAAGGAATGAAATATTCTGCCTGTTGAATTTTGCAAAATTTCTGTCAAAATACGGAAAAACTTGAAACTGATTTTTCTGAAATAAACGGAATTTCTGACAACGAAAAATCTGTGACAATACGGAAGTTAACAAAAAAAAAAAAAAAAAAAAAAAAAAAAAAAAAAAAAAAAACGAACTTTTAAAAACGGAACCTGCCACGTCATTTTCAGAAGTTTTCCGTGAACTCACACTACTTATTTCTTACAGTGTACATGTGTGGTAAGTTTCGTCTCATTTCGAGCTTTTCGTCATGTGTGACGTATTTACTTTAGAGGTAATGTCCATGTCAAGACAGCAAGCAACAAAGAAAATCCATTGCCGGCGCAGCTTAATTGGAAAACATTCTACTCTGGAGCAGAAGAATGTTAGTTCGTGTCTTGCCACCGGCAGGGAGAGAGTTCGAATTTCCCACGTGGTGTGGCGTTTTTTTTATAATGAGCAGTGCAAATTTCGTTCTTAGAAGATAAAATCTGAAACTGTACTGTGTTTGTTGTATGTTTTAGAGAACGTCAGCAAGCTAAAGTTCGATCTGTCAAGTATCAGTATTTTTTATTTTCATATGCTTAATTTGGCACTATTAGACTTGCTCAGTTTTGCTGAAAACAACGGAAAAGGAAAAAAAATGGGGGGGGGATTGTGAAAACGTCAGACTATTTCGGCATAAATCTTCTGAATGAAAAACTTACGTTGGGTGTTTCTTCCTACGGAAGGTTCTACATATTCAAAGTGGAAGAGGAATGTATTTGGAATATCTGATCGTAAAAATAGTAAAATATCTATCGCTTAATTACTTTTAGACTCTTTGCTTAGGTATTATCTAGAAGTAAGTAAGGACCTCGTCGAGGAACATTTGTAATCAAAAGGTTAGCACTGGACAATAGGAGGCCAAGGTTAGAAGAGGGAAAAGTTAAACTTTTTCTGAGCAACACACCTACCAGCATTCTTCACCAAGGTTAAATATCATAGAAACGTAAGAAAACATATGTAGGCGATTTTGTGGACAAAATGCAGAACAATCATCTCTTATACGGGAATGGGGACGGCAGTTCTTAAAATATTTACTTCGGAGATGCTGAATTTAATCGTTTCTTGCTTTACTTAACTGGCTATTGCCAAATCTTAAATACGCATTTGTATTTACTTTAAGCAGACGTGTAAAAGATCATTGTCGTTTCTTTTAAAACTTGCAACTCACACAAACATCAAATAACATAAGACAATAAATGACGTGTAAATACTAGCAGGAAGCGAAAATTCATCGTACTTACAGATGTGCAATAGGAAGTTATGGAAACAACATTGAAATTACGTCTGTGGAAGGTACAGGGCAAAATACATTTTCAGTTTTAAGAATTCAGGAAAAAAATTGCTTTGGGGAGAAGTTCATTATAACTGGAAGACACCTTTTAAACAAATCTCTCTAAATCTGTACTTTACACATAGTGAACATTTCGGAATATCCGCTGCTACGAAAGCGCATTCAAAGTGTTTTGTTATCTATCTGGGCTTGTCTAATTGGTAAATTTAATATCATGCATTCACCAGTGGCGAATGAATGATTCGAACATTGCAGCTTAAACCAAGATTTTGTAATGTTTGCAATTGTTAAGATCTGTACTCTACATATAAAAACTTTAATTTGAAATGTATAGCAGGTTCGTCATCAAAAGTAAGAACATCATAAAAGATGATAAACGTGCTGTTAAAACTGATGAAATATGTACAAAACCGTTATGCCGCCCCGGTGGCGCAGTGGTCTAAGCCCTAAGCGATGGCCTCTGATCATTCGTCCGAACGGGGTCCGGGTTCGAATCCCGGTGAGGTATGGATGTTGTGTTTGTCTTACGGCACTGGCTCTCTCCCTTCTCTGGAACCAGTGACCCTAAATAAGGGACGGGCGACTGCTTATAGCCCATTGAGTTGCTCACGGTGGTCGTTAAACCTCCAATCAAAAAAAAAAAACCCTTCACACAGGTAATCAACTCGAAGCAGCAAGTCGTGGTCAAGTCGAAGCTCCGTAGCACCAAAAACGTCAAGAATTAAAAACACATTTACACTCCGGTAAGACCTTTCGGGAACACCGTGTTCCCATCTTCAGACAGATCCTGCAATCACACGGTACACTCATAGTATTTGTCATTTTCTTGTAGGACTTCCGTCCACAGTGAGTGGACAGAAGTCCTACAAGAGTGGAGTTTAGGTCCCAGCCACCTAGAGCGAGATCGCCTTTTGGGCAGGACACAGAAACGGAAGGAATGAGAGCAAGTCTACCGACTTTGACAGAACAGTTTGTAGTGAGATTAGAGTACAGTAGATGGCGCCACCATACAAGTACGATGTTGCACATAGAAAGGTGAGAGAATTTCAGGGGGGGCATAGGAAAGGATACCCATTTAACCAGTGGGTCCAGCCTGGGGGCCGTCACTTAACGTGCTCGTCCGATGCACGGCGGATATTCAGCGATTGTTAGTAAATCACACCATCTCTGAAAGATCAGCCCAGGTTCGAACCTGAGGACCTTGCATCGATAGTCTGAATCGCTAACCACTAAGCCATCCGAGGCTTTAGATCCTGCAATTCAGCGAGTCTCCGTGTATATATATATATATATATACACTAGAAGTCACGCTAATGACGTACACCAGGGAACTAGGCATGCGCGTAAGAAGTCAACAACTCGTCACTGAAGTTAATTATACAGTAGGTGAAACCAAAAATGTTGATTAGGTGGATCAATGCTAACCACCCACTGCACCTTGTCATAAACTAAAGATCCAAAATTACATGAATATGATACAGGTAAGAATATTGTCACTAAACATAGAGAAGAACAAATCAATTCACACAAGCACTATCATCTGACTGGGTAGTCCGAACTTGAATGGGTTGTTTCCAGGATGCAGGTATATCACAATAATTTGTATCATTACAGCATGAAACCCTATTGGCATAAATACTCATACTTTCAGCTAATAGTAATGATTGAATGTCAGAGTGCGTAGATAGAATACTCACTTGGCTCCAGTCAGGGTAAAACGTCCCATCGTAGGTCAGGCGTGTCAACGCAGTGTCCACAGCGCCATGCTTCACTGCATAATTATGTTCAGATAGACGAAAACGCAACGCTAGTTTCGTGGATCAGATATTATGCTTGGGTTGTACGGAATCGTCCACGGAGCACAGAGGGATACTATAAACACAATGTCGTTCGTGTAAACTTATACTATCCCGGTCTTTCTTCATTGAAGTAAGAATATATAAAGTATGATTCTGTACAACCCAAGCAGTGTGGACCTTTGCATATGGTGAAACGACTGCAGAAAACGATAGCGGATAGATACTCACAGTTGGGTATTACTCAACAATCAAATAATAAGACTAAAAATATCTAATAAACAAAGAAATACTAAGAAGAGGTGCACTTCAATCCAACAAACAAATTTAAGTTATAAACCCACTATCTCAAATGATAATTGCAACCATCCATCTCCAAACTATGTTATCACTGAACCCATACATAACACAAGCAAAATCGTAAACAAAATAACGAAAAGGCATACTGATTTGCACAATGAAATAAACAAATTGAAACAACTAATAAGTTTCAAGCGGAGATAATTAAAAATACAGTTAAATCGGCGTTCTTGAAGGAAAGACTCACAGTATCAAACGGAAAATTGATGAGATCATTGGAGTTAAAGCTAATAATGAAACTGAAACAACTAAAAGACATATTAAATACATAATCAAAGAAATGCCATCATCGATAACAACTACAGAAATCTCTGAACACTTCCTTAAAGCTAATCTGCAAGTCTCATATACTGAAAGATTATACTGGTACAACAGCGACAGACCAAGAACAATTAAAACGTTTTACTCCTTTGAAAAAGAAATTCCAAAACATATTTCAATAATAAAAAACTTCAAATTGAAATATTCTCTGATATCAAGTAACAGAAAGTGAATGGTGAGGAATGAATAAAAGAAGTAATGAATAAATTAAAAATTAATAAATCAAAAGTAACAGATACTATGAAAATGAATAAGACAATATAAATTAAGTAAATAAATCAATAAATGAAAATGTATATCCCTCTGTGTTACTATAACCTCCGCAACCTAGTCAAATATGATAAGTCATTGCAAATGAATACTCCAACTAACATGTTATTCAAGCAGCTATTGCAAGACGAAATGCAATACATAACATTTATACCCTTTACCAGCTATGATAACTTATGAATTTTCACAAAGTGGCAAGTTTCATAAATCCATACATACTTTCTTCGCTGAAAATTGGAAAATTTAAAATTACCTTACACCTACCAATTCAATTCAACCCGGCCGGTATCATTTAATCTTCGTAAAGGCAGAGTGTTGGCTTTTTTCTGAAATGACTTGTTTTTCGTTACTTAGCATTCAGCTTTAGCAATGCATATATACTCTCATTTTTCTCTTAACCTCCTTTTCATTTTGAACTTTCCTGTGAGGCTCCTGCTCCTTCCTATTTTCCAAGACTGCTGGACCTACGGCGTCACGTCTTTTACCGACTGAAAGAGCTGTCCGCAGCCTTCATGCAGTCGACTAATCTATGGTTAGGGGCAAGATAAGTCAACCGTCTGCTAGATTCTGAACGCTTAGGGTTGCCTCAATGTTTGAACCTTCAGTTAGTGTTCTTGTGCAACGATTCCGAACCCAAGCAATATATGGAATCCACGGAACGAATGTTGCATGTTTGTCTATCTGAACATAAATATGCACTGAAAAATGGCGCGGTGGATATTGCGTTGGCACGCCTGACCTACGATGGGACGGTTTACCCTTATTGGAACCAAGTGAGTATTCTGTCTGCGCACTCTGACATTCCATCATTACCATTAGCTGAAAGTATGAGTGCCGCCCCGGTGGCGCAGTGGTCTAAGGCACTAGCCTCTGATCATTCGTCCGTAAGGGGTCCGGGTTCGAATCCCGGTGAGGCATGGATGTTGTGTTTGTCTTACGGCACTGGCTCTCTCCCTTCCCTGGAACCAGTGACCCTAAATTAGGGACGGGCGACTGCTTATAGCCCATTGAGTTGCTCATGGTGGTCGTTAAACCTCCAATAAAAAAAAAAAAAAGAAAGTATGAGTATTTACGCCAATAGGATTTCATGCTGTAGTGATATATACACTGAGTGGCCACTTTATTTTGACCACCTGACAGTTTTTTAAGCAAAGGAGCTATGGCTGCACGCTGTTGCCACCAGAGGGCGAAGCTGGTATAAAAAGGGAAAGCTTAGTGCTTGCGACAATAGTAGAAGTGATGTTTGGGTGACGAGATGGGTATAAAATGCGATTTGACAGACTTTTAACGTGGGATGATTGTAGGAGCACGGAGCCATGGAGCGAGTATCACCGAAACCGCCGCATTCGTGAAATGTTCCAGAGCAGCTGTTGTTAAAGTGTTTAAAGACTGGACTGTCAGCCAAAAACTGGGTTTCTACGTGCAACGTCTGGTCGTCATCGACTAGTGACTGCTCGGGCGGAACGGAGAGTGTCCAGACCGGTAACAGTCAACAGAAGGACAACAGCGCAGCAAATTACAGACCATCTTAATCAAGGATCCCCTCAAATGATCTCTGCATGCACTGTTCGCCGTACATTGCATCGGATGGGATATGGCAGCCAAAGGCCTGCTCGAACACCATTGCTGTCTGCATTTAACAAGAGAAAACGTTTCCAGTTCTCGCAGGATCACAAGGATTGGACAGTCGATAATTGGAAACCAAATTATGTGGTCCGATGAATCATCTTTTCAGTTGCACCATGCCGATGGTCGTGTGAGAATTTGGCGGAAACAGCACGAAAGCATGGACCCCAAATGTATTCCTACAACCCTTCAAGCTGGTGGAGGCAACGTTATGGTTTGGGGAATGTTTTTCCTGGGATGCTTTGTACCCTTTAATTCGTGTTGATCAACGTCTGACTGGCACATCATATCTAAACATCGTTGCAGACCAAGTGCATCCTGTCATGTGGATGGTTTATCCCAGTGGTGATGGCTACTTTCAACAAGATAATGCATGCTGCCAGAGTGCTCGTATTGTACAGGATTGGTTTCAGGAACATGCCGGTGAGTTTACTTTGCTTAGGTGGCTCCCACAATCTCCAGATCTCAACCCCATTGAGAATTTGTAGGATTAAGTTGAACGAGCCATCAGACAGCTGGATCCATAACCCTGCAATCTCTCACTCCTGGAAAGCGCTATTCATCAAGCATGGTCTCAGATCCCACAAACCACCTATCAACATCTCGTGGAGTCCATGTCACGAAGAATCTACGCAGTATTTAAAGGCAAAAGGTGGCCTAACGAAGTACTGAGGGGGTGGTCATAATAAAATGGCCACTCAGTGTGTATCCTTGTGATATACCTGCATCGTGGAAACAACCCATTCAAGTTCGGACTACCCAGTCCGATGATAGTACTTGTGTGCGTTGATTTGTTCTTCTGTGTGTATAGTGACAATATTCTTACCTGTACCATATTCATGTAATTTCAGATTTTTACTTTATGACGAGGTGTAGTTGGTTGTTAGCATTGATCCACCTAATCAACAGTTTTGGTTTCACCTACTGTATAATTCACTTCAAAAAAGAGTTGTTGACTTCATACCCGCATGCCTAGTTCCCTCATGCACATCATTTGAGTGACGTCTAGTGTATATAAGGTGTTTCGAAAATATCTGGTGAAATTGTAAAGGGTGGTAGAGGGACCCAGAATAAAAATGTTTTGTCAAAGAATGTGTGTCCGGAAATGCCGCGTTTAAGCCCTGGCACCGAAAGCAAGATTTGAAATATAAAATGGAAGACAGATAAAATCAAATGCAATACACTTTTTAATGAGTCCTGTTTTTACAGTAGGATGCTCAAAAAAGCGACCACCAACACTTACACAGGCTGCACATCGTCGGCGCATGAATTGGCGTACATTTGCAAAGATTCCAGGCATTTCCCAAACATTTCCAACAGCAACAGACAGTCTGGCGACGATATCTTCCTCGGAGTCAAAGGGGGTATCGTACATGATGCTCTTTATGTGGCCCCAGAAGAAATCCACACATGACAAATCTGTTAATCGTGGTGGCCAAGGAACAGGTTCACCCCACCAATTCAGTGGTTTCATAGGTTGCGTCCAGGTAATTCCTCACATCAGTGCTAAAGTGTGCAGGCGCACCATCATGCTGGAACCAGATTATTCTTCGAACACACGAAGGAACAGCTGTGAAAAGTTCCGGCAAGGTCTCTTTCAGGAAGATGCTGTACGTGCGGCCGGTCAAGCGACTAGGTAGGATGTACGGTCCAATAAAAAAATCGTGCACCATACCCGTCCAAACACTGATGGGGAATCTTTGCTGGTGGGCATGTGAATTTTCATGCGCCTAAGCGTGAGCATTGTGGCTGTTAAACAGCCCTTCTCGTGTAAACGTAGTTTCATCCGTGAACAACACGCATGAAGGGAAGTCAGGCTGTACTGTAGCTTGCTTGCAGTTACCATCGGACAAAATCTACACGGACAGGATAATCCTCCGTTTTCAATGCCTGCACTCTCTGTAAATGGAATGGATGCATTTCTTCATGTAAAATCCTCCATGCGATTGAATGGCTCAAACCCAGGCAACGTCCAACATCTCTCGTGCTTGTGGCAGGATTTAACTCAACTGCACGTAATTCAGGTTCTTGTCCGGCCCTCATCACGCCTGCTAGCTCTGAAAGATCCACTGTCGCAAAGCTGCCGGTGCACACGCTCGAACGTTTGGCGATTCGGCAGGTTTCTCGTCGGAAATCGTGCACTGTACAATCTTTGAGCAGCTCGTTCGTTTCCGTTGGCAGCCCCCATACATCAGATGCATATCTGCGAGCTCTGAATTCGTGTAGTGATGCATGCCGTAGAAAATCCGAGCGGGGAATGACATCTTACGCCACAGAAACGATGTTATCGGCTGCCCTGAACAGCGCCCTCTACCACCTTAATGCGGCATTTCCGGGGACACATTCTTTGACAAAAAATATTTATTTTGGACCCACCACCCTTTGCAATTTGGTCAGATATTTTCGAAACTATCTGAATATTAGGTGTACAAATAAGTTTTAAAGCGTTTTAAGACAACGCAACATGTAATTTGAGAGAAAATAACACCTTTACAAATCAAAATATGCGCCGTTATTATGTATCAGCTTCTGCCATCCGTCGGACAGCTGACGGATTCCAGCCATGAAGAATACTTCGTCGTGTGACGCAATGAAGTCGTCAACCCATTTCTGCACTTCGTCACATGTCCACAACCGTACAGCAGACAAACCATGTTGCATCGATCGGAAACAAATGATAGTTTGAAGAGGCTATGTCTGAAACATACGCCGAGTGTTTCAAAACTTCCCAGCTAAGCGTCAATAACGTTTCTTTGACCCACTTTTGAGAAATGCGTCCTAGCCTTGTCATGCAGTAATTTCATGGAACGCAATCCTTTGTCTGTGACTGGACGCTTCCGACAGATTTCCTGATTCAGTCGCAGCAATTGTTGCTTGTAGCGATCAGCAGGAACAATTTGACCTTGTTCCAATAGTTCATAATAGAGCAGCACATCCTTCATATCTCACCAGATGCACAGCAGAACTTTCTTAGAGTGAATATTGAGTTTCGGTGTCGAAGTCGTTGCCTCACCGGACTCTACCCAGTGTTTTTTGCATTTGGTATTGTCGTTCCATATCCACTTTTCATCACCCGTAACGCTTTTCCACAGGAAATACTTTGTGTTGTTTATTCAGCAAATTCATACTTTTCATGACGCGCTCATGCTTGTTCCTCTGGATTAGGTCATGAAACAATTTTTCTTCCTTCTGAACCTTTCCCATTGCGCACAAACGATTGGAAATGGTTTGTTGAATTACCCCCAGTTTTTCAGCCAGTTCTTTTTGCGTTTGAGACAAATCTTCATCCAGCAATGCTTGCAATTCTTCATGTGCAACCTTCTTCGTGGCGCCGCTACCTTCTCGACCGCTAACTTCAAAATCACCTGCTTTAAACCGAATAAACCAAAACTGACACGTCCTTTTCGATACAATATTCTACACCGGAACAGAACAGATCGATGCACATGTTTTTGCTGCACTTTTTCCTTAATGAAATTCGTAACGAATGCAGTGTCGAATAAAATGCAGTATTGCTTGCCATCTTTCACCTACCGATGTACAAGTGCGTTTACTATTGGGCAAACTTCTGTGTCACATTTTATACTGTGGACCAGTTGCGCTTACATGACAACAACGCGGGTAATGTTGGATATGTAAATTAGCGGTATACATCACACAAAAAACGCTTTAAAACTTATTTGTACACCTAATTCAGGGAGACTAGTTGAGTCGCAGGATCTGTCTAAAGATGGGAACACGGTGTTCTCAAAAGGTCTTACCGGAGTGTAAATGTGTTTTTAACTCTTAAAGTTCTTTAGTGCTACGGAGCTTCAAGTTGATTACGACTTGCTGTTTCGAGTTGATTACGTGTGTGGTGGTTTTTGTATATATTTAATCATTAAGAACACTATAAAATAACAAGTTCCGAGAAAAAAAAAGAACTTTTAATGATTTTCTTCCTTTAAAAATATGCTTCCCAGATTTATTAGAAAGTCATGCATCTTATCGTGCTACATTTAAAAATAACTTATAAACGTAGGTACGAAGTTCAAATCACACAGAAAATCAATTTTCTGAAATTATTTGGGGATAGTCAGTTTCATGGATGTTTGCATGCTCACGGCTTCATGTTTTTTTGAAGGAAGTTATGCAATGTAGGTTTCAAACTGCGTAAAATGAACTTGAAGGTAATTGATGAATGAAAAAAACTCCCATGAATGTTTTATTTTTTGACGGAACCGGAAAAACCACAAAGTGAGACAAAGTTGCTCGTAGTGACATTTGAGAGGGCATCACTTTACGTTGGGCAACATAGTCTTGACTGTAAAAAAAGGTCAGCATACTCTCATGAAAACAAAACAAAAAATTGTTTTGACAAATAAAAACAAAAAATAAAAAGTTGATTCCGAACAGGAACTGTAGCTGGTTTTCATTCCTTCCATCTTTTTTTTTTTTTTTTTTTTTTAATCTGGCAACAAGGAAATATTTGATGCTTAAAGGTTAAACAAGAGGAAATATTTGCCAATACTATCGTAATATGATAAACGTTACGACTAAAAGTGCAAACAAACAAAGAAATTGTGTGGCTATATACAGTAGTGTAACAGTTAAAGAAACAACAAAATTGTGTGACTATATACAGTAGTGTAACAGTTAGCCACAACACTTTTGTTGTTTCTTTATCTACAGTAGTGTAACAGTTAAAGAAGCATTAGAGCGCTTAAAAGTGCTCCTAATGTAAGTTTTTAACAGATATGCTTTCACATGTTTAAACTGTGTAGTATCATGTGAGAAAGCCAGTCTTATTTGCAAGTAAGAATTACATAGCCACCCCAGTGGAGAGTGGTCTAAGCGATGGCTTATGATCATTCGTCCGAGATGGGTGCGGATATGAATCCCGGTGAGACAGGATGTTGTGTTTGTCTTACGGCGCAGGCTCTCCCTTCCCTGGAACCAGTGGCCCTAAATTAGGGTCGGAAGACTGCTTGTAGCCTATTATTGAGTTGCTCACGGTGGTCGTTAAACCCTCAATAAAAAAAACAGAAACAAGGATTACATATTTTATTTTTGGAATTTCTGGTGAAACATGATTATATCATTGTCTGCTTCGAAATCTTCTTCAAGAGAACCTCATGAACGCAAAGAAAGTTTTTTGCAAAATGAATCTCGCTAAATTATCTGCAAACTAACTAACGCTAGATTTACAAGCTCCGGCCATTATTTTATGGCTTCAAGATTTACAATACACTTTCAGTATTAAATGTTAATTTTTCAAATCCAGCATAACAAAGTTTTAAGTATTTCGTAAGTTGATATCAATCGCTGTCATAGAATTTTATGTCTGATTTTCAATTGATAGTTTTTTGCGGCATTAATACAGAATATACAGGGTGTCCCACAAAGGACTCCCTGATTTTAAAATGAAATGCCTCTGAAACGGAGATCGATAGAAGAATAAAACAAGTGGTATGTTTATTTGAAAAGCCGTAAAAATTTGATACAGAAGTTTCAAAATTACTTACAAATGTTGCCAAAAGGTGGCGCTGTACGTTGTAGTCGCAGTGCGGAGTCCTGTAAATAATGCTATGAAGCACAGAGCGATCAGTCTTCGGACAGTTCCGCTGGCGAAACGTGAAAGGAGGTTAACGTACTGAAGGAAGTGGATGAAGTCATGTATTCCGTGGAGCAACGTGTTTTTCTGGTACTAGAGTATCAGGCACTTCGTGGTTTATGCAAGATGGGGCCCGACCACACCGTACCTCAGCGGTTTTTGCCTTTCTTGAGGAATACTTCGGGAATAGTCATTGCTTTGAACTATTCCACATTTACTGGAACAGGCATGGATTGGCCTCCACACTCACCCGATCTTATCCCCCTGCGACTACTTTTTGTGGGGCACATTGAAGGACACTGTTTTCCAGAACAATCCTGCAACACTGGACGAGCTTGAAGAGTTGATCGGTGAGGCATGTGCGTCCATTTCCGTTGACACACTACAGAGGGTGACTGAAAATTTCATTCTTCGTTTGCGCCATCTCTGTGCTGCGAAAGGTGCACATTTTGATTCGATTGTCATGCAACGACTGCTTGCAAAGGACTATTTATAGACTATTTCTTGGACTCCCTACTGCGACTACAGCGTACAGCGCCACCTGTCGGCAACATTTGAAAGTAATTTTGAAACTTCTGTATCAAATTTTTACGGCTTTTTAAATAAACATACTACTTGTTTTATTCTTCTATCGATCTCCGTTTCAGAGTTATTTCATTTTAAAAACAGGGAGTCCTTTGTGGGACACCCTGTACTATGAATTCTCTAGATAAGTAAAAGGCTAATGCATCAGTAAGTGGCACATACAAAACGATTTCCGATATACACTCATGGACGATTAAATTTGCACACTAAGAAAGTAAGCATTGGATTGAACTGAAATTTCGTGGACGTAATGATACAGATGAATGATACACATGGTTGCAAAAACAGAACTGCAGGACAATTACAGAGGGATCTGTAGCACGCAGTCCGGCCATCTTCAATAGCGCGTCGCACCGCCTCGTGCGGCGATAGATGCTGCAATATGGTTAGCATGAAGGCGAACAGACGCCTGATGTTGTCCTTCGGCAGACTGACCCACACGTGTTGGACGGTGCGGTCGAAATTCCGGATAGTGCGGCACGGCGGCAGCCGGCGTTTCAACTTTCCCCACACCTGCTCAATAGAAGACACATCCAGGGAGCGGGCAAGCCATGGAAGTGTCTAGACATGACGTAGGCAGGCCTGGGCAATCCGAGCCGTATGCTGGTATAGCGCATCCGGAATCCCTGCCAGGAATGGGAGCACATGGGGACGAGGATCTCATCCCCATACCGCAGGCCCGTCAATGATCAACGTACCACTACTAGAGCTGATCGGCTATCATAGGCAATGGCTCTCCAGGCCATAATGTCTACAGTGCGGGAGGTTTTCCGCTAGAGAGCGAGGTCGGGATTGTGCTGTTGACCCGAGGACCTCCACACCCGGATACGACGGTCATCTGTCCCCAAAACGAAGCTGCACTCATCGCTAAATACCACACGTCGTCAGTCTGTGGCGTTCTACGTCTCTCCGGCATAGCACCACTGAACACGGAGCCGGCGATGTTCCGGTGTTAATGGCACCGCACGTAAGTAGCGCTGGGATTGCAGACTCGCTTCCGTGAGGCGTCGGGAAATAATTCGTGGGAACACTGGAGCCGCTACATCTGCCTATAGTAGACCGGGTCTCCGTACTATTTGTTCGTGCCTGGCGCATGATCCGTTGATTCTCTTTACCGGTGGTCCTCCTGGTCCGTCCGGAGCCGCCCAGCCCCGCCGTGTGGCAGTGCAGTCATAGTCATGTGTCTACTGCTTCCAACACCGTCGGTCTGTATGGTCAGAACGATCCACGTGGCGGGCTATACGGCGCGCCGACCAGCCTGCGGTTTTTAGACTGATGATCAGGCCTCTCTCAAAGTCCGTAAGCTGCGTAAATTGAAGTCTCTGGCGTTTACCCGGCATTCCTGACACTCTGTACTCCTGCTTGCGTCGGCTGGTGCTTTGCGCGTTCATGGGACATCGAGTACATGCCGGTTCGTGCTTGCAGCGCCACCACAGGGTGTGCGGCATGTGCAATCGCACCAAACGTGACGTGGATCATTTGCATACCAGCACGCACTCTAGCTATTTGCAAAGTTTCGCGGTTGTAGAATGTTTTCTTCTAGGAGAGCAAATTTCATTGTCCGTGAGTGTACATTTATAAAACAGAAGAAGAAACTAACATTCCGCAGATGTTTTGTAAGCAGACATTACAGGAATGTAACGTGTACCCATGATTTGAATAGAGGTAATTTTTAACACTGCTGTTTTCATGATATACTTTAGAAGACAATTTTAATAGAGTGGTGGTGGTGTGCTTTACACATCTGTGCGGGAATTACAGCTTTTACCCGCCGCGGTGGCAGAGTTGTCACAGACACGGAATTCTGGTTAATCATCTGAGTTGGGCACGTTTGGCTTACGGCTTTATTTCTGCACCTTTCCTGGAACCAGTGACGTGGAACTCGGGACTAGAGACGTTTTACGTGGATAATGTGAGTTTCCTCAAGAAGATCAAATTTCTTGGGAACTTAAAATCACTACCTCCCTTGTAACTCATACACTGCCGGACAATTGCTAAGGACGGGTGACAATAGCAACGATAGCAACCATAAAATGGAAGGCAGGAAAATGTGGAAATTAGCATAAGTGCGGGATACAGTAAGACGTGTTGTGCGTATGCAAATTTTGGATTGCCGAACTTGTTCGTGACGTCATAGCGCTGATAAGAGATATAAAGGATTTGACGCGTATTGACCGTTGTTGTTCAAACGCAAAGTTGAAAGGGAAAGAATCAATTGATGAACTTGTAATTTTCAGTATGTCTTCCCGACATCACCTAGATGATTTTACGCGTGGCCGTATTATTGGCAAGATTGAAGAAGGGCGAGAAATAACAGATGTTGCGAGGAAGTTCGACGTCAGCCACAGTGTTGTTTCAAGGCTTTGGAAATCATTTCAAACAAATGGAGGGTGTAGCAAACGTCACAGGGGAGGCCGTGTTCGCAGTACAACACCTGCAGAAGATCGGTACATAGTGCTATCAACAAAAAGACACCGGCGCAGCACAGCTAGTGAGGTAGCAAATCAGTTTATGGCTGCTACTGGCAAGCGGATCTCCCGAAAAACTGTCGCCAGACGTTTGCATGAAGGAGGACTTTACGCCCGCCGTCCTGTTGTGTGCATCCCACTGTCCAGACGTCACCGTACCGTCCGTTTGCAATGGTGCCATCAACATTGCAATTGGACTGACAACGACTGGTCTGTTGTCCTCTTCTCAGATGAGAGTAGATACAGTCTATCGTCTGATTGTCGACGACAACTGATCTGGCGTGATAGTGGTACTGCATATTGTCCAGCAAACATACAGGAAAGGGACCGATATCCGACATGTAGTGTCATGGTATGGGCTGGCATCATGATCAATGGCCGTACGTCCCTCTATGTGCTTCCAACTGGGACTATGACTGGCCAACGATACATTAATGATGTTCTGCTACCTCATGTTTGCATGTTCCGTGGTGCTGTCGGTGATAGATTCATTTTCATGGACGACAACGCAACATGTCACCGAATAGTCGCTGTGCTGGAGTGTCTTGAGAGCGAGGATATTCAACGCCTCGTACGGCCAGCACGTTCACCAGATCTGAATCCCATTGAAAATGTGTGGGATGCTTTGGGGAGGAGTCTTGCTGGTCTCCAATGCCCTCCAATAAACAAGGACACCCTCATCCGTGCACTGACAGAGGAATGGGATAAATTACCCCAACAGCTGCTTGATAATGTTGTGCAAAGCATGACACGACGTGTGGAATCTTGCATCGCCCTCCATGGTGGCCATATCCCGTATTGACATCTTACGCCGGAACGCCTGCGGACGGTAATTGCATTTTTTCACATTTACGTATTCTGCACAAAATGGCCTGTTTGTCCCTTGAACACGTTCCAAAGCCTTCTGGATTTCAGAGCACAATATATTGTCTTTCTTGTAATGTCCTGGCATTCTGACATTATTTTATTTCACTTGGTATCCAACCACACTTACTTTTTTATGCGCTATATAGCCGTTTATGATCCGTCCTAAGCAATTGTCCAGCAGTGTATTATAGCGCGCGCACACTGGGGGAATGATGAGTGTACGTCGCATTATGTTTCTTAGTTTGCACCTGGCTAAAAAAGCGATAGCTGCGGATGTAGTTCTTGTCGAAGGGTACTCTCAAGGGATATGCCTAAAGTTCTGCTCATTATGTAAAACAAAATGTTCAGTTAACTGCAAAATTTGAAATGCGGCAATCTGCGAGAAATCTGGCAGAAAAACATAACACTGGGTTCGTACTGCTTAGGACATAAAAACCAAACGGAAGTTGCAGGAATTTACAGGAGACCTGTAGTAGTAATTCCCTTCCTTCCAAAGAAAGGGCATGAAAAATAGTCTTATGATGATTTGGATTTCGACTTAGAAGGCATACATATCTTTGGCACTATATCCGTTATGCAATTAGTTAGCGCTGCTGCGAATCAACCAGAAGAGAAGAAAGGTATTATTAATCACTAAGCTGTTATATAAGATTAAAAAGTTAACTTCACAAAGAAATACAAACCACCAGATAAATTATTAACTGATTATTTGCTTACTGTTGTCGTATCAAACCTCCATTTAGAGCGACCCTGACACAAAACTCGGGCTTCACTCACATCCATCTAACGACGTACACAAGATCTTTTATACTTTATAATCATTTTCTCATTCAGACTCTCCTGAATCAGATCCTCTCATGACTTCATTGGCCTTCCTCTGCCTTTCTTTCCTGCCACTTGGGCTGAAAATTTGTTTTTCAGTAAGCTTTTCATCACTCATTCTTCAACATGGACAAACCACCTACGAATATTAACATCGCACAACTGCAACACATCTTCATTCCTCATATGATCAGATCATGTCTTCCCACAACCCCCCCCCCGTAAGTAACTCATATCTCCAGCACACAAACGACTTCTATGTGTGTTCTGTAGTACCCAGGTTTCACTGCCATACATCAGAGTAGGAACAATTACACTTTCATACCCAGCCATTCGGGATTCTCTTGAGAACCCATTATTCCTGTGAAAACCTCCTAAAGCAGCTATGACTTTAAAGAAGTTAACAAGTGCATCTATCATTGAACAGCGCTCTCCAGTGTTGGCCATTTGTACATGATTCGTGTGATTTTGAGCGTGAGGATTTCTTACCTGCAAGGAAAATCCGAACTAACATTAGGAAACATAGCAAGGATTCTTGGAAAAAAAGCAGAGACAGAATATTAAATAAGAGAAAATAAATAACAATTTATTTAACCGTATTTGCAAAACACAATGTAAATTTCGGATTATCTATTCTTCAATTATCCGTGCATCCCCCCCCCCCCCATTAGCCGGATAATCAAAAATACACTTAAATTATTTCGAGCTTTCCACAGGTAATACATTCACTACAGAGAAATAAGAATTTTTTTTGCAAATTTATGTGGTTTAGAATCGAGTTTCTGTATCTGTGCAATTCTGTAGTTTCCATTCAAAAACTGACTTTACGAGGAACTCATTTGATACACGGTTGTATTACTAAACAGGAATTCATAGGGCATGCGACATGGAAAAATGCCGAAGAGGCATTTGCACTCTTCGTGCTGGTTAAGATTTTTCGTACATAGTAATATAAGATGGAACATGCTTTCCAAGAGCATGTTCCATCTTATATTATTTTGACCTTAATAATCTCACGACAGTATCCTTTTGGTTTATGAAGCCCCGTGTTCTGTTGAAAAGATGCATAAAGGAAGGTTAGGTGCTTCGTTATATATAGTATAATTGCTTCTAGAATTTAACGATTCTAAAAAGTCGTTTCTTTTTTTGTGTTTTAGTGATAAGTAGCTGTGACGTGCTTATTTATCGTTAGTCCGTTTTTAAGGATTCGGAACTAGATATCTTCATATCCTTGTGCGAATCGCATGCTTGCTGATAGGGGGATATACTTCCTTTAGATCTGAAACATTAACTAAAGTAAGTCTTTTCCAATAGTTGCAAGACAAAGGCCTCGGATGTGGTTACCACGTTATTATTGCAATTTTATTTTAATGACATCTCGAGAGACTTTTCAAGGTAAAAACAAATTGTCCTTTCTGGGTACAATAAGAAAAAAAAAGGCAGATGCGTCTTGCTAGACAGGCAGTCAACATCGTAGTTAAATCCTTAAAAATAATGCTGCACGGCTGTGTATAGGAACTAAAAATATGCATTTGTGTAGTCGTGCTTGAACTGCACACGGTCATTGCGTCGTGTTGCAGCTTTCGACAGCGATTTGGAAAGTTTAACTTCCTGAGAATAAAATATATCAAAAGACTGCATGCTCCCAATAAATAAATAAATAAATAAATAAAACAAGAGCATTTTTTCGATTCTTCTTTCAAAATATACCCTTGGAACCATAGGAAAAAATCCTACGACGCAAATACAAGTCTCATTGTTATGATTGGTCAGAAAATAGCGCACTTTATTGAAATGCCAATTTCTTTTTAGGTTTTTGAACCTTTTGTTTTTCGTAGTCTGAAAGCAAACTAACAATTTGTAGCTTCTTTGGATCAAGTTGTAATAAAATTTTTTTTGAGTAATTGGGATTGACTTTTCTGATTTTGGTGTTTACAATAGTTGGTCAACCTATAGTCAGGTATCAACGATATTTCCATTACAGCATCAGGATTTTTACAGCCTAGTAGCATGTGCTTGTTCCTTAGATACTCACAAATCTTCTATCATTCCTCAGAAGGCTGTAATATTTTGTACAGCGCTTTATATTTTCCGTTAAAATAAAATCTAAGGACTTTAGGCTGAGCTCTAAAGTATTTATGTCTTTAAAAATGTGCTTATAACATCACATAATTCGTCTATTCGTCTGTAGAAACAATGTACCCACAGTCGGATTTGGAAAATACTTTTTTCGCAAGATAATGTTAACCATGAGGACGGCAATACACGAATTTTCGAATTTTTATAATGGACATTTCTCCCCTCTAGATGGTGTAAAAAAAAAAAAATGTTTCATACCGTACCGGCGTTCTAAAACGCCGGGTAGGGACGATTCCGCTGGGCGATCATAGCAGAAGCTGTGCGACATTTTTTTTTATGTATTTCTTTTTGCGATGCACAGCTTTACCGCTAGTTGGCTAGAATAAATGTTTTCGACCTGACCACCGGGTCAACTTGACAACGTTGGAATTGCAGGCCAATACGGTGGACATTCCCTTGTACGGGCTATAGCAGCCAATCGCAGTTACCAGTTCCCATGCTCACTCAGAAACAAAAACCTGCTCCATGCATGGCCATATGAACAACAATGGGCCACGGAGATGTACTAATCACGCTAGGTCAGATGAATACCGTTTCCAGCTTCATTACGCTTGTGGACATGTTCGCATTTGAGTATAACACCATGAGCTTGTAGCACCAGAACGCATTGTTGGAGTTTTGCAGGCTAGAGGGTTATGATTTTGGGAACTCTTTTGCAGTATGCCTTGGGTCTACTGATCATGCTGAATCAATGGCTGGACAGAACAGCCTAACGTTCTATTTTCGCTTACCATGTTCATCGTTTCATGATAGCAATGTATCCAGAAAAAATCTGCGTCCATCAACAAATTACCGTGCCATGTCACAGGGACCAGCAGGCTGCATGTTAGTTTCAGGAACAATGCAATGAATTCTCAGTCCTCTCATGGCCGATTAATTCATCGGATCTGAACCCTGCTGAGCATGTTTGGGACTTCCTGTAGAAGCTTATTCGTTTCTGCGACACAGAATATGGAAATGTGCAAGCATTATAGTTCTCTGCAACTCATGGGTAGCACTATCACACGAAATGCCCTAGAACCTTGGGACCTAAAGTAAAAAGTTATTCGATTCTGTGACACTCCAACTGGCTGCACTGAAAGCGCAGTGGTCTAAGCGCTGGCTTCTGATCATTCGTCCAAGATGGGTTCGGGCTTGAATCCCGGTGAGGCATGGATGTTGTTTGTCTTACGGCATTGGCTCTTTCCTTTCCTGGTGCTAGTGGCTCTGAAATAGGGATAGGAGGCTGCTTATAACAAATTGAGTTGCTCGTGGTGGTCGATAAATCCCCTAACAAAAGAAAAAAAAGTTTCCATCTGGCAATGCGAATGTATTACAGGGCACTGTTGAACGCATATGTAGCACTACCATAGATAGCACGACACTTTCTAGAGTCCACGCAAAAACGTATACTGCCTGTATCACTTTTATATGTATATACACAGTATATAATAAGCTGACCAGAAGTCCCGAATTGTCGAGGACAGTCCTCGAATTTAGTTTACTGTCCCCAAAAAACGTCTGATGCCTTTGAGGATTTGAGGACGCAAATTGTTCTCAAAGTTTGATGCTAGTCCTCAAGTGTCCTCGAATTTGCATTTCCTCATTAACCCATTAGATTTCTAATGAAAATGTTATAAAAAAATAGTTTTGGTTTTACTAATTTTCCGACATGCTTCTTGTGAAAACAAATTTTGACTGTTTCCCCCCCCCCATTTTCCGAGTTTTACGCCCAACGTGAGCAACTCTAAAGACTATAAGCAGTCAGCTGTCCCTAATTTGGTGACATTCGTTCTAGGGAAGGGCAAGTGCTATAAGACAAACACACAACTCCTTCCTTATTCGGGACTCTGACCCCTACCAAGTTGAACGAATTGTCAGGGGCGAGCACTAAGAGCATCGCACCACTTGGCGGCCAAATTTTGATTGTACTTGTTCTGAGTTCCTCCAAAATCTTTAGCAAAATGAGAAATTCGCCATGCAATTACTTCATTAGTGTGCATCTTGATTTTAATTCGACACATGTAGCTAAGGTAAAGTATTTTACATTTGCTAATATCTTCTCGCCGTCCTAGCTCTACTTTGTCAATACAAATTACCAACATTCTACAAGATATAGCCTTTCAAGACATAAATTTCCATATGTAATATCACACTTACAGAAACAATACATTTTTGTAACAAAAAGATTTGCATATATGTTTTCAGTACGTATGTGTTCCCAAATGATCCGCTAATTTGGGGATACAACGCCATTTTATCCTCAAATCAGTGTTACAAAATCTGGTCCCCTTAGTATATATATAATTTTTTGGGAAACGGGCGACGAGGGGCTGTTATGTTTGAAAATCAGATGAATTCATAACTGAAAATTGCAAGCTACCAACGAATAGATTGTGTATTTCATATTCTACACTTTTAAACGCCATTTCGTTTTCTGTTGAAATGATTTAACTGTGTGATTTGAAAGACGGGTCCGTTATCATCCTGGTAGTTTCATTCGTCTGCCATGCGAAATAGCGTCACGTCCACGTGATTTAGCATTGTGCATGCACGCATCAACGTCATCGTTCTGCCTGCTGTATTTCATGGTTCGAAGATTGATCGCTACGTCATATTTCATTTTTTTGGTGACTTTCACGAAAATCATTGGAGGTATCTCCCAAAGACCATTACTTTCACCTGTGTCCATAAATTCAAATTCTTCCCTCGCGATCTGGGATTACGTAGACTTTGAGACTTTGGGTAGTCATTGGAATACAGTCTTCCTATAGTTCGATTTCCTATGCTGTTCTTCTCGAGAAATTGAACGAAACTAAAATAGTAACTTCAGACATGTGTTACGAGAGAAAAAGGGTCTCCTCAGTTTCGTCCTTAATATAGTATCTCGAAGCAATGTCTACAAGCATTCAGAAGCTTCTTAAACCAACTTAATGAGCAAGAAGATTCCGACATGCAACTTTAACAAACTTTTCCTGATACCTAACGGGAGCGATCTGCGTACAAGACGAATCAGAAGAGGCTAATCCTTTGTACTCCACTAGCGATTCTTTAAAATTAAAAAAATATATATATTACGTAACTATTTGTGCTAGGAAATATTTTGTAGGGGCTTTAAATATTTTTGTGCAAGTATCCTGATGGAGAAACGCAGTAGGCAGCCCCCGGTGGTGCAGTTGTCTAAGCGCTTGCTCCTGACAATTTCTCCGAGATGGGTCCATGTTCGAATTTTGATGTAACATGGATGTTGTTTGTCTTACGGCACTGGCTCTCTCCCTTCCCTGAAACCAGTGGCCGTAGCCTAAATAAGTGACAGGCGACTGCTTATAGTCTACCGAGTTCCTCATGGTGACTGTGAACCTCCCCCCCCAAAAAAGAAACGGGGGGGGGGGGCGAATTTTATTTGTTTGGAATTCGTTTGAAACATGGAGAAAATAATTAAGTACATATTCTGGCTCCCCAGAGTAATCTCAGAAACAGGATTTGAAAACTGCGATATACTCGGAGATTACGAAGTGAGGATAATAGTTAAGGTGATGAAAATAAACGGATAATTGTTGAAATCAATTGCAATAAAATAGTAACTATTTTATTTTTATTTAGACAGAAACTGTCTACCTTCCTCGAAAGGCCATCTGGTTGATGTGCGAAAGCTTGAAAAAGTTTATGTATATATTCCTACGCCAATAAATCTGATCACTAGTATAGTTACTATTGTCTACATAATTGGTGTACTGTTCCTCGTTACCAATTGCAATAAGTTTATATGTAAGACTATTTGGAGCAATATTCAGCAAAGAATGGACTGACGTTATGAAAAATATTCATTGAAACATGAATAATCCGGAGGGATCTTAACTTCAAGTTTATTTTTCTGTGTGTTAAGGTAGGGAGGAACATGTCAACTTATACAGTGTAATTGTAATGTAATTGATTTAAAAATTTGCCTGCATAGTATGGTTAGTGGGAGAGAAAACTAAAACAGAATTAGGAAAGTGAACACTGAAGTTCAACATTTGGTAATAGTGCTAGTACGTAGATAAATATCTTTTTAAATGTTTGTGTTATTGCTCACAATCACCTTTTTTCTGACGGTATTAACAACTTTCTTGAGTAATTTGATATACACTGAAGAGCAATTGAATTAGAGACGGCTGGCGTTATGCAAATGTGGCGCTGTGGGCGGCCCTGTAAACGGAAACGGCATGACGTATGCAGCGATCCGACAATATAAGGAGTGATGCGACGGGAATCAGTAAGAGTCGGACGCAATATGGGTAAGATGAAGGATCTAAGCACATTTGATCGTGGGAAAATTGTCGGGGCCCGACGAATGGGTCACTCCATCTGGGAAGTTGTGCAGGCACTGGGATTTTCACGAGCCACTGTGTCACGGGGGCACCGTGAGTACATCGAATCCGGTAAAACCATCTCTGCAAGGGCTAACTGCCGTGGACAAGAGCGTGTGGATGAGCGGGGTCATCGTCGGCTATCTCGCATTGTAACAGCGGATAGACGGGCCACAGTGCAAGAAATCACTCTGCAATCTAACGCTGGCGCACATAAACGTGTAAGCAGCCACACCATCCAGAACCATCTCCTCGCTGTGGGGTACAGAAGCCATCGTCCCATGAGGGTACCGCTGCTGACCGCACATCACAGGGTGCAGAGATCAGAATGGGCGCGGGAACATCGCCACTGGACCCTAGACACGTGGAAAACTGTTGCCTGGACTAATGAGTCGAGATTCACGTTGGTACATGCGGATGGTAGGATACGAGTACGGCGCAAACCACATGAAGCGATGTATCCTTCTTGCAAGCAGGATACTCTTCAAGCTGGTGGGGGTGGCAGCATTCTCGTCTGAGGACTGTTTACGTGGACTGAAATGGGATCCCTGGTACGTGTGACATCGTCCCTCACAGGTCAACGTTACCGGGAAAACCTGGACAACCATTTGCTTCCGTTTGTGCGTCTTCAACATCCCACTGGGGACCTCATCCTGCAACAAGACAATGCACCGTGCCATCGCTCCCGAATTGTATCCGAATGGTTGGATGAACACTCCACCGACGTGACCTCGCTTCATTGGCCAGCTAGGTCACCTGACCTCAATCCCATCGAGCACATCTGGGATGCCATCGAGAGAGATATTCGAGGCGCTGACCCCCCTCCATCAAATCTTCGTGAACTGTGGGAGCTTGTTCAGGGATCGTGTATCCGTATGGCTTCCCAACGCTTCCTTGTGTTGAGTCCATGCCGAGACGAATCGCCGCCGTCATGAGGGCGAAAGGTGGTGCTACACGTTACTAGACAGGTATTTCTAATTGAATTGCTCTTCAGTGTAGATAAAATCGTAAAATTCATTCTCCTTTTCTTGGTTTCGTTGAAAATATTTATCACTATGTTAAAAAATAATGAAAATACCAAGGCAAATTTTTTTTACTTCTCGTGATATCTGACACTAATTTTGTGTTGAACAAATTCGGGTTTCGGTACTAATTTTACGGAACTAGAAATCTTGCAAAATTTTAAAATTTTATCTTTATTCATTTTATGTTAGGAAATAATTTATTTTAGGAAATCATTAGTTATATTCATTTGTTTAGAAATCATTTGTTGTTAAAATCTGTAAACTTTATTCATTTTGTTTTAGGAAATTCTTTCTTATGTTCTGGTGCCTCTTTCAATTCGGTTTCTCATTGTTTTCACCGCATCTCTGCGAAAATATGAACTTTATTTATTAACTCGTGATTTGCTTTCTTGATATGGTGGTAAAATTACGCACCAAACACTGCTAGATTTCAAAACGCATTTTTTGGCTGTTCTGACTCATTTGAAAACGTTCTGTTGCAATAAAATATTTTATCATTCGTCCGCAAGGGGTCAGGGTTCGAATCCCGGTCGGGCATGGATGTTGTGTTTGTCTTACGGCACTGGCTCTCTCCCTTCCCTGGAACCAGTGACCCTAAATTAGGGACGGGCGACTGCTTATAGCCCATTGAGTTGCTCACGGTGGTCGTTAAACCTCCAATCAAAAAAAAAAAAAAAAAAAAAAAATATTTCATGTTGAAAACGTTTTGCAGTTTCATTGCTTCATGTACTTTTGTTTTTCCACTTTATTTGAAACGCAAAACACATCTTCAGTTATAAGATGTGTTCTAAATTCTCTAAACACATCTTATCACTGAAATTATTTCTAGAAAATAGTGAAACTATACTAGTAATAAGATTTATTAGCATAAGAATATATACAATTGTGGCCAAAAGTCCTGCACCAGTAGACCGAAAGTCAATTTTTGATGCTTGAAGTCCACTTATACAGAGTAATGGTAAAGTCATGAATACATATTATATATCATTTTAAAAGAAATCTTATGCTAAATTTAAATGGTTTTAGAAAATGTAATTACCAGTAATAGAAGTGGAGTTACAAGCAAAAATGTGCAAGTGAGGAAACACAAATCCAGTTCTGAAAAGCGTTCGCGCCCCTCTAATCCACTATAGCTTTCTCCGACGTCCGCTAGTGAGATATAAAAGGATGTACAATCGTCTGCCGACTTAGAACGCAGCTGGTTGTAGTCATTTGACAGAAGTTCATGCAGAATTCCTGGTGATATTTAAATTTCGGAATGTCAAAGACCCGAAAATTGGCCCTGCCTCTTCAAACCGGGGCAAAAATTATTACTTTGCGTGAACTTGGATTCAGTAGTCGTAAAATTGCTGTTAAATGTGGCTGTGACCATTCTACTGTGTTGCGCACCATTAAAAGAGTTGCAGGAACTGGATGTGTGGGAAACATAAAACGGACAGGTCGACTAAGGCTGTGCTCTGAACGTGATGATCATATGTTGCTTCGTCGTTCCTTAAATTCAAGGTTTAAAACAGCCACTGATTTAAGAAATGAGTGGGAGAATGAAGTAGGCATTATTGCATCTGCACGTACAGTTCGTCGTAGGCTACAAGAAAATGGACTGACTGCACGAAAAGCTGCACGAAAACCTTTCCTTGCTGAACAACAACTGCTCAGAAGAATTGCTTGGGCCAAGGCACACAAGAATTGGACTGTTGATGAATAGAAAAATGTTATTTTCAGTGATGAAACAACTGTTACTATTTCCGCTAATAAGGGAAATAAATATGTACGTCGTCGGGCTGGTGAAAGGTATAAGGCATGCTGCACCCAGCCAACAAGCGAGCACCCATATTCGCTGATGTTATGGTCCTGTATTTCAGCCAGTGGTGTTTGCAGTCTGCACATTGTTGATGGCACATTGAATGGATCGAGATATGTGGACATTTTTGAGTCCAAACTGCTATCCTCTGCAAAAGGCATGGGTCTGCGGAAATTTATCTTTCAGGACGATAACGCGTCATGTCATCGGTCGAAGTTGGTTGTCGAATGGTTTAATCGAAAAGTTAAAAGAAAATTTCAGTGGCCGGCACAGTCACCGAATCTTAAACCCATACTGAACCTGTGCGTCAGATTGAAGCAAAAGATCCGTCAACAAGGACCCACATCTAAACCAGCATTAATTGAGTCTGTTGTAAGGGCCGTATGGCACTGTGTTATCACCAATGGACAACTAGAGAAGCTCATTAGTTCCATGCCAAGAAGGTGCAGTTTGTTACTAAGAAACCGTGGTTATCCAATTAAATATTAAAGCGTATCTTGCTTGTTGGTAAGTTATTTCAAGTGTCCTGCAAGTTTCAATAATGTACTGTACAGTAACTTTACGTTAAATGCATTGTACACTAACTTCACAAATTCCAGTATTTTCTGCTTTTTGTGACTAGACGCTGTACGTTTGCTTGTAGCTTCACTTCTGTTACTGGAAAAAATAAGATTCTGTAAAAATATTTGAATTCAGAATAAAATTTCCTTTAAAATGATGTATAATATGTATTATTGACTTTACCATTACGCTGTATAAGTCGAATTCAAACATCAAAAATTGACTTTCGGTCTACTGGTTCAAAAAGTTCTTTTGATTGCGTGTGCAGCCACTCGTGCACCACCTGCTGCACCTTTTCATCGGACCTGAAAGTCTTTCCTCTCATCGCATCTTTGAGTGGCCCAAAATGTGGTAATCACTTGGGGATCGGTCTGGTTAATACGGCGGATGTGGAGTACACTAGAAGTGCAGGTCTTGTATGATTGTAACCGTTGCCCGGGCAGTATGAACCCAAGCGTTGTCATGTTGCAACAAGACACCAATATCTGCATACGTCTCACTGGTTACAGTGTTCGCCCGGGCATGTAGTGCTCCAAATTACACCTCGTTCATATGAAAAGAGAGTCAGCATAACCTTCCCTGCAGTTGGCTGCGTGCAGAATTTTTTCGGTTTTAGTGAGGAGTGATGGCGCCATTCCTTTTTCATTTTCTTGGTTTCTGACTGATGATAGTGAACTCAAGTTTCATCTGCAGTAACAATACTCTGTAGGAAACAATCTCCTTCTATTTCAAAGCGCCGCAAAAGTTCTTGACAGGCATCAACACGTCGTTGTTCCAATTCTGGAGTCAGCTGGTGTGTCACCCACCTTGCGGTCACTTTGCTGAACTGGAGGACACCATGAATGATGCTCAAATGTGCGGCTATTTCATTCATCGTCCCTAGGCGATTTCCCATCACAATGCCTTCAGCTGCTGTTATGAACTCTGATGTCAATACTCTGTGCGACTGACCCGGTCGAAGAGAATGTCAGTCACCCCGGTGGCGCAGTGGTCTAAGGCGCTGGCCTCTGATCATTCGTCCGTAAGGGGTTCGGGTTCGAATCCCGGTCAGGCATGGATGTTGTGTTTGTTTTACGGCACTGGTTCTCTCCCTTCCCTGGAACCAGTGACCCTAAATTAGGGACGGGCGACTGCTTATAGCCCATTGAGTAGCTCACGGTGGTCGTTAAACCTCCAATAAAAAAAAAAAAAAAAAAAAAGAGAATGTCACAGAGCTCACACCGTTTCGGAACATCTTAGTCCATTCGTACACTTGCTGGAGTGACAGACAATCATCACCATACTGCAACTTCATTCGAAGATGAATTCGAATATGTTTCAGGACTTCACTACTCAAAAAACGAATGACAGAACGTTGCTTCTCTTTGGTGCATGCCTCAAGTGGAGCGGCCATCTTTACACTGCTACTATGACGTCACTAAGCTTGTCCGCACCGTGCTACCATCTGTAGGAAACTTATTTAGTCATTACTAACAACATTGCCAAGTTACAGGAAAATGACACTGTATTTTGAATTTTTTATCGCACTTTTAAGTTTTCCATTTGACTCATGTGATATATACATAAACGTTTCCAAGCCTTCGTACATAAAAAAGCCATCTGGTTGAAGGAAGAACTTCCTTGAAAAAGCCATCTGGTTGGTGTGCAAAAGCTAGGAAACGTTTAGTCTTATATTCTTACTCCAATAAATCGGATTACTAGTATAGTTTTACTATTTTATATATAAGTTGGTATATTGTTTCTCGTCATTAATTTGCTTTTACCATTCTTCGAGAAGTTATTTCTGATTAAAGTGACACCGCTGCAACTTGACTGACTTGCTTTACTCTCCCCAGTAATACGAATTCTACAGAATCTATTTAGTAGTCTGCTGGCATAGAAGTTTGTATGCAAACTTCGTACGGAAAGCAGTTTTAATCCTTAGACTGAACTTAAATTTGGCTAGTTTGCTACTTTTAGGAGTCTTTTTCAATTAATAAGACTTAAGTTCTGTTCTACCAGTATGAATTATCACTTAATTTGGTATCCTGTTTGTTGAAATACAAATTTATAATAAATGGTAGCTTTGATTTTTGAAGCTGTCCTCGTTAGACGTTCACCAAGTGGTTTTTATTGTATAAACTAAAATATTGTATTACGTGTGCAAATAAGTTTTGAAGAGTTCTAATACAACACAACATATAACTTGAGAGAAAACAACAATACCTTTACGAATCAAAATATCGCCGTCATTATTTCTCACCTTCCGCCATGCCGCCCCGGTGGCGCAGTGGTCTAAGCGATGGCCTCTGATCATTCCTCCGAACGGGGTCCGGATTCGAATCCTGGTGAGTTATGGATGTTGTGTTTGTCTTACGGCACCGGCTCTCTCCCTTCCCTGGAACCAGTGACCCTAAATTAGGGACGGGCGACTGCTTATAGCCCACTGAGTTGCTCACGATGATCGTTAAACCTCCAATAAAAAAAACCCTTCCGCCATCGGTCGGGCAGCCGACGGATTGCAGCCATGAAGAATACTTCGCCATGTGACGCGATGAAGTAGTCAATCCATTTTCGCACTTTGTCACGTGTCCGGAACCGTACAGCAGACAAACCATGTTGCATCGATCGGAACAAATGATAGTCTGAAGGGGCTATGTCGGGACTATACGCCGGGTGCTCCAAAACATCTCCGCCAAGAGTCAATAACGTTTCCTTGACAGATTTCGCAACATGCGGCTTAGCATTGCCATGCAGTCATTTCACGGGACGCAATCCTTTGTCACTGAATGGACGTTTTCGACAGAGTTTCTGGTTCAATCTCAGCAATTGTTGCTTGTAGTGATCAGCAGTAACAGTTTGACCCTGTTCCAATAGTTCATATTAGAGCACACCTTTTTCATCCCACCAGATGCACAGCAGAACTTTCTTGGAGTGAATATTGAGTTTCGGTGTCTAAGTCGTTGCTTCACCGTTGTCTACCCAGTATTTTTTGCATTTGGGATTGTCGTTCCATATCCACTTTTCATCACCCGTAACGATTTTTCACAGAAAGACTTTCTATGTTGTTTATTTAACAGATTCAAACACTTCATGACACCCTCATCTTTGTTCCTGAGGATCAGGTCATGGGTCACCCATTTTCCTTTCTTTTGAATCTTTCCCATTGCGCGTAAACGATTGGAAATGGTTTGTTGAGTTAGCCGCCAGTGGATCAGCTAGTTCTTTTTGCGTTTGAGACTAAACTTCATCCTGCAAAGCTTGCAGTTCCTCATGTGCAACCTTCTGTGGGAGGCGCCGCTACGTTCTCGATCGCTAACATCAAAATCACCTGCTTTAAACCGTCTAGACAAAAACTGACACGTGCTTTTCGATACAATATTCTTCCCTAGAACACAACAGATCAGATCGATGCACATGCTTTTGCAGCAGTTTTTCCTTGATGAAACTCGTAACGAATGCAGTGTCGAATAAATGCAGTATCGCTTGCCATCTTTCACCTACCGATGTGCAAGTGCATTTGACTGTTGGCAAACTCCTGTCACATTTTATACTCTGGACCAGTTACGGTCACATGACAACAATGCGAGGGAATGTCTGATATGTAAATTAGCGGTATACGTCACACAAAAACTGCTTTAAAACTTAAATGTACACCTAACATCTTAGTACTTCGGTTTGAGCATTCCATTGATCCGATGTCCAGCAAAATTTCTGAGAAAAGTTCAAATGTAAAGTTAGACATTCCCTCGAGTATATTAAATTTGCAAATCTGAAGATATAAAATATTTTCTGAATTCTTTACAAATTAGGTGATCATACATGAATGAATAATTTTCCACATGACGAATTCATGCGGACAACTAATAGTAATTTTACTACTTTACCTTTGCTTCCGCCCAGACTGTGAGAAAACCACACATCATGAAATAGCAAACGCAAAGTGAATTATGAGTGGGACTGTCTTTATCATATTTATCGTGAGATGAAATCAAATCGATTTCAGCGTTCTTTTATGTAGAAAAGAAAAATGGGGGGACCATTTTGTAGTGTCTCATGTAGGTGATCTATTTATGCGACGTAACTTTCCCCCAAATGTTTGATTCGTCCTTATGCCGAAGAAATGGGCATTGCTTCCAATTTTTAGCATGCAGCTAATTCTTCTTCCATAGTTTTTTTTTCTTTAATCTCCTCCGGTTTCATGGTTCGATAACGTCAAGTGCTTGCAGCGCTTGTACCAATTCCACAAAGAATCTTTGTAGCACAGAAACGTTTTAGTGACATCAAGAAATTTCCCTGGACATCAAACAACAAAGTAAAATTAGGATTTTTTACGTCCTTTGGCTGTGCGGTTTTGCTTTATTGTACAGAAACCTGGAAGATAACTAATATGCAAGCATCAAACTTAAACACATTTCAAAATAGTCTCAAAATGATACTAAGCAACTTTTTTGGCCAGATTGTATGTGCAACGTTGAATTGTATAAAAGAATAAAAATTAGGTTATTGAAAATGAAATTAAGCTACATAAGATGGAAATTGATCGGTTATGGGTGGCATCCGCACAAGGGACGAGAAGGTGCCCAAAGATCACGTGACAAAAATGATTGCAGAAGAGAAGAACGGTGCTAGATGGACAAGCTGAGAACAAGTAAGGGGTGTGACGCTGGATCATGGACAGGAGACTAACGACATCACGTGACATCGGGCGCAAAAGATATTGACTAAACTTCTGGGCTCATCGTCTTACTTTGTTTTTTTGCTGCTCTGGTTTTTAGCTGCCGTAAAATTAATTCTGAAAACGACAAAATATTGAGTCCTACACTTACGGCACGAAATACTGTTTCCGTGTCCTTAATTGAAATTGCTATATCGAACACTACAGATGGATTATAATTTATAACAAGAGTACGATATTGGAAAATTTGCTCTATAATTCAGTGAAATTCGATCATATATGAAAGGGCCGCGGGTGGCCTAGTGGGCAACGTTCGTGATTGTCGCGGAAAGGACCTCAGGTTCGGTCCCTGGCAGGTACGAACGCTCGATCCACTAAATATCCGCCATGCGTCGGATGGGCACGTTAAGCCGTCGGACCCCGGGTACTGGCCCCCCGGTGATAAATAAGGGCGTCTTCCTCCCCCTTTCTACTTCGCTTCCGTGTCACTTTCCTATCGGGCACTCTCGCCCAAATCTCCCAGCTTCCTATTTCTAAGGGTTGTTTAAGACCTGGGATCAGACACTCCCTTCCTAAAATCCTCTAGATATGATCATATATGAGAAATTTAAGGACTCTTTGTTTTCAGAAAAGTAGTCCTTCTGATTCGCCTTTATGACTGTGTTTGAAACAAATTATTTACGACAAAGGATTTTGAATTTCTCAGCTGTGATTACGTATACTCCTATTGAAAGATGACATTTCAATTACACAATTTTATTTATTGGTACATTACGACATGACAAATGAAATTTGTAAAGATAGTATAAAATTACGTAAATTCGAAGTACTTATTTTCCGATTCGAGCATCGAATTGACTAATTACGGACCTTGGTTATTCATTTAACAATAACTAATTATAATATTGCTGAATTGATAATAAACTAATTTTCCATATTTAAAAAGTAATGAAATATTAACTTAAGGTTAATATTTCATTACTTTTTAAATATGAATTTCCTGCAATTAAAAAAAATCATAAAAATGAATGCCACTGACAGAGATAAAATATTTTTTCATTATTTTGAAAAGTACGAGTTAATTGATCTCTATTCAAAAAAATCTATTGTCACAAATTCTTGTGCTGCCTCTACAGCTTCATACATAGTCACTCATGTAATATGAACTGATGACTGTATATAACACGAAGATGTCATTTTTTAAAGATGAGCTGACGATAGTATGAAACTTATGATTCTCATAGGAACCGATAATAGTTGGTGATGACTATTTTGTTTGCGTTCTTCGCCAACAGATGACGCTATCCGTTAAGTGTCAACAATGGCAACGAAGACTGAACTGTTGTTGCATGCTGTGTTAATGGGTCTCAAGAAGTGTAACTGTTTTACGTTCCTTGCGATCAAGTTGACGAATGTTGTACCAATGTTTAGTTATACTTCTCCTGTGAATGTGCTGTTTACTTATCCGTTAAATGAACGTCATGATTATGGATTAGTATTGCTTAAAGAACTGCCTCTGACGTCATGTATGCAACTTACTCAACGCTGTCATCAGCATGCTATAAAATGATAGTATGTAACACTTGATATCTCAATGAAACTATGATCCTCCGGTTGATTGGGGGGGGGTCGATCGCTCTCACGGTTCGAGTTCTCAGCTTTTCCTATTCCGTCTTGCTATAACTGCTGTCTATGGAAAAACATCAGCAATAAACGTTTAAAAACCTGCAGTCATTTTGTTATGAGGAAGTCATGACTGTTGTGGTTGTATCCACTTCCTCAGCGCCTATACTTGCCGAGGCCATCGTCAGCACACATGACGACGTTGCATTCCGCATTAAGTGTGATCTAAACTGTTCTCCAAATCATAGTTCACTGTTTACTCAGTCTTATCAGCGTTCAGTACGTCATGAGAAGTACTGCAGCAATCCATATGTTCTTGCAATATGTCCATTTGGCACTGTCCAAGTTCTTTTTTCCGTGTCTTCAGCACCTTATGTGCGAAATCTAGTTTTGCGAAGAAAGTGCCATTTGACATTAGGAGCGCAGATGCTGCCGCAACACACGTGCTATGTATGTTCCATTGCGTCACGTATGTTTCAGGCAGACTTCATTTACTCTATCTCATAAAAAGAAGTGTTCAAGACGTTTCTTGTTGAAGTACTAATTAAAGGAAAAGTAATTTTTTTGACCGATTAGCTGGAGAGAACTAGCTGTATTTTGTGATTAAACTGAGGAACGTGAGATGTGTGAAGCGTATATTTACCACTGTATGAGTAGAAACAGAATATGTATGTTTTGATATAAGATCGTTCTTTCTAAATGAACGCGGTACTGGATGTCACAAAGAGCATCTTACTACTGACAATGATTGACTGGCTTATCGATCGTGTTCCGTTTTGTCTGGAAGCCTGTATCATTCGTCGACCTGCGCACGTTTGTTACGAAATAAAGGAAAATCTGAATATTTTCATACTTCTCTTTCAAAACTAATAGTGTATGTACCTCAAACAACCGCGGGCTCTCATTTACTTAGCTCTACTCCTCTCCGTTCTCTCGTTGTTTCTTTGTTGAGTAGTGTATTTCATCAAGGCTGAATGCTTCAAATGAAATGCGGATAGCATTATCTCAGCCCGCCGAAACGGGACCATAATGTTGGATGTAAACATCTGCTTAACGGCTTATTTGTAAACTTTCATCTGATTGGAGAGTGCCACTCTGTACTGTTTCGTGAAATTTATCTGGGCACACTCGTTTTATCGCCCTAGTCAAAAGTTCATAAATCCGAAAAGTTGAACAAGTGAGACAGATTTCCATGTTACCATTTAGATGACATTGCGTGAACTTGAGATTATTGCTGTACCAGAGACTTGTTGGTAAAATAACTAAAACTAGAAAACATGTACATCAAGCTGGGTCACAAGAAATCAAAATCAGTACAACTTCCATTAATTGGTACTTACTATTTGTAGGAAAATACCAAACACAATTAGATAACGGAATTCTCAAGCTTCATGCATACGGAATCCTATCGTACTTCGTGTTTGATCATGCATGCTGTAAATTCAAATAGCAAAACGACAAAAATTTCTTTTAAAGATTCCGGAGATTTTATTTCGACTAACATGTTATTAGGCTTAGAATCTTAGAAGTTTCCTGATTTCTTTTAGTTTCTAATTTCTGATTTTATTAATGAGATCTTTTGTCAGACTATATAAATTTTTGAACCCGCTATAAAATTACTCCCGGAGCAATTTTTCCCCCAAGAGTTGTCTCAATAGAACACCATGCATTAACGAGAGAAGTTCAAAGTCAAAAATAACTGACAGTTCTGCGAATATTATATGATTATTTTTTGATGTAGACCAGATTACTACCATTAATTTTCGTATTGTGCCATTATTTTTGGACATAGTTTAATTACTTTTAATAAACCTTTTCTTTACGATAGGCATGTTACGTGAGCCACATCTATTTTGGCTTCTTGGAATTCTTGGTAGTCTCTAAAATGAATTCACTGAGTTATCTTTTCAAATTTCAAAGTAGGAATAATTCAGTTGGAACTACTTCTGGAGGTTACAAAAAGCCAGAAAGGTTGTGTAAGCCTCATGCTTCTTCATAACTATTAGAGAAACATTACCTGAAAATATAGGCAATGAATACTTTGATACACTAGAAAAGTTTCTTGACCGCTATGTTTCAAAGTTTTCTTTCAGAGCCGGATTTTCTTGCTTCATACCAAACACTCTTTCGTAGGGTCGCAGAAGCGTAACTAGAAATTTCTGCATACGGGGCAAACCACAAAATGTTGCGCCCTATTCTGTCTTATGTGTGTATATATACTCATCGTCAAAATAATAGTTGCACCCAGAAGGACGTGTCGGATTGCAATGCTATTCGGGAGGAAGGTAAAGGTTACCAGGAACAATAAATGATTAAACATTGAGAATGATATGGGCAACATTTATTGAGCTACACGCCAATAACTAGTGTCTCAGTATGGCGTCGGGCCTCCATGTTTGCTAACACAGCATGCCAGACGCCTCGGCATGGAGTTGTACAGGTTCCTAATGGTGTCCTGCGATAAGCCATCCTATGCAGCTTGAATCTTCTCACGCAGTTCCTGCAGATTGTGCGGTAGGGGTGGAGTGTAGATAGCGCTTTCCAATAGCATCCCACACATTTTCAATCGGCGATAGGCCTGGCGATGCGGCTGGCCATAGCAGAGTGTCAGTGCCTTGTAGGCAAGCTCTAGAGACAGCAGCAGTATGCGAACGAGCGTTGTCCTGTTGAAAAATAGCATCAGAGTGAGTGTTCAGAAAATGTAGGGTCACTGGTTGCAGGACCTCATTAATGTAACGTTGGGCGGTCAAAGTGTCTGTAATGAACACCAAAGGTAATCTGGCATCGAAGGCAATTGCACCCCGCCCCATGATACCAGACCTTCTAAACGTGTGACGCTCGACAACAACCCGTTCATCTTGCGCTAACCACGGTCCCTCCACTCGCCTCCTCCAAGACAAAAGCGGAACTCGTCACT
The DNA here is from genome assembly GCA_039090855.1 of Macrothele yani. Lineage (NCBI taxonomy): Eukaryota > Metazoa > Arthropoda > Arachnida > Araneae > Macrothelidae > Macrothele > Macrothele yani. The sequence goes on from CM077007.1 coordinate 5,518,926, forward strand.
GAAGATCACCCTCTGCCATTCTGCTTGGCTCCATGATAGTCTGGCACGACACCAGTGCAGTATTTGGCGACAATGTAGTTGTGTTAAGGGCAATCGTCGTAACGGTCTGCGTGCATGTAGTCCTACGTCATGCAGCCGTCAGCCAATGGTGCTGGCACTAATCGAACTTTGCATGGCGGGCACCACTCTTGCTGAATATCCGCAATCGTGGATGTTGGGTCAAATAACCTTGGCTGTTTGGTCGGACAATCCGTCGGTCCTCTCTCTCCGTCGTTCGTCTAGGTCTCCCAGATTCTTCCTGTCGCTGATGCGTGTTTTGTTCTATCCACTGCCACCAGCAGCGGGCTATGGAGATATCCGCACGACCGGTATGGCGCGCAATGCGGCGATAAAACCATCCTGCTTCCCTTAGGCCAACGATGCGGCCCCTCTCAAACTCCTCCAACTGCTCGAATTGCTTCCGAACTTTTCTCCGATGCATATTTCATTTGCGAAGAATGCAACCAACACAACAGAACGAGTCAAAATGGCAAGCACGCGCAACGAGACGACCTTATATGGCCGGTCAGGTATAGCGCTACGACCCCTCTTTGCTTGCGTCACTTGGGCGGCCTAGCGTGATATTTGAATCGTTTGCATGTGTCACGATGCCAAAACCTCCCAAATAAGTTTTATTTCTGTCGGTTGCTTCCTTCTGGGTGCAACTATGTTTTTGACGATGAGTGACTAAACAGCCATAAATATGCACTGCACGACAAAACAAAATCATCGTTATACGCCGATGTTATCTGTTATCCCTGTGTGGGTAACACATTCAAAGTGTGGCTAGTCTTCGTGGTTCTCTGCTGCAGTAATGATAGAATAGCTTCTAGAGAATCTTCAACAATGAGGACGACATTTTTATATTAAAAAGTACGTGTAGTTCATCGAACTAAAGAAAAAACAACAACTCCAGGCTCCATTGTTTTCGATGAAGATCGTGTTTCTTTATTTTAGTTGGACTGACTAATTCGTGAATCTAAGCTGCGTACGTTTTTTTTGGAAGATAAAGATAACAATATGTACACACGAAATCTTTGTTGAAGATTCACCTAAATTTCTGAATGAGAGTAAATGGCATCCCCTGAATATTTGAGGGAAAATTTCAAGCTGCCAAGGCTACTGAAGCTGGAGAAACTTATAAAGAAAATTCTGTAAATGGACAAATAATGTTTGCCGCGAAAAAATAGTACCAGAAATGTGTGTAATTTTTTTTGAAGGAGTAGGGGAGGGAGGATTAAAGACCACCGCGAGGAACTCAATAGGCTATAAGCAGTCGCCCGTCCTTAATTTAGGGCCACTGACTATAGGGAAGGTAGAGAACCAGTGCTGTAAAACAAACACAACATCCATGCCTCACCGGGTTTTGAACCTGGACGAATCTCGGACCAATGATAAAAAGCCATCGCTTAGACCTTAGCACCCCCGGGGCGGCGGGCGGCGTGCAAAGATTTGATTCCCAATTTTAATCGATTGTAAGCAGGAAATTTTGCGTCCTGCCCTCTATTGAGCTGCTCCCTGGACAGAAGTCAGCTTTTCCCACCGTTGTTACGCCTCTGTAACGTTGAGATGAATTTAAATTCCAAGATTAATATTTTCCGTCAAGCTTTTTCTAAGTGTCCATATCCGTTCAATAACAGTCTTGCACAGATTTAACGAGTTTTTTGTAATTTTTTTAGCTTTTCACTAGGGTAACAAAATAAGTCGTTACTGAAATATTACTTGCTGACAGGTTTAGTCTTGAACTTGCATTGTGCAGGAGTTCCCTTTGGCTTCCATTACATACTTTCCTGCTTTATGTCAGATTCTTGGCGAGCGTGAGTGAAGTTCGACTGTCTGTCACTATTCACGAGAAAAAAATCTTTAGTTTACATGATGAAAGCTGAGATTGTAATTCTTCCGATTTTTACTCACCGCTGGCGTTAACGTCGTTCTTGCGATTCGCTTTGAATACACGTACACTTCAAACAGGTTAAACTTTCACTGTAAATCAGATCCTTTTAGTCACAACCGTCACACGGCGATTTTTCAAAACAAATTTGTGGACGGTAAGGTGCATTTCTTTTGGCATGACATCACTTCAACTGGATAATTTAAAGAAAGATCTCGTTTTCCAGTGATTTTGGTTAAAGTTTAAATAGTGCTAAAAATTTCTTTAACCGTAGCACAGGATTACGCATGATCTCTATAGAATATAAACATTCTTGCGAGAAGACGGGCTAAAGCGCAAATTTTCAATGCCCATTGTTTCACATTAACATTTTCTTTTTCACAAATTACTCACGGCCTAACCCGGTGGCCTATCAGTGGGAGCTGTGGGTAACTGGACAACCATCCGAGTTGGTGTTGGGTCCAAAACACGAGTGATGCATGAGTGGAAAGTTTGGCACCGTCCCCCCATCCCTCACTTCAGCTATAGTGGCCCCAAAACAGGGAAATATGTGACTCTCTACAGCGCCGCCCCGGTGGCGCAGTGGTCTTTAAACGCTATCTTACAATCATGCGTCCGGGTTCAAATCGCGGTAAGGCATGGACGTTGTGCTAGTCTTTCGGCACTGGCTTACTCTCTTCCATGGAACCAGTGGCAAAGATTCCCTACAGCTTTAGATACTGATGGAGGAAGGGGGTGGGGTGGGGGTTGGTGACTAACTCCCAAACAACGGCGACACAAATGAGATGGCAGAAACTCACGTGCGCTAATGAATTAGTTAAATTTCATCTTATATTCAGTGAGTGCGTAGCTGTCTTGGTACTACCAAAGTATAATTCAGAACTGGGAAGCAGTAACCACATGTTTTTTTTTCTTGTATGTTACTCTGGTTTAGAGCTTAATGAATCCTTGATGTGATTATCATTATCAGTGATTTATAATTTAATGTATCGATATTAAGATTTTAAGCTGCCGATGTATCTGAACCAAATGGGGCGCAAATTGTTTTGCGCACCCCAAACAGAGATATTCAAGTAACGGTCAGTTTTCACGAAAGCTATGGCAAAATAATTCCTTCTACCATGTCATCTCAGCAGTGCCGACCATAAACCTCTTACGGATGATATGCGCTACGTTCTAATCCTTTATTCTCTGCTCTATGATCAAGTCAGGATGAGATAGGGCTGGTTCCTCTGACGCGGACATCTTACAACTTGGTAGAAACAAGGGACTGGAACATCTCTCTCTTTTCTTAGGTTCGTCGACATTGTTATAGCTCTATTAACAAGTAACGAGTTAAACACGATACGAATCAAACCCCTAAATTCCCACTTCGAATAACCTAACTAAGGGTGAAAACAGCGCTTTCTGATCTGCAGGTTCACCCGGCCCACCTCTTTGGCTGCGATTATATTCGTTCGAGTTGATTTCATCACATTTTGCTATCCCCCAATTAATTAGTTCCAGCCGGTTAAGGGTTATACCTTGGTATATTAATACTGACTTATAACTTGGTATATTAATACGGACTTATACCTTGGTTATAGGTATATTATTATTATTATTGACTTACATCATCAAGGATTTAGTTCAATAGTAAATTTTTTTACAAGGAAAGATGTTCTGTAATAGTCCACATGCCAGTTCATGCCAGAAAGTACTGTCCTTCTTTGCAGAACTCCAAGATTTCCTTATTGTTTTCTGCTGGAAATATCTGGGCGTCAAAGGAAAAGTGTATGGGAATTTGCAGAAATTTCCTACAAAAAAATGGGTATCATTTAATATTTACTTCCAATTTCTACCTAAGGCTTTGAAAATCCTACGAAATGAAATAATGAATGCTGATTTGTCCCAACATTTTCTTCTGATGATACAGTGACAGTTATTGCCATCTCTTTTTCATAACTAAAACATATTTTGAAAGAATAATCTTCTTTCAGATTGTCTTCCATTTTACAATACGAGTTCTGAATGGTCACCAGTAAGAGTTTTCACGTGCTTTTTTCATTAATTATAAGTTTTTGCATTTTTCGAAATGCGTCCATACCCCAAAAAATCATGATTTCAAATTTTGTGTGTCATTTGGAGGAAATGGGTTAATGCTTGCATAAGCCAATTTGGTAAGTATTAAGTTTTCAAAAGCAAAGGGCTTTGCAGTGTTCATATAGCTTTATAGTATTTACCAAAAAAATACCTTAATGTAAAAATGATTATATTATGAAAATTTTCCTTATTTTATGAAGCCTCACAAGAAGAAAAACGTGAAGTAAATGTATTTAACTTTGATACGCACTGCTGAAATGTTGCAGAATGAAAAATTTACTTTGGAAACATTGTAACAAAAGCCGAAATCCTTATTCATTTTAAACGTGTATAAAAGTTTCAGATATGTTGTAGAAGGGAATTTTGTTTTTCTTGGTTTATCTTTCTGGATCTGATAATAAATGGACGTTACGAACACTGTTAATGGTACTGTTCTTAACAATTTTCGTTTGCTATGCATCACGTATTCCCTTGTTTATTAATGTGAACACATTTGCCATCGGATACTTAATATAAAACGTTAGCATTCAAGGTTTTATCTCCACAGGTGACTCTAGCATAAATATTCTTAATGGTTGTTTTATGGCATTACAACAAGAGATCTGTTAATTTTACGTTATCTCTGCTGCCACTAATAAGGTTCTCCCAAAAGAGATGAAAAGTCGTTGCTCAGTTACGCACATGTTATCTCAGGATCAGAAATATTAAATTTGTAACCATCTTTAATGTCCATACGATATTTCTCTAAGTGAAAGAAACCATTGCAAGGATGGTTGAAATTAATTTTACCTAGAAGCGAGTCGGCAAAGCTACACCACATTAAGGATTGTTAAGAGTTAATTAAGTTTATGGTGTATCTCGCACAAATAACCGAAATTCGAAAGTAGATCGATGAAATTCATAATAAAGGTTTTTAATTGAACATCAGACAAAAATAGTTTGATCCCTGATATTTTAGTTTTTAAGGGAGCATTTTTAGCACGTCTTTTGTAAAAAGATCGTTCTTATGTTGTCGGGTTCTCCATGTGTCTGTCCGTCCGAGACACGATATCTCCGCAACTAATAGTCCGATTTTAAACATTCTTTCTGCATTAGAAAGCTTGAAATGTGCGAATAATGACCCTTTATTTTTATTTTTTACGATGCACAGTTTCGCAGCTAAAGGGCGTAAATGCATATGATATCGAATTCAAAATACATTTTATTCCATACATTTGCTTCTAAACATCCAATTCAAAAAATTATTTTGCCTTACGATTCTACTCATGGCGAAGATTATTTTAAGTATAGTCACATTTTCAAGTTAAGCATAGATTGTTCGCTATGGGTTGTAAAAGTAAATTACGTTTCCCCCGATATCTCTGCTTCTAAAACTCCAATTTGAAAAATTATTTCTACAGCGGACACAACTCCGGATGGAAAATCTTTCGCATATAATTTCTAATATTTGGTATAAAACGGTTTGGCCACCAGGGGGCTTATGTGTTAATTTCTGTTTCTGATGTATTTGCAACAAAATCTGAGCTTCTAAATCCTCGATTGAAAAATTCTTTCGTGCACCGATACTATTCACGTCGACAAACCATTTCGGAATATTTCTTCCTTAAAATAATGCATGGTTTCTCCGCCAGGGGGCGTAGACGTATACTTTATTTTTCTCAATATCTGTGCTTCTAATGGTCCAGTTTGAAAAAATTCTTTGTTGGATAATTTCTGGTGCAACATGTTTTTACATATAATTTCAAAATTTTCAAGTAATTCCTTGACTTTCCGCTAGGGAGAGTAAAGGTAAATTTCGCTTTCCCCGATATCTCTGCTTCTAAAACTCCGATTTGAAAAATTATTTCTGCATCAGATACATCTCCCAGTGGGAAATGATTTGGTTGTAATTTCAATTTTTTTTATAAAATATGGTTTGTCCACCATGGGGCGTAAGCTTTAATTCCTGCTTCGTAGGTATTTCCATCAAAATTTGAGCTTTTCAAATCTCTATTGAGAAAATTCTTTCGTGGACCGATACCGCTCATGTCGATAAACATTTGAGAATATTTTCTTCTTAAAATCATGTATGGTTTCTCCGTCAGGGGGCGTAGATGAATATCCCATTTCTGTCAATATCTCTGCTTCTACGCGTCAGATTTGAAAAATTCCTTCTTTGTTAGATAGTTTTTTCAGTGTAAAATGCTCTCGTATAATTTCAAAATTTTCAGGTAACACATAGACTTTCCGCTAGGGGCATTAAAGTAAATTGCGTTTTCCCCGATATATCTGCTTCGAAAATTCCGATTAAAAACTTCTTTCTGAACTGGGCACATCTGCTGATAGGAAATGCTTTGCCTATAATTTCTAATATCTGATAAAGAATGATTTAGCCACCAGGGGGAGTAAGTGTTAATTTCTGTGTCAGATGCATTTGTAGCAAAATCTGAGCTCCTGAACACTCGATTGAAAAAATCTTTCGTTGACCAATACCGCTCACATCGAAAGACCTTTTGAGAACACATTCTTAAAATAAGGCATGGCTTTTCCGCCAGGGGGCGTAAAGGCATATCTTATTTTTATCGATATCTCTGCTTCTAAGAGTCCGATTTGGAAAATTCTTTCTTTGTTGGAGAGCGTTTTCGTGGGAAAATGTTTCTCATATAATTTCAAATTTTTCGTAGCGCACAAGTCTGCCACCAGAGGGCGTAAACTCACGTTTCCGTTTACAGCAATATCTGCGGGACTAAAAACCTGATTGAAAAACTTCTTTCTTCGGTCAGATACTATTAACTATGCAAACTGTGTGTGCATTTTCTTTCCAAAATAGTGCACAATTTCGCCGCTAGGGGCTCATACGCTTATTATGTTTTTCTCAATATAACTGCTTTTACATGTGCGGTTTAAAAAAATATTTCAACACCGGATGCCATTTACCTTGTACAACACTTAAAGCTAGTATATGATGAATTTTGTAGTTCAAAGTTCTGTCGGTAGGTAGTGTTTGCGTACTTCAGTTTGCAGCTGTATCGCCACTTCTAAAAACGATTGAGAAATTTCTTCTTCACCGTATGCTATTCGCTACAACAGAGATGTGGAGCATTATCCTGTTTAAGTAACGCAAAGAATTCTCAATAGCTGCGTAAAGGCCGAACGCTTTTCCCATGAAGAATCATTTTCAAAATTCTTCCACTAGCAGACGTAAACTTATATAATGTTTCCTTCTTTATATTTCTTCTTTTAACGGTTCGATTTGAAAATCTCTGTCTCTGGTACCTTCCTTTAACTTTTTGTTCATCATTTGTTAATTTTCGTAACGTGATTTTTAGCCACTGGTGGAACTAAGTAGATGTTTCTATTTCTGGATGTTTTATCGATTGTTGGAACCAGCTGATTGTTTTCCAAACCGGTTCCATTGATTTTGAATAGCTTAGATAAATTTAATTCGCGTTAGAATGGATTCAAGAGACGTTCTTATTACATCCGAAAATTCGGTGTCATCTTTCTTGTTTATAATGCCAGCAGGGATTCTTTTCATGGTTAGTCTTCATCCTGGTGAAGATTGAAATCGTGACGGATTTTATAGATTATCGGGATTTTTGAGTAGTGACTGATTTATAACGGGTATTTTGTTCATGCTTCGAATTATCTCGAAACTTTTCGAACAAAACCAAGAATGAAAGTGAAAAGTTTATTTTTATCATATCAAATATTTTGCTTTATGTTTATCTGTCATTTATACTTATTTGTAAAGCAAATACAGTCCATAATCTCCAGGTACACGAATGTGTACTTAGCGTGAACCTAGATAGGAGGCAGTTCATCTTGTCAAGTAGGTAAATGTCATACGTATTAGGAATTTGGAATTTAATACATTCTTTTGCACGCGATTGCGATAAAATTTATGTGGAACTTGTATGTGATCCATTCCCCTATTAAAGAAAAATTAAAATATTAGTTGCATGTTCCAATTAATGACGGCGATGTATAAATTCCATAATGTTGAATTCCTAAAATATTTAGTTTCGCGCTTTATTATGTTTTTGCACTGTTACTTTTCAACCGAGTAGTCTGTATATAAAGTTCCAAAATTTTGTTTGTTAAACATAATCCTGAATTTTATGCAATCAGTAAAATTCACGCTTAAACATGGTCAGCGTCGTTCATGTCTTTTGCCCATTCGTCCAATTGGGGTTTGGGTTCGAATCTAAGGCGAGGCATGGATGGATGGATGGTGTGCTTTTCTTACACCACTAGCTCTTTCTTTTCCCTGTAGAGAGTGGCCCTAAATTATGGATGGGCCATTGCTTACAGCCCATTAAGTTGCGCTAATTACCGTATACAAGTACAAATCAGTTCGTCGCTCCAGTGGCGCAGTGGTCTAAGCGATGGCCTCTGATCATTCGTCCAAAAGGGGTCCGGGTTCGAATCCCGGTGAGGCATGGATGTTGTGTTTGTCGTACGGCACTGGCTCTCTCCCTTCCCTGGAACCACTGACCCTAAATTAGGGACGGGCGACTGCTTATAGCCCATTGAGTTGTTCACGGTGGTCGTTAAACCTCCAATAAAAAAAAAACAAAAAAACAAATCAGTTCAAAATATAGTCACCATCGTTTGCCATGACATGCTCCCATCGTCTGGGCAACTGTTGGATACCGTCCCTGTAGAATTGTGTCGGCTTGGACGAAAGAGATGTAAGCTCGCGTTTGACTTTATCCTGGTTGGTGAACCCAGGAAAGGCTGCAACGACCTGAAAAAGTGGTCGTCGCTTGGGGCAATGTCCCCAGAATAGGCTTGGTGCAGCAACAACTCTCAGCCCAAGTCTCCGATCTTCTCACATGTCAGCTGTGCTGTGTGAGGTCTTGCTCCATTCCGCTGGAGGAGGACGCCCTTGCAGTTTAGCAAGTGCTTGTTGTTTCGACGTGAGCGATGCGCACATATCGTTGAGTTGACGACAGTACTCATCGGCGATGATAGTTGTGCTGTTGGGCAGCAGCTCAACCCCCGCCCTCAGCATATCTCACCAAACAGAGAGCCAGGACCTTACATTGGAGTAAGCCGGCTTTGAAGGTCGGCACAAGCTTCTGTTTTGGGTCCAACCACTGTTTCCGGACCCTGACATTGTCATACAGCACCCATTTCTCGTCACATGTCCCAATGCGGTTCAAATCGGTTAGGTTCAAGCAGAGAAAAGCATTCTGTCATGCCATTTGCTGTCTGCGCAACTGTGAGTTGATGGGGACCCCTCTAGCGCACTTTCCCAAGTTGACGCAGGTGGGTGATGTGCATAGTCCCTAGCTGTTCGGCCAAATCGCGCGTATTCACACGTTGGTCTGTCTTCACTAAGGTATTCAGCATGTCCATATCTACTGTTGCGCGTTTTCCGGCTTAGAACGGTCTGACAGGTCAAAATTTCCCTGTCGAAACCGTTCGAACCAATGACAGCACTGATGATGTGATATGACATTGAGGTACAGACTGGTAATGTTCCTTACAGCACTTGCGGGGTTGCCACCGTGACGAAACTCATACAGCATGCAATGGCGGATGTGTTCTCTCTCCACTTCTATGTTGGCTAGCGCTTACACTCTTCGCTTTATGACGGCTAACTGCCACTGATTTAAGCCACCTACCTGCTCATGACCTGTAGGTGTGCTGCGCAATCTGTGTCCAATGTGGGTCGCGGCCGCGGTTTCGACTTTGGGTACCTCGTCATCGGGCGTTACTTTCTTTTCAACCCAATAGCTGACCCAATAGTTTATTCAAGAGAATATTGTCAACAAACTGAAGATGACAGGATTTCTTCTTACGATTCGCTTCCTTGACGAAATATTTATATCCTCAGAGTCACCATTAAACTTCTAAAAATAATTGGTAAAAGATAATACTTAATAGTGGACAATTGTGCTCTGTTTTAGGGAAACACTGGTAATATGATTTCATTATCTGCTTCCTTTCCATTTCGGTTCATATGTGAAGATTTACTGATCCCATGATGCCTGCAGCTTTGTTAGTATTAAGAATTAGACGCAACTGCTAGAAATGTTTTATCAATACATTTCTTACATCTGTTTTTACTGAGATCTGTGTTGCCATCTCGTTGGCCGAGGAGTCAGAAGCTCTGGCTTTTCTTGCTAATCATCTGATTTAGGCTCCGTTTTCTCATGAGATACAAACTGTAACTTTTCCCTTCCGCTCAAATTCTGTCCTTTCTCTGGAATCAGTGGCTGTAAATTAGGGGTCGGGAACCGGTAGGTGATCACGGGAGAGGTTGAGCTATGAAGAAAGAATTGTAGTTTTCGTATGAGCAATACATGGACTTTTTTTTGCATGTCTTATGTTAACTAAGTGACACTTCAGAAATCTGCATACTTCAGTGAATTCTTATATTATTTCCGTGCTACATAGCTTTTTTTTTCTTTGTTTTTTTAAGGTTTTTCGTAAAAACAATTTAACTTCTTGTATATCAGAACTAATTAACTCAGTTTCATTGGTTGTGTTTTCTCTCATCTTGTTGATCTTTCCATATTACCACTGTTTTTTTTATATATAAAAATAGCAAATAAAAATAAGTATTTAAGTACAATGAATTTATTACCTTCAGATTTTTAAATTTCAATCACATAAGCCTAATTCACAGTTGGTATTTATGTCGTAGTGTATACGTAAATAAACGTTAAATTTAATTCAAGTTGGTACTTCTGAGTTATTTGCCGACAGCGTGAATATTTTGTTCATAACAATGAGCGTTTAACAACTTCAACAACGGTTCTCTTATTTATTTAATAAAGCGGAGTTTGGATTACGTAACTTTCGAATTTCTGGTCGAGAATTTGCTGACTGTCTGATAGCTTTTAATTTTGTTTCAAAAGTGTTTGCAATGTACTCGACATTATATTCGAGACAATAAACTGTTGACATAAATTGGTACTGTCGTGGAAAGTAACAAATTCCTTCTTCTTATGTAACGAAAACAAATAGGTTTCTGGGACTGAAGGGGGCTAAGTTCTTAGAACACAACATACGTAATTCTTGTCTTCGAAGCAATCGATATAATCATCGTTCTAATTATCTTAAGGAACCGAAGCTGTACGTAATTAGCACAAAATGCGGAAGTTGTTTTAGAGAAAGCCATTAAATTCTGACGTACGCTTTTAGTCTTTTCGGCATTTAATCAGGTCGGGAAGTGGGCATTAAATCTTAATTGCTCTTCTTCCAGGACGACACCTTGAGAACGTCGGGCTTCGAGTAAAATATTTTCAAAGTAGACCATAAGGCTTATTAAGAAAGTCAGTTAATTGATCTGCAAACTGCGAAAATACAGCTTTCAGAAATCTCAGAACCACCTAAGACACTTACTACCTGCTATTGAGTTATCCACTTGGGACGAAACAGTCATGTGGAATATGTCGGAACACGATATACACTCACGGACAATGAAATTTGCGTACCTAGAAGAAAACATGCTACAACTGCGAAACTTTGCGAATAGCTAGAGTGCATGCTGGTATGCAAATGATCCACGTTTGGCGCGTTGGCGCATGACCGCACACCCTGCGGTGTGGCGCTGCAAGCACAAACCGGTCACCTTATAAACCGGCGTGTAGTCGATGCTCCATGAAAGCGAAAAGCACCGGCCGACGCAAGCAGTAGCAAGAATGCCGGATAGACGCCAAAGACATCAATTTACTCAACTTAGGAACTTTGAGAGAGGCCTGATCATTGGGCTGAAAACCGCAGGATGGTCGGCGCGTCGTATAGCCCGCCACGTGGATCGTTCTGACCATTACGTCCGACTGTTTTGGGAGCAGTGAACATGTTACGGCACTGCCACAAGGCGGAGCAGCTCCGGACGGACCAGGGGGACCGCCGGATCGTACGCAAGGCACGAACGGATACCACGGAGACCCGGTCCACTATACAGGCAGATATAGTTGCTCCTGTGTGCCTACGAGCGATTTCCCGACACCTGGCGGAAGCGAATCTGCGATCCCAGCGCTCCGTTATGTGTGCTGCCATTAACACCGGAACATCGCAGGCTCCGTGTGCAGTAGTGCCAGGCCAGAGCGACGTGGAACGCCACAGACTGGCGGCGCGACGTGTGGTGTTTTTAGCCATGAGTGCTACTTCGTTTTTTTGACAGATGATCATGTTGTTCGGGTGTGGAGGTCTCCGGGTCAACGGCACAATTCCAACCTCGCTATCGAGCGCCACACCTCCCCCACTGTAGGCATTATGGTCTGGGGAGCCATAGCCTACGATAGCCGATCAGCTCTAGTACTGATAGTGGATCATTGACGGGCCAGCGGTATGCGGATGAGATCGTACGGCCCCATGTGCTCCCATTCCTTGCCGGGATACCAGGTGCGCCATACCAGCAGGATAATGCCCGCCCGCACAGGGCTTGGGCTGCCCGTGATTGCCTACGTCATGTCCAGACACTTCCATGGCCTGCCCGCTCCCCAGACATGTCCCCTATCGAGTCTATGTGGGACCAGTTGAAAAGCCTGTGCCGCACTATCCGAGATTTGGAGCACACCGTCCAACACGTGTGGTCCAGTCTGTTTTCCTCCATGCCGATCGTATTGCCGAATGTACCGCCGCACGAGTCGGAGCGACACAGTATTACAGATGACCGGACTGCGTGCCACAGATTCCTCTGTAATTGTCCTACAGCTTTGTTTTTGCCATCATGTGTATCATTCATCTGTATCATTACGTCCATAAAATTTCAGTTGAATCCGAGGCTTCTTTTTTGGTGTGCAAATTTCATTGTCTGTGAATGTGGTTATATCAATAATAAGTGTGTGGAACACGAATAAAACTACGTATTTTCTATTCTATTCCGTGATAAGTGTGCGACTGCCCATGGCTCATTGAGTTGCTGACGGTGGTCGTTAAACCCCTAACCGTGCTGTCGCGGTGGGGCAGTTAGGGGTTTAACGACCGCTGGTTCTGACCATTCTCCCAGAGTCCGGGTTCGAATCCCGTGGGTCGTGGATGTTGTGTTTGTTTTACGTCACTGACTCTCCCTTCCATGGTACTAGTTGTTCTAATTTAGGGACGGGTGACTGTTTGTAGCCCAACGAGTTGCTCGTGCTCTGATCATTCGTCCGAAAGGGGTCCGGGTTCGAATCCCGGTGAGGCATGGATGTTGTGTTTGTCTTACGGCACTGGCTCTCTCCCTTCCCTGGAACCAGTGACCCTAAATTAGGGACGGGCGACTGCTTACAGCCCATTGAGTTGCTCACGGTGGTCGTTAAACCTTCAATCAAAAAAAAAAAAAAAAAAAGAGTTGCTCGTGGTGGTCGTTAAATGCCGAATCAAACTAACCCCCAACCCAACCCATGTCAGTTGAATTGCAGTAGTTCCCAGCAGGTGGCGCCTTGAAGTCAAGTCTCTCTGAACGAGTTCGCGTGGTAATCATTTCAGTCATGTTAATGAGTCGGAACGATGCATATTGAGTTCTGAAGCATGGCTACATCGTACGTATACGATTGGTGCCTAGTTCTTTAAAAGGATGTAAGACGGCATTTCAAAGGAAATTCAATGTCCGTAAGCCATTATTTTCAACTTGAGGTGGATGGAAAGCCTCATGGATCCGCATACGATCCAAGATGGCGCAGGGAACAGTAAAGGGCCGCCCCGGTGGCGCAGTGGTCTAAGCGATGGCCTCTGATCATTCGTCCGAAAGGGGTCCGGGTTCGAATCCCGGTGAGGCCTGGATGTTGTGTTTGTCTTACGGCACTGGCTCTCTCCCTTCCCTGGAACCAGTGACCCTAAATTAGGGACGGGGGACTGCTTATAGCCCATTGGGTTGCTCACGGTGGTCGTTAAACCTCCAATCAAAAAAAAAAAAAAAAAAAAAAAAAAAAAAGAACAGTAAAGGATGTAAAGCAGCGTTCAGTGCAGTTCCCACACAAGTCTTTGCAAAGGCACTATTAAGAGTCCGAAATATCGCATTCGACCTGTCTTAGAGTAGAAGAGAAGGCTAAGCTCAATCCATACTGGGTCATCTTTGTGCAAGGGTTACAGCAGGAAAAACATGCTAAGCGAATACTACAGTGAAAAGTTGGGGCAATGTTTTAGCCAAAATCACTGACTGTCGGACACAACGCGGTTTAGTGACAAATTCTAGTTCCATGCTTCCAAGTATGTTAACTCGTAACATATACACATGTGGGATACCGAAAATCCACGTGCCCTCTATGACTAACCTCTGGACCTGGAGAAAATTATGTCTGCTGTGCAATGCTGTGGTTCCGTACGATGGGCCCAGTTATTTTCTAGGATATGATGAATACTGACCTGTATTTGGCTACCTTCACGGAATTTGTGAACCTTGTGGATGAATACGAACTCATAAACAATTACTTTCAACAAAGCTATGTCACATGTTACACATCCAATAAAAGCACGGCAGGAATCTGCAGCTTTTTACAGGGCAGGATTATTTCGAAATTGCTGCTATCGACGTCTGTATGTTACATCGAACATTCGCCAATATGAAGCTTTGGGAAAATTTGTCTGAATGCTGGTGTGGTGGTGATTACTTTCAGGATCTTCTGAGACAGCTGCTCTGAAGACTAAAATTTATGTCTCAATGCTGGTGTGGTGGTGATTACTTTCAGGATCTTCTGAGACAGCTGCTCTGAAGACTAAAATTTATGTCTCAATGCTGGTGTGGTAGTGATTACTTTCAGGATCTTCTGAGACAGCTGCGTTTGTCATGGACCAAGGTCCGTGTCTACTACGTATCATTCAATTCTGTTTGTGAGCTCAAATGTTATTACATAAAAAATGGTAAAACATCCTCGAGAATGAATCTTATTGATGTTGAAGAAATTTGGGTCCTGCTGGTCAAGATAGAATCAAAACCCCTGAACCACCGCATAAATAATATTGAACTAGCTAAATACCCGTTCTTCGAACGTGATATTAAAAATATTTCTATAATACAGAATTTCGTACCATACCATAATACAATTTGTACCATAAATTAATATACTAATAATACACTTGATCGGTTTGTTCTATAACTTTATTAAGGCTACGTATAGTTTCGGGAAGCGGTTGGAATGATGGAAGAATGACCTTTCCGCTACCACAACACATGCCAGTTGGCTCTTACTTCCATTTGAGAGCCTTACACCATTTACAAACCACATCAAATGAATCTAATTCAACAAATTTATTTATTTCATACCCAATATCCGGATTATACATAAAACCAGAGTTCATTTTGTGTAAATAAGGTTTTTTTTTCTTTGCAATCGTTTTTCGTGAGAAAAATAGTTGCATAGGCGCCGACTATAGGGGCGCTAGGTGAATCTTGCCCATCCAGTAATTTTAATAGGGGGCAGTGCCCATCCAATATTTTTTGGTCCTGTTTAATTAAATAACCGCTTTAGCCTATAAAGCTAAAGAGATTTATTTCCAAAAAGTTAATAAATAACAAAATGAATAAAAACGTTTTCCCCAATCTCAGCATTGCTCATTTGATAGGAAACTGGATTTTTTTTTTTTTTTTTTTTTTGATTGGAGGTTCAGCGACCACCGTGAGCAACTCAATGGGCCATAAAGCAGTCGCCCGTCCCTAATTTAGGGTCACTGGTTCCAGGGAAGGGAGAGAGCCAGTGCCGTAAGACAAACACAACATACATGCCTGACCGGGATTCGAACCCGGACCCCTTACGGACGAATGACCAGAGGCCAACGCCTTAGACCACTGCGCCATCGTGGCGGGAAACTGGATTGCCAGCACCGTATTAATAGTTTGACATCTCGCGATATGTGGTAAATGCTTAAAACATTTATCAAAAATAAAATACAGACGCTTTTAATCTCTATTGCCTTTATTTATCTATTTAATTTTTGCTCTTCTTGTTCTTTGAGTAACCCAGCTAATTTTCTCATTTATAAATGAACTTTGGAAATAAAAATATTCTGGATATTTTTATAAAATCCCAGGCTGAGTTTTATTTTTAAAAATCTTAATATTCATCAAAAGAATATTTGTTTCTTTGTTCATTTACTAATGAGCAATTACAACTGCGTTTTAAAATATACGTTGAATCTCATAGTTTAACCTCCCTCCCTTTTCATTCTCCTTCTGACAATGGAAGAGACATGCCTCTCCCACGTCTGATCCCTTCACGCCCCCCCCCCAATAGTTTGGAGAAGTCTGCGCCCCTGGATCGTAGTGAGCAACAGCGGTTCGATTCACTTCAGGTTTTTTTTTTTTTTTTTTTTGGTATATTTCTCAGCAGAGGTCCGATGCCCTTTGGGATTGCTTTTCCTGTATTTTTCCGGTGCAGCCCGGTTCACTTCTGCATTTCGTTTGTGTACTTTTCAGCAGCTGCCCGGTGTACATTAGGATTTTTTTCAGCATATTTTGCTTATGCTTTCCTCAGTTTTTTTCTAGCGTTATCTGAAAAGCGAGCTCGGCGTTGAACCTCTTCTGTTTCCAGAATTACTATTTGACTGCTCAAATGGGCTTGACGGAATGAACGAAAGGGGGGGGGGGTTAGCGAGTAGGCGATTCCTCAATAGAGAGAAGACTTGAAGGATAGTATATTCTGGATACATTCAAGACAGTTATTTGTGCCACCTGAAATTGTTGTGAATCAAAATTTTCTTGACAAAGAAGCGTTGCTAGAGCTTCCACTGTCATTAATTTAAACGTGCCACACCCCTTCTTGCCATCCTCCCTTGTAGTTTAACTTAGTTTAACATTAGTGTAACTTGTAGTTAAACTAATGTTTAACTTAAAGCCATCATCAACTTTCCTGAAGGATACAGTTTGAGTGTGACCAGTAAAGAGAAATCCGAGAAATCCTATAATACCTTCTTGCTGTAGCAATCCCTTTATTCTGCTAGCCAACTGTTTCACAGTATTTTTGAAAAAGATTTCGTTTGAAGGAAATAGTCCAGAAAAGTGATACACACTTTCTATACGTAACACTGTACAGTTCAAATTAACAGTAGGAATAATATCTGCAATAGAAAGAAAAGGTCTTACTTAATAGTTTTGCACTCCATGTAAAACTGGTTACCTCTCCTTAAAATAAAATCTATTTAGTTCACTGGAAAGAAAGATTTTAATAAACCTACAGCATAACAAATTGCGTCAGTTGAAATGGCCATACACTGTATATTTCTTCGCTCTTTTGGGAAACACATGTCTGACTGACTTCTTCTGCCAGACGACACATACACAATTTCGTTCATAACTGTAAATTTTAAACTTCAAGCCTACACGAAACAAAAAAAAAACAACAAAAAAATACGTCGTTACTCTTCACTTTCATCGTTAAAATATTAATAGACAACAGATCAAAACATTAATAGAAAACAGAACGAAATACATTGTTACTTTCAGCATAAATGTAAAAAGAACCTTGCTTATAAATAATTTCGTTCGAAACTGTACATTTAAAAGCTAGCAACTCAGATGTTTTTTGGAAGCGTGAGCAAAATTGTGTCACCATCGCTAATGTCTCAAAGGGGAAACTTTTTTTTTCAAATTTCAATTACTATGAAAATCTACCCGCATATTTATATTTATTGCAGTCACGAACACTTATATGACGTCACCGTTGCTTCGGTGAAAACGAATGTAGGTAATTTGATTTTGACTCAAAAAACCTTGACATTTGATCATGTCAAACGATAAAAAAAATGTTAAAATGCAGAGCATATTATGATGTAGCGCTTTTTACGTGATTTTTAAGGTTTTTTGTTAAATAAATTCAGAACAAATAAATTTAGAACAAAATATATACTGAGCAGGTCAGCTCAAGTCATTCAAAACTTAGGGTGGGGCTTCAGTTGCTGGGCAAAAATGGCTCGATCATTGCAAAACGTTCTAGCGTTATCAAAGCTGGGTTATTTAAAAAAACCATTTCGACCCATTTAAAGTTATCGTAGGAGAAAATCCTTTCTTAGTGCGCCTCTGTGTTGTAAATGGAACATTCCTGCCAAATATGAAAGTTCGAAGTTCAGTAGTTTCTGAGATTCGGTGATGAGTCAGCGAGGGCTTTCAGTTCTATATGTACAGATTTATACTGTACATAGATTAAAGTACTGTAAGCAGCATTTTTTTCATTTGGAGTATTTATTAGGAGCCAATCTTTTCAAACAAAAATTGTTGAAAATCTGGCAGAGAGTCCCAATAAAACATTGTTTCCTTATAATAAAATGCATAGTTTAAATTTTTTATCTTCACAGACAGCAAAAATTAAAAAAAAACCAAAAAAAAACCTTTAAACATTAATTTGTTTAGGAGAGTCGTTACATGGAAACAACATAAATTTTGATTTAGTTGTTTATACAGAAGATACATTTTTATTTAGCTGCACAAAAAGATCGAAATCAGGAATACGAATAGATGATGGTATAAAATGTAATAAACACAGTCTTTATTATAAGAAAGCAAGGATAACTTGTCAGTTTATGGAGATAAATGAATTTGATCCATCTTAATTATCCAGCTAAAGTTATAAATTTTTTCAGAGAATATAAAAATACTGGCCTTATCTAATCAGAATTTGTTTGGGTCTCGACAGTTAATCATAACCTTGGATGTATTTAAAATTCAGGAGTTAAACTTGAGAACGAAGGCTTTTAGAATATTTATACTTTTTTGTAAATGACCTGAGTGTACCTAAACATACGGAGTAGCATCCAGTAGTTCGGGGACAACGCCTACCCGTGACAACCCAAACATGTAGTTAAAGTTACGGCGTCTGAAATACATCCCGCAATCCTCCCCTCCTTAGTCAGAATGGTTTGGCCCATGGAAAGTGATTGGAATGCGCGCGTAGACTTTTGCTGCTGGGGTTAGTCGTCTGTGTTCTGCGATGTGAGAAACGTGGCTTTTGAAGATCAACGTTGTAACATTAAATTTTGTCAGCGTTTGGGCAAAACAGCTGCAGAGACCTTAGAAATGCTATCGAAGGTGTACGGTCACTCTACGATGGCGAGATCGAAGGTGTACGAGTGGTATCGGCGTTTCAAAGTTGGCCAAGAATCCATCGCAGATAACGAGCGCTGTGGTTGTTAACCTGTGACTGCACTGAGTGCGGAAAACATTACGATGGGTGGCGCAGTGTGTTCGTCAGGATCGTCACCGAACCATTGAGGAAATCGTTAATGCAACTAACTTATCGGAGACCACATGCCAGCGCATTTTGACGGAGGTTCTTAACATGCACCGCGTGTGTCACCACATTGTCTCGCCTTTTGACTTCCGAACAAAAGGATGAACGGGGCGAACAAAAAATTATAATGGGGCGAAATAATCGGCAAAGCCGATAGCGATCATACGTTTTTGTATAACATAATCATAGGAGATGAAACGTGGTGCTACTTGTTTATTATTTCAGCCAAACCGTGCTTCGTCAACATGGAAATCATCGTGTTCACCGCGATCAAACAAATTCAGGCAGGATCGCAGCAAAGGGAAAGTCATGCTGGAGGTGATTTTTTTATTTTCACGGCATTGTCCATTCCGAATTTATTCCTGAGGGCACAGCAGTTAACAAGGAACGTTATCTGGACATTTTACGTCGCTTACGGGAGTCAATCCGTCGTAAACGGCTGGAGATGTGGTGAAGTGGACAATGGTACCTTCTCCATGACAACGCGCCTGCAAACTGTCCCTACTAGCCACGGAGGTTTTCTCCAGAAATCGTACTCATGTGCTTCCACATCCCATCTATTCACCCAACTTAGCAACTGCGATTTTTACCTCTTTGTTCACTGATGAAACAAAACCTGCAGGGACGTCGTTTTGTGTCAACAAATAAGGTAAAAACAGCAACGCAGGAGGCATTACAAGGGGTTGCAAAACATGGCTTTCAGAAGCTTTACGAGCGCTGGCAAAAGTGTATGGTTGCCCAAGGGGATTATTTTGAAGGTGGTTGTGCATCAGTGTTTTAAAGTATTCAAGGTAAGGAACTATACGCCAAGTCCCCTAACTTTTGGATCCTACCTCGTATGTCTGTGAAAAATAATATTTATTGTCAGAGTAATATTAATATTTGAAATCGAAGTTCCTAGGAAAGAAATACAATCAAGTTAATTAAGTCGCAAGGATTGAGGAAATTCTTTTGAGACCAATGTTTCCCCACTATAGGAAGTTTATTCTGATTTCGGGGAAAATATTTGAAATGTTGTTTTCCCAAGCTGTTTCGTATGTTTTGAATTTATTGGAACTTTGGTACTTCGCGTTGAATCTCTATTCTTAATCATATTCAAGGACAAAATTTGTGAGACACAGAACTGATTTCAGTTCCCACATTTATAAAACGTAATCAGTAAGTGACGGAAAATTTGAGTTTTAGGTGGAATTGTCTGACTGAACACTCCTCGTATCATCATCAACCATTATCAATCCTCTGTTGAATGAAGGCCTTCTCAAGTTTCTTCCACAACTGTCCGTCTGGGTAATTTCTTGCGTATTTTGGATGTTTCTAATTATTACTCAACTGATAATGTTTCCTTCCATAGAAATAATATGAGGGCACCTAATAAAGACAGCACATGTGGTTTTATTACCAGATTACAACCACTAATCACTTCATACTTTGTGAAACAAATCTATGTCGGTAAGCCAAAGCACATTACGCAAGAAAATTACCACAGCTGCTGCCTTAGTAATTTGCTGTGCAGCGCAGAAAGAAATCCCGGACCTTTACGGCTTTCAAACCAGGAGATCTACGAAATAGATAAGCAAGACAAACGAGTGAATAAGAAAAGAAGAAAAAAATTATGAATACCACAAAGTAAAAGTTTTCTGAAATGCAGAGCGAAATGCTTTGATATTGTGTGTATGTGTGTGTGTGGTATTCATGCCGAATAATAATCTTCCACAAAGCAATTAAGCTATGGAAGGCAGCCAAGAAGTGCTCTGTCTTAAAGAGAAACGAACGATTTTTCTTTCTGACGTGCTTTGTTTTAACAAACGTGGGCATATTTCTTTCTCATTTTTATACTTTATATACCTCATATGCCAATAAAGCCAGACATTCGAACCAGTTTGGAATATTTAGCATTTCTAGAAATGGATTTATGCTCCGCGTGTCCCCAATTTCTATGCAGTGAAGCAACGATGCGGGGGCATTTATCACGCGCAAAAAAGACTGACTTCATTCATCCTATTGGTGCAAATGGCGATGCTCCGAGGAATGATCTGAGCTCATAGATTTCTGAACACGTTTTCGCGATGCTCGTTCGGCGGCTAAAGGTCAGTGGTCCAGACCTCTGTTTCGGAGACGTGTGTGTGTTCCAAAGCGACATGTATGAAGGTAATAATGCAGTGCTGGTTGCTATTAGGGGCAAATATTTGCTCTGCGTTGAAGGATTTCTACTCTGTAGCAAATAAATTTCCTTGTTGGGCCTGTTTTTCAAAACCTTAATGAATATTTAATGCTGTGACTTAGAATTCCTAGAAGTTTTGGAGGAAGGCTGTTGTTTTTGCAAACACCTCCTGGAAACGAATGAGAACAAAGTTGAATTTCTGAATCAAGTGACCTGAAAAGTTTGGTATCTAATTAAATGCATAAAGTGCGTTTTTATTTGATGTAATATACTGCTGGACAATTGCTAAGGACGGATCATAAACGGCTATATAGCGCATAAAAAGGTAAGTGTGGTTGGATACCAAGTGAAATAAAATAATGTCAGAATGCCAGGACATTACAAGAAAGACAATTTATTGTGCTCTGAAATCCAGGATTCTTTGGAACGTGTTCAAGGGACAAACAGGCCATTTTGTGCAGAATACGTAAACGTGAAAAAAATGCAATTACCGTCCGCAGGCGTTCCGGCGTAAGATGTCAATACTGGATATGGCCACATGGAGGGCGATGCAAGATTCCACATGTCATGTCATGCTTTGCACAATATTATCAAGCAGCTGTTGGGGTAATTTATCCCATTCCTCTGTCAGTGCACGGATGAGGGTGTCCTTGTTTATTGGAGGGCATTGGCGACCAACAAGACTCTTCCCTAAAGCATCCCACACATTTTCAATGGGATTCAGATCTGGACAACGTGCTGGCCATACGAGGCGTTGAATATCCTCGCTCTCAAGACATTCCTGGACAGCGACTGTTTGATGACATGTTGCGTTGTCGTCCATGAAAATGAATCTATCACCGACAGCACCGCGAGACATGCGAACATGAGGTAGCAGAACATCATTAATGTATCGTTGGCCAGTCATAGTCCCAGTTGGAAGCACATAGAGGGACGTACGGCCATTGATCATGATGCCAGCCCATACCATGACACTACATGTCGGATATCGGTCCCTTTCCTGTATGTTTGCTGGACAATATGCAGTACCACTATCACGCCAGATCAGTTGTCGTCGACAATCAGAAGATAGACTGTATCTACTCTCATCTGAGAAAAGGACAGCAGACCAGTCGTTATCAGTCCAATTGCGATGTTGATGGCACCATTGCAAACGGGCGGTACGGTGACGTCTGAACAATGGGATGCACACAACAGGACGGCGGGCGTATAGTCCTCCTTCATGCAAACGTCTGGCGACAGTTTTTCGGGAGATCCGCTTGCCAGTAGCAGCCATAAACTGATTTGCTACCTCACTAACTGTGCTGCACCGGTGTCATTTTGTTGATAGCACTATGTACCTATCTTCTGCAGGTGTTGTACTGCAAACAAGACCTCCCCCGTGACGTTTGCTACACTCTCCATTTGTTTGAAATGATTTCCAAAGCCTTGAAACAACACTGTGGCTGACGTCGAACTCCCTGGCAACATCTGTTATTTTTTCGCCCTTCTTCAATCTTGCCAATAATACGGCCACGCGTAAAATCATCTAGGTGATGTCGGGAAGACATACTGAAAATTGCAAGTTCGTCAATTGATTCTTTCCCTTTCAACTTTGCGTTTGAACAACAACGGTCAATACGCGTCAAATCCTTTATATCTCTTATCAGCGCTATGACGTCACGAACAAGTTCGGCAATCCAAAATTTGCATACGCACAACACGTCTTACTGTATCCCGCACTTATGTTAATTTCCACATTTTCCTGCCTTCCATTTTATGGTTGCTATCGTTGCTATTGTCATCCGTCCTTAGCAATTGTTCGGCAGTGTACAAAAGGATCAGAAGATAAGAGTTATATTGATGCCTTTTGTAATGCCAACTGCATCGGCAGCAGTTGTGTTTGGTTTCAACTAAGTGTACTAAATAATTCAAACTTGTGAGAGGCAAGTAATGCAATAAAATCATGAAAGAAATACGGGATTACACAATATAATACAAATTTTGAAGATGACAATCCGATTTTTGTTGTAAATGTGACAAGGATGGTAAGTCAGATAATATCCGAAAACTTGATGACAATCCAAAAATCGGATTGTCATCCTCAAAATTTTTAATGCAATAAAATGTTTCCTTGTTATTGAAGCAATGACCAACATTATTCTCAGTTGTGTTGTGCAAAACTGTAAAGGCTTCGTACTTATTGTCAGCTGAATCATCAGCTCATCTTTCAAAAAATAGATATAAAGTAAATCTAGCGATAGCAGTTCTTTTGGTATGGGTTATTATTTCAATTTATTACTTCTGATTGCTTAATTAAATGCAAAACTTGCTACCCATCGTCAAGAATGCTTGTCTTGTATTCGGACATTTGAGGAACTTCCCAAGTAATATGAAGACAAAACCGGTGATCATGTGCAGAACAGAAATGAAAACTAAAGGACGACCGGATTTGGAACACGCAAGCAAACAAGTGCGAAAGTATAGACGAACGACAGCGTGGCTCCCTGTAGATTTCAACTTTCCGGGATGTCACACTACGGTTTACTAACATTGCGTTCGGGCTTTCAATGTGGCGTGATCCGATAGTTTCAAGGAAGGTTCGTTTTTCTTAATAAATGTCGTAGTTTCTCTCCCTCCCGTGACCTCATCTGACCAGCATCTTGAAATTACGACGGCTCCTTGCGGACAGCTCGTAAGAAATGCCGCAATTTTTATACTAAAATGGTTTTTGTAAAGGTGCTTTGTACTTTTCACTACTTTCCTGCCTTACGTTTTTATTCATGGCTAGCTTCCTACGCGAGTTGGATTGGGGGCTTAAGAGATATGACTGCATTTCGTTGTATCACTTTCACTTTATAGGCTCCTGAAAATAAGAAACCGCACAATTTCTCATGAAAATTCTTTTTTCAGCTGTGATAATATTATAGTTATTCAAAGTCAGATGACGCCTAAACTGTCATAGACAAAAATTAACTACAAAGAAGTGCACAGGCAATTACAGTGGAACCTCGGCCATACGTTTTCCTAGGGGATGGCCTTAAAATTCGTATAAATGTTAAAAACTTATGGAAGAAATTTCAAGATGATAAATACTATTGTAATATTTTGAATCCCTCTAAAAAGGAAAAAACATAATTTTAGATTATGCTATACTTTATAATGTAAGACACACATTTTGTGTGCTCTCTCAAGCCTATGTCTATTTTGACTTTGATTAATATTTTTATTCTAATTATAAAAACTACACTGGTTTCCATAAATTAAACAACAAATGAAAAAATCGTGATAACTCAAAAAGTATGCAACCGATTCGGGCGAAATTTAGTGGCAAGTTTTATCAGAACAAATGAAAAACAAAACAAGAACATGCGTTACAAAACATTTACATTTTGTATGAGTGATACCTATATTTATGTATTTTCACATTTGTATCAAGATGTAAAAGGAAAAGGTACTTCAATACGGAGTGTGGTTACCTCGAACAGCACTACAGCAGTGTTCCATGCTGTTAATTTATGTGTCGATCGATTCCGTGGGTTGCTGCGGCCGTTGCTCGAGCAAAGCAGTGCGTGTCCCCTACAGAGTTCGGGAAGGGGGCAGAAGGCCAGCAACCCGCCTCCCGTGTGAGCATTACAGACACGCTCAATGGGATTCAGATAAAGAGAGCGTGCTGGCCACTCCATACAAACTATAGTCTCATGTTCCAGGTACTGGTGCACGAGGCAAACTGTGTGAGGGCGGGCGTTATTCGCTTGCAATACAAATGTATCGCCAATTGCGGCCGCATATGGACGAACAAATAGGGTCCAAGATGTTGTCTGTATGCCTCTGAGCATTGAGGTTTCCATGTGGCAACACATAGAGGTCGGTACGGCCGCCTAACAAGATGCCTGCCCACACCAGAACACTACCACCACCGTAGGGGTCTTTTTCCTGGATATTAGAGGAAAGATAGCGAGTACCGGCCTTTCTCCAGATGTGAACTGGGTGAGAATCACTCTGTAAACAGTATCGCAACTTATAAATGAACAGAATGAACCTCCACTGATTTTGAGTCTATTTCATATGAATTCGTGCCCAATTGAAACGTTCCCTCCGGTGTCTGGGATTGAGGGGCACGCATAGTACCGGTCGACGCGCATACAGTCTTCCTGCATGTAACCTACAGCGGAACAGGATGGTGTAGCCGTCCTGTTCCGCTGTGCCGAAAGCCGCAAATACCGGTCATCCGCGGAGGTCGTCGCCCTTTGCCCTACCTTCGAGTAGCTGCACCTGTGGTTTGGAACTGTTGCCACATCTTACTGACCACAGAACGATCGACGTTGAACCATCTTGCGACGTCCGCCAGCCGTTGCCCTGCTTCGAGTCGGCCTATCGCTCTGTAGCGCAACTTCGCTGGTAAATGACTTCTCCGAGCCATGTTAACAAAATCGGTATCTCGAAATCTTGTCATTCACCGCCACACATGAATTGGCGATTCCCTCCAAAACAGCTAGTTTTAAGCTCTTGCGTATTTGCATAAAGCGCTACCAGCGCCTCTTATTTGCCTTCCGCACATCGATGCTGTATGCCTTCGCCGTAACATATGCAAATTTCGTGCAATCTGTATTATATTTCACCCAAGTATCGTGATTTTTCGGTTTGTTACTTAATTTATGGAAACCATTGTACATTAAGAAATTCTGTAAAATTTCGGATTTTCATTATATGAAAAGAAATAAGTTTCCTATGAAGTACAGGTGGTAAATCCAAATATTATTTTGTTTTATATTCAATACCCCAGTTACTTATCCTTTAATTATTAGCATCGCCCTTTTCAAAGAAGTTAATGTACTAATTGTTTTAGCTTCAATGTCGAGTAAAATATTTACTAATCTTTGTTTCGAATTTCTTGAATTTAGAGAAAACGGGAAATTTGAACGTTATTTAGTAAAGTTTTAGCTGCCGTACCATTTCATGGCTGCGAAAAGAAAATTAAAAATTAAACGATGTGTCAATTCTCTCAAAGTTGTGACATGCTCGGTTGCGTATAAAATAATCCAAGAACCATGTATTTTTGATAATTTAAAATTCAAAATGTAACTTACACCGTAATAGCAAAAAACAAGACAAAACCGTGGAAATGAATTACGTGTAATCGAATTGAAAATGCGGTAGAAACTACAGTAAAATATCGGGACTAGTGCAGAATTACGTATAAACGTGAAAAACGTATAACCAAGGTTCCTCTGCCATTTTATTCTATCACTTATATATGTTACGGTAAAAGTTATTAATCCGGTGATTATGCATAATCTCCGGTTATTATGCATAATCACCGATCATCTTGATACATTTATTTCATATATTTCGAATTAATCACATTTACAAGTAGTTATGCAGACTCGCCAGTTCGTAGTGGTAAATATGATAAATCGTACTTGATTAATCAAATTTACCGTACATTACGCATAATCGCGATTCTAGGTTGGTTAATTTGATAAATAATGCATTCTCGTCGAGTAATGTTTAAAATTTGATAAATAATGCATTCTCGTCGAGTAATGTTTAAAATTTGATAAATAATGCATTCTCGCCGAGTGTTTAAAATTTGATAAATAATGCATTCTCGTTGAGTAACCTTGGTTTTAGTAATAGGATTTATTTCATTTACTCTCCGGTAGATAGCTGTACCAGTACCTGTAGCCAAAGTAGGAGATACAGTGAAGCTAAAAATATTAGATATGGACAAGGGAAGAGGCGATTCGCGGAATATGTTGACATTGATATTAGCTACTGAAAATTATGAGTACTATCAGTTGTGAACAAAGTCTTTCACAATTGTGTACCAGAATATCAGTTGGGAACAAAGGAGGGACGCCTTTCACAATTGTATACCAGAAACCAGTTAGTGTTATGTGACGAACAATTTCTTACAGTAGAGAATGTACCAAATATAACTGTCTCTTAGAGAGTGCGCAAGAAAAATCTCAATTTCAGGAGGTCAGGGGTACGAAAGTGGTCCTGTAAAGGATAGTGGAATTCAACCAAATGCACATGCAAGAAAAATGAAAAATTATGTAACTCAAAATGTTACGATAGTTTGCCATGTTTGAATAAGCAGTAAGAATTAATTATTAACTCTATATTTTCACAACAATTTTTTTGAAATGTCTGTACACTTCATTTTAATATTAAGTTCAAACAGATTTTTTTAGTTTCTTTATATTTATTAAATCTTTCTAATATTAATAAAACAAAAAAATGTATTTTTTGATTTATTTTATTAACATTAGTTTAAATCGATAAGTACTTACCACTTTCATTTCGGAATTACACATAATCGCCGATAAAAGTAAGAAATTCTGGGATATTTATCAAATTTACCATCTTCCTTTGAGAAGTATGCCAACTTGCCGGTAAAAGTGAGAAATTTAGTGAAATTTATCAAACTCACTAAGATGATCGGTGGTTATACATAATAACCGACGATTATGCACAATCACCTGATAATCACTTTTACCGTAACATATACATCTCAACAAAACTTTGACAAAGCTAATTACATTTTAAAATACAAACATGACCGAATGGAACAACAGCAGCTATTTTCAAAATGAAAAGAAAAATGCTTTATGCTTCTAAAAGCCCAAGAAATCTTTCATTGGAACTGAAGGAGTTATTTTACTTTCTGCTGACAATGTCAGGAAAATATACAGTAACAATTCTGGTATTTCTTTTTTGAATAACATCATTAGCTGTTTATATGCTGCGTCAGACGATGGGAATAAGTAAACAACTGTAAGTTGAAAGATAAACTGAAGATTTTGATACAGTTGAGTGATTGCCAAAACTACATTTCAGTGAACAAGGAAAAGTTTCTAAAAAATCGCTTGTCATGCTTTCAATGGTACAAAGTTTGTGATACAAGAGACTTTTCACCTTATTTGATATGTGTGTGTGTGTGTGTGTGTGTGTTATACTAATTTTGCTAATGCGGCCATTGAAGAATCTTTCTTATTGATAAAACATCTGCCTTCTTCAACTAAAGGGAATATATTTTGAAAAAGTTGGAACAGTTTGACTTGAAGTATGACACATTGGACTGTTGTAACTTTTTCACTGAAGAGAGTTTGAGCAATAAATGGTAAAAAAATACTGTAAAACAAGGAACATTTTAGATTGCAGTGCTGTATGTTCATCATGCACCCTATGAAGCAATTGCTGAAGAGCTACGAAAAGCATTTGGAAAAATACTTGCAATTTTAGTGAAAATTACAAATTTAACGAAATCCAACGTGCTTCTATTATGCGAGTTCAACTCCTACTCACAGAGTGGATTCATACAATGTAGTAGATGAAGTTGAGGAACAAATCTCTTGTTCCGTTTGAGTCGTATTAATATAGAAATGATATTTAACAGAAACACGGATATTTACTTCGCTCTACAACATACGTTCTCGTCATATTGGTTTTATGCTTACCGCGATTTCCATTACGAAGAAGGAGTGTTTATGTATATTCATTTCATCTGATGTCCCATGTCACAAATATCTTACCAGCTGCCAATCAAAGCATTGTGATTTAAACATACTCATAGATATCAATGGCTCACGATACCATCCCTTTTCGTTAACCTGAATGACGTTTTATGTGCATTAATTACGAATGATGTCCCATGTCTCTCACCAGGACTCCTGTTGCCTATGTGTATGTCAACAACCATTATAGTGCCAACCTTTTTATCTTTGATAAGCTTCTTAAATATAAGATTTCTGTTCTTTCGCCGTAGCGGTCATCTGATTACTCTTTTCTCATTGCTCGTTCGTCATCTATGTAGCCAAAATCACGATTTCTTAGGAAGCGTCAAGTGGGACGTTATAAATTCGTTTGATGGCATTTCTTCGGAAATTCCCTGTAGAAGAATTTCAGGGTCTAATGTTTGCTTTTTCTTCTAATGGTCCATCTATTTTGGCTCACAATGGGCGCCCAGGTGTTACTGATTTCTATTTTGGAATACAGATTTATATTCCTTTCTCTGACATCTCTCACAAGCCAGGAAAATACCGTGATTCAGTATCATCTTTTCCAAGGCCATTGGGTCAAAAACAAAGCCTCTCACAACTGGGAAAACTACCTTATATGGAGCTGGGTCATGTTGTGTACAGAAGCGTGCAAAGGTGTTCATTATTCTCCTCAAATACCAGTTGTTCATTTTGGGTATTCGCAAAAGCCTCAGCTTTTCTTTCGTACATTTCTCACTGTTGTCTGTCCAGATGGTTCTGTTTTTAACTACCTTGAGGAAAGGAAGACGAAATCTTTATTTTGGAGCTCTATTCTGTACTTACAGGTGCTACTTCAATAATGCCTTTCTATGCGCTCCACGATGACGTGACGCACAGAGTATTCCAGTCTTTTAGGAAAGATAGTAAACCCGAACTAGTAAATATTTTGCTTTCGTGAATGAGGATCGTCAAGAGAGGTTAGAAACTTTGATATCTCGTACATTGCATAAATCTATAGATATAAAAAAAATGGAAAGAGATAATGAGACGCACATTCTGATACTCCAATTATCGTCCTTTAAAGTTTTGACATCAATTTCGTCTGACTGCTGAAGGCCTTGTCTGGAGTTTCCATAACTGAAATTGTCATCAAAGTTGGTGTCTTGGACCCGTGGCTCAGCTATCTTAGAAATGTTTAGGATACAGTTATGAAGAGGTTCGGTGATGCTCAAGTTGCGGTATGGGATATTTCAAAGGCTGTTTGTTAAAGTCTGGTATAGAAGCCTGGTAAATAAAGTTCAGTCAATGTAGTCTTGCCTTTGGTTTGCGTTACTGGCTTTCTACGGTATTCTTCAGGACTGAGCCTTCGTGTGTTGTTGGGGAGTAATATTCTAGATTTTCCGTGACGTCGTGCGTCAATGGGTTGTTTTGTCGTTTAATGTATTTAGCAAATCGAAGCGTTCTGCAGCTAATCCAATAAATAGTTTCGCTGTTGGTTTGGTGCTTCATTTGTATCATGTCTTCAGTTATTCGTATAGTATCAACGTTTATACTGCGGCATTAAATATTCGATGGCCGATATTGAAGCTTTTTGTTTGTGAGGTAAAGGTGTAAGACAGTCTTGTGCTTTAAGTTGTAAAAAAGAACAGTTTTATTTTATTAACTATGTTGGTGCAAATGAAATGTCCGGCAAAGGACCAGCAAGCACATGTGGACGGCGAGAACGGAAAAGTAGAACAGCTTATCTAGGCAAAATAATTCCCCTCGCCATCGGCACATAGTTGCGATCTGTCCGGCAAGGCCATGATCCCGGAACGAAAGAAGTCTTGTGGCTTGGACCCGAAGAAATCATCAACTGCACTTTGAACCTCGTTGTCTGTCTTGAACTGTTTCCCGGACAGGAAGTGATCCAGGCGACGAAACAGATGATAGTTTGTCGGAGACAAGTCCGGGAAATAGGCACGATAAAGTAGTGCTTCATAGCCCAAGGCACTTAATGTCAGCATCGTTCGTTGTGCGACATGAGGGCGGCTGTTGTCCTAGAGCAGAAGACCACCATGACCGCCCCGGTGTCGCAGTGGTCTAAGCCATGGCTTCTGATCATTCGTCCGAGATGGGTCCGGGTTCGAATCCCGGTGAGGCATGGATGTTGTGTTTATCTTACGGCGCTGGCTCTCTCCATTCCCTAGAGCCACTGACCCTAAATTAGGGATGGGCGACTGCTTATAGACCATTGAGTTCCTCACGGTGGTCGCTAAACCTCTAATCAATAAAAAAAAAAGGAACACCATTTCTGTTGACCAAAGTTTGTTGTTTCTGCAGAAATTTCCGGTGCAACAGAACAATAACGTTATGCAGTGATGGTTTGAACTCTTGCCAAGAAACTCCGATGAATTATCTCTGTTGTGGACCACCAGACAAGGAGCATCATCATCTTGGTGTGTAAAGGTGGCTTAGGATGCCGTCCAGCAGACTGTGTGTTGCTTAATCACTGTGAAGATACACTGACGGAAAAAAAAATCCCAGCACCAAGAAGGGGTTGTGTTAGATAAACGACAGTTGGTAGGCGGTGAGAGTACATCTGTAAGATGACGTCTATACAAATGTCGCGCTCGGCGCATACGTGTGGCCCTAGTAGCGCCCCTCGGAACATGCAAAGCAGGTTTGCTGTAAATACGCGCTGTAACGTTCGTGAGCGTTAGTTATCGTTGAGATTCGACGTAGTGTGTTGATGTTAGTCAAGAATGCCTTTAAGAAGACAAAGAAGCCATTATCAACAGCTCACAGAGTTTGAACGAGGTCGTGTAATAGGGCTACGAGAAGGTGGATTTTCTTTCCGCAATATTGCAGAACGACTTGGCAGGAATGTAGCCACTGTACATGATTGTTGGCAGCGGTGGTTAAGGGAAAGTACTGCCTCAAGAAGACCGGGTTCCGGCCGGCCACGTGGCACTACTGAGAGGGAAGACCGTCGTGTACGGCGTATGGCCGTGGCGCATCGTACCGCGTCTACGGTAGCAATTCGAGCTGCAGTTGCCACCACAGTGACACAACGAACTGTTACAAATCAGTTACTTGAAGGGCAGCTCCGAACCAGACGCCCTGTAGCGTGCATTCCACTTACTCCAAACCACTGCCGTTTGCGACGTCAGTAGTGTCAAGCTAGAGCTCATTGGAGGACGGAGTGGAGATCTGTTGTGTTTTCTGATGAAAACCGGTTCTGCCGGGGTGCCAGTGATGGCCGTGTGTTGGTTAGAAGGAGGCCAAGTGAGCGTCTGCAACCAACCTGTCTGCGGCCGAGACACACTGGACCTACACCTGGAGTTATGGTCTGGGGAGCAATTTCCTGTGACAGCAAGAGCACTCTCGTGGTTATCCCACGCACCCTGACGGCACAGTTGTACGTCGGTCTGGTGATTCTACCTGTTGTGCTGCCATTCATGAACAGCATTCCAGGGGTGTTTTCCAACAGGATAACGCTCGCCCGCATACCGCTGTTGTAACCCAACATGCTCTACAGAGTGTCGACATGTTGCCGTGGCCTGCTAGATCACCAGATCTTTCACCAATCGAGCACGTATGGGATATCATTGGACGACAACTCCGCGTCACCCCCAACCAGCATTAACCGTCCCTGTATTGACCGACCAAGTGCAACAGGCATGGAACTCCATCCCACAAACTGACATCCAGCACCTGTACGACACAATGCATGAAAGTTTGCGTGCTTGCATTCAACATTCTGGTGGTTACACCGGTTATTAATGTACCAGCATTTCACATTTAAAATGGCTCTTCTCGCGCTTTCAATACGCTGTGATCTTGAAACCTTAATCATTAAATATGATACCTATACAAATGTATTGCCACCATTTCATTCCTCTACAACTATTTTTTCGTGGTGTTGGGATTTTTTTCCGTCAGTGTAGTTTCCGATTATTATCATTAAGGACCCACTTCTCGTCGGAGGTGACGATTCGATGCAGTAGAGGTTCCTGTTTATTCCTGGTAAGCAGCGACGTGAAGACTTCCAAACGCCTAGTCTTGTTGGCAGTTGTCAACTCATGCGGCAGCCACATGTCCAGCTTTTTGACCTTACCCAGCGCAGTCAGACGCCGAACAACTGTCGTGTGGTGGACACCTACCTCTGCCGCTACCTCAAGACACGTTTTTCGGGGTCCTCTTCAACCACACGTGACAGAACATCGTCAGAAATAGCAACAAGTCGGTGACCGCGTGCTACGTTTTGCAGGTCCGTATCTCCGCTTCGAAACTTCCCAAACCATCGCCGAATGGTTCGTTCGTTGGCTGTATTCTCACCAAACGCCTTTTTAACGTTTCGAGCGGCAATTCCTGCAGAATGGCCCAGTTTAAATTCGTACAGGAAAATGACACTCAAATCCGGCATCTGGTGTTTTCTCTGCAAACCAAGTTACGTCCAAATATACCACGCCGGAATTTTGTTCTTCACACACTTGCTAGCTATTTATAGTAACTTTATGACGTAATACTCGCAACACCTGTGGGTGGTTCTATTCTGCTGTGGTGGGGGCCTGTCTCCGCCGCTCGTTCGCGCCGGACATTTCATTCACACCAACCCGATACATGTCAAATAACATCTTGACAAAAATATTTACTGTATGTTTTGGCATAGCTACATTTTTTCCATAGCTAAAGATTTCTTAAGGAAGATAGGACTTCTTTTGACATAGGGTATACGTTTCTTCTTTAACAAGTTTCGCACTACATAAGTTACAAGCTCGTGTGACACTTATAGCGAAACATAGATTTGCCGTCGCAGCCTTCTGCTCCAGAACCGAATGCTTTCCCAACCAGGCTACACTAACATAGTTTATAGCCGCAACTTGTCGTCTTCAAGTGTGCATCACCTCTGAGGTAGGTACGTCACACATATCCCCACCCATGAGAAAGGGCTGGAACAAAATCGTAATTTTCCGGGTGTAAGCCAAAAAATCACGTTTGAAGGAGGTCACTGCAGAAAAAGGAATTCTAATTAAGTCCAGACAATATATGGAACGAACGTCGCGCATTTTTCGAAGAACCCAACGGCCGGGAGATTCATTTTACGTTCGAGCGCCAATATAGTGAAACAACCATTTCCTAGTTGGGGGATTTGAACCCGCATCTTTCTGTTCCCGAGCTGAAGGCTTTCCGAATTAAGCTACACCGACAATGCTTGGCGCTGCAACTTTTCCGTCTTTGCATGTGCGTCACCTCTGTACCACGTCACACACTGCAGTGCTGTTCTTACTTCCATTTGGAGGTACTGAAATCCAGTTAACGTTAAAACGTCCATCCTGGTGGAAGAGTGGACATGGGCTCGGGCTTCAACCAAATGGCCCTTACTAGTCCTGGTTGAGGCACAGAGGGCATATGTGCTCTGCGACGTTGGCTCTTTCTATCTTTCCTGGAATAGTAGCTCGAAATTACGGAAGGACCGTTGCTTATAGCTTTAGGTGTTTACCATGGTTGTTAAACCTTAAAAAGACTTCTCGATGCCGTACATGAAACTGCTCTTTGCCTGATTAACAGCCCGCAATCAATATTCTTCCATAACATATATCTTAATGGCTGGCAGTGATAACTTTGGGCAAAATCTACTGGTATTGTCATAAACATTGCTGTAAAGAGCTTTTAGCTCATGCTCTATGTGCTTCTGTTTTTTATTGGAATACAAGAGGCATCGAAATTGAAGTTGTATGGGACATATTGTAGAACTCTGTGCACATTTTTATCCCTTGTGGGGAAATGAAGATATAGTGCGTCGCATAAATATAGAGACAGAACAAATTCTTGAATAAAAAAGAAACAACGACGAGCTGAAATGTACACCTCATATTTATACCAAAAATAGCATAGTACACGCAGCTGCACAATAGTTAGACGGAAACATAACAATTCCAACGCCAAGTACAAGAAAAAAACAGAAATACGCTGTCTCAAAAATATAAAGACTTACTAGTTATGAGCACCTCCAGTACGAATAGTGGAGCACCATTATGAGAACCTCCAGTGCGAATAGTGGAGCACCATTATGAGCACCTCCGGTACGAATACTGAAAACCCGATTGGGCATACTTGTCCACCAAGTGATGTGAGTGTTCTAGACGGAGTGCGTACCAACTTCGTTCAATCTGCTCTTTCAATGCCACCACACTTGAGAACTGCCGTCCATTCGCATACACAACACGAGCTAGAATACCCAAGAGGTTCTCGATAGGGTTCAGATCTGGACTGAGGGCTGGCCAATCCATTACGGTCTCATGATGAGTGTTAAACCAGCTTTTCGTTGATGCAGACAGATGGATAAAGGCATTGTCTTGCTGGAACAGATAATCAACACCCGCTAGAGTTTCGGCAAACGGTAGAGGGTGGCTGCTGAGTATGTCCTGATACGTTTCGGAGTTTTGCCTGCCTTGCAGAAAAGCGATATCCTTTGTCCCATTGAACGCAAAAGCTTCCCAGACCACCACAGATCCCCATCCTTTCTGTCTGCTGACGAAGGTGCGTAGCTGGCGTCGTAAATCATGTCAATAGCAGTTATAACCGTCAGGGCTGTCCAGGTTGAACTTTTTCTCATCGAAGAAAATAAGTGTGACCCACTCGTCCGTCCACTGCATGTGGCTGCTTGCCCATAACAATCTAGCTTTCTTCTGGCGCCGCGTGAGGTGTGGTAGACGGCGCATTTTACGGAGCACAATGTTGCGGCTTTCCTTGATTCGTCGATGAACTGTGCCCTTTGAGAAGGTGACAACAACAGTCCGAGAAACTTGACGTAGTAATAACCTTTGGGATGAAACTAAACGCATGATGGCAAGATCATCACGTTTGGTTGTTATTCGAGGCCTTCCATGCCGTTTTCTGGCAGTTAACGCACAGCGTTTCGATAAAGTCCTATAAAGGACTGCCCTACTCCTCCCCATGGCTTTACAAATTTTCGCTACAGGCAATCCATTTGCTTTCAGTCTCCAAATCTTCTGCACCTCCTCACCAGAAAGTTGACTGTTGCGTGGCATTTCGGCAAATGAATGTCTGACGGCAAGTCCGCTGTCTTTTGTAGGCTGGATCGAATTACGGCCCATGCGCGTGCGTACAACGTGCTAATTTGTACATCTCATTTGCATGTGGCTACTTTTCATAGTTGTCTCTATATTTGTGAGACACCTAAAATTACAGTATTTCAGCTTGTGGTGTTCTTTTCACACAATTCGGTCATCTCGACGGACCGAAACGTTTGTTGTAGGGTTATGTCTAATTAGGCACCACTTCAGCTTCCTACGTATATTCGCATTGCGTTCACGGCGCAAAGTCTACTGTCTCTATATTTATGCGACGCACCTTACCACAGCAGTGAAAGTGGCTTAATGGATTTTTGAATACATAAACCAAAATTCCTTGTAATGTATGAAACGTGTAGTTATTTTAATTTCACATGACCTACAAACACACATATGTACAAGTCTTTCAGATTGCGAAATATGACGTTAGAACATACTGTTCTAAGGTGAACTAAACGAATTGCACACAATGTTGTAGTATACTAAAAGCAGCTTATTTCATTAAAACCTAGATGCTAGTTAAGAGCTATTAGACAATAAAAACCTTGTTCCTCTGGCTTCGAATGAATTTTCCGTAGCTGGCACTAGCCCTTCTCAGAGGTATTCCAGTCTCTCGTTCAATAGCCAGTCTGTGGACTCTAAGCCTATAGTTAAAATCAAATGAAGTAAAACTACAAAACTGTCATTGACATCACCACACTAACCTGTCACAAGTACATTCGTATGATCTTTCTGACTCGCGCGATGCATTTCGGTATATCTATTATACCATTATCAAGCGATTCTCAGTATTGCTAGTAAAGCACCTGTGTATTTATAACCCATCGATGCATATCATTGGCTGTCACGTCTTGTCATCTCCCTCTGTGATGTCATGTATTGATTCGTCATAGTGAGGAACTTAGTTAACAATTTGCTGTAAGCTGACTAGTGTACTCAATTCAGGATCATAGTTAAGACAAAGAGGCATGTTAAGGCAAAACCAATTTTGCATTCAGCCGAGTGAACGCTACAGAAATCGCTTTGCTAGCCCAATCAGTCCTTCCGTATTCAATCCATGAAATTCCTTAACTGGTCGCATTTTCTGTGAACATTAAAGATTTAAACTAGGGATCAATACCCTCCCCCTCTTTTGGAGCAAGTTCCGTGCGTAAAGAAAAAGAAACTCTTCCAAGCTTTGTGTTTCATAATTGATTCATAGGCAAATTATTTTCTGTATATTAACAAAATCATGGGCTTATATTTTTCGGTGTCACGTCAATTCGTCGCGTGCGTCAATTCGTCGACTACGTCAATTCGTCGCCTGCGTCAATTCGTCGCGCGTCAATTCGTCGACTACGACAATTCGTCGCGCGTCAATTCGTCGCATGCGTCAATTCGTCGCGCGTCAATTCGTCGACCACGACGATTCGTCGCGCGTCAATTCGTCGCGGACAAATTCGTCGACTACCTCAATTCGTCGACTACGTCAATTCGTCGCGTTTACAGATTTTGGTTACATACAAAACGAATTCAGGAAAACGTACGATTTCGAACGTCTTGCTCTCTGATCAAATTTATAAAGTTTGGACACGCAGACAGGATAGGAATATTACGTTTTTCTTTGGCACTAAAAATATTAGACGGTAAACG
The DNA here is from genome assembly GCA_039090855.1 of Macrothele yani. Lineage (NCBI taxonomy): Eukaryota > Metazoa > Arthropoda > Arachnida > Araneae > Macrothelidae > Macrothele > Macrothele yani. Next base: position 5,556,416 of record CM077007.1, read on the forward strand.
GTTTTTGGAAAGGGGCAGGGCCCGGTTGGACAGAGCCCCCATATACAAAATTTTCGTAAAATCTACAGTTTTCAATTCAGAACCACCAAATCTGGTATACTATCTCGTGGTATTCTAACTTAGACTGTAGACGGTTTTGGGAAGCGGTTGGAGAGGGGGGGGTTAGGCCCCCCTACAGAAATGCCGTGAAATATAGTTTTCAATTTAGAACTACCAAATTTGGTATATTATCTCATGGTACTCTAACTTAGACGGTAGACGGTTTTTGGAACGGGTCAGGGGCCCGGTTGGTCAGAGCCCCATACACAAAATATTCGTAAAATCTAGAGTTTTCAATTCAGAACCACCAAATCAGGTATCCTATCTCATAGTACTCTAACTTACACGGTTGTCAGTTTATGGAACGGGTCAAGGCCCGGGGAGTCAGAGCCCCTCCCCCTACATACAAAATTTTCGTAAAATCTCGTTTTCATTTCAGAACCATCAAATTTGCTATCATGAAACTCTAACTTAGACGCTAGACGGTTTTTGGTAGGGGTTGGTGCCCGCGGGTTCGGAGCCCCCCCCTCATAAAAAAATTCGTAAAATCTACAGTTTTCATCTTAGAACCACCAAATTTCGTATACTATCTCATGGTACTCTAACTTTGACGCTAGACGGTTTTTGGAAGGGGTTGGAGCCCGCGGCGTCGGGCCCCCCTCATAAAAATTTCGTAAAATCTACAGTTTTTATCTTAGAACCACCAAATTTGGTATACTATCTTATGGTACTCTAACTTAGTCGGCAGACCGTTTTTGGAACGGGTCAAGGCCCGGGGGTCAGAGCCCCCACATACAAAATTTACTTAAAAACTACAGTTTTCAATTCAGAACCACCTAATCTGGTATACTATCTCATGGTACTCTAACTTAGACGCTAGACGGTTTTTGGAAGGGGTTGGAGCCCGGGGGTCAGACCCCCCGAATAAAAACTTTTTCGTAAATACTACAGTTTTCAATTTAGAACCACCAAATTTGGTATACTATCTCATGGTACTCTATCTTAGACGCTAGAAGGTTTTTTGAAGGGGTTGCAGCCCGGGGGTCGGCCCCCCTCATAAAATTTCGTAAAATCTACAGTTTTCATATTAGAACCACCAAATTTGGTATACTATCTTATGGTACTCTAACTTAGACGGCAGACCGTTTTTGGAACGGGTCAAGCCCCGGGGGTCACAGCCCCCCACATACAAATTTTTCTTAAAAACTACAGTTTTCAATTCAGAACCACCTAATCTCGTATACTATCTCATGGTACTCTAACTTAGTCGCTAGACGGTTTTTGGAAGGGGTTGGAGCCCGGGGAGTCAGAGCCCCGCCCCCCTACATACAAAATTTTCGTAAAATCTCGTTTTCATTTCAGAACCATCAAATTTGCTATCATGAAACTCTAACTTAGACGCTAGACGGTTTTTGGTAGGGGTTGGTGCCCGCTGGTTCGGAGCCCCCCTCATAAAAAATTTCGTAAAATCTACAGTTTTCATCTTAGAACCACCAAATTTCGTATACTATCTCATGGTACTCTAACTTTGACGCTAGACGGTTTTTGGAAGGGGTTGGAGCCCGGGGGTCAGACCCCTCCGAATAAAAACTTTTTCGTAAAATCTACAGTTTTCAATTTAGAACCACCAAATTTGGTATACTATCTCATGGTACTCTAACTTAGACGCTAGACGGTTTTTGGAAGGGGTTGGAGCCCGCGGGGTCGGGCCCCCCCTCATAAAAAATTTCGTAAAATCTACAGTTTTCGTCTTAGAACCACCAAATTTGGTATACTATCTTATGGTACTCAAACTTAGACGGCAGACCGTTTTTGGGAACGGGTCAAGGCCCGGGGGTCAGAGCCCCCACATACAAAATTTTCTTAAAAACTACAGTTTTCAATTCAGAACCACCTAATCTGGTATACTATCTCATGGTACTCTAACTTAGACGCTAGACGGTTTTTGGAAGGGGTTGGAGCCCGGGGGTCAGACCCCCCTCCGAAATTTTTTTTTTTGTGAAATCTACAGTTTTCAATTTAGAACCACCAAATTTGGTATACTATCTCATGGTAATCTAACTTAGACAGTAGACCGTTTTTGGGACGGATGAAGGCCCGGCGGGTCAGAGCCCCCACATACAAAATTTTCTTAAAAACTACAGTTTTCAATTCAGAACCACCTAATCTGGCATACTATCTCATGGTACTCTAACTTAGATGCTAGACGGTTTTTGGAAGGGGTTGGAGCCCGGGGGTCAGACCCCCGAATAAACACTTTTTCGAAAAATCTACAGTTTTCAATTTAGAACCACCAAATTTGGTATACTATCTCATGGTACTCTAACTTAGACGGTAGACGGTTTTTGGAACGGATCAAGGCCCGGGGGTAAGACCTCCCCACATACAAAATTTTCTTAAAATCTTTATTTTTCAATTCAGAACCGCCAAATTTTGTGTCATCAAACTCTAACTTAGCGGGAGACGGTAAGTGAAAGCGCAACATTATTAACTTGATTTGTTATGCAAACCTTATAAATACGACCACAGCGATTAAAAGTTACTAAAGAGTCCTTGTAAGTAATATTTTTTGACCGAGTGCAAGTACAGTTTACGAAATGTCAACAGGTCAAAATATCTAAAGTAACAATGAAATTTGGAATATTTCTTTTTTCTTTCTTTTATTTCAGTTTTGACACTTGTATTAAGTTTTAAAAACATATATTTCTGCTATCGTATACCTTGATTGTGCTTTAAACAGAATTTCTTACCATGTTTTGGGTATTTTGTTTCGTGTGGTTGCAGTTTTTTTAATGTTTTGGGCATTTCATTTTGTGTGGTTACTTCTTTTTATGTTTTGGGCATTTTACTTTGTATGGGTGTTTTTGTTATGTTTTTGTTCTTTTCTTTTCTGTGGTGGTTGTAATGTCGACAGGATGAAAAGGGGAAACTGTGGACAGTCACAATGCCTACTTGCTTCTAATTTTTTTTTCAAATACAGCACATGATTTTGTATTGAGTTATACCACTTACTCATTAAGCGACTACAGGTTTCTTTAAATATGAACGTTTTCTTAGAGCCTTTTGTTTCCTCTATCTAGCTTTTTCGGTTCCGCAATTTCTTTTCTTGGTTTTAGAATATTTTCCTTATTATTAATCTATTTTCTCATGCAAACTCTTTATGTAAGGTATGTTTATTCTATCGAAGTATTTTGCAATTATACGTAAAGCCCTGTTGCTGAAGTAAAAAAAATATTTCCAACTGAAACAACGCAGTTCAGATATTTTCCCGCAGTTAACTCAAAGAATGAAAACAAAAACAACAAATCTGTGCAATGGTTTAGGCATGAGACAGTACTTACTGGTAACCAGGCAAAGTTTTAAGGAAGAATGAGCTTAAGAATTTCTAACTGCAACAAAAAAGAGCATCCGTACTGTATCCCTCCCCATCCCCTAGTGCCGGCCTTTGGACGTCTTGAAAGAGAAGTCTTAAGGACACATCTGTATCGTAATTGCCTGAGCATTCGCGACAATCTTCTGGTGTCGTAGTAGAAAAACACACTTCCTACTTCGCCTAAATTGCTTGGATGTAATGCCAACGAACAAAGTTTTGCTCTCGCATTGGATTTCTGTTGCTTTTGATGGAATACTTTTCCCCTGGGGTTCACCGCTTTCACTATAGTCTTCAAGACAGGCGGCAATACACCCCAACGTAAAACACCAATTTCACGGCAATTAACTGCAATTAGCGAAAGAGAGGGGCGGTACAGGAAATAAGTCGAACGAGACAGATCTGAACTTAGAAAGTCTGGGGAAGGTGTTGCATGAAAAACTGTGTTTGGCTTACAGATCATTTGGCACGTAGGGACGTAGGTTTCGTTTAATATGTTACGGGGTAAACAAATTGTCTTTTCAGTATAACAATTTTCTTTCATACGCATGGTGCAACACAAAAAATTTGAATTTATTTTTGAGAATTAGCATGACGCCTACCGGCCCAGAGTACAGCTGCCCAGTCCGCGCCTGCTGCCGCCTTTTGAACCTGGCTCCCGGGTTCTTCGCATCTGTTGATCCCCCGCCTGGAGCGTCCCAGCTGTAAAATACATGTACCTCTGCGTTTTGGAAAAACAAAACATAAGATGCCGATCCTTAAAATTAACCACTTCTTGTGACCGCAGGTACGAAAATCTTGAACTTCGCTTAAAGCCTAACTGGAGGAACAAGCTTCACGTGATTGTCTGTATTCTGAGTGTTTTATTGAATGGTTGCTCATTAGTTCGTAGTTGACTGGAGAACAGAGAACGTGCTTGTTGAAACCTTTGTTGTGCGTTGTCAAGTGATAATAGTGGAAATATATCATTCTAAATATTTTGGAAAGAGAAAGTGCATTGTTTTCCGAAGGCACTATGCAGATGAAGAATGCAACATAAATAGTTAACTCACAAAAAGAAAATGATTTGCTGAAATGGAAAGGGTATTTATTTTGCCATAACAGAGTGCGAGGTGATTTACGGTGCTGTCACTGTATTGAAAGAAATTATGGAAATTGTACTGGCTTTGCTAGTACTATTCTTATTGGAGATGAACACAGGATGCGCAATGAGAAACCACATAATCATGCTCCAAGACCGGAGAAAAGTGATGTTGCTGTTGCAAGAGCGCAAATAAAAGAACGAGTGAGAAATACGGACGAAGCCCCTGCACAAATTATTCAAACCGTGACAACGTCAATGGCTACAGTAAATGCAGCTTACATGCCTAATATGGATGCACTAAGGCAAGTTGTAAAAAAGAGAAGACATGCCAAGACATGCCTGCGGAGCCTACGACTTCAGAACGGATCGATGCCCCAATAAATTTACAGGAGAAGATGGTGCAAAATTTCTTGGCAGAGATAGCGCATTTGGACATCAAAGAATTATTTTATTTTTAACAGAGAATAATTTACGAAAGTTTAAAGAAGCACCCCTCTGGATTATGGATGGGACATTTGAAACTTGTCCAACCCTTTTTAGGCAATTATGTTCCATTCATGCTATGGTTGAAACGAATCCAGAGATGCACAGACTTGTCCCACTAGTTTATGGGTTACTTTCCAGCAAGTATAAATAATATAATACTATTATAAAGTATTTTTGTAGGATTTACAAGACTATGATATTCAGCTTGCACCACAATATACGCATAATAATAGATTTTGAAATAGCTACCGTTATAATGCTGCTAAAAAGGAATTTGGAAGCAGCACACACAAATGTTCTTGGTTTCATCTCGGAAAAAAATGTGCTGAGGAATATCCATCCTCTGGCATAGCCTTGGAATATAAGGAAAACAGTGAGTTTGCTCTCAAAGTCAGACATTTGCAAGCACTCGCATTTTTTCATCTGATGAAATTCCAGCTGCTTTTGAAGAAGTGAAATCAATGTTACTAGAATATGCAAATTCTGTAGTTCAGTGGTTTGAGGAAAATTATGTTCTTGGAAAATTTCGTGGAAGCAAAAGAAACAATCCAAGCAGAAGCCCTCCGCTGTTCCCGCCAACAATTTGGTCAGTTAGTGAAAACAATTTATTTGGCTTTCCCAGAACACAAAACGAACTTGAAAGATTAGACAGACGCTGGAATACAATTCTGGGAGAGAAAAAACTGTGACTGTACGAAATAATCAGTGAAATTGCGAAAGAGCAGAGAACAACTATGGCTAAAATCGAAAGAGTGATAGCACAGATTCCAACAAATCCACCCAGAAGAGAAACGCTGGCAAGATAAAAAGGAATTCGAACTTCTTTGGTGCACAGAGACGATGTTAACATGCTGGACATTTTAAGAGGAATTTCATATAATTCTACCCTTTACTAAAATGTGCTGGTATTTCTCACTAATTGAATTATACCTTTTACTAACTTGTATTTGAATTTTTCAAGAATGTAATTCCGCCGAAGATGCAAGAATGTAAAACACAACGCAAAATTAAAAAAGTCAAAATTTTCAAAATAGCATGTCAAAAACATAAAATGTCAAAAAGTAATCCAAAATGTGAAACATATAAAAATTCAAAATGCAATCCAAAATGTGAAACAAGTAAAAATTCAAAATGCAATCACAAGTCACAAGCATTACAAAAATGCAAAACGCTATGTAACAAGTACAACACAAAATGAAACAAATGCCAAAAAAAAAAAAATGCATACGCTTTGTAAAATGTACAAAATAAAATAAATGCCATATTCACAAGGATTTCATGACGAGTCAAGTTAAAAATGAGCTTTTACTTAGACTTCAAATAATAATTACTAGCCTCTACACCTTTTTAAGTCTTTCATAAGTGCAACATCATTAACCTGACTTGTCATCAAACATTATCAATATGACCATAGCATACAATCACTTAAAAGACTTGTTAATGGATGAATTGAGGAATCACCAAGTTCAGCGGGTGAAAGTTAATAGTTGCTTATAGTTTTGTACTCGAGTAAATGCGCAACACAGTAAACTTTACTTTCTCTGAAAATTTTATGTATATGAGCACGGTTGATTGAAAACTGATAAAAAGGCTTAAGGCCTGTTTATTAATTTTTGTGCCTCAGTCAAAACGCTGTACCATAACCTTGGCATGTTATCGAAACCTTATGAATACGTCGGACTAAATATTCCTAAAAAAGTTTACGCCTAAGGTCTTGTAACTAAAGTTTTGTGACACTGTAAAACTGCAACATTAATAACTTGACATGTTATGTTAACGTTGTGAATATGAGCACGGCGGATTAAAGATTTCAACAAATAGCCTTTGGGATTAATATGTTGTAGCTGAGTAAAAATGTAACATTATCTTGATTTTCTATATAAACCAAACTACGTGCTGAAATGGCCCAACTATATATACGTATACTTTAACCCTATACCGAAGCGCTGACAAGGTGAAAACAAAAGTGCAATTTTGTACGGTCCCCTAACATTTTATGGCCAGCCTACATGGAAGTGGACACCTTGATATCAAAAACATACTTTTTGTACGGTCCACAACAAATAGCAATGGACACGTCGCAATCTTTGGGGGGGGTTAACGACCACCGTGATCAATTCAGTGGGCTATAAGCAGTCGTACATTCCCAATTTTGGGCCACTGGTTCCTGGGAAGGGGGACAGCCAGTGCCAGAAGTCAAGCACAACGTCCATGATTCACCGGGATTTGAACCAGGATCCTTCTCGACAAGTGGTCAGAAGCCAGCGCCTAGATCACTCCGCCACCGTAGCGGCACACGTTGAAATGTATTTTTCATACGGCCCCAAACGCTCTTATGGACATACTAGATTGAACTGGACGCAAATAAATCATTAATATAATTTGTACTAGCAGGGATACCAGTTATTTGCCAGGTACATATTACTATTTGTGAAATCACCAAGTTCAGCGGGTGAAAGTTAATGAATGAAAAAGATATTCCTGCAATTTTCCAGTAAACTTATTTTAAATTTTTTGATTTAGTTAATTTAATTTTGCGAAACAAAAAAAGAAAGAAAAAGGAATGGGAATACTTACCTTCTAGGAGACATCTATAGAACTGCCGTACATCTGGCGTGTGCTTCTGTGAATCCCGCGACACAGAAATGCAATGTACCTATGTGATGTCGCATGCATACGACTTCACGTTGGCATTGATCATCTTTTTCTTACCGTTTTGAATTTTGAATATCTGGAACTCTCTGTTTACATTACATGATAATTCTTTCTGATAAGCCGTTCGTTGGTAGTGAAAGCTAAACTATATAGATTTGTGTTTTTAATACACCATTAAACGAATATTTTTGCACTTTATTGTTATCTACAGTCCCTAACTTAGACCGTAGGTTGGTTAGTTGGTTGGTTGGTTGAAGGTTTATGGTGCAAAACCCTCAAAGGGCCAAAGAGCGCATTAGAACGTAAATAGGGTATTCTTAAGAGTAAAAAACGGAACTTTTTACGAAAATTTTGCATGGGGCTACCTTGACCCGGGCCCCGACCCCTTCCAAAAACCGTCTACCGTCTAAGTTAGATAACCATAAGTAGTATGCAAAATCTGGTTGTCCTAAATTGAAAACTATAAATTTTACGAAATTTTTATGAGGAGGCGAAGGGGCTCTCACCCCGGGGTTCCAGCCCCTTCCAAAAACCGTCTAGCGTCCAAGTTAGAGTTTCATGATACCAAATTTGGTGGTTCTGAATTGAAAACTGTAGTTTTTAAGAAAATGTTGTATGTCTGTGTGTGTGTGTGTGTGTAGGGGGGCTCCGACCCCCATGGCCTTGACCCGTCCCAAAAACCGTCGACCGTCTAAGTTAAAGTACCATGAGATAGTACACCAAATTTGGTGGTTCTAAATTGAAAACTAGATTTTACGCGGCATTTTTATGGGGGGGCTCTTACCCCCGGGCTCCAACCCCTTCCAAAAACCGTCTAGCGTCTAAGTTAGAGTACCATGAGATAGTATACCAAATTTGGTGGTTCTTAATTGAAAACTGTAGATTTTGCGAATTTTTATATGAGGGGGGCCCTTACCCCCCGGGCTGCAACCCCTTCAAAAAATCGTCGAGCGTATAAGTTAGAGTACCATGCGTTAGTATACCAGATTTGGTGGTTCTGAATTGAAAACTGCAGTTTTTAAGAAAATTTTGTATGTGGGGGCTCTGACCCCCCCGGGCCTTGATCCGTTCCAAAAACGGTCTACTGTCTAAGTTAGAGTACCATGAGATAGTATACCAAAGTTGGTGGTTCTAAATTGAAAACTGTAGATTTTACAAAAAAAAAATATTCGGGGGGTGTCTGACCCCCGGGCTCCAACCCCTTCCAAAAACCGTCTAGCGTCTAAGTTAGAGTACCATGAGATAGTATACCAGATTACGTGGTTCTGAATTGAAAACTGTAGTTTTTAAGAAAATTTTGTATGTGGGGGGCTCTGACCCCCGAGCCTTGACCCGTTCCAAAAACGGTCTGCCGTCTAAGTTTGAGTACCATAAGATAGTATACCAAATTTGGTGGTTCTAAGACGAAAACTGTAGATTTTACGAAATTTTTTATGAGGGGGGGCCGACCCCGCGGGCTCCAACCCCTTCCAAAAACCGTCTAGCGTCTAAGTTAGAGTACCATGAGATAGTATACCAAATTTGGTGGTTCTAAATTGAAAACTGTAGATTTTACGAAAAAGTTTTTATTCGGAGGGGTCTGACCCCCGGGCTCCAACCCCTTCCCAAAACCGTCTAGCGTCAAAGTTAGAGTACCATGAGATAGTATACGAAATTTGGTGGTTCTAAGATGAAAACTGTAGATTTTACGAAATTTTTTATGAGGGGGGCTTCACCCCCGGGCCTTGACCCGTTCCAAAAACGGTCTGCCGTCTAAGTTAGAGCACCATAAGATAGTATACTAAATTTGGTGGTTCTAAGATGAAAACTGTCGATTTTACGAAATTTTTTATGAGGGAAGGGGGGGGGGGCTCCGGCCCCGCGGCCTCCAACTCCTTCCAAAAACCGTCTAGCGTCTAAGTTAGAGTTTCATGTTACCAAATTTGATGGTTCTGAAACGAAAACTAGATTTTACGAAAATTTTATATGTAGGGGGGGGGGGGGAGCTCTGACTCCCCGGGCCTTGACCCGTTCCAAAAACCGACAACCGTCTAAGTTAGAGGACTATGAGATAGGATACCAGATTTGGTGGTTCTGAATTGAAAACTGTGTGTGGGGGCTCTGACCAACCGGGCCCCTGACCCGTTCCAGAAACCGTCTAAGTTAGAGTACCATGAGATAATATACCAAATTTGTAGTTCTAAATTGAAAACTATATCTTACGGCAATTCTGTAGGAGGGGGGGGCTCAACCCCCCTCTGCAACCGCTTCCCCAAACCGTATGCAGTCTAAGTTAGAATACCACGAGATAGTATACCAGATTTGGTGGTTCTGAATTGAAAACTGTAGATTTTACGAAAATTTTGTATATGGGGGCTCTGACCAACCGGGCCCTGCCCCGTTCCAAAAACCGTTTACCGTCTAATATTTTTAGTGCCAAAGAAAAACGTAATATTCCTATCCTGTCTGCGTGTCCAAACTTTATAAATTTGATCAGAGAGCAAGACGTTCGAAATCGTACGTTTTCCTGCATTCGTTTTGTATGTAACCAAAATCTGTAAACGCGACGAATTGACGTAGTCGACGAATTTGTCCGCGACGAATTGACGCAGTCGACGAATTGACGCGCGACGAATTAACGCAGTCGACGAATTGACGCAGTCGACGAATTGACGCGCGACGAATTGACGTAGGCGACGAATCGTCGCAGTCGACGAATTGACGCAGTCGACGAATTGACGCACGCGACGAATTGACGTAGAACCATATTTTTCGGGAATGCAGAAAAGCATTCAGAGATTAAATGTGTGGTGCGGCAAATGGTAAGCGGATTTTCAATTTAGGTCTATGCTTTTCAGACAGCTTTAAAAAGTAGCTGAAGGGATTCAAAGCTTCAGCGTACATAGTTTGTTCTTCGCTAAATTTCAAAATGCAAGTAAGGAAATTTTGAGCTTGGTTTAAAAAATATTTCTTACCCACGTGTCTACCAAACTAAATACCGGGTAGAAAAACTGAAAATAGGTAATTGTGTTTGCCTCCAGCTTTTATCAGACACAGGAAGGATCTTAACTGATTTTAAATTGAAAACATTCGTTTTATAGGCACCAAAGTGAAACATGAGAATCTACCATGGAAATTTATAATTAATCAGTTTTGAGTCTAGCACGTGACAAACATTTTTAAAAATCGAAGGTAGACTACGAGTAAACGTTTGAGTTGTCTTAATTTTTGAACACTTTGAGGTAAGTAAAAGTGTCAGTAGTTGGTGCATTGTCGATTGCTCATGATGAAACTCAAAATTACTTGTTAGGAATAATATCTTTATTTTAAAGTTCAATATTCTCCGCAAATAAATTTTTCACGAGTGTTTCTAAGCGTTTGATGGCCAATCAGCCCGTAAATGTACGGTGAATAACTTCTTGCTGGTTTCGGAAATCTGTGATTATTTATGTTCTTTCCCGTTCTTCTCAGGGAAAATACGTAGGCGTAAATTACAGATAAACAAACATTCAGGAAATAATAAAAACCCGAGGTAGGTTCATAATTGCCTCATTGGGAATTACATCAATTCTCCTGGTGGCTTTCTGAGTTTAAAGGCTGTAATAAGAGTTGAAAGGCTGTAATAATCGCATTGTTGTGTGCGAATTCCATATGAGAACAGTCGTTTTGTTCTAAATCACCGATTATCTGTCTTAGCAGTTTGAAATATTACTCTACATGATAATGATTGCATTCAAATTGGAACTGAGGGTCAAGATTATCAACAATCTCATTTGTTTTGTCATAATTATCATTTTTAAAAGAATGATAAGGTGTGAAATAAAATAACTTATTGAAATACTTGAACTACAGGCATTGCGTAGTTATATTTCATTTAATTCAGAAAACATTTGTGAATGTAATTTTCATAATTTAAAATCTACTACAGTTTCGCTGAAACTTGTGGTTGAGCTTCGTTAGGACTAAGCGCTTTTTCGCATGAGGCGTTTGACACGTGAAACTTATGGAGAAATGGAAACGCCTAGTCCTGACGAAGCTGAACCACAGCTTTCAGAGAAACTACAGTGGATTTTAGATTATTAAAATTGGATTCATAAACATTGTTTTCTGAATTAAATGAAATAAAATAACTTACTTTCAAACTTCCCGAAGAGGAGACAACTAGTGTTCAGGTACTGGAAATTTCTTCCATTGAATCTTTTTGTAATTTCCTCTTTTCCACTGCATATCATATTTGATAGAGAATAATTGTGTCCTTGTGGTCTTGTTAGATTCCAGGAAATATTGGCATGATTTTTTACTCGTTTTATCGAAGAACATATAAGAAATGGCTAAGATATGTATATCTTAGTTTACATGTCAAAGCCGTATCTTTGCTTTTAGTGTCTCGCTTGTCCTTTCGTGTCTATCTGTGAATAAACTATCTTCGATTTCATAAACTTATCGGAAACAATTTCTGTTTATCGGAAAACCTGCAAAACTATTTGGGATTTTATTATGCATGTTCTAGGTTTTGGTAGTGTCTTAAACTTATGTATTTGTTTTGCACGATAAGGCTCCTAAAAGGGAAATTGGTGAAGTAAAAGAACGCTGACTAAAGCAGCATTTCAAAAACTGCTACTGATCGTAACTTAAGTTTCTTGGGACGCGAAATTTCAGGTTCTTGTTAAATAATAATAAAAAAATAAATAAATATTTGTGGTCGGCTGTACCAGAACAGTTTAACCCAGTGGAAAATGAATGAGCTGTTGACAGTTATTTCAGAGGACTGGTTCTGTTTCTAAAGCATTTAACGTTGATACGGGTGATAAGGTGGATTTTTAAATTTGTAGATGTTATTTCGTAATTTGGGAATGTGAACGTAACACTGGTGAGAGATCAGCTCACTCGTATGTAATTCTTTGAATTAAGGCTGATAAGTTTTCATAGTGATTCTTTTGATATAACTTACATGTTAAAAAAACAGCGTGCTTTTGGAAGGCATTACTTTTTGAACAATTCTGTTGGCATTTTATCTTTCTATACACGAGTAGGATCGCAAAAATCAGTTTTTTTGTTTGTTGAGTTATATACCTGCCCCTGCGAGGATGATATATTTTCCATTTTTTTAATGTAATCAACTCTCCAGGAGGTGTGAATTCTCTTCGTTTTGTCACGATATCTCAACCTTAAAATGTCTGATTGAAAATGTTTTCAGGTCTTTCGCGTGACACAATCGCATGCAAGGAATAACAATATAACAAAATTCATGAAGACAAAAATAGAACACATTGGAACTTTCGTAAGTTCACATAAAATGAAATATAAAAATCTTTTAAATGGAACATAATTAGAAGGCCGGAAGACGATAATACCTTTGAATAATCTGCCCAGAAAGTTGTTTCCTCCTCCTCTGTTACGCCAGCTACTGTAAAATTCACGGAAGTGGAAATAAGTAATTATATGGAGGTACGACGGTCATTTCTTTCTTTGTTTTGCTTGTGCTCGACTTCAGATTTCTGCTCCCGTTCGAGGAGTGAGAATATTTGTAGAATTCTACCCCACGCATGTTGAAAGTTCGTGCTGCGCAAGAGCGGAATATTCGCCTCCGGATATATGTTTCAATAATTGTGTTCGGGCTAATTGGTGGTTGAACAGCGTGCAGTAGAACCTTGGCAGATTTTTCGGAAAACTTATAGAAAAAGCATCCTTTAGTTTCTCCGAATATCCCCCAAAACCGCATTCTGGCAGAATTTAATGCAATCTACTCTCTAGGAGGTGTAAATTCGCTTCGTTTTGTCACGATACCTCACAAAATGTACTGCGCGAAGTCCATTGTTGGCATATTGCGATTAATAATGCTGTACATGCAAATGAATTTCATCACAATAAAAATATAATAACGGCAACATAAGTTTGAGTATAAATTTCATGGGGTGACATAAGTAACTGTATTTCGTTCCTTCTCGAAACAGAAAAATGTGGTAGATTAGTTTCACGGTAGTCAGCATATTGAAAAAAAAAAACTGAAAATGCAATTGGATTGGCAACAAAATGCTACTTTGCAAAACATTGATTCTCATAGGTAAAATAACAATGATTTAAAAAAATAAAGGGCTTTCTAATTTACTCGTGGCCACAATATTTATTTTCTCGCAGATTTTTAACTCTTCTTTTAGTGTCTTTGCTTTGACAACGTTTATCATTCTTTTAACATATAATCGCATTCTTATCATTGGTATCCTGTGCTGTAGAATTTATTACCCATCTGAATGCTCTGGAGACGATGTCTCTATTTCCATTAATTGTTTTATAGTGATCGAACACAAACCGTCTATTCTCATGGGCCTCCTTAAATCTCGGGGGAAGAAATCCTCCAGTGACCGATTTTTTGCCACTAAGTCTTTCATTCTTTATGTAAATCCGTGTAGCACGAATAAAGAAAGTGACCTCCGTCGTCGGTTGATCAAAAACACCGATATCATTCTAACAGTTGAAAGGTACTTAGAGAAAATGAATCCTCTTTGTGGCGTGTCTCCACAACAGTAAACCTTGTATTAATTTTCTTTGCACTGGGCATTGTAGAAATCTAAGAAATCCTGGTCAGTATAAAATTTCATGTTATAATGGGATATTACAGCAGTAAGATTAACTTTAGTCATTAGCTATTTTTTACTCACTTTTTATGCAGAAAAAAGTATTTAATTCAATTTAATATCTATTAGATGTAAAAAGAAAATGGAAATAAAGCCACATCTTTCACACCCAAAGAATAACAAAGAAAATAGCACTTTACAGAGTGTTACAAAAAAAGTTCACAGCAGGTGAATTAAGAGAACTATGATTATTGACCTGAGAACAATGATATAATGACTTGTTGTCAAACAAAAGCGCTCTTAAAGTATCGAAAAGCAAAAGTTTTAGTGAAGTTTGATATTGCGCAACAATAGCAACAGTTCCAAACTCTCGACGACATCTAGTTTCTAGCGAAAAAAAAAATACTTTTTATGAAAGTGAAAGGCATCAGTTTTTTGATAAAAAGCAAGGTGTGTTTGTCTCTCCACGGATGATTTGTGTATTTGTACACAATTTGTTTCACTGAGCATGTCTTACTAAAGAAGATAACCGTTAACAGCCATCAGATCTTTGCCCCATTTAATGCACTCTTTCAACTTCGTATCTCACTGGCTTCTGTTTCGACTGGATTTCGAAGGATATTTACAGTAATTTCACTAAAGATATTTTCCTAGTTAGTCATATTGTGGGTTCCTAGGGAACGTCTTGATCACAAAAATGCGTAGCATACATTTATTCGATTATACATAAATGAAGACACAAAAATTCAGAAGTGTTTAATACCTTCTGATAAGTTTTTCTCTGATTCCAATAATTACCGTACAGTATCTGTTATTACATTGCAAGAAACAAACAAAAAAGAAAATTACTTACTGGTGGCATTTAAGGTCTGCCGCTGGTATTCTAGAAGCATATAAAAAATAATTGCTTCTTTTTATTGTGCATTTGACTTGAGATTAATTATGAAGCGACAGACATCGTGTTGAGAGAAATGTCGATATGATCACAAATACTGTTTTCACTCGCTATTTTGCTGATTTCAAACTTCAATCATGACTAAGTGAATCATACAAATGACGTCATACTAATTAAGTGTCCGAACGATTTTGCTCTTCACTTGTCAAATTTTTTTCTCCTAACAGATACGTATATATTCTGACAAATAGTTTCCAATGATTTAAGTATATTTGAATTATGTACAATATCTTCGCTTCTGGAATTCGGACTGGAAAAATTCTTCTTGAATTAGACGGAATCATGATGAGAGTTATTCGTTTGCGCGTATTTTTCAGTTTCATGAAAACGTAGATCTGACAGAAAGCGAAACAAAAAAGCGTGTAGAAAATTTTCTGAATAGATGCAACTTGGCTACACTTCTTAAAATTCCTATAGCATATTAGACAGTACATTTTTGTTAAGATGTGCTTATTATGCTTAAGAGGTTGATAGTAGGTTCTTTTCTTTAAGCTAATGTCAATTTACTATGAATGACAGCCCTCTTTACGGCTATCTTCAGAAGGATTTTATTCAGCAGCTATGTATTAGGCAGGATTAACGATTTTGTATAGTTTGTAAAAAACGAGCGTACGATTTGTTTCTTAAATATCTAACAATCGTCACCTAGAGACTTCCAGTGGAGTATTTTCCACCGGTATTTTTTGAACATCGCCCATTCTGTTGATTCTATCACCCAGTTTTCTTGACATCTAGGGGATAAATTTCCGTTAATACCTTTAACGCAGCTGTGATTTATTTTTAATCAGTATCATTTCGACCGCTTTATTTTGATCGTAAAGCGATTTGCTTTAATATTATTCCATCATCAAGAATTTGTGCTGACAAAGCATTAAGTTGAACGAACTTGCTTTCAACCACTTCGTGGGATTGAGAAAAAAACATCATTTTGCTGAATATTCCTGGTATATATGAAGTAAGTTGCTTAAAGTTCACTTCTCTTTAATGCTTTATGTTCAAAGAGCTAAGCTTAGCAAAATATGAACTTAGGCTGATGAACATGAGGCTATCATTTGAAGTAGAAAACTGTGATCCTCAATCAAATCAGTTTCAGAAGTAATTATTTCTGTCCACAGGGTTCTTTTTTTTGTGATTGGAGGTTTAACGACCGCCGTGAGCAACTCAATGGGCTATAAGCAGTCGCCCGTCCCTAATTTAGGGTCACTGGTTCCAGGGGAGAGAGCCAGTGTTGTAAGACAAACACAACATCCATGCCTCACCGGGATTCGAACCCAGACCCCGTTCGGACGAATGATCAGAGGCCGTCGCTTAAAACACTGCGCCACCGGGGCGGCCCACAGTGTTCTTTAAAAATTATATTTTAGTGTTGCATGTTGTTGTCGTTAATGCCAATTCACAATCTAATTTATGTCACATTCACATTTTTAAATGATTCCAAAACAAAATCAGGACAAATGAGGGTGAGGAAATAAACTTAATCAGAATACCACCAATAATAAAATCAGGACAAATGAGGGTGAGGTCTTTTGAACTTAATCAGAATATTACCAATAATAAATGTTAAAATTACTAAAACAGCAGAAAATTTATCTTACATTTTAGTATACTAAAGTTTAAATGGTCCCCAAGTTCTACGTTGACTTTTTATGACATCAATCAGTTTATACGTCAAAAAAGGTTAGTGCTGTCCGGGTAACTAGAAGCGCGAGGTCCTTTTGCTTCTGTTATTATACTAGAGGGTCCAATTCAGTATAAGACATTATTGTTGCCTTTGTACTTATTACACCGGCTGTCTCCTTGTGAAGACTCAGCAGCCCAAAATTTGGTACCGGTTAGGATTCATAGCCTTTGGATGTTCATTGGAGTCGTCAAAATGAAATACATACCAGAGATTGAAACAGGTTACGGGTCAACGGGTTGACAATTTCTTGCGAGTCTAACGGGTCGGGTCAAGGTGTTCCTGAACCGATTTCAACCCGGTTTTATTTCAGTTTTATTTTTGAAAAGAGAAAAATATGCTCCAAAGAAAAATGCGCGTTGTGAAATTCTGTAGTCGATACTGGTGCTCACGGAGTAAATGATTTGCCATGCAAGAATATTGTCTTTTTCTTAAAGCAATGAAGATTTCCACCGATCGACGCCAGACACACCAACACCATATCGTAAAAAGATAATTCCTTTGCGTTCTTTTACAGTGCGATTGTCAAGGGCATCGTACAGGCAAACGCCATTCGCCTGCTTCTCAGCTGATTCATTCTCTCCGTGCAAAATTCACTGTATGACTAAGAGTTACTTTTCACATCGCATCTTTTACATTGAGCATTCAGAGGTTTTCGTCTCATGTGCTAACATCCCGTTCCCATGACATGTCACGCCGAAATTAACTCTTTATTTGTTAATAGGGATGGATTTAATATTAAGGAGATTGAGAAAGGCGTTGAGGCCAACAAATACGTGCTTGTTGAAAACCACAAGGGGAAGAGTGAATGCTGGAAATTGTTTGTCTCATTAAGGAACTCGTGAATAATTCTGTGTTTGGTCTTGTTGTACAAAATGAGGAAATGTGCAATTACAGAGAAAGATATCAACGATGCAATAAAATATTATGGAACCCAAATTCTAACGGGATCATATGAAAGTATGCGCACCTCCATCAAAGCGTGAACAATCTAAATACATTTAAAAATACATTTGTGTAATCGTCAATAATTATTTCCATTTGTAATATACTCCATGGTCATAGTCAGCCATTACTTCTGGATTACGCAAAATATTGGCACTAAAATTTAACAAGCAACCAAATTTTATTATTAAAAAAGGATTTCAGTTATTAAATATCAAGCAGTTATTGGGATAATTATACACTGCTGGCCACCCAAAATGTAACACCAAGATGGGGGCATCCGATTGGCCTGAAATTCGCAGCATGCGTCGCCCGCGAGAGGATGTGAAAACGATTAGCATTGCAGGACATATGCAAATCATGTGCGCCCGGCACGCCAACGAGAAACACTATAAGAAGGGTGCACAGAACGCGGGGTGTAAGAAGTGGAAGGGTGTTGTGCTGCCGGACCTGCACGTGTGAAGCTTTTTGATGCCTCGTCGCAGAATACGGCAGTCATTCCAGCACGTTTCGGAGTTCGACAGAGGACGAATAGTGACTTATCGCGACAGCGGTTTATCGTACCGAGACATCGGCGTCCGTGTGGGACGACATCCAGTCACAGTGAGGCGGGTATGGATTCTGTAGGTGCAGGAGGGACGGGCGGACGGACCGACGTGAGCGATTGCCGCAGCCACGGCACACCACCGAACGGGAGGACCGGCATGTTGTGTGGCGGGCATTGACGGCTCGCACTGCCACATCACGAACGTTAGCGCAGGAATTAGGGTGTGTTGCGCAATAACCTGTGTCAGCACGTATCGTTCGACGTCGTCTGCAGAAGCGGGGACTTGGCACACGGCGCCCATTGCTCCGATTACCATTGACGTTACACCACCGGCGAGTGCAGCGGAAGTGGGCCGTTGAACACCGCACCTGGACTACGGAATGGCACGATATTGTCTTCACCGACGAATCCCGCTTCTGCCTGCAACACCACGATGGTCAGATCCGCGTGTGGCGGCTCCGCGGGGAGAGACCGTATGACACCTGCATTATGCATCGCCGTACCGGTCCGTCGCCTGGCGTTATGGTTTGGGGCGCAATTGGATATGACACCCGCATCCCTCTGGTACGCATCGCCGGTACACTCAACAGCCACCGCTACATCTCCGACGTTTTGGAACCTGTAGTCCTCCCTTACCTGCAGGACCTGACAGCGGCCGCGTTTCAAAAGGACAATGCGCGCCCGCACGTAGCACGCACCGTGCAACAATTCTTCACGGCCCACCAGGTGTCACTGCTGCCGTGGCCCGCCTGTTCTCCCGATATGTCGCCCATCAAACACGTCTGGTTGCTGATCGGCAACCGAGTGGCCCGGCAAGCACCACCCGCGGCTACGCCTGATGAACTGTGGCAACGTGTGGAAACAGCCTGGACCGACATACCCCAAGCCCACATCCAAAGCCTCTCTCGTTCGATGCCGCGGCGTGTAGCTAGCTGCCGTTATTGCCAGCCATGGGGGTCACACGAACTATTGATGTCTGCGTGTTCCGCAAGTCGCATGGGCCTGCAAGCTCAATCGTTTCATCTTTGTATCTGTTTTTATGTGTCCTGTAAATCTGGCTTTGCTATCACGTGTCCATTTTGGTGTCGCATTTTGGGTGGCCAGCAGTGTATATATATATATATATATATATATATATATATATATATATATATCAGAGCAGATTTGTATGGATCGGGTCGGGTCCGGGTCCGAATATTTTGACCTGTTTACAACTCTGATACATACACAGATCAATAACTTCAGATGACCTCTGGCTGCGCCTTTTATTCAAACACTTGTGCTAAACAACGTCCTCATGTCTTCTGACAAGACGATGTTGTTTGGCACAAGTGTTGGATGAAAGGCATGTGCGAGAGAGCAGTGAAGTTAAAATGCAGACCTGCTTGGTAGCAGCGTCTCAGCTGCACGCAGGGAGGATTAGGTTTAACGATGTAACACACGGTACCGAAAGAAGTATTTCCAGCAGTTTGACGGAAAGTCGCTAGTCTGTTTTCTTGCGCCAGAGCCTTCACCGACGCTACGTTGCTGTCTGTTGTTGATGTTGGCTTGTCGCTGTGCGTGTGTGCTGATTTTGAATAGAATTTGGACATGCTTCGCACGCTCATGACTGGAGGATCGTAGACTTCTTCCAGTCACCGATGGAACTCCACTGCCGGCGTTTCCTGTACTCAAAGAAATCTAATTACCGCGCGTTACACAGAGTAAAGCTATAAAAGTGTCATTTTATTCAAACATCTGTGCCAAACAGCACCAACTAGTCAGGAGAGTGTAATGACGTTAGGAGACACAGATTTACTTAATCTCTTGTGCCGCCCAAGGTCATCGAAAGTAGACAAAACATTAGAGATGAGGGTGATGGGCAATTGACATGGACATCCCCCCGCGAAGAGTGGAACACACCCAAACCTAACGCAGGGGATAAATAGGCAAACAGTAGGATTTCCCAACAGTGTAATGCAATCGACGAACATGGGTAAATATTGTGGTCTCAACGACTTTGATCGTGGACGTATTGTCGGCGCAATACAAATGGGTCATTCTATCGCCCAAGTGGTAATAACCCTATGGTTCCCGGGTGCAATCGTATTACGCCAATATACCATCGACGGACATACCAGCGTCTAGAGAGCAAGCGGTGGCCAACCACACACCACTGATAACCGGGGTCGACGTAGACCATCCAGGCTCGTACAGACCGACAGCTTGGTATCAGCGGCACAAATCACATCCAGGTTAAATGCCGGAGGCCCAAGCAGCGTCAGCGAGTGAACGGTATGACGCACAATGCATACCAAGGGCTACAGGAGTCGACGCCCTACTCGGGTGCCACTGTTGACTGCTCCTCTTCGGACATTGTGCCGAAATCACACCCAGGTTAAATGTCGGAGGCCCAAGCAGCTTCAGCAAACGAAGTGTATGGCGCACAATGCATATTCAGGGATACGGGAGCCGACGGCCTACTCGTGTGCCACTGTTAGCTGTTCGTCATCAGAAAGTACGCCTCGCTTGCTGCCGAGAACACCAAAACTGGACCTCTGCATTGTGGAGCCGCGTTTTCTGGTCAGATGAATCCCGTTTCCGGCAATATCGAGCTGACGTTAGAGTGCGGGTGTGTAGCGTCGACAGCATGAGGCCATCGCCCTGTAGTACCAGGTCGGCTCTGTTCAAGGTGGTGGTGGCTATGTGATGGTTTGGGGAGTTTTCTCAAGCGGAAGATTAGGCCCCTTAGTATGCCTGGAGAGGTCCTTAACCACTGCGTGCTACCAGCATGTTCTGGCTGATATCATGGCCTTCGCGCATCCTACAGCCGGTCGCAACCACGCTGGCATGGCTCAAGGAACAGTTATGACTTTTGAACCATGCAGTCACCTAAAGATCTCAGGGTTTAAATCCTATAGAAGCTCTCTGTGATGCGATGGATCGGAATATCAGATCCATGGATCCTGGACAGACATCTCGAGCGGAATTGTGTACATTGCTCCAAGAAGCATGGCCCCGGGAAAAACCCCGGCATCTGGTGGAGGCGATACCTCGGCATTTACAGGCTGCTTTTTGTGCTAGAGGTGGACCACCACGCTATTAGGTAGGTATCTCTAATGTTTTGTCCATTCAGTATGTATATCAGCATATTTGTATAAATAAAACGTTGGCGGAATGTCATCGTTTGAGTGTAGTGATTCTACAACAAACAGCGACTGCTTTTCAGTTTGCTCGTACGCATCTTTTTGTCTAATTATGAGACACAGTTTGCTTTTAAAATATGAGTAAAATTTTGCACATTTTCCACAGATCTTATTTCATGCTTTTTAGGTTCATAATTTGTGTTACATCAGTGGGTTTCAGCGAAATGTAGGATGCAGTATTACCCATAAATCGCAAAATGCCACCTCCATCTCCATCACTCTTGTCATCATCTTGACTACTACTCGGGATGTAATATTTTGTGCGTCTGCAGAGTGTCAGGGTACTAGTTTCTAGTCAATATTTTCTTCTCTGCCTCAGTAACTTTTAATAAAAGATACGCAACTCGGTGTAGTCATGAAACTGCTAAAAGGAAAAACAAACTCAAGCTATCACTGTTCACACACAAAATTGTGACTGACATTTTTGTTATAATAAAAGTATCACAAAAATTCAAAGCTTCAGAAATTTTGACTTTATTTCTTTAAAGTTTAAAAAGTGCGAGCAAGTAGAATGCCAATGAATGTAGTGGACTCGTTTTTATACAGGTCTTACAGGTGACAGGATAAAGCCAATATGAAACTTCCTGTGAAATTCAGATTCTACGTCATTTAGTGCTAAAATTTGTATAAGAAAATCTGGAAAGTTCGAAAAATCGTAGTGGCGGCTACAGCTGTCAGAAGCATGAAAGAACTGAATGCTACTCGCAGAAGCGTAGAAAGAGAGAGAGATTTCCTATCTGAGGTTGAGAGACCCGAACCCACAGCGCTCTGCGCCTTTTGTCAGGTGAAAAAGAAGAAGATAGCATATTTGGGAACAGATTTCCCTGATAGAACAGCATGAAAGAAAAGTACAGAAATATTAGAGCAAAAGGGGTATACGGTTTCCCGTTAAGTATTGAAGTTGTAAGCTACCCTACATACTTATCTGTAACAAATCAATCAAAGCAAGTCATCCCGCAGTCAATGCCAGGCCGCAGGGAACCGGGGAAAGGTCAGAGAAAAGGGGTGCCTAAAAAAAAAGAAAAGAACCACACAAGAAAAATCCGACAGATAAACACCCAGTTTTCTCAAAAAATCATGTGTTGCAAGGCACCTTAAACCACACATTCGTCGTTTGCTTAGTTCCCGTGTAGGAGTCGGCTTTTTCTTTTTTTTTTCTTTTAAACCATAGTACCCTGTTTCTGGGCCAGTCTCATATATGTGGACTGTAATATTTCTTTTTGCAAAACAAGTTCGGCCCCTAAAAGAGACACAGAAGCGTAGAAACAATTCTGAAGTCAAATATACGGTTACGTCCCCCAAACGGTAAAATACTAGATACGGAAAATCAGATGGTCTTCATCTGCAGAATGATTTGTTCCTTATTTATTTTATTTTATCCTTTCTGGTGACACCATACATTTACCTCTGATTATTGACTTCAGCAAGTGAAGTTAGCTTTTCCTTCAAATATATTGTCACAGGCCAAGTCTCGGCATGATAATAGCATTGTTAATCATATTATATTCTTGAAAACCTCACTTCAGACTCAGTGGCATCTTGATACCCCAAAGTGCATTAAATGCTTTTCTCGAGTTATTACATCTTACTTGCACTGTGCAGTTGTTCCTTTCACCCTTACATCTCCGTTCTCCATTAACATCGATACCAGATATTTGAATATTCTCACTACTTTGATCTTTACCCTTCTGAATATCAATACTCCCAATTTGATTTGCTCGCTCATTGAAACACATTGTACCTCTTTTGGTTCTACTTCAATCTCTTGTCTTTGAAACCTCTTCTTCATTTTCCAGCCTACACTTGGCGCATAACACCACATAAAAGGACATATGATAGAATGAGAGATCGAAAATTAGAGTATATGAATTAAATTGATAGTGGCTAAAATAGTTGTTCTCAGTCTTTTCAAAATTGGTATCTCATAGAATTTAAGATATCGTTGAACTGAAACTATAAAATCTAGCATTTCACATAAGAAAGATGCCCAATAAATTTGGTCGTCATCGCAGTTGTTGTCTGATTCAAAGAGAATTTTCAAATCATTATTCAAAAAGCAGAGCTTTGTGCAGATGTGCTTTTTTTGTTACCTCGCAAAAATACGTATGTGCGCCACCTACCGGTAATTCTGGGAAGTACGCAAAATAAGAAATGGAAATAATCGAGATCAAATTAAATGATTTCAATCCAAATTTTAGAAACGCAAACACATATATGCGCCAAATAGTGAGAAAACTATGTCACAGGAAACTTGAAAATAGATATGCCATTCTCATTTTTATCAATATAAGATGTAAAAAAAATGTAAAAAAAATGTAAAAAAAATTTTTCAATGAGATTTGTATATGCGGAAAAATTGTTTTTCCTGACTACTGAATAGATTGAAGGACACGCAGGCAAAGGAGTGCTATAAATACTTCCGTTTACAAAAGACATGCTATGAGAAAGAAAAACTTGTCGAAATTACACTGTCCTACCATTACTACCCGGCCACATGCATGTCGACAAATCTCTGTGTATACAGAAAACTTAATATCGTGTGTTGAAAACTTTGGCACTCACGATGGATTTTAGTCTTCGTGGAAAAGTGGTATGATGAGGTATGAGCCTTCATAAAAGAATGACACAAAGTTTGATGCCTTCCTAGTGCCAGGGAGTACTTATCTTAGCGCTGGTTCCTGACCATTTGTACGAGATGGGCTCGGGTTTGAGTCCCGCAAGATGCATGGGCGGTGTGTTCGTCTTACTGCACTGGCTCTTTCCATTGACCGGAAATTAGGGACGGGTGACTGCTTACAGTCCATTGAGTTGCTCACGGTGGTTGTCAAACCCCTTTTCCCTGCAAAATGTTGACAGTTCATAATCGTCTAGGATGTCTAGATAGAGTTCAGAATTCATGGTTTTGTCCAAAACGACTAATGGGCGCAAACTGCGCCACGAAACACAATTTCATACCATCATGCCGCCTCCAACAAACTTCGTTGTCGGAACTGTACAGTCTGGAAGGTACATTTCCCCGGCATCCTTCACAGCAAGCAACGACTCTCAAACTGATAGGTTGTGAATCGTGACTGATTTCTAAGTCTAAAGCACGACATTCTATTGTTCTACAGTCCAAGATAGTCGTTCCTTACACCACGCTAATCGGCGTGTGGCTTTACTAGAAGTGATTATTAGAGGCTTGTGGATTGCTGCTTGTCTGTGCTAGCCCATGTTGTGAAGCGTCCTCTGCTGGTGCTAACATCAGTCCCAATAGTCTTACATAGTATTCGTGGAATTTAAGACAATGTTGACTTGCGTTCTGAGTGAACAGTCTTTTTCAGAGCTCTCGTCTCCTGTCCTGTCGGCTTCGGTTCTTCACTGGGTCGCTTTTCGGTAAATTCTGCACCCGTCTGCTTCTATTTGGATCTCATAACGCCAACCGTCGACCTAGGGATCTTCAATGCCCCTGTGAAGTCACGTACGAGCGATTGCTTATGTGGTAGTGTATTATCAATCCGCTCTAGAAATATAATAACCCTTTCGATCAAGGCATCTTGCATTCATGGTATTATTTCATAGTCCTACGAAAATATTTATAGTTGGGACTATCAGTAGGAGAGTGTCCAAGTATAAATGTTAGGGAAGTGTATTTGTAGGAAAATCTGTTTTCATGGAGTTCTTTTTCTACCCAACTTTCTAATCGCATTTTTTCCTGCTGTTCCGCAAGGCCGAACGTCCTCCTCGAAATGTTTTACAGCACTTGAGAGGTTAAATAACCTATGAACTTGAGTAACATTAATAAGCTAAAATGTCGAAACTGTTTGTTTTACCAAGTTCTTAAATGAGAAACTCGTTCGTTTTTGCTTGGAGTATAGATAGTAAAAACTCAGCATATATTTTATGTTAATAAGCTTTTTCCCAGAAATACCTTTTTTTTTTGTCAAACACTCATTACATCTGCGATTCGACGTGCTAGTGTTACAGGAATTCTCAAGTGGTTTCTAACTTCGTATTCATTAAACGTCAGTAGAAATTTAATGTCGTAGTGTTATGTATTTCATGCAACACACGGACCTTCTGCATTAGGCGTATTCACCACCTCTCTTAGACTGAATTTTTCCATTTCTGCACCAGCATTCCGAATAAATTCATGGAAAAATAATTTCCGTAATTTCCTCAACAGCGTGAAGTATGAGATTTCCCGTTTGCTCAAATTTGGCAGCTATGATTGCATGTTTTTGGTCAAAAAATTCCCCAAAGCATTTTTCTTGTGAAGGTCACATCTGTGACCTTTACTGAAAGGTATTGTATACATCAATTATAGATCCCGAAATATTTTCCTAGATGTAATTTTTTGTCTAACTGCGTATCACTGCATTTCTTATTCTTCAGTCATGCAAGGTCATCATACTTTGTCTGCCATAATTTTCCTGCAGATCTGAAATAAAGTGGAAACCAAGTATTGATACTTAACACATTACGTCCAAATACTTCATTCAAGATTTCAGGTTGAGCTCAGAGGAACATGCACGTTGGTTGCTTTCTACTAAATTTTGTCGACTTGTGATGTAAACATGGAAATTCTTAATGTAATTCTATACTTCGTTGTGTTAAGATGGTGCGTCTTTCACTACATCTGGTTTGTGCTAGATAGGACCAAGTAAATAAACACTTTAAATGTGATGATTCACGTTATTGTTTACTTTACGACCACTTGAATTGTTAAAGATTGTAGAAACGGCCTTCGGTCGTTCACAGAAATTGCATTCGTACCAATCGCGCAAACTTACCGTACGTTTCTCAAGTGGTTATCCCACATTTCGGTTTTAATCTATTCGGAAGGTTGCAGATGCCAGCTACGTCAATGTATCGAGTTCAAGTGCTCAATTTCACAGGAGTTCTCAATCAGATATAAGTTCTTGTCCTAGGGAACTGCAATTAAAATAAATGTATCAGTAGAAATTCCATGTGAAGCTCTGAGTTTTCGCTGCTGTAAATACATAAATACAACGCTTTACGTCTTTGAAAGGCACTTTGAAATGATGAACCACTGAATATTTTTTATTTGAAAGCTTGACAGCGGAGAAAATGCGCCAATGTGTCTAGTAGGTTAACGCTTTCGTAAAAATGCTGGGAATTCCATTACTTAAATGGTTTTTCTCCGTCGTTGTTGGGGAGACAAATGTAAATAGACTGAGTGAATTCCGAGGTTTTTAAGCAAAGCGATTAATACTAACAACGAACAGAACATATTATTTTTGGGAATGCGTAAGTGTAATGACATACAAATATTTCCAGTAGGAGAACATCTTACATAGCAGTCGGGCGTCATCCAAAGGTTGCATACGGTTTCAGGGTATTCGAAAGGACAGTTGTTAAGAATGTGTGCGACAGCTGGAGATTTAGACGAATAGCTTCTCAGCAGTTCATTTTATTTTTCTTTCCTCGCGAATGTCAACAACGCGTAACATTTAGGTGCTCACAGTACAAAGTTATCCAGTATACGTTTATTAGGAAGCCATATCATATGTTATTTGAAATAACTGTAAAGACTTTCAGAAAGTAGAAATGTTGAGACAGACTTCGCCCAAGGAAAGTCAGATAAGAGCACTTTCAAGTGCGCTCATAAGCGCAAACACACACACAAAAGTGGTAAAACATGCAATGAATAAGAGTAAAGAAGCACACAGATGCTGAAAGAATTAACAAAAGATAAACAAAACGATAAAGCACCCATATACTGGAAGAATTATGAATAACGAAAGATAAACAAAAAGGTAAAGATATCCCAGGATAAATACGACCATAAAGGAAATATTCATTTATGAGAAGGAACACACAAAAATAGGAAAGAGTGATGAAGGAAGAAGTTGAGAGAAAAGAAAGTCAAAAAGTAGTAAAAACAAAAAAGAGAATGAGAGAGAGAGAGAGAGAGAGAGAGAGATAGAGAGAGAGAGAAATTTGGAAAAGAATCTTCCAATGTTCTACTTGCCGATTTCATTTTCTTCTGGTGATCTCCCGCCGAAATTCAAAATACCAAAGTACTGGTAAAAATAAGTCTGGCAAGTCAAGCACTGCCTGTATCACAACCACAAACACTTTGTGGCGATGATCTGTTAAAAATAGATGAAACTACATTATCAGATGTTTACATCGTCTGGAGGACATCAGGTTTGCTACAAGAACACTGCAAGCGGAGACCTTCACTACGTCCAGAGAAATGGCCGTGAGAGATAATACAGCTGAAGTCGCAATGAAGTCGTTTGAAAGCAAATATATCATTTTATTCGCCGCTATTTGCTGTCTGTGTGAGACGTATAAAGTACCTCTGAATCTTGTTCATGTTTTACGCGTGTCGGAGTTTTCTTCGTGAACGTGCAAGTTTTTTCTTTTATCTGCTTCACAACACGACCCAGCAATCTTGGGTCGTCGTTTAAACAGTTGGTGGGCCGCTCCGGTGGCGCAGTGGTCTAAGGCGTTGGCCTCTGATCATTCGTCCGTAAGGGGTCCGGGTTCGAATCCCGGTCAGGCATGGATGTTGTGTTTGTCTTACGGCACTGGTTCTCTCCCTTCCCTGGAACCAGTGACCCTAAATTAGGGACGGGCGACTGCTTATAGCCCATTGAGTTGCTCACGGTGGTCGTTAAACCTCCAATCAAAAAAAAAAAAAAAAAAAAAAAAAAAAAACAGTTGGTGTGATGCGTCTTCCGTGCTCCCTGTTTTACGTTAACGAAGTTTTTCGATTTGTGTATTCCGTTGTCTTTGTACCAACATTTATATCGTTTCGCGTAGTGTTTGTTTCTTATGAGGCTTACATATTTTTGTATTGTTCTGTCTTTATATTTTTATCGTAAACAGTGATGCATGGCGCACTTTGGCCAATGATTCCCTTGCGTCAATAAAATATTACAAACTAACCACCCAAACATGTTCTACAAATAAAATTACAAACTAACCAACCAAACATGTTCTACAAATAAAATATTACAAACTAACTAACCAAAAAGCAAATGCGGTTTAAAGAATGCAATAAGACCCAACGATAACTTTAGAGAAATGTCTAACTTTATTTAAATGATTTAATGAAGTTAATTTTCAGCTGTAAATAAATCTCTTTGGGTTCTCACCGTGAGATGACTTTGGCTGGAATTCGTATCCTCTGTCTTTTTCTCTACGAGTGCTTATCATCTACAGATAATAAGTTGCTAGTGTGGACCTTTATGGTTATCTGAGGTGATTATTATGTTTCCCTAATGTACAGACCAGGTGGTTATTCCTTGGGACTTGAGATGTCATTCTACACGCCATCAACAAAAGGGGAGTACCGGTATCATTGAATAGTGCATGTTCTACATATTCAAAGATGGGTCCTGTGGCATGTGAAATTTATATCGTGACTGTAGGGACGGCTGGTGATTGTAATACTTATTCATTTCTACCCCAGACAGTCATCAATATTATATAGAATAATGAAATGAAATCAGTGTTACATTATAAATTTGGAAGATTTGAATCCGTATTGTACAAAGGTGTAATCCTGTATTTCATTCAGTGTTACACTATATAAATTTATGTCGGGATTTCCACATTTTGCTTGAGCCGGATGAATGGTGTGCTCATATGGAATAACTTAGAGTGCGTATCGGATGATGTGAACTAAAAGAAGCAAGATAAATTGGTCAGTCAGAGTGACAGAGAGGGAATGGAACGTAAAACAAATGATAAACTGAACTTTCTGCGGAAGGGATTTTCATGAATGATGTTGAAAATGCATGACTATGGAGGTTACCATGGACGTAATCCCTCTTCTCCTCCTACACGGATTTGCTGGTGTGATTGACTCTTGATTCCCAGAGAAAAAGATCAAGAAACAAGAGTTTTTACGGTAGTGAGTGCCCATCAGGAATGTTTAAGTTTGCACAAAACTGTTGAAATACGTGTACTAACAGGAGATTTTATATTTCAAATAAGACAAAATGCTATGGTTTCTCTGCTTTTTACTTTTATTTTATCTGACTGTAGAAATAGAGTATCTCGAACTACAAATGCTAGGTGGTCTTGAAATTCACTTAACGAAAATATTGAAATCCGTAACCTACACCCCCCCCAATAGAGAAAGTACAACACGAGGAAGTGTATCGGAGATTTATGACTGCCTATCGAAAAGGACACGTCATTGCCTCCAAACGCGCAAACTGTGGATGCCATACTAAGATGTAAGATAATAATAAGAGAACCTTGGCACGGATTGTAAATGGAAGAACAAGACCAACGCACCATAAATAGCAGCAGAATTGACCACCAGCCGGAATGATCCCGTTTTCGTCATAAGTTCGTCGGGAAATCCGCGCCAGTATTTCTCGCCCCGCTCCTATTCAGAAATTTCTTATTACCAGTATTAATACAACGGAACATGTTTGGTGGTGCAAAGTTCATAAAAGCTTTGATGCTAAAGACTGGCAACGTATAACCTGGTCTGATTAATCGTGATCCACATAGTTTTCCAATACTGGTAGAGTGTACGTGTGGCTAAAACCATGCAGAAGTGTACCATTCTGACTATTTGGTTCCGATTGTAAAACACTGAGGTGTGATCCCTGATGCTGTGGGGTGCCGTATGGTGGCATTCCTTAGGGCCATCAGTTATTCTCTAGGGTCGTGTCACATTTGCAACGTACGAATCTATTCTCGGAGACAACTCTGACCCAATATTGAAGGCATTGTTTCCTGACGGCCGTCCTGGTTTCAAGCAGATAATACACCCGTGCATTATGCAACACGTGCTGAGTTGTGGTTTGAAGAGTATGAGGTGCAGCAGCTACCCTGGCCACCTTAATCTCCAGATCTCAATGTTATTCCCACAAATGTTCAATATCTGGAGCGAAAGGGTAGATCACTCTTTCCACCGTCAACATCAATGGCACACTTGGAACATATTGCATAGGGAGAATGGTCCCAAATTCCATTATCGTATGGGCATAGCTTATATAAGTCTATTCCAAGTCGAATGTGGCTTATATAAGTCTATTCCAAGTCGAATGTGGCTTATATAAGTCTATTCCAAGTCGATTCTGTTCTGAAAGCTGGAGATGGTCCTTCAAATTATTAAGAAAAAGTCCTGTACTAACAATAAATGTTGCATTATTTTGATAAATCCCTGTGCATGAACTCCACTAACTGTTTCATGGAGATAGGAAAAAGTTTCGTGTTGCATATGAAAATTATTCGCCATATTTCATTTGATTAAAAAGGAGTTTTCTTTTGTAAAATGTAGGATAGAAGTTCTTCCACTATTTTTACGTTGTTGCTTTAACCTAAACTTTGGACTTCCTTTTTTTATCATCTGGGTTGAATGACTTTCATGAAGCAGCTCCAAGAAATATAAGCACTCGACGTCCGTAATTCAATGACACTTGCTTCCGGGTAGTAATAGCCAGTGTCTTAGAATTACACACCACCCATGCCTCAGCTGGAACTCGTATCCGAACCCAATTCGGAAACGCAGGACAGAGACCAATCTGCTATGGGGCGGCGGAACACAGTTTAAACACTCTGTATCGTGATCCCCTTTTCTTTCTGTAGAAATTTCGAGTTTTGTGGAGGTAAAATTAAATTTAACGCAAAACTGTGGTGTAATATTGTGAGTAATTCAGAGAATATTGTCATTTTGTTTGCTGTGTTGGGATGTTATAACTGAAGTATTTCGAACAGTATAGGATCAATCCTGAGAAAACATAGTACCACCTCCAGGACGCAGTTCCACTGGAAGAAGAAATGGGAAGTTTTACATTGAAGTTCCTGTCATCTTCCATAGTAATGAACAGTGTGAGACTAAAAACCGTTCAGCACAGTGTAGTGTAGTGTAGTGTAGTGTAGTGTAGTGTGTGATGACTAACACAAGATATTCAGACCAAAATTACCAATGCTAACATGATCTCGTGGGTTTGTTCAACAAAGCCATTACTAATATACATTGGCCCACTTTTCGCCTGAATAATGGCAGTTACAAGGCGAGCCATTGAGCCCACTAGGTTACGAAAGCGTTCCACAGGTACCTCCACCCGTGCTTATTGCACCGCTGTCCATATTTCCGCCGCATTCATGGGCGGAGGACACCAAGTTCGTACGGATCTTTCTACGGCATTCTAAAGATTTCCCACATGATTCATGTCCGATGAACGGGGAGGCCATTTCTGGGTAGAAACCTGCAGAATTATCTAAGCATGTTGTGGTCACCAAGGCTCTTTGGAGAGAAGCACAGTACTGCTGGAAGTCTCCATTGCCCTGAAGGTGCATGCTGACTACGAATGAATGGAAATGATTTGCAAGGATGGACGCGTAGGGTGGACCTTTCGGAGATGCATCTAGACCAGGGGTGCACAACCTTTTTATAAGTGGGGGCCAAGTTTATTTTTACATAATAAGTGGCGGGCCGCAAGTTACCTTTTCACATAGGCACTTGCCAAACCCTACCGCTAAAGCTAATTTTACTATTATCCGAATAACCTATTTTACCAGCAGACAAAAAATGTGTTTCAATACCATTTTTGTGTCCTCTAAATGGTTTAAATCCATTTTTGAAGTTTTTTGGCAAATTGCGTTATTAAGTTATCAAATTACTGATTTACAATCAACTTACTCCTAATTGGAAAAGGTTTAGGGGTATATAAAATAAAATAATACTATCACAAGGTTGTAAAATTTTTATTTTTACAAAAAACAGAATTCTTAACATCAAAGTATATAAAAAATTAAAATCAGTATATCGTCAAACTGACCATCAAATCAAGTAGTAGCCTAATGCTCCTAATGAGATGCTTGGCATTGTTTATTTTTCAATAGTCTGTCAATATCAGGTTCAATGTTAGAGATGGTAATGCGCAAGTTTCCTCCAATAGTGTATCACTTAAACGGGAACGACACTTTGACTTTATTTGTTTCATCAAAGAAAACGATTGCTTGCATAAGTAGGTACTTCCAAAGAACGTTGCCGTTTTTAAAGCATGATCTTTGAGCAATTTCATTTCTTTCGGTAAGTAATTTTTGTAAAATTCTAGGAGAGAAACTTCAGAGTATTTTGTTTTTAACTCATTGTTACACTGAAGATCAATTAATTCCATCTGGAAATCTAGTGGCACTGACGCAACGTCAGTAGTGAATGGTAGAGAAAACATATCAAACAAAACCTCAAATTTTCTTATATCTTCAAATCGTCTTTTAAACTCATTGTGAAGGTCCACTACAAGAGATGCATATTTAGCCACATTTACATGGAATTCAGAACTTTCAACAAAACTTTTCATTGTTGGAAAATTTGCTAGTTAACGAAACATTTTTATAATTTTCTTATTTCAACTAGGGCCTACAATAATGGGAAAAATCTCATCATTCACAATATATATATTCACGTTTTCAATAGTATAAAATATTTATCCGCGGGCCGCATAAACTGACTTTGAGGGCCGCAAGCGGCCCGCGGGCCGCGGGTTGTGCACCCCTGATCTAGACGTACTAAAGGTTTGAACATGTGCCAGTTCCCGTAACCTACTGTAGTCAATGATTGCCTGATGGTATTGGTGGAGACGTTTCTGGCACCTTCCTCGTTGAAGTCTGCTGCGATTCACGCCACTCTCGCTCTTCGAGTGGTTGAAACTATGCGAAAGAGACGTAGACGTTCACGTTTATCCACCACTTCTCTCCATCCACAGCGCTGTCCACGATGCGGGGTTATTCCGATACTCTTGATACTGTCGACCAGTGATACTGCGATTTGTGTGCCACCTCCGTGATAGTGCACCGGGCAACCACTATAATCCCTATTTCCAAGCGTATTAACGAACGACGTTTATCCATACCGACATCGAATTACCGTCTACCGGAATCCAGGGATGTCCTACTACCTATATACCTGCCAAACGTTTGGGTTTATCCACTAGCTAGCGAGAGGGGTGACAGTGTCACGTGGGCGAAGAATCAAATATCCCATGACTTCTGTGCTGTCAGTGTAGTGTAAAGCTGAGTCCCTTTAACGAAATCATACATAATGTGATCCTTAAAGTCCGTCGAATGTAGCTATGCCTAACTTGACTTTGCAAATTCAACAAACACGTGGACATAATGACCAGTTCAAGAAATAGCTTGAGAGTAGTCCTTAATGGTAATTTCCAGAAGATAACTTTAATGGTATAAAAAGAGTGCAAATGTTGGCCCACTCCCAATCTCCCTTTTTGTGGTAAAGAACATAGCGTAACAGTGAAGTCAGTTACCTATTATTATACGTAGTGTGAACAAAAAGTTCCGAGACTAGGTACGTAGCGCACCAACAGATGGCAGTACGCAGATGCGTGAGCAGAGGTCGAGGGTAGTGACCTTCATGAGTTATTGTGCCGAGTAGCGTCACTCTGTGAACATCGTGTGCTGTGCTACGCGATATTTGGTGACTACGTGCAGAACACAGCTGCGATTTCGGTATGGACTGCAAACTAGAGCAGCGAGCGAACATCAAATTCTGCGTCATACTCGGCAAATCGGGAACAGAGACTCGTAAAATGTTGTGGCTGGCTTATGGCAATGAAGCAATGAGTCGTGCGAGGTGTTTTGAGTGGTATTCGCGCTTCAAGAGCTGCAGAACGGCACTGGAAGAAGACTACGAGAGGTCAGGGCGACTGTTCACGTGCAAAATCCCTGAAAATGTGGACATTCGTGGGGTAGTGCACCGTGAATTCGTCCCCCAGAGCCAGACGGTCACCGCCCTTTTTTACTGCGATGTTCTGCGGGGGCCGTAGGAAGGACATTCGCCGCAAACGACATGAAATGTGGCGCAGGGGCGATTTCCTGCTCCATCACAATGTCGCCGCTCAGAGCGTTAGCAACACGCCAGTTTTGCGGACGCAACAGCATGAATACCCTTCCTTACTCGCCGGATTTGGCCCCCCTGCGACTTCTTTCTGGTCCCGTAGATGAAGTTGAAGCTCAAGGGTCGCCGTTTTGGAACCGTGGACGAGATCCAGCTCGAATCGCAGACGGTGTTTGACACGATTCGCGAACAATACTTCCAGAGAGCGTTCCAACAGTAGCAAAAACGGTGGCAGCGGTGTATCACTGCACTGTCCAAGGAGACTACTTTGAGGGAGATCATAACCAGACTTAGGTAACGTAAGTACTTCGTTGTATATCGGCCTAGTCTCGTAACTTTTTGATCGGACCTTGTATTGAAGAGGATATCAAAATCTCAAACCGAATTCAAGGTTATTAATCATGATTTGTTTTAGGACGAAGTAAATATTCAAAGTAGCCAGTTGTGTTGCTAATATGTTCTTTAAAGTTTACGTAAGAATTCATGAACAATGCATTTTCACAAGAACAATTGCCCGCGGTTTTCATTTATAAATTGAATGGAGTATTTCTTTTGAAAGAAGTATTTCATTCTCCGTCGGCCTTTCAGTATTTATTCACAGTGTGAAGAACTCTGTATCTACTCATGAAGGAATATTTCCGACAGAATGTGCTGCAGCTCCGTCATGTGCGAAAAGGAGCATTGAGCATTTTTGCCTTCAGAAATGAAATACAATTCAAGGTTTTGAAGAAGTTCCATCCTGTGAGAAAAGTTCTTGAACATTTTCGACTTCAAAAATGAAATATCGCTCAAGATTTTAAAGAACAACCAAGCGCATGCCAGATAAGGCTGATTAAAAGTCCAGCGCCTTTGTTCTTGATTCAGATGCTGGCAGCGAGCAGAAGTACAAATACGTCACTACTGTTGTCATTACATAAACTGAAACTTTCACTCCTCGCCTAACCAACCAGTCTGGAGAATTTTCACCTGCACTCTTGTTTGCACGTGTGTAACACGTGAGCAACAGTTGCTGTGCGTATGCAGCATGAGACATTTTCTGAAATGGTACTTCCAAAAATGACAACGTCATCTGGAAAACAAAGGTCGATTGAATAATCTCCCACCATTGTTTTGTTAAACTACGTTCGCAGTCAAACGAAAATGGATGATTATTTAAACACTTTGTTTTGCTGATGACCTAGTCATTTTTCCAACTACTTTTTTTTTAGTCTATTTTTCTCTTCAGAGCTGCAGAATGTGATTCAGGAATTTGCTGACAGTGATTAAGTGGAATTCAACAGGAACATTCAGAAAACAAAGCGGATATGCAATGATTTTACAGGAACTGAAGATTAAGCAATTGATGGGGAAATCTAGAGAGGTTACTGATTCCTACATTTACCTTGGGCAACATTGATGAAAAAAATTAATTGGCGTATAAAACTTGGATGGAGAGCATTTGGAAGAAACAGTAAAGTTTTCACAAGTGAAATGCACCATTATTTCTTAAAAGGAAAGTGTTTAAACATCAGAGAGACATGGAACCTTCACAAAAAAAGACATTCAGATGTTGCAATCAACTAAAAGAAAAATTGAGAGGTGCATGCTCAGTGTAATCAATAAAGATAGGAAGATGAACTCGTAGATCAGGAAAATGGCAAGAGTTTTGGCGTCATAATCAAAGCAAAATCTCTGAAATGGCAGTGAGCTACTAGAATAACTGATCATCGACAAACAACTGAAATATTAGACTGGATACCCAGGGACAGAAAAAAGTCCAG
Organism: Macrothele yani; assembly: GCA_039090855.1. Classification (NCBI taxonomy): domain Eukaryota; kingdom Metazoa; phylum Arthropoda; class Arachnida; order Araneae; family Macrothelidae; genus Macrothele; species Macrothele yani. Next base: position 5,592,512 of record CM077007.1, read on the forward strand.
AAGCAGACCACGTGGTGTGACGTATACTCTAATATAAACTTCCTTTTTAAGTTTCTTTCCCTATGGAAATTTGAGCTCGTTCTCCTTAGCATTTTTCAAATTTAATATATCTTCCCTCTCGCAAGAGTATGGTTGGCAACACCTTGAGGTCGGAACGTATGACGTGTGTATGTGTCCGATGAGAACTGAACTTTATATAATATTTCAGCAGCAGTGAGTGGGAGATGATGGTACTATGATGAGATAATAGTAGTTGAAATACTTGAAGTTGTGATTTCTTGGCGTCTGCGTATTTAATTCTTAGAGTTAGTGTTTTTGTTGCACAATAGACCTTAGGTCGCAGTGCTGGGTCAATGTACCCCCCCCCCCCCATTGGTACAAGTAGTGTTTTTGTTTCTCGTTAAACGTTCTCTAACAAGTAATTGGATTTTTTCACTAATGTTGTTGAAGACTGAGTCGTGCTAAAGAAGTTTTTCCTGAATAAAGACTAATATTAACCTCTTCTGAAGTTATTTGAGTGACTCCTGATTCGCTTAAAAGTGAAGTTAAGAACTGATTTGTGTCGTGTTCAGACAGCTATACTTAAACGAGCATTACAGTGGGAGATGAGTGGATGAATTTTGAAAGCCTGCTGGATTAACATGGAGGAAACCAACTCAAGGGAGAGAGTTGTGGAAAAAGAAACTCTGGGAGGCATTCATAGAGCAGTGGATTGGTAATGGTTGCTTTTATCCATATATAGTGGAATTAAAAAATGAATTTTCAGACAAAACTAATGTGTACATTGCTTTTTCAAGAAATTAAGATACAGTATATCGATTGATGAGGAAACCTGGAGACAACAGATACCTACATTTACTTTGCGCAGCGGATATCAAGTGAGGGTCACATTGATGAAGAAATTAATAGGCGTATGAATCTTAATTGAAGAGCTTTTGGAGGAAACAGTACAATTTTTAAGAGCAATATGCCGTTATGTCTTAAAAGAAAAGTGTTTAATCAGTGCATCCTTCCAGTGCTTACGTACGGAGCAGACACGTGAACATTAACTAAAAACATACAAAGACTGCAGACAACTCAAAGATGCATGAAGGAGATGTATGCTTGGTGTTACCAGGAAAGATGAGAAGAGGAACTCGTAGATAAGGGGAATGATAAGAGTAGAAGATATCGTAATCAAAGTAAAATCCCTGAAATGGCAATGGGCTGGACGTATTGACAGAAGAATGGACCACCGATGGACAACTGAAATTTTAGATTTAATTCAAAGGGGTGAAAAAAAACCAGGAGACCACGTGGGAGATGGGCGGATGAAATTCGAAAGTATGCGGGAGTGACATGGAGGAAATTGGTTAAACACAGACCGTTGAGGAAGAAACTTCGAGAGACCTATATCCAGCAGTGGATTGATAAATGGTTGACAATGTTATATAATGTGTGTGTGTGTGTGTGTGTGTGTGTGTGTGTGTGTGTGTGTGATAACATTGTGTAATACATTGTTTATTATTTTAAGTTCTTACATTGAAGTAGAAATAAGTATGCTACATTTTGTTTATCACATTGCGATCTTCCCGTTTGACATTAGATGTAAAAGCTGTTCTTTCCTATTTTTTTAAGAAAGAGCTTTGAAAACGTTGCCTCCATTAAGTGCATCTTTCGAACTATTTGATAGCTATATCAGCTGGTATACTGATTAGTAATAAAATAGAATATCCGTATTAATATTTATTTCCTTATTTCGTTTCTGACACATCCAAGCGTGCCACACTTGGGGATTTATAGCAGGTGGTTCAATGCTTAATTTTTACATTATTTATTTAAACAGCTACTAATATGATTTTAAAACAACGCCAAGCATTAATAAAATGAGAAAAACTGCACAGTCTTTCCTTCAATAGAAGAGAAATAACAATTTAAATACTGAGACAATTATACTAGACACTCACGTTAAAGAGGAAACCAGTTCAAGCCACGACAGAATTCATAAAAGTATTCGTCGCGGTTTCCTCATTATTTTTTGACAAATCATTAATTCGGATTTGCCTTTTAAATTTGTTACATATTTATTTTCTGAAACATGAAAGGTAATCTAGTTAAATTCTTATCGTACAAGAAATGAGATGTTTAACCGCTAATACTACAGAAGAAGGCTTATTTATTGAGACGCTTCAATTAATATTGAAAGCATTAGTCTAACTTTCAGAAATAATCTTAGTAGAAACATTAATTTCACATCATTAAGCTAATCTTCTGTGCTGTGATGATGCTATAAGCTGACGAGCTACTCGTATTAAACTCGGTTTTGGAAAAAAATCTTCCTGGTATTTTTGTGTAGCGTTGTATATCACAAATGGGTGAATAATTAATTCCTTAATATTTTTATTTTCGCAATGATTAAGCATGGAGAATTCCATTTGTCTTACGATATTTGTGTTCAGAAAAGCTTACATGGTTACTGAACTTTCATTTGTCAAAAACAAATAACATCGACAACAGCGGTGGCAGTAAAAAAGAAAATATTAATGTCTCTGTGTTTGCTGCAATTATTTAACAAAATTAATATTTTCTGTGAAATTTACATGACACAGATTCTCATCCCCATTTTTCTTGCGTGGCATTGTTGTTCATTCCTCATAATATTGATATTTCACGGACTTCTTCGGAATTTTTCACTTGCATTGCCTTCTTACACACCTGTATTCGTACTTAATCGCTTGAGGACATATCGCTGATAATGACGAACTTGCAAAGTGGCAGCCTTGGGTTCGAAGCTTGCACTCATGATTTTGGGCTCCTGATGCTCTTGCAACGTTTGTTCTTACGCATAGTTCTGGATGTCAGTAGTTTGTAAAGTATGTTCACTTTTTTTTCAGGTCATTTCTCTTCTCTGGAGAGCCGAAGACATTAAACACCAAAGTGAATTTATTGAACACCTTCTCGAGCATCTGCGACTTACTGAGGTCGTTTAACTTCATATCCGTCGCCTCGCTAGACGAGTGACCAGAAAGGTGGGTTTCTGGTAAGTTGTCCCAGTTGTGTCCAAGTTCGAGTGATAAACGAGGCATATTTATTGTGTTTATCTTACACCACTGGCTGTTTCCCTTTCGTGGAACCAGTGACTCTAAATTTGGGACGAGCGACTGCTTTCTAATCATTAGAGTTGCTCACGATGATCCGTTAAAGAAATGAAGAAAATAACTCCCCAACAGCATATCCGTAATATAATGGAATAGATTAATTCAAAATACATGTATTAGCATATATTTTAAAACAAACGAGTGGACTTTTTTTAACTACATTTTCATGTAGTAGTGGATGATGAGATTAGTACGTACGTTTTTACATGTGTGGTTGCATGCAATGACGCACGGAAAACGAAGTCGATTTCAGAACAGGTTTTTTTTTACAGAAACTTAACTGAGATAATGCATTTCTGTCCTGAAAAAACTATTCTTGGTTATCATAGTTATTCTGGTGAAATTATATCCTGTAGTGCTCTTTCACAAGACACCCTCCTTCCCTTGTTTATCAATTTGCATAGTTTTTACTTCTTCGAGCAACAAACGTAGCATTTCGAAGCTGACGATATTTGCATTTAATTGCTTTAAAGTAACCTCCAAACTTCATATTCGCAGTAGCATTGCTGCAAGAAGATTTATTGTCTCGATCTTAAGCAACTTACCTTTTGTATTTGACCTGGCTTGGTCTTCCTTTTCGTTGTGATTCAGTCCTTGATATTTACATCGTGATAACTGTTGTCTTTTTCCAGCACATTTTCTGTAGTCTTCGCTTACGTATACTAAAGTGGCATTTAACTACACTGCTAGCCACCCAAAATGAAACACCAAGAAGGACACGTGATAGCAAAGCCAGATTTACTGGACACATAACAACAGATACAAAGATGAAATGATTCAGCTTACAGGCCCGTGCGACTTGCGGAACACGCAGACATCAATAGTTCGTGTGGCCCCCATGGCTGGCAATAACGGCCTCTACAAGCCGCGGCATCGAACGAAAGAGGCTTTGGATGTGGGCTTGGGGTATGTCGGTCCAGGCTGCTTCCACACGTTGCCACAGTTCATCAGGCGTAGCCGCGGGTGGTGCTTGCCGGGCCACTCAGTTGCCGATCAGCGACCAGACGTGTTCGATGGGCGACATATCGGGAGAATAGGTGGACCGTAAAGAATTGTTGCACGATGCGTGCCACGTGCGGGCGCGCATTGTCCTGTTGAAACGTGGCCGCTGGCAGGTCCTGCATGTAAGGGAGGACTACAGGCTCCAAAACTTCGGAGATGTAGCGGTGACTGTTGAGTGTACCGGACGATGCGTACAAGAGGGGTGCGGGTGTCATATCCAATTGCGCCCCAAACCATAACGCCAGGCGACAAACCTGTATGGAGATGCATAATGCAGGCATCATACAGTCTCTCGCCGTGGTGCTACCACACGCGGATCCGACCATCGTAGTGTTGCAGGCAGAAGCGGGATTCGTCGGAGAAGACAATTTCGTACCATTCCGTAGTCCAAGTGCGGCGTTCAACGGCCCACTGCCGCCGCACTCGCCGGTGGTATAACGTCAATGGTAATCGGGGCAATGGGCGCCGTGCGACAAGTCCCCGTTTCTGCAGACGACGTCGAACGGTACGTGCTGGCACAGGTTGTTGCGCAACACACCCTAATTCCTGCGCTAACGTTCGTGATGTGGCGGTGCGAGCCGTCAATTCCCGCAGCACAACATGCCGGTCCTCTCGTTCGGTGGTGTGCCACGGCCGCGGCAATCGCTCACGTCGGTTCGTCCGTCCCTCCTGCACCTACCGAATCCATACCCGCCTCACTGTGGTTAAATGTCGTCCCACACTGGCGCCGATGTCTCGGTACGATAAACCGCTGTCGCGATAAGCCTCCATTCGTCCTCTGTCGAACTCCGAAACGTGCTGGAATGACTGCCGTATTCTGCGACGAGGCATCAGGAAGCTTCCCATGCACAGGTCCGGCAGCACAACACACTTCCACTACTACTCCACTACTTCTGTGCACTCTTCTTATAGTGCTTCTCGGTGGCGTGCCAAGCGCACATGATTTGCATATGCCCTGCAATGCTGAACTTTGCGTGTTCTCTCGTGGGCGACACATGCTGCGAATTTCAGGCTAATTGGATGCTTCCTTCTTGGTGGTTGCATTTTGGGTGGCCAGCAGTGTATTAAGCGAATGCAACTGAGGAAATACGATTGCGTGAAGCTGTTGCTCTCTCACAATCACACGAAGTCATATGAAACGTAGAAAATTTTATTCTGCCAATTCAAGAAATATTCTTTTGCTTGTATAAAAGAAACACATCTTTTGGTTGTAACTGGTTCTACTTCTTTTGTTTCCTTGCAACAATTATGTGGATATCAAGGGAACGTGTTTTGTTTCAGTTTTGAAAATTTTCTGTCATTTATTGCACATGATTGCTTTATTTTGAACAGTGAGTTTGCTCAGTATGAGGTCAGACCTATGTACCTTAGATCCTAGCTGTAACGATGAAACTTTGGTTGTCACGTCAAAACATCGACATATGCGCTGCTGCACGTAGAAACGCCACATCAGGAAGTAATTGTAAGAGCGCCGTGCAAATTGGCAGGGATTAGTAGTCGACAGTTTGGTTTCATAAATACTTGCAGTTGTATTATTAATCACGTGATAGGTGACGGAGATCGAGGGTGAAACGCCTCGGCGTAGCAAAGGTAGGTCGTTCTCTTCTGGGCGTGTGGAAAAGTGCAATGGAATGATCTCGGTGGCGAAATTACGTGTAAGGAGTGTGAAAATGAATAGGTGACGTCATCGGGAATCCTACCACCACACGGACACCTTAACCAGAGGCTTCATCATAGGGTTACGTATGGCTAGTTGGTCCTTTCGTCACATCGCTGCGGAAATGCATCTGGGTGCAACAACTGTCAGCCGAAAATCGTTGGAGGAAGGTAACGTGCGTCGCCGTGATGTAACTGGTGTACGTTGGCGGACGTCGAAACTCCTCGATAGCCGTGTTCGATGGCATTTTTTAGCTGTCCCACAATCCATAGCGACGAGGTATACAGGCAGCTTCCATAGCTGCTTAGGTACACCTTGTATCACATACCATTCGTTCCGATCGCATCTCCGTATTGATACTGACTGTGAATATTAGATTGGCCGAGACAGATTTGAGCTCTCGTTAGCCATTGCGGCGACTGCCACTCACGACAACAGGTTGTAGTAGTGCGACATCAAACATGCGTTTCGAGACGAATGGGAATATGTCGTATTCAGCGTCGAGTCGCTCTTTTGTCTCCCAGCCGAATATCGCAGATTGAGAGTCTGGAGACGACGTGGTCAGCGGACTGATCTTACGCCACATGTGAGCGTCATACATCACCTCAGTTTGGAGTCATTGTTTGGTGCGCTCTGAGTTTTAACACCCGTTCACTGCTCGTAACCATCATAGGTACAATGACAGTCGCGTCGATGTGGTGCTGCACACCATTTTGTTGCCGTATCTTTGTGGTATCCGTGATCTCCAAGATAACGCCCATCCACACATTTTCACCATCAGCAGACATGCCTACAAAGTGCGTGGGTACCCTGCCCAGCGCGATCCCCAGACATCCTCCCAAAAGAGAACACGTGGCATGTCATTGGCGCACGAATTAAAGCTCCTGTACGCTCTCTCGCAATGTAGAGGAATTATGAACATTGACCAATGACGCATGGCCACCAGTACCACAAGATCCCATCGGCGGACTTTTCAGTCAATGCCGCGCTGTGTTACCAAATATACAGCTCAGCATGGGAGTCAGTATGACCTACTGACTCAGGCCATATTGTACTGTCTCCTCGTCTATCGCATTCATATAATCCTTCAAAAATTAAATTTCCTTTCTCAACTACATGTGTGGTAAGTTTTGTTTCATTTTCTATGGTGAGTTTCGTCTCATTTCCTTCATAGTGTGGCATCACCTATGTCAAACAGTGTATGTTCGTTCAGAGAAACAGATTAATACTCAAAAGCCTTGCATTTAAAGTTCTGGCTACAAACGACTAATTTCCATCGATCCGCATTGTGTCTGAGCAGTATGAAGCGCAGGCTTCTGGCCATTCGTTCGATATTTCACAAGTCTGGAGTTTTGGATGACGAATGGGTGGTGAGCTTTTCCAATGGCGCTGCATATGTTCCTTTCCTGGAACCAGTGTTCGTAATTAGGGACGATCGACTGCTAATAACCCTCAGAGTTGCCCAGGATGGCTGTTAAACCTCATTCTCTATTCTCCCTAGTTTCGTGTTGAGTTTTTGTCATTGTAACGTGATTACTGGGAAGTCAATTTCAAATAGTGCTTGTGGTTCTTTCTGTCGTTCACGAAGCTTTCCTAAAATCACGTGAGAAAAGATGGTAATGACGTCATTAAATCGAGCGTGTGGGCTATTGACTGCACGTTATATTGCAGAAAAGTGTTTTTTTTCTCCAAGCTACAGAAGGTGAGTCGAAAGTTTCGCAATATTCGGATCACTTTGTCTTCACACGTACCTTTACTACGAAAGCTGACTAGCATTTAAATTACAGGCCATCGCGTTGCACCGTCTTTAGCCATCTCTCTGCCAGTTCTTCGATTCCGCGGCGGTACCAATCAAGGTGAAGAACTCCTTCATCCCAGCTGCCACCTCCTCCTGTTTGTTAAAGTGGCGCCCGCGAAGGAAGTGAGACATGGATCGAAACAAGTAATAAACTGACGGGGCAAGGTTCGGATTGTATGCTGGGTGTGGCTTCAGTTCTCTCAAGTTCCTGGAGTTTTGCCAGGGTCGGTCGTTCGTGCGGTATGTGGCCGAGCATTGTCCTGATGTAGGAGAGCGCACTTTCTGTTCACCAGTGCCAAGTACGTCTCCTTCGAAACGGCGTACATCCACTCCAGCTGTTTAGAGTAGAGTTGGTGTTGATGGGCCGACCGTCTGAAACAAATACGTAATAGATTATCCCCTCGAAATTCCACCAGACGCAGAGCGTCCTCTTGGCTCGAAGCGCTCACGTCTGGCAACAGGTTCAGGAAGCTGGCTCGGGTTCAACCACTGTCGTCGTGTGTTAAGATTACGGAAATAGACGCACTTTTCATCGCACGTAACAATTCTCTTGATGAAAATGTACATCCCGCGGGCTTTTGTAGGAGTTTCGTGCACACTTCCACTCGGCGGTTTGCTTCAGTTGGCGTCAGTTCAAGAGAGACAATGCGGCAGCTCCTGTAGACCTTGCCGAGGTTCTGAAGGTGACGAACCACGGTGGTCTGTGACATGCCCAGCTCACCTGATAATCTCAGACTGCTGGTTGTAGGATTTTCCTCTACGGCCTTGCGCAGGAACTCCGAATCCACGGTTCGCGGCCTACCTGACCTTGGCTGATCGTCGAGATTTCTGTCATCTAAGTGAAATTTCTTGAATGCTTGTGGTTCACGGAACCTTCCTCTTTCATACGACAAATATTTCGTGTTGCTTGAGTAGCGGGTTATGGCCGAATTCAAACTCTTAAAGCAAAAGTTCCCTATTTAGCCGGTTGTGACTCTTGATCTTTTAGGTGTCCCAACTGCAGACAGAACGACGACATGCAATGCTGTTCACAATAACGACTACGACTTTATATCCCTTTAGACTGATTGCAGTGCGCGATTTGAACTTGTTTAAACTCGTGACATACCGCAGCACATTGTGAGTTGCAATGTTTGCATAAACCTATTGCAATGTTTGCATAAACCTATCTGTAAATCAGCAAGTTGCAGTTCTTAGAGTCACGGGCCATGTGGAGTTAAAACTGCAAGAATGTTTAAGCTGGTTTACTAATTGAAAAGCTATTTTTTAATTAAAATCTGCGTTTGTATTAAAAATATTTAAAACAATTGCTAAGGAACAAGAGAAAGTGATCAACGAATATTGCCAAACTCATTGCTTTCGAAGACAGTCTTAAACATGTATGTATGTCTTCTGTGTCGAAGAGAATGAGAATTACTTCACCAATGATTAGGCTTTTGACATATCACATATGAACGTCCCTGATAATTCGTACGGCGTCTATTTCCAGTTTGTTTGGAGAAAATTATTCCTATACTGTAATACAAATTTCAAATAAAACAATTCAATTTCACTGTTGTATTAATTCAGGCAAATATGTATAAAGTGAGTTTGCTACCTTTTTATATACGCACACTAAAATATCAAATTATTAGCAACACTTATGTAATAACGTGTTGGGATGACCTTTGCCTTGAAAACAGTCTTCATTCGATAAGGCACTGATTCAGTGAGGTGGCAATACCGTTCTACAGGTATATTCAGACAACGACTATTTGTGGAGAAGATTCTCTGTTACAATGGGACTACGCGCTTTCATTTGGGGTAAGATCTGGGGATTGTACGGGCAATTTGAGCTCATGAAGCACTATGTGATATTTAACAATGGCATGGCGCATTATGCTGCTGGAAGTAGCCCCTCTCCTTAAGCAAACGCAGTGTAAACGTACGGCTATGCCTGGTACGCAGTAATGTTGAGATACCTTGTGGCACTCAAATGCAGTTCTAGAGGTATTAAAGAAACCAATACCCACCATAAAAACAGATTGCAGACCATTGCACACCGCCCAACAGCTTGTACAGTTAAGACTGAGCAATTTGGATCTATCGATTTGTACTGTAGACGCTATATTCTGCCCCATCCATTGGCACGCATTAATTAAAGATTTGATTCATCGGCCCAGAGAAAGAGTTTACAGTTTAAAGGGTCAAAGTGAGGTGCTCCGGTGCCTACAACATATGAATTCGCCTGTTTCCAGCCGGGACCCGTGGTGCACGAAGGGATGTCTGCTATTACATCTCATTACTGTAATGTACGGTGGGATGCATAGTCAGATTTTTTTACTTGTCACTTGATGATAATGAAATCGCCTATTTTTGGGGATGCAAGAATTTTGGGTGCGACGTTTCGAAGGAGGTGATTTCCGATGCTTAGAGACAACAGGCGAAAACTTCCCCAGTTACTTGTTCTGTGCTGGGCTAAGATTTTAAGACCCATTACCACGGCAGTCCCTCCCCCTTGTGTTCGTCCCTTAGGCGCTGTGTCCATTGTTGTCTCCCCCATTGTCTCACATTGCTTGCTGAGGAGCATAATCGCTGAGGAGAAAGAACCAACAGTTTCCTTGAGAAGGATTACTTAAGAGACAAAGAAGACCCTTTCCCCTTTCAGATCAAGCAATGTTTTTATTGCCACGCTTTCCACAAGAATTCTGCCCTAGGGTGTGAACTACTACGGAACCCTTCGCCTGCTCCCTTCTTGATAAAAGTGATCATACAGTGTGCAGAAATCTCTAGAGCGTAATTTCGAACAACGACCATCGATAAATATTATATATCACAGAATCTTTGAGGACGAAAGTACGTACAATTTATTTTGCCGATCTCTCCGACGTTTCCAGTCCCTTCAGATTTGAGATATTGTAAGACATTGGCAAAATGGTGTTCAATAAGTGTAGGTTTATATGTTCTTAGCTTTTACCAATGATAATAGTAAGACATCTTTTCGAGACGCGTGTATAAAGTGACTGCAAAACATAACGTGGTGCCAGGGCCGTAGTTTAAAAGTCCCCCGAGAGGGGAGGTTAATCTCTGAAAATGTTTGAGCCTCCCCTAAGAAATACGGAAGCAACGTAGGAATGAAGCAATCACAAATACCGATAGGAAGCAACCCCAAATACTGATAACGTGTTAACCATAGGAAGTATGAAACCCAAAGATTTCTGTTTTTCTATTTCTCTTTTTATTTCTCTCTTTTTTTTTCTTTTTCGTTTCCTATTTTCAGTTGTAGGAAGCAACCCCAAATGCCGTAAAGAAATGGAAAGGAAGGATACTTTGGTATTTAGGGCTGTTTCCTTCGCCTGCTCCCTTCTTGCAGCAAATAACACCTGTTTAGACCCGGGAAGGGCTTGCTGCACCCCAAAAATCTGGCGATTCCATTAGCGCCAAGGGGAAAAAAACCCGACTATATATGCTGAGATTCTCCTTTTGATACCATTGTTTTACTGCGCGGTTACCTGACGTAATGGAGAATGTCTGTTACCGCGTACAATTTTGTTCAGTAACCATTCTCCTCGAGCATCGACAAGGAGTTTCCGCCCACAGGAGGGCAATATAGTTTCCGCCCACTGGAGGACAAATAGTTTCCGCCCAAAAATGGGGCAAATTTTCTGCCCACAGGAGGACAAATAGTTTCCGCCTACTGGAGGACAAATAGTTTCCGCCCACATATAGGGCAAATAGTTTACGCACACATATAGGGCAAATAGTTTACGCCCACAGGAGGACAAATAGTTTCCGCCCACAGAAGAACTGCTGACTGCTTGCCTTGTTCATGCACCACTCATTATGCACTCTCGATGTAGTTGTTCTTGAGTAGCGGAGAAGTTTTGCTGTTTCTGAGACGTTTGCACCTATCCCGTAGCATCATGCCTTTTTCAACGTTGCTTAAATCAAGAGTCTTCCCTATATCGCCGCTATCTAAGCTTCGTACACGTTGAAATTCATTGCAGTGAGTTGTTTATGAGGCCATCTCAACATCCAAGTTGCGTACCTGAGTTAGGAAGGCACGTCTCTGATCGCTACTGGGTGTTCTTAATAATTTGTTACTTCAGAGTACCCCTAACTGATTACGCACACTTCGAATTCACGAATTCGTATGCACTTTGTTCTACCCGTTGGACTTCCGCATTGAAACAACAGATCTGCTGAAATAGCAGTGAGTTGATAGTCCATATACCACGTACAACGGAATGTGGAATAATGGTTAGATGGTACATTACTTTTTTTTGTACGTGACACTGCAAACCGCTGAAATCTTCTACACAGTCGAGTCACAATATTGTGACCACCTCCTACTTTTGATGTCAGCACTGGGTGGCCGAGTGGGCATCGTTCGTGACTGCCACGGGAAGGGCCTCAGGTTCGATCCCAGGCAGGTACGAACACTCGATCCACTAAATACCCGCCGTGCGTCGGATGGACACGTTAAGCCGTCGGACCTCGTTTACTGGCCCCCTGGTAATAAATAAGGGCGTCTTCCTCCCCCTTTCTATTTCGCTTCCGTGCCACTTTCCTATCGGGCGCTCTAGCCCAAATCTCTTAGTTTCCTGTTTCTAAGGGTTGTTTAAGACATGGGGTCAGACACTCCCTTCCTAAAAATCCTCTACATATGATCATAATTACGGAAAGCAGGCACGTGTCGTGAGCTGGCTTGGAGGGTATATAAGGTGTGCTGCAGGCAATCTGAAAATATAACACTCGTTGCTGTCATGATAAAAGGATTGATTTATCAAATTTGCAAAAAGAGATGATAACCGGCTTTCGGGACAAGGGTGCCAGTATTTTTGAAACAGTGCAGTTTGTGAACTGCTCGTGTGCTGCTGTGGTTAAAGTGTACCATGATTACGAATAAGCTACGTTGAAACTGCGGAACCGCCCCGGTGGCCCAGTGGTCTAAGCGATGGCCTCTGATCATTCGTCCGAACGGGGTCCGGGTTCGAATCCCGGTGAGGCATGGATGTTGTGTTTGTCTTACGGCACTGGCTCTCTCCCTTCCCTGGAACCAGTGACCCTAAATTAGGGCCGGGCGACTGCTTGTAGCCCATTGAGTTGCTCACGGTGGTCGTTAAACCTCCAATAAAAAAACTGCAGAGCACCACGAAACATTGATGTGAGAGGTGAACGTCGGCTTCGAAGGAGCGTTAGGGCAGATCGACACGCCACAATGGAACAACTCACTGGCCGAAGAAACCAGGGGGCTACCGAAACTGTGTTTAAAACGACAGTTCAGCGAAACATGCTGCATATGGGGCTCCGATGCAGACGGATGGTCACTGCACCTATGCTAACAGAGGTGCATCAGCAGAAAAAGCTTACATTTGCACGGCAGTATTGGAATTGGACCTCCGCCGATTGGCAAAGGATTGCCTTCTCCGATGAGTCATGTTTTCTGCTTCATCGAACGGATGGACGTTGGCGTATAAGGCGAGAAAAATCAGAGAACAAACACTGTTCAACCATTGCTGGAAGAACACAAGCTGGTGGGGGCAGCGTTATGGACTGGGGAATGTTTTCGTGGCATTCCCTGGTTCCACTCATACCTGTGGAAGGCATTATGGACTGAATTTGTTATGAATACAGTCTTGCAGACCATGTACACCCATACATGCTGATTGTCTTCCCTGGGGTGGATGGGATCTTCCAGCACGACAATGCAACGTCTACACAGCTAGAAATGTCCGAGAGTGGTTGGAAGAGCACGATGAAGATTTCAAAGTACTTCTCTGCTCCTCTAATTCCCGAGACCCAATTGAACATCTGTGGGACCACCTCAATCGTGTTGTTCGCTCTATGGATATTCTACCACGCACCCTGCAGTAGCTGTCGGATGCACCGCAGTTATCATGGCTCCACATACCTGTGAACTCCTTCCAGCACTTTATTGAGTCACTCACAGCCCGTCTAGCTGCTGTCCGCGCTGCAGACGGTGGCCACTCTGGATATTAGCTGGTGGTCACAATGTGACTCGACCGTGTATGTCTTATGTCATTTGAAAGTAGAAGACGGACTGTACTACTATAGCCTCACTCCACTCTTCCCAAAAAATAAGAGGTAGAAAAAAAGTAAAGAAACTGTCATTGAAAGAACTTGTAAACTCTTACATGTAGGGCCCGAAGAATCCTGTCAAATATTACCTGTGAGTAACGCGTGCAGTGCGCAGCTAACCTATTTGTCCAGCCTAAAGTTTTTTGTTTGTTTGGAGGTTTAACGACCACCGTGAGCAATCCAATGTGCTATAAGGAGTCACCCGTCCCTAATTTAGGGTCACTCGTTCCAGGGAAGGGAGAGAGCCAGTGCCGTAGGGCACGCACAACATTCATGCCTCACCGGTATTCGAACCCGGACCCCTTTCGGCCAAATGATCAGAAGCCATCGCCTAGACCACTGCGCCACCGGGGCGGCCCAGCCTAAAGTTAATGTAAGAATTTGTTAGTACTACAACTATCAGCTGGGAGCTTCATTCCCTAGGTTCCGGTGACAGGAAACTGCAAAGAAGCCTAACATTGCACCTGTCAATGTACAACGACGTTTGGTCTGGTGTTTTTGTCCGCCTTTCCTGGACCCCAGAGCACTGGAAGAGTGTTCAGTGGAGCGGTGTACCATGGTTAACACTTACTCAAAAATAGAATTTTCTGGGTCTGGTGATTGCCAACCCAGGTAGCACAGCCTTGAAATTTAATATAGGCTCAACACTGAGCCACCGTTTTCTATTCCTAAAAGACGGTGACTCAGTGTTGGGTCTTCGTAAAATTGCAAGGCTGTGCAACCTGGGAAGAGAAAGGTATCATTAAAACCGTATCATTCAAGCTATCAAGTGTTGATGGCGATCTTGAAGTGGTTTGAGCAATTTGAACTGCATGGGACTTAATCCATTGGTTGTTGTACCTGAAACTAATGAAGATCAACATCCATCTCGATGTTCTGGCCACTTCGTGCTCCTTACACTGCAACAGTGCTTTGGTACTGACAGTTATTCGTTTCGTCATGATCACACTATGGCACAGTGCACGATGTGTACAAGTCTGGTTGTGGAAAACAACCTTGAAATGTTGGACTTCCAGCACAAAGGCCCAAACCCCACCTAATTAGATACCTTTGAGATGCATTGGAAGGCCGCTTTAAATCTCGATCACAGCGACCTGCCTTCAAATTAGCCTTGGCAATAGCTTTGCAGGAAGCGTTCAGAAATATTTCTTTAGAGACTTATCGGAATTTTGTAGGAAGCAAGCCAAAAATGGATGACGCTGTATTTATGCTAGAATTTGCGCCGTCATGTGAATTAAGATTTCAAAATTAAAGCTCCTTGTTGCAGTTCAAAGTACGTAGATAGCTTAACATGTGACACATCGAGCCGAGCATGTGTACATACGTATATGCGCTACGTAGACATCATTCGGACACCACATACGCAAATAAACGTGCATTTGCAGAAACAGAGAAACAGACGCATACAAGCTGAGAGTTTTGGGGTTTTTTATATATATATCGAAACAGTACTCGCCCAAATTTTCACTCGATGCCTTAATGAAGGGAAAATTCCTGAGGATTGGAACAACGCTACAATGATCTTGCTACATAAAAAAGGTGACATTGAGGATCTCAGGAACTACAGACCTATCAGCCTCCTATCAGTGGTTTATAAAATCTTCACTAAAGTTCTTTCACACCGCTTGAAGGTGACACTGGACATGGCTCAACCGAGAGAACAAGCTGGATTCAGGAGTGGCTACAGCACAATAGATCATATCCACGTACTGAGAGAACTAATTGAAAGAGCGAGGGAATATGAACTTCCATTGTGCATGGCTTTTATCGATTATGAAAAAGTCTTTGATTCGGTGAAACCATCAGCAGTTGCAACGGCTCTGAAATCCTGAGGTATTGAAGATGCATACATTAATATTATTAAGAACGTCTATGAAAATGCAAGTGCAAAGATTCGGCTGTTTGAAAATACAACACACATAAAAATTGGAAAAGGAGTGAGACAAGGTGACGCCATATCTCCGAAGCTCTTTAATGCCACATTGGAAAATGTCTTTCAATCACTGAACTGGGAAAACAAGGGGATAAAGATTAATGGAGATTATCTAACCCACCTTCGTTTTGCTGATGACATAGTCATTTTTGCAACTACCCCATCAGAGCTACAGAGTATGATCCAGGAACTTGCTGACAAGAGTAAAGAAGTGGGATTAAAAATGAACTTTCAGAAGACAAAAGTGATGTACAATGCTTTTACAAGAAATGAAGATTTATCGATTGATGGAGAAAAGCTGGAGATAACAGACACGTACGTTTATCTTGGACAGCAGATATCAAGTGAGGGTCACATTGGTGAAGAAATTAATCGGCGTACAAAACTTGCCTGGAGAGCTTTTGGAAGAAACAGCATAATTTTCAAGAGCAATATGCCATTATGTCTTAAAAGAAAAGTGTTTGATCAACGCATCCTTCCAGTGCTTACGTATGGTGCAGAGACGTGGACATTAGCTAAAAGAGACATACAAAGGCTGCAGACAACTCAAAGAACCATGGAGAGGTGCATGCTTGGTGTAACCAGGAGAGATAAGAAGAGGAACACGTGGATCCGAAAAATGACAAGAGTGGAAGACATCATGATCAGATTTAAATCCCTGAAATGGCAATGGGCTGGACATACTGCCAGAAGAACAGACCATCGATGGACAGCCGAAATTTTAGATTGGATTCCAAGAGACAGGAAAAGAGCCAGAAGAAGACCACATGGAAGATGGGTGGATGAAATTCGAAAGTATGCGGGAGTGACATGGAGGAGACTGGCACAAGACAGACCGTTGTGGAGGAAACTTGGGGAGACTTTCGTCCAGCAGTGGATTGATAATGGTTGACAATGATGATGATCATGATATATGTCACTCCCGCATACTTTCGAATTTCATCCACCCATCTTCCATGTGGTCTTCTTCTGGGTCTTTTCCTGTCCCTTGGAATCCAATCTAAAATTTCGGCTGTCCATCGATGGTCTGTTCTTCTGCCAGTATGTCCAGCCCATTGCCATTTCAGGGATTTAACTCTGATCATTATGTCTTCCACTCTTGTCATTTTTCGGATCCACGTGTACCTCTTCTTATCTCTCCTGGTTACACCAAGCATGCACCTCTCCATGCATCTTTGAGTTGTCTGCAGCCTTTGTATGTCTCTTTTAGCTAAGGTCCACGTGTACCTCTTCTTATCTCTCCTGGTTACACCAAGCATGCACCTCTCCATGGTTCTTTGAGTTGTCTGCAGCCTTTGTATGTCTCTTTTAGCTAAGGTCCACGTCTCTGCACCATACGTAAGCACTGGAAGGATGCATTGATCAAACACTTTTCTTTTAAGACATAATGGCATATTGCTCTTGAAAATTATGCTGTTTCTTCCAAAAGCTCTCCAGGCAAGTTTTGTATGCCGATTAATTTCTTCACCAATGTGACCCTCACTTGATATCTGCTGTCCAAGATAAACGTACGTGTCTGTTATCTCCAGCTTTTCTCCATCAATCGATAAATCTTCATTTCTTGTACATCACTTTTGTCTTCTGAAAGTTCATTTTTAATCCCACTTCTTTACTCTTGTCAGCAAGTTCCTGGATCATACTCTGTAGCTCTGATGGGGTAGTTGCAAAAATGACTATGTCATCAGCAAAACGAAGGTGGGTTAGATAATCTCCATTAATCTTTATCCTTTGGTTTTCCCAGTTCAGTGATTGAAAGACATTTTCCAATGTGGCATTAAAGAGCTTCGGAGATATGGTGTCACCTTGTCTCACTCCTTTTCCAATTTTTATGTGTGTTGTATTTTCAAACAGCCGAATCTTTTGCACTTGCATTTTCATAGATGTTCTTAATAATATTAATGTATGCGTCTTCAATACCGCAGGATTTCAGAGCCATTGCAACTGCTGATGGTTTCACCGAATCAAAGGCTTTTTCATAATCGATAAAAGCCATGCACAATGGAAGTTCATATTCCCTCGCTCTTTCAATTAGTTCTCTCAGTACGTGGATATGATCTATTGTGCTGTAGCCACTCCTGAATCCAGCTTGTTCTCTCGGTTGAGCCATGTCCAGTGTCACCTTCAAGCGGTGTGAAAGAACTTTAGTGAAGATTTTATAAACCACTGATAGGAGGCTGATAGGTCTGTAGTTCCTGAGATCCTCAATGTCACCTTTTTTATGTAGCAAGATCATTGTAGCGTTGTTCCAATCCTCAGGAAATTTCCCTTCATTAAGGCATCGAGTGAAAATTTGGGCGAGTACTGTTTCGATTTCTCTACTTGCTTCTTGTATGATGTCTACAGTAATTCCATCTTCTCCTGGAGCTTTTCCCCGCTTCATGTTCTTGATTGCATGTGCAACTTCTGCTGGAAGACCTTTCATGATGTCTGGGGTACATGTATCATCCCTTTCATATAATGTGGAGTAGAAATCTTTCACTCTTGTCAAAATTTCGCCTCTATTTCTTGTTACAGAACCATCTTCTTTTCTCAGTGCCATAATCTGTTTTTTCCCCTTACTGAGATGTCCCTTTGCTATCTTTAGGCTTTGGTTGTTTTCAATTGCTTTCCTTACTAGTTCACAGTTGAATTTCCTTACGTCTTCAGTGATACTTTTTCGTACTGTCTTGCATAGCTCTATATATTCCACTTTGGAAGTCAGATCTTCTTTAGTTGTCCTCATCACTCTTCTTTTTTGCATCAACATTTTGGTTTTTCCTGATAATTTGTTCACATGCAACTTGTTCTTAGACCCAGCTAATTTTGTTGCTGTTTTCATAAGAGCTTTGGTTACTTTTCTGTCAACTTTAGAAATATCCACTTCTTCCGATGTTAGGCCTTCTAAAGCAGAGAATCTGTTCTTCAGTTCCAATTTGAAGGCATTATGGTGTTTTTAAAGGTTGGTTATGTCAACACATTTTGTTTGTCTTGTGAGCTTGCTACGTTCGAGTTTAGTGTTGAGGTGCATCTTACATCTCACCAATCTATGGTCACTGCCTGTGTTGAACTTGTTTAGCACACGGCAGTCTTCTATGACGAATTTTTTGTTACACATAATAAAATCAATTTCACTTGTCGTCCCATTTGGATGTCTCCACGTCCATTTCCTGTGTGGCTTTTTCTTGAAAAAGGAGTTCAAGATGAAAAACCCTTCTGCCTCTGCAAACTCTACGAGAGTATTTCCACGCTGGTTTCTGTTGCCGTGACCGAATTTACCTACTGAAGTTTCAGTCTGTTGCCGTTGCCCTATTTTTGCATTGAAATCTCCCATAATTATCTTCAAGTGCTGCTTACCTTTATTATTTAGATCACGAATTTCCTCATAAAATTCTTCAATTTCTCTCTCTCTATATATATATAAATAAATAAAGAGGGGAGGGTGTTGTGGCACAACTGTTTGATCACACTGGGAACGAATATGCCGCGTGAAGCTGAAATGCCCTTTGATAGACGCATAGTGATTGGATGCCACCTGAGTAAGCAACCGTTGCGTAGCATTGCCGCTCTTCTGGGATTCCCCAAATACATTCTCTGTTTTTGTTCATCGATGAAAAGCAGATGGTGCCACTACATCGAAGCCGTGCTTTTAGAGGTTGAATGAGTTCAACTTTCACTCCAAACGAAGCTTGAGGAATGTAAAGAAAGCAGGGACGTTCTCTCTCTGCTGCACACAAGCCACTGGAACAGTTATTAGCGCTAGACAGTCCGTCGGAAAACTGCATGGCCACGTTTATCATGCTAGTTCTGCTGCGTGCAAGCCCTACATCACTGCAGGTAATGCCAGGTGTCAAATGAAGATGTCTCTACACGTTCGTGGACAACGTAAGATTGGAAGAGGGTCGTGTGGAGTTGGGAATCACGCTACTCACTCTTCCGTTTGAATGTACGTATTTGGTTGTGGCGTTAGCCAGGGCAACCTAAACCAGCACAGCACTTTCTTTACAATCCCGTTCAGTGGCAGTACATCGACACATATCCTGTTTCAGCAAGATCGAGCACCTTACCACAATGCCAGGTCAGTCCAGTCCTGGTTGGGAAACTGGACGTACAAATGTGGGGTTGGCAGGCTGAACGCCTCGATCTAAATCCAACAGTACGTGTGCAGGAAGAGCTGAAACGCTGACTCCGTTCTTAGCTGGTAAAGCCGCCCATGTGGCGAAGTGCAGTGGTTTAAGCGCTGGCTTCTGACAATTCATCCGAGATGGGTCCAGGTTCGAACCCCGTCAGGCATGGATGTTGTGTTTGTCTTACGGCGCTGGCCCTCTCACTTTCCTGGAACCAGCTGCCCTAAATTAGGGACGGCCGACTGCTTGTAGCTCACTGAGTTGCTCACGGTGCTCGTTAGAACCTCTCCTAAAAAACGTAGCTGGCAAGACCTTCTGTGGTAGAAGTTTTGCAGTAATAATGGAGAAAAATTCCCGTGCAGACCTACCTGCACCTCATGGCAGGCATGCGTGGGAGAGTCGCTGCGGACATAACAGCAAAAAGAGGGATGACTGTGTTCTGATTTCGGCTAAAAATGCCCTTGTTTCTCTTTGTCCTAGGTGTCAGAATATTTTGTCTACATAGTGTACAGTATTGCCCTAACAGTTAGATGAAAAGTAAGAACTTATTAGGCGGATAGATGCTGTAGATGTGAGAATGGCAAAAGGAATGTTGGGCACAAAAATAGATGGGTTAAATGGCTTAACAGGATTAATAATATGGGTATTAGATTTGAGTTGGGTATTTCAAACTTTTAGACTGAACAGTTCGTTTTAAATAACTCAAGTCAGAGTTTCATATTAAGTTGAATTGAAAAAACGGGCGGGCAATAAAGGAAATAAATTTAAGAATGTGATCAAAAAACGGTGGTTGAACAAAACCAGAACCTCAAAGCAAATATTTCTGATTTAGAAACCGTATTTATTAGAAAAATTGAAATCTCCATGCTCGGGTGCTACTTGTTTCGAAATGAACCTGTAAGACTGACTTGTCACTTTCTTGAAACGTGAAGTGAGAAATAAAAAGTGCAAAGAATTCAAACTATTTCCTGAAAATTAATTAGTTTTTCTGAATTCATTTTCTTTCGTGAATCATCTGTAGCGTTTTCGGCTCAAACGAAACTTTCAGCACGAAACAAAGAAAGTTTAATTAAGAAATTTCTTCGGCGGCTAAATTATAATTTGACTCAGAAGCTGAAGGTAAACAAAATATTCCCTACGAGATACTATTGCTAAATTCCGTTGATTTAAGACTACCGGAAATGTTTTCGATGTATTGAGTTACGGTTATGGCGCCCGGTAAATTTGTGAAATAAGGATCATTTCCCTTTTAAGGAATTCATAAAAGTAAAAACAACGAAAAAATATTCTTGGCTATCAATCGTTTGACAGTGTAAGTCAGGGATGTTGTTCATGGATTGATTATCTGCTTCAATTTACAATATTTGTATGTTCCACTGGGGATTTTTTATTTAAGATAACAGATCCCTTTTGACCTAAAGTGAGTCACGGCCGCGGCCGTGACTCACTTTAGTGTGTAGAAATTTCTGGAGCGTAATTTCGAACAACGACTATCGATAAATATGATATATCACAGAATCTTGGATGACGAAAGTACGTAAAATTTATTTTGCCGATCTCTCCGACGTTTGCAGTCCCTTCAGATTTGAGATATTGTAAGACATTGACAAAATGGTGTTCAATAAGTGTAGGTTTATATGTTCTTAGTTTTTGCCAATGATAATAGTAAGACATCATTTCGAGACACGTGTATAAAGTGATTGCAAAGCATAACGTGGGGCCAGGACCGTAGTTTGAAAGTCCCCCAGGAGAGGGGAGGCCACCCCTGAAAACGTTTGAACCTCCCCTAAGAAATACGGAAGTAACGTAGGAATGAAGCAACCCCAAACCCTGAAAACGTAATTACCATAGGAAGTATGAAACCCAAACATTTCTCTTTTTCTTTCTCCCCACTTTTTTTTTCTTTTCATTTCTTTTTTTCAGTTGTGGGAAGCGACCTCAAATACCGTAAGGAAATAAAAGGAAGGAAGGAAACAACTCCAAATACTTCGGTATTTGGGGTTGTTTCCTTCCTATTTTGTATTAAAGCAACCCCAAATACAAAATAGAAAGAATACCAATAGGAAGAATATCATCATCATCATCATTGTCAAGCACTATAAATCCACTGCTGGACGAAGGTCTCCCCAAGTTTCCTCCACAACGGTCTGTCTTGTGCCAGTCTCCTCCATGTCACTCCCGCATACTTTCGAATTTCATCCACCCATCTCCCATGCGGTCTTCTTCTGGGTCTTTTCCTGTCCCTTGGAATCCAATATAAAATTTCAGCTGTCCATCGATGGTCTGTCCTTCAGGCAGTATGCCCAGCCCATTGCCATTTCAGGGATTTAACTCTGATCATGATGTCTTCCACTCTTGTCATTTTTCGGATCCACGATTTCCTCTTCTTATCTCTCCTGGTTATAACAAGCACGCACCTCTCCATGGTTCTTTGAGTTGTCTGCAGCCTTTGTATGTCTCTTTTAGTTAAGATCCACGTCTCTGCACCATACGTAAGCACTGGAAGGATGCATTGATCAAACACTTTTCTTTTAAGACATAATGGCATATTGCTCTTGAAAATTATGCTGTTTCTTCCAAAAGCTCTCCAGGAAAGTTTTGTACGCCGACTAATTTCTTCATCAATGTGACCCTCACTTGATATCTGCTGTCCAAGATAAACGTACGTGTCTGTTATCTCCAGCTTTTCTCCATCAATCGATAAAACTTCATTTCTTGTAAAAGCATTGAACATCACTTTTGTCTTCTGAAAGTTCATTTTTAATCCCACTTTTTTACTCTTGTCAGCTAGTTCTTGGATCATACTCTGCAGCTCTGCTGGGGTAGTTGCAAAAATGACTGTCATCAGCAAAACGAAGGTAGGTTAGATAATCTCCATTAATTTTTATCCCTTTGTTTTCCCAGTTCAGTGATTGAAAGACTTTTTCCAATGTGGCGTTAAAGAGCTTCGGAGATATGATTTCACCTTGTCTCACTCCCTTTCCAATTTTCATGTGTGTTGTATTTTCAAACAGCCGAATCTTTGCACTTGCATTTTCATAGATGTTATTAATAATATTAATGTATGCGTCTTCAATACCGAAGGATTTCAGAGCCATTGTAACTGCTGATGGTTTCACCGAATCAAAGGCTTTTTCATAATCGATAAAAGCCATGCACAATGGAAGTTCATATTCCCTCGCTCTTTCAATTAGTTCTCTCAGTACGTGGATATGATCTATTGTGCTGTAGCCACTCCTGAATCCAGCTTGTTCTCTCGGTTGAGCCATGTACAGTGTTACCTTCAAACGGTGTGAAAGAACTTTAGTGAAGGTTTTATAAACCACTGATAGGAGGCTGATAGGTCTGTAGTTCCCGAGATCCTCAATGTCACCATTTTTATGTAGCAGGATCATTATAGCGTTGTTCCAATCCTCAGGAATCTTCCCTTCATTAAGGCATCGAGTGAAAATTTGGGCGAGTACTGTTTCGATTTCTCCACTTGCTTCTTGTATGATGTCTACAGTAATTCCATCTTCTCCTGGAGCTTTTCCCCGCTTCATGTTCTTGATTGCATGTGCAACTTCTGCTGGGAGGACTGGAAGAACTCTGGTACTTGTACCTTCCATGATGTCTGGAGTAGAGAGAGATTTCCTATCTGAAGTTGAGAGACCCGTACCCTCAGCACTCTGCGCCTTTTGTCAGGTGAAAGAGAAGAAGATAAGATATTTTGGAACAGATTTCTCTGATGGAACAGCATGAAAGAAAAGTACAGAAATATTAGAGCAAAATTAGTATACGGTTTTCCGTTAAGTATTGAAGTTGTAAGCTACCCTACATACTTACCTGTAACAAATCAATCAAAGCAAGTCATCCCGCAGTCAATGCCAGGCCGCAGGGAACCGGGGAAAGGACAGGGAAAAGGGGTGCTTAAAAAAAGAAAAGAACCACACAAGAAAATTCCGACAGAGAAACACCTAGTTTTAAACAATAGTACCTTGTTTCTGGACCAGTGTCATATATGTGGACTGTAATATTTCTTTTTGCAAAACAAGTTCGGCACCTAAAAGAGCCTTTTTATTTTTAACAAGATTTCTTCACATGTGTGAAGTATTTTTGCAAAACAGAGTACGGCCCTTAAAAGAGCCTTTTCTTTTTCTTTTTTTTTTTAACAAAAATTCTTCTTATGTGAAGAATACCCTCTGAATACTGGTCCCAATTATTGTTATTTTCAATGCCAGAATTGCACAGTGTGACGCAGTTCATGGCGGTTTAACCTCGTTTTAACCATGTTACATGGAAATGTTATTTCAGTTTACCAGCAAATACAGCTGTATTTTGCCATAATGTTTTGATCACGTTATCCTCTGTATTCCGTTATTATGCTGTATAAATTTTGTTGGTATCAGACGTCTCCTATTTGCTGTTCTGTTTTCCCTTTCCGCCAGCGCATAAATAATCACAAGCAACACCTCCTGAACATGTACATGACAACAAATGAACTCCAGACCACAGCTAAAGAAAAAGGAGAACGACAAACGTTAGCTAAAAGTCACACTGCAAAATTATAAAGATACCAATAAGGAAATGAAAAACCCCAAAAAATATTGTATCAAATTGCCCCGAACCCATTTTCACTTCCTTATTGATATCATTATAACTTTGCAGTGACTTTTAGGTATCGTTTGTGGTTCTCCTTTTCCTTATATATATATATATATATATATCATCATCATCATCATTGTCAACCATTATCAATCCACTGCTGGACGAAGGTCTCCCCAAGTTTCCTCCACAACGGTCTGTCTTGTGCCAGTCTCCTCCATGTCACTCTGCATACTTTCGAATTTCATCCACCCATCTCCCATGTGGTCTTCTTCTGGGTCTTTTCCTGTCCCTTGGAATCCAATCTAAAATTTCGGCTGTCCATCGATGATCTGTCCTTCAGGCAGTATGTCCAGCCCATTGCCATTTCAGGGATTTAACTCTAATCATGATGTCTTCCACTCTTGTCATTTTTCGGATCCACGATTTCCTCTTCTTATCTCTCCTGGTTATAACAAGCACGCACCTCTCCATGGTTCTTTGAGTTGTCTGCAGCCTTTGTATGTCTCTTTTAGTTAAGATCCACGTCTCTGCACCATACGTAAGCACTGGAAGGATGCATTGATCAAACACTTTTCTTTTAAGACATAATGGCATATTGCTCTTGAAAATTATGCTGTTTCTTCCAAAAGCTCTCCAGGCAAGTTTTGTACGCCGATTAATTTCTTCATCAATGTGACCCTCACTTGATATCTGCTGTCCAAGATAAACGTACGTGTCTGTTATCTCCAGCTTTTCTCCATCAATCGATAAAACTTCATTTCTTGTAAAAGCATTGAACATCACTTTTGTCTTCTGAAAGTTCATTTTTAATCCCACTTTTTTACTCTTGTCAGCTAGTTCTTGGATCATACTCTGCAGCTCTGCTGGGGTAGTTGCAAAAATGACTGTCATCAGCAAAACGAAGGTAGGTTAGATAATCTCCATTAATTTTTATCCCTTTGTTTTCCCAGTTCAGTGATTGAAAGACTTTTTCCAATGTGGCGTTAAAGAGCTTCGGAGATATGATTTCACCTTGTCTCACTCCCTCTCCAATTTTCATGTGTGTTGTATTTTCAAACAGCCGAATCTTTGCACTTGCATTTTCATAGATGTTATTAATAATATTAATGTATGCGTCTTCAATACCGAAAGATTTCAGAGCCATTGTAACTGCTGATGGTTTCACCGAATCAAAGGCTTTTTCATAATCGATAAAAGCCATGCACAATGGAAGTTCATATTCCCTCGCTCTTTCAATTAATTCTCTCAGTACGTGGATATGATCTATTGTGCTGTAGCCACTCCTGAATCCAGCTTGTTCTCTCGGTTGAGCCATGTACAGTGTTACCTTCAAACGGTGTGAAAGAACTTTAGTGAAGGTTTTATAAACCACTGATAGGAGGCTGATAGGTCTGTAGTTCCCGAGATCCTCAATGTCACCATTTTTATGTAGCAGGATCATTATAGCGTTGTTCCAATCCTCAGGAATCTTCCCTTCATTAAGGCATCGAGTGAAAATTTGGGCGAGTACTGTTTCGATTTCTCCACTTGCTTCTTGTATGATGTCTACAGTAATTCCATCTTCTCCTGGAGCTTTTCCCCGCTTCATGTTCTTGATTGCATGTGCAACTTCTGCTGGGAGGACTGGAAGAACTCTGGTACTTGTACCTTCCATGATGTCTGGAGTAGAGAGAGATTTCCTATCTGAAGTTGAGAGACCCGTACCCTCAGCACTCTGCGCCTTTTGTCAGGTGAAAGGGAAGAAGATAAGATATTTTTGAACTCTGGTACTGGTATCTTTCATGATGTCTGGAGTGCATGTATCATCCCTTTCATATAATTTGGAGTAGAAATCTTTCACTCTTGTCAAAATTTCGCCTCTATTTCTTGTTACATAACCATCTTCTTTTCTCAGTGCCATAATCTGTTTTCTTCCCTTACTGAGATGTCCCTTTGCTATCTTTAGGCTTTGGTTGTTTTCAATTGCTTTCCTCACTAGTTCACAGTTGAATTTTCTTACGTCTTCAGTGATACTTTTTCGTACTGTCTTGCATAGCTCTATATATTCCACTTTGGAAGTCACATCTTCTTTAGTTGTCCTCATCTCTCTTCTTTTTTGCATCAACATTTTCGTTTTTCCTGATAATTTATTTACATGCAACTTGTTCTTAGACCCAGCTAATTTTGTTGCTGTTTCCATAAGAGCTTTGGTTACGTTTCTGTTAACTTCAGAGATGTCCACTTCTTCCGATGTTAGGCCTTCTAAAGCAGAGAACCTGTTCTTCAGTTCCAACTTGAAGGTAGTATGGTGTTTTTTAAGGTTGGTTATGTCAATAGATTTTGTTTGTCTTATGAGCTTGCCACGTTCAAGTTTAGTATTGAGGTGCATCTTACATCTCACCAATCTATGGTCACTACCTGTGTTGAACTTGTTTAGCACACTGCAGTCTTCTATGACGATTTTTTTGTTACACATAATAAAATCAATTTCACTTGTCGTCCCATTTGGATGTCTCCATGTCCATTTCCTGTGTGGCTTTTTCTTGAAGAAGGAGTTCAAGATGAAAAACCCTTCTGCCTCTGCAAACTCAACAAGAGTATTTCCACGCTGGTTTCTGTTGCCGTGACCGAATTTACCTACTGAAGTTTCATTTTGTTGCCGTTGCCCTATTTTTGCATTGAAATCTCCCATAATTATTTTCAAGTGCTGCTTACCTTTATTATTTAGATGACAAATTTCCTCATAAAATTCTTCAATTTCTTCTTCAGGATGACTTGTGGTGGGTGCATAAGTTTGAATAATCTGAGCCTGGTATCTTTTCGAGAGTTGGATAACAAGCCGTGCAGCTCTGTCAGAGGAACTTTCAACTTCTACAACTTTATCCTTCAGTTTCTTGTTTATTATAAATCCAACACCACTAGTTCTGCCAGTATCTGCCCCACGATAGTAGAAGAGATGTCCACTTTTCAGTTCGATGAGATCTTCTCCTTTTCTCCTTACCTCACTTAGCCCCACGATGTCCCACTTGATCCTTTGTAGTTCCTCTTCCAATTCAAGAAGCCTTGAATCAGAAGATAAAGAAATTTCTCTTTTTCATTCTTTTTCTTTTTCTTTTTTATTATATATATATATATATATATTACAAAATAGGAAGAACACCAAATAGGAAGAAAGGATCCCCATAACACCGATAGGCAGCAACCCGATATACCGTTAGCGTATTAACCGTAGGAAGTATAAAACCCAAAAATTTCTCTTTTTCATTCTTTTTTTTTTCTTTTTTATTTTTTTCAGTTGTAGGAACCAATCCCAAATACCGTAGGAAGCAACTCAAACTACCGATCAAAAAGGAAATACCGATCGAAAAATCAACTGGTTCAAAATCATGCCCGTTGAGCCATCAATATGAAGATTGGGAACACTGAAGTGTTTTTACAGAAGCTTGTTCAAGACACAGCAATTCAATTTGTTGATCAATTAGTTACTGTGACTTCCATCAAAACCTGTTGCCATATACACTGCATTTCTGTCCATTTCTCTGTACTCGTTATAATTACTAATTTTTGAAATACTTCTGCATTCAGCGGATAGTAAAAAGTTCAATTCGTATCTTTTTAGCTCTTTGCAACATAAACCGGATGGCTGAAAGATTATATTTTTGGGGATGAGCTGAAAAAGCTGGTATGAGAGAAGTGTTAGCTGAAGGTTTTCGGTATGCAGAGTAATGTAAACCAGTATTATCTGTATCCTTTCCTAGCAAGAAATCGAGAAAGGGTAGCGTATTATTATTTTCAAGTTCAAGAGTAAATTTTATGGTGTTATATTGAGATGAAAGGTTCATAATAAATGCATCGAGATCCTGGAGAAAGTGAGACCAAAATAAAGGAACGTCATCAACGCATCTAATATAAAAAGCTGGGGTGGGCTGGAAATTACATAGAACAATGTTCTCGATTTGCTGTAGGAGAATTTCGACTGAAATACTTGAATGGGGATCCCAGTCTGGCGATAAATGATACTATCAAACCGAAAGCAGGAACGGTTATATACTAATTTCAAGGCGGCAATCACAGCTTGGACTTCTTGAGAGCTTATCCCTAAACATTTCGTGGATCGATGCCACCTGGAAATTAGGGAAAATTGATGTGACGTCCAGTGACAGAAGCTTTAAAGGATGTACAGCCTTGATTCTATCAAACTGTTGAATTGTACTTTTTTCTGAATACTGTGATTCATTGACAAAAGGAGAAAGATAGGAAACTAGTGATTTCTCCACTGAACGTATAGGATTGGCTTACCCGGACACCAACGGGCGTACAGGGTGTCCGATTTAATGAACCTTTAGCTTGCCGAAGAGCTCAGGTGCTCGGGGATCAAAAATAGACCGTATCTGTTGTGCAATGGACGCAGGCAAGTCCTAGTGGTTAATCAATCTACTCATGGCGGCTAAGATAACATTGGTAGGGCCATTTTGTAACTGAACGGGATGAATCTTACTTATTGCATCCAGCATTTTAGTTCTATAGTGAGTAGTATTCAATAAGACAATCTGAGTTGTTTTATCGGCTGATAACGCTGTAAATTAGGGTTATCATTCAGTAGTCGTAATTGCCTTATTTCATTTTTGAATTCATCATCTTTAAAATTAAAACCAGGTTTAAGAGATTTACGTATTGCTCTTAAAATGCGGTGGCGTGCTATCTCCTGTTTATTAAGCGGCAGGGCTTTAATCATACCCTCTGTTTTAGGAATAAATCGTACGTAGTTGACACGTGTATTCGGATATGCAAACTTCTGGCTCCTTTCCAGGGCCCTTATTTTTACTTGAGAGAGCTGAAAATCACTAAAGTTGGGGTAGGCTGTAGATTAACTGGACTTTTATTTATCCTCTAGTGCGTGAGTTTGTATAGCTCTAAGGTCCTGATCCCCAAGATTCCTTAGTTTATTAATCTGCCTGTCCTGTGCTGTTTTTACTTGAGCGTCAACAACGGTCTAAAATATAGTGAGGTGCCTATTGAATAGCATAGGTTGGATACTGCTGGCAAATATCAAATATGAGGAGTACCATTTCCTGTGTAAGTAGTCTAGATAGCTGCGTTTTGAACGAATTTCAGCACGTAATCTTCTGTTTTCAGCTTGTTTCAGCACCTGAAAATTTCGCCATGATCTTGGGATAGTCGTCAATGTTAGGAAATTCGGGTGACTCTTTTAATCCGTAAATCCCAGTAGTTTTGTGCTTTTAATCTTTAATGGTGACTACTTTCCGATTATCCACCTTCGCTACTGACTACTATCTAATTTCCGACTACTTTACTACTACTACTACTACTTTCTACAATGACTACTTTTTACTTTCCGACTACTTTACTACTACTGACTACTTTCTACATTGACTACTTTCTGTCAATGTTAGGAAATTCAGGTGACTCTTTTAATCCGTAAATCCCAGTAGTTTTGTGCTTTTAATCTTTAATGGTGACTACTTTCCGATTATCCACTTTCACTACTGACTACTTTCTACATTGACTACTTTCCGTCAATGTTAGGAACTTCGGGTGACTCTTTTAATCCGTAAATCCCAGTAGTTTTGTGCTTTTAATCTTTAATGATGACTACTTTCCGATTATCCACTTTCTCATCACTGTAGTGGAGTGTCGTCTGGTACGAGTAGCAATTTCGCGGTAGGATAATCCAGCTTCTCTCATCCCAACAATTCTTTCTCGCTTGAAGTCTGTCAGGTGCTCATAATGCGACTTTCTTTGGCGATGAGGCATAATGAGACAAGAAACATTCTTTTGACTCGATGTCGGCTCTTCATTTATTGCAACATCTCGTTTCGGCCAGCCCTTTATACCCAAGACCGGGCAGGTCAGAAGGTGCTGCTCCGAAACCGTATGCGCATTTTCATTGTTATATTAATGATTTGCATGTCCCCCACCTGTTGTACATATCCTGTAAGCTTCAAGCGAACACCAGCAGTCTTTCATAGTGTTGTAATTTTCACAACAGTATTTTGTTTAGCTAGTAAAACCTCAAAGTAGGAAAAATATTGTAGAAGTATTTAAGCAATTTGCTTTTGCATAATAATTTACTTTAGTATATCTTCATACCTTTTATTCCTAAGTTTTTAATCACACCTGCTGGAACTAGAGATTGTGATATGCAGGCTTGTTAATGAAACTGACAGTGGCACAGCATTTTTTGTGTTGAGTTCCTAGTTCACAATTTTAAAATAAAGTGTGTACTTTTGAGTAAGCTTGGTTGGAGTGCAATTTAAAATCGGCTCGCAATTGCACCGAAAGCAACTTTTTGCTTCATTTGTAGTATCCCTACTACGAAACATATTAAGAGTTTCACTTGATAAGAAAAATTCTGTATAACCGTTTGTTTTATTTGATTCTTCAGTACTTTAGTTATCTCAAATTCTGCGTTAATAATCGAGTTAGGTAACATGTGTCAGTGCTTTAATCAAGAGACAACAAAAAATCAGTGGAAAATTGATATTTATATTCTTGAAATACAGAAATGGAGGCATCACTGTTTTCATTTATTGTACGTAGTACTGTTCGAACAGGAGATATATATTACATACTAACACACCCTTATTATTTTTCTGGAAACATGTAATGTTCTGCATTTACGATCAATATTTTCCACCAGTAAGTGGCCTGTATCTTTGTACTAAACATTTCTCTCATGGCTAGCTGGCACAGCAGCTATATTTTTAATCACATCCTCAGCTGCATTCGCTGTTCTCGAAACTCTATCCCCGAATTAGCTCCTTTCTTGAATTCTGTTTGATCTAAGAATGCATAACTTGCGTACTCCACTTTCAAATAGCGAATACAGTTCGTAATCCTTTGAAAACAGGAAGCATCAGTTCTATTCCTTTTCTTTTCTGTTGGCAGTAGAGTTGCCGAATGTTTCATGGAGATAGACGGCTTGAAAAAAAT
Source organism: Macrothele yani (assembly GCA_039090855.1). Lineage (NCBI taxonomy): Eukaryota > Metazoa > Arthropoda > Arachnida > Araneae > Macrothelidae > Macrothele > Macrothele yani. Next base: position 5,623,743 of record CM077007.1, read on the forward strand.
CTCCTAAATGTTGGGGACATTGCTAAAACTACGATTATGTGAAAACATACAATACAGAGATGTAAACATTTCTCTCAGCAAACTGCACCCCTAATGTGGGCTGAATGAACACATCCTTTAGCGAGTAAGGCTATTTTTTTACTCACAAAGTAACAGCAATATCTGGAATCCACGTTTCACCAGATTGTGTCGCTCACGGGTCGATCTGGGAGCAATTACAGATAAACCGGAGTGAAGATGGACTTTGTAGACTCCATTACACGAAGAGGTAGCGAAAATGCGCTTTGTATAAGAAAGTGCTAAATTCCCTTTTGCTAGATGTAAAAACGTTACTTGTTTGAAAACGTAACGCACGAAGAAAAATTTTACTGTGAAAGAATAATTTCTTGCAAGGCAAACATTGCTGACGTGTTTAATATTTTGTTACTATACGAATTGTATATGCATGTGAAATGCAAAAAATTGTAATGCGGTGTCCTATACGTTGCGACTTTGGTTACAGACGGTACAATGAAACTCGCGATCAAAGTCACGATAATTAAAGATATAAACCCGATGTTGTTGAGGGGAAGAAGAAAAGAATTATCCAAAGTGTGAGTATGTGCACTAATTTAACGATATTTACGTCCTATCTATTAAAATGAAGGTGAAACCACAAAAGACAAAGTGGAGCTTAATGCGGTAGGCTGCGAGTTCTTATTGGCGCCTTCAGTAACTAGGGGCTGAACCTGCTTTCTGCAAAGATGCACTTGAGAACCGAACTCAGCCGTTATGCACAAATCCACCACTAGTTGCCACTTTGCTCAACTCGTCCAAAAAAATCACATGTTGACCATAACAAAAGGTACATGACAGTTGCATGTCCTAAGTGCTGCTTTGTACAAGGCTTCTTTCCTGGTGAAAGAAGCACTTGTAAAAAATGGTGCCTACTAAAATCATCCTAATCCACTGAACTAAGCGAAGTCTTTTCGGGTTTCACTTGGTTCTTATTCAGACCGCAGGTCGTTTTTGCTTTGAATTTTGACTGTTCCGATGCGATATAATACAGAGTAAAATTAACAAATTGAAGAACCTTTTGGTTGGCCTTTATCAAATCCCGTTTAAGAATAGTTTCCGAAAGGGTCAGTCATTCAGTTTGACAATCAAAATAACACGTGTGTACTGTAGTTCTTCTCCATACCTCTGTACACCCACATGAAAAAAGACAGGAAATATACTTCGTATAATTATGAATAAGGCTAATTGATTCTCAAAGGTTTCTCTTACTGTGATCAAAACTGGGTAACCGAAGAGCTATGACATCACGTTTTCCTTTCTGTGGCCCTAAGTCGGTGTTGCATGCCAGGATGCGATTGCTTTGAACGTGTGACATAAAACATTCCTGACGTTTTACTAACATACAGATATTATTAGGAACAAACAAATGTCTCAACAGCCTTTCACAAAACAGGGACAAAACTGTGTGTCTACATCTGAAGGCAGACTGAAGCTTTTCGAAATAAATTTTCATGCTATTGACTGATACCTAGTAGGGCACATGTATACAAAACTTGGAAGTTCATATATTCGCCCTTTTCAGACGAATTAAAGAACAAATTTCTATAACATTATCATAACTGAGCGCATTTGGACGTTTTAAATCGTGATATTACTTACTAGAGGCAATGTAGGAAATCGTCAGACAAAATTTGACTTCAGTCGGGCAAATAGTTACTAAAAAAGAAAATTAAATTTCTCTTTTTATTGACTAAAGCATCCCAAATTTTAAGAATTTTTGAAATTTCGGCATAAAAGATCCCAAAGACGCGACTAAAGCCTTGCGAAGGAAACATCAACGGCTTCTGAGTAATCTCTGGTTGCCATTCTGTATATGACGCCAGTCCCTTTACCTCACGTTCTATTTTCATCAGAAAAAGTGACAAAATGGGCTACTCGATTTCAAGCAACACAACAACTATGACCTGCCACTTTAAAGTTTTCGTTTCTGTAATATACGACCTACGAATTTTTTTTATTCGTTCACGAATCGAAAAATGTCATGGAAGTACCAATATAACTTTCGAATCTTTCTTTGAAAATACATAAATCGCTAGAAGACAAATGTCAGCTTTCTTGGAGGACTGTAGGACGATGATTCAGTAGTTTTATTTCAGGAGAAATGTGTGCGATGATAATCTTCAGAACTTTGTTCTTTCTTGCATGCAGAAGTGAACGATAGCCGCCCCGGTGGCGCAGTGGTCTAAGGCGCTGGCCTCTGATCATTCGTCCGTAAGGGGTGCGGGTTCGAATCCCGGTGAGGCATGGATGTTGTGTTTGTCTTACGGCACTGGCTCTCTCCCTTCCCTGGAACCAGTGACCCTAAATTAGGGACGGGCGACTGCTTATAGCCCATTGAGTTGCTCACGGTGGTCGTTAAACCTCCAATCAAAAAAAAAAAAAAAAAAAAAAAAAAGAAGTGAACGATAAGATTTTTTTTACCTCACTCAGACTGGAATTTATATTGAACGCGCACCAAATAACGTCTGTAATTTATCGCTCACTCTTCGAATACCCATCGTTTTTACAACTGAATTTTTACCGTAATTTTTAGTGCATATATTTAGAAACCACCCCATGTCTACTACGATTACACGTGTAAGTTACTTTATTTTTCAAAATAAACACTAATGGAGAAAGAATGGAAATATATACTGTATATACGAGACAGCCACGTGTTGCAAATCTATCTCGAAATTGATTCCGACATAATGGATCTCCTTAAATCCCTCCGACAGCGGCAAAGCTAGGACACCAGATGATTAAATAAATTCCTACAGCTTTTTATCCTCTCCATCTACCTGTTAATTACTGTGCTGACGTATCGTACTGAATCAACACCGAATGAAACTTTGTTTCTACTGTTATTTTACTATGTCTTGTTATGAATGAACTGAACGGGATAAGCAAATACTGCTTTTTTATAGTTGCTGCATATATCATCGGAACAATATCAGCTCGCTTATTATTCCAGTTTTTGATTCACCTATTATGAAAATGGTATTAAACAATTCTATTGTTGATTCAGCGCCACGAAAGCTGCAGGAAGCGAAACTTGTGTCATGATTAATTGCCATTTGTTACTCTGTTTCAAACACGCTTATGTGTACGTGAAGAAAAAAGAGAAGTCGTTCCCTGACATTTTATTCAGAGTGATGGAACTTCATTATTCCTTTACGCTGCCAAAAAATAAAAGCAGTGTTTGCATACCAACAGTAAACGGAGTAAGATTCTATGTAAACGAAACGAGATTCTCTGCGGTCGTAATGTGTATTCAGTGGAAACGTGATAAATACAAAAGGTGGAAACAGAATCGTTTGTCGAAATGTTTTCTTAGAGCTGAAATGTTTCACTCATGAAAGGCAACCACGATCACTTGACACAATGCAAGAAGTATTTACCCAAACGATCGAACGTGCCAAAAGGAGACATTCTGTATTCAACAAAAGTAAATGCTCAGCACCATTTTGTTTTATTTGAGATCCAGATGAAGGAAAAATGAATTTTAAGTTTTGTACCGCTAGTTTTCCCTCTTAAGTCTTGGCGTCTTTCGATGCTGAATATTACGAAGCACCGTCCTGGATTCTTGAAAGAGGGCGTAATGATAACTTTAATGCAAAACATTGAAACAAGTGCGAATTAGAAAAACTGAATATGTGTAAATGTAGAAATTCATTCTTACCACATGTTGTTTGGTTTCTCTCTGTTAACTCTGCACTTACTAGTGGGTGAATCATGTTGAAAATACTAGCGCATTTATAAATCAATGCACAGTGCTGGCGCCTATTATATGTAGCAGTAAAAGTGATGCACACTCAGTGTACAAAACTTTAGAGGTAACTACCTAATAGCGTGTTGGTCCTCCTCTAGAGCGAATAACAGCTTATACATACCAAGGCATTGAACCCACCAGATTCCGGAGAGACTTCCATGGAAATGCCAGCCATGCGTTATGGAGCATTGTCCAGAACTCTGTAGGAGACATCGGCTCAGGATCTATGGATCTGATATTTCACTTCACGGCATCCAAGTGAGAAATGGTGAAAATCTTCCAAATACGTGGAGACGATGTAAATAGACATAGTCATCACTTATTCCACGTTTTTCTGTAATTAATAAGTGTGCTAATTAAAGAAAAACGTGGAAAGAGCGATGACTTTGTCTATTTACGTTGTCTCCACGTATATGGAAGATTTTCACCATTTCTCTCGCCCCTTGGATTTATTAGATGTTATTAAATAGCTTGTGCCGTTAAGCCCCACCAGATGGAGAGTTGCTGAGCCCATCCCTACGGAATGCTGACAGATGAACACACACTGCGCCGTGTATTGTTGGCACCGTAGTTTAAGGCAGACGTACTCTGCTTGTTATCGAGAGATCTGGGTTTAGATTCCAGCGGTGTCGAAATTTAATTCTTCAGTTGCTGTGTCTTAATTAAAGAAAAACTTGAAAAGACCGATGCCTTTGACTATATCCAAGTGTGCTTATACAGGGTTTAAATCCGGGTATCTTGGGGGCCACTCGAAGGTTCTGTTCCTCGAGCCATGCCTGGTTGATTGCCGCCTTCTGGGGATCTACCTACGACGAGAATCAAAGGTGAGTTCAGTAAGCCAGCGAAGTTACTTCTTCCTGGCAAGGTCAAGGTCAGGTGACAATTCAAGTGTTTCTGTTGCGGTTATGTCGCGATGTTATTGGCATTGTCCTGTTGAAACAGACCATCTGCCGCAGGATGCGCAAAGGCCATGAAAGTGTATAGGTGATCAGCCAGCACATGCTGGTAGCTGGGAACGGTTAAGTACCTCTTCGGACACACTAAACGACTTAATGTGTTCCATTAGAATGCTTCACAATTCATCACACAGCCACCACCTCCTTGAACAGATCAGATTTGGCACGACGGGACCATGGCCTCATGAAATCGACGCCGCACCCTCCTGTTAGCTTGGTAGAGCTGAAAATGAGATTCATCTGACCACACGACGCGGTATCACTCTGCAGAGGTACAGTTTTGATGTTCCTGACACCAGGCGAGGCGTAATTCCCGATGAAGAGCAGTCTACAGTGGCATATGAGTAGGGTGTCGGCTCCCGTAGCCCATTGTGCTCCATACCCTTCACTCGTTGACGCTTCTTGGGCCTCCGACATTTAACCTGGATGTGATTTGTGTTGCAGTTGCCTAGCGGTTGGTCTGTGCAAGCCTGGATAGTCTACGTCAACTCCGGTCATCGATCACGTGCGGTCAACCACTTCTCTTCTTGCTCTGGGCGTTGGTACGTCCATCGATGGTATACTCACGGTACACCCCTAATACGGTTGCCCTCGGGAACCCTAGGGTTCATACCACTTGGGCGATAGAATAACCCGTCTGTCTTGCGCCGACAACTCGTCCACGATAAAAGTCGCTCAGTTATCTTTACCCCTCTCAGTCTGTCTGCCTATTAATCGCCCGCGTTCGGTTTTGGTCTGTTCTATTCTACGCGGGGGATGCCCATGTCAACTACCCATCACCATTATTTCTAATGTTTTGTGTACTGAGTGTAGAAGGGTAAGAGTCACCCAGGTGACTCAGGGGTCAGAATCATGGAACCCTTCTGGCTAATCGCCATAATTGGGCTGGGCAATGCGGAGCCTGTGACCATAAATCAGGAGTGCATGCCTCATTACAACCTCAGATGCTCATGGGAGTCGTTAAACCCATTAGGGAACAAACTTTGATGAAATAGCTAAATAAAACTTAATTTTTCAATTTCCACGAAAGAATGTAGCCACTGTTAAGGGTCGAGTGGTACGAAGCTTTGGCTTCTTATTATACTACCGAGGTGGGTTCGAGATCGAATCTCGGGTGAGGCATGGATTGTGTATTTGTCTTGAGCACTGGCTCTCTCCTAGCCCTGGAACCAGTGGCCCCATATAATGGATGCTAGGCGACTTCTTATAGTCCATTGAGTTGATCACGGTGGTTATTAAACCCCAAAACCGACACACTAAGAAGAATTCGTGAAGCCATGTGAAAAAAGTGAATTTTGTACATGCAGCTAAAAGCTTTCGCCATTAGTCAGCTGAAATATCCCGTAAGCTGAAAGAAGATGTTAAGAATAAATCACTAAAATCTGATTAATATTCCTGAATCAATGACATGGCACACTGCCGGCCATTAAAAGTGCAAATCCAGGAAGATCGCTTCGCAGGGGCTGGAAAGTTGGCAGAACACGAGCGCTCGTGTAAATGATTAACCGGACAGCACACATGGAAATCACGTGGGACAGTAACTCCCCTGGAAATCGTATAAGTGAGGTAAACAAGGAGCCGGTGTTAAGCACTCTAGGTGTGTTTGCTCGCCGTTGCTGGCAAAGGACAGCTGCAGCCTGCCCTGTCGAAGACAACGGTAGCCCTACTAGCAGGTTTTCGACTTCGATCGCGGGAGGGTTGTGGCATATCGGGATTGCGGATTATCACTCCAAGACATCTGTGCTCTTGTGGAACTGCATGCAGCCACGTGGGGAGAATATGTCGTCAATGGGTAGAGGAAGAATGAAAACGTCAACGTGTGGGATCCCAATGGTCCCGTCACACCACTGAGCTAGAGGACCGACATTTGGTGCGCATGGCTCTGACGTAAAGCACAACCACATTGACCACGGTAGCTCAACAGTTCGGGTGTGAGGCATAACACCCAGTCTCCGCACGGACGGTTTGACATCTTTTGCAGCAGCGGAGGGTCTTTGCGCTGTGCCCATTGCTTCGGCTATCCTTGACTATACAACACCGGCATCTGAAATGGTGCCAAGAACGTCGCGCATGGTGGAGCAACTGACAAGGCATCGTGTTTTCACACGAATTCCGCTTAGTTTGCAGCACCATGATGGACGGTCTGAAAGTTCCACAGCGAACGGCTGAGTGAGTCGTGCATTATACTGAGCCACACCGGTCCGGCACCCGGCGTTATGGTATGGGGTTCCATTGGATTTCACTCCTGCACGCGCCTCGTCTGCATTACCGTTACATTGAATAGCCATCGTTACATCACTGAGGTGTTGGGGCCTGTTGTTGGTGTACCATACCTTCAGGGACTGTCTAGCCCCATTTACCTACAGGATAATGCACGACCGCATGTGGCACGCAAAGTCCAAGACTTCCTGGATCGCCACCATGTGTCACGTCTTCCTTGGCAAGCGCGGTCCTTGGATATGTCTCCTATTGAACACGCGTAGTCCATGATTGCCGGATGACTGGTACGCCAGCGACCACCCCTGGCTGCAACGGATGAATTGTGGTATCGTATGAAAGCTGCGTGGACGGACATTGTCCAAACACACACATGCAACGTCTCTTTCCATTGATGCCGGACCGTGTAGCAGCTGTAACTGCCGTCCATGGGAGCTACACCAGATACTGATTATGTGTTGCCCTCGTCTTACTGAACTGTATTTGTAATCGATTCACCCTTGTATCATCTGCTTTTTGTTCAATAAATATCGCTTTGATATCTCTTATCTTTCTTGGTGTTGCACTTTGAATGGCCAGCAGTATAATGTACAAAGAACTGATTGCAAGTGACTAACTCTTAACTGTATGATGTCACGACGTTTAGTACCTATAATTGAAACTGATGAGCACTAGCATCTTATTTCATGTAAATGAAGGCTGTTATACTGAAGAGAGCAGAGGGTTTGTGTGTGTGTGTGCGCGCGCGCAGAATATCTGGTATTTGTTAGGTACTGAATTTTCGCTCTGCACATGACTTGCGTTCTTCAAGACTAGTTGTAATTTTTCGTTCTAATATCATAAGACAAGAAGTGGTGCCACACACAACACAGGTAGACCTACCGTGTCACGAACTGGTATCCATGATCAACCGAAGGAAAACCTGGTAGACCTTTAACTAGATGGGAAGACCCTTTAACCAAAGCGACAGAAAACAACTGGGGAAGACTGGCTCAGGATCGCCCTCCCTGAAAACTTTGCGACCTGCATTCATGGAGAAATCTTAAATGAAAAACAGGTCCATCTAGGTAAAACGGCATAAGCGAAGGTTGTATTCAGAGTTTAGCAGATTTTTTTATTCGTTTGAAAATTTAACGACTGCCGCGAGTAGCTCAATGGGCTAAAAGCAGTAGCCTGTCCCTAACTTAGGGTTACTAGCTCCAGAGAAGGAAGACAGCCACTACCGTACGTATATCTCGCATGCCTCTGCCAGATTCGAATCTAGGCCCATTCTAAAGAAGGTTCAGGTGCCAGCGCTTAAACCACTGCGCCACCGGAGCGAACTTTTGCTGATTTTTTCAATGCACTTGAGAAATACGAGATGAGGTTAGTTCTATTATGACACACTGTGTCAGATATTTGTATACCTCCGAGGGACTTCTAAAACATATAGCCTTACTACCTAATCTGGTTGTTTAGTAATTTTATTTGCTTATTTAACCCTTTAACGACCATTACTCTGAAACCTGGTATCACTCTGAATACCACAACGCCCGAAACTGTATTTTCTCCCCCTTTTTTGTTTAGTAACAATAATGGTGACTGACTGTAATTCCTGCTGATCCTTCATAGGTCGTGAAAATTTAAAGAACAGGTGAAGCTAGAAAATCTTACTCACTCTAGACAGGCGTTTCGGGTGGCTACGGTCGGTTGTATGCAGGAGCGTTTTGGGCGTTATGGTCGTTAAAGGGTTAAAGAGAAATTTCCATTTGTTTTGTGTAACAGCATTGAGCTTTGGAGGACTTCATTGGTTCATAGTTTTTGCATTTGATTTCTCGCTTTTAAGCCGAATCAGAAGGCTTCATAATATTGACTTTAAAAGCAAGGAATTGGGTTAATTTCTTATGCATTCAATTGTCTTCAGCTGAGCTTTAATCCAGAAAAATTTGTTTCGCTTACACTTGTATAAATTCCTTTCATCAGGTCTTGAACGTTTTTTTTTGAAAGTTATGAAGGAACGTGACTTCATCTAGAACTGGAGTAGTTAAAAGAAATTAGTACTTCATTTTTTTCCTACATTTTGTTTTTGACACCAGTATCCACATTGGAGCAGTTGTAAATCCTTCGCGTTGCAGAATTAAAGCGTAACCAAATTCCATTTCTTAAACGACTTTCGGTAAAGCATTCCTTTTATGATGCAGTATAGACACATACATACATTGTTTCTGAGAAATTAAGGAACAAATGGGAAACACAGTAAGTTGGGATCAAGTCATCTTTCACAAAGTAATAAATGTAAATATAATTTTGGAAAGCATTCAGTTTTATCGTACGAATAAAGTTAATACATTTTGGCTTCATTACTTTCAAGGATACAGATAAAAAGAAAGGAAATGGACCACAGAAGCATAAACAGGAAAAAAAAAAATACGTACGTGCCTTAACGAGCTTTAACATGGGGTATCGCACTCTTTCGCTAAAATAGAAGCTGCTGGATAGTCCCATGTAGATAATAAAATTACTCTCATAAAACTAGCAGAAATCGGGTTTCAATTTGTTATCAATATCGTTATGTGAACAGTATTCTCGATTTTACGCGTTATATGTACTCACTTATAAGGGCTTCTGTCGGAGACGGGCGTTGGATTCTATTATATGAAGAATAGAGCTTATGGGATCCCTTAACAGATGAACACATGCTTCAGGAATGGCATCGAGTAAACTCCAAGCTGTGGCTAATCCTTTGTTGGAGACTCCCAGCGATGTGCGTCACTTCCGTGTTTTGCCACCTAAACCAGCTCATGAAATTCTCCTAGAGTGCTTAACGGAAGATGCGTTGTTCTCCGCTCTCTGTCGACGTGACTTCAGTGTGAACATCTTTTCAGGCAAAATCAAAACACACGGTGAACTGAAATGTCCTCGGCATTGAGCGATTTGTCCGTTCCAAGACAAATATGTTCACGCTCTTGCTGCATTATTAAAGTACCAATAATAGGCAGCCATTCGGCGTAAGCCTGCTTTATTATGTAGGTATCTGTTCATTGCCTGGAGAGAAAATCTTCGTCCGTGTGGAGGACAGTAAAAAGGGCCCGGGTTCGAATCTCCGATATGGCATACGGAAGGGGTGGCCAACTTTGAGAGCTTGTGTCCAGATTGGCTAAAAATTTTCTCACGTTCTCACGGGGATTTTTGACCAGCGATTATCATTCATTATTTATCCACTGTTCACTCTTAAATAACAGAAGAAAAATACAAGCAGGGCAGCCAATGCCAACAGTTTACCCAAATGCTGATATGTACACTTGGACAGTAAGGATTTCAAAAATTGTCATACGACGTCACATCTTCTCGTAACCTTCCGGATGGAGCCAAGCCTGCGTGAGACAACGTCTCTGAAGAATTTTCCCTGTTGTCGCCAGCGTTTGCAAGTGGTAAAACGTCAGGCCTTCCTTCCTCTTGGTCTACACAGTGATATGACCGAGCCTGCTACCATGGTCATAAAACTTTTCGTTTTTCTCTTAATGTTCCTTCTAGTTACTGTCAGGGAGACCCCTTTCGCGCTCTTTCTTAGACGAACCCGTGAGCTGTCATGCTGGAGGACCTCTCTCGGTCACTTCCGTCCGAATACGCATTAAGCTGAAACAAATCCTTTCCCAAAACCCTTACTGAAATTGTCTAAGTTTCAAAACTCAAAAGTAGTCCCTTAGTAACAGCTGTTTCATTTGGCAGTAAAAACAGGTTTAAAGATCAAAGGCCGGAACTGCATACTGTGCGCCAACAAAATGCTTCAGAGTGACACACGTTCGCTATTCCTTGCATATGGGGCTGTGGCTGTGTGCCAACAAAATGTTTCAGAGTGACACACGTTCGCTATTCCTTGCATATGGGGCTGTGGCTGTGTTCTCTCCCTGAAATCAGGGATGCTAAATTAAGATCGGAAACTCCCTGTAGCTTTGGATGATCACGGGAGTCGATAAATTCTAAAATAAACAGGCAAAAAATTACTCATCGCCCCCGAGCCCTTCTAGGATTTCTCCTAGGCCATCGAGTGAGCTCTCACGATTCTATTATTTTGATGGATTTGATTCAAATGTCCGTCGTCCCTTGAGATAGTAATCTTAGGCCATGTCATTCAAGTGTGTGTTTTCTCGCAAAATTTCCCCCTTCCCGGAATTGTCTCCACAGCTTGTGCGTAACATTCTTCAAATTCAGCAACGCCAAACTGGTTATGGCCATTTCATGAGATTCCTGAATGTTACATAGTGTCCCGTCACTCCCTACAACCTGTACGTAAAGCCAAAAGTATGGAGGAAAATACACATAAGCGTCAAACAGACCCATACGTGGCACTTATGCACAGGAGCGTTGGCACATATTTGCAATTATGCCGACTTTTGTTTTCTGACATTAGTGCTCTACTCTTTGCGCATGCATATAATTGTTTAACCTTCATACCCGTTTTATTTGCAAGCTAGAATCTTGAAACGATTTTTTCGGCTAAGAATTGTCCTCATCATTGTAAGAAATTGTATAAAATGAAAACTAAACTTCTGTTTCTACTAGTTAAACATAAAAATCTTTTGGTGACTGATCGGTATGTTGTCCGACTCCGCAGATGGCGTATGATAACAGACATGGGCAGAAGAATGCGAACTGGAAATCTAATGTTATAATGAAGACATCACGAGCAAATGGGCAGAGCTGCCTGATGGTTTACGGACAAAATATCAGAGTTGCCAGATTTATTAAAAAACGCTTTGGAATAAATGCATAGCTTATGAGAAGGAGTGTATGAAGTCCTTGCTGGTGATAAATAGCTTCCACAATCTATGACAAAAATCTGTTTTTCTGTCTTAGATAATATTATTTGCAGAATATTCACAGAAGTTATTGCGCATTACAGATTTTGAAGACTTACGATTATTTCTATTAACTGCCAAAATGAATTATATGATAGCAATGAAACATGTTGGCAAGGTTTATTGGCGACTGATAAGTTTAGATGCTATGAGGAAAGAAAAAATGTTCCAATAAGACTATGAGGTAAGAGAATAAATGTTCCCATAATACTTTTCAACGTAATCGAACACCGCTCTAAGTGTAAGACATTACATTCTCTGGAGCATAACAACTAAGCTGGTAATCAGAATAAAAAAATTGGGATTCTGTTACAATAATAATTAGGAATGACAATGTCTCTTTTCGAGTTCGAAACCGCGACATAAAATATGACATGACTCTGGCGAGACAAAGTTCAATAAATACACTTTCTTTCGGAATTTTGAAATAGTAAGTTTAAAGGGATCTATTAAAAAAAGCACTTCAAAATGCAAAATATCTCTCGAAGATGTGACCAAATAACTTTGTCGTCTTATGTAAATACTCCCACGATTTCTCGCTTACACCTCGTTCCTTAGAGCTGACGAAACTATATATCCTGCTTTAAACCATACAATGAACCCACCTATTAGCCCTAGGAGAAGGATACAATAAACGAGTTCACTTTGGCGGATACCAGATAATCTGTTTGTAAAGGCGTGCATTTTTAAGCCCTATGGTCTGGACAGTTTAGTATAAAGGAATTTATTACAGTAAACATTTGATGTCATTTTAATCTCTCTGTAGGAGTTTGGTCTTTGGTTGGAGCTCTTGATTGACCGACTACGTTGCAAAACATATACAATGGGAAACTGTACTGTGGTCTTGGAAATCAGTTTGCTTTATTCACCAATGTGACCTGATGATGACTGTAATTTATGATTCTGTTGATATCCTGTGTGCGTATATCGAAAAAGTTTTCTTTTGTACATAATTCTTGCGGCTGAAGCCCTCAAAACAGAATTGCCTTCCGAGGGGGAAGGAGCGAAAGCCATGCAACAAGACTGAGATCACAGTGAGGTGATTGTCATTTCTCGAGACTAGGTGTCTGAGAAAATAGCTGGCCTCTCATTTCTGTTTCCATCGTCAATAGTATAACATTATGGTGTGACTTTTCCAAGAATCGCTGCATTTATTCTAAACATGAGAAAAGCCCTTGCTAACACATCTCAATCGTATCACCCCCTTACGTTCAATATGTTCTGTTCTCTAGATTTGGTAGAAAGATTACTACCATTCTCATCTGCGGGAAAAACAGAAATGAGTTTTTCTGGAGCAGAAACCGTTGAAAAATTTCTTAGTATTGATAAGTCAGAGGACACTGAATTAATTTTTCAGCCCAGTTTCTCATGTGCGGGAAACACAGAAATGAGTTTTTTCTGGAGCAGAAACCGTTGAAAAATTTCTTAGTATTGATAAGTCAGAGGACACTGAATTAATTTTTCAGCCCAGTTTCTTATCCATACACTATCCTTGGGGCTTGAGGTTTTCATTTATATTTAACTTGCAGTTATTGAATGTTTGCATGTTTTGCGCACTGTATCTCATCGAAGTGATACAAAAAAGCAGGATTATTCAAAATGCAGTAACTATTAAAGATCAAAAGTACAAAACTACTGTAAAAGTTGCGGCTTTTAAACGCACTGTCCATATTTTAACTGCTTCTTATGCATCTAACAGTTCAGCGTGTTTTTAAACATGAATTCAAGTTACTGCAGAGTATTTCCTGAAAACCATCCATCTCATTAAGCGGAGGTTTACATCCTATAATCTTACACACGCGCAACCTCTTTCTGTAAAAGGTATCATTGTAACTTTGTTTTGTTTCGTAATAAATGCCACAAGGTGTATATGAAGGTAACAAGAATGTTCCATCACAGCTTTGTTGCTACGGTATCTAGAGAACAGGCAGAACAGCCCAACATTACAGATCTGAGACCACACCTGTATTTATTCTGAAATTCTGTCACAAAAACAGGTTAGTGTGTTTATATACTCGAATTAGGCTGAATATTGCACTATTCTCAGTGGATTTACCTGCATTTTGGAACTAGATATAAATATCACTTCTTTTATCTGTTTTTATTTGCCACATAACAACCTGCTCGAACAATACGAAGACTACGTAAGACAATGAATAACGGATGCAGTTGGTTTCACATGTCGACGTTTAACTTCAAGGTCTTAAGTTTCTTTCTCCATTTGAAACCCAATTACTGGTTGAAACAATGACAATACAGAAGGTGTTGCCGGATGATTTATTTTATTTCTCGGGTATTTACTAGTGAAATACCGGTTGTGTTTTTTGTTATCTAAGCATACTTAAATCTCTGAATTACGCTTGACATTTCTGCTGTATTTTACAATAAGAGTGCTCTTTCTTTTTTTCCTTTCTCCACATGTGAAATGCTTTCCGCAAGGAGACATAACTTTGAAATTTTGGCCCTGCTTATCTGACAGTGTACAAGGATCACTTCATACAGTGTTCGGTAGTTGAATAGGCAGCTGAATTCAACCACATATTTTTATTCATGTGCATGACATTTATCACCCAACCAATTTTCTACAGCGAGAGAAGGGAGGCCCCGGTGGCGCAGTGGCCTAAACGATGGTCTCTGATGATTCGTCCGAGATGGGTCCGGGTTCGAATCTCGGTGAGGCATGGATGTTGTGTTTGTCTTACGGCGCTGGCTTTCTCCCTTCCCTGGAACCAGTGGCCTTAAATTAGGATAGGGACGGGCGACTGTTTATAGCCCACAGAGCTTCTCACGGTGGTCGTTAAACCTCCAATTAAAACAAAGAAAAAAAAGCAGCGAGAGAAGTATTCTTGTTAGTCTTGGGAAGAAGATATTGTTCGAAAACTCATTTTGCACCACAGTTTTCAAATAATTTCATTTAAAGACTTGATGTAAAAAAAAATGATTTATTTATTTCAACATTTATGCTGTTACATTATGACATCATAAATCAGAGATATTTATGTGCAATTAAAAATTAATAGCAGCAAAGGAAAACAAATAAAATGCTTCACAGGGACCTGACGTGCCCTGAATCCCCAAAATACATCGATGAAAGGGCATTAATAAGAAATATGCTCGATTTGTAAAATGTTAAGAGGTTGTTTTTGCAAGTCGTTTTCACGGAACTTAAAATTTTATGAAAACCGTTAAGCCTGCGTAATTTAGGGCGATATTCTAATTGCGTCGACGAAGCAACAAATCAACGTTTTTTACTGAAATTTCAGTCTATATTTTCACTTTATACACTGAAGAGCAATTGAATTAGAGATACCTGTCTAGTAGCGTGTAGCACCACCTATCGCCCTGATAACGGCGGCGATTCGTCTCGGCATGGACTTGACAACACACTGGAAGCGTTGGGAAGCCATACGGATCCACGACCCCTGAACAAGCTCCCACAGTTCACGAAGATTTGATGGAGGGGGTCAGAGCCTCGAACATCTCTCTCGATGGCATCCCAGATGTGCTTGATGGGATTGAGGTCAGGTGACCTAGCTGGCCAAGGAAGCGAGGTCACGTCCGTGAAGTGTTCGTCCAACCATTGGGATACAATTCGGGAGCGATGGCACAGTGCATTGTCTTGTTGCAGGATGAGTTCCCCAGTGGGATGTTGAAAACGCACAAACTGGAGCAAATGGTCGTCCACGATATCCCAGTAACGTTGACCTGTGAGGGACGATGTCTCACGTACCAGGGATCCCATTTCAATCCACGTAAACAGTCCCCAGACGAGAATGCCAGCCCCACCAGCTTGACGAGTACCTGCTGGCAAGAAGGATCCATCGCTTCATGTGGTTTGCGCCGTACTCGTATCCTTCCATCGCATGTACCAACGTGAATCTCGACTCATCAGTACAGGCAACATTTTCCCACATGTCTAGGGTCCAGTGGCGATGTTCCCGTGCCCATGCTAATCTTTTCACCCTGTGATGTGCGGTCAGCAGCGGTACCCTCGTGGGACGATGGCTTCTGTACCCCATAGCGAGGAGATGTTTCTGGATGGTGTGGCTGCTTACACGTTTTTGTGCAGCAGCGTTTAATTGCAGAGTGATTTCTTGCACTGTGACCCGTCTATCCGCTGTTACAATGCGAGCTAGCCGACGATGACCACGCTCATCCACACGCTGTTGTCTACGGCAGTTGGCCCTTGCAGGGATGGTTTTAGCCGGATTCGATATACTCACGGTGCACCCGTGACATAGTGGCTCGTGAAAATCCTCGTGCCTGCACGACTTCCGAGATGGAGTGACCCATTCTTCGGGCCCCAACAATTTGCCCACGACCAAATGCGCTTAGATCCTTCGTCTTACCCATACTGCGTCCGACTCTTACTGATTCCTGTCGCATCACTCCTTATATTGTCGGATCGCTACATACGTCATGTCGTTTCCGCTTACAGGGCCGCCCACAGCGCCACATTTGCATAACGCCAGCTGTCTCTAATTCAATTGCTCTTCAGTGTATCTACAGTTACGGAAAAATCACTAGCAAATCTGGAAATTTCTGACGTTTTTGTGTTTTCAGTGTTGCTACAAAAAGTAAATATGTAGATAATACTCACAATATATATATGATTTTAAAGCACATTTTATGCAGAAGCCAACTCAGTTTACAGAATGGAAATATCTTTGTGCTGCGAAGGAGTGTGTAGTCGTTACTCCTGTGAACTGCAGAGCAAATCTGTAGTTTAGAGTGCATTTCGTTTATTCTGTGCAAACTGTGTTGCAGTTATGGGAAGATTAGGTGATATTTCACCACGAGAAACTTCGCGAATGCTGACTTTTAAGTGAATTAGGCAAAAGCAATTCAGAAATTGCCCGGATAACAGGGGTGCACAAGAGTACACTTGGACGGCAGTTGGTGAAGATCCGCGATATGGGCGGAATCAAGAATGACAGGCTGGGTAAATGTGGCCTAAAGATAAAAACAACTCCTTGAAGCAACAAGGCGTTGAAACGGTAATGTCTAAGAAACAGGTTCACCTCGTCAACAGTTCTTACCGAAGAATTGCGGGAGAGCTGTGGTACTGTTGTTTGCCCTCGAAAAGTGAGGAACAGGTTACGTTCTATGGGTCTGATTTCTCATAGGGCGGTAAAGGAGCCATTGCTAACCAATGTACAATGCAAGGAACGTTTAGAATATGGGCAAAAGAACATAAGGAGTGTAACACTGATAGGTGGCGTCAAGTGTTGTTTAGTGATGAGACAATAAAATAAAGAGGCGTTGCATCCCCCTTTCACACTTAAGACAAGAAAGTATCCGTGCAGTGTTGTGACTTGGGAATGTTTTGCTGCTGCCGGTGTGGGCAGAATCCATGTGTGTGAAAGCACTGTTAACGCACAGGTGTACAAAAAGTATTCTCCAGGACGCGATTTGTTCCAGGGTTAGCCATAAATCTTCCAGGATGATTCGGCCCCATGCCACCGTGCAAAAATCATTAAAGCTTATGTGACGTCCTTAGGCAATGTTGTGCCTCTTCCTTGGCCTCGTAATTCGCCAGACGTGAACCCGATTAAGAATTTGTGGCGCATTCTGAAAAGAAAAATGCACGAACGTCACCCCACAAATAAAATGGAACTGATTAATGCAATTACTGACGTTTGGTACAACTGTATTTCATCCGACATTTTTTTTTATTTGGTTGGAGGTTTAACGACCACCGTGAGCAACTCAATGGGCTATAAGCAGTCGCCCTTCCCTAATTTGGGGTCACTGGTTCCAGGGAAGGGAGAGAGCCAGTGCCGTAAGGCAAACACAACACCCATGCCTCACCGGGATTCGAACCCGGACCCCGTTCGGACGAATGATCAGTAGGCCATCGCTTAGACCACTGCGCCACCGGGGCGGCATCCATCCAACATTTTGCGTAATTTGGTTTACTCCATGCCCAACAGGTGCGCACCCGTTGTTAAATCAGAAGGTCAGCCACCCCGGTGGCGCAGTGGTCTAAGGCGATGGCCTCTGATCATTCGGCCGAAAGGGGTCCGGGTTCGAATCCCGGTGAGGCATGGATGTTGTGTTTGTCTTACGGCACTGGCTCTCTCCCTTCCCTGGAACCAGTGACCCTAAATTAGGGACGGGCGACTGCTTATAGCCCATTGAGTTCCTCACGGTGGTCGTTAAACCTCTAATAAAAAAAATCAAAAGGTCATCCAACGAAATATTAGGTACGTAATTAATTGTATTTGAATTTAAACATGTTACTTTGCCATAATTTCTGTTTCGCAGCACATTTCTGTTAAAAACTTGAGTTCTGTTAAAGATATTCCCATTCTGTAAACTGATTTGGCTTCTGCATGAAATGTGCTTTAAAATAATATATACACCGTGCCCAGAAAAGTCTTTTCTCAGGCCCGTAACTTTCGAACGTCGACAGCTATAGCCATAAAAATGGTGTCTAGGTATAGTAAAGTGGCTATGCGCTATTCGGTGAGACCGCTTACAGCGCCTCCTAGCGGCAAAGTCAGGAATTAGCGTGCCGATCTCAAACACTATACAAGATACGGGATAATAGTCAATTACAAAGTTGTAGAACAGCATAGATTTAGTACGAAAAGACACCTTGCGCACATGAATGCTAAGAATAGAACGCGTACAATGCTCGTTTGTTTGTTCGCGATGTCGAACACTATTACGTCACGAAACGCGTCAGAAAGGAGCAATTAGTTGTAACTAGGCACATTTACCGTCGGTGCTTAATGTGCTCTCCGTCAGCTACAATACACATTCGGACTCTAGATTGAATCTCACGCTGCACATTTTGCAGCATGTCAGGTGACACGCTGGAACAAGCATCAGTTTTACGGCGTCGAAGGTCCTGCAACGTTTTCGGAGGGATCTGATACACCTGCTCTTCGAGGTAGCCCCCACAGGAAGAAGTCTAATGGGGTGAGGTCCGGTGAGCATGCAGGCCACTGTACACAACCACCATAGCAATGATTTGTTGCTCGAATGTCTCGACCAGGTACCTTCTTACGTTTCCTGGCTGGTGCGGAGGGGCGCCGTCATGTTGGAACCAAACATTCCGCAGTCGAGTCGGGCTAGTGCTTTGCGGAAGGCGATATCATCTCCGTTTTGATGCGTTTCGTGTTCGACATCGCGAACAAACGAATGAGCGTTGTACGCGTTCTATTCTTAGCATTCATGAACGCAAGGTGTCCTTTTGTACTAAATCGATGCTACTCTACAACTTTGTGATTGACTATTTTCCCGTATCTTGTATAGTTTTTGAGATCGTCACGCTAACTCCTAACTTTGTCGCTAGGAGGCGCTGTAAGCGGTCTCATCGAATAGCGCATATCCACTTTACTATACCTAGACACCGTTTTTATGGCTATAGCTGTCTGCGTTCGGAAGTTACGGGGCTGAGAAAGGACTTTACTGGACACCCTATATACAGGGTGCATAGGAAAGTCCCTTTAGCTTTGAATAACTTGCGAACGGAGAGGGGTACAGTTATGCAAGTCATATAACGGTATAGTAAAGCAACTACACCCAATCGAATGCAACCAATAGCAGCGCCTCTAGTGGCGAAATGCGGAAGTTAGTCAATACAAATCAAAGACAAAAAGAGATAGAGCAAAATTTCCAATTACAAAGTTGTAGAGCATCAATTAATTAGTACAAAACGACATTTGTTTTTGCACGGATAGGATAAATTGTCGCTTGAATACCCTAAAATATCTGAAATCGATGCGCGACGATTAGAATCTGCATATTCACATTTCGCATATGTAGCCGTATGCAAATGCAGATTGTGACGTTGTACCATACCTACGATATAAAAACCAGTAACAGGATGTACCCTGATCAGAAGTTTCGGTCTACGTACGCTGTGCGAGAATGGAGAGCTTGGATTTCTGGGGTTACGTAAAAAAATCAGGTGTATGCAACAACGCCTACAAGTCCGCTGGATCTACGTCGTCGTGTTACAGATACTTGCAATAGTGTGACACCTTCCATGCTAAGGAATGTGCATGCAGAGTTACTTTCACGAATACAAATGTGTATCGTGGGCAATGGTGAACTCTTCGAACATACTCGACATTAACTTTATATCACTGTGCGCCAGTTTGCCTTTTTGGTTTTTGTTTTGTCTGACGTCATCAAACTGCATTGACATAAGTACGCATTTAGGAATAAAAAAACAAGCAATTTTTTCTGCATTTTTTAAACCCAATAACACAAAATATAATAGGATTTCTGTTGTTGAAGGTGGTTGCTTTTTATATAATTAAAAAGCCGTTTGGAAGTACGTTAAAGAAATCGGTAAAATATGACGAAAATATAGCATTATATGTATAGTACAGTACAATACTCTAAATAGAACAATATTACTTCTGAGAGATAATTGAAGTTTAACACACCAGAATGGAGGGGCCATACGAACAACAGAAAGTATTTTCTTAGAAAAATCTAATAAAATGAGATACAACTGTATTAATTGTAAACTGGCATGTTCGTTGAGAAATCTAACTGAAAAGGACAAAAAGGTCTGTCAAATTATAAAAATCGTAACTCTGAGAGAAAACGTAACCAGAAAAAAAGAAACGGATAGCAACACACGACGAATGAAAATGTTTATAACTTACATTCTTACTGAAACTCCATGAAGATCTAAATGAAGACCGAAATTGATCGATAAAGGGCTACATATTATCATTTCGTCGAATTCTGAACGTAAATAGCATATATTATTAAAACAACTAATCACTTACTCAAAAGATCATGGTCACTGTATTCCTTTAACACTTCTAGCACGTCCATCATTATCATCATCATGCAAATCCGCTGGCCTTCAAAGGTTGAAAATCCTTGCCGATGAGATTCATTCTTTCGGGGATGAAACATCGTATTTTCCTTTTTTTGTTATTTACTGGACAAAAAACGCTGGTTTTGCTCTGCCATATGATACGTAACCATAGCTTATCATCGCCATAAAACCTCACAAAACATACACACCATACGACTCATTCATACATTCAGTTAAAAACACTATGCACATAATTACACTATTTACTCTTCCAGGCAGTTAAACCTTTGTCAACAGTGACTAAAAAATTGCTCCATCCGTTTCAAAACTCCATGCGTCAACCTGTGTCACTGTGTGTCAACCTGTGTCACCTACTGCAAGTGTCAATTGGAATGAGGTCGCTCACAACAAATATTTCTTCCGTCCAATTTGATTCGTATCCATTTTCAAACAAACGTTAATTTGATTTTACTAATCCTTACGTGATCACCGATTTGAAATTTATAGGAGGGCTTTTCCCTCTTGAGGTCACTATTCAGATTTTGAAACACTTGCTTTTGAAACGGATTTTTTAGTCACTGTTGACAAAGGTTTAACTGCCTGGAAGAGTAAATAGTGTAATTATGTACATAGTATTTTTAACTGAATGTATGAATGAGTCGTATGGTGTGTATGTTTTGTGAGGTTGTATGGCGATGACGAGCTATGGTTACGTATCATATGGCAGAGCAAAATCAGCGTTTTTTGTCCAGTAAAAAAAAAGAAAAAGGAAAATATGATGTTTCATCCCCGAAAGAATGAATCTCATCGGCAAGGATTTTCAACCTTTGAAAGCCAGCGGATTTGCATGATGATGATGGACGTGCTTAGAAGTGTTAAAGGAATAAAGTGACCATGATTTTTTGAGTAAGTAATTAGTTGTTTTAATAATATATCATTAATGAATTGCACGTAAATATGCGCACGTTGTTGATGTTCTTATACCTTGAAAATGTGCAAATATTACGGTAAATAGCATATATCAAATGCAAAACAAGCGAAAAAATTTAAAGAATGTCATAATGAAGGGAAAAAAATTGGATTCGAAAGAAATGTCTGCAAATGCAACGCAACAGAAAAGTGCTAATTACCATATATACAAGTACAAATCAGTCTAAAATATAGTTGCCATCGTTTGCCATGACCTGCTTCCATCGTCTGGGAAGCTGCTGGACACCGTCTCTTTAGAATTGACGGTTTGGAATCAACGAAGTGAGTAAGTATGCGTTCGACATCGTTCCTGTTGGTGAACCGCTGTTCGTCCAGGAAATTCTACAACGACCGGAAAAGGTGGCAGTCGCTTGGAGCAATGTCCGAGAAATTGGCTGAGTGCGGGGTAGCAGCTCCCAGACTATAGGTTCCTGATATTCGTGTTTTGTGAGGCCTCGCTCCATCGTGCTGTAGGAGGACGCCCTTGCTGTTCAGCAGCGCTGGTAGTTTCGACGTCAGCGATGCATGAAGATCGTCGAGCTGACAGCAGTACACATAGGTGGTGATAGTGGAGGTGTCCGGTAGCAGCTGAAAAAACACGACACCTTGCATACCCCATCAGACAGACAGCAGGACTTTACCTGGGTGTAAGCCGGCTTTGGGGGTCGTCATGGGCTTCTGTTTTGGGTCCAACCACTGTTTCCTGACGATTTCTCGTCACCTATCACAATGCGGTTCAAGAACGGTTCAACTTGGTTACGTGCAAGCAGGAGAAAGTATGCACTCATGGGATTAGTTTTCTGCTCAGTTGTGAGTTGATGGGATAGCACAACTCTCTTCTTGTGTACCTTCCCAAGTTTAATAATGCCGGTGTGGGTAGTTCCCAGCTGTTCATACAATTTCCTCGTGATCATACGTGAGTCGTATGCCCATATTCACTGTGTGCCGCCCCGGTGGCGCAGTGGTCTAAGCGATGGCCTCTGATCATTCGTCCGAACGGGGTCCGGGTTCAAATCCCGGTGAGGTAATGATGTTGTGTTTGTCTTACGGCACTGGCTCTCTCCCTTCCCTGGAACCAGTGACCCTAAATTAGGGACGGGCGACTGCTTATAGCCCATTGAGTTGCTCACGGTGGTCGTTAAACCTCCAATAAAAAAATATTCACTGTTGCGTGTCTTCCGGATTTGAACGATCTGACAGATTAACAGTTACTCTTGAAACTGTTCAAACAACGACAGCACTGACGATGGGACATGGCATTGGGGTACACACTGGAAATGTTCCTTACAGCACTTTTGGTGGTGCTACCGCGACGAAACTCATACAGCATGCAAAGGCAAATATGCTCCTTGTCCAGTTCCGTGTCGGCTGGTGCTTACACTCTTCGCCTTCTGACGGCAAACTGTCACTGACGTAAGTAACTTACCTGCGGATGCCATACGAGTGTGCTGCGCAGTCTCAGTGGCCAATGTGCACCGTGGCCTAAGCTTCGACTTCGGGTACCTCATCATCGGACATTACTTTCTTTCCAACCTAATATAACAACGGGGAAGAGAAGTTATTTAGAGGTGAAATGTTTTAGACAGGCACCCATTAGAAATGCTGTAAGGGACTTTTTTTGGCAGTTTAACGACCACAGTGAACATCTCAATGGTCTACAAGCATTTGCCCGTCCCTAATTTAGGGTTACTGTAAAAGAAACACACCACCCATGCCCCAACCAGGATTCGAACCCGGACACATCTCGTACGAATGATAAGAAGCCGTAACGGACTTCAGTGTGAATCTCAAAGAGAGGACAGTGTGTAACTTTCCAATAAATCTTCCAGAATAAAGAATAGTAAAATAACAACACTACCTATGATATGGTAAACCCTCTGATGTTTTAAGTGTTACTGTTATGGTACATTCATTGTGGTCTTTCAGTTTTCACCAACGAAACATGCGCAGTCAAACCTTTGATGTGAAATCAACTTCATAATTAATTCAAACACTCGATGTGGATCAGGAACATCAAACAGAAATCATCGCTCTTTCCACGTGTGAGTCTGGAGAATTCGATGCCGCTGTGATGCGGTGGTAGCATATCTGGGGCGTAACTTGAAGACCCTGGGTTCGATTCCCGTGGTGGCCGATGAGAAATTCATAACGACGGGTAAGATAAGAAAGTTGATAGTATAGCTTCATACCTAAGATTTAGTTATCTGCTTTCGGCTCATATCTTTTTCGAAGAGATTAACCGTTTTGCTTACAGATGAACCGACTAGAACACTGATTCTATCTTGTCATATTAGTGCAAACCATTTTGTGAAACAGTTCATCAAAAAACTTCCCCCAGAAAAAATAAAGCAGGTGGGAGAAATATATATCGCCATCGTATGTTGTATTCGTCTTTCGCACGTCTTTGTAGTGCTTCTCCAGTGGAACGCTTAATTATAACATCACTCTCATTCCGCACCGGCGAAAGGAATCCTCACGTTAAATTCATGAGTAACCGTCCACCTTCAGGAGCTCCTATACATATTTATGATAATTTTAGATCCCATGAAGAGGCCTACGTGACTGAATTTTATCACGTACATCCTAGGATCGATGGAGAAAATCCCACGTAAAGACTCCTGATTGTCTGTTCACACACACTCACAGAACCTTTCTGATGCACGTTCTCACCGTTACAAATGGAAATTTCCACCACTTTTCTTTCATGTTAGGAAACATATTTGAAAAGTGTTCCACTAAGAACAAAATTTCGTCATGAATTCAAGTACTTGTTAAAATTCTTAAACTCAATAAGTCACTTCAGGTTTCATACTGTTTCGACTGATTTATTTCATTCATTCAGTGGAAAATAGTGATAGTCAAAGGCCAAATATAACCAAGCGTTGCCACAGGGATCCTCAAAAAGTGGCCGAGTTGTCAGAGGCGTAGGTGTATTGTTAGATGTCCGAAATGGTCTCGGGTGAGGAATGGGAATCGGTGTTGTGATTATCTTACCGCACTGAATCTGCTTTCCGTGGCAGCAGTGGCGTTGAATTAGGGATGGGCGATTGCTTATAGTCCTAAGAATTACTCAATGTGGTTGTTCAACCCCGAAAATAAGTTAGTCCTCAAAAATTATATGGAGAGCTTGTCACACAATTAGCTTGAACCTCGTTATATGTATATCATCTCAAATAACAGACAGTTTATGTTAGTGAGATTGCATGCAAAACATCTGAAATGTGTTTTGCTTCGAAAGCACATTTAAACGCCCCCCCCCACACACACGCCCCGGTTTAGGCTTTCGGATGCGTTTAGGACACATCCGAAAGCCTAGAAATGTCGGTAGTTAGGCGATTGCTATTTTATGGAGAACTGTTCATAACTCCTATAATGCAAAGCACCGTGATTGGTTGGTTGGTTGGTTGTTGGATTTTATTGGCGCAAGGGCCAGGTTTGGCCAAAGAGCGCCAGACAAAGAACTATCAGCCACAGATTTTTAAAAACGTGGAAAATGATTAAGAGCAGACAGGCTTGGTAAAAGTTGAAAAAGAGTATGATGAAAGCTGTGAAGACAAGGTAGTCAATACACCGTGATTGTTCAGAAGTTTTGTTACTCATTGTTTTAAAAATGGCTAAAGTTCAGATTTGTAGCTGGGTGTTTTCATGCAAGTAATTTCGAAGTTACGACGAAGAAGGAATTAACGAACTGGAGAAAAGATTAGCATAGAACTTGATCAACAGGACACAAAATGAATGTTTTTCAGCTACTATAACGTACATCGAAGGTTATCGGATTCCCCAATGTTTGGGTACTAGCTTCAGAGAAAGGATAGAAACTGAACAGTAGGATAAGCACACCACTTAATCCAGTAATTAAATCCCAGCTCTGATGATCATCCAGAAACCCACCCTCTGCTTACTGTATCTCCGGGACGGCGTGCTGGGTGACACTTCATGTAGTGAGATGAAAATATGCAGGGATTGTAAAATGACTGACAGTTCTTACTAACACTGTGCCTGATTCTATCAACAAAAGTTCTACAAAGCCACTGTGAGCCTGTGGAAAAGTAAAAGCGAAATCATATTTTCTGAACTGCATGAAGAAGTTCTAGAGTTGATATGAATCTACTACTCCAACTGTGGGAACAGCCCATTGCTGCGGAACAAACTTGTGATTTATAAAATGTCATAATTTCTTCAGGGGAAAGTGTCATCTTGTTCGAAAGGAAGGCTTTAGCATTTTGGCAGTAGCTCTGATAAAAAGGTACCATGCCGAGAGAAACTAGACGGCACATTCATACCTAGAACAAAGACATATTACTGGTTAAAATGTTACGTCACAAAAAATAGAACAAGAAAATACAAGTACCAGTTTTCTATATGCTTTCAATATGATAAATGAGTGTGATTCTAAAGAGATGGTTCAATGAAGAAAGAGTTAAACAAAATTACAAAGTTTTGTCATTTCTATGTCATTAATTTACAAATGTCCTATGTCTACTGCTGCCCCCTCATGAAAAAAGTTTGTAGTTCATATATACATTGGTTGATATGCGAAGTTGTTCCTTGTGTACAGGAAATCAAAAGGCAAATTTTTTCACGAAACACAAAAGTTAAAATGTTTTCTGTACATCATGTTAACAACAAAATTACAGGCTACCCAATTTTGAGCTTTTCTTTGCTATGTTAACAACAAAATTGTAGTCTACCCCAATTTGAGCTTTTCCTTGGGTGTTGAATTCAAAATGGAAGATTTTTCCCAATCACTTCACAAATCATTCTAGGTTGAAGTAAAGGGTATAATATCGTTAGTTCAAAAAATTTTAATATCAACCCTATCATTTTAGATTCTAAGCTTCTAATAAAGAGACATAATGCATTCATTCCGCAATGAATTATGTTTTACTCCGATGCTATGCAAATGGTGTACTAGACCCAAGACAGTCTATTTACGTAATTGATGAAGTTTGGATTGTACATCATAGATGTCAAATTAACGTGTTATGTGGCGCTTCATGGTATTTTAAAGGCACCATCACTTTATCAGGAAAATTTGTCACCCAAGTTGTCAGACGAATTATATGAAATAATAGGATTTGTTAGGTGTAATTGTAACGTAATTTAAGCTAATGTATAAATTTTAGACTCCAATACATCATTTATGAGGGCAAAAGGATTTGAACTTAGTTTTAGAATTCCACCATTGTTAATCATGCTGTTGGCAAAAGATTCTTTGTATTAGTGGAAAGTTTTCTGTGTACGACGATCTTTCGATAATTTACACGTTCTCTGCTCTTGATATCAGTTGGAGTTTTAGTTTCGTATAGAACGTTATGTCAGTTTAAGTATTATTCCAAAAGATCGCATTTATTATATTTTCAGATTATTACGTGATATTTATATTTTTTCTTGGTACTTAAGTCAGTAAAATGTCAAATAATTGCGTTATCATTGGACACTAAATTCTACAGATATCGTTTTGCAATATGCTAAGTTATAAAATGAATGAGAAACGAGGTAGAAAAAATGAATGAAATATAAAATTTGGAAAACTGAGTTATCAGACATGTTTAGTTTTATCATTTCTATGAGCTGTCAGAATCGTGAGCTGATAAAACACATGAAATGCGAAGTTGAACAAAGTTGAATGATATTTCCGGTTTGTGCCACAGGTAACTTGTAATTTACTTTTTACTCTAAGTCGCACCATCATTTAATTCAGTGAAATTCTATACATTTCAGTAAACTTCGAATGATGAACAATAATAATTAATCGTACATTAGGTACAATGTGAAGCGGAGAGCAGGAATAACGTCAGATTGTAAAGCATGCGATGGACGACGAACACGTGACTTACAGAAATACGCTAGAAATGAAATGAAATAAAATAAAATATAAGCAATGTTTTTTTTCCGATATACTAAAGTGCTCTCATACACTCACGTAAATACCCTTGAAACGATATGAAACTTTATAGATGTTAAGAGACATGAATGGCAAGCATATACACTATTAAGCGTGTTCTCTTCCCCTTCTGGCACGCACTTTTTTGCTACAGATTTTAAGCATTCGCCGATATTTTCATGAATTCATGTTTGAGAGAAGTTACATCGTTCTTCGCTACCATTTTTACTTCTCGTGAAATCTCGTGGAAGATATGCCATGAAGTTGCTGTAGAGGCAAACGTTGGTTTCACAATGCCAAGGCGTTTATGCATGTTTTGTGTTTTGGCTAGATCGTGTGCATGATGGAAATGGTGTCTACAATTCTTAAGTATTATTATAACTGTTTTGCACTATCACAGACCCCCCCCCCACACACAAACAAAAATGTGCTGAATTTAAAAAGTGATCATTTCAGAAAAGGTGAAATCTTTACAAATTTGGAAGATGTGAATCCGTTTATTAGTGTAAATATGGCATGGATGTTAAGTCAGATAATATCTCGAAACTTGAAAATTTTATCATCCTGGGCCGGGAATCGGAGCCGCGTCTCCCAGAAAGCGTCCGAGTATCCGGGAGACGCGGGTTCGATTCCCGCTCCAGGACGATAAAATTTTCAAGTTTTTGGATATTATCTGAACTAACATCCATGTCATATTTGCACCAATAAACGGATTCACATTTTCCAAATTTGTATTGTACAATGGTGTAATCCCGTATTTCATTCATTGGTGGAATCCTTACTGAAAAAGCAATGATTTAGGGAAAGAGATCTTCCTGACTTGCTTATGACGCCATGATAGGCCGATCTTTATTTTTTATTTGTTCCCAAAGTGAAGTTTCCAGTTTAGTGTCATTATTGTAGCACATTCAGATATCGGATAATTTTGTGTGGAGATAACCATTTTAATATCTCAATATTATGGCTTTGTTCCTTTCCTCAGAATTAGTGAAGTCCAAAACATGCTTGTGCTCTTAAAGATGAAGCTACCGCCGTCACCTTGCATTATGTTCCATGTCCCAAATTGTCCATATCCCAAATACAATAAACTTCCTACTTTCGCTGTCTTTTTCGAAAGATTTAATTTTTGCAAGACTTTTGTCATAGCAATATGAAATATTTTATTTTGGGATTGATATATTTCATTACAATATTTTTGAATTTAGAAATCAGTGACTTTTAAATACTTATGAGGTCTAAAATTAGTATGCAGATGATTAGGTTGCAAACTAGACCAAATATTTTATTTAGAAGGTCAATTTTCAGTATCAGGAGTTTCGAAGGAGAATTTCACTAACGCTATATTTGGGAAAAACAGAAATGAGCAATAAATGTAAATTTGCATACGTCGATTACTTTTCTGAACTTGTATAAATTGTGGAAATCAGAATCGATATTAAATTTATTGCAGATTGGTACGGAAATAGCTCTATATCTAAAAGTCATCATTTAAACTATTTATTTTCATGGGAAAGGGGGATTCTTAAATATAACGACATATTCATAAGAGTAGCTAATGGTATACCTTTTGTTCTTGTATCAAAAATGAAGATAAGACAATTTCAGACAGCCGCGTGCTGTCGTAAAACTTGTTTTTGAATTCGGGCGAATACATACTCCTAGTAAAAAAAATATGTATGTTTAAGTGGAAAACACTAGGAGTGAAGTGAGCGCAAGCCGTTCATTAATAATAAGTAGAGGATGGAAGGGAATAGCTTAGAATTGTTGTTTTCTTAGTCATCACATGATATCCTTCAGGAATTCTGTCAAGGAAAGTGGCTTCGAAAATGTGATCTCCCACAGGAAATTTTCGAGCAAGCATCACAAGGGATTGACGTTGCACAAGGATAATAATTAGGATTCTCCATCATGAAACATATTGCGTGAGGGTAACGAAGGAGGTTAAGTTAAAAGAACGAAGATTGCAGCCTTCTCCATGTCTGAGGATTCATTTATCCAATCCTTCCTGTTCGGAATTTTATTCCAGCTTTTGTCGAGTATCACTTCCGTACTTGGAGCCGCCATAACCATCAAGAGGGCAGTGCCTAAATTAGAAACTGAACGAGTCCCGGAGGAATTGCGTCTCATAGGCAACGCATTGAGGAAAGAAGTTGAACTCCCAATGCGATCAAAAGGGCTAAGAGTACAACAGTGTCTTTTAATCTCAGTTTCCGATATTTTATAACTTTGTGTTTTTACTCTGAAAAACATTTCCTTCACTCCCAGTACTTCTTTCGTTTTGAAAAACATATTGAGTATTTTTTAACAGCTTTTCTGTCTATATATGGATGGTGTATAGGAAAGCTAGGGAAGATACGTTCGTGACTGCCACGGAGGAACTTCAGGTTCGATCCCGGCAGGTAAGAACGCTCGAATCACTAAATATCTATAGTGCGTCGGATGGGCACGCTAAGCCATCGGACCCTGGGCAATGCTCCCCCCGGTAATAAATAAGGGCGTCTTCCTCCCTCTTTCTACCTCGCCTCCGTGTCACTTTTCTATCGGGCACTCTAGCCCAAATCTCATATTTTCCTATTTCTGGGGTTGTTTAAAACCTGGCATCAGACACTCCCTTCCTAAAATCCTCTACATCTGATCTGATCTTCTTGCAGATCGTGGTATTCTAATCTATGTCTTTCTACTCTTGAGCAGGATATTCTACCTACTGAACTACACCGCTTAGGCTTATTGCTGCAACTTTCCGTTTTGACTAATCAGTCACCTTAGTACTACGTCGCGTGTATCCCCCCTTCCCTTGAGGAAGGCGGGGACACAAAATCACAGGTTTCTGGGCAACCGAGAAACCATGCTTGAAGGAACTCGTTATAGAAAAATGTATACTTATTAATTCCAGTCAGTCAGGCAGTGTGTGTGTGTGTGGGGGGGGGGAAATAAACATTTTTTTCGATCCTCAAGGGTAGGAGATTAATTTTTACGTTCGAGCGCCAGTATACCGAACAAGTCCTTTTTGCTGGAGGTGACATTCGAATCTACATCCTCCTACGCCGGAGCGGGATATTCTCCCGATTGAACTAATCCGTCAAAGCTTATGGCTGTAACTCACCGTTTTGGCTAATGTGTCACATCAGTAGCACGTAACAACGAAAGAAAATTTTCTGCGTCTCGTGGTTTTTGATGCGTACTAGAATAAGAAAGAAGTTTTAATTTTAAGCACAAATCCAATTTTTTTCCATCATTTAGAATTACGCCATGCTAGGTGTTATTTTATTAAAAACATTACCAATAAAGACTAATTTCTACGCAGTCGCAAAACTTTCTATTTGAAGGTAAAAGAGAGTATTAGAAAACTTCACGCGTTTCCGGCGATTCTCCTCAGCTGACATATATATGGGTTACAGCTCAGCAGAGCTAACAATGGGCACGTCCGGTTAAGCATCTTTCAAATTCATCGTCCTTTGTGCTCGAAACAGTAATGATTTCCAGCACGCTGAGTTCCTAAATATAACGAAGCGATGGTTTTATTAATCGTAAATTTTCAGTGATTTGTCACTCGGATGAGCACAGAATTTGTACCTTTTTCCAATCTTCTCACTTCTTTTTTTCATTTTACCGCTTTCCCTTAGAAGAAGCTTTGAAATACGGTTTCTGGTTACAAGAGTAAAAAAAAATTCTCATGCTGAAAGGAAGATAACTGTTCTGTCCCAAATTCATTTTCCGGTTGTCTTACACCACACAGTACTTTGGTATTTTTTCGTTACAAAGTATGTGAAAGGAAAATGAGCACTCACTAGAACCGCAAACGCCTCCCTTATTTATCTTGAAGATTCACTGTAACTTACAGTGAAAAATACTGACAATAACCGATTAACCTGAAATATCATGAGGGTACTAAATTCATACTTGCAATGCGACGCGTAATGCTTATTGGTGTTATTATTTTCTCTAAACTCCCACAGGATATCAACTGGTGCACTAGTTAATTGAGAAATTGCGTATGCAGGAAGTCGCGAACACTGAGCGCATCATGCTTTGGGGCATTGTCAGGCCACAGTTCAGCTCCTTTCCTTCGAACAACTACTCATAACCTTTTCAACACCTCTAAATAGCATTGCTGGTTGCTCCTGTTCAGTGAATTCGTGATGAACTATCCCCTTGTGATCTAGAAAACACACAAGCATGGCCTTTTGCGAGCGTGACATGCGTGCCTTTTTCGGCTCTTACGTCCCTCAATAACGCTTGACTTTTCCATAGTATCCTCACCAAACCCCACTTTTCAATCTCTCTAACGTTACAGTAGAAATTCTACCGATCTTCACTCAGAGTTTGAGGATAATGAGCTGCTCTGAATTTTTATCACCCATTCTTACTTCAAAAATCACACACAGTCTAGCATTGCTTTCGCAACTGCTCACTCACGAATGGATCTACTGGTCTGCGGTTGACACATGCACTACTAGAAGCATGTTCAGACACGCATAGGCCCAATGAAGATACTACGTGACCGTTCCGGGAATTAAATTGTCACACCTCGTATCATCATCACCATCATCATCATTGTCAACCATTATCAATCCACTGCTGAACGAAGGTCTCCCCAAGTTTCCTCCACAACGGTCTGTCTTGTGCCAGTCTCCTCCATGTCACCCCTGCACACTTTCGAATTTCACCCACCCATCTCCCATGTGGTCTTCTTCTGGGTCTTTTCCTGTCCCTTGGAATCCAATCTAAAATTTCGGCTGTCCATCGATGATCTGTTCTTTTGGCAGTATGTCCAGCCCATTGCCATTTCAGGTATTTAACTCTGATCATGATGTCTTCCACTCTTGTCATTTTTCGGATCCACGAGTTCCTCTTCTCCTGGTTACACCTAGCATGCACCTCTCCAGGCTGCTTTGAGTTGTCTGCAGCCTTTGTATGTCTCTTTTAGTTAAGGTCCACGTCTCTGCACCATACGTAAGCACTGGAAGGATGTATTGATCAAACACTTTTCTTTTAAGACATAATGGCATATTGCTGTTGAAAATTATGCTGTTTCTTCCAAACGCTCTCCAGGCAAGTTTTGTACGCCGATTAATTTCTTCATCAATGTGACCCTCACTTGATATCTGCTGTCCAAGATAAACGTACGTGCCTGTTATCTCCAGCTTTTCTCCATCAATCGATAAATCTTCATTTCTTGTAAAAGCATTGAACATCACTTTTGTCTTCTGAAAGTTCATTTTTAATCCCACTTCTTTACTTTTGTCAGCAAGTTCCTGGACCATACTCTGCAGCTCTGATGGGGTAGTTGCAAAAATGACTACGTCATCAGCAAAACGAAGGTGGGTTAGATAATCTCCATTAATCTTTATCCCCTTGCTTTCCCAGCTCAGCGACTGAAAGACACCCTTTAATGTGGCATTAAAGAGCTTTGGAGATATGGTGTCACCTTGTCTCACTCCCTTTCCAATTTTTATGTGTGTTGTATTTTCAAACAGCCGAATCTTTGCACTTGCATTTTCATAGATGTTATTAATAATATTAATGTATGCATATTCAATACCGCTGGATTTGAGAGTCATTGTAACTGCTGATGGTTTCACCGAATCAAAGGCTTTTTCATAATCGATAAAAGCTATGCACAATGGAAGTTCATATTCCCTCGCTCTTTCAGTTAGTTCTTTCAGTACATGGATATGATCTATTGTGCTGTAGCCACTCCTAAATCCAGCTTGTTCTCTCGGTTGAGCCATGTGCAGTGTTAGCTTCAAACGGTGTGAAAGAACTTTAGTGAAGATTTTATAAACCACTGATAGGAGGCTGATAGGTCTGTAGTTCCTGAGATCCTCAATGTCACCTTTTTTATGTAGCAGGATCATTGTAGCGTTGTTCCAATCCTCAGGAATCTTCCCTTCATTAAGGCATCGAGTGAAAATTTGGGCGAGTACTGTTTCGATTTCTCTCCACTTGCTTCTTGTATGATGTCTACAGTAATTCCATCTTCTCCTGAAGCTTTCCCCCGCTTCATGTTCTTGATTGCATGTGCAACTTCTGCTGGGAGGACTGGAAGAACTCTGGTACCTTTCATGATGTCTGGAGTACATGTATCATCCCTTTCATATAATGTGGAGTAGAAATCTTTCACTCTTGTCAAAATTTCGCTTCTATTTTTTGTTACAGAACCATCTTGTTTTCGCATTGCCATAATCTGTTTTCTTCCCTTCCTGAGATGTCCCTTTGCTATCTTTAGGCTTGTATATGGGATGCTAAAATGATAGGTGCATTATAGCCAGCGAGCTCATCCCTGCGTCAGGCCGGAAGGTAATCCGTTGAATCTTAGGTTTTGTAGTTTTTGGTCGCGATACATGGACGATTAAACGCTACTGGTGCGATTAAGCTCAACCAGTGTATCGTATCGTCAGACGTGAAAGAGCACTTGTAGACAGTCTGATTACTCTAAAACGGCTGGCAGACCGAATGGCAACAGTGACGCTGTCAAAATGCAACAGCTGCTACGAAAATTTGCACGAATATCCGGACCACTCTCAGGGAAGTTGCAGTCTTAGAGTGTAACTGATCAATATGCGTTGCGTGACTGCCCCGCGCAGCATGATGTCATCGGTAACACTGCGCCAGTATCACAAGAGAGCTATATGTAGATTGGAGTAGCAACATATTGTTTTCGTTGATGAGTTCCGATTCTGTTTGGGCATGCAGTTTTTGCACAGGCGTACGAACACTGCATTGAGGCCGCCCCGGTGGCGCAGTGGTCTAAGCGATGGCCTCTGATCATTCGTTCGAACGGGGTCCGGGTTCGAATCCCGGTGAGGCATGGATGTCGTGTTTGTCTTACGGCACTGGCTCTCTCCCTTCCCTGGAACCAGTGACCCTAAATTAATGACGGGCGACTGCTTATAGCCCATTGAGTTGCTCACGGTGGTCGTTAAACCTCCAATCAAAAAAAAAAAAAATAAAAAACACTGCATTGAGAAGCGATACATTCGTCTGCTGTTCTTGAACGTCACGCAAATCGCACACGTATACCTTTCTTTGTCAAAACGAAATACGTGCGGGGATTCAGCTGTGTGCAATTCGATAAACAAGTATTGTGAAGCGTGTGTGATATGCAGTTTAGACATCAGGTAATATGTAAACAGTGTGTAATGTCTTTTATCATAAAGTACGACCTGTTTTGTACTCTAACAAAGCGTGCTAGCATGCATATAGCTATCCTTTCCAGGATGCGTTTGTAGAAGACGAGATTACGCCGTTGCCACAGATTATCCCGAGATTTGATACTTCCAGAACAAGTATCACACGTTATAGGCTGCCATTTGAAGGTCCACTCTAAATCGTGGTGAAACACAGCTACCTGGTGGAATCATTTTTTACGCTTTCCAACCGTAGGTTGAAGAAGCGCATATGCTCCAGCCTTTTCCGTCCTTCTGTCCGTCCGTCCGTCCGTCTGTCTGCACGATAACTCACGTAAAAATAGTTCCATTTCGATGAAATTTTAGTATGTGGTAGGGGACCACCTAGGGACGAACTTATTGAAAATGGGTGAAGTGGGGTCAAAGGTCAGGACATAGGAGCGGGATGCATTACATTGCCCTTATGCGTCATAAAGTGCGTAAAAATGGTTCGATTTCGATGAAATTTTAGTATGTGGTAGGGGACCACCTGGAGAGTAACCCTATTGAAAATGGGACAAATGGAGTCAAAGGTCAGGACATAGGATCGGGATCCATTCCATCGCCCTTATCCTACACTATTAAGGTGGACGTCAAGTAATTTTGCTTCCTATATTTCCAATGGAAAATCTTTTATACACATTTCCTTCACAATTAGTGTGTTCCCAAGGATGAAAATTTGAACATCGATTAAAATAACTTCATACTATAACTCGGAATACTTAACATTTTGTAAAAATTAAGCATAATTATATTAAAAAACAATAACATTTCCCTTGGTGGTGTTGAAACCAGAAAAAAGATGGCGCGACCTGTGCTTTGATGACGTCAGTGGACAAATAAATGTTGGATTGCATAATTACGGTTATGGTTTAGAAAATATTAAGTATTCCAAGTTATAAAATGAACTATTTTAACGGATGTTAAAATTTTCATCCTTGGGAACGCATTAATTGTGAAGAAAATGTGTACAGAAGTTTTTCCATTGGAAGTATAGGAAGCAAAATTACTTGACGTCCACCTTAAAATAGCAATTCTTGTATGTATGTACATTTTTTTGAAAACTGCTCTAAGAATTTTGATAAAAGTCGTTAACCTACAGTTTTCTGGTACTAGAAATCGATTTAGCTTGATCACGACTTTAGGAAAGTTTGTTTAGTGGGTTAAATAACCACCCCGAATTATAACGTTTTTAGTGGCATGGCGTCGTTCCATTAATGTTACCAATGGCTTAGAAATCTTATGACAACACAATCTCGCGTTTGAGAATGTTGGCGCGCGGTCACGCCATCTGTCTCATTACGTCACGCGTTGTGTGTGGATCCCATAAAAGTTTTATGACGTCACTCTCTTGCGGCGAGCAGATGGTCGCGATTCCCATCTGCCTCATTACGTCACGCGTTTGAGAATTTTGGCGCGCGGTCACGCCATCTGTCTCATTACGTCACGCGTTGTGTGTGGATCTATTAAAGTTTTTGACGTCACACTCTTGCGGCGAGCAGATGGTCGCGATTCCCATTTGCCTCATTACGTCACACGTTGTGTGCGTATGTCCGTCCGCACTATAACTCGCGTAACAATCGTTCGATTTCGATGAAATTTTAGTATCTGGTAGGGGATCACCTGGGAAGGAACCCTATTTAAAGTGAACGAAATGGGGTCAAAGGTCAGTACATAAGAGCGGGATCTATTCCACTGCTGTTATGCGTCATAACTAACGTAAAAAAGGTTCGATTTCGATGAAAGTTTAGTATGTGGTGGGGGACCACCTGGCGACAAACCCTATTGAAAATGGACGAAATGGGTCATAGGTCAGGACACAGGAGCGGAATCATTTCCATCGCCATTATGTGTCATAACTTACGTAAAAAGGCTTCGATTTGGATAAAATGTTAGTATGTTGTAGGGGCCTGCCTGGGGACTAATTCTATTGAAAATGGGCGAAATGGATCTATTCCATAGCCCCTTATGCATCATTACTTACGTAAAAATGCTTCGATTGCGACAAAACTTTATCATGTTATTTCGGAGGTATACCGAACCGGTTCTGTTGAATATCATCGAAATGGAATTAAAGGTCAGGGCACAGGACCGAGATTTATTCCACAGCCATTCTCATAACTTAAGTGATAAATTGAATAATAATTTCTGGTATGTCGGAAAGCGTATCATAATCAATGCATTGCATGATTTCACTAACTTGTTACCACGTCGTGTAGAGTACAATCCCGTAAGACAGCACGGAATCTATGAATATTTGTGCGTTTTTTTACAGTGGAAGATGTACGAACTCGTTTTGGTCTCGTTCCTGATTTTGCATTAAGATTGATGAAGAATTTTAAATTTTACATTCAATTCAGATACATAACAATATGAAAGTTGGTGAGTTTGCCTGTGTCCCATGCAGTTCAATCTTTTAAGCAGCCGACGTACCTGAACCAAATGGTGCTAAAAATTTTCCACGCTACCGAAACAGAAATATTCACATAGCCTCAGGGCTTTATGAAGGCTATGGCCAAATAAATTCTCATTTCCCCCATCATCTCAGCAGTGCCGCCCATGAACATGTCAATAGTGATTAAAGTTAGCTACAAGTTTTCTATTCTTATTCTTTGCTGCATGAGCCAAGGCATGATGGGGAAGGGCTGGTTTCCCTGACACGGACGTCATGACACTGGACAGAAATATTCGATTCAAGTACTCCTCTCCTTAGATTGAACGACATTGTTATTCTTCAGAAAGGAGCACTGTTTATCCCCTTCATAAATGACCACTTACCAATTTAAATAAGAAAGCTAAGGGAAAAACACTTTGCGATCGCACATTCCCTCATTCCATTCGCATTCAGCCCACTTCTTGAACAGCAAATATATTCTTTCCAGCTGATTTCAACCCATTTTTCTAACCCCGAGTTAATTTGTTCCATCCGGTTAAAGGGTTTAATCTAGCCTTGTGCTGCATCACGACAGTCCTACCTAATAATTCCGCAGTTTGCGTTTATTTTCAAAAGGTTCTGTCAACTTTTGTGTGGGACAATTTCATGCTAGCCGTGTGTAACTTACCTCACGTCATGGCGTCTATGACGTGCTACTGAGGAGGCGCATGAATAAAATTGACAATGAAGCAGCGATAAAACTTACCGGCATAGTTGCATTGGGAGAACAGCCGCTTCTTATGATAAGGGTTCGAATCCCACCACCGGCAAGAAAAATTACAAAATCAGAACTGAAATTAGAGTAATTATCACAAAGAACGGTGAAAAAACCTTAATCACTTCGGAACGATTCGTACCTTTTCACACCAGATTACTCTTGGGCAAATATTTCAACACAGAAATAATTCCCAGCAATTTCGTAAAACGTAGTTCTCGAAAGATGTCCTTTATTCTTAAATATTTACTCTGTTCTTCCAATATCTGTTGCCAGGCTACGTGAATTTGTGAATCAAAATTAGTTTTCCACTAAGAGGAACAAAGCCAGATTCCAATCTTCCTACTCGAAATAAATTGAGAAAAGATGAAATGCTAGAAATGTCACTCAGCCTATCGCAGATCTCTCAGAATTCACAATAAACCGGTAATCATCTAACACTACGAAGCAGTACAAAACCAGGGGAGTTCTTATAGCTATGTTTTTGTACATTTTGAAAATGCCACATATTACAGTATTTTTCGTTGCAACGAATTTTTCGTACATAACCCCTCAACAACCGTCATTCATTGGATTTAATACAGTGTTTCTGAACATTTAGATGAATTTTGCAGTTGTAGGATCTATATATAACATTTCCAATGCATTATGATCTATTAATTCCTACTTTACATCCACATTTGTGTCAATTTTCTTTCTAAACGTATGCGATATGAGAGTCCAAACGAGCTAGAGGCAAAGTGGTATTCCGTAAAACCCAGCTGTAGTAAGTAAAAATGCACGTGGTAGTAATCACATACGACGAGACGACATATCTGTCAAGCACAACAGCTACTATTTTGTCCAGAGCAATGTCCTGCTATTTTACTAAATCTGACCTTCTTTCTAGAAAGAGAGATAACCAGCGATAATCTATAGCGAAATACCATCTTTCAAGGCAATAATAAAGCAATCATCTTCTGCCTGACATGTTCGTCGAAGAACAGCGAATGCATCAAAGTACAAAGAAAGCTAGATTTGAATATCATGGTCAATGTATATAAAGGAGTGAAATAATATATTGCTCATATTTTTATGCAGTCCCTAAAGAATAATAAGCATACTTGACAAGACAACCTCATGTTCATATTCGTATATGTATAACAAAGATGACAGCAGAAAATGGGAACCAGTAGCACAATAAAAAGATAAGGGTATCCGAGGTTTGTGTATTATTCAATTAGAATCATAACTGATTACAGGAATCTCATTTATGAAGACATTTTGGCGCAGCACATTTCCCTTTGAGAGTGGTACAAATCATTTAAACAGGGAACAGTAAACTTTCAGTCGGTACTGAACAAGTACGATGCCACTGAATTCTCGTTTGTAATAAATACATTTTGTGAAGAAAAATCACCTTAAAGGCATTTTAAGATTTATAACCATTACATGTCGACAGGTTTACTCTTGCTATGACTTTTTTTTACCTTTTTGGGATGCTACTAAGTCTTATCGAATTGTACATATACACTATCACTTTCAAGTGGATTTTTTTTTTACCATCAGGGAATTTGGAAATATCTTTGGCATCATATCAGTTACTATGCGATGCAAAAACAGTTTTTTTTATGTAACTTCAATAAGCGAAGGTATCGTGCTGAAAACATAAGCCTACGAGCTCTTGTGGCAAAATTGTGAAGACACTCTTAAACTGTATAGATAAGATCGATCGTGATTACAGTATTCGATGCAGGAAAAACAGAGATTTCAAGCCAATTGTAACACTAAATTTCCGCATCACATCAGGAAACCTTCCAGTCGGGAAAATAATAAAAACGCGATCATGGTAGTTACTGACAAACTTGCTGAACTCCAACAACTGGCGTCTAGTGGCTGCATCACCAGTTTTACAGTGCTTAAATACGAAGCACCGCTAACTGGGTAAGAGTGTTCGTGCCTTATCACTTAATAGGGCTCAGAGCTTCATGAACGCCTACCATTTTATGTTATCTGAAATACACTGACGGAAAAAAATCCCAACACCACGAAAAAATAGTTGTAGAGGAATGAAATGGTGGCAATACATTTGTATAGGTAACATATTTAATCGATTAAGGTTTCAAGATCATAGCTTATTGTAAGCGCGAGAAGAGCCATTTTAAATGTGAAATGCTGGTACATTAATAACCGGTGTAACCGCCAGAATGTTGAATGCAAGCACGCAAACGTTCATGCACTGTGTCATACAGGTGCTGGATGTCAGTTTGTGAGATGGAGTTCCATGCCTGTTGCACTTGGCCGCAGGGACAGTTAATGCTGGTTGTGGGTGACGCTAGAGTTGTCGTTCAATGATGTCCCATACGTGCTCGATTGGTGAAAGATCTGGTGATCTAGCAGGCCACGGCAACATGTCGACACTCTGTAGAGCATGTTGGGTTACAACAGCGGTATGCGGGCGAGCGTTATCCTGTTGGAAAACACCCCTGGAATGCTGTTCATGAATGGCAGCACAACAGGTTGAATCACCAGACCGACGTACAACTGTGCCGTCATGGTGCGTGGGATAACCACGAGAGTGCTCCTGCTGTCATAGGAAATTGCTCCCCAGACCATAACTCCAGGTGTAGGTCCAGTGTGTCTCGGCCGCAGACAGGTTGGGTGCAGGCGCTCACCTGGCCTTCTAACCAACACACGGCCACGGCCATCACTGGCACCCAGGCAGAACCGGCTTTCATCAGAAAACACAACAGATCTCCACTCCGTCCTCCAATGAGCTCTAGCTTGACACCACTGACGTCGCAAACGGCAGTGGTTTGGAGTAAGTGGAATGCACGATACAGGGCGTCTGGCTCGGAGCTGTCCTTCAAGTAACCGATTTGTAACAGTTCGTTGTGTCACTGTGGTGGCAACTGCAGCTCGAATCGCTGCCGCAGACGCGGTACGATGCGCCACGGCGATCTTCCCTCTCAGTAGTGCCACGTGGCCTGCCGGAACCCGGTCTTCTTGAGGCAGTACCTTCCCTTGACCACCGCTGCCAACAATCATGCACAGTGGCTACATTCCTGCCAAGTCGTTCTGCAATATTGCGGAAAGAAAATCCACCTTCTCGTAGCCCTATTACACGACCTCGTTCAAACTCCGTGAGCTGTTGATAATGACTTGTTCGTCTTCGTAAAGGCATTCTTGACTAACATCAACACACTACGTAGAATCTCAACGATAACTAACGCTCACGAACGTTACAGTGCGTATTTACAGCAAACCTGCTTTGCATGTTCCGAGCGGCGCTACTAGCGCCACACGTATGCGCCGAGCGCGAAATTTGCATAGACGTCATCTTACAGATGTACTCTCGCCGCCTACCAACTATCGTTTATCTAACACAGCCCCTTCTTAGTGCTGGGATTTTTTTTCCCGTCAGTGTATGAACTTCGTCAACATATAAGGAAAATCATTTTACGTACGTTGTAATGGAAGGCAAGAATATATATGTGTATTCTGTATTTCTGATCATTCAGAGGAAGTTTCTTCCGGTCGTCTGGAGCTTTTACAAAAAACTCAAAGGTTAGGTTTTCCTTCTTTGATATCAATACTAGCATATTTTCGACAAATAAAAAGGCACACAGAAGAAGCAAAACAAAGTCTGCCGTCCGTGCAGTTCAATAAGCTGGATGAAGAACCATTGTCTGGAAATATCCGTAAGTCATTTCTTCGACATTTGCCTTTTGGTAAGTCAGCTACGTACATTTGACACATGGCTTTACAAAATCAGTGTGATGCATGCATCAACAGAGATTTCTGACATCGAAAAGTTTTATTTCTAAAGTAAGTTACAGAAAACTCGTTTTTTTTCTTAAAATTCAGGATTGATCCCTGCCCCATTAGGTGTGTTATAGAAGCAAAAGGTGGTACCAGTTCATTTTTTTTTTTCGAGTGGGTAAGAAAGGCCATCTGGGGTGGAAAAAGGAAAGTGACTTCACCTTTGGAAATTTTGTACTGTGAGTTATGCATACTTGTTATGCATCATAAGGTTGATAAAGAATTACGCATATTTGTTTTGCATCATAGGCTGGATAAGGAATTATGCATATTTGTTAGTCAATAAAAGATCGGTAAGGAATTACACGGAGATTCATTGTGTGCTTTGAGTTTTAATTCAACTCAGTGACCATGGGATAAAATGCCATTTCAAGGTCTAGTTGTGATACTCGTGTTCAGATATGATGACGCTATTCATCCGAACAATGATTCAGTATTTTTTACGTAGCATGTGAAGCTCATGCGGTATTATATCTGAAATCACAAATCCTTTTGTGATTTTCTTAGTCAAACAAGAAATCGCAGTTTCGGTTTTCAAGGTCGAAAGAGATTTGAGGTAAGGAAATGCGAGTCTCTTCTTTTTCCTGATTCTATTAAATTAATTTCCAATATTCCTTGCTTTGATTTAAAAACCACGCCTTTCTTCATGAAAGTAATTTTGCGTTGAATCATATTTTTCAAACAGTATTTTTCTGTAATGTCGTTAGCTTATTATTTATGTCTGATGAATAAATATTACTGCGCCATTTTAATATTTAGATGCGATCCATACGTTCATTTCGTATTTCAATACGGCGTTTTTTTAGCATTCGAAATGCGATTAACAGAGTTGTAGAATTTGAAAAGCGTTTGCATAAAATTATAATTATGTCACCGCAATTTTTAATGTGTAGTTTGTTTCAATTACTGGAGGATTTTACAGAGGTATAATGCGTTTACTTAAATGTTTGATGCATTCACCGTAATTTCTTCTTTATTACCGAAAGAATATTGAATGATTATTATTGTGATTTCTCGCGCTAAACCCTTGAAAATTCAAACAGCTCTGAGAATTATGTCGAGGTACAGATTACAAAAATGCGAAGCACTTCTTTCTGAGCGCAAAAGCGGAATTAACAAGCAAACTTTTCCCTCTTTTTTTAAATTGTTTAATTTAGAAGCGGAAATAAAATTTTGATACTATTTATAAAAAAAAATCTTTGCACTAAATCCTTTAGATTTTGTCTCATTCGTGTAAGGACTTTTTAATATAATATGATAATTTGCGCGCTTCAGTAATTTTGCATTTAAAAGTACAAGAAAATGAGCCCTACCGACTTAAACATGAAAATTCGTTATTTCGTTAGGGAAGGGATTTTGTGCTTGTTTTTGCTAAATATATTTCTAAATATTTCATTAACGCTTCTCTGAAATTTGTTTGTTTTACAGAGAAAAAGTATTCGTTCCAAATTATGTGTTATAGTTCCCACAAAATCCATGCCGCTGTACCCGAGTGGTGTCATTTTAAGCACGGCTGACGGTGCGTAGAATTTTACACGTATCAAATAGATGATTAAGCTGACAGAATTGAGGGGGGGGGGCGCTTATGCTGCTTTGTATGTCTGCATAAACCTACACGAGTGAAATTCCAATTTTTAGATTCAAAACTCAGTTTACACTGTGCTAAGAATTTTCTGGAAATACACTCTTTGCCATAAAAAACGAAGCACCCCGAAAAAGCTGTTCGATCCTGGTGAAACTCTGCATGCAAGTACCTCAGGGCCGAATATGAAACGCGAAAAAATAACGACCAATGGCTGAACAGTGGTCCTCAAGAGCGCATGGGGACCGCGCATCGAGGAGGGTATTATCGGAAGCAAAGCTCGCAATCAGAGGCAATTGTGCGAGCATATTGGGTTTATTTAAACTCCACGGACTGTGAGGATGCCGGATCCGTGCACACTATGAGCAGTTGAGCGAGTTTGAGAGAGGACCTATAATTAGGCTGAGAGATGCCAGTTTGTCAATTCGCTGTATCTCCAGACATTTGGGTTGGAGCGCGATAGGACGATGTTGGCGCTAATGGATAGATAAAGGAGGGCACACCCAGCGGCACGCGGGCAGTTGGCGGCCGATGGCAATGGCAGAACGCGAAAATCGAGCGATGGTGAGAGCCGCACAAAAAGAACCGAATTCGTCGCTCTCAACCATTCGTGGCTGTGTTACGTTTTCTACAGGTGCGGAAATGGACATCCGGACCGTTATCAGAGGACTTGCAGCACAGGGACTACATTCGAGGCCACTCCGCCGCCTACCAACAAACAGCTCCAGCACCGGTTGCAGTGGTGTCGGGCTGGATCAACGTGGGGTAGTGGCGTCGTGTTGTCTTCAGTGATGAGTCATGGTTTACGCTTCGTACCTATGACAAGCGCATACATGTCTGGAGATGAATCGACCAGCTCACGGATCCTTCCTTTACCGTGGAACTGCACATGACTCGCATACCGGGAGAGGGAGAGGCTGTCTAGGGTGTCATTTCCTACGATAGACATTCTACGACCTGTTGCCATTCTTCCCGTAGCATCACCGAGCAATTTTTAAATAGGAAAATGCCCGGCCACACACGGAACGGCTCTCTCAGGGCTGCTTGCGTAATACCGACACCCTTCCATGGGAAGTCCGGTCGCCCGATCTCTGATCGATCGAACGTGTTTGGGACATGATGTACCGCCACCTACGTCAATCCTGGAATGTCGGCAAATGCTGGCCCAAAATTTGGACACCAAATGGCCTCCGGAGAGTATCCGTGTACTGTATGCGTCTATGCCATGTCGGTTAACTGCTGATATCCGAGCCAGAGGTGGCGCTACAACGTAATGACTTGTTCCAGTCATGGAGCTGTTTTATCGGAAAAAATGATGCTACTGCTCTGGAATTGCAGTAATATCCTTTCCCATATATATATATATACATTGTACATACCAACTTTAAACTCTAATGTGTGATTCCTTCTGGGCACTTCGTTTTTTTTTTTTTTTTTTTTGGTAAGGAGTGTTTATCTGAATAGATTTTTATGGGTGACAATTAAAAGATGATACTGAATACGTTAACATTTTCTTTTGCTTCCTTTTTGAAGACCAATGCGCACATT
The DNA here is from genome assembly GCA_039090855.1 of Macrothele yani. Lineage (NCBI taxonomy): Eukaryota > Metazoa > Arthropoda > Arachnida > Araneae > Macrothelidae > Macrothele > Macrothele yani. Next base: position 5,668,458 of record CM077007.1, read on the forward strand.
TTACTCGACATCAGCATTTTCCCCCAAAATTTCTGGCTTATCGAATATAAATGCAATGCGATTAACTTCCAAATTGTGTTTTGCAGGAGGAACGCCCTCCTTCGTTATATCATCTTCTTGGTTTTTGGGAGCAGTCTTTTTGTTAAAATTTTTGATTTCTAAGTGATTTGTCCTTTTGTTCATCCGTAGTTAACAAACTTTCATTGGCATTTACGAAATCATCCAAATGTTACATAACGGAAACTTTGAGGCCAGTGGCGTATCTTGAGTCCGAGACCTGGGTTATCTTACCTGACCCCCCCCCCAAGTACTGCTTTTTTTTTTAATTCCGAAGTTTAATTTTTAATTGTTAAGTAATAGAAGTAACTCCTTTCTAAATTTTAGAATTTTAGGTACATGCCATTGCTAACATGATACCAAATAATTATGAGGATTAGGATTTAAACACTCATTTGGCCGCCCCGGTGGCGCAGTGGTCTAAGCGATGGCCTCTGATCATTCGTCCGAAAGGGGTCCGGGTTCGAATCCTGGCGAGGCATGGATGTTGTGTTTGTCTTACGGCACTGGCTCTTTCCCTTCCCTGGAACCAGTGACCCTAAATTAGGGACAGGCGACTGCTTATAGCCCATTGAGTTTTGCTCACGGTGGTCGTTAAACCTCCAATAAAAAAAAAAACAAAAACAAAAAACACACTCATTTTTATATGAACTCCATTCTTCTTCTGAATACTTTATTTGTACATGAACTCCGTTCTTCTTCTGAATACTTTATTTGTACATAAACTCCATTCTTCTTCTGAATACTTTATTTGTACATGAACTCCATTCTTCTTCTGAATACTTTATTTGTTTCCTTTGTTCTTTCCTTTTGTGTGAACTTGAGTGCTACATTTTCATAAAATGTTTCTTCCGAGTACTTTTTCATATTTAAAAATAATGTTTTTCTCTATTGACAAAAGAGCGAAGTTTTTCGAATGTGCATGTCCTTGTGTGGCTCTTAAGATATATCTTGATTCTTTTTTATGCTGAAAAACTTCTTTCGGCAAATAATTAATTAGAGGCGTGCTGTCTCCGTACGATATCATCAAACCAACATCTCTGACTGTACAATAAAAACTTTATTTACAATAAAAGATATGATTTAAAATTTTTTTAAAATGGCAAGATCTTTCGGGGCTACAATAGCACCCGTCCTCAGACCACCCAAACAAATTCTTTCGGCAGTTGCAGTAGTTGATGGAAAGTTTAATATGAGGTCTGCTAATTTGTACACCTCACTAAACACTATGTCCAATTTATTCAACTTTATGCAACACGTTTTTGTATTGATCCAAGGAATAAAACACCTTCAGTTCATTTTTTATTCGAGCTATATCAAAATTTGAAGCATAGAGTTCTTTAAGTTCTGACAGTAGATGTTCAGGGAAGCTTTCGCAAAATTTATCAAAACAGTTAGAATCCAACAAAGCCACGAATTTAAGATATATCTCTGATTTTAATTCATTGACACCACAAAAACTGAAACAACTCTCGCGAAACACTCTTATGGGGGGGGGGAGTATGCGAGTATCTGAGATAGTCTAAGTCTTCTCTATTCTGAGTGAACCGTTTCCCAAAGCAATGGCCCATTCCCCTCTCCCAGCTGATTCATGTTGTCATGGAAACGCTAGCAGGCGATTATACGGAAGGTTTCCGCATCAGAGCTGCGAAGACTCTGGAAGCGCTGTTTGCGTTATGCCGTTGGTTTTCGCTCGCCACACTGGGTCAAAGAAGCGAATCCGCACGCGTTTTTTTCGCAGCAAAAGCATCGACATATTTTAATACCGTTGATAATTGACTTTTATTTGTGTATATTTAATTCAGTTTTCATTGTGCATTCTCTGGGCTTCGCAGATAGCTTAGCTAGCTAGTCGAGCTTAGCTAGCTAGCTTTCGAATGATGGTTATCGACAGTACGTATCGCCGCCTCCTAAAAAAAGAGTTCTCTGCTTGATGGAAACCGTGAAACGTTACTAGATGCTTGTTCTGTTGTTTGTAGGAATGCTTTGCTCAAAAATAAAGCATTCTTCTTTTCTTCGATTCATCCTGCAGGTTTTGTTTTCAAAACGCAATTGCATTATTTACATTTTGAAAGTTATTTGTAGTACGTTAAGTGTGACTTCTAGGATTACACTTTAACAATTTTACAGACGCACTTTTAGTATGAGCCAGCTGGGGTTTTTTTTTTCACCAACAGCTACATTAACAGTAGTCAAGAAGCTCAGCGTCTCTGCAATATTTGTGTCACGTGGGCACTATCTCATTCGACGAAAGCGTTCAAAGTTGTTGCTAGGAGGGCAATCTTTGCTAATGCGAGTCAAGGTGCGCAATTAACAAGCACAAGGCGCAAAATGCAACCGTAATGTTTCTTTCTGGAACAAGTATTTTGAGCACTGGCGCAAATTGGCAACTTCACATATTTAAGTTTATCTTTTTTGAAATTATTTTGATATCATGTTTTCTCTGGTAAAGTTAAAAAGAAATCACAACAAAAAGTCACGAAATGGCGTTAAAAAAATCAAAAGTAAACCGAGTTGGCAAAGCTTAATGATCTACTTTGATCTTATAAGACCCCAAAGGCCATATGAAGGTTAATGAAAATTTGATTTGCAACACATATGAACAGAAAAGTGTGTGTAAAATTTATATAACTTTTCGTAACTGTAGCTTAGTTGCAGTTTTGGGCTTATGGACTAAGTATATTAACTTCTGTGACTCATATAGTGTAGCTGCTGAAAACTCAGTAAATGGCTAAAGATTTTCCCCGTCTTTTCGTTTTCTTTTTTAAACTGATAAATTTGTGGAATTTGATAAATATGTAAATTCAAACATGCAATTTAAGTACAAGAAGCTGAATATGGTGGACCTCAATCCTCAAATTATGAAAATACAGCAAATTTCAATTTAGTTTAGGTGTTCATGGTATTTATAATACATTTGATGGAGGAAATAAGAACATTTCTCTGGTAAAAGTTTTAAACTGAAGTTTACAGTGAGTTTTGATAAAATGTGGTTTAAAAATCTATAAAAATTATTCTCTGCCACCACCCCATGCATAAAAGTTTTCATTCACATAGGCCAAATTTCAAGCATATAGTAGTATTCCCCAAATATCCCATATTTACTTATTTAGTTCACAATTTATTTCTTTTAAATGCATCTGAGCTTATCTGTTATGCGTTTCAGTCGAAAAACAGATTCTGCCCAATGCCACAGCAAGATTTGCGCCTGGAATTTTAGCTACGGGGTTGATTTTGCACATGACAATTTTTCTAATTTCCCACCCTGCTGCGAGTGTGTGTGTGTGTGTGTTTGGGAGATGGGGGGGGAGTAGTTCGTTGAGCGTAACATATTGTGAAGCAGTATGTTTTTACAAAATACGTTCAATCTTGTTTAAATGTGGAAAATGTTGCAATTACCTAGTCTTACCATAAATACTGTTACAAAGTATTCAAAGAAATAAGAAAAGAAATTTGAAGATATTTTAATATATCTATGATATGACGTAAGTAGTACACTTGCGAATACATGTCACCATTCACTTTTCATAATGGCATCCTTTTGCCTTCACACAGTCCTTCAGTATCTGTGGCCATTCATCAATAGTTTTACGCACCTGGTCTCGACAGGGAAAGCTGCTACTGCCTGCACCAAAGAGCGTTTGAGACTGTCAATACCGAGGTGTCTATTTCTGCAGGCCATGTCCTCCAGTGTGGCCCACAACTTGTAGCCCAATGGGTCTGGGCTGCTTCATGATCAATCACCTGGAGAAATGAAGTCCGGAAAATTCGCCTGAAGCCACTTCTGAATTGACTTGTCCTTGCGGCCAGGTGCGAAATCCTCCTGAAAGCTCCACTGTCAGGTTTGGAAGAGGGTGTGACTCACATTTTTGACTACGGGCTCCAAATCCTGTCCTGGTAAATTTTGGCGGATGTTTTTACTCCTTTCTCACAGTAATGGAGCTTCGTGGTACCCTCGTAAGAGACTCCCCACTAAACCATGACAGAAGCAGGATGATCGCCCCCCTCATGATCCTTGGTGCTTTCTCTGGAGCTTCTCGTGAGGTTTACGCATGCACCCTATCGTTTTGGAGGTTGAAAGTCTCTTCAATAGTGAAAATCATCAGAGAAAAGGAACTGTCTGTGGAGATTGTCTGCGTCCGTTTCGCTTTTAGCACATAGTCCTTCAGATGTACGCCGCCGGTTAGCTCTCACACTTAAGTCACTCCGCAGCAGCCACCACTAATTATTTTCTGGCAGGATTTCGTCGAATACGGGCTGCCACTGCTTTTACCAGGCGAGCAGTCCTCACTGTATGCGACCGACCCTTTCTGGGGAAGTCAGCAACGGTCCCAGTCTGAAGGAACCTTTTTATGATCCGGTTGACAAAAATTCGGCTCATTTTCAGCTTCTTCAGCATGTTGAAAATCTCGGAAGCCGATTTTGCAGCTTCGTGCATCGCTATTACAGCAACACGACTCTCATAATCGCCCCCACTCTATTGCAAGTACTTCACGAAACACGTGATTTCCTCTGTGACAGAACGCACAATGATTCACTAGCTGCTTCAGGCCTCCTGGCTAGTCGGTGGCGTTGCAGACAGGTTGCGCGCCATCTGTCGAACGTTTGTAACAGTATTTATGCTAAGACTTGGTACATGATGTGATGCAATCACATATGTGATCAAACTAGTTACACACAAATTTTTTTAAAATAACTGATAACTGATTCCTACGATTTCGGTCCACTAGGTCACAACGAAATGATTCTGTATTCTAATTATTTAGCGAGCTGTTGTATACCGAAGTTGTGCCCATTGGATTCCTTTTGAAATACTACCATCAAAGGATTACCCCATTAGTTCAGATTACATGTATCATTCGTTTCTCATTCGATGATTGTTTGTTAAATAAAACTCTTTATAAAGGTAAGAAAACCTAAAATTTCATGACGCGCTTTATCCCAAGTGGTGTTCTGATCCTACCTTTCTTTTCTACTTGAATCTTATTTTTTTCCTCACAAAAAGGTTAAACATTGAAGGGAAAGAAAAATTAATGAACAACGTTAAAACTGAAGGTGACATTTGCCGTCCCGGTGGCGCAGTGGTCTAAGCGATGGCTTCTGATCATTCGTCCGAAAGGGGTATAGATTCGAATCCCGGTGAGGCATGGATGTTGTGTTTGTCTTACGACACTGGCTCCCTTCCATCCCTGGAACCAGTGACCCGAAATTAGGGACGGGAAAATGCTTATAACCCATTGAGTTACTCATGGTGGTCGTTAAACTTACAACAACAACAACAAAAAAGGTGATATTTTTTAAAGTGATGCTCATAAGCTAGGTTGTGTTAAGTACAGAAGGTCGTTCAAGATCTGTAATAGCGCTTTTCGTTACTAATGTGTCGCGACCAGAATACAAATCAAGCTGTATGCTCGCACTTACGTAAATATCATGCTCAAGTACGGAATGCTCTAAAGTAGGGGTCTTCAAACTTTCAGGACCGAGGGCCACAGCAATAAATTCGAAAGCTTTTAGCACTAAAACATGACGTAACTATTAAAATACCAATTTTTTTTCTTAGTGGGAAAACAAATTTGTGAACTGTCATCTACTGAATAATACTTTCTATTTAATTACCCTTGAGCAAATCTGAAATAATGCTGCATTTTGTTTTAAATTCACAACGAGGGATATCTGCTTTTCTTGTATCTGTACTGCGAAATTCGTTGCGTGTTTTTTTAAACGGCCAGTTGAAGTATGAGGATTCTTTAAGTACGGAATAACAGGTCATTGAATAACGTTGATTTGTTCCATTTGAATAAACTGGTGGGCAGTAGTTAAAGTAACTGAATTAAGCATTTTTTTTAGTTTCATAAAACTTTATTTAAAATCTAAAATTTTAGAAATGTAACATCGTGTTTCCGATCAATAATATTTCGTGTAAAAAATCCTGTCTATTCATACGAGTTCGTTGCTTCTTGTTATTCACGGCCATAAATCTGACTTGAACCCCATAACTGGTTCTGTTCAACGTCAAATACAACGTTCCACTTGAAAGCGCTGCAAATCTTCAGCCAGGGTGAGCATTAGGTTTTGGTCAAGTGTCTTAGAGATCAGGTTTTAACAGTTGAAATTTTCGTTTGAACTAGCACTTGTGTAAAGGTTTAACTTTTTTTAAAATACATTTTATCATTGAAAGTACACTCTACGTCAAAAAAATAGTTGCACTCAGAAGGAAGAAACCGATAGGAATGAAACTTGGTGGGTAGGTTTGACATCGTGAGACATGCAAATGATTCAAGTATCACGCTCGGCAGCACATGTGACGCAAGCAAATAGGTGTCGTAGCGGTGTGACTGACCGGCTATACAAGGTCGTCCCGTTGGTCGTGCTTGCCATTCTGACTCGTGCTGTTGTGTTGGTTGCATCCTTTGCAAATGAAGTATATCTCAGATAAAAGTTCGGAAGCAATACGAGCAGTTGGAGGAGTTCGAGGGGGCCGTATAGTCGGGCTCCGGATGGTCGTATCGCCGTATTGCGCGCAATACAGGTCCTGCGGATATCACCATAGCACGCTTTTGGCGGAACAAAACACGCAATGGCGACAGAAAGGGTCTGGGAGACCCCTAGACGAACCATAGAGAGGAGGACCGAAGGGTTGTCTGACATGCGCGGAGTGACCCAACAGCCACGATTGCGGATATTCAGCGAGTAGTGGTGCCCTCAATGCATCGTCCGATTAGTGCCTGCACAATAGACGGCTGTACGACGTAGGACTACATGCACGCAGGCCGTTAAGACGACTGTCCTTAACACCATTGCATCGTCGCCAAAGACTACAATGGTGTCGTGCTAGACTGTCACGGAGCCACTCAGAATGGCAGCAGGTGATCTTCAGGGACTAGTCCCGCTTTTATCTTGGAAGAGACGACCACCGAATCCGTATGTTGAGGCACCGTGGTCTGTGCCAAAATGAACGGTTTGTTATCGAGCGTTACACGTCCAGAAGGCCTGGTGTCGTCATGGTGTGGGGTACAACTGCCTACGATGCGAGATCATCTTTAGAATTCATTACAGGCACTTTGATAGCTCAACGTTTCGTTAATGTGGTCCTGCAAACAGTGACCCTACCTATTCTGAACGCTCACTCCGGTGCAATTTTCCAACACGACAACGCTCGTCCATTTACTGCTGCTGTCTCGAGAGCTTACCTTCAAAGCACTGACACTCTGCCATGGCCAGCCGCATCGCCAGACCTATCTCTGATTAATAATGTGTGGATGCTATTGTACGCGCTATCCACATTCCACCCCTACCGCACAATTTGCTGGAACTGCGTGAGAAGATTCAAGCTGCATGGAATGGCTTATCGCAGAACACCATTAGAAACTTGTACAATTCCATGCCGATACGTCTGGCATGCTGTGTGAGCAAACATGGCGGCCCGACACCATACTGAGAGACACTACTTATTGACGTATATCTCAATAAATATTGCCCATATTGACGTGTATCTCAATAAATATTGCTCAATGTTTAATGATCTATTGTTCCTTGTAACCATTACCTTCCTCCTGAATAGCATTGCAATCCGACACGTCCTTCGGAGTGTAACTATTGTTTTGACGTAGAGTGTATTTTCAGCACTGTCGTCTTTGCATTATTTTCAGTTTCAATCAGTAAGTGTTATGCGCATTCTATCACATGATACCAAAATACCATATGTGATGCGTAGTCTTGTGGCGTGTACATTTTGAGGAAACGAAGACCCGGGATAGTAAAGCCATCGTTGTGCCTCAGCGGCAAAAAGTTTTTGTGATGATAGGAGGTGACTTACGTTCATAGGAAAGCCAATCTTTGGCCCGAAATCTCATAATTTACTTAGCTCGGCAAACTTGCCAAGAATCTTCTGTTCTCCGTACAAGATAGACTAGTTCGTGTCGCAGCTGGAATGCCATTTGTGTAGCTCGTGATACGTTTCGCCATCCCATTCATACATCTGCATTAACGGGTTCCCCATTATCTTTGATTCATCTTAATTATTGAAACATACTAATTAATAATAAGGAACAATACTAAACATAGTACTAACTATACAAATAATCCGAGTTTCTTGGCGTATTAATAGACTAGAAATCCAAGTTTCCAAGCTTTCGCACATCAACACGATGGCTTTTTCTAGGAAGGTAGAAAAAGGGCAGTTAGCTGTTTACCTTCCTTGATAAAGCAAACTGGTTGATGTACCGAAAGCTTGGAAACTTTGATTTCTATTCTACGCCAAGAAATTCGGATTATTATTAGTACAATTATACTGCTGTCATTATTGAAACATAAGTTTTTCTTATTGTCAATTAAAATAGTTCTTTGTTGTGCTTTGTATTCTCTTTGTACATCAAACTTTGGGTCAACAAAAAATAAACATCGCGCAGCAAAGCTCTATTAAAAGAAATTAGTTTTTCTTACATATTCTTAGCAATTATTATGCAATAGCGTTTTTCTCAGGTAGACACGATTGTGTACTAAAAAAAGTAAAGCCCTGAATAAGACCTTCCATTGTGAATGCTAGAAAAAACAGTACGAGCTTGGTATTGATCATAATACAAGTCCATGTTTAACATCTGATGGCGATATGCTTTAAAGTAACTGAACTGATACAAAATATGAGATACAAGACATAAACATTTTAGCTCCTTGAATTTTTTTTTCTCCATTATAAGTTCTCAGAAAATTTTGAATTTAGTTTTGTTTCGCTGTTGTGAATTACTTTTCTATATCATATTTAGGAGAGAATGTAATGTTTTATGATCGGTTTCTTTTTATTTTGCAGGTAAGGAAAAAAATTGCAGATTTTGTTTTTACTCAAACATGTATACGTGAACATAGGACCGCAGAAAATGCCTTTTGAGCCAGTCGGTGAGTCTCCGAACTTTAATATTTAGTCTTGTAATTAACAAAAACAAGAGTGAGCTAGAAAAGGATTTCTTAAGTGAGATGAAAAGGTTTACAGTTACATCGTTCGTTACGATTTTAAGGATTAATTCACTAAAAACAATTTGATTTTCCTAATTAACAGGCAACATTTTCTAAAAAGCAAAACAAGAAACTAATATAATGATCTCTTGTGGACAATATAATTAAAGTTGGTGGTTTCAATTACTGAGCACCTCATACGAATGGATATGTCGCAAGATGAAACTGCCTTAGAAAAGTGATGGAGATAATTACTTGAGTAACAACTACGTTTACATGCAGAATGGAGGAGTAATCATTAAGAAAACAAAACTTTTTTCAAATTCGTGCCGGTTGAAACATAAATAAGATTCTTAATGCTGTCGAGACATGATTAAGAATGGAAATAATTGCAACTTTAAAAGACTATAATTTTATTTACAATTAAAACTAGCTAAAAATAAGTAGCAAGATCTTTCAGACTCACTATGGGTCCGTCATCAGGCACAGTGAGAGCGAAACATCGTGGTTATACACTGAAGTGCCAGAAAAACTGTTACAGACGAGCTTATGCAAAATACATAGCAACGTCACCTACTCGCGTACTTGGTTGTGTCCGCCAGTGCTTATATAAAGCGATAAACAACCTTGCCAGCTGTCAGAGCTGTTTTCGGCATGAGAATGACAAGTAATAACGATTTAAGCGATTTTCAACGCGGTGTCATAGTTGGCGCTCGTGAGATGGGCCATAGTATTTCGGAGGTAGAAACGATGTTCGGATTTTCACGGACGACCATTGCAAGGGTGTGCCTTGACTACAAAAATTCCAGCAAAACCTCCAACCTACGATACCAGTGTGGCCGTAAAAAGACATTGGGTGAACGTGACCATCGTTGGCTGTCAAGAAACGTTTCACGCGATAGGCGTGCAATACTCTCGCAGGTATCATCAGAATTCAATGCTGGAGCCCCAACAAGCATCAGCGTCCGGACTGTGCAACGTATCCTGCACGATATGGGCTTTGGGAACAGACGCCCAACTCGAGTCCCCTTGATGGGTGCACGACACAGTGCTATGCGCCTCGCTTGGGCACGGCAACACAGCCACTGGACACGTAATGATTGGAAACAAGTAGCCTGGTCTGGCGAGTCGCGTTTCCAACTGTATCGGGCAGATGGAAGGATTCGTGTGTGGCGCAAACCCCATGAAGCCATGGATCGCGCCTGTCAACAGGGAACTGTACCGGCTGGTGGGGGTCCCTAATGGTATGGGGTGTGTTTAGCTGGACTTCACTGGGACCCCTGGTACGTCTACAAATGTCTGTGACCGGCCAACGCTATGTGCGCATCCTTTCTGACGAGATACACCCGTTCGTGTCCTGCATTCATGCTGATGGGTTGGGTCTGTTTCAACAGGACAATGCACCTGCACACAACTGCCGGGACGCCACATTATGGTTAGAGGAGCATTCATCTGAGTTTGGGGTGTTGCTATTCCCACCCAAGTCCCCAGATTTGAACGTGATAAAACACATTTGGGATGCCATGCAACGCGTTATCGAACACAGACCTCAGAATACACTCGAATTGTGGAACGCTCTGCAAGAAGTATGGTGTGCATTGCCTACAGCCTATTTCCAGAAGCTAGTGGAGTCCATGTCCTGTCGTATTTCTGCAGTCCTGCGCGTCCGTAGGGTACCTACCAAGTATTAGACTGGTGTACCTGTTTTTCTGGCACTTCAGTGTATATCTATCTTGACTCAGCCATGGATTATTTGGGTAACTTCATTGGTAGTATTTTTTATTAAATTAAATAAACTTCACATCGGCGAAAAGTATTGAAATACGTGCATTGACAGTTACACTAATAGAAATGAAAGCCAATCGCCATTCAAGATGCCACTGAATTTGACAGTTTGGTGATAATTTAATAATTAATCCTGTAATCTACCTCAAGGTTATCAGGGAGTTTGATATGCTGTTTATTTTTTATAAATACTAAAGTTGAAGTCATTGATTTTTCACTAATTGTTTTTTTGTATTTTTGTACTAAAACTTATTGCATTCCTACAGACTATAGGGAGCAAATCCTCCCTATGAGCATATCATAGACTTTGGCAGAAGGCTGACAACAGGAATATCACATGATGGGGTGTTGTTCCGCAATATTGTGGAATGAGTTGGTATAACTGCTGTAAAACATGAACATTCTACAATATCCTGCAAGATAATAATATTTTTCCCCAATCGAATACGTCTATAGAAGACACCCGACCTTATATTCGATACCCCCATTTTGAAGCTTTTGATGAAATACATCGCGAAAGACATCCCAAAACGACAGTCGGCAAAATTGGGACCAAATGCATGTCAAAGTTGGCACTTATGTTGGAACACCTATACTGTAAAAAGTAAGTGCTGTAAATTTACGGAAAATTTCAGAAAATAACGTGCAGCAAAGTTGCTGGTAGGCGTTTGTCTTTTAACAAAATTTCCGTTTTTAAAGGTGCCCATTACTTCCGCATATTCTCAGATTTTCCGTAGTCAGAAATTCCGCTTATTTTAGAAAAAACCGTTTAGGGTTTTTCTATTTTTACACAGAAATTTCGAAAAATCGAAGACGCTGAAATTTTTTTCAACCCTTGCACCAGTGATTCTTTTCCGTGGTGGGATTTGATCTGAGGACGTTTGGGTTGGCTCAGCTGAAACCGAGCGTCTTAACCACTGAGCCAGAAAGACCTGTGTAAGATGCCGTTTGAAAAGATTTTAGCATTACTTCTTTTTGGATATCACATGTACGGTTTTAAATTTTGAATTTTTATTTAGTTTGATTTCATAAAGGGTGTGCACTGCGAATGTCATCCCACGCGCAGCGTAGACCCCGCAGTGGGCGCAATTGCGAGGCACCCCCCCCCCTTCTTCTATTTTAGGGGCCCTTGAGTATATGGGTTTTTTTCGTCAAAGGATTTTAAATACTCTCCCCCAATATTAACATGAAAATTACAATTTATCATTTATACAAATCGCACGAGGAAAAAATATTCTGAATTTCATACTTGGAACTAGGCAGTGAGGCTACTTATCTGTAGAGATAGTCTCCGTAATAGAATATTCAAGTTTATTGCTTTCCTAATTTAGCTGTGAAGGTAGAATTTGTTATCATAACTGGGCAAAACCAGAGTCCCATGTGTCATGAAACTCTAATAAACAACATATAGACTTCACTATTTCCACCGAGCAGAGGCGTTAAACACAGATACTTGTGTTGCCTTGAGAACCACGTGGACAAAGAGGAAGGGGGTTTGCGATGGGCTGGGAGGTTGTAAGTTGAATCAGATATTTCTGATTTTGAGTGCTAAAAAGATTCATATGCCTGGGACACAGCCATTTAATACCCAGTAGCGAGTTCAGTTTCTTCGGAAGGGGCATAATGTTTTTATTTTGGGGCCTTAAAGATACTTTGCGGGGGGAGAGGGGCGCCTAAAATTCACGTTACGTCACTTCCCACACGTTCTCAGTTGGGAAGAAGTTTGGCAATCGTGCTGGCTGGCAGCCCCTGGACACCTTGTAGGCATTGACTGCTGATGTTGGCAGTATGAGGGCGAGTAATATCCTGTTGAGACTGGGTATACCACCGAGATACGGCAACAAAACGTGCTGCAGTGCTTCATCAACGTACCCTTTGTTGTACCCTTTATGCGTAGGAGCTGTGAACGTCTGTTGAAACTAAAAGCGTACCAAACCACGATTCAAGGTTGCTCCATTTTCCCTCGAATTACAAAAGTACAAGTATTTTTGAAAAGGGGAAGTTCTTCATGAAAGCAAAACCTATAATGTAGTTTATAATCTCCTTCTTCAAAACATGGACATCCTGAAATTTCGGTCGTTTGCCTATATTTAAGTAGCTGGAGTGCATAATGTTCTAAGAACTGCAGTTCAACAAAATGATTTACTTGAAATTTCTTCAGAAGTTTTCCTGCTTACAGGTGGAATTCAGTAGCGAAAATGAGTCTTCACATGAAAATGGGTTAGCAGTCCAGAAGTACAAATGAAACTTGAAAGTACAAATGAAACTTGAAAGTACAAATGAAACTTGTTGTAAGATACATCTTAGCTATTGTAACTTAATGTTTTAGGTCACAGTCGACTTTCTTCGGTACAGAGAGAGAGAGCACTAAAGTTAATTATTTACCTGAATTCGGCACTTCTTTACCCTCTCAAAGATACGGATGGAATTGACACGTGCCACCGACCATCAGCGCGGTAATGTTTCATCTCTAATGCAATGGATCCTATCAAAAACCTTGTAATCAGGGGTTTATCTCTTTTTATTGGCGCTTGAGTGTGTAAAATAATAATAATAATAACAATAATAATGAAAAGAAAACAAAAGTACTATCATCATCATCATCATTGTCAACCATTATCAATCCACTGCTGGACGAAGGTCTCTCCAAGTTTCCTCCACAACGGTCTGTCTTGTGCCAGTCTCCTCCATGTCACTCCCGCATATTTACGAATTTCATCCACCCATCTCCCATGTGGTCTTTTTCTGGGTCTTTTCCTGTCCCTTGGAATCCAATCTAAAATTTCGGCTGTCCATCTATGGTCTGTCCTTCTGGCAGTATGTCCAGCCCATTGCCATTTCAGGGATTTAACTCTGATCATGATGTCTTCCACTCTCGTCATTTTTCGGATCCACGAGTTCCTCTTCTTATCTCTCCTGGTTATACCAAGCATGCACCTCTCCATGCTGCTTTGAGTTGTCTGCAGCCTTTGTATGTCTCTTTTAGTTAAGGTCCACGTCTCTGCACCATACGTAAGCACTGGAAGGATGCATTGATCAAACACTTTTTCTTTTAAGACATAATGGCATATTGCTCTTGAAAATTATGCTGTTTCTTCCAAAAGCTCTCCAGGCAAGTTTTGTACGCCGATTAATTTCTTCATCAATGTGACCCTCACTTGATATCTGCTGTCCAAGATAAACATACGTATCTGTTATCTCCAGTTTTTCTCCATCAATCGATAAATCTTCATTTCTTGAAAAAGCATTGAAGATCACTTTTGTCTTCTGAAAGTTCATTTTTAATCCCACTTCTTTACTCTTGTCAGCAAGTTCCTGGATCATACTCTGCAGCTCTGATGGGGTAGTTGCAAAAATGACTACGTCATCAGCAAAACGAAGGTGAGTTAGATAATCTCCATTAATCTTTATCCCTTTGTTTTCCCAGTTCAGTGATTGAAAGACATTTTCCAATGTGGCATTAAAGAGCTTCGAGATATGGTGTCACCTTGTCTCACTCCCTTTCCAATTTTTATGTGTGTTGTATTTTCAAACAGCCGAATCTTTGCACTTGCATTTTCATAGATGTTATTAATAATATTAATGTATGCATCTTCAATACCGCAGGATTTCAGAGCCGTGGTAACTGCTGATGGTTTCACCGAATCAAAGGCTTTTTCATAATCGATAAAAGCCATGCACAATGGAAGTTCATATTCCCTCGCTCTTTCAATTAGTTCTCTCAGTACGTGGATATGATCTATTGTGCTGTAGCCACTCCTGAATCCAGCTTGTTCTCTCGGTTGAGCCATGTCCAGTGTTACCTTCAAGCGGTGTGAAAGAACTTTAGTGAAGATTTTATAAACCACTGATAGGAGGCTGATAGGTCTGTAGTTCCTGAGATCCTCAATGTCACCTTTTTTATGTAGCAGGATCATTGTAGCATTGTTCCAATCCTCAGGAATCTTCCCTTCATTAAGGCATCGAGTGAAAATTTGGGCGAGTACTGTTTCAATTTCTCCACTTGCTTCTTGTATGATGTCTATAGTAATTCCATCTTCTCCTGGAGCTTTCCCCCGCTTCATGTTCTTGATTGCATGAGCAACTTCTGCTGGGAGGACTGGAAGAACTCTGGTACCTTTCATGATGTCTGGAGTACATGTATCATCCCTTTCATATAATTTGGAGTAGAAATCTTTCACTCTTGTCAAAATTTCGCCTCTATTTCTTGTTATAGAACCATCTTCTTTTCTCAGAGCCATAATCTGTTTTCTTCCCTTACTGAGATGTCCCTTTGCTATCTTAAGGCTTTGGTTGTTTTCAATTGCTTTCCTCACTAGCTCACAGTTGAATTTCCTTACGTCTTCAGTGATACTTTTTCGTGTTGTCTTGCATAGCTCTATATATTCCACTTTGGAAGTCACATCTTCTTTAGTTGTCCTCATCTCTCTTCTTTTTGCATCAACATTTTGGCTTTTCCTGATAATTTGTTCACATGCAACTTGTTCTTAGACCCAGCTAATTTTGTTGCTGTTTCCATTAGAGCTTTGGTTACTTTTCTGTTAACTTCCGAAATATCCACTTCTTCCGATGTTAGGCCTTCTAAAGCAGAGAATCTGTTCTTCAGTTCCAACTTGAAAGTATTATGGTGTTTTTTAAGGTTGGTTATGTCAATACATTTTGTTTGTCTTATGAGCTTGCCACGTTCCAGTTTAGTGTTGAGGTGCATCTTACATCTCACCAATCTATGGTTACTACCTGTGTTGAACTTGTTCAGCACACTGCAGTCTTCGATGACGAATTTTTTGTTACACATAATAAAATCAATTTCACTTGTCGTTCCAATTGGATGTCTCCATATCCATTTCCTGTGTGGCTTTTTCTTGAAAAAGGAGTTCAAGATGAAAAATCCTTCTGCCTCTGCAAACTCAACGAGAGTATTTCCACGCTGGTTTCTGTTGCCGTGACCGAATTTACCTACTGAAGTTTCATTCTGTTGCCGTTGCCCTATTTTTGCATTGAAATCTCCCATAATTATCTTCAAGTGCTGCTTACCTTTATTATTTAGATGACGAATTTCCTCATAAAATTCTTCAATTTCTTCTTCAGGATGACTTGTGGTGGGTGCATAAGTTTGAATAATCTGAGCCTGGTATCTTCTCGATAGTTGGACAACGAGTCGTGCAGCTCTGTCAGAGGAACTTTCAACTTCTACCACTTTATCCTTCAGTTTCTTGTTTATTATAAATCCAACACCACTAGTTCTGCCAGTATCTGTCCCACGATAATAGAAGAGATGTCCACTTTTCAGTTCAATGAGATCTTCTCCTTTCTCCTTACCTCACTTAGTCCGACGATGTCCCACTTGATCCTTTGTAGTTCCTCTTCCAATTCAAGAAGCCTTGAATCAGAAGATAGGGAGCGTCCGTTATAGGTAGCGAAGGTCAGCATCAAATGGCAGCCTAGTCCGGTCCTCCGGGGATTCTTAGCACCCTCTGCCTTTATGTCGCACTGGCCGCTGCCTTGGCCAGGTACATTCCAGCTGCCGGAGACTGAGGGCCAAGATTTAAGTTGTAGAGTCATTTTGGAGGTGTTTGGCCATAACTCACCACGCTGGCCAAGCGGGTTGGTGAGTGTGGGATAGCATTTCCTCTGATCCCGATGGTATAGTTATACCGCTATTGGCGGTCGTCAGAGCCCCTTTAGTGGGAACAGGATGCACCACGAGAAGGCGGGGTTGACATTTGTCAAGGAGAGGCTGTGATGTTACGCATCACCTGACCTTACATCCCAAAAGTACTATACTGCTGTTTAAATATTGAAGTACGTGTCGTACGAATATAACAAATCTGTGTATAATCAGTTAAATACTACTGCGCCGATTATCTATTTTTCTTTTGTCCCACATTTCGTGCTGGAATTTTGTTTTTTGCGAAGGTACAAAAACTCTCTGTGGAACCCAAATTTGCCGGAACTGGAACCCATATTCTTCTGCTCCGGAGCCGAATGCTTTTCGAATGAAGCTACTCCGGCAAGGGTTTATCACGGCTAGTCTTAAAATGTGTGCGCCACCTCTGTACTACGTCACGTATCCTTTCGTCCAGTTCAATGACATTGTGAACATACATTTTTTTTATGTCCTATCTTTTCGTGAACTTTATTTTCATTAGTCAAAAACGTTACATTATTTTTATATGAATAAATATCTGCTTATTGTGATGTGTATAACACGTCGTTTATTTTCCTATAAATTAAAAATAAGTAGGCCCATTTAATATTCAACCCTGAGATCCTCCATTATTTTTTTCGAGAACAAGCATAATACATTGATTCATTGATTATATGCTGTCACTTCAGTACGAGTTAGTACCTTATTCGGTAAAGAGAGTACACTGAATATACGCCTCTGTCTAAACTGCACAAAATAGTGTATATATTTCGTGCAGTTTAGACAGAGGCATATTTCAGTGTACAGCACCAATAAAAATTGGAAAGGGACTGAGACCAGGTGACACCATATCTCCCAAAGTCTTCAATGCCAAGTGCAAAGTGTCTTTGCCGCCCCGGTGGCGTAGCGGTTTATGCGGTGGTTTCTGACCATTCGTCCGAGATGAGGTCCGGGTTCGAATCCCGTTGATGCATGGATGTTGTGTATGTCTTACGGCACTGGCTCTAAATTGGGGATTGGCAACTGCTTATATCCCACTGAGATGCTCACGGGGGTTTTTAAACCTTCCCCCCACCAAAAAAAAAAATAAAAATAATAAGGAAATGGCTGGTAGGATTACTTTTCAGCTACTTCACTAAAACATTCTGCCAACAGTTAACATAAAATTGTCATTTTATTTAGGGTCGTCCTGTGAGCCTCTGGTCCGGCCGGATATGGGTATAGACACACGGTTCGGTTTGTGGTCCGGGCCACTAAATTTTGACCCGTTGCATCTTTAGTGTTGAAAAAAAAACCCCGGAGTATACTTGTTTTTCTTGTACAACGGCCGTTCCATAAAAACTGAGAGTAAAATCACACAAAATGAAGAAATATAGGAAAAGTAAAATATATGTTATTCTTTCTCAAAGTATCTTCCTTAGGATGATATGCAACGGTTCCATCGTTGAGCCTACTTTTCAAAGCATGTGGCAGAAGGCATTTTGTGGAAGCTGCTTTAGCGACCCCTGTACAGCTTGAATAACGTCAACATCTGTGTTGAATGTTGCGCCACGAAACGTCTCCTTCATTGTTGGAAACAACCAGAAATCGTACGAGGCGAGATCAGGACTGTAGGCAGGTTGTGTCATGATTTCAATACTGCATTTCGTAAGAAACTGTTGAACACAAGCAGCCACATGTGGGCGGGCATTATCATGGTGTAGGGTCCACTTGCCCACCAGTTCTGGTCGCTTAATTGATATATGTCGTCGCAGATGCTACAAGACTAAAATGTAATACTCAGCATTGACAGTGATTTGTGGAGGAACGGCGTGCTTTTAGACTACATCTTTATTATCAAAGAAAATTATAGTCATCACCACCTTTCGAGATGATTTGGTTTGACGGACATTTTTCGGAGGAGGCGAGCCTGTGTGTTTCCGGGCAATCGTTGTGCGCTTCGTGATGGAGACGAAATAGTGGACCCATATTTCATCGACAGTTAATACTGTGTTTTGAAAGTTTGGATCCTTTGCAGTAATTTGTTTCCACTCTGGCTAACAATCATTCGCTCGCCTGGTGATGAAGTTCGCATCTGGAACACACATGATGCAGCAGTAATTTGTCGCATAGAATGCAGAGTGCCAAAGTTTTTGAAATATTAGTTGACGACGCTATGTCTTCACACGTCATTCGTCGATCTTCCTGCAGGACTTCCTAAAGAGTGTTAACAAAACGCTCCCCAACACTTTCAGGTCGACCAGGCCTAGGATCAAGTTCTGCGCGACAACGCCCGTTTTAGAAATCATGGTGGCATCTAAAAATCGTAGACTCAATCAAACATTTATGTTTGTAAGCTATTTTCATTAAATCAATTGTTTCTGGAGCCGTTTTATTCAAACGATAGCAAAAGTTCATCGCACAACGCATTTCACCTCTTAACTCTGAATCGCTCACCTCCATAGCTGTATGGCGAAATGCAGATATACCTTAAACAATTGCGCAATACCAAAACTAGAATCGTCTGCCACGGCTAATAACTGTTGCCATAGATACTTCTTTAATTCAGTTAGTCGTCTGGGTGTTTATCCCCGCCCCCCTTCGCACTGTTTCCAATTTAAAAAACATTACTCTCAGCTTTTATGGAGCGGCCTGCGTACACCAAATTACATTAGAAAATATCCTTTGTTCCTGCTTCTCCTGTCAAGAATAGCAGACAGAAATCTCGCTTTCCTAGAAGGCAAAGAGTTTAACTTTCAGGTTATCTTACGGCGGAAATATTTTCCGTGAGTGCCCCCACATGAATTAAAATGGTTTAGATGTTTAGTCTATGGATGCATTCCTAAGCCCGACCTCAGTTTTAGTTTGACATTTGCTGCTTTTTCTGTAGTGTTAGGTGCTGTGCAACCTTGTGACATAAAAATTGGTAGTCGTTCATCCTTAGAGACATTTGAAACACTATTCCATTGGCGTGACATTCGAATGGCTTGCCTAGGACTAGTTGTAACAAAGTACCTGGAATTGCGTGTAAACTGATCTTTCTGGTGTCATTTACCCACATGTCCTGATTTTGTGCTTTTAACCTATTCTCTTTAAAAGTTCCTTTAATTTGCTTTCGGCTTAGCTGCCGGGCTGAGTTTTTGCATAACGTACATGAGGCTTCAGCCTCGTTTAAGTAGGGCTCATTGTTTTCCTTGCATGGTTATTCCCGAGAAGCAGTATCCTTGTCTCTGTACTGCATACGACTTGTAGACCGAAACGTCCTGAAACATTTAGCTAGGAATAAATTGTTACAAGTAATATACTTGTATACAATTATTTCAGGAAACCATTTGTGAATAAAATTCAATAAATTCTAGACACATTCTCTGAAAGAAATTATTCTCCTGCAATTGAATACAAATGGCGTGTGCAAACTCTGCAACGTTGTTTTTGTTTTGACATACAACGGGAGGGTTGTATTTTATAGATTTGGGAAACAAATTATTTGAAAAAGGCTGTGAAATTTTGCTAAGAACTTGAAACGTGCTATCCATCATTGGAAATAAATGGTTTTAGTGTTCATATGTCGAAAAATCAAACAGGAGTGATTTACTTTTTTACTGAAACAGTTCAACTCTGAGAGAAAGCGATTTTTTGTGATACCGTGTGATCTGTTTCACTTGCTGACATCTTAACAAGCATTCCTGAAATATTTTTAAATATGCCTGTCTGTTACTAAAGCGCATATGATTTGTGACCCTCTCTTGCCTTTTTCCCCTCCTTGGTGCGCAGGTTTCTCCATCACTGACATTTCCTCTCCACTTGAGAGACACATTAGTCATTCTGTCAGGCATGGACTCTTGTAGCATTATAAGTCATCTCGCTAACACGACCCGACAACTGTATTCCGCATTTATTTGATTTGGAGCATAATTCCTTTGACATCACAAGCTTATAATTTCTCTAACATTGAAAAAGTTTCGATTGCTTAAGTCTCCCATTAAAGATAAATGATTATTACCTTTCCGGAATTGATTTCTTCTAGAGTGTTGATGAGCGCCATTGAATTATTTTCTAAATGCTGTTACTGGGTGGCGGTGGATGTGCAAGGGGAAGCAATTCATGTATTTAGGTAACAGTGCGGGTATTAAATCATGGGACTGATTTTTTTAAATCCCGGTAAAACACATGGGTCGAGAAGGCATGGTGTTTTTGCTAAGTCATTTATCAGCTATACGGTGGCAGAAACGTTTGCGTGAGAATTGCAGAGATGATTATTTACACTGCGCATGACGTCATTCGGTGGAAGAACATTGTCACTGCTCTGCCATGGAGCAAAAAGCAGGTGTCCGTTCTGTTTGAAGATAGATAAAACTGCATCTGAGACAGTTAAATTGTTGCTTAACCCTTTAACGACCATGACCCAAAAATCTTGTATCACTCTAAATACCATAACGCCCGAAACTGTCTGTTGGTTAATAACAACACTATTGACTTAAGGTGACACCTACTGGTCCCTCATAGGTCGAAAAATTTTAAAAAGCAAAGGCAGGAAATCTGACTCACTCTAGACAGACGTTTCAGGTGGCTATGGCCGTCTGTAAATACGGGCGTTTTGAGAGTTATGGTTGTTAAAGGGTTAATGTGTATGGGGCTAATGGCATACCTCTTGCACAAATATTCCCATTGTATATAGATTTCAAGGATGGGCTGGAAGATTTGGAAAATGACGAAAGGCCCAGACGCCGGCGATTTTAGTGCGCACTTGTGACCTCATTGAAAAAGTTCGTGAAAGGATAAAAAGTGATCATTGTGTGACCTTGAAGACGCTGGAATGTGAGCTCGGTGTTAATAAGGAGACGAATAATTAACTTTTAGTGCAAGATTGGGGGGTCGTGCTCTCGTTTTGTTCCGCATGTTTAGTCACATGACTAGAAACGTGCACGAGTGGATTAATGCATAAGACATCTTGGAGACTGCGGAAGCAACGCAAAATTTTCTTCAAAGCAGTGTGGCAGGTGATGAGACATATGGTATTTTCGTCATGATCCTAAAACGAAGCTTCAGAATGCCCAATGGAAGTCGCCACTGTCAAGCAAAGAAAATATCAGGTTATAGAAGTCCAATATCAAGACAATGCGCGTGTGCTTTTAAGACAGCAAGGGAATTCTGCATCACGAGTTTATTCCTGAAGGTACAACTGTGACTGGCATTGCTGAGCCATCCATTTTGGAACGATTGTGGAAGTGGAATAGTAGTGTCAGGCCTGAGTACAAAACGGACAATGGTTCCTTTTTTCACAATAAGGTACCCTCATACAGAGCAATCGGTGTACAGTACTTTCTGGCAAAAGTCCAGCACACAGAGTGTACAGCAATTTCTGGCACGAAAGCAAATGTGTGTACTCAATCATCCCCTCTATTCTCCACATTTGTTTCTGTGTGACTACTTTCTATTCCGTAAATTCAAGCCGCCTTTAAAAGGTAATGTTTTTCAAGACATTGAAGACATACAGAGAACTGTGACATCAGCTCTTTACTCCATACGAATAGATGGCCTGTGCAAGTCTCTACTTTCGTTGGCTGATCGGGCCACTTCTTGTATTAACACAGGAGGAATGTATTTCGAATAAATATATTCACATAAGTTTTCTTACTTTTCCATTTGAAAAGAAAAATCAGTTTAATCATTTAACTCCCTCACTGCGTAGTTAAGAACATTAGTTTCTGTTCGTAGAAATGCCGCCAAAAAAACCCCCATCCATGTGAGAAACGTTTCGGGGAATCCGAAAATTAAGCAGTACCGGAGCGGGGATCGCTAGTGGGATAATCTGAAGTGTGACGAATGATTCAGAGGAAATTCTGGAGATGAGCGATCCACTCTCGCTTCATGTCAACATAATTTTCCACTTTTCAGAACTGTTCGCATAGATGACAACTGTAGACTGCATTTCCGTGCCAAAAATAATTTTCTAAGAATTACTTCGTTATTTAAGAATTAAATCCTCATTTCTACGACGCGTTTTGTATCCAGAACGAATTATCATTGCACATGTTTAACCGGCACGTTCCAAATGTTCCTGAATATGATTTTATAGTGAGTACTAGATTACGTGATAGCAGGCCCGGATAACCTGAAGTTGAAAGTGATAACCTCTGACTGCTCGTCCGAGTGACCCCGAGTTCGAGTCCCGTATAAGGCATTGGTGATGTGTTTATCTTACGGCACTGGCTCTCTTCCCTTCTCTGCTGCAACCAGTGGTCCAAATCAGGGTTCCCTACCCCCTCCGCCGCAATGGACAGTCCTCGTGCTATCAGGATGGACAGGACAAATACGCCATTCGTATCTCTGCAAGGACTTAAATTTGTGTCACTTAGTGCTAAATACACTTTAAGGGGCGTATCTTCAAATGCGGAGTTCTCAATAAAAATTAATTGTCTTATGGAAAAAATGTCGAGCTAACGATAGTAGTCTGTATCCGGAATCGATATTTTTGTATCGCGAGTATAATGTTTCGCAACACAGATCACCATAATACTTTCGAGTAATGCTCCGCAACCAGTTTCGGCAAATATAATTAGTGTTTTTGATATTTTTCGAGAAACAGAGATGATCTCCCCAGCGGATTAAAAAAAAAGCTACCGCCCTCCCTCCAATTTGTATACGAAAGTTTTTATGCATTCTAAGAACAGTGTCACCTAATCCTTTCGTAACAATACATGAAGAAAAATGCATATTTGCAGCTGAAAATCCTATGTTTTCTAAACATATTATTATCGTTTCGCAAACAGGTCAAATAACAGTGGGATTATATATAAAATTACCTTTTTCCAAAAATAATAACTGATATGTTTTTATATCTCCTCTTCTTTCGTAAAGTTTGGCTCGATATTGTTCCAACACCCCAAAGGCAGTTTCATATTAAATAACTGAGAGCATACAGATAAGCTGAACGATTCAGGGCGCCACAAACAACAAATAAATTTTTAATAAACCAAAGCGCCTGCGGGGTTCTTGGTCCATAAAGGCAATCTAATTTCTTTAACTACCTTACTGTGTAATTAAGAACATTAGGCTGTAATTGAGGGCATGCTTTCACTTAAAACAAATTCAAGATTTAATAGCGTCAACAAAATCAGCTGAGAGGTTTTGTGACACAACACATACTTTAATCTATGGTTCAATTATTTACATAATTTATGAAGACGGATTTTGGCTGTTCACAGGTCGCTACAACCAACATTATTATTTCTGATGGATCACACTGTCCAGTCATTGATTCTGAAACAGTTATTGAACGTCCTGTCACTCATATATTAAACTTCAATTTCTTCCCTGATTGTAAATAGTTTCTCTCGGTAAACATCTGATATAAGAAACAGATAAACGAAGTTTCTTTATGTACATGTTGAATTGGTTCCACGACCAATTAAAAGCGCACAAACAAAGAGCATAAACATTTTTCTGCGGTAACGCCAATGCACCACGGATCATTTGCTGATCTCGCTGGTGGATGTTTCCGCAAATTTTCACTGTCTTAGGTGAACGCGTTGTTGCTACATCTGGATGGTTAGGCAGAAATGATTGGGCGAGCAACAGCACCACAAGCCTCCGTTGTGCTCTGCCAGTCAAACGGGTACGACTTTCGCTCGCAGATGCGCTTCAAAGGTATTATGTCACCAAGAACACTGCTGTCACCTGCTGGTCCCAGGTATGCCCTTTTCTTGTTCCTTTCTTCCAGAACTCAAGCGACAAATTCTCCTCCATAACATTAGTTTACTACTTTGAAAGTACAGCACGACTCTCTCCTCACTTACGGGAAACAACTGATTCTCTTCTTTTGTCGATTTCAGCACACACAAGAACATGTTCTTTAGATGCATTTAAGGTGACCAATTCACGAGTTACTTTGGTCCTTGCTGCCTTCTTTCTCATAAATATATCTGCCCTGATTCAACTGGAAGCCAACAGTATTGTCTCAAAAACCCATTCAGGCTTACAAACATTGCGTTGGCTTAATCTGCTTGTTGTCGCTCCGACTGATTTAGGGTACTGTTGCCGCTTTCTAGGGCCACCCCGAAGGCTTTGATTACCCCTTCCCCAATTCATTTAAGTAGATGAAACCTTCCTTTTCACGCAAAATGAGCGCTCCCAAAGAATTAGCTTTCAATTAATCGACTTGTTTGGCCACACACATTAGACTAAAATAAATAATATTCTTAATGGAAGTATAAAAAACCGTAATTTTTTAAACCTGTGACAAGAATGATGTCATCGTCGTCATTAAATCTGTGACAAGAATGACATCGATTATGAACAATATTAAGAGATGACGAAATTATTCAAGAAGTTTTGAATACAGAGAAACCTGAATCGGAAAATGATGAGCCAGGATACAACGTCAGTGCGAAAGCAGAGACTATATTATCTAAATGCATTGACTGTTTGAGAAACAAAACGAAGTAGGCACAACCCAAGTGTTCTTATCACGCAGAATTCGAAATGTTGCTACAGTAAAGGCGCAACAAACTAATGAACTGAAAAATAATTATGTTAATCTTCACTAGATGGCGTTGAATCGCTCTTTCGCTTTTCCGTCACACTTTCGGTCGCGTGAGTGACGGATAATCGGGAGTTTACTGTATATATGGTTAAGCACGCCGGAGTGGCATGGAGAAGACTGACTCAAGACGGAAAATTCTCGAAAAGGCTTTGGAAGAATTTCATTCAGCAGTAGATTGATAATCACTGGTCAACAAAAACAAAACAAAAAAAAATTCTGGCCTGGACTTTTGCAGCTGTTTTAGACTAATTTCAGGGTGCTGATCCCAAATCTGATTTCAGATTTGCTCTATCACATCTCATTTTTATGCTATCGGCATACCTCATTTTCATTGATTTTACCTGAAATTAACTCTTTGTCACTTATGATTGCAAGTTGTTGCGAGTCAGTGACTGCTTTAGTGTTAAAATAAGGTGTTGTATTTTTAGGATAGTGTGTTTATAATATCCTTTTATGTAGATATCCCCATTTATTTAATAATTTGCTTCTGCAGGTCGTGATCTAACAATGGCTACAACATCCGAAAGAAGGAAATGCAGTAATGACCCAGATATCTTCTGCTACATCTGTGGCAGCTTCACTTTGTAGGATCAAAGGCGCAACATCAATACCTTTGTCAAGAATGTTGATCTTGCCTACTTTAAAGTACGACTTGGAGACCAAGACAAAAATTGGGCTCCTCACAAAGTGTGTAAAACCTATGTTGAAACTTTGCGATCATGGTCTAAAGGAAATAATGCTAAGCTGAAGTTTGGTGTGCCAATGGTTTGGAGAGAACCTAAAAACCATTTGGATAACTGCTACTTCTGCCTTGTCAATGTAAAAGGTTTCAATAAGAAAAACAAACAACACTACCAATACCCAGATATCCCATCTACCAGACTACCAGTTGAGCACTGTGAGGCAATACCTGTACCTGTATTTACTGAGCTACCAGAGATTGATGTTGAATTCCTTTAGTTTACCTGCTTCTACAGATGATGATGATGATGATACTCAGATCGAATATACGCCATCTGATGCAGACTGTGATAAAATTTCTCTTTTTAGTCAGCCTGAATTGAATGATTTTGTAAGAGATTTGTATTTGCCGAAGCAGTCTGCTGAATTGTTGGCTTCCAGGCTGCAAGAGAAAGGACTACTCAGACCTGGCACTAGTGTCTCCTTTTATCGTAACAGAAAAGCAGCACTGCGAAAGTACTTCCATTCAGATGGTCAACTTGTTTATTGTAATGATGTTGAAGGGCTTCTTCTCAATATGGGACTATATGATTCAAGTGAATGGAGACTTTTTATTGACAGTAGTAAAAGGAGTTTGAAATGTGTGTTACTTCACAACAGAAATACATATGGTTCAATCCCAATAGGACACTCTGTAAAAATGAAAGAAGAGTATGCCTACATCAAGATTGTTCTGGATAGATTGGAATACCATGTTCATGGATGGGTAATTTGTGTTGATTTGAAAATGGTTAATTTTCTGCTGGGTCAGCAAGGAGGTCACACCAAATACCCTTGTTTCCTGTGCTACTGGGACAGTAGGGCTATATTAGAACACTGGGTTAAAAAGAACTGGCCACCACGAATCAGTTCGACGCCTGGTGACAAGAACATCAAGAATGAGCCTCTGGTTGATAGGAATAAAATTGTATTTCCCCCACTGCACATAAAACTTGGGTTAATGAAGCAATTCGTCAAAGCTCTTGAGCACACTGGAGACTGCTTTCAGCTATATATGTTGTTACAACAATGACTGCGGCAGAGGTTAGAGCTTGGAATGCATTCTCTGATGTGGTGCGGAATTTCCTTGGGAACAGGAAAGCGGACAACTATCGAGAGATTGCGGAGGAGCTGCTCTTGAGTTTCCAAGCACTTGGATGTAGAATGAGCATCAAGGGTCACTACTTACATAGTCACTTGGCCCAGTTTCCAGAGAACATGGGTCACGTGAGCGAAGAGCAAGGTGAACTCTTTCATCAAGACATTAAAGTTATGGAAGAACGTTACCAAGGCCGATGGGACTCAAACATGATGGCAGATTACTGCTGGTCCTTGATGAGAGACATTCCACAAGCTGTACATCGGAGATCGTCAAAGAAGAGGTCGTTTATGCAGATGTAACATCACTATTGTTAATAACCTTTTTGTACATATTTTTCTTATTTTCACAATTCAACTCTTACATGGTAATATGCATTCACTCACATTGATATGCAGTCACTCTCACAACTTTGTGCTACGGCTCATTAAATGTTTGTTTCATTCTTATTGTACATTGTATCTTATCTTATTCTTGTATGTATGTCTGTTTAGCTATTCGTATGAGTACAAATTTGCTGTTTTTATTGAAAATGCAATATTTGATATCTCAAAAACTTGATGTGATAGACAAAAACTGATGCCAGATTTGGAATCAGCACCCCAAAATTACCTTAAAACCGTTGGAATACCTTATGCCAGAAAAAGTGTGTTGACCAGTGTAATGGTTCATGATGGTTATGGTATGGGTTTAGAGTTCCTATTGTCACAAATCCTGTTCCGAGACAAATTCCTGCGACCAGTATTTCCAATGTTACGCAGAATAAATTTTAAATTCAAGCTTAAAGAATTATTTCCTAGCCTTATTTCTTTACGCCATTTTACAATATTAACGTCGCAAATATTTTTTATATACAATATTTCTTGTCTTGACGTTTGGACGCAGAACGTGTGGGTTTTATTTTCAGTTCCGATGCGTCAGTAAGCTGCGTAGGAGCTGCTCTCGTGATAAAAACAAAAAAAGGGCTCTCAAGATTCGTACCAACTATCTTGAGTCTTCTTTGTTGACACAGAAAATGCCAGTTTCATTGGAAAATTACATATTTTCTGAAAATACACCTGTTTATATTTTCTGAATACGTGTATTTTGAAAAATGGAAACTCTGTGGGTATTTTAAAGGGATAAAATGTAAGCAAATTTTTGAAGTAAACCAGGTTGATGACGCTTTAGGATTTCTGCTTTTTTTATGGTTTCAAAACATTAAAAATCGGAGAGTTACTCACACACACCTTTATTGTTTTCTTATGTGGTTTTATGTACATACGAATTACGTCTTGGTTTGCACGCTATTTTGTCAGAGTTGTACTTGCAGGTATACATCATCGGTTTGTTTACCGAAGTTCTTATTTAAACATCTTTCCCCGTGGCGTTACACTTTCTTTTCACTGTGTCTCTAGAAAAATTTTTATGTAAAAAGAAAATACATGTACTGTGAATGAATAGCATACATAAAGAGTAATGCAAATAAGAAAAATGACATCATGTAAAGAAAAGGTAACAACAACAACAACAACAAAAAAAAAAAAACAGGTTTGGGTAAGAATTTCAACGAACAGCCTCTCAAGGCAAACGCCGATGTAAACATTCAAAGTAACGGTTGAAGTACAGTATGAAAACCAAATACGGAACACTTATAAATACAGGAATGTTCAAGAAAACAGTAAAATTAAAAAAAAAATTAATATTACTCTTACCGATTCTTACCCCCTTCCCCGCATAGCGCGGAAGGGGTAGGGGGATCGGTAGGTAAGAGTGATATTCTTAGTAAAATGAAAATTTTGAGGTGGGTGACAGCAGTCCGATTAGTATGTCATATCTCAATATAGGGGGAATTGCTAATAATAAATTTATTATATAGTAAGCTAACTTGAAGCTGATGAGTTCATACCTCATAAATGAATAATTATGGCTCCCTCCTTACTCTTATTTTTAGTAGTTTATAGCTTGAGTTTTATGATAGTATTTAGATTTAGAGGTTGATTTTTGATTTGATTAGGTATAGAAATTAATATATTGAGATTTCTGAGATTGGGGTTTCATCGTGATAATTCGTGCGAAGCTGAAAGTTTATTTAAATATTTTTTTATTCAGAGTATTGCTTCAGGTTTTTTTAGGAATATTATATTCTGGAGGAAATGTGATGGTAGCGTTGGCATTGAAAGTTGAAGGAGGACCTTTTTATTTTTTGTTCCCTGGGGTTATGAAAGATCTTATGTGGATAGTGTGTTTTCTGTTAATAACTTTTCAGAAGTTAGTTCCTTTAATGGTTATGGTGAATGTATGAGGGGTAGTGGGGTGGGGGGCCGATGTAAACATTCAAAGTAACGGTTGAAGTACAGTATGAAAACCAAATACGGAACACGTATAAATACAGGAATGTTCAAGAAAACAGAAAAATTAAAAAAAAAAAAAAGGAAACATTTGAAAAGGCAGAAACCCTGGTGTTTTTGTGAATGAATGAAGCACCCCTTCCCCCCCACGCACAAATTTGACCTGAAAAGCGGAAAGCCTTGGGTTAGAATAAAAGAAACGGTAGTCAATAAAAGGTCTGTCTCCAGAAAAATTTGCTAGTCGAAACTTTGTACGATTGATTGCTATTTATAATTCATTCTACGGAAAAAAAAACTACAAAATATAAAAAAATTATGCATATAGGGTCAATTAAAATCAAGTACTTAGAAATAAAAAACAACAATGAACTGTTTATCCACTAGTGACTGATGGCCACAAAACATCAAAAATCACTTACGAAGAAATTCACCATTTTCGCGGCAAAGGAAGTAGTTTAATTCTTACACCCCAGGAGAAAACTACATTCCGGAATATTACGTAGACCATATCGAGAGAAAAAGACGCTGGTCCAAAGTTGCGTGAAAAAGGTTCCGAAGGTGAAAACATAACTGACAACTCGCTGCAGCGTTGCCGTTTGATTACATGGACAAAGCTCGCAATCACCGTGTCATGGTGATGCAAATTATGCTTCGAGATTCTCCTCTGACAACACCGCCCATATTCGTGGGTTTCAGTTTATTTTGAGCTCCGACCTCTTGGGGAATCGTACTGTCTTAGGAGAAACTTCTGTCGTCCTTCACGAACACTTTGCTCATCGAAAAACAAGAAAAATGAAAAAAAAAAAAATGAAAAAAAAATAAAACGCTGACTTGGTAGTAAGCTCAGGCAGATAAACACATGGTTGACAAATTATTGTTGTTACCATTAAAATCTGCCTTCAGCTTTTTCAACCTTCTATAGCATAGCTCTCACACATGTTTTAAGAGATACTATTGACTGCTAATTGAAGTCTTCAGAATTGTCATGGGAAGCCACCTTAGGAGTTTTTCTGACCTCTTACTTCTCCTTCAGTGACAAAACGTTTCCTAAAATTGCTTTCTGACCAGCTGTAGCGATTATTTTCTTTTTCTAAATTTAGCAGAATTTGTGTTCCTCATTAAGTATCTTCTTTATTTCTTTCGAAATGAGTATGAAAATTGACAAATAGATTTCCTTTCATCAGCTGAGAGCTCACACCCATGGAAAAAAAGTTTGAAATCCAGATTTTACTTCTACTGCCTTAATGACCTAGAAATTAAAAATATATCGTAGAGAAATCTTCTTAGAACTTACAAAAGTGTAAAAATTTTCCTTTCGAGGAACGATTTATTCTTGCCACAAACCGTATTGCCCACAAACAATATGAAAATATGATAAAGCTATTCAGCCACATGTCTAAATTTATAATTCATATTTCTTTAAGTCTTGCAAAATAATTTTTTAAATGTTTAGAATGCCATTTTAGTGGATGCTTAAAAATTTAGTTTTAACTCGAACAGTTCGCATTTTCATCCGATATGCATGCAGCATAACATTCGCAATTTTTTTGCCGTGCAAGCGGATTTCACTGTATTCAAACGTTTTTCAAAATGACTTTTAATTGTTAACAGTAACTTCTGAAGAATAGTATTCAAATTAAAAACAATAACTAAAACTGCACAATTTTTGACCAGGATCTTTCAAGAAAGTGTGTTAAACGGGGTGAGCTATCAAACTGACGGTTTTGAATTTCTACCTGCCCTGGTATTTCTATTACATAAAAGAGTGATGAAGCGGAAAACTTTTGATTTATGGCGAAGATGATCATTAGCGTGGATAGTTACGTCATATGTAAATTAGCATCACGACAACACAGCATGTCGTATGCAAGCTCCGATAAAAGTACTCTGAGAGAAGTGGAAAACTGGTTTTTTTTTTCACCGTTTAGTCTAGAAGTTCACTCAATGTATTGCTTTCAGTATGGGATTAAGCAGAAATGATGTCCAGACGAAATTTAAGCATTGACAACAGAAATAGGTCTTTTGGCATGTTACAGGCAGGTCTACGGCAGATCAATGTGGCTGCTGCTTTAGGAGTTTCACAAATGATAGTAAGTCGGCTACAAACAAAATTTCTACGGCATGGAAATGTTGCAGATCGACCCAAGATTGGCTGCCCGAGGATAACCACCAGAAGGCAAGATCTCTATCTGAGACTAAGTGCTCAGAGGAGGCCTACTATCACCAGAAGCCTTCTCCTGGAATCACTTTGATCTGCTTCTGGTGTCACAGTATGTACACAAACGGTGCGAAACCGGCTTCACGAATATGAACTCAAACAAGGAGGCCGCTGAGATGTATAGCATTACCATCAGTTCACCGTCGTCAAAGAAGCACCTGGGTCCAACAGTACATGTCATCGAATACAGTGTCACCATATACTTTCCACAAATTAATCCCGTTTCGCTCTTTATTCTGATATTTAGCGAGGACACGTGTGGAGGAGATCCGGCACACGAATGAACCACACTATGCTCAGTCAGTCCAGCTTTTCTAGCGGCAGTCAGTTCTGGTCTGGACATGAGTGTGTTTTTAATGGCCGTACTTCCTTGTATGTTTGTCAAGGCAACACGAATGAACCACACTATGCTCAGTTAGTTCTGGTCTGGACATGAGTGTGTTTAAATGGCCGTACTTTCTTGTATGTTTGTCAAGGCAACACGAATGAACCACACTATGCTCAGTCAGTCCAGCCTTTCCAGCGGCAGTTAGTTCTGGTCTGGACATGAGTGTGTTTAAATGGCCGTACTTTCTTGTATGTTTGTCGAGGCAACACGAATAAATCCCACTATGCTCAGTCAGTCCAACCTTTCCAGCGGCAGGCAGTTTTGGTCTGGACATGAGTGTGTTTTAATGGCCGTACTTCCTTGTATGTTTGTCAAGGCAACACGAATGAACCACACTATGCTCAGTCAGTCCAGCCTTTCCAGCGGCAGTTAGTTCTGGTCAGGACATGAGTGTGTTTAAATGGCCGTACTTTCTTGTATGTTTGTCGAGGCAACACGAATAAATCCCACTATGCTCAATCAGTCCAGCCTTTCCAGCGGCAGTTAGTTCTGGTCAGGACATGAGTGTGTTAAAATGGCCGTACTTCCTTGTAAATTTGTCAAGGCAACACGAATGCCTCCGTGTACCGAAACAAACCATTGTGCCCATTGTGATACTGTTTCACTCTGCTATTGGACATGAATTCCATTTTCTCGATGACAATGCAACCAGTCACTGTACCTGGAGCGTGCTTCAGGAACTGGAAAATTATGGGATTCATTCGTTACAGCTGACCTTAATCCTATTGGGAACATTTGGGACGATGTACAGCGACTTCTGGGTAACAACGTACCATGCCCCAGTACACTAGCATACCTCCGAAACGTGTTGCTTGCAATATGAAACGGAACCCCAGACACTCATATTAATAGTGTCATTGCAAGTATGCAACATGCCGCCCCGGTGGCGCAGTGGTCTAAGGCGCTGGCCTCTGATCATTCGTCCGTAAGGGTTCCGGGTTCGAATCCCGGTCAGGCATGGATTTTGTGTTTGTCTTACGGCACTGGCTCTCTCCCTTCCCTGGAACCAGTGACCCTAAATTAGGGACGGGCGACTGCTTATAGCCCATTGAGTTGCTCACGGAGGTCTTTAAACCTCCAATCAAAAAAAAAAAAAAAAAAAAAAAAGAAAGTATGCCACGTCGGTGTCAAGACGTTCTTCGCCACAGAAGCGATGTTACCGGGTACTGAAATCCTTAGGCATGTACATTCTCCGAATTTACCGTTTTGTCTATATTGCAGTGCTACTGTGACGTACCTGCCAGCAGGACGCACATGACATAAAGGCAGATAGGAATCAGAATACATGTCTGCGTAGCTCAACTGGTAGAGTAACTTATTCTGGAATGAGGGGATCCGGGTTCGAATTCCGGCGCGGATAAAAATGACGGAGAAATTTACTTCGTTATAATGGCGCCCGAACTACCCGGATGACCCGACCGTTCAAAATCTCGCATTGGTGTGATGTTATTTCCACACCGCGAGATAGGAAAAATCAGAGAATCCCTTCTCCAGTGCTTCGAAAAATAAATGTGTGTGACGTTGCATTCCACACACCAGATTGACTGGGAGTTCTCAAGTGCACGTTCTACAGTGGTTGTCTGCCTGCAGCGATTCATGGTCACGGCTGATCCGTGGGCCATGCCCCCGGCCCTCTTTCGGGGGGGGAGATGTGACGTACCTGCCAGCAGGACGCACATGACATAAAGGCAGATAGGAATCAGAATACATGTCTGCGTAGCTCAGTTGGTAGAGCGACTTGTTCCGGAATAAGCGTACTCGGGTTCGAATCCCGGCGTAGACCAAAAATGACGGAGAAATTTACTTCGTTATACTACTTTGTTGTGTGCAGAAATACCCAATAAACTATTCTTGTGAACGCACTCTTAATTGTTTGTGTTACGTAACTTCACTGATGTTATTTAAATGCACGTTATTTGAGTCAGGCACATGCATCCTTCATTTCGTACAATATCCTTAACTTTTTTTGCGCAGTATATAAATGATTAGTTTTACTAGGGGTGTTCAAATGAAAAGGTACGAAGCGACACTGTGGGTATAAATGAAGACTTTATTCAAAGTATACACCATAGGCCGTAGCACAACGATCCCATTGATTAACGAGCCGAAGGATTCCTTGTTCCCAGAATTCCTGTGGCCGTGACGAGACCCAGTCCTGCACAGCGTCCTTGAGTTCGTCGTCCGAGTGGAAGCGCTTCCCTTTCAGATGTTTTTTCAGAGGACCAAACACATGGAAATCGCAGGGCGACATGTCCGGGCTGTAGGTCGGATGATCAAGCTGCTCCCACTGGAACTTGGCCAGTTCCACGTGTGTGATCCTGGAGACGTGTGGACGCGCGTTATCATGAAGCAGAACCACACCCTCCGTGAGCAGCCCCGGTCTTTTGTTCTTGATGTACCTGCGTAGGCTTCGGAGTGTCTCACAGTACACATCAAAGTTAATGGTTCATCTGTGCTGGAGGAATTCAACAAGTAGTCAATTGGACGGCGCTCTTTATAAGAGCCTCTGCTCTCTCCTGCGCATGCGGGCGCCCGCGCATGCTCCGATCCACGCCGGCGACTCCAATCGCATCCCTAGATGTGTCGCTACGTTCTCCCATAGCGGCATAGGCAAATATGTTAACGGTTACGTTCTTATGACGTTTCGTACCTTTTCATTTGAACACCCCTAGTAATATGACTAATAATATTGTTACGAAACTCAATTTTCTAAAGCCGGACTGCTAAATTCATTATTTTAAGAAAAAAGGTTTTAGCTCAAGGACGGCTAATGGTTCCTTTCCTTTTGCACTTTGGAAAAAAGGAAAGATGCCGCCTTAGTGGATTTTTAGAAGTAATGTATATCTATGTTCTATTGATAGTGATAGATTAATTATCTGTTGGTAGTAATGTCGGTGTAATGAGTATTAATGTTTATTAAGCATATTATTGTTCATTCATAGAACCTAGTGTCTGGCTATCAGTGTTTTGTGTTTCTGATTAAATTTGTGCATCTCAGGTAAGTGATGTGCACTGTATTGATTTTCTAGTAAAATTACTAGTACTATTGAGGTAGATCCACCAGAAACCTAATATTGACTTGTAATTACGTTTAAATTATCCCCGGAGCGTATTCTTTTTTCATCAAAAATAACAGGACCAAAAAGAAACATTTATGTAACAATTTTGTGTCAGTAGGCATTTGTAACATTTTAAAGTTTTGCCAATTCATAATCTAAGACTTGACTTTCATTTAATAAAGCCAGATTGTATGAAAAATTTTATTCAACATATTATAACGTACAATACGATTAATTTAACTTTATTTAGGTCATTACTGTGGAATTGGCCTTCAACCAGTTCTCAGTCCGGCCGCCTTGGTGATTGCGCCGGACAGCTATACGGCCAGTCCGCCATTGATATTAAATGTGTTAAATGTGAAGAAATTTAACATTTTTCCTGTGTGATTTTGATACAAAGAAAAATGGTGGTTAATGATTTTGGACATACTTGTTCTACGCAAGTGCAAAGATATTTCTTTTTCTGCAAGTCTTATATTGCACTGAAGACCGGAATTTCTGTGACAAAGAAGAACTATACAATACTTGACTGACGAATATTTCATTCAAATGTAGTGTGAAGAAACATCAGATTTAAAGAAGAGTTAT
Source organism: Macrothele yani (assembly GCA_039090855.1). NCBI lineage: Eukaryota > Metazoa > Arthropoda > Arachnida > Araneae > Macrothelidae > Macrothele > Macrothele yani. The sequence goes on from CM077007.1 coordinate 5,703,822, forward strand.
TTAGAATTCTTAGGGAATAAAAAATATGCCCTCGAAAATGGCCGAAAGAAAGCGGTTGTTGTTTGGAGTTCTGTAATTGCTCAGCAGAAAGAAACTTTTGATTAATCGCGAAGAATAAATTTGTGATTATCGAGGGAGAAAATAATACTGTGCCGTGTCTAAGTGACTGCAGACATTTGGACACCCTACAAACAAACACACACACACACACACACACACACACACACACACACACACACACACACACACACACACACACACACACACACAAGAAAAAGAAGAAAGATTCAGTCATTTTATTTTACTGTGCTCTCATTCGTCTCAACTCAAGAAATTTTTCCTACTTTCCACTTGATACATAACTACCGTGATTACTGAAGTCGAAATTGTTCGTGCTGATGGATTATTGCGTGAAGTGCTGCTGCTCATCTCATTGATATGCACTGACTTCCTATTTGTGGTTCCACAAAGCACGTTGTAAAACGGTCTGCCATCTTGTGCGGCTAAGCGTGAATATGCCTTTATTACGATGCCCTTGATATATACATATGCCTAAAGAAGTATTTTTCGCTGCCTCAAAAAGACATTCACGTAAAAGCTTCAATGACAACGTAATTTTCTTAAAGTAAAGAAATGTCTCTCCCATGAATATTAGGAAAGATTTCGCACGCAAAATGGTCGCACAAGTTAAAATCTACACGCAGTGTATAGCAAAGGTATGATGACAGAAGAAACATCAGTAATCAGCTAATGTAAGAATGTTCTACCCAGGGTGAAAACAATGAAAGTTTAAAAACATATTTTTCTACCACTAGATAAAGACAGCAGATCAGCACTCTGACTCCTACCGAATTGTATCCGATATAAGCTGAAAATATTTGTGTAATTAAAAATTTTTTTAACACTGTGAAGAAAGTGTTTTGCCTTTATTGCGCAAAATACTGTACAAAGTGCAATGTAAAAGGATAATTTCAGACGTTCTTTACTTCTGTCTTAAACCAAACATAAAAATAATTAACAAAATGCATTTCGAGGCCTTCAAAATAGTCCCCATTGTGCCATATCGATCTTCGTACGTTTGAGAATCATATGGCTGTAAGCTAGCCTTCGTTTTTCATGGGTCTGACAACTCGGATCACTGCTTCACACACTACCTCAATGCTGTAAATCATTTCCTCCAACTTTTGGAAAAAAATTAGTCTGGGCAGCTCATGTCACGACTACATATCTAATGAGGAAGAAATCTGTCATATACACTTCTGCAAACTGTTAGGTACTGTATCTACATCTCACGAGGTCTCTCATTGTCATGAAAAGTGAGGAACCCACATACGAGCATATCGGGCCATTTACGGCTAATTTTTGGGAACCAAACGTCATGCAGAAATATTTTGTACTATGTAACTGCCACAGTTGAACATGTGGACACTGTTTGTGTTTACCGCTTCATTCTTTCCATAACACATTATCACCATTTCTTCAGACAAGGAAATTATGGATGTACTTACTATGAAGACTACCTTTTCAGTTGTGGTCAGAAATTTCTTAACCATGTGTAGTTACACAATTCTGTTTGAAACTGTTCATCATTCGTCACATAACGATGCAAAACGTAATCTACGATGTGCCCAGTCTGCTGTCAGCTGTTGGGGGACCATTTGCAGCGACTTTTCTGTAGAATTCGTCGGCATTTTGAAAACAGATGTGGTTGATATATTTTGTTTAAATGTGGAGTTTCTCCACACACGTTTGCCCCTTTTCTTCCAGCAGGCTGTTGACAGTAACCACTGATGTTTCATTCTTTGCGATTAATGGCCACCCACTTCTTGGATAGTCTTTAATAATTTCCCGATCTTTGCAGAAGAGAGAAGCCAGCTTTGTCACTTTAGAGTGACTCACTGCACCACCTAGGGCTGCAGTCCGGGAACGGTAGGACGTCTCCCTGCTACTTTTCCTGAAGATGAGACGCTTTTACCTTTCGTAATTATTTTGTATAGAGCTTAAACAGGATCCAGTTGATTATAAGGAAGATAGGTCTTTGAAAATACGCAAAAATAAAAGGAGGAAGGGGTCAGTCTTTTCCGGATTTTATATGTGTACATTTAACAGAGACTTGCTACTCTTGAAGCACCTATCGCAGCTCACCACTCCACTTCTTTTCCACATAAAACTGCAGCACTGGCACCTTCACCTAAAAACTTCACGTTAAGCATTGTAAATTTCGTTTTTGTCCATGTAAATTTTCGATTTCGATGTTCGAACGATGGTAGTTGCGCAATATCCGACCATTTTTATCTTCCACTTAACAGCTCTATTTCGGGGAATAGGAACAAATGAATACGATAATAACACAAGAGGTTATGTTCCGTTACAACTGACGAATGTTTCTCATGTTTGCGTTGTCTCACTCGCTGTGCAAGCGCAGTGTAGAGAATATTTTTAAAAGATCCTTGGTTAAACACGATGTCACTACATACTCTGTCACGAGATATTTTAAGTCTCTTTTCTGGTCGGAATGAAAAATTCCGTGAAATACTCTGAAACATAAAAGTTCAAAGCGATGGTTCATCCTTTCCAAATGTGTACATGTTAAATTCATCCCAGCACTGCTGGGATAAATTTAGCAAGCACACATTTGTTCTCTTTTCCTTATTACCAAAACTTTTGAAAATGTTGGCGTAACTTGGGTAATGTATAGCTAAGATATCCATAAACGTGTTAGGCTGCATCGGTAACTGGTAACATTTCGATTAGTGATGAGCACGGGCCCAGGTTATGACCAAAAGCCCGGAAACAGATCCGAGCCCCGGCGGGCTCTCATATCAAATCTTTGACTATGACCCAGGCTCAAGTTAATTTTTTTCAGTTTATATATATCTGATATCGAGGAAACAAGGATATCTAGAATCATATATACATAGCACAAACAGCTGTAAACTGCGTTGTGAATCATTCAGTGCGGTACTTGTATTTTTATGGAATTTATTTATTTAGAGCTACCAGAGTAAGGTCAAACCACTGGATCACTGAGTTTAATGGTGCATTTGCAGCTTTTAACATGCCGAAAACTGTCAAATGTAATAGTTTGCTGATAAAGGTTATTATATTCATATATAAGAGTATATGTGGCAGCTTCACTAAATAATAAATAAAATAATTGCCAAATCCAGGGCTGTCCCAGTAGAGCTAATAATATAAATTTGCATGTATTAAAAACACTACGACCTATATATGCACATTTACTCAGTACTTAATCGGACCTTATCCGTCAAAACAGGAATGCGCAATTTCTATGTCATGCAGAAATGATATAGATTTTATAATGAAATATAAAAGTTAAAAATCCTTATATTCAAATTTGAACGGAAAAAAATAATTGCAGTTAATTAGGTAAACGAATTAACTTAGTATACTTGGGGAAACAAAAATGAAGGGCATTTTGTTACCTGAATATGATTCACATAATAATAATATTTTTGAGGGGGAGGCCGACGTTAACGGGAACCACTGACATTCTTATCTGATAATAAAACTATAAGTAGGAGTAAAATAATATGCTTCATTTTTTCCTTGTTTACATAGGGATCATTTGCACAGATATTCAAACTCGTGATAGTCATAAGCAGTGATGTAACGGGCCCGTGCTCATCTTTAGTTCCAATATCGGCTTACTTTGTGTTTAACCAAAGTTAAACTAGTATTGACGCAACGCATGCTGCCAACATTAATGCTTATTTTTTGACTACTTGGCACAAAATAATATATCACATAAGACTGATACTGAAAAACTAATTTATCTTACTTGGTGTTCCACATTTTTGCAGTTTGATCACGACGAAATAAGTTTGTTGTTTTGAAAAATTATCTTATGTTATGTCTGTCTGTCTTAAGAGAAGCTTGGTACCCCCGCTATTGTTTCAGAGTTACTGATGACGTATGCATTTCCTACGCACCAAACACGTGGACACTCTTGTTGAGATTTATTTGCTGTTTTATGTCCAGTTTGGAGAAAGCATCAGACTCTAGGAGAACACTTCAATCTTCAGTCACCCTTTATGATCTTGGGGTGCGATGATAATTTCAGTTTGATTCTTTCGCACAATAAAAAATGGATGCAATTTACTTCTTGTTTACAGCGCCGAGCCACATAGAGAGAGCTCTTAGAGAAGCCATTTCAAAAACTTGCGCTGCACATACCAGTACGAGAATGCATAATATTACGGGCAACTTTGGAACACTAACAATATGTATTACTAGTTACAAGTACACCAGACTAGGCACAATAAAAAACGCTTATAGCGCAGTAAAAATCCGTTTTACCGGCGTAAAGAAGTATGTAGAGTCGCCAAGCTTTCGCTCTCCACTGGGAGGCTTTTCCAAAGTTTTACAGTAGTTAGACATAAAACGTACAGAATTAGAATACATAAGAAACAAAGATAATTTTTTGAAAAATAACTTGAAGAAGACATCACGAGCGGTATTACCAGTATTTATCGGATAGTTATACGGTGTACTGCGGCGTATTTCCATCCTTCAATAATGCATGCCAAACCACTGGCAGTTATATAGAGACACTATAGGTGCATGCTAGTCTGTTGGAGAGTATTTCAACTGTTTCCCTGATGGCTGTCTGTTTAAAGTTCGTGTAAGGAGCAATTCTTCTAATATTCCATATAAGAGCAGCCAAGGAATGTATAATATGACCTCTCTAGGACGCGAAGTATTCTGGTTGAAATTTCTCATGGGGTTTTTACATCTACTGTGTAAAGATCGATTTGTTATTCCGATATATATCTTTTCTGCGTTGTTAGGGTATACTAACGGTATAGCGTACACACCCGCTTTTTCTTTCTCACATTGTCTGTCTTTGCAGGTTTATTTCATACGTGATAAAGGGGTCAGTGATTTCATTGATATTGTAATGTATTTATATACTAAATTCTTCAACCAATATATAAAGCCTGGTACATATGTGATGGATCCTGTATATCTCATTGTTGTACTAGTTGATTTTGTTTACCATTCTTTACATTGCTATGCATTCTGTCTACCATATTTCTTGGATCCAGCTTTAATACCTTTATTGTAAATATTTTCGATTTCGTTCTTATTTAGGTTCCCGGGTTTTTGTTTGTTATACACCCTGAGGATCCGCTCTCTGAATGAAGAGAGTTCACTCTTTCAGACAGTGTAAATCAGAAGGAGCAAAGTTCGGTACTGCGGTTGTTTTATCATATACGCACATCAAAATTGAAGATGGGTGTTTTTTCCTTTTGAGCGTGAAGTCACGATAAGTTCGTGTCCCATTCTCTTAAAGCACCGTGGTGAACTTTACCGTATCGTATAAGCTGTTTATCTTGTGAAAGACATAATTTATATCGTTTATCCTATGTTCCCATTTGAAGAATATATCGTTTGTGCTACGGATCCATACTCGGGGTTTCTTAACACCATTTAGAAAATATGTGGTCTTCTAGGGGTGTCATTACGGCTTCTGCAAGGACTGAAGATCAAGTCAAATTCATTGGTGCTCCCTTTGATTGCTTGTAATGCCTTCATCTATCTTGAAATAGTTGTGGTTGGTTAAAATGATTTAAGGCGCTAATAATTTTCCTGGTTTGAGTCGGGGTAAATTCATCGGAATAGCAACGATTATTTGTTCATGGTTTCCTACGACTTCTGCTATTAGTATGAGCGGATATATGACTTTGTCAAAACGTCATATTACGTCTCTATCAGATACAATCTTCTTGCAAGCTTCCACAACATTTTTCGGTAATTTAATTACGTTCTCAGAGTATTTTAAGCGTTCAGAGAAGCTAGGGATTTTTCTGATATATATATATGTAAGGGACTTGTTCTGTGCTGCTGTCGGTCTAAGGGTTGATCCAGTTTTGTGATTTTTTAATAGTTGAAACGGAGATGGAATTGCAGAGCCGGGAGGAAGCTTTGCTGACATTCTATATAATAGGTTCCTGTAGATCTTTGACTCTGGCTAGAGTTTGAACTTTCCTTATTATGCTGTTTAAAGGATTTATCGAACGCGGTATTGATTTTGATTGATGAACAAATTCCTTGAGTTTCCTAGTATGACCAGAGCTATTTATAATGGCAATCCGATTCGACTTGTCGGTTATGGTAATGGATATTCTAGAATCATTACGAAGGTTCTTCGTAACTTTCCTACTGTTATTTTTCTTAAAATTCTTTCAAAGTTCTTCCTTTTAGAATTCGTTAGGCTGCTTTTCAGTCTAGATACCGCTAAGCATCTAGGCATATTACGATTTTTTTGCCGGAACTTCAGAAATATGCTTTCTCCCTCAGATATTAAATGTTTAATTCTAGGCTTTGATAGGGGTCAGTATTTTGGCCGACGTTCCAAAACGGTGACTTGTTCTTCCGTCATTCGAAGGGTTGACTCGTTTATGTAGGGAACTATGTGTCCATCAGTCCGGACATAATATGATCAAAGGCTTTTAAGTTCTTAATTAGGTTTTTTACTCGGGATAGCTTCTTCTCTTGATGTATTATGCCACTGAATTTCCGGGGAAGTAGATTAAATAGTACGGGAAGAGTGCTATTATTTCCACCGACTGGTAAAGTCTTAAGGTTTTGGAATGCAACTTCATTGTTTGAATACTGTCTTACTTCATACTGTGCGTTAGTGTTCTTTAAAGAAGTTCCTTCTTTCAACGCTGGAACCAATGATCTTTTAACGGTGATTTTAACTGTAAAAACTTTGGGATCAGGCTGTTCTCTTAGTAGGATTTTCTCCGGGTGTCTGTGCATATCTATACAAACTTTTAGATAGTGAGTTAGAGGGTACTGTACAGACCAAACTTCGTAACAGCATAAATATGGGTACATACACGGTATTACCAGAAAATCATTCAACTTTAATTTCATGTTGTGGTGGAATTTTGTCTTTGCTTAAAACAGTTTTGTCACAAAATGAAAACATGTGTAAAAATGATAGGGGGATCTCTGGGCCCAGAATCTGAGATGTGTAGTTCGTGATAATAGACAGAAAAATCTTCAATTCTTCCGAATCTATGACAATAAGCTCCCTAAATCTAATGTACGAACCTTCGCAGATTGTACAACAGGGAAATACTGATGCTAACAGTCATCAGAGTCGTAAGTTTTCATCTAGTAATTTATTCAATGAACAAAATAGTCTCTCTCTCTCTCCCAATATTCTTGCGAAAAACCGTGTAATTCTACGCTGATTTTGTTACGAAGGTCAAAATCTTACATCCGGGTGAATATAAGTACTTTGAATTCAGACTAACAAATGTATTGACTGATATTCCTCTTTCCCTTTTTGACTCACTGCCCCGTCCGTCTGGTAATGAGTCTATAAAGGTTTCCGTGGGTCCATGTGCGTAATACAGTAGCCGTAGGTAACATCGTGCATTCATATAAATCGCGATTTTTTCTTAGAAAAAGCATGTCTTTAGGAAAAGTTGAAATTTTCTAAGAACAATTGACACTGAATTCCTGATCGTTCTTCTTTGAGCGATACGTTCCATGAGATGTGCTTATTTGTGACTTTGAGTTTCTGAATGGGGGATTTATGAATAAAACAGGGAATCCAAAAGAATAGGCTTCGAGAGAGAGATGCATCATGAGTAAGCAAGATATGGTGAGGTCGGTTCTTTGTTTATTGAATGAGCGAGTTGCAGGTTGAACGGAATTTTTAAACTTGCTCATATAAGACACTTTGTCTGCGAAAATGTCTTCAAAACAAATGAACATCTCTACAAAAATAAAATTAGAAACTGTAGTGGAATTAAACGAAATAGGAGTAAAACAGTTAGCTGTAGCAAAATAATTAGCATTTGGCCCTGCTGGTGTTCGTAGATGGATCAAAGAGGAAGCAAAACCCACGAAATCTGTCGAAAAAATTGACGAAAACTGAAGGTTTAATAAAAAATGAAAACTAAAAGATTATCGAAACAGCATTAATTAGATAAAGCATTGTTTCAATCCTTTTTATAAGCACCATTATTAGGCCCACTGAATCGTATTCAGGAAAACAGCTAAACATTTAGCGAAAAACAAAAGACCTAAGGAAGATAGATTTTTGGAACAAACTATGAATGGTGCTGATGCTGTTCAAAGTAGCATGCCATAGGGCTGTTACAAATTCATCGAGAAAGGCGGTCCGCCGATCATCATCAACAGTTGCATTTCTTAGAGAACTGAAAAGTCAGTTACAGGAAGATTTGTTTGAAGATAAACAAATAATAAAACTAACACAGGACACTTTGTATCCTGTGTTGATTTTATTATTCACAAAATCTTACTTTTCATTAGAAACTCCTTTTTTATATAGAGCAAGATTTCAAAATTAATAAAAATAACACAGGATACTAAAAGCAAAAATAATTATTCATGCTACCTTTTGCAACAAACAAAACAAGAATTCAAAAATTAAAATTATTTTTTGTGAAAAAGAGGCTAAACCAAAGAACTAAAAAATATCAACAGAAAATACTTGTCATTTATGAAAGTTCAAAAGTAAGTCTTAAAAATTATCAATAAAAGAACTTACCATTTATAACGTTTTAAAAAGTGCTTGAATGACCAAAGTTATATCCAAAATATGGTTCATTAAGAACTCCATTCCAACAGTACTCAAGTAGTTGCTACACATGCAATTTGTAGATAAGAACATCCGTTCCTTTAACTGGTCAGTTCCCAGCTCACCTAAGAGGAAAATGCACCCTTAACTATCTCTACCTGTCAAATAAATAAATAAATAAAAAATCCGACATGTGTTCCGGAAAAAAAAAAAAAAAAAAAAAAAACGCGTCTTATTTCAGCCCATAGATGAGAGAATAATTGAAACATTTAAAACAAATTACGAGCAGGATTTCCAAACAGATTTCTAGCTCTGTTTCAGGATGAGCCTGCACCAAATAATTGAGTACAGTTAACTTAAAAGATTCCATATTTGCAATGAGCATAGTTCTTATTTACGGTAAAGAATCTGTATTTGAAAGACATTTCGATGATGGCATATGAAGTGAAATGTCGAAAGAAATGGCAAAAGCAGGGATGAAGAAACTATGAACACCTCAATTCGCAGTTCTACTTATGAAAGACGCTGTCAGTGGTTTACAGAATGTCACTGAAGAAACAAATTATTAAGACCTTCAACCGAATAATGAGTTGGGCCGTCTGTGGCCTTCAAAATAGCCTCGATGTGATCAGACGTTTGATGGGTTCAACAAAGTGCAGGTATCGTTCTACACGTACATTCAGCCAAGTGGATGTGATCGCGTCTGTCAGTTTCCGGATGCTCGCTGAAGGAGGATCTCTCTTACGAATAGCCCACATATGATTATTTGGGTTAAATTCTGGTGACTGTGGGAGACATTTTAGCATTTTGAAGTCACTGTCCTTCTATTAGAACCACTGTGTGAAGATCCGAGTCATGTAGTATGGGGCATTATTCTGCTGGAATTAGCAGTCTCCATCAGAATACACCCCGCACATGTACGGGTGTATTTGGTCCGCAGTGATGTCGACATAACCAGTGGCGTTCAATTGCTGTTACAAAAACCAATTGTTCGCTTCGAAAACAAATCTATCACCTTTACACCACCTCAACTAGTTCGTACAATTAACGTTAAGTGTCTGGGATCCACCGATTTGTGCCCTTGACGCTATATTCTGGTTCACCCATTGTCGTGTGTTCACTAAAAATGTTATTCACCAGCCCAGGGTACTTTTTAGTCTCCAAGGGTCCAGTTTTGTTGCCTCCATGCCGATTGCACACGGATTTGTAGATTTTTTGCACAGATGAGTGGTACACGAAGGGCGCGTCTGCATATATATTGTCTATTCGCGCGCTAATGCTTGGCGGGTAATATGTATATGCAGAAATTCTCCTTTCGATAGCGCTGTTGTACTGCGCGTTGATTTGAAGCAATAGAGTTCGTCTGTTACCTCACGAGATTCTCTCAAGCCGAAGCTGCCCGTTTAACCACAGAAACACCACTAACTATTTATTTGTTTCTGCACCACTCATTGAACACTATCCATACAGTTCTGTTTCTTTATCTTATTTCTCATATCGGACTTTACAAAAAGCCGAGTATGAGGGTTTAATAAAGAATTGGTACGGATGAACTTATTTTTTTCCTGTCATTTCATTCAATTCATTCATTCACTTTCATTCTAAATATTTATTTGTAAAACACTTAACTATTTTATTATTTTAAGATTACTAGAAGTAACATTTTTAAGGATTCTAAAAAACCTTTTTCGAAATTTATTAAAAACATCCTTCCTATTCTCGCAAAAATAACTCTCACTTCCACTTTGCGGGAGGGGCCCGACCAGAAATGTCCACCTAAATCAGCTTATATATATAATTTTTCTAGGAACATTCTTCTAGGAGACTCTAAGGAAAGGTTCATATAGAATATTTCATAAAAATATATAGAACATGAAATAAACAAAAAATATATTTTTAGGAATATAGTAAGGCTTAATTACAAGATAGTATAGGAAGAAATAGTAAACACATTGAAAAACAATTTTTGGATCCATTAAAAATGTATAATTTTCCTATTATTTCTTTTTTTATATGAATATTTGTTTATTTCAATTCATTTTAACTTAAAGCGGAAATATTCGTGCAGTTACGTTTCAAAAGTTAAAGACAACACCGTCAATACACGATAAAAACTTATGAAAGGGGAAAACCCTTTACAAGTCAGGTAAAACTTTACTAAAAGTTAAAATATTTACAGATTAAAAGTGAGATCTTTCGGGAGCACTATGTCCCATCTTCAGACTACAATAGTATGTGCCAGTGTTCTCTCTCCATATATATATACAATGCCCAAGAGCTTCCATGACGTAAGACCGATTTTTGAAGAGTATTCACCCCACACTCTAGCGGAAAACAGGTTGCAAAAGGAAGTTCGTCAACGTTACACAATTGAACCTCATATGGTTAGTCATGACTTAAATTTGCACTATGATACACATAAGGCAAGTTATGACATATATTTAACACTTACAAGATTATTCCGTCTGACGTGGATACCCTCCTGGAAATAACAATTTCCACGGTTGTGGTATTTCACTAGGTAATGAGTCATTACAACAGACTTGTAACTGAGAGTGAATATACAAGCTCTCAGTGAAAAGAAGAGTAGACACGTCCGATGGAGTAAAAAGTATACTGGCCTCTTTCCAGGCTGGGTAATGGATCCCACTATGTATAAGTCGAGCTAGGGCAGAGTTCATAGCCCCAGTCTACACACTATAAATGTGTTCTGAAAGGCGAAGCTGTAAAGAGCGTTTTGTGGAGCCAATATACAGTTTTTGGACGTGTCTACTCTTCTTTTCACAGAGAGCTTGTATATTCACTCCCAGTTACAAGTGTGTTGTAATGACTCATTACCTAGTGAAATACCACAACCGTGGAAATTGTTATTTCCAGGAGAGTATCTACGTTAGACGGAATAACCTTGTAAGTGTTAAATATATGTCATAACTTGTCTTATGTGTATCATAGTGCAAATTTACGTCATAATTAACCATATGTGGTTCAATTGTGTAACGTTGATGAACTTCCATTTGAAACCTGATTTCCGCTAGAGTGTGGGGTGAATGCTCTTCAAAAATCGGTCCTACGTCATGGAAGCTCTTGGGCACTGTATATATATATAGAGAGAACACTGGCACATACTATTGTAGTCTGAAGATGGGACATAGTGCTCCCGAAAGATCTCACTTTTAATCTGTAAATATTTTAACTTTTAGTAAAGTTTTACCTGACTTGTAAAGGATTTTCCCCTTTCATAAGTTTTTATCGTGTATAGACGGTGTTGTCTTTAACTTTTGAATCATTTTAACTTATTTTATATATAAATTAATTTTTTCTCATATTTTACTGAATATTATCATATTACATTTAATATTATTTTAAATAATATTTTACTGTTTAGCAGTCTTTTATGATTTTAACTTTTATTTAACATGCACTTTAATATCTATAATTAAATTGAAAAGTTATAAAAGTATTTTTTAAATTTCAGATTTTTAATGGTTTACCGCGGATACCTTCTACTTTTATATTTTCCTATCATGATCCATTATTCATTTAGACCTTTCAGTAGTGTGAGTAAAGAAATAGACACATCTATGCGGTACTCCCGGAACTTTAAAAATTCTCGAAAACAAATATGTTACTGTAATTTCTTTTTATGTCAATATCAACTAATACAGTTTATTTTAAACATACATTTAATTTTTTCTAGAGGTGGGGCGAATCCTAAATTTTCCCGAATCCGAATCCTAAAAGGTTCTCGAATCCTCAACATAAGAATAATTATAAGAAAAAAAGGAAAAAAAAAGACTTCTACTTAAAATGAAAAGTTTTTAATTGAAGCAAAATTTGAAATCTGTGTTTAATGAAAAACAAATTAAAGAATACAATTTTTCAAAAAACATACCTATACTTAGTAAGAAGACACAAATGGAATTTATAATTTATATTTACTAAATGAAGTACATAAAACTCTTGAGTCTTGTTCATTTCCATTTTCTGAACATAATTTGACAAAAAATATTTGAGTAACAATTCACATTTTTGGCATTTTTCTTTAATAACAAAAATTCCAAAACCTTTTTAAATCAAAGCAAATGTAGAGATGGGGAGGATTATTTTAAGAGTTAATGTAGATAAGCATACAACACTAAATTGAGTAAATTCTTTCCAGGAAATTGAGAAAAATCAAAAACATGTTTGTTTTAAGAGTTAATGAAAACATGAAACATTGAACTCTTTCAGGGCAGTGTAAAAAAGTCAGAAACCTTTAATGGAGATTTTTATTTAAAAACACTAGCATTCTAACTCGCTCTAGGGTATATCCTACTTCGTTTTTTATCAGCTATGACACCTGATGTGCTGAATAGTTTTTCTGACATTACTGTCGATGGCGGTGTGGTTAAGAGCTTTTTAGAGAGTTTCCTCAAATTTTGATATTTTTTTGTTGTCCTTCCAGTATTTAAAGATGTCCACAGATGGTGGAAGTTGTGTTTCTTCTAAGTAGGCATTTACCTTTTCTTCACGAGACAAAGTGTAACTCTGCTCACTGCTGGTAGATGGTGTCATCAATTGAGAATAGTAACTCCACATGCTATGAGCTCCGTGTTGATTAGTTGACGATTTTTGAGTGGTATCTCTTTGACTTCGTTCGGATGACTGCAGATCACTGTCATCTGCTTGCAAAAGTACTAATATCAGAAATTTCAATGGCCAGTGTTGATTTAACTTGCTCAAGGTTTTCTTTGCTCAAAAATACAGTTCTTTTGAATCGGGGATCCAGTATAGTTCCAAGAGCATACACTTTTCGGTTTCAACAGACTGATAGGTCTTTTTTACAGATGCAAGTAAGTCATTTCGAAAATCTTGTACAGAACCTAAAGTTGATTTGAAGTTTTGTTGAATACTAATGGTGCTTTTCAGTAAAGGAATTATTTCTGAGATTGTTACTTCGCTGGAACTGGCCACAAATACTCTATCGAACACATCTAGGATTCGTATCACTTCTTCTATAGTTGTGCCCTGTCGAGCACTAAGATGTACCTGAAAATTTAACTCTGAAGCAGATAATAAAACAGCTTGCTTTTGTTGCATGAGACGAATGAGCATGTGGAGCTCAGAATTTCGTCTAGTATGTTCATCTTGCATCAGACGATGGGGTTTAAGACTTAGTTTAGCTTGAGAAGCTCGTAAGACTTTCTAGGCTTTAGAAAATTGTTTAAAATGTCCCACAATACTCCGGCAGGTCAACATGATTTCCTTAATTTCACTCTTGTTCAGTAAACCATCTTTGAGAACTAATTGAAATGCATGAGAAAGGCATGGCAAGTGGTCTAAGATACTGCGTTCTAAAGCTGCAACCATATTAATCTCAAAGTTGCATGTTTCATGGTCTCTCGTGAAACATGCAACTTTTTCAAAGAGATTTCATTCTTTCATAGTGTTGATAATGAAAGTTTCTATTGCAGGTGCTGTATGTGAAACTTCTGCAAAGGGAATACGTACATTCTAAGACAACTGATGATACTCGAAGTTTTCATCTATGAAGTGAACTGTGAAACTGAGGTAATTGTCAGAAGATGTTGATGTCCACATGTCTGTTGTGACTGCAATAAACTCGGCTTTATCTAAAAGATTCTCAACTTTTGTGTTTTCTTCTTCATACATCCCTGGAATTATCTTTTGGGCAAAGTGTTTCCTGCTTGGGATGATATATCTTGGCTCAACGTGGTTCATCAATTTTTTTAAACTTTTATCTTCCACTATGGACGATGGTTGGTTATCTCTGCAGATCATTTCGGAGACTAATTTGGTAATTGTTTGAGCTCTTTTGTCTCCAGGCTTAAAACTTTGCATTTTATCAATAAATGCTTTCAGAGTCGGTTGGTTAGAAGATACTGCTTTGCGCTTTACTGGTGGTGATTCGAAAGAGCTTTGTTGTCCATAAGAAGCAGCTGTTGAACCTGGACTAGGAGTTCAACTAACTGATGCAAGAATCCCAATGACAGCTGGGTCATCTGGGCCTATATTGTCTTCCCATCGGGAGTCAACTCTGACAGTCAAAGTGCTTAAGGGTGAAGGTGGACTCAGTAATGGGGATGGTGAACTTCTATCTTTCAGTTCTTCAAATTTGGATGAATGTTTGGCTTTCAAATGTTTCCACGTTGCTGAAATAGTATGTGACCCATTTCCTCTGGATAAGTTTGCAGAACACATACTGCAATTCTCATAATTTTCATTATCAGAAATTTGGAAATAGTTCCAGATATTAGAAGATGCTTGATATGATGCCATCTCATGGGTTGACATTCTTGAAGGTTATGGGAGATCCGATGGTTGTGTGACAGGCACAAGATAAATCACTCCTAAGTATGCGTAAATGCTGTGGTTAGCGATAGAAACTACGTAGGAATAAAAACAATAAGGCGGAAGAAACGCTGAGACTGTGAGAAAAAATACAGACCGGATAACGCCGAGCGTATACTAATAGCGTGTGCAAATGAGACGCTGCGGAGAATTGAGTAGAACTAGAAACGCTGAACTGTTGACAGAGTAACTTGAGTCATGTGCGTGACGCGGCTCAAGGTCACACTCCCTCCGCTTGTTACCACGGTAACGGCTGCCGGGAAAGAAATAAAATATGGCTAAGTCACTTTTCCCCCTGCGATTGAGGTATGGTGACTAACGCACTGTCCGATGGGAAACGCCAGTCGCTTCAGCGGTTGCTCTCTGTGTTTGGCTGAACAATTCCTTCTCTGTTGCATCCGGGGCGGAAGTAACGAGCTATTTCAAATAGCTGTGTACATACTGTAGACCATTTTCTTCGATTGTTTTCTAATGTCAGAACTCGCCATGCTGACAAAAATTCGAACAAATATCACTCTAGGAACAAGCACCAAACACCGAGTTTTTTAGGTTAAGATTCGAACGACGAAAAAAAAACGCGAAAATTCGAGTTTTCGAATCTCAAATCTTTTTCAAGATTCGCGGATTCGAATGTCCCATTTCTAATTTTTAGCACGACTTTTGTAAAAAAAGATCGTGCTTATGTTACCGGTTTGTCCGTCCGTCCGTCTGTCTGTGCCCACGATATCTCTGCAACGATCAGTCCGATTCGAAAAATTCTTTTTGTTTAGGGAAGCTTGAAATATGCCAATGATGATCCTCATTTCGTTTTTTACGATGTACGATTTCGCTGCTAGAGTAAATGCAGATGACGTCGAATTCAAAAATACGTTTTATTCCACATACTTGCTTCTAAACATCCGATTGAAAATTTTTTTTTAGCTTTCGATTCCATTTATGTCAAAGAGTATTTTACATATAGTTACTTTTTGAAATTACGCATATATTTTCCGCTAGGGGGCGTAAAATTAAATTACATTTTTCCCGATAACTCTTCTTCTAAAACTCCGATTTGAAAAAAAAATTTTTTTCAGAAAATACACCTCCTGATGGAAATTCTTTTGCGTATAATTTCAAATTTTTGGTAAAGAATACTTTGGCCACCAGGGGGCGTAAGTGTTAATTTTTGCTTCTGATGTTTTTGCCATAAAATCTGAGCTTCTAAAATAGCGATTGCAAAAATTATTTCGTGGACTGATGCCACTCACATCGATAAACCTTTTCGGAATATTTTCTTCTTAAAATATTCCACAGGTTCTCCGCCAGGGGGCGTAGATGTACATCTTATTTTTGTCAACATCTCTACTTCTAGGAGTCCGATTTGAAAAATTCTTTCTTTGTTGGATAGTTTTTTCCATGTTACATGTTTTTCATATAATTTTCAAATTTTCAAGTAATTCATAGACTTTCCGCTAAGGGGCGTAGCGGTAAATTGTGTTCTCCCCTATATCTCTGCTTCTAAATCTCCGATTTGAAATATTCTTTTTTCACCGGATATAGCTCCTGATGGGAAATCGTTTGTACATAATTTCTAATTTTTGTAAAAAATAATTTGGCCACCAGGGGCGTAAATCTTAATTTCAGCTTCTGATGTATTTGCAGCAAAATATGAGCTTCTAAATTCTCAATTGAAAAAAACGTCGTTTGTAGACCGATACTACTCATGTCGACAAACCTTTTAGAAACATTTTCTTCTTAAAATAATGCATGTTTTCTACGCCAGGGGGCGTAGCTCTATATCTTATGTTTGTCAAATTTCTACTTCTAGGAATCCGATTTGAAAAATTCCTTTTTTGTTGGATACTGTTTCCGATGCGAAATGCTTTTCCTATAAATTCAAAATTTTAAAAAGTAAATCATAGACTTTCGGCTAGAGGGCACAAAGGTAAATTGGGTTTTCTGCGTTATTTCTGCTTCTAAAACTCCGATTTGAAAAATTCTTCCTGTATCGCATACAAGACCTGATGGAAAATATTTTTCACATAATTTCTAATGTTTGGTTAAGAATGGTTTGGCTACCAGAGGGCATAAGTGTTAATTTCTGTTTCTGATGTATTTGTAGCAAAATCTGGGCTCCTAAAAGCTCGACTAAATTAATTTTTCTTGGACCGATACCGCTCATATGGAAAATTCTTTTGAGTATACTTTTTCCTGAAATAATGCATGGTTTTCCCACCAGGGGACGTAAAGTAACATATTATTTTTGTCGATATCTCTGTTTCTAAGAGCCCGATTTGAAAAATTATTTCTGTGTTGGAGTGCGTTTCCGGTGCGAAATGTTTCTCATATAAATTCATGTTTTTCTTAGCGCACAAGTCTGCAACCAGAGGGCGTAAGCTCACGATTCCGTTTACAGCAATATCTGAGGGATTAAAAACCCTATTGAAAAACTTCTTTCTCCCGTCAGATACTATTGTTTTCCATACCGGTTCCATTGACTTTGAATAGCTTTGATGAATTTAATTTGCGTCAGAACGGATTTAAAAATACGTTCTTATTACACCCGAAAATTCGGTGTCATCTTTCTTGTTTCCATATTTTACTGGGATGATCATTTATAGAGGATTTTAGGAAGGGAATGTCTGACCCCAGGTCTTAAACAACCCATAGGAAGCTAGGAGATTTGGGCTACAGTGCCCGATAGGAAAGTGACACGGAAGCGAAGAAGAAAAGAGGAGGAAGACGCCCTTATTTATTACCGGGGGCCCATTACTCGGGGTCCGACGGCTTAACGTACCCATCCGACGCACGGCGGATATTTAGTGAATCGAGTGTTCGTACCTGCTAGGGATCGGACATTGCCCACTATAGGCCCTCGCGGCCCATAATTTACTGGGAACTATCATACATGGACTTAATGTTATTTTTATTAATATTTTACGGAAAGTCGCTGTTAAGTAAAGTTATTACTTTTATTTTATGTTGTTGGAAGTCTACAGTAAGATAATTATGTTAAACTAGTGAATTACAGATTTCATATTTTTTGTTTTACCTAAAATCTATAATATTTATACTTATTAGTCTATTATTTTATTCAGGATATTACCTTTTATCTAAACTGTGGGTTTCAATGAAATCCATTTTTAAAGTTTTTATACTCAAATTTCTCTTGTTTCAGATTTTAATAATTGGCGAAAATAACATTTAATAGCTAATTTTATTTGTTCTGAATTTTTATGTTTCTGCTTATGTGATATTAAGTTTGTACTTTTCCATAGATTATATTTTGTGATAGCTATCAAATGATGAATTACATTATTTTTAGCATTATTAATTTTTAATGGAACATGTTGTAGAATTTGATTTTGAGTTAAATTTTCTGTTAGTTTCAAATATGTTTTTAACCAGTTTCAAATATACTTGGGAAAGTTACATTCTACAAAGATATGATCCGTTGTTTCTAAGAATCCACAGTACTTACAGTTTGGGTCACTTGCCAAATTAAATTTATTTAGCCATTTTTACAGTTCTTTTATCCAAGAAGATTTGCCGTTTCCGAGAAGCTTGCACCTGTCTGTCTAACGCCCGTGATCATACCACTTTCAAAGTCATTTAAAACACAAGTTGCGCCGCCCCGGTGGCATAATGCTCTAAGCGCTGGCTTCTGACCATTCATCCGAGATGTGTCCTGGATCGAATCCCGATGGGGCATGGATGTTGTGTTTGTCTTACGGCCCTAGCTCTCTCCCTTCTCTGGAACCAGTGGCCCTAAATTAGGGACGGGCGACTGCTTATAGCCCACAGAGTTGCTCACAGTGGTCGTTAAACTTTCAAAACAAAACAAACAACACTAGTTTTTCTTTATTGCCGCAATCTTAAGCGGCGTATACGTGTAAATCTTTTGCACTGAGCTGTTTATAAAGTCACCTCAACGTCACAGTTGCATACTTAAATGAGGATGGCCCGTGTCTGTTTACCGTTGGGATGTGGCGTACTACAGAGGTGAAGCACATGTCAAGACTGCAAAGTTGCAGCGATAAATTCCGTCGCTGTAGTTTAATTGGAAATCATTCGCCTTCGGAGCAGACGAATGCGAATTCGATCTCCGCACCAGCAAATTTGTTTTTTTCACATCGTGTTCCTAATGACGAGCTACTTCAGTGTATATGACTACTGAAACCGAGATACAGTTACTGCATTTTCATGCTTTAATTTCAAATGGCTGCCAAGGCAAAAGCAATCAACTTTTGATTGCTTATTAACTCGAAGATAGAATTATAATATTTAAATTTGTGCAAAATTTAAACTATCCTGCTAAATTCGCGGTCCATCATTAAATTGGGTGTCATTCTTTAGAGTATTTGTTCTTATTTTTAGCCAGCTCCATGGTAATATCGCGTGTTTTACTTGTCTCCAAACATATGCGAGACAACTAGCGGCCAATGTGCATTTCTTTTTATTTCGGGGTTTAGCAATTCCCGTGTGCATCTAAATTATCGTCCGTTCCTCATTTAAGACCTCTGGCTGCAGGGAACCAGCTCCGCTGGAGCAAAACCTAGCGTATACCTCGCCGGAAACAAAAGCTCGAACAAGTAGCCAGAGGTCCGGTTTTCTAACTACACGTTGACCGGTGTGGCAATCTAAAATACCTCGAAATGTGGGGTTCCTCGGTGTCTAAAGGCAATTTATCTTTATTTCATATGAGCGCACCTTTAACGCAAATGTATGTTGTTTACACTCATGTAATAAATGCCCAAGTACTTTTAAATTATTCAAGAACTCTTTCATGATGGAGTGATTTAGATTTCAAGAATAAATGATTTTCCTTCGAAATTTAGCAGTTTCAGTTAGAAACGTATAAAACATGACCTCAAACTATATGCTAGCGCAATTCGTGCGTATTCTACGTATTTAAATCGAGCAAGAAAAAAATGAAAAATATTGACGCAATAAGGCTTCGAACGATTGCGTAATTTTTTACGAAATAATTCAATTGTGAAAGAAATACGGGATTACGCCATATAATACAAATTTTGAAGATGACAAACCGGATGGTCATCTTCAAAATTCTATTGTGATTCCTCTATTCGAGATGCATATTACACGCATTTTAAATTGGTTGTTGCTTTCCTTTTGTTTAAAGTGCTATCAATATTGTTTTTCGCATTTCTTCTGTGATAAGATTATTCAATTCCCAAACGAAAATGATAAAACAGACGAAAAGGGTTTGTTTGTAATATTCAAATATGACTTTTCAACCTTTGCTTTGTGCTTAAAATGGAAGAAACTCCTGCGTTTAAATTCATGTCGCATAACTGCGGCGTGTAATATTCCGGAAATTATTCTTGAAGATTTGTTTGTTACTCACGCTTTCTTTGTCCGTGGCCCTCTGCAGTTTTGCCCATTTTTCGTTATTTGATACTTGCGTTCCAGATCACGTCCAATCAATGAGGAAAGCTCTTGGTTTTTGGGAAGAAGATGTGATTGGATTTTTCAGCAGCAGATAAAATTCCGTAGGAAATGATGAAATGCAGAGGTAGATAAGTTTTTTGACGTCTCAAAAAGTTTGGTACATACGATTTAAAACTGAAACTGTGGTTGAAACACTGTCTTTTAGGAAAATTCTAAGACGAAACAGAATACGAATGAATTGTACTATTCTACTATGAACAGCGGTGTATTATTTCAGAATGGGCTTACTCTGAAAGAACATTTTTTCAATAAATCCTACTCGGATAGTCAAGCCCCCGGTTAGAATGTACTATAGGATGAAAAATAGTACAATAATTACAACCATATGTGGTTTCACAGGGAAAATTAATCACTAGTTTGATACTTCCCTTCCCCAGTACATGTCATCCTTTGTATAGAGAATATTCAATTTGAATTTTCTTCTTCAAACATTTTTAAGAATAAAAATGTGTATGAAAATGCTTAGAAATGCTTGCGTATTTGAAGTGATTTAAGTTTGTGTAGCCAAAAACAAGTCAGAAATAAATTAGTTTTCTGTTCTGCATGATAGTGTGGTGGGTTAGGTCGTTTTGCAAGTGAAGCGACCAAATGTTTTATCTTATCTGATGGAAAATTAGACTAAATGCTGCAGAAACACGAAACTAAATTGAAAATGGGAGAACTGAAATAAAACACAAAGCTCCAAAGTTGTTAAAAACACGTGTAATAGAAAGAATGGAAGATCTACTCGTAGGCGAAAACCAGAAGGCCGACTGAAAAAATAAGTTGCTGTAAAATACGAAGAGAACGACGTGTGCGATGAGAGCGGACTTAATACAAATGAAACTACAAGTTAAAATATATAGAGGTAAAAACGACATTAGGACTTTCGAACTCGCAACGAGTTCGTCATCAGCTACCAAACCGACAAAATGGAATGTGAAGCACCTTAGCACTTTCAAACTCGCAACGAGCTCGTCATCACATGCCAAACCGACAAAATGGAATGTGAAACTACATTAGCACTATCGAAATCGCGACGAGTTCGTCGTCAGATGCCAAACCGACGAAATGGAATGTGAAACACCTCTACACTTTCGAACTCGCAACGAGTTCGTCATCACATGCCAAACCGACAAAATGGAATGTGAAGCACCTAATATACAGGATTTACTGTTGCCGCCCATAGGATGTAAAAGTTATTTATCCTAGAAGATTAACTAGAGTCCAGGTGGCGTATCGAGATATACATTAAATGCACTAAAATATTCAAATGTTAACAGCAATTACGTCATTCTTGTTTAATACGGTCCAGATGTAGTAAGTAATGATTTCCAGGCCTATAAAATGTTCCCTGGAACTTCAGCATTTGTTCGAACGATGAAAAATAAACAAGCTCTCCATAAATAAAGTGACACCGCGGGTAGGTGGAATGGCTAAAATAGTTGTTTGTTCCCAAAAGGGTTAATGAGTACCTGACGCAGTCAGTCGAGGTAAGGCAGTAGATGTGGAGCCATTTTTAACAGAATATTTATGCTCCTGAATCCTCGTCTGTAACCTCCGTTGACTTGAGCCAATATACACAAGTAGTTGCTCTCCCGGAGTCACAAGTTCCAAAGGGATACCGCAAATTCCAAACCGATCTTTTAAATGGACCGGGTCTCGATCATTCTTAATGAGAGAAAATAGATTTCTGGTTTTAACTCCAAACCCGATATCGAACCTACGACAAATGTTTGACAAAGTAAAGTTAACATGATGTAGGTATGTCATAGATCCAACATAGCTACTTTACAACCGCACGTTCACTCGTAAGAGTTAAATGTCGACCTACAGATTTTCTTGTAAATGAATGAAACAGTAGACCGATCAAAACAACCATGAGCACAAGCTAATTGAAACACTACTGAGTTCTTTTTGACGAAGGCTACAGGTGGAAGAATGGGAAAAGGCTCGACGGATGTGGAAAAATAATGGTGAAAGTTTATAAGCAGACGGGTGAAATGACGATTGAGGAGTTAAAGAAATATTCGACGAAGGCTTCTGGCAAACAGAATAACTAATTTTACCTGAAAATGGGTTGCGACATTGAGTGAAATCCAAGTAAGGAAGGGTAAAATCATGTTCAAGTTCAACAGTTAAAGTGAGACAGGTGTGAAATGAGGACAACTTAAGTGCAAAATCGGACAAATGCTAAGGGGAAGAAGGCCAGAAAACTAAAACGTCATCAACATAACTGAGAAATAATGGAGGTTTAAGGACACATTGATTCAACACATTGGTATACAGCTACTGTAACACCAGTTCCGCCAAAAGAGGGGAGAGGGGGGATTTTTTCATTTAACGAGCAACTTTGCCGTCAATTGGAGAGAGCCTCTATGGGTTCCTCCTCTCCCTTCTTTTGGCGGAACTGTCGTTACAGCAGCTGTAAATCAATGTGCTGAATCAATGTGTTCTTAAACCTCTATTATTTCTCAATTATGTTGATTAAATTTTAGTTTTCTGGCCTTCTTCCCCTTAGCATTTGTCCGATTTTGCACTTAAGTTGTCCTCATTTCACACCTGTCTCACTTTTACTGTTGAACGTGAACAGGATTTCACTCTTCTTTAACATTTTCACTCTATGTCGCAACCCTTTTTCATGTAAAATTAGTTATTCTGTTTACCAGAAGCCTTCGTCGAATATTTCTTTAACTCCTCAATCGTCATTTCACCCCTCTGCATATAAACTTTCACCATTATTTTTCCACATCCGTCGAGCCTTCTCCCATTCATCTACCTGTAGCCTTCGTCAAAAAGAACTCAGTAGTGTTTGAATTAGTTTGTGCTCACGGTTGTTTTGATCGGTCTACTGTTTCATTCATTTACACGAAAATCTGTAGGTCGACACTCAACTCTTACGAGTGAACGTACAGTTGTAAAGTAGCTATGTTGGATCTATGACATACCTACATCATGTTAACTTTACTTTGTCAAACATTTGTCGTAGGTTCGATATCGGGTTTGGAGTTAAAACCAGAAATCTATTTTCTCTCATTAAGAATGATCGAGACCCGGTCCATTTAAAAGATCGGTTTGGAATTTGCGGTATCCCTTTGGAACTTGTGACCCCTGGAGAGCAACTACTTGTGTATATTGGCTCAAGTCAACGGAGGTTACAGACGAGGATTCAGGAGCATAAATATTCTGTTAAAAATGGCTCCACATCTACTGCCTTACCTCGACTGACTGCGTCAGGTACTCATTCACCCCTTTGGGAACAAACAACTATATTAGCCGTTCCACCTACTCGCGATGTCACTTTATTTATGGAGAGCTTGTTCATTTTTCATTGCTCTAACCAATGCTTCAATGATGAAGTTCCAGGGTACATTTTACAGGCCTGGAAATCAAATCATTACTTACCACATCTGGACCATATTGAACAAGAAATGGCGTAACTCTTGTTAACATTTGAACATTTTAGTACATTTAATGTATGTCTCAGTACGCCATCTGGACTCTAGTTAATCTTCTAGGTTAAATAACTTTTGCATCCTATGGTTGGCAACAGCAAATCCTGTATATAACGTGCTTCACATACCATTTTGTGTGTTTTAAACCTGATAACGAACTCGTTGCGAGTTCGAAAGTGTTAATGTAGTTTTTAACTGTATATACGTATTTTAACTTGTAGTGTCATTTGGATTAATGGTGCCACCTTTGGCCACCCTCACCGCACACGTCATTCTCATCGTGTTTTACAGCAACTTATTAATTCAGCCATAAGTGACACGAGTCTTCAGTACTTATTAACTAGATGGCCATAAAACTGAGCTATATAATTTCTAATAATAAAAAGTGTTCTGTCATATAAATACGAATACACGTGTCTTGTTGCAGCAACAAAATAAATTCTGATGACTGAGTTTCCTAACGAATACAATTATTCATTTGCAAGCATGTGCGGTGACACGGAAACGAAAAAGAAACTGTTACGTAAAATCACAAAAATGCAAAAAAACAAAAAACAAAAACCAGTTCATTCCTAAAACCTGGATAGTAAGCAGAACCAACAGGAAATTTGGACATGCATACAGTATATTCACTAAGTTTGATTCATTTTACGAACCCTGTTACCGAAACACTGAAATGCACTGCGTGAACTCTGTTTTACAATTGTTAAAGCCAGTTCTGCATGTGTCGCATGAAAAGAAGCAAATGCTTAATACTATGAAATATTGATTTACTACAAACGCAACGAGCGATTTGATCTATTGTTTACTGAATGTGAATGATTTGAATTTATATGCCAAGTCTTAAACACAGGTCATAAGTTTCTACCTGTTACAGCTACGTTTAGCAGATCTATTCACATCTCTCTATATAAAATTGAATGTTTGTTTGTAGGTCTGCAGTGTAAATCTACAGTTTTCACTTTAGGACCACAAAATGTGGTTGTACTATCTCATGGTACCTTAACTTAGAACGTAGACTGTTTTTGGAAGGGGTCAAGGGGCCCCCAATACAAAATTTTCGTAAAATATTCCATTTTTTACTTTTAAGAACTGCAACACAGTTCAGTACTCCAATACTTGATCTACGGTATAAGTTAGAGACCGTACGTAACAATAAAGTGCAAAAGTATCCGTTTAATGGAGCATTAAGAACACAAATAAATAAACGCGAACTTTCACCACTAACGGGCGGCTTAATCAGGCAGGAATGCAATGTAATGTAAATAGAGAGTTTCAGATATTCAGAATTCAAAACGATAAACAATAGAATGATCAATGCCAATGTCAAGTCGCATGCACGTGACATGACATAAGTACATTGAATTTCAGTGTAGCGGGATTCTCAGAAGCGCACGCCAGATGTACGGCAGTTCTATAGATGTCTCACGAAGGTAAGTATTTCCATTACTCTTTCTTTCCTTTTTGTTTGGTGAAAGTAAATTAACTAAATAAATTCATTCACATTTGCAGCTATCCCGGGTTCTTTTGGTGGGGGAGGGGAGGGGGGAGCAGAAATATTACTGCATCAGCCAGTTATTGGCAGTGGCTGGCATTAATTTGGAGGAACCCTGCTTTTCACACGGATAACTCTACATCGCCCGCTCGAGGTTTGGCAATTCTAAAAATCTCTAAATTTTTGCTCCCAATGGAAAAACCAAAAATATTTTTTACCAAAAAGCAATAACCTAAATGAATTAAAATAAATGTACTGGAAAATTACAGGATTACCTTTTTCATTTACACTGGTGTGCAAAAATTAAGGACGAAGAGGAGAAATTAGCATAACAGCGGAACGAGCAAGCAGAACGGACCGAAAGACCACTCAAGAGATAGACTAGGGTTCGGTACGGTAGGGCATGCGCATATATGCAGCATGACGGGGGGGGTCGGAAGGGTATAAAGCACACGGGCGGTGTACGCTCAGCAATGCGGCGAAAGCTATTGCATGCTGTACATCGGTTTGAACGACGTCGAGTTGCTGCCACCGTGTGATATGGTCAACAGGCAATCCAGTAGACGACATCTGGATGACTTTACCCGAGGTCGCGTCATTGGGAAGTTGGAAGAAGGTCGAAGTGTGACTAGTGTGGCCGAGGAATTCGGGATCGCTCACAGCATCGTTTCACGAGCTTGGAGAGCATTTCAAACGACAGGAACAGCTGTCCGAGAGTTTAGCAGTGGTCGTCCACGAGCAACCATGGCGGCGGACGACCGGTATATTGTCCTACAGGCGAGAAGAGACAGACGGCAGATAGCGGGAGAAATCGCAAGGCACATGTGGCAGACAACTGGACGTCCGTTATCGCGTTTTACCGTAGCCAGAAGGCTGCACAAAGGTGATCTATCTGCACGACGACCAGTACGGCGTGTTCCATTAACGCCTGCTCATCTGAAACGACAGTTTCTGTAGTGCCAGGAACACAAGATCTGGACACATCAGCAATGGGGTCGAGTTCTCTTAACGGATGAGAGCCGATTTAGTCTGACGAGCGATTCTGGACGTATACACATCTGGAGAGAGCAGGGAACACGCAATCACACCTCCAAGATCATCGAAAGTGACCGGTTTGGAGGTGGAGGAGTTCTCGTTTGGGACGGTATCGTGCTTGGTAACCGTACTGACTTCTGCATCTTCCAAGGAGGTTCAGTCACTGGTGTTCGCTATTGTACCGAGGTTCTCCTGCCTCACGTGCGTCTGTTTAGAGATGCTGTGGGTCCTGAGTTCCCCTTCATGGACGACAACGCTACACCTCATCGTACAGTGGCTGTCGCAGAGCTGTTGGAGAGTAAAGATATTCAACGCATGGATTAGCCCGCAAGGTCCCCGGACCTAAATCCAATCGAACACGTGTGGGACCTTCTCGGAAGACGCTTGACAGCATGTTACCAGCCGCCAGCAACGATTCCGCAGCTGCGATTGGCGCTACAAAAGGAATGGGACGCGATGCCTCAACAGGTCCTTGACAACCTCATCCTCAGCATGGACAGACGTTGTAAATCCTGCAACGCAGTCAGGGGTGATCACATCCCCTACTAAAGGTTGAATTTTTCTTGGCCGCTGCCTGTCACATGGACGTTTCTGTCTTCTGTCCAGTTGTGCTCGAAGCTACCTTTTCAATAAATTGCCTTTGTATCCTATCCTTTGGATTCCTTGTTTGGACAGTTTTGCTCACTTGTCCCATATTCGTACATCTTTGGGGATCTTATGGTATGATTTGAGTCGATGTGCAGCACTTCTGCACGACGTTACATTTGAAAAACCGCCTCGTCCTTAATTTTTGCACGCCAGTGTATTAAGTTTCACCCGCTTAATTGGGTGATTCCACGAATAGTAAAATGTATGATTCCACGAATGTAAATGGGTGATTCCACGAATAGTAAAATACCGGGTATCCCTGCTAGTAAGTAGTTACATAGACAAATGTACACGTTGGTGCATATATATGGAGAGAAGACAGTTAATTTAATCTTAGGGTTTACTCCGAAAAATAGCCGTGGGTCTAGATGATAAGTATAGGTACATGTGTTTCCTTTTTTTTTTTTTTCAAGCACAATCAAATCAGGAAGTTAAAAAATGTTAATTTCTATTCTAGATTCGGGTCAACATGACTCCAAAACATGCTTGGACAGGAAAAATAAGATTAAATCAGTCAGAACTGAATCATATCCGAAGGTAATGTCTTTCTTCTGCATCATCATCTAACCGAAAGCTGATGCTAAAGAGATTAAGAGAGGTGAACATGAATATGGCGAAACATCACGTAAGAGAAGCCATAAGATGCATCATGCAATCAAAGAAGGCGAAATGAATGTATTGTATTAAATATCTTCACACCACCTCTTGCAGCAGAAAATCTGTTCCAAAATCACTGAAAACTGAATGTTTGATGCCACATTTGGCTTCGACAAAAGCTAGCGCTCCAGTAATACCAAGCGAAGCACATGTTGAAACTGAATATCCTGCAAAGCTCTATATGATGAATTAGCGAAAGTGAAGTATCAATGTTCCTGTGTAATAGTTATTGAAGAAGGTGCCAATTGCAAGTACGACTAATTCAAATAACAAAAAACCATTGATCCGTTAGCTACGCGCATTTATTTAGGAATAGTTGAATCCTCTAGTGACATAATAAATGACGACGGTGATGCCGTTGATTTTTTTATTCGGCAAAATCTATCCAAATTTTGATTTGACAGGCCTGCCTTACAAACTTTAACTTGTTCTTCATGGCAATTCATCGTATTTCGTGATCATTATTATTATTGGAAGACAATTTCTTTCAGAACACACATTTTTTTTTCAAATCAGCTGATGCAAATTTTTTAACCTTTCGTCCAAAACACAATGGAAGCTAATTTTTTTGTTAATTTTCATTAAACTACCTTGCAATATTCACTTTCACGATCCACATTTGCGAAACTCATAGAAAAAAAAACTTGCCTTTTAACGCATTAAACTTCTCAAACATTTGATTTCAGTTAGATACTTTCACATTAATTTATTTAAAGTAACTTTTCTCATTCTTCGGAAGTCATGCATTTAAACCAACTTTCAGTGTATTCAATCTGACGGTAAATTACTTGACACGTGTTTCATGTTTCAAAATATTTTCTAATATATAAACATCATGATTAACTGAGAGGCCAGAAATCATAGGATACCTGGTTACTGGGCAACGCGTCGTGGTTACCCCTCTCGCTAGTGGACGAACCCACCATTTGGCAGGTATGTAAGGGTATATAGGTAGTTACCCCTCTCGCTAGTGGACGAACCCACCATTTGGCAGGTATGTAAGGGTATATAGGTAGTTACCCCTCTCGCTAGTGGACGAACCCACCATTTGGCAGGTATGTAAGAGTATATAGGTAGTTACCCCTCTCGCTAGTGGACGAACCCACCATTTGGCAGGTATGTAAGAGTATATAGGTAGTTACCCCTCTCGCTAGTGGACGAACCCACCATTTGGCAGGTATGTAAGGGTATATAGGTAGTTACCCCTCTCGCTAGTGGACGAACCCACCATTTGGCAGGTATGTAAGAGTATATAGGTAGTTACCCCTCTCGCTAGTGGACGAACCCACCATTTGGCAGGTATGTAAGAGTATATAGGTAGTTACCCCTCTTGCTAGTGGACGAACCCACCATTTGGCAGGTATGTAAGGGTATATAGGTAGTTACCCCTCTCGCTAGTGGACGAACCCACCATTTGGCAGGTATGTAAGAGTATATAGGTAGTTACCCCTCTCGCTAGTGGACGAACGCACCATTTGGCAGGTATGTAAGAGTATATAGGTAGTTACCCCTCTCGCTAGTGGACGAACCCACCGTTTGGCAGGTATGTAGGTAAGAGGACATCACTGCATTCTCGTAGACTGCGATTTGGTGTCCGTAGTACATACACCGATGAGCCCTTACATTATAACTACCTACCTAATAAGCTGTAGGACCCCCTTTAGCCCGCAAAACAGCAGCCACTTAGCGAGGCATCGATTCGATGAGGTGGCGATTGGTAACCTGGGATATCTGGTATTACAATGTCAACAGCAGGTTCTCGAGTTCCCATACATTTCAGGGTGGTGGTGATTTAGCGCAAACCCGCTTTTCCAAGTAGAACCACAAATGTTTGCTTGGTTTCATGTCAGGTGAATTTGAAGGCCAGGGCATCAACAGAAAGTCACCAGCATGTTCCTCGAACCACTCCTTGACGATTATGGTAGTGTGGCATGGCGCATTATCCTGTTGGTCTCGAACAACTCCTTGACGATTCTGGTAGTGTGGCATGGCGCATTATCCTGTTGGTCTCGAACCACTCCTTGACGATTCGGGCAGTGTGGCATGGCGCATTGTCTGTTGGTCTCGAACCACTCCTTGGCGATTCGGGCAGTGTGGCATGGCGCATTATCCTGTTGGTCTTGAACCACTCCTTGACGATTCTGGTAGTGTGGCATGGCGCATTATCCTGTTGGTCTCGAACCAGTCCTTGACGATTCGGGCAGTGTGGCATGGCGCATTGTCTGTTGGTCTCGAACCACTCCTTGACGATTCTGGTAGTGTGGCATGGCGCATTATCCTGTTGGTCTCGAACAACTCCTTGACGATTCTGGTAGTGTGGCATGGCGCATTGTCTGTTGGTCTCGAACCACTTCTTGACGATTCGAGCAGTGTGGCACGCTGCATTATTATCTTGGTAATGACCATCACCAGCAGGGAACACATTTTTCATGAATGGTCGAACTCGTTCTGCAACGATGTCCAGATACCCGACAGGTGTTAGGGATTGGGATAATGGGACCTAAAGTTTTCCAAGAAAACATCGCCCACAGCATAACGCAGCCGCCGGCATGTTTCCTCCCAACAGTGCATCCCGGTGCCATAGCCTCCGTTGGTAATCGGCGTATCCGCGGTCGGCCGTCTACGTGATGCTCCACGAATCTTGATTCGTCAGACCAGGCCACTTTCTTCCAATCATCCACGTTCCAATCTCGATGATCTTGGGCCCATTTCATGCGTTGTTGGCGATGACGTGCAGTGAGCATGGGGACCTGGCTGGGTCTTCTGCAACGCAGGACCATTCGCAGCAGGCTGCGATGAACTCTTTGCTGTGACATATTACCCTTATCACCACTTTTGTAGGGGAGGGTGATTTGTAACACTGTGACCCTGCGGTCGCTGTGAACAATGCGCGACAATTTCCTCTCCCCTCTGGCATCAGTGAGATGCGGACGACGGTTGGTCGTTTGGCCATTTGTGCGCCACTTTTGATGCGTACTCACTACAGTGGCACGTGAACAACCCACAAGCAGCGCCGTTTCCAAGTTCGTAGTTCCTAGGCGCCGTGCCATCACAGTTTGTCCCTTATCAAACTCCGATAAATCGGCAGCTTTTCTCATTCTGACTCCGAACACTCTACTAACCGAAAGCCAGTCCTCGGGTTGTACAAGTACATATACTTCTCTGTGAACTTCACGTTGGACACCGGTGGGTCTCCAGGCGCGCACATTTCTCTAGTCTGGGGGTGGTTATAATATAATGACTCATCGGTGTAGGTCGTGAGTTAATAGAGTTTGACAGAGAGATGATAGTGGGTGCCAGAAGCATGGGTCACTATCGAAGAGGGGCTTGAAGTATTTTCGTTCGACAGTATCAGGAGTGTATCGGAATACACCATTTCCGAAATTGGTGGAGAAAGGTGGTAAATAAACGTGGCCGTCGACTTCTATCTCAAATAGTTGCAGTCAACTGTAGAGCAAAAGTGCCACAAATCGCCGACTTCAACGAGGGAGCAGCCAGTAATGACTCCACCAAGACCCTCAGATGATTATTAGCCGCAGTATGTCACAGGTGTCTACCCACCATAGTCCCATTGCTAACGCAACACCACCGGACTGTACCCCTTCAATTGGGCGAAAGAACATTGGCACTCGACATTGGATAATTGGAGATGGGTCTCCTGGTTAATTGAGTACCATTTCCAGTTATTTCGCGCAGACGCGAGAGCGCTGATCTGGCGTAATCCGCACGAAGCGATGGAACCGGTATGTCAACAAGGAACTAATCAGGCGGGTGGAGTTCAAGTAGCACACGATGGGACCTTTGGTAAGTCTAGATGCATCTCTGAACGGTCCACACTAGGTGTTCATCCTTGCGCACCATATGCATCCGTTCATGGTCATCATGCCCCCACAGAGCAATGAACCCTTCCAGAAGGACAATGCACCTCCTCACAAAGTCATGTTGGCTAGAACATGGTTTTAAGAACATCCAGCAGCAGTTCTCATTCTGGAATGGCCTTCCCAGTCACTGCGCATGACCGCTGTGGCAAATCTTCGACATGCTGTGGAAAGATCTATTCCAGCTTTGGGCCCAGGAATGCAACGGATTTATGGATAGTGGTGCAGCAAATATGGATGGAAATACCTGCGGATTGCTCTTGTAACCTGGAGGACTAAATGCCTCGCCATGTGACTGTTCTTATGTGGGCGAAAGGAGGACTTACTTGTTAACTGGGTAGGTGTCGCATGATTCCTGTCCACACTCAGTGCATAATAAAACCATATTACTTGTAAGTTTAGTTGAAATAGAACAGAAACAGCATCTTATATTGTGTGTACGGGGCCGACTTCGTGAATAATCCACATAATCTCACGTCAAACTTTCGCGGATCAGAGGATACATCGGAAAACCCCCAATCTGAGCCGATATTGATATAAACTGAATATACAAATGCCATCAAAGCATGTTTAACCTGTTGAATAACAAGAAATATGAATTAAATTGAATGCAAGAAACAAAATGTCCGCCTACGAAACATTTGATACATAACATTTGTCCTAATGTCCGTATTCTTGAACGATTTTCAAACATATATTTACTTTATTCTTGCCGGATATCTCGTCTTGGAGAAATTTTTAACAAATATTGAAACTCTGATTTTGTAGAAAGAGTTCTGCTACATTTATGGACAGTCTATTATTCATAACATTCAAAAACACTTTCAAAACAGAATTATTTGTGGCGAAACACACACACACACACGAAGATACTCTAATTAGAAATTGAACCCTAGGCGATATTTGATGTACTCTACTTCCCTTTGGCAAGTTATTCAAATATTTACGATCCATTTGTCGTGTTGAAGCCGATCCAAACGTTCAGCAAAACTGTAGAAAACCTTAAAATAAAACATGATCATGAATAAACGTTGCAGTTTGATCTATTAATCATACTCGTAGCGACAAATGAACAAGATGCTTCAGGCCTTCAATAGCTAAGTGAAAAGAACAAAGAAACTGCGCTCGCCAATGAAAGAGAGGATTTTCAGATAATTCTAAAACCATGAATGATGCAAACAGTACATGACATTTAGTCCATGCCGACGAGAAAGCCATAATTTTCACAACGATTTTAACTTTTCATTAAATGTTTCACTGGTTTTCCGATTTTCAGTTTACCATAGAATTTTCACTACTAAGTGCAAAGATATCATAACACGATTTTTAAAGACTGATTAAAATTCTTTGTTTTCAAGCAAAAAAGATCTTTCTATGACATTCTACGACAGTTTTGCCACATCCCTGACATCTCGTCTCAGAACGAATTTATGAAATAACTGGAAAATGTGTTGTTATGAAACTTTTAAACACTCCTAGCTCCAGAAATGGAATACATGACTCCTTCTAAACGTACAAAGTTTGAACAATTTTAATAAGGAACGCAGAAAAAAAAACGCACGAAAAAAATAAAATGTGTATAAATTGATAAGAATTCAAAATTTATCTGTTCAAGGTTTTTGTTTGAAAAATAACGAGGAAAAACAGTTTACGGTTTTGGAATTTTCAGTGTCCCTGGAGGAAACATTTAAAAACTAGACGCGCAGCAGAATTTATAATTTTATGTGACTGACGGCACAAAAGTAATTTATGTCATAAGTCTTTTATAATGCCTTTAAAATATTAATTATTTGTGATATGTACAAGAATATGTATAAAATAACTAAGAGCTGATCGAAAATATTATAAATTTAGTTACTCTCGGAAGATTCTATTTGCTAATATTACGAAGATTATGTTGAATGATCAAGCTGAAAAAGAACTGTGTGATGAAGGAAATAATCTTCTCACACACACACACAGAAGATGGCCTCTCAGTATTTACCATGATCATTAATGTCTTTAAGCTCCACTTGCGGGATCAGAGAAAACCGTAATTAACCAATAGTAAGAGTGCTTGCATTTCTTTGTCTTGACGAACGTTTACAAGATCTGCTCGAAGCTGTCCTTCTTCTATTGCTTTTCTAGTAGAACTCACAAATAAAATGTCATATGGTATCTTCAATGTTCCCTCGTTTTTTAAGAGGACGTTTAAAAAGTTACAGGAAAAACAGATGCATGAACGTGAAAAGCAAATGAATGCCGACATGACGTTGGCCGATCTCTGGGGACCCGGTTGCTGTGTTTGATCTTTCTAATTCAAAGGAATCTTAAAAACAAGAGACTATTCTCAGCTTTCGTTGCCCTCTTGGGATTCGAAAGAAAGACAAAAAGCTCAGATACTTACGACGCTTGAGGCTCACTGGCAATGAGAACCAATGCAGAAGATAGAACTTCATTTAAATTTGAAACTTAAGACCATGAAAGTTGCTACAATCGGGAGTGAAAAAATATTGAAGATGAATTAAATAAAAATCATCAGAACAAAGAATTCAATTATAAACAGTGCGATCCTCGACAAAGAACTCTGTCGTGAGGAAAAGCGAATTACGCTATTAAGAGGGAAACGAACACACTAAAAACAGGGGGAAAGATGAAAAAATATGAAGGAAAAGAAAGTGACAGAATGAAAAAGATAGCAACAGCATGAGAAAATGTTATGAAGAATAAAAAATAGGATGAGCTTCACACATTATGCACTACAGCAAGTTATAAATATTTTTTGGGAAGGAAAATATGAATAACGTACATTAGCTTAAGCATTTATTTTTGCTGTGAAAATAAACGTGTAAGCGCTTAATGAATCATACATCGTTTTTATGGTTAGAAATGTTTTATTACCTATATACAGATTTTATTTATTTCCCATTTGAATGTGGTGGTAAATACATTTTAGTCAAATCAAAAAAGTGTGAAGCATTTTTGTTGCTAAAAGCAACTTACTGACTTTTGTGAGCTCCTTATTTTTTTTTTTTTTTAAATTTTTCTTACTCCTTTGTTATTGATCAGCAGCAGCCATTACCTCCTCCAGAATGTTTGCAGGAAGGCAGCGCTGGTAAATATTGAACAGTGCTTCTCCAGGCTTAGTTTTCAATACCTTCCTAAACCCATTTAAACCCCCTAAGAAAAAGCTGCAAAAACTCCTATTCCCAAACGGAGATCTCTCATTTCCAGTTCCAATGTAACGGACGACGGGAGGTGCATCGACCATCGCTGATCTTTATTTCCCCACCTACCTTGATCTCCTTTTCTCATTCTTTTCTTCTCACACAATAGTCTGCTTTTATAACTGTGTGCGCTCTCATTCCTTTCAGCGGCGGGTACATCGCATTCATATAAAGCTCATTTCACTGCAGCAGTTTTGTGCTAGGTACGAATTTCCTCTTCCTTGCACTCTGCAAAGTTTTGCACAGGGACGCAACTTGTTTAACGAAGAAATTGAAAGTAAAAATCCTTTTCTCTCTGAGGGGAGGGAGGATATAGAACAAAAATAGTTTTTAAAGAATCACAATTTATCTACATGTCCAATCATCACTGCTGAAAAGCGTGAATAATATTCTCCATGTGTAGGTTAAAGTAGCTGTACACTTTCCTCTTGCTTTAAGGAGCAGTTCTTAAGGCAGGGAGTTTTACAATGACCCATTGCACTTTTCTAGTACCCTGTTAACCACGTTAAAATGTGTTTCCAGTTTCGCAGTTCTTCGGGTAATGTTCCTCGGAGCCCTTTCACCCAACTTTAAACCGGAACAGAAACTTATTGCGGAAACCGACTGTCTTAGTCTGGAAGTAGAAACATTGCGGAACCGACAGCACCAAGTCTGGAAGTAGAAACAGTAGCTTTTAAGGACTAACATGTTCTGGATAAAAAACATATTTTTTGAGGAGAAAGTGCAAAGGAAAGAATACATTTCTCTCTTTAAAATTTAGAAATCTGTGTTTCGTTGATCGAGTCTTGCAAAGATAGATGACGTATCTTGAACTAAAAGGAAACAGTTTGGCACTCACCTGTCTACAAATAATTCACAGCTGTGCAAAAAAGCTTTTCCATATGAAAATTGGATTTTTATTCCGTTAATCGATTTTTTCGGGATAAGTAATGATTCACAATGTTGAGGGGTATATTTTTATACTTGATTTTCGTTCACTTTCAAGAAACATGCAGTTGAAAGCATTGCTAAATCTCTAAAACTACTTAATATTTACACACCAAGACAGTAGTTGGGCAACCATGGTATGTGTCCAGCTTTAAGAAAACTTTTTCTGCCGGTCTTTGGGCAAAAACTTTCGTGTGCCTAAAAATACACTGACGGAAAAAAAAATCCCAACACCACGAAAAAATAGTTGTAGAGGAATGAAATGGCAGCAATTCATTTGTATAGGTAACAGATTTAATCGATTAAGGTTTCAAGATCACAGCTTATTGTACGCGCGAGAAGAGCCATTTTAAATGTGAAATGCTGGTACATTAATAACCGGTGTAACCGCCAGAATGTTGAATGCAAGCACGCAAACTTTCATGCATTGTGTCATACAGGTGCTGGATGTCAGTTTGTGGGATGGAGTTCCATGCCTGTTGCACTTGGTCGGTCAATACAGGGACGGTTAATGCTGGTTGGGAGTGACGCTGGAGTTGTCGTCCAATGATGTCCCATACGTGCTCGATTGGTGAAAGATCTCGTGATCTAGCAGGCCACGGCAACATGTCGACACTCTGTAGAGCATGTTGGGTTACAACAGCGGTATGCGGGCGAGCGTTGTCCTGTTGGAAAACACCCCTGGAATGCTGTTCATGAATGGCAGCACAACAGGATGAATCACCAGACCGACGTACAACTGTGCCGTCAGGGTGCGTGGGATAACGACGAGAGTGCTCCTGCTGTCATAGGAAATTGCTCCCCAGACCATAACTCCAGGTGTATGTCCAGTGTGTCTCGGCCGCAGACAGGTTGGTTGCAGGCTCTCACCTGGCCTCCTTCTAACCAACACACGGCCATCACTGGCACCCAGGCGGAACCGGCTTTAATCAGAAAACACAACAGACCTTCACGCCATCCTGCAATGAGCTCTAGCTTGACACCACTGACGTCGCAAACGGCAGTGGTTTGGAGTAAGTGGAATGCACGCTACAGGGCGTCTGGCTCGGAGCTGTCCTTCAAGTAACCGATTTGTAACAGTTAGTTGTGTCACTGTGATGGCAACTGCAGCTCGAATTGCTGCCGCAGACGCGGTACGATGCGCCACGGCCATACGCCGTACACGGCGGTCTTCCCTCTCAGTAGTGCCACGTGGCCGGCCGGAACCCGGTCTTCTTGAGAGAGTACCTTCCCTTGACCACCGCTGCCAACAATCATGCACAGTGGCTACATTCCTTCGAAGTCGTTCTGCAATATTGCGGAACGAAAATGCGCCTTCTCGTAGCCCTATTACACGACCTCGTTCAAACTCCGTGAGCTGTTGATAATGGCTTCTTCGTTTTCTTAAAGGCATTCTTGACTAACATCAACACACTACGTCGAATCTCAACGATAACTAACGCTCACGAACGTTACAGCGCGTGTTTACAGCAAGCCTGCTTTGCATGTCCGAGGGGAGCTACTAGCGCCACACGTATGCGCCGAGCGCGAAATTTGCATAGACGTCATCTTACAGATGTACTCTCACCGCCTACCAACTGTCGTTTATCTAACACAACCCCTACTTAGTGTTGGGATTTTTTTCCCGTCAGTGTAGTACGCTTTACCGTTCTGCGTTACTGTTGGTTTTTCGAGGCAATTTCTGCTTCGACAGGTTATTCCCGAAAAATCTCTTCGCTTCGGAAAGATGAAAGATTTGACTTTCTACGTTTTTCCTGTTTTAAGTGTGATATCACCAGACATACTTTTCTTCCACTGAAAGTTCCGTAACAGTGAGGGCGTTGCGGTCGTGCTGAGGGAATGACATCATTTTTGGAAAAGAAAGTCTGAGTCAAGTGAACTAAGTTTCGAGGTTTGGTTCTGAGATATACAGGAAGTGTGGCGTCCTCTTTCGCGAGGCTAGATTCCTAATTAAGTTGTCAAACTTACGAGATGGAACCCAGTCCACAGAAAGCTGAAATTAGGTAGGTAAGAAATTTAACTTTATTTTGATCAAATTAATATTAAATGAATTTAAGCAAAACTGTTGTACTGCGATGTGTTTAACAAAGGAAAAGTCAAGACTAACGAAATGGAACGTCGAATTGATCGAAGTTACGTAGTAGCACAAGTAACTATCATTGTCAACACTAAGCAAAGTCTGTAAATATTATGGTAAATAGTTATCTATATATTAATTGTATAAGTTTTTTACTGTGAGTCCTGTTTTGTGAGAACGGCTGAACGTAAAGATATAGTTGAGGCATCAAAATAAATGTCTTATCATGTAGATGTTCCAGTTGAAGAGAAAATTAAGAATAGGGGCAACGGTTTGGGCGTTGTGGGGCGGCAAAGTTCCCATGTAAAGTCTATGGGAGAAGCGTGCGGTTGACTCACGAGCTGTTGAAGGCGGTCGCATGGAGAGACTGAGATAGTCCGAAGTCTTCTCATTTCTGAGCGAACCGTTGCGCAAAGCAACGCTAGCTGGTATTCGTATTATAGTTTTTCTCATCGGAACAGCGAACACTCTCGAAGACCTGATTGCGTTATGTCGTTGGACTGTGTGATGTATATATACAATTTAATATTCATTCGGTCCAGTTTTTTCACGTAGGTAAAACGTTTCCCGTTATGTAAAGATGTAAATAAACATTTCGTTGCCAATTGTTATTGAAAATATTTAGAATGTACATATTGAGTTGCGCCATATATATTTTCATTCTATAAGAATTTTTACTGTGAGACCTAGTTTGAGAGAACGGCTGAACGTAAAAATTTAGTTCAGGTATCAAAATAAAGGTCGTACCATGTAGATGTGCCAGTCGAAGAGAAAACCGAAATCGGGGCAACGGTTCGGGCGTGGAGGGGCGGCAAAGTTCTCATGTAAAGTCTATGGGAGAAACCTGCGGCCCTTATCTACATCAGGCGCTCAGTTCAGTGTCAGACTTGGTGTGTGCATGGTGTCCTATGATCAGTCATAAAGTAAGTAATAACTTTATTGCATACTTACCCTTAACAGAATGTCTCTCCTGCAGAAAAAGAAATAAAACGTAAGAGCTTTACTGGAGCGCGTGAGCGATCGGTGGGTCGCAACTTATATGTCTCAGAAAAGAGAGAATGAAAAGTATTCGCAACGTGAATCTCATTCCAACATTTACAAACACAGTTTTGACTGAAGGTGAATGTGAAAGAGTGCGCTATCCAGTTGGAATTTTGCACACGTTCGAGATGAGTGGACTTCCGCCTCACATTTTACGACTGAAAAAGGGTGCAGTCGTGATGCTCGACACGAACTTGACCACCCCGGTAGCGCAGTGGTCTAAGCGCTGGCTTATGATCATTCGTTCCTGAAGGGTGCGGGTCCGAATCCCGGTGAGGCATGGATGTTGTGTTTGTTTTACGACACTGGATCTCTCCCTTCCCTGGAACCACTGACCCTGAATTAGGGACGCGCGACTTCTTATACGCCATTGAGTTGCGCACGGTAGTCGTTAAACCTTCAGTTAAAAAACAAACAAACACGAACCTCGACTATTGTCTTTACTGAAGTGGTTGAATGAATTTATCAATCAAGTGAACTTTACATTTGTACATTTATGAGTTTATTCTTTTAAAAAACAAAAGAACAAAAAAAAAACTAACCGTCGAGTGAGACGGGTTTTGTCTTGTTTATGCTAAATTAGAAATACGAATAACGAATCAGTGTAGAAATTTATCCAAGGTTTGATTCCCCATAAGAAATTGGTTGGGGACCGCCTATATATCGAAGAGATAAGCATTTTCCACTGCTTCCAGCTCATAAGTTTTCGTGAAGGCGATTCTTTTAAATTGGGGGTTTAACGACCAACGTGAGCAACTCAGTAGGCTGTAATCAGTAGCCTGTCCCTAATTTATTACCACTAGTTCCATGGAAGGGAGATGGCCAGTGCCGTAAGACAAACACAACATTCATGCCTCACCAAGAGTCGAACCCGGACCTATCTCGGACGAATGGTCAGAAGCCATCGCTTAGACACTACGCCAAAGGGGCGGCTTCGTCTAGGCGATAGAATATATGGTTTTGTTTCTGACAATACCTTTGTTTTTAGCAGAACGATGTGGACATTTTTCTTGAATAAGAAAGTAACCATGCCTGTGGTTTTCGGGATAGAATATATGGTTTTGTTTCTGACAATACCTTTGTTTTTAGCAGAACGATGTGGACATTTTTCTTGAATAAGAAAGTAAACATACCTGTGGTTTTCGGGATAGAATATATGGTTTTGTTTCTGACAATACCTTTGTTTTTAGCAGAACGATGTGGAAATTTTTCTTGAATAAGAAAGTAACCATACCTGTGGTTTTCGGGATAGAATATATGGTTTTGTTTCTGACAATACCTTTGTTTTTAGCAGAACGATGTGGACATTTTTCTTGAATAAGAAAGTAACCATACCTGTGGTTTTCGGGATAGAATATATGGTTTTGTTTCTGACAATACCTTTGTTTTTAGCAGAACGATGTGGACATTTTTCTTGAATAAGAAAGTAACCATACCTGTGGTTTTCGGGATAGAATATATGGTTTTGTTTCTGACAATACCTTTGTTTTTAGCAGAACGATGTGGACATTTTTCTTGAATAAGAAAGTAACCATACCTGTGGTTTTCGGGATAGAATATATGGTTTTGTTTCTGACAAGACCTTTGTTTTTAGCAGAACGATGTGGACATTTTTCTTGAATAAGAAAGTAACCATACCTGTGGTTTTCGGGATAGAATATATGGTTTTGTTTCTGACAATACCTTTGTTTTTAGCAGAACGATGTGGACATTTTTCTTGAATAAGAAAGTAATCATACCTATGGTTTTCGGGATTGAATATATGGTTTTGTTTCTGACAATACCTTTGTTTTTAGCAGAACGATGTGGACATTTTTCTTGAATAAGAAAGTAACCATACCTGTGGTTTTCGGGATAGAATATATGGTTTTGTTTCTGACAATACCTTTGTTTTTAGCAGAACGATGTGGACATTTTTCTTGAATAAGAAAGTAATCATACCTATGGTTTTCGGGATTGAATATATGGTTTTGTTTCTGACAATACCTTTGTTTTTAGCAGAACGATGTGGACATTTTTCTTGAATAAGAAAGTAACCATACCTGTGGTTTTCGGGATAGAATATATGGTTTTGTTTCTGACAATACCTTTGTTTTTAGCAGAACGATGTGGACATTTTTCTTGAATAAGAAAGTAATGATACCTATGGTTTTCGGGATTGAATATATGGTTTTGTTTCTGACAATACCTTTGTTTTTAGCAGAACGATGTGGACATTTTTCTTGAATAAGAAAGTAACCATACCTGTGGTTTTCGGGATAGAATATATGGTTTTGTTTCTGACAATACCTTTGTTTTTAGCAGAACGATGTGGACATTTTTCTTGAATAAGAAAGTAACCATACCTGTGGTTTTCGGGATAGAATATATGGTTTTGTTTCTGACAATACCTTTGTTTTTAGCAGAACGATGTGGACATTTTTCTTGAATAAGAAAGTAACCATACCTGTGGTTTTCGGGATTGAATATATGGTTTTGTTTCTGACAATACCTTTGTTTTTAGCAGAACGATGTGGACATTTTTCTTGAATAAGAAAGTAACCATACCTGTGGTTTTCGGGATAGAATATATGGTTTTGTTTCTGACAATACCTTTGTTTTTAGCAGAACGATGTGGACATTTTTCTTGAATAAGAAAGTAACCATACCTGTGGTTTTCGGGATAGAATATATGGTTTTGTTTCTGACAATACCTTTGTTTTTAGCAGAACGATGTGGACATTTTTCTTGAATAAGAAAGTAACCATACCTGTGGTTTTCGGGATAGAATATATGGTTTTGTTTCTGACAATACCTTTGTTTTTAGCAGAACAATGTGGACATTTTTCTTGAATAAGAAAGTAATCATACCTATGGTTTTCTGGATTGAATATATGGTTTTGTTTCTGACAATACCTTTGTTTTTAGCAGAACGATGTGGACATTTTTCTTGAATAAGAAAGTAATCATACCTATGGTTTTCGGGATTGAATATATGGTTTTGTTTCTGACAATACCTTTGTTTTTCGCAGAACGATGTGGACATTTTTCTTGAATAAGAAAGTAACCATACCTGTGGTTTTCGGGATAGAATATATGGTTTTGTTTCTGACAATACCTTTGTTTTTAGCAGAACGATGTGGACATTTTTCTTGAATAAGAAAGTAATCATACCTATGGTTTTCGAGATTGAATATATGGTTTTGTTTCTGACAATGCCTTTGTTTTTAGCAGAACGATGTGGACATTTTTCTTGAATAAGAAAGTAACCATACCTGTGGTTTTCGGGATAGAATATATGGTTTTGTTTCTGACAATACCTTTGTTTTTAGCAGAACGATGTGGACATTTTTCTTGAATAAAAAAGTAACCATACCTGTGGTTTTCGGGATAGAATATATGGTTTTGTTTCTGACAATACCTTTGTTTTTAGCAGAACGATGTGGACATTTTTCTTGAATAAGAAAGTAACCATACCTGTGGTTTTCGGGATAGAATATATGGTTTTGTTTCTGACAATACCTTTGTTTTTAGCAGAACGATGTGGACATTTTTCTTGAATAAGAAAGTAACCATACCTGTGGTTTTCGGGATAGAATATATGGTTTTGTTTCTGACCATACCTTTGTTTTTAGCAGAACGATGTGGATATTTTTCTTGAATAAGAAAGTAATCATACCTATGGTTTTCGGGATTGAATATATGGTTTTGTTTCTGACAATACCTTTGTTTTTAGCAGAACGATGTGGACATTTTTCTTGAATAAGAAAGTAACCATACCTGTGGTTTTCGGGATAGAATATATGGTTTTGTTTCTGACAATACCTTTGTTTTTAGCAGAACGATGTGGACATTTTTCTTGAATAAGAAAGTAACCATACCTGTGGTTTTCGGGATAGAATATATGGTTTTGTTTCTGACAATACCTTTGTTTTTAGCAGAACGATGTGGACATTTTTCTTGAATAAGAAAGTAACCAAACCTGTGGTTTTCGGGATTGAATATATGGTTTTGTTTCTGACAATACCTTTGTTTTTAGCAGAACGATGTGGACATTTTTCTTGAAAAAGAAAGTAATCATACCTATGGTTTTCGGGATTGGATATATGGTTTTGTTTCTGACAATACCTTTGTTTTTAGCAGAACGATGTGGACATTTTTCTTGAATAAGAAAGTAAACATACCTGTTGTTTTCGGGATAGAATATATGGTTTTGTTTCTGACAATACCTTTGTTTTTAGCAGAACGATGTGGACATTTTTCTTGAATAAGAATGTAACCATACCTGTGGTTTTCGGGATAGAATATATGGTTTTGTTTCTGACAATACCTTTGTTTTTAGCAGAACGATGTGGACACTTTTCTTGAATAAGAAAGTAACCATACCTGTGGTTTTCGGGATAGAATATATGGTTTTGTTTCTGACAATACCTTTGTTTTTAGCAGAACGATGTGGACATTTTTCTTGAATAAGAAAGTAATCATACCTATGGTTTTCGGGATTGAATATATGGTTTTGTTTCTGACAATACCTTTGTTTTTAGCAGAACGATGTGGACATTTTTCTTGAATAAGAAAGTAACCATACCTGTGGTTTTCGGGATAGAATATATGGTTTTGTTTCTGACAATACCTTTGTTTTTAGCAGAACGATGTGGACATTTTTCTTGAATAAGAAAGTAACCATACCTGTGGTTTTCGGGATAGAATATATGGTTTTGTTTCTGACAATACCTTTGTTTTTAGCAGAACGATGTGGACATTTTTCTTGAATAAGAAAGTAACCATACCTGTGGTTTTCGGGATAGAATATATGGTTTTGTTTCTGACAATACCTTTGTTTTTAGCAGAACGATGTGGACATTTTTCTTGAATAAGAAAGTAACTATACCTGTGGTTTTCGGGATAGAATATATGGTTTTGTTTCAGACAAGACCTTTGTTTTTAGCAGAACGATGTGGACATTTTTCTTGAATAAGAAAGTAACCATACCTGTGGTTTTCGGGATAGAATATATGGTTTTGTTTCTGACAATACCTTTGTTTTTAGCAGAACGATGTGGACATTTTTTCTTGAATAAGAAAGTAATCATACCTATGGTTTTCGGGATTGAATATATGGTTTTGTTTCTGACAATACCTTTGTTTTTAGCAGAACGATGTGGACATTTTTCTTGAATAAGAAAGTAACCATACCTGTGGTTTTCGGGATAGAATATATGGTTTTGTTTCTGACAACACCTTTGTTTTTAGCAGAAC
This sequence comes from Macrothele yani, assembly GCA_039090855.1. NCBI lineage: Eukaryota > Metazoa > Arthropoda > Arachnida > Araneae > Macrothelidae > Macrothele > Macrothele yani. Next base: position 5,747,846 of record CM077007.1, read on the forward strand.
GATGTGGACATTTTTCTTGGATAAGAAAGTAACCATACCTGTGGTTTTCGGGATAGAATATATGGTTTTGTTTCTGACAATACCTTTGTTTTTAGCAGAACGATGTGGACATTTTTCTTGAATAAGAAAGTAACCATACCTGTGGTTTTCGGGATAGAATATATGGTTTTGTTTCTGACAATACCTTTGTTTTTAGCAGAACGATGTGGACATTTTTCTTGAATAAGAAAGTAATCATACCTGTGGTTTTCGGGATTGAATATATGGTTTTGTTTCTGACAATACCTTTGTTTTTAGCAGAACGATGTGGACATTTTTCTTGAATAAGAAAGTAACCATACCTGTGGTTTTCGGGATAGAATATATGGTTTTGTTTCTGACAATACCTTTGTTTTTAGCAGAACGATGTGGACATTTTTCTTGAATAAGAAAGTAATCATACCTATGGTTTTCGGGATTGAATATATGGTTTTGTTTCTGACAATACCTTTGTTTTTAGCAGAACGATGTGGACATTTTTCTTGAATAAGAAAGTAACCATACCTGTGGTTTTCGGGATAGAATATATGGTTTTGTTTCTGACAATACCTTTGTTTTTAGCAGAACGATGTGGACATTTTTCTTGAATAAGAAAGTAATCATACCTATGGTTTTCGGGATTGAATATATGGTTTTGTTTCTGACAATACCTTTGTTTTTAGCAGAACGATGTGGACATTTTTCTTGAATAAGAAAGTAACCATACCTGTGGTTTTCGGGATAGAATATATGGTTTTGTTTCTGACAATACCTTTGTTTTTAGCAGAACGATGTGGACATTTTTCTTGAATAAGAAAGTAACCATACCTGTGGTTTTCGGGATAGAATATATGGTTTTGTTTCTGACAATACCTTTGTTTTTAGCAGAACGATGTGGACATTTTTCTTGAATAAAAAGTAACCATACCTGTGGTTTTCGGGATAGAATATATGGTTTTGTTTCTGACAATACCTTTGTTTTTAGCAGAACGATGTGGACATTTTTCTTGAATAAGAAAGTAACCATACCTGTGGTTTTCGGGATAGAATATATGGTTTTGTTTCTGACAATACCTTTGTTTTTAGCAGAACGATGTGGACATTTTTCTTGAATAAGAAAGTAACCATACCTGTGGTTTTCGGGATAGAATATATGGTTTTGTTTCTGACCATACCTTTGTTTTTAGCAGAACGATGTGGATATTTTTCTTGAATAAGAAAGTAATCATACCTATGGTTTTCGGGATTGAATATATGGTTTTGTTTCTGACAATACCTTTGTTTTTAGCAGAACGATGTGGACATTTTTCTTGAATAAGAAAGTAACCATACCTGTGGTTTTCGGGATAGAATATATGGTTTTGTTTCTGACAATACCTTTGTTTTTAGCAGAACGATGTGGACATTTTTCTTGAATAAGAAAGTAACCATACCTGTGGTTTTCGGGATAGAATATATGGTTTTGTTTCTGACAATACCTTTGTTTTTAGCAGAACGATGTGGACATTTTTCTTGAATAAGAAAGTAACCAAACCTGTGGTTTTCGGGATTGAATATATGGTTTTGTTTCTGACAATACCTTTGTTTTTAGCAGAACGATGTGGACATTTTTCTTGAAAAAGAAAGTAATCATACCTATGGTTTTCGGGATTGGATATATGGTTTTGTTTCTGACAATACCTTTGTTTTTAGCAGAACGATGTGGACATTTTTCTTGAATAAGAAAGTAAACATACCTGTTGTTTTCGGGATAGAATATATGGTTTTGTTTCTGACAATACCTTTGTTTTTAGCAGAACGATGTGGACATTTTTCTTGAATAAGAATGTAACCATACCTGTGGTTTTCGGGATAGAATATATGGTTTTGTTTCTGACAATACCTTTGTTTTTAGCAGAACGATGTGGACATTTTTCTTGAATAAAGAAAGTAACCATACCTGTGGTTTTCGGGATAAAATATATGGTTTTGTTTCTGACAATACCTTTGTTTTTAGCAGAACGATGTGGACATTTTTCTTGAATAAGAAAGTAACCATACCTGTGGTTTTCGGGATAGAATATATGGTTTTGTTTCTGACAATACCTTTGTTTTTAGCAGAACGATGTGGACATTTTTCTTGAATAAGAAAGTAACCATACCTGTGGTTTTCGGGATAGAATATATGGTTTTGTTTCTGACAATACCTTTGTTTTTAGCAGAACGATGTGGACATTTTTCTTGAATAAGAAAGTAATCATACCTATGGTTTTCGGGATTGAATATATGGTTTTGTTTCTGACAATACCTTTGTTTTTAGCAGAACGATGTGGACATTTTTCTTGAATAAGAAAGTAACCATACCTGTGGTTTTCGGGATAGAATATATGGTTTTGTTTCTGACAATACCTTTGTTTTTAGCAGAACGATGTGGACATTTTTCTTGAATAAAAAGTAACCATACCTGTGGTTTTCGGGATAGAATATATGGTTTTGTTTCTGACAATACCTTTGTTTTTAGCAGAACAATGTGGACATTTTTTTGAATAAGAAAGTAATCATACCTATGGTTTTCTGGATTGAATATATGGTTTTGTTTCTGACAATACCTTTGTTTTTAGCAGAACGATGTGGACATTTTTCTTGAAAAAGAAAGTAATCATACCTATGGTTTTCGGGATTGAATATATGGTTTTGTTTCTGACAATACCTTTGTTTTTCGCAGAACGATGTGGACATTTTTCTTGAATAAGAAAGTAACCATACCTGTGGTTTTCGGGATAGAATATATGGTTTTGTTTCTGACAATACCTTTGTTTTTAGCAGAACGATGTGTACATTTTTCTTGAATAAGAAAGTAATCATACCTATGGTTTTCGGGATTGAATATATGGTTTTGTTTCTGACAATGCCTTTGTTTTTAGCAGAACGATGTGGACATTTTTCTTGAATAAGAAAGTAACCATACCTGTGGTTTTCGGGATAGAATATATGGTTTTGTTTCTGACAATACCTTTGTTTTTAGCAGAACGATGTGGACATTTTTCTTGAATAAAAAAGTAACCATACCTGTGGTTTTCGGGATAGAATATATGGTTTTGTTTCTGACAATAACTTTGTTTTTAGCAGAACGATGTGGACATTTTTCTTGAATAAGAAAGTAACCATACCTGTGGTTTTCGGGATAGAATATATGGTTTTGTTTCTGACAATACCTTTGTTTTTAGCAGAACGATGTGGACATTTTTCTTGAATAAGAAAGTAACCATACCTGTGGTTTTCGGGATAGAATATATGGTTTTGTTTCTGACCATACCTTTGTTTTTAGCAGAACGATGTGGATATTTTTCTTGAATAAGAAAGTAATCATACCTATGGTTTTCCTACGGCGTTGGCTCTCTTCTCTGCAACCAATGCCTGTAAAATACGGACGGGAAACTGCTTATAGCCTTTAGAGTTGCTTATGGCGGTCGTTAAAAAACACCGAAATCTATAATGAAAAAAATATTGTGTTCGTTTGTCTGTCGCGCCTGCAGGAGAAACTACTAAACGTTGAGACTTGAAATTCGGCAGGAACTAGTGTTTAACCTAGAAACCCTTTGTTTTTCAAACTAAAATTTGAAAAATCGTCATTTTTTAAAGTTTAACCATTTTTGAAATTCGATTTTGGTGTATGCTGTGCTATGCGCTCACAGAACAATATTGCATTACACTTTTGCGTAAACTGCTAGTACCTCTCGCCAAACGTGTTAAAAGCTAACCTACTAACAGGTTGTACCGAAATTTTGGGCAAAACTTCCGACGTGTTACGTGTGTCCTTCCATCGTAGTCAGCGGCAGTTATGTTTACGATGTAGAACGCCGCTCTCCGTGTGTCAATACGCACTATAAATAACTAAATTAAAAAAAGAGTTCCACGATGCTTTTTGAAAGGAATTGTATTTCAATAGAATGAAAGGCGAGAAAAACGTGTATTTTTTCGCGTTACATTTCTTGCCTTTAGATTTCTTCAAATTTAACATGGCTATTCCTCCGTTGACGCATTCTCCCACCTTACCTTGACTGTTTATTTTAACTTGACGTATCTGATGATTGGTCGCCCTGATTTGTGTTTGTTTTAGCGCGTATTGAACTATATAAAAACTGTTTTTTTTTCTAATGCTTTTCTTTTGGTTACTGAAACATGTTTCAATTAAACGTTTCCGTGCAATATATCCTTGCCGCCTCAGTGTCATAGTGGTCTTAGCGATGACTTCTGATCCTTCGTCCGAGCTCTTCCCGGGTTCGAATCCCGGTGAGGCATGGATGTCGTGTTTGCCTGTTTCTTCCCTGGAACCAATGATCCTAAATTAGGGACGGGCGACTGCTTATAGTCCATTGAGTTGCTCATGGTTATCACTAAACCTTCGTTAAAAAAAATTATATATATATATATATCGCCTTCTCGTGGTACATCCTGTTCCCACTAAAGGGGCTCTGACGACCGGCAATAGCGGTATAACTATACTATCGGGATTAGAGGAAATGCTATCCCACACTCACCAACCCGCTTGGCCAGCGTGGTGAGTTATGGCCAAACCCCTCCAAAATGACTCCACAACTTAAATCTTGGCCCTCAGTCTCCGGCAGCTGGAATGTACCTGGCCAAGGCAGCGGCCAGTGCGACATGAAGGCAAAGGGTGCTAAGAATCCCCGGAGGACCGGACTAGGCTGCCATCTGATGCTGATCTTGGCTACGTATAACGGACGCTCCCTATCTTCTGATTCAAGGCTTCTTGAATTGAAAGAGGAACTACAAAGGATCAAGTGGGACATCGTCGGGCTAAGTGAGGTAAGGAGAAAAGGAGAAGATCTCATTGAACTGAAAAGTGGACATCTCTTCTACTATCGTGGGACAGATACTGGCAGAACTAGAGGTGTTGGATTTATAATAAACAAGAAACTGAAAGATAAAGTTGTAGAAGTTGAAAGTTCCTCTGACAGAGCTGCACGACTCGTTATCCAACTCTCGAGAAGATACCAGGCTCAGATTATCAAAACTTATGCACCCACCACAAGTCATCCTGAAGAAGGAATTGAAGAATTTTATGAGAAAATTCTTCATCTAAATAATAAAGGTAAGCAGCACTTGAAGATAATTATGGGAGATTTCAATGCAAAAATAGGGCAACGGCAACAGAATGAAACTTCAGTAGGTAAATTCGGTCACGGCAACAGAAACCAGCGTGGAAATACTCTCGTAGAGTTTGCAGAGGCAGAAGGGTTTTTCATATTGAACTCCTTTTTCAAGAAAAAGCCACACAGGAAATGGACATGGAGACATCCAAATGGGACGACAAGTGAAATTGATTTTATTATGTGTAACAAAAAATTCGTCATAGAAGACTGCAGTGTGCTAAACAAGTTCAACACAGGCAGTGACCATAGATTGGTGAGATGTAAGATGCACCTTAACACTAAACTCGAACGTAGCAAGCTCATAAGACAAACAAAATGTATTGACATAACCAACCTTAAAAACACCATAATACCTTCAAATTGGAACTGAAGAACAGATTCTCTGCTTTAGAAGGCCTAACATCGGAAGAAGTGGATATTTCTGAAGTTAACAGAAAAGTAACCAAAACTCTTATGGAAACAGCAACAAAATTAGCTGGGTCTAAGAACAAACTGCATGTGAACAAATTATCAGGAAAAACCAAAATGTTGATGCAAAAAAAAGAGTGATGAGGACAACTAAAGAAGATGTGACTTCCAAAGTGGAATATATAGAGCTATGCAAGACAGTACGAAAAAGTATCACTGAAGACGTAAGGAAATTCAACTGTGAACTTAGTAAGGAAAGCAATTGAAAACAACCAAAGCCTAAAGATAGCAAAGGGACATCTCAGTAAGGGGAAAAACAGATTATGGCACTGAGAAAAGAAGATGGTTCTGTAACAAGAAATAGAGGCGAAATTTTGACAAGAGTGAAAGATTTCTACTCCAAATTATATGAAAGGGATGATACATGTACTCCAGACATCATGAAAGGTACCAGTACCAGAGTTCTTCCAGTCCTTCCAGCAGAAGTTGCACATGCAATCAAGAACATGAAGCGGGGAAAAGCTCCAGGAGAAGATGGAATTACTGTAGACATCATACAAGAAGCAAGTGGAGAAATCGAAACAGTACTCACCCAAATTTTCACTCGATGCCTTAATGAAGGGAAAATTCCTGAGGATTGGAACAACGCTACAATGATCTTGCTACATTAAAAAAGGTGACATTGAGGATCTCAGGAACTACAGACCTATTAGCCTCCTATCAGTGGTTTATAAAATCTTCACTAAAGTTCTTTCACACCGCTTGAAGGTGACACTAGACATGGCTCAACCGAGAGAACAAGCTGGATTCAGGAGTGGCTACAGCACAATAGATCATATCCACGTACTGAGAGAACTAATTGAAAGAGCGAGGGAATATGAACTTCCATTGTGCATGGCTTTTATCGATTATGAAAAAGTCTTTGATTCGGTGAAACCATCAGCAGTTACAATGGCTCTGAAATCCTGCGGTATTGAAGATGCATACATTAATATTATTAATAACATCTATGAAAATGCAAGTGCAAAGATTCGGCTGTTTGAAAATACAACACACATAAAAATTGGAAAAGGAGTGAGACAAGGTGACACCATATCTCCGAAGCTCTTTAATGCCACATTGGAAAATGTCTTTCAATCACTGAGCTAGGAAAACAAAGGGATAAAGATTAATTGAGATTATCTAACCCACCTTCGTTTTTCCTGATGACATAGTCATTTTTGCAACTACCCCATCAGAACTACAGAGTATGATCCAGGAACTTGCTGACAAGAGTAAAGAAGTGGGATTAAAAATGAACTTTCAGAAGACAAAAGTGATGTACAATGCTTTTACAAGAAATGAAGATTTATCGATTGATGGAGAAAAGCTGGAGATAACAGACACGTACGTTTATCTTGGATAGCAGATATCAAGTGAGGGTCACATTGGTGAAGAAATTAATCGGCGTACAAAACTTGCCTGGAGAGCTTTTGGAAGAAACGGCATAATTTTCAAGAGCAATATGCCATTATGTCTTAAAAGAAAAGTGTTTTATCAATGCATCCGTCCAGTGCTCACGTATGGTGCAGAGACGTGGACCTCAGCTAAAAGAGACATACAAAGGCTGCAGACAACTCAAAGCAGCATGGAGAGGTGCCATGCTTGGTGTAACCAGGAGAGATAAGAAGAGGAACACGTGGATCCGAAAAATGACAAGAGTGGAAGACATCATGATCAGAGTTAAATCCCTGAAATGGCAATGGGCTGGACATACTACCAGAAGAACAGACCATCGATGGACAGCCGAAATTTTAGATTGGATTCCAAGGGACAGGAAAAGACCCAGAAGAAGACCACATGGAAGATGGGTGGATGAAATTCGAAAGTATGCGGGAGTGACATGGAGGAGACTGGCACAAGACAGACCGTTGTGGAGGAAACTTGGGGAGACCTTCGTCCAGCAGTGGATTGATAATGGTTGACAATGATGATGATGATATACTTATTTATTTATACATCCTACTCATACTCATAATTTCAAGAAAAATTCTGACAACCTGGAGAAGATTATTCTTGCATTTTTTGGTAAACCCTGACAACTCTGGCTCAGAAGACGATTCCTGTATTTATTGTAAACTCTGACAACTCTGGCTCAGAAGCCAACTCCTGTATTCTTTGTAAACTCTGACAACTCTGGCGCAAAAGCCGATTCCTGTATTTTTTGGTAAACTCTGATAACTGTGGCTCAGGAACCGATTGCTGTATTCTTTGTAAACTCTGACAACTCTGGCGCAGAAGCCGACTCCTGTATTCTTTGTAAACTCTGACAACTCTGGCTCAGAAGCCGATTCCTGTATTCTTTGTAAACTCTGACAACTCTGGCTCAGAAGACGATTCCTGTATTCTTTGTAAACTCTGACAACTCTGGCTCAGAAGCCGACTCCTGTATTCTTTGTAAACTCTGACAACTCTGGCTTAGAAGCCGATTCCTGTATTTTTTGGTAAACTCTGATAACTGTGGCTCAAGAACCGATTGCTGTATTCTTTGTAAACTCTGACAACTCTGGCTCAGAAGCTGATTCCTATATTCTTTGTAAACTCTGAAAACTCTGGCTCAGAAGCCGACGCCTGTATTATGAAAACTCTGGCTCAGAAGCCGATTCCTGTAGTTTTTGTAAACTCTGATAACTGTGGCTCAGGAGCCGATTGCTGTATTCTTTGTAAACTCTGACAATTCTGGCTGAGAAGCCGATTCCTGTATTTTTTGTAAACTCTGATAACTGTGGCTCAGAAGCCGATTCCTGTATTCTTTGTAAACTCTGACAACTCTGGCTCAGAAGCCGATTCCTGTATTTTTTTTGTAAACTCTGATAACTGTGGCTCAGAAGCAGATTCCTGTATTTTTTTTGTAAACTCTGATAACTGTGGCTCAGGAGCCGATTGCTATATTCTTTGTAAACTCTGACAACTCTGGCTCAGAAGCAGATTCCTGTACTGTTAGTAAACGTGAGCAACGCCTGGCACTTTCACTGGTAAAAAAAATCAAATAAAATCGTCAGTTTAAAAAGTTAATTTGATTTCTGAAACTCATTTTCTCCACAGTATGTGTCGTTAAGGCAATTTTGTTTTGCTCATGTTATCTTAAAAGGCCAAATAATGTAACGTAACGAAGAGTACCAATTAGAAGTTTACAGTGTAGCTCAACAGGGTTTTGTATGACATGAGACAAACAGAAAATCTTGCTTTTGATGTCTTACATACCCTGCAGGAGGAATGATACGTGACAGAAATGGATTTTTTTATGAGCATTTAATGGTTGGTTGCCCCTGACATCCGTTTTAAAGCAAATCTTTCAGCACACAGGCCACTTTCTTTGAATTGCTAAGGTGGATGACATAATAGCCATGGCGTCATGCCGAAAATTATTCCCCAAACCTGTTCCTTTTGTCCTTCACGGTGCAAGGTAGAAATGACAATAAGGAAGGCGCGCGATGCTGATTGATTATATAAGATGGGTGTTGTCCTTAGCGTTCAACATTTGCGCTGTCTTAAACAATTCTTATCAGACTGAGAATTGTTCGCTGCGTGCTTTGTAAGCTAATTTTCGAAATTGCCTATCATTGTAGAGGTGCAAAGTAATTAATATTTACGTCGCATTGATCTAGAAAGAATACCAGCTGTCATCAACAAAAAGTTTTATTTTCAGCAAATCTTTTTTTTTTTTTTTAAAGTACATGTTTAAAGTAACAATTTGTCCACCCGTGGAGATCATATCTTTGCAACTATTAGTCTGGTTCGAAAAATTCTTTTTGCATTGGGAAGCCTGAAATGTGATAACGATTATCATTGCTTTCCGATCCTTTTTGGTATACATAACTTTGTCGCTAAAGGGCGTAAATGCAGATACTGTCAAATGTAAAATACATTTTTTCCATATAATTATTTCTCAATATCAGACTGAACATTTTTTTCTTTGATGTCTTTTATGACAAAGACAATCTTGGGTAGAGTTCCTTTGTAAAGTAATGCACAGCTTTTCCGCTCAGTGGTGGAGATAAATTGCGATTTCCACAATATCTCTGCTCCTGAAATTCCTATTTGGAAAGTTTTTTTTTTTTTTTTCATCGGATGGACTTCCTCTTGGGAAATGTTTCGCATATAAAGCATTATTTTCCCACTAGAGAGTGTATAAGGGACTACTTCTGTTTTCGATTTTTTTTTCTGCAGTATCCCTACGTTTTTGAAAACTCGTTTGAAAAAATTCCTTTGCGATCAGATATCACTCACCACGGAAATACTTTTGCGAATATTATTTGCTTAAAGTAATGCACAGTTTTACCGCTAAGGGGTGAAGATAAATTGCGATTTCCACAATATCTCTGCTTCTAAAATTCCTATTTGGAAATTTTTTTTCACAGGATGGACTTCCTGGTGGGAAATGTTTCGCATATAAAGCATTGTTTTCCCACTAGGAAGTGTAAGGGAATACTTCTGTTTTCGATTTTTTTTTCTGCAATATCCCAACGCCTTTGAAAACTTGTTTGAAAAAATTCCTTTGCGATCAGATACCACTCACCACGGAAATACTTTTTGCGAATATCTTTTGCTTAAAGTAATGTAGTTTTTCAGCCAGGGCGTGTAGATCTCATTTTTCTTGATATCTCAGATTCTAACAGCACGATTTGAATTTTTTTCTTAGAAGGACAACGTTTCTGATTCAAAACGTTTCGCCCACAGTTTTAAACTTAACGCAATAAGTTTGTCAGGTTTCCGTTTGCAGCATGGTTAAGCAAAATCTGTGCGTCTAAAAATACGATTGATGAAACTGTTTGTCGGTCAAATACTACTAACTACGAAAACATTTTACGAGCATTTCCTTTTCAAAATAATACCAATTTATCCGCTAAGGGGAACAAATGTTTAATCTGACTTTCCAATATCTCTGTTTATGAAAGCCCGAATTAAAAAAAAATCAACACCACAACACTGACCTGGTGAAATATTTTGCATGTAATTTTTAGTTTTTGTCATTCGCAGCTCTGGCGTTAGGTGGAGTAGGTGTGTATTTGTGTTTGTAAGTGTATCTTCCTATTTAGAATTTCTTTCTTACTGCTTCGCTGCAGTCAAGATTCGGAACATTATCCAATTTAAACAATGCACAGTTTTCCGGCTAGTTGCGCTTAGGCCTTAATGTGGGAACTTTTTAACCTTTTTGCTCGCTATCTCCAATTCCAGAAGTTGTATTTAAAAAATTCTGTTTCCTTAGATTAGTTTTTGCTATGAATAATACTTTTCGTATATTTTCGAGTTTTTTTATTATTCAAAATTTTTCCTCCAGGCGGCGTGAGCGTATAATTTTATTTGAAAGAGTTTATTCGATTCTGAAAATCCCCTTCAAAGAAGAAGAAAAAAAATCATGGTGGTTCAGAAAGGACATTTAGTATGAAACAAACAAAATTTAAATAAGTGAAAAGCCAGCAAACTGAAAGTTAAAAAGGTCGCTTTGGCAAAACTGTAACACGTCGCAACATGCATTATTGTGGATGAAATTTTTGTTTCCTTGATTTTCTTTCGCAGTTGTTCCCGTCAATGAGGCCCTCTCTCACCAGAATCTAACTGTAATCCGCTATAATGTTTACATTCAATCTTTCCTGTTATATCTTCCGTTTCCTTATTGTTTTGATGGAATCTTTCCTCTTGTTTTTGTATGTATATATCGCCTAAATGTTTTGGTAGTTGATGTGCGAATTTAAATACTGAAATCCCAAACTCATGGTGCAGCCATGTTTTTTTGAAGTTCTTCAGCAACAATTTCGTAATTCGGAACGTTTTTGCTTCCCAAAATTATTTCAGTTCCATACGTTGACTTTCATCTAGGTGTGTTTCTTCATTCATTGGTTTCCAATTTTTGAGTCTGAGGTCCAACAAAACTGCTTCCTTTTTAAGCTTTTCATATGTATTAAATCAGATTTCTTGCAAATGTATTTAAAATTCCCATTTTAACTTATCTATCAGAAACTGAACGTTTTATAAATTATTGTCCGTATAATTGCTTTTTCTTGTATATTAATCAGGCATTACTTATAGAATCTAAAGAATCTGCTGCTTTTGTCATAATACTGCAGATATTTTGCTAAAATGTAGAAAACTTAAGTGTGTGCTGAAATGTTTTAGTTTTATTTGGTTTTCTTTATCATTACTGTAAAGCAGTAGCTCTTAAATTACTTTTCACCAGGGACTTTATTTATTTTTTCTTTTCATGGAACCGGACCAGATGGTGTGAACGCTTAATTTGGTAAATGTAAGTTACATCCCATATAAATATATATATACTGACTCTCATATAAACATTATTTTTATTTTAAGATTTATTAAAGGTAATGTGAAAATTATAAAATTAACTTTACATAGCGCGCAAAAAAAAATGGAACTAATTTCTGAAATTAGCTATTTGTATTAAAGTAAAATTACAATAGATGATTTCGAATAACTTGGACTTAAAAGATATATTTCAGTTTTCTAGTTGTCCGATCCAGGAGGCAACTTCTGATTAAAACTCGTATGTTTAGCACCGAAGTGGCGCCTTATATTATATCCATTGCACACTACGCATAAAGGAATAGCCCCTTTCAAGTTCACGATTTTCACTGTCAATTTCTTCTTCAGCGTTGAGAACAGCATTTTGAACGATCATAATAATTAGAGCTGTTGTGCTTGGTTCTGCACGGAGTACGATACGGAATAAACCGCGGGTAGAGTTAGCTCCATAAGCTCGATGGTTAGCTCCAAACGCTACCAGTGAGAATTCATAGATGTCGCGTCTGGTGGAGAACCGAACACACGGATATGCAAGTTCTCCTTCCTCTTTCCCGTGACGCCTAGCGAGGGTTGCATAGGAGCGTCAGACAATCCCGCAGAAAAACTACCGGATCACGTTTATCATTTGTCACGTGTGCCTGTGTTTAAAAATTGAAACCTTTAAACACATCAAACAAAAATATTTATATTGTTTTATATTATAAAGATCGACAAATATTCCTTTTTTTTCGCCTGCGGATTTTATAGATTTCTTTTCGGTTTAATTTTTTACCGCGGGCCAGACTGACACCCTTAGCGGGCCGCATTTAGCCAGCGGGCCGCCTATTGAGAACCAATGCTGTAAAGTATCGAGGCCATACCATGCGCACGATGCAGTGTTCATAAATAAAACTTAAGAAAAAAGTTAGTTATACTTCCGTTAGTAATAATATCATTTTGTAGAATACTTAAATTGAAAAATGAAAGATTAGAAGCGCAAAATATTTGTTCATTGGGTTTCGCTGGTTAAGAATTTCGAAAAAATGAGGACTCGTACATCTCCTGTAGGATCAGCCAAAGTTAATAAATCGAAGTGTTAAAAATAGTTCCAAGAAAACAGAGAGAAAGGTAAGGTAGAGATGAAAATAAACAAGAAAGATTATTTCGCAAAATAAATATTTAAGTTCGACCACCTATCTCAGTAATTTGAGTCGTCAACTTTGGAATTTTAAATCGGAGATATTTTCAATAAAGAAAAATTTCCGGAATGTGATTACTGATGAAATTCCTTCGGGAAAGGCAAATAATTGGATTACGGAAGACAGTGAAAAATGAAATATAGTATAACTACTTTTTGGTGGTTATCAGGAAAAAAAAGTGTTAGAATCCATCGAATAAATGAGGAAAGCGTACAAATGCATTCACGAGAAGACGATCTGTCAACAGAATTCTTGATTTTGAAGCAACTTTGCAAATTACAATACAACGAAAATATCATGGTGGGATATATAAATAAAGCTATGAAGCTAATGGAAAAATAACAAGCCATAGGAAGGAAACATTTCTGAAATTATTAATTTTCCTTTTTCGCGCAACGATGTTTTGTGGCTTTCCACTGTCGTATGATGCTCAGCACTTTGTAACCAACTGTGTTTTCTAAATTTTGTTTCTTATGACACCTAGTCCCAGCACTGCAAGGTAGACCAGGATAGGATCTGCGTTCGCGTTTGTAGTACATAGAGGTTTGGGCGCACTGGCATGTACATCTACGTTCATATGCAATTCCAATTTTACATACTGCGGTATGTAAAAATTGGAATTGCATATGAACGCTTAGAAAAGACTGTATTTACGGCTTAGTTGGAGGAATGTACCATGGTCAGTCAGGTATTCGTCCCGTTTGCAGCGAAAAAGTGTAATGATGCAAGAAAGCCATTCACGTTCTCCTCATTCTAAAAAGTACACACTGGTCTTCTATAGTCCTTTGCAAACATTCCACCACATCGACGATCCCACGGCGATACCACTGGGAAACTTAAGAGGATAGAAACTCTCTGATGCCAGATTCCACATCCACTACAAAAGCGAAGTGCCGTACTTGTAGGAAATGACACATGGAGTGGAACAGGTGGCTGTCTGATGGTGCAAGGTCCGGACTGTATGGTGAATGGAGCAGGATCATAACCGCGTCCAATTTCTTTAGGTTTTGGTAAATCACTCTGGAGGTGTGTCGTGGAACATTCCCTACTGGAAGAACTCTCGTTTTCTAGTGATGAGCAGAGTTGGAAACGAGTCAAAACTTTTTGCACCTGACCCGGACCTGGAAGTCACATAATTGGACCATACCCGTCACATAATTAGACCCGACCTGGGCAAATCTGATTTGAACTATAAATTCGAAACTTAGTTTATTATTATACATAATCACACACACACACATGGAGTCCGAAAAGTCTCTCCGCGGTGGGTATCGTAGGTTAAATAGAAATCATATAAATGTATTACGGAAACGTATAATGTACTCACTTATTTATAGGAAGTCGTGAAACTGTCGTTCTTCACATAACCTAATTGTTTTACAATGTTTTCAAACATATTTGCGAGAGTCAAAACGTCCCCTGCAGTAATGTTAAGAGTGTTCCACTTATTTTTGATGGTACTACAGTAAAAAGTTTGGAATTAAGTCCTCTGTTGTATATTTAATTTCAGTTTTTGCTGTTTTCTTGGTAACATATCAAGTTCCAGAATGTTTCACAGCAACACCAGCTTTCACCACCTTCTGATGATTTGAAAGTTTCCAAAATGTAAATGTTGATATCATTGCCCCTCAGAAAGAAGGAGCACTCGTGAAATCAACCTTCACATTTTGGAAACTTGCAACTCATAACAAGCTTGTGAACACTCGTGTTGCTGTGAAACGTATCCTGGTTATTTAATGAGACGAAACAATTCCCAGCATTCACTCTGTCCCTTTTTTGTTTCAACCAGAACGTATTTGTGGGCCTTGATGCCTTTTTTTTTGTTTTTGGAGGTTTAATGACCAGCATGAACAACAACTCATTGGTCTATAAGCAGCTGCTCGTCCCTAATTCAGGGCCACTGGTCCCGATAAAGGGAGGAAACTAGTGTCGTATGACAAAGACAAAATCCATGCCTCACCGTAATTCGAGCAGGACCAAACTCGGATGAGAAGCCTCTGGACGCCTTTTTGAATCTCCTTAATATTAAAAGCATCCATATTAACAAATAAGGCATTAATTCTGACACGACATGCAATGTAACGGGATGTCTGTGCGTCAAACGAAAACCTCTGAATGCTCAATGCAAAAGGTTCGACGTGAAAAGTAACTCTGTCTCACAAAGTGACACGCGGGGTGTGAGAGAATCAATCACCAAAGAAACAAGCTACAGGCTTTTCCCTGTAGCTTGCTCGGGACAAACGCAAAGGAAACATCGTTTTATGTTATATTTTTGTGTGACAAATCATTTTTCACTCCGCCGGCACCAGCATCGAGCACAAAATTCCACAGTACGCATTCGTCTTTCAAATATGTTTTTTTCTTTTCAAAAATAAAACGGAAATAAAACCGGGTCAAAATCGAGTCAGGAACACCTTGGCCTGACCCATTTAACACGCAAGCAAGTGTTGAAATGCTGACCCGTTTCAGTCTCTGGTGATGAGCGTTGGCGCAGAGAATCACGAACGCACTGTAGTTGTTTGGCATAGAGGTTCCCATTCATAATTTGGTCCTCTTCCTGGAGTGCACAGAACCCTCACAATTCCACCAAATGCACAGTCTGACTGACTTCCCGAATCGCCCTCTTTGTAGGACTGGCCGTGGTTCCTGACTGGCCTCAGACAGTGGCTCCCAGTGGTGGAATAAAATAGAAATATTTACTTTTCATCACCTGTGATGATACGACCACGAAACGTATCCTGTAGATTTGACATGTCTGCGGCAGAGAGAAATATGGTGTTCCGCCTACTGGGTGTCAATTGATGGAGAAACCATGCGATGGCAACAGGAGAAGGAACCAAGCTGGTGCAGGGGATGAACAATGGTGGATTTAGATCATCCCACCTCAGCTCTCAGTTATCATACACGGGGATTCCTGTCACAGCTTCGACTAGAATGTCAGTGTAGGTGGGCCATTGGACGTCTTGAACGAGGCTAGCCTTCGAGACTGGTATCCCCAGCACTAAAAGAAGGGAACAAGTTTCGTGCCGTGCTGCTGTCCACTATTTCCACACCTTCATTTGCACAAAGTGCTTTCGTGGCTCCTACTGCATGTAACCATTTCTTGCCAATATCCCCTTATCACCAGATAATGCAGTTTGTCTCTGTGCCGAGTCTCGTGTGTTCCATGGCATCGCGGTACTCAGTTGACACTGTCGCGCCTTTCACTCAGGAATGAAGGCCCACCATATTATGTGCAGCTCGAAACGCGACAATCTTTTGAGTCACTCCGTTATAGTTGAAGGAAACTAATAAAAAATGTGTCAAAATTAAAGAAATCCCGTAATATAAGCCAAGCTTCCAGGACACGGAATCGTTCTATTCTTCCAACACTGAGAGTAAAAAAGTACTCACCAATTTTACGGTACACAAAACATATAAAAGTGACAGTAAGGAAAAATAAGAAAGTAATAGGTGTCAAGTTAATGTTTTTTAGCTTAAACTTTACGTCTGTCGAGATACTTAGAAAGTGAAACTAATGCGAGCTCTCTATGTTCAGACACGTGAAAATATCGCTTCATCGGATAGGCAAAAAGTAATTGGTTAATGCCAGGAGCTCATTCTACGGCTTCAAATACTCAAGTTTAGCAGCTTAGTGTTTTACATTTTGTTTCATTTTTTCTTATTTTATCAACTGCAACGCGTGCTTTTACTTTAATATTCATACTTTTCCAATTGCCAGTGCCTCCAGCTAACTCATTCAAGAAGTAGCAACCGCAAAGCTATAAAGTTTTACAATAATTTACTCAAGATACAAAACAAAGTTGTTCACCTTTCGTCATAGTACATTAAAAATGAAAACACGAAACGTGCGGAACCATTTCCAAACACTTCAACATCGAAAGTTTCATCCTAACACTTCTTCATCGGAACCATTTCTAAACACTTCAATAATTCAGAAAAAAGAGCTAAGTGAGCGCTCTTTTCTCATTGTTTTCCTTTCTTTTTGCCTGAACTTTCTTTTCATTCCCTACGTGTTTATCTTTTCTAACCATTTCCCTACCTCCCCAATTTCATTCTGCCCCACTTTTTTCCATAGTCAATTTCTTAGCTCTATAGTAACCTGTGTAGTTATGTTTTTTTCCATTTGAAAGCAACTGTCATATACTATCTTTTCAGTTAGCTTTTACCACTGCTCAAACTTGTATTAAGTCGTTGTCTAAGGTCTCATCATTTCTACATTTCCTTTTCAACTAAACCCAATGTTTCTCTGACCTTTTAATTCTGCTTTTAACTGTTCCTTTTCCTCAGTCGAAACTACACCTCCGTTCCAACTCTTTTCCACGTCTATTCGCCTAACTGTTGCCCTTCTTTCACTTTCTAAGACTCTTCCCTACATTAAAGTAATTGCCCTCCCCATCCATAAACCTGTCACAATCTACTTCTACAGTAGGATTAAGGACATCAGCTACAAATAACGAAGAAAGACACTTAAATATTCGGTATACATACATTTGGTTTTTGGTGGCTGACGTTTTCAGGTCAGTCATGTAGAAGTATATTTTACCTCATGGTGCATTATCGCGATACCATTCTTTAGCATATGAATAAAAATGGTACCTAAAATAATAACACTTTTATTGTTTATATACAATGCTGGCCACCCAAAATGCAACACCAAGAAGGACACGAGATAGCAAAGCCAAATTTACTGGACACAAAACAACAGATACAAAGATGAAACGATTGTGCTTACAGGCCCGTACGACTTGCGGAACACGCAGACATCAATAGTTCGTGTGGGCCCCATGGCTGGAAATAACGGCCGCTACACGCCGCCGCCGCGGCATGGGACGAAAGAGGCTTTGGATGTGGGCTTGGGGTATGTCGGTCCAGGCTGCTTCCACACGTTGCCACAGTTCATCACGGGTGGTGCTTGCCGGGCCACACGGTTGCCGATCAGCGACCAGACGTGTTCGATGGGCGACATATCGGAAGAACAGGTGGGCCACAGCAGCAGTGACACCTGGTGGGCCGTGAAGAATTGTTGCACGATGCGTGCCACGTGCGGGCGCGCATTGTCCTATTGAAACGTGGCCGCTGGCAGGTCCTGCACGTAAGGGTGGAATACAGACTCCAAAACGTTATAGATGTAGCGGTGGCTGTTGAGTGTACCGGCGACGCGTACCAGAGGGGTGCGGGTGCCATATCCAATTGCGCCCCAAACCATAACGCCAGGCGACAGACCGGTATGGCGATGCATAATGCAGGCGTCATGCAGTCTCTCGCCGCGGAGCCGCCACACGCGGATCCGACAATCGTGGTATTGCAGGCAGAAGCGTGATTCGTCGGGTAAGACAATGTCGTGCCATTTCGTAGTCCAGGTGCGGCGTTCAACGGCCCACTGTCGCCGCACTGGCCGGTGGTGTAACGTCAATGGTAATCGGAGCAATGGGCGCCGTGCGACAAGTCTCCGCTCCTGCCGATGACGTCGAACAGTACGTGCTAACACATGTTGTTGCGCAACACACCCAAATTCCTGCGCTAACGTTCCTGATGTGGCGGTGCGAGCCGTCAATGCCCGCCGCACAACATGCCGGTCCTCTCGTTCGGTGGTGCGCCACGGCTGCGGCAATCGCTCACGTTTGTCCGTCCGTCCTTCCTGCACCCACCGAATCCATACTCGCCTCACTGTGGCTGGATGTCGTCCCACACGGGCGCAGATGTCTCGGTACGATAAACCGCTTTCGCTATAAGCCACTATTCGTCCTCTGTCGAACCCCGAAACGTGCTGGAATGACTGCCGTATTCTGCGACGAGGCATCAGGAAGCTTTCCGCGCACAGGTCCGGCAGCACAACACAGTTCCACTACTTACACCCCGCCTTTTGTGTTACCTTCGTATACTGCTTCTCGGTGGCGTGCCGGGCGCACATGATTTGCATATGCCCTGCATTGATAATTCTTCCTTCTTGGTGTTGCATTTTGGGTGGCCAGCAGTGTATAAGATTAATAGTTCGACATTTGTAATGGGCGGCGCACACACATTTAAAAGACGTTATGGAAATGCAGATAAAGAAAACTCATTGTGAGAGCGATTATTTGATATTAACACGTCCTTACTGCTAAATTAAATAGAACGCTGTCATGGCATTTGATTTATTGGTGTGAATTTGTCACTGTTTAGATCATAGAAATTAAGAATTTTCGTTCTTCTGAAAGTCAAAGACGATTGGCCCATCATAACTAACTTTTGCTTTGTCCCAAATCCTTTCCGTAGGTCAAAACAAATCTTCGTTCTTTCCAAGCTTTTGTAGCAGAGATGTTGTATACGCAGTCAGCCGTTTTCTAGGTTTCCAAAAAGTGATAGCAATGTTATCGGCATGAAATGGTTGATTGTTAAATTTCGTTAAAGAATTGTCCTTTGAAGTCTTCAGATTAACTAACTTTTACTTGATTGTCAAGCACTTCATAAACGTTTCAGTCAGAGGAACGTGGCATGATGGACTGCTAAACAAAACCTGGTGAATCTCGTTCTTTCAGACACATTAGTACACCCTACTAATTCATACATTACTAGTCTTGCTTTATTGCGTCCTCCATATAAATAATTCACATTAATGCTGCACAAAGCACCTACCTCATAGCATATTTACGCTAATGGTTAATGACGTTCCGATCTCACATCACTGCCGTGCTGTGTATCATGTGTTTTATACCTATTGAGTTGTTATGTTTTGATGTTATTTTTCTTTCTGATTACGTACTAGACCGTGATGCTTGGCGGTCTTTGGTCCACTGAGGCCCTTGCGGTAATGAAAACGAATATCCGACTACGCCACACACTTATCCTTTAATGCATGAACACACAGAGTAATGCTATTCTTACACAATGTACTTGCTCTGTTACTATCAGCCGCAACCATCAGTTATACCCCATTTTAGGCTAGCTATTAAAAACTGGTTTTCCGAATGGAATACCAAATTGAATCCATAAGAAAGATTTATTGGTTTGCATTACTTTAACCTCTAGATTCTTTAAAGCTTAAAATGATCCATTCGGAACCTCAGTTTTTATTGAAAATATCAAGTTTAAGTACGGAGTACACTACACCATCTATGTAATATAACACATAACTAATTTGAGTCTAAAATCTCCTTTAATGGCGTAAATACAAACACTCAATGTTTGAATTGTTTCAGCATTGTCTCTTACTATTCTAAGGATTTTATAATCTAGCCCAGACGAAGCCATTGTAGGGCCTTTTAAACTCATATGAGGCATGTGTTATATTACAAAGCATACTTTGTTCAAAATGGTCACATTGCCATAGTTACACGAATCACTTAGGCAAAACAATTCGCGAATTCACATGAAAACTGCCCACTAAAGCATTTGTTGCTAATAACTTTGGAGCTTTTAAGAAATTTGCTTGCTTCTTAGAATATGTCAACGTTTTTAAATTCATCTTAAGGTTAGTACTTGTGACATCAAACGTTATCTATTCTTCTTAAGCTCAGTTTGTTATAAGACGAAGTGCTACCCGCGAAATAATGCTATTTCAGAAAAAAAGGAAAATATTCTCAGAAATTCTGAGGCGCCATAGCAAGTTAGCACACACACACACACACACACACACACACACACACACACAAAAAACAGAAGAAAGAGCTGCCTAGATATGGCCCAATAGACGTTCACAAACTTAATATAACACACACACAAACGTAAGTATATGAATCCCTGGAACACACGACAATGGTATGAAACTGTGTAGAGACCAAACCGCACAGGAAAAGTTTTAAGCTCAGTTTTTTAACACTCAAACCAATACACACGTAGTCATCCTACTAGTTCCTTTCTCTTGAAGCTGGACTTTATAATATAAAGAGGGAAGAACTGGAAAAAGGAAAAGAAAAACATAAAAACGATTTAAACACATATTTTCATTGCTGCCTTCATTACTACTTTTACCTATTCTTAATTTTGGGCCCCTAGTCCCAGAGAGGGTGTAAAAGACAAGTATGGAATATTTCACGCACCAGAATCTAACTGGAACGGAGAAGATTTCCGTTACGCAAAGAAGCTGCTGCATTTTTGTCTTTTGTCTTAATGCTAAAGACTAAAAACGCTAAACTGAGAATTCCAACCGGCGTGAAGATATATACATCATTCTCATCATTCTCAACCATTATCAATCCACTGTTGAATGAAGGTCTCCCCAAGTTTCTTCCACAACTGTCTGTCTTGAGCCTGTCTCTCCATGTTACTCTGGCATGCTTTCGAATTTCATCCCTCCATCTCCCGTGTGGTTTTCTTCTGGGTCTTTTTCTGTCCCTTGAAATCCAGTCTAAAATTTCGGTTGTCCATCTGCGGTCAGTTCTTCTGGCAACATGTCCCGCCCATTGCCATTTCAGGGATTTTAGTCCGATCGTGATGTCTTCCACTTTTTTCGTTTTCCTTATCCACGAGTTCCTCTTCTTATCTTTCCTGGTTACACTAAGTATGCATCTCTCCATGCTTTTTTCAGTTGTCTAAAGCATTCGTATTTTTTTTTAGTGAAGGTGCATGCCTCTGCTCCATGCGTAAACTGGAAGGATGCACTAATTAAACACTTTTCTTTTAAGACATAACGGCATATTGGATTTGAAAATTGTACTGTTTATTCCAAAAGATCTCCAACCAAGTTTTATACGCCGATTAATTTCCTGTATATATATATACATATTAAGTGTACAATACCACGATGCAAAAAACCTAAACACATAAGCGAAGAACAAATAATGAAACATAAAACGATATACCATGAACTGTCGTCATCAGGAGAGTACCAGTACATGGCGAGAGCAGATTTCCTGATGTCCGTGAAAGGTAGGTAGAAAACCAAAGTACCCACGCACAGTATTCTCTAAGCTGCAAACTCTGATGCGAGACTGAACGAAGAAACGAAAAGAAGGAGAGACGTCGAACAGCATATACATAAGCATAGGTGTGATGCGTATGGTGATGTAGTATGGGGGAGAAAATTGTGCGCGAAATCTAAAAAAAGGAAGAAAAAAGAAAACACTGCATGGAAGGAAAGAAGGTTAGTGCTAGCAGCTGTTAGTGATCCATCAAACAGCATTTTGAAAGCCCTGCAAATCAACATTGTATGATCATGGGTTAATAATGGTGTGAAGGTTGAAATCTGTGTACATGGCTGTATTGTAGGTAGTAAGAAACTGTTGAAAATATTTTTTGAGGAAACGAATTGGAAGTAGATTGTTACGCAATTGAAAATACATGATTCGGAATTTTTTATGACATTAACTGGACTATTGGAAATTTTACAAATTCGAGCTAATTGCGAAATAACAATGTTACGTTGCACGGAAATTGAGATATTTGAGGTCCAGTATGAATAATAGTTAATTCTGAAGTGAAAATTACGACGTTTATCGTAGACATCTGTAACAATACCCCTACCATCGGTGAAAGAAATATCAATATCTAAATAATGTATATGGCCATCTTGCATGGAATATTTTTCAAGTGTCACAGCTGATGGATATATGTGTTGAGCTTGAATGTTGAAGATCGGATTATTAAAAACAATAAGATCATCAATATAACGAAAAATACGGCCGTAATCTTGCGAAATGGTAGTCGTAAAATCCCGTTCAAATAGATACAGATAAAGGTTAGCGAGAGTGCTGGAAAAAACACTGCCCATGGCTATGCCGGTGACTTGTCGGTAGATTTTTTTGCCCATACAAATACAGCTGTGGTTGAGACAGAAGTCGACTAAACGATCTCAAAACTGTGAGGTATACTTGATCACAATGCAATATTGTGTAAATAATGCAGCACAAACAGCAATTAATCCAGAAATAGGAATAGACGTAAAGTTGCAAAAATCAAAAGTTTCAATGCTATGTAGATCCTGATTTGTAGTTATGTAATTTAAGACGGCTGCACTATTATCAATGATCCAAGAATCGTCAGTCCGACCATATAATAATTTTAAAGATTTTTCAAAGACATTGCCGGCTTTCCAACTTTAATAATCACGAGTATTAGTGATATAACGAAAGGCAGTTGGGTTCTTATGGAACTTAGGAACTACGTAGATGATTGGAAATGAGGTAGAAGAGATATGAAGTTTCAAACGTTTATTTAAAGCGATAATTCTTTTAAGTACAATGTGTGAAGTGGTTGATTCTTCTTGATAGGTGGTGCCACCATTCAATTCTTTAGTCAAAGTATCCAAATAATTGTTTTTACACCAGATGGCTAAATTATTATTTGCCTTGTCTACGGGTGTGATGATGAAGTTTTGTTGTAAAGACTTAATTTGAGTAAGGATTTTTGAAAAATTCTGACGATTTCCTGTGGTAGTCTTCACAAGAACAGAACATTTAAAATCCGAAAAGACCTCATTAATCCACAGAAGGAAGGACTGATAAGGTAAGTTGCAACGACAAGACAGTTTCAAGGCGAATTGTATTAAGTCTGATCGAAATGTGGCGAGACATTTTGAAAGGGTTTGTCCCCTGGTTTATCTAAAGCTTGTACCTTTTTTCATCTCAGT
This sequence comes from Macrothele yani, assembly GCA_039090855.1. NCBI lineage: Eukaryota > Metazoa > Arthropoda > Arachnida > Araneae > Macrothelidae > Macrothele > Macrothele yani. The sequence continues at coordinate 5,771,455 of CM077007.1, forward strand.
CTGCAGTTCTGGGTAACATTTACAACATTTGATCACGGACTTAATCAACTATAGGTTAACGTGAAACCGCGGAGGTGGGAACACCTCCGGAACTCGTCAAATGCTACTGTACCGTTGGTTTCACCGATCGATTCTTTGATCGCATTGATCTCAAGGCTATATTTGACAAGAATAGGATGAACTTTCTCTTTAACAGTTCTGCTTACGTTGCAGTTAGTTACAGATACGATTCGCCTCTTGGTCGGTTGACTTACAATTACCGACAAGCAGCAACGGACCTGGATCATCTGCTAAAAGGGCAACAGGAGCTGTGTTTATGTAACAGAGACCAATTTAAGGACTATATTGATGAATACCACGGACACATTATTACGGGTAACCTTGACGTGGTGCAGTTGTATATATATATAATATATATATATTCCATTAAGAAGAGACCTAAGCAAATATATATATATATATATATACATACATTGAAGAGCAATTGAATTAGAGACAGCTGGCGTTATGCAAATGTGGCGCTGTGGGCGGCCCTGTAAACGGAAACGACATGACGTATGCAGCGATCCGACAATATAAGGAGTGATGCGACGGGAATCAGTAAGACTCGGACGCAGTATAGGTAAGACGAAGGATCTAAGCGCATTTGATCGTGGGCAAATTGTCTGGGCCCGACGAATGGGTCACTCTATCTCGGAAGTCGTGCAAGCACTGGGATTTTCACGAGCCACTGTGTCACGGGTGCACCGTGAGTACATCGAATCCGTTAAAACCATCCCTGTAAGGCCCAACTGCCGTGGACAACAGCGTGTGGATGAGTGGGGTCATCGTCGGCTAGCTCGCATTGTAACAGCGGATAGACGGACCACAGTGCAAGAAATCACTCGGCAGTTTAACGCTGGTGCACAAAAACGTGTAAGCAGCCACACCATCCAGAACCATCTCCTCGCTATGGGACACAGAAACCATCGTCCCCACGAGGGTACCGCTGCTGACCGCACTGCAAATATTATCATGGGCGCGGGAACATTGCCACTGGACCTTAGACATGTGGAAAAATGTTGTCTGGACTGATGAGTCGAGGTTCACGTTGGTATATGCGGATGGCAGGATACGAGTACGGCGCAAACCACATGAAGCGATGGATCCTTTTTGCCAGCAGGGTACTCTTCAAGCTGGTGGGGGTGTCATTCTCGTCTGGGGACTGTTTACGTGGACTGAAATGGGACCCCTGGTACGTGTGATATCGTCCGTCACAGGTCAACGTTACCGGGATATCCTGGACGACCATTTGCTCCCGTTTGTGCGTCTTCAACATCCCACTGGGGACCTCATCCTGCAACAAGACAATGCACCGTGCCATTGCTCCCGAATTGTATCCGAATGGTTGGATGAACACTCCACCGACGTGACTTCGCGTTCTAGGTCACCTGACCTCAATCGCATCGAGCACATCTGGGATGCCATCGAGAGAGATGTTCGAGGCTCTGACCCACCCCCGTAACAGGGCGCGTGCTGTACGCGACCGGGACGCGCTCCTGCTAGTGAGAGGACCGTTGGCCAGAAGAACTGAAAAAAAACCGTTTTCTCTTGAAGCTGTTGTTTAGACGTGGAAGTAAGTCGTAGTCTGTGTGTGTGTGTGAGAGAGAGATCCAAAGGCATGTTTACTGAATATGGTCGACGAATTAAGTTTTTATGTACTCTTATATGGATGGAATCGAGTTTATTAAAAAATTGAATGAAAATCTTTTATTAATCAATGGATATTCTTGAAAAGCGAATATCTTCGAACGAATTATGACGTTGTTTTAGTTAATCGCTTTAATAACCTTTTTTTTTTAAAACTTAACCAACATGATTAGCACACCAAATTTCAGATCAACAGGTCATTTAGAAGTATAAAAACAACACTTGCCGTTTCTACACGATATGATAAAAGACGATGATGGTGACATTAAAAAACTCTTATGAAAAGGTTGAAAGTTTAAATACATTAGCACTTTTGGGTCTACTATAGAACCATCATCAGATTTGAAATAATCGAACTCAGAGATTACGTATGGTTATACATCATTAATAATGCCAGATTACTACTTAAAATTTGAGAAACAAAGATTCATGTGACGTAGTCAATCACAAAATCTGTGCACGAGAGTCAATGCCTTAATAAACTTTAATTAAAAGGTTGTTAATCTGGTATTGTTCATGATATATAACCATACGTAATCTCTGAGTTCGATTATTTCAAATCTGATGATGGGTCTATAGTAGACCCGAAAGTGCTAACGTATTTAAACTTTCAACTTTTATTAAAGTTTTTTTATGTCACCATCATCGTCTTTTATCATATAGTGTAGAAACGGCAAGTGTTGTTTATATTGACTCATACACGAATTAAGCTTCGTTTAACATTTAGAAGTAGTCTAACATTTCGCGAAAAAAAAAAAATAATCTAGCAGGCAGTGCCCCTAAGTTGCCATTTTGATTTTCTAGATTTTCGGACTTTTCTAGGTATACGAACGTGTTAAGACTTATCAGCATACAAATTTTCAGATTTCTAGGTCGTTTAGAAGTGGTCTAACAATTCTCGGACGGAAACATTTTTCTTATGTATATAGATATCTACAATTATTTTTCTTCAAATAATGCAAAAGACCATAGTTTCAGGCGTGTGGCACTTAATTCTCACTGTAGTAAATGTAAGAAAACATATAAGACAAATACTGTATGCCGGTGTGAAGATCATCGAACGGAGCGGCTAATTCAATGACATGCCCTAAAATAGTAGCGTTACTTTGGGTCTGCAGATTGCATAAGATATTCGGGGCAAGCAAGGAGGATTAGGTAAGGTAAAATGCCCTACCACCCACATTTTCCAGAAAATCCCGTTGTCTGAGAGACTTAAGTTACGCACATTGGTATTAAGACAGAAAAAAAGTCTCGTAATGACACATTAGAAAGATGTAGTACTCAATTATTCTGAATCTGAATTGACGTCCTAGAAATAATCAGGTTTTGAAATTCAAAAATATAAGAAATAATAGTATGTTTGACGCCATACTAAAGTTAAAAGTTGAGGGGGGCATGCCTCCCTCCGTCCCCATACAATTCTACTCCCATGGGTTAACATCCCTCACAGATGAAGCCTGATCTGCGCAATGTCTTTAATTTTATAAGAATGTCATAGAAAGGGAGAGAGAGAGAGATCTGAGCAACGAAATCTGCGAAATAGAAACTTTTGTAATGTATGCAGACATATCTTGAATTCTGTTTGGTTCATCAGTTCCTTTCTCTGTAGAACTGTGGTATCTGGGAAATAAATGTCTTGAACATCGGAGCCTGTTTTTCATCACGAATTCGTGGAACGCGTCAAACAGGTGGCTAATTAACTTTAGTTTTAGCACAAATTAAACTAAATGAATTTGGCGAAGCAGTTTTTTTTTCTTTCCTTAGGTGTTTAAGCCAAAACTTTGATAAGAATTGCAAGATTGAAAATTCGAAGAACGTGAATTAAAAAAAAATGCATTTTTTGGGGTCGCGAATATAAATTGCTTATTGTATGACGCACACAGCATGCATTATTGGAATACAGAGGGCCTTAAGCCAGAGGCTTATAGCATTGCTTCAAACTCATGACGCGGGAGGGAAAGAGAATCGCAAGGAATATCACTGAACGCAAGTGACCGGACCACCTCTAGGGACATCAGACACAGCACTGCGGTAACCTTTCATTCTTCGCCCTTCTACCTCTTTAATGAGTTTTGGAAGTAAGGGAGTTTGGAAGTTAAGGTGTCCGTCCGGTGTAAAGTACTGATCGTCACGTTCGTAGAATTCGCTCATTGGATTTTGCTCGGCGTGTAGTCTTCGTTGGAAGTTCAATAGCCCTACATGGAATCCGTTTCCGATAGTGCAACTCCATCATGTCAAACAGGCACGTGCTCATTATCGCATTTTATCCTTTGCAGTTTTCTTTACCGATTTCGTTCAACCGTTCATCTACTTTATTGTTATAAACCTGTCGTGCTGAGAAATATCACGCACACACTGCTGCATTGTGGGCTTTGCGATCTCTCTCAGATAACTCTCGTTGTCCTTTGCCCTACACTTTTACATTTCATATGGTTTTCAAAATATCTAGTTCCTAGAAAACGATTAAGAATTATCGTGCACACTGAAAACGTAAAGATCACATTTGAACGAAAGATGATTTTTTTTGTGATAAATAGAATAAAAATATTAAAACCGTCACATACTACCTTTGAGTTTTTAAATTCTGCATCACTCTGCTAATCCTAAAAACACTCGAGAAGATTTCCCTTAAAATCAATCAAGACTACTAATTGAAAATGTATTTGGAAATTCTTGCTGATTAGAAATACATTGCCTGACAGAGAAAATGCCACACCATTAAAGGAATGCTCGAAAACAGAACCAACTGCACACACAGATAGCCAAGTATGTCTTGAACAAATGATTTAATTGTCACACACAGACTAGGCTCCAGTGGCCGAATATACAGTATGATCAATGAGGAATGTGACCCCCATTTTATGTGATACACCGTTGAATCCGACGTGGCATCGAGGCAATGAATGCGGCCGGGCGTTATCCTGTTGACAATCGGCGTTTGGGATGCCTTACAGATACGGTAGTGTCACGGGCTGCAGCACCTCGTCAACATAGCGGCGGATGAAAACAGAAACCAGGCAGCACCTGGTTTCTTTCAATGAAAGCAGAAACCAGGCAGCACCTGGTTTCTTTCAATGAAAACAGAAACCAGGCAGCACCTGGTTTCTTTCAATGAAAACAGAAACCAGGCAGCACCTGGTTTTTGTTTTCATTGAAATTGAGAAAGCGTACGATCGAGCGATGCGTCATGGTATCCTCCGTGACCTCCACGAGTGTGGGTTGCGAGTAAACCTCCCAACATTCATCGCAATCGGGTGTTCCAGGTGCGCGTCGGCACTGTTCCGTCAACAACAATTTATTCCTCAGGATTGCATTTTACCTGTCACATTGTTCATCCTACGCATTAATTGCCTTCTCAAAAATCTTCCTCCTGCGATTTTGGCTACTGTTTAAGTAGATGACTTGTACATTTTCTGTTCGTCCTCAAGTATGCATTTTATTGAAAGGCAGTTGCAGTATGCGATTAACGAAATGGTTAAAGCGGCGAACAGCAATGGTTTCATCCTTTTTACCGACAAGACATCGTGTGTCTATTTCTGCCGGAGACGTGGCCTCCATCCTGGCCCAGAGCTCTATTTAGACCGTGCACCCATATCAGTTTTGCAAGAGACCAGGTTCCTTGGACTGACCGTCAACCGTGCGCTTACTTTCTGTACGCACGTCCTAAGGCTAGATCCTTTTGGCGGTCTCGTGGGGTGCAGACGGGATGTCATTATTTTCCATTCACCATTCTCTAATACGGTCGAAACTGGATTATGGTTGTATCGTGTATGGCTCTGCTCGTCATTCCGTTCTCCGGCACTTGAATACTATCACCATCAAGCACTGCTTCTTTGTACGGGAGCATTTCGAACATCCCCGATTCCCAGCCTTTTATGCTGACGCGAACGAACCATTGCTTAAGTTACGTCGTCTGCAACTGTCTCTTCAATTTTACTTGAAACTTTGATCTCTTCCACACCGTCCTTTGTCTGATGCAGTTTTTCATCTCCACCATGCTCGTTTATTTGAGAACCGGTATTCGTATGGCAGCTGTGGCTCGAAATGCAGAGCTCAACTTGTCGCTTGTTGGAGAGACCAGGGTCGTTAAGGACCCGCCGTGGCTTCCTTTTGAGGTCGTCGCTGATCTCAGCTTTATTTATTTTGATAACCCCTGCGTCTGTGTACCAGCATCTCTTCGCTGAACACCGTTCCCTCGATTTCTGAGTATGTTCCATTTTTCACAGACGGATCTAAGATGAGTGGTGTTGTCGGATCTGCCGTAGTTTGTGTTGATCATGTTTCAGTAGCGCGGATACCAGCTGAGGCCACGGTGTTTCCGGTGGAGATGCATGCACTGTATCTCGCCCTTCTTCATGTTCAGTCGAGTTCTCATCACCGTCCTATGGCCTATACGGATTCCTTAAGTGTCTTACAGTCTTTGTCATCTGCGGATTTGCCGTGACCTCTTTGACGTGAGAAATTTGCTTCGGTGTTTGCTCGAGGCCGGTTTCCTTGTTCACTTTTGCTGGATTACTGGGGCACGTTGGGATCTCGAGTAATGAGTCTCCTGGTGTGGCTGTTAGATCTGCTTCCGCTTTCGTCATCACGCCCCTGCCACTGTTTCACCAGGATTTGCGTTTTCTCATTCGTGATTATATCAGGCGAACGTGGCACGGTCAGTAGGCCCAACAGGTAGAAAATGAACTTCATCGCATCTAATCAATTCTTGGTGTCTGGAATTCCTCATGTCGCCGAAACCGTAGGGAGGAAACCGTCTCCGCATTGGGTATTGTCGCTTCACTCACCGCTATTTGCTGTGTAGCGACACTGCCCCGACTTGTGGGACGTGTGATGTACCTTTAACAGTTCATATTTTCTTTTCATGTTGTTGTTTTGTCCGTAATCGTGTTAGTCATTTCCGTTTACCTACTTTATCAGACGACTCAGAAACTGTAAGTCGTCATTTAAATTATCATTGTGAAGTGTCTTGTGTGTTGTAATTTCTTCTCTCTACGGGTGTTTTTCGTTTTGCATAGTTTCTGTTTCGTAGGCCATTTACACCTCTTATATTGTTCTGTTTTATACCATCATTCTTACATTTTTTATATTGTTCTGTTTTTATCACATCATAATTTGTTACCTTTGATATTGTTTTTGTTAAGCTATATATGATTTCTTGTCCCGGTGTTGTTGTTTTTTAGTGCTTTGTTGTTTTATCGGCCTTTTACACCGCTTGTTCTGTTATGGGTCGTTTCCTTTTAATTTTGTTTAATAAAATTCTGTCACCATTGGACTCGGCGCCCTTTGAGGCCGTTGCGCCATAAATCCCTAAATAACCAAACAGCCTCTATTATGGAAACACCACATGTCTGTAAAATAATTTTCCGTTTATTCCATAATAAACCTAGCAACCTTCTCTTCTGATTGTTATAATTGCATTTCATTACGTTACCAATATTTCTTTTATTAGGGTATATTAGATTGGCTTGCAACTGATAGAGGAGTTCATACGGATTCACCAGTAAATGCCGAGAACTAGTATCGTAGCACTCTGAAAATAATTCTCTACAATCATAACGAAAAATTATTGGAAATAATTATGATGCAACATTTTGCCCATTTCGGCGAAAAATCCAAAGGCAAATCCCGCTACGATGGGAAAGGCACTCAAAAGAAATCTGATCAGTCTCAGTATTTGGAAAATTGCATTGAAAACTGTTGCGTAGTTTCTCCGGCTTGCTCTCTGACGATTTGTGGTTTTGCATAATGCGATACGTTGTATTGTTATTTTTCAGGACTAAATGCAATTGGCAGCTTAATCTTATTTTAAGTCCGCTGTCTAGTAATGTTGCGAGATTATATTACTCTGTACAGCAGTTTTACTTTGCGAAACGTTGTTTTTCATTCGCACATCACAGTAAATTGTTTCACACTGCCATAAAACTTTCTCACGCCTATGGGTGTAGGTCTGAGGTGGGAGTACATTACTCATTAACAGGGGTCAAAAAATAGGATACTTCTCTACTAGTCAGCATAAAAATGTCACTAGTCAGAGATTTCGGCATTTCCCTCATCAACAACAAGACTGCCCTCCCCATCAACGTCTTGCATTTTCCAATTGCCCCATGACATCCTCCTTTCCCACCTTAACAACGTTTCACGTGCGCGCCCTTTGTTCTGTATTGTAGGACTGGCCCCCACCTGCACAGCTCAGGACGGCGGGCAACATGCTGGCTCTCCAGGCGCAGCTGTTAGCTTTCGTAGAACACGAGCTCCCACTTTTTTTCATTGCCTTAACTCTTTAACCGGCTGGAACGAATTAACACGGGGTTAGCAAAATGGGCTGAAATCAGCTTCAACGAATATATTCGCTGTCTTAAAAAGAAAGAAAAACTGCAACAAGTTAATTTGCGCATCAGAAATCGCTGCCTTCCCCTTAGCTTAGTTGTTCTAAGAAAATGGGCATTTACGGGAATGATTGGCATTAATCTTTCTGACTGATTACCTAATAAAAGTTCTATAACAATGGCGGTGAATCTACGAAAGAAAACAGATGTTTCGGTCACTTGTTTCTGCCCAATAGCATGCTGTCCGTGTCAGAGAGACTATCCCTTCCCCATCATGCCTTGGTCATGGAACAGAGAATATATGACTAGAAAGAATACATTCTCACGAATGACAGGTTAATGGTCCGAGTCGCTGGGATGAGCGGGGAAAGGAATCGTTTTGCCGTAGTTTTCGCAAAACCCGTCCGATTTGTGAGCATTTCTGTTTGAAAGTGCAGAAACGTTTGAGCACGTTTGGGTCACGTACATCGGCAGCTTAAAGAGTTAAAGAAAGACATTAGTCTATTCTCAAAGCTACAGAACAAGAACGCAATTATTCATATACACGGTCGAGTCACATTATTGTGACCACCAGCTAATATCCAGAGTAACCGCAGTGTGCAGCACGGACAGCAGCTAGACGGGCTGAGTGTTACTCAGTAAGGTGCTAGAAGAACTTCACAGGTATGTGGATCCATGCTGACTGCAGTGCATCTGACAGCTGCTGGAGGGTGCGTGGTGGAGGATCCATAGAGCGAACAACACGATCGAGGTGGTAAAACAGATGCTCAATTGGGTTTAAGTCTGGGGAACTAGAGGGCCAGGGAAGCACTTTGAAGTCTTCATCGTGCCCTTCCAACCACTCTCGGACATTTCTAGCTGTGTGACACGTCGCATTGTCGCGCTGAAAGATCCTATCCACCCCAGGGAAGACAATCAGCATGAATGGGTGTACGTGGTCTGCAAGGATGCATTCATAACAAATTCGACACACAGCGCCTTCTACAGGTATGAGTGGACCCAAGGATTGCCAAGAAAACATTCTCCAGACCATAATGCCGCTCCCCACCAACTTGTATTCCTCCAGCAAAGGTTGAAGAGTGTTTGTTCTTCGATGTTTCTGGCCTTATACGCAAACGTCCATCCGTTCGATGAAACAGAAAACGCGACTCATCGGAGAAGGCAATCCTTTGCCAATCAGCGGAGGTCCAATTCCGATACTGCCGAGCAAATGTAAGCCTTTTCTGCCGATGTATCTTCGTCAACATAAGTGCAGTGACCATTCGTCTGCATCGGGACCCAATACGCAATAGGGTTCGCTGAACTGTCGTTTTAGACACACTTTCTGTAGCCACCTGGTTCATTCGGCCGGTGAGTTACTCCACTGTAGCTTGCTGATCGGCCCTCACGTACCTTCGCAGCCGACGTTCACTTCTCACATCAATGGCACGCGGTGCTCCTTAGTTTCTACCTCGCTTATTCGCAATTGTGCCATTTCTCCAATCACGATACACTTTAACCACAGCAGCACGTGAACAGTTCACAAACTGCGATGTTTCAGAAATACTGTCACCCTTGGCCCGAAAGCCGATAATCATCCCTTTTTATAAATCTGATAAATCGCCCCTTTTATACATGACAGGAACGAGTGATGTGTTTTCAGAATGCCTACAGCACGCCTTATATACCATCCAAGCCAGCTCACGACACGTGCCTTTCATTGGCTACGCGCTGTTGACAAAGAAAGCAGGAGGTGGTCACAATAAAGTGACTCGACTGTGCATTATGACCAATTGCGTTCTTGTTCTGAAGCAAGTTACGGAAGAAAAGAAGGGAATAAAAAAAAACTTTTAGAACGATTAAAACCAGTGGGCTTCACTCGTCAGCTGCAATTTCTGCCTCGTCATGGGCCAGTAAACGAGTATAATTTTGGACCCCTGTCCATTACGTATTCTTTTGTTAAAAAAATGCTGCTTTATAAGACACTGATTGGAACAGTGACAACCAATTGTATTTGAACTTAAAATTTAAAGATAAATTATCCATTTTATTGGGTTGTCGGAAAAATCATGACTTATTTTAGCCATGTTTTGCAAAGGTCATTTATTGATAGACAGAACAAAGATCAATCAATGATATAATGCCCGTTCTCTTTGATAACCTTTTGCCATCTTTCAGGGAGCTGCAGAATGCCTCGTTTATAGAAGGACTTGTCTTTCATGGTGAAAAACTGCACTCGGTGGTGCTGATTTACAGCCTCATCTGAATTGGACGTTATACTACGCAAGGATTGTTGAAGAGAGCGAAACAAGTGGAAGTCTGACGGCGCAAGGTCAGGCGAGTATGCTGGGTGTGGCAACACATCCCACCGAAGCTACAATAATTTTTGGCGGGTGATCAAACTTGTTTGTGGTCTCGCGTTGTCGTGATGGAACACAACACCTTTACGACGAACAAGCTCTGGACATTTCTGGATGATGGATTCGTTCAAACTGTCCAATTGCCGACAGTACACATACGAATTGATTGTTTGGTTCCGTGGTAGGAGCTCGAAAAACACGACACCTTTAAAATCCCACCACACTGAGACCAGAACCTTCCGCTGATGAATGTCTGCTTTGAATGTCGTTTGAGGCGAAGCAGCACATTGTTGTACACATTCCCCTTTTCGTCACCAGTTATCAGTCGCTTCAAAAAAGGATCGTTTCCCTCACGTTTAATGAGCATATCGCAGATGTTTATACGCGCCGTCAATTGAGCTTCTTTGAGTTCATGAGGAACCCACACATCGAACTTGCTTACGAATCCCAGTTTCTTTAGGTGGTCGTGAACGCTTGAATGATGATTGTGCAATGTGTCTGCAATCTTTCGTGTCGTGTAACGGGGGTTTGACTCGATCAATGCCTTGATTTTGTCGTCATCAACCTCGGTTGGCCTCCCCGACCGAGGAGCATCGTTGAGGTCAAAATCACCAGCACGGAATTTTGCGAACTGACGTTCTTGTAGAGCATTATCACCGTACACTTTACGCAACTTTTCACAAGCCTGACGCGCGTTCTTCCCTTTACGGAAGTAAAATATGGCGAAAATGCACAGTTTGGTCTTCCATCTTCAACTTGATGTCAAATCTCCGCAAATCAACCAAATCTCTCACTATTCCTTTTAGACTGAAGCTAGAACTATCATCTTTCGAATGCCATAGCGATAACAGAGCTTCGTATACCTCTAGTTCTTCCAAAACCGCCCACCCGCCATCGGCTGCCAAAATACGCCATGACTTTTCCGACAACCAAATATTTTGAATTTCCTGAAGATACTGAAAGTGTCAGATTTGTTGCTATGGGGAAACCGTCGAACCTTGTTCAGTTTCAGGCTAATGTAGCCAGTTACGTAAAGGTAAATCAATGTTGATATGAGTTTCGACAGCTGCAGGTTACTCCTAAATAAGATGCAATTCATTCAAGGGAAGTAAAGATCTGCTAAACCAACGTGAGTGTGCATGCAACAGTCATATACGTGCAGACCTTAGTGCCGCAGTGCACGAAGGATGCCAGTGTTTCCCTTTGAGAGCTAATTGTTCGACCTTTGCATTTATGCAGATAAGTCTCGAGCACTGGGTAAGTTAATACTGTACTTAAAGGTTGAACGAGTTTCAAGGCTTTCTTCAGTCTTCCTATTATTTAAAACTAAAGCCATCATAAACTGAATATTGAAAACAAAATATATACTTCCTAAATTCTCTACGCAATATTCTATGGCGCATTCATTTAAGATCCTTGGGACTTTTACTGTTTACTCATATTTCGCATTAAAACATCTGATCAGATTTCCTCAAGTTACTGGGATTTCTGTTCTTTCATGACGAAACTAAATTATATAGTTTAAAAGTTGAAAATCCGGCCTGTCGGGGATATGTACGAACAGTTTTAATTTTAAAGAGAAACCCAGGCGAATAGCTTCCTTCAGTTAAAAGAATTTAACATTTTAAAGTTACTCAAACAAATCAATTTACGTGATTAATTCTGCAATGGTTCGCTTCTGTTTTAATCTTTTTGCTTTGTCTGAAAACGTAGTTCATTAATTACAAAGAAAGGAAATTAAAAAATAATTTGCCTTTACCGAAAACATTTTGAAATCTGTTATACTCATACCTGCCACTGAATTAGAAACTTTTCTTCATACCGAGTTTGACTTCCTGTAGCCGGAATTACAACACATATACTTGGCATTGATTCCACAAGTGTTTGGAGTGCATCTACAGCATGCCAAGTGTTCACCTGTCAGTCCTTCAACTGGCTCAGATTTGACGGAAGAGGACTTTGCTTTCGCATCTGTTTTTCTAACATGTCCTATACATTCTCAATGGAGTTGAGATCCGGTCTTTGTGGAGGCCAGGAATGATGGTGGAAGTCGCTGTCATGCTCCCTGAAACACTTCTGCACACATCTTGCGCGATGGACAAGTTGCATTGTCGTCCATGTAACAGCCGTCACCTGCTGGGTGAAAAGTCAACATTGCAGGATGAATTCAACCGACAACAATGTTGTGATAATCCTTGCAGGACACTCGACTTTCCAGCAATACTAAAAGATCCGTTCCGTACCAACAGAATGTACCCACGCCATGATACCACCTCCAGAACTTTGAGTTGTGTTTACAAGGCAAGCTGGATCATTGCTCGATGGGGCTCCCGCCAAACTTTCAGCCTACTGTCGATACAGAACAAGGGCGCGCCGCGACTCGTCGGACTACCTGACGTTTTTTCAGTCTTCGAGTTACCGTGTTCCTAACACCACTGTACACGACTTTACTTTTCTTCGCAGAAATCGGTGGTTCTTGTAAAAGCATGCAACTGCCAATACCGATCCTCTTCAATTCCCTGGGATAGTTCACTGAGATATGGGTCGGAAATATCCTTCATTGAATGCTTCAGTCAATTGCTGCGCACAGGATGTCCTGTTTTTCTGTACAAGCCTCCTCAGACGACGGCGATCTCGTTCCTGATAGATCGTCGTCGCCCCACTGTGAGACTTCTTAGACAAGCAATGTGGGTTATTTTTCCACTGATTAAAGACCCGGGATATCTCACTCTTTGAGAAACCAGTCAGATCTGCTGTTTTCAGAATCTTCGGTCCAGTCAAACCGTCACCCAGAATAAGTTCATTAACGAACTCCGAAAGATCCTTTATTTTTCCCATTGTGATCAAAAATGCTGACAATTACTGACTAACAGCAGTCTTAAGCATTTGCCTAGATCACGTAGACTCACGGGACCAGGTATTTTGCATATACGCTGCGTAACTGACGCTTACGTACAGGTGATGGACAAAAATATGGAAATACCTGGTAAAAGAAGGAATTCCATACCTAATATGGTGTAGGACTGTTTTTTGCGTTCACGACGGCCTGGATTCTCCTGAAAATGGACAAATATATGTCTTGGATGGAGGATAATGGTATGTTATACCATTCTTCCAGAAACACTCATTCAAGTTCCTGTAAAGTTGCTGGAGGCGGATAGTGCGCTCGAACCTTACTCTCCAAAACGGCCCGTATGGGCTCTATTATATTGAGGTCTGGCGATTGAGAGGGCCAAGGAGGATGGGAAACCTCATCAACATGCTCAGCAAGCCAAGATTGAACGATATGAGCTGTATGAATTGGGGCCTTATAGTCTTGATAAATGGCATCGCCTGCAGGAAACACTGTTTGTATCATGGGATGGACTTGGTCACTCCAAATGCTTAAATTCTCCTTGACATTGACACGACTTCGCAAGGTAATAATCGGGCCGGCAGAATACCATGATATGGCTGCCCAAACCATGACAGACCCGCCGCCATGCATCACTGTCGGCAAAAGACACGCCGGATCGTAAGTTTGGGCGTGTGTTCGCCACAAGTAAATTCGCCCACAGGTTGGAAACAGTGTAAAGGTCAATTCATCGGACCAGATACTGGTCTTTCCATTGTTCAGCAGTTCACGTTTTATGACTGTTGCACCACTCTCTCCTGCGTGCTGCATTCACGTTATTAACCAATGGTTTAGCGATTGCAGCTCGACCATAAATTCCCTGCCTGTGGAGTTCTTTTCGCAGTGTTTTCGTACAGACAGGGTTTGAAATCGTATTATTCAGCTCAGCAGTAACTTGCAGCTGTTGTGTTCTTATTTGTGGTCACAGTCCTCCGCAACGTCCTTCTCTCTCAAGCACACTTTTTTTACGCTGGTGTTTATATGATGACGTTTTCCCAGAAGCACAGTATGCGGCCATAACTTTTGATACAGTACCTCGTGATACGCCAAATAAACTTCGTACTTTGATCACGGAAGCACCCACCATACGAGCCTGTATAGACAGCAACTGTGGCTACCCGCTAGTTTGCCATGTTTAGTAGCACACATTTACTATCAAGACCTCCTGCGCCATCTACATTTTCACGTGGAAAATGTTGGTCGTCTTACCGATACTCTTTACCAGGTGTTTCCATAATTTTATCCATCTCCCGTATATGTACGTAAAGGTTTCTAATTCAGTGGTCGGAGTGTGCGCAACTGGCTCCTTTATTAGGTTCTCTCATAGTACATCTGTGTAAACGTATGCTTATATGTGATGTAATATTCTAAATAACAGTTTGCTTTCCTTGTCACTGGGCATCTTTATAACCATTTGAGGCGGTAGTATCTCTGTAATAGTTTGGGGAGCCTTCTCATAGAACATATTTGGTCTCTTAATGTGTCAGGAGAGGTCGTTAAAGGCTACGCGTTACCAACACGTGCTGGATGATCACCTACACGCTTTTATGGCCTTCCTGCGGCCGGTGGTCCATTCCAGTAGGACAATGCGCCATCCCATCTGGCCGCAGATACCCCTGCATGGCTTGAGGAACACTCATCTGAGTCTGGAACTATCCAGTGGCCCCCTAAGGTCATCGGATGTAAACACTGGAATGTGGAAGCTCTCTGGAATACCATGGAGCAGAACATTGGATCTTGGACCGACGTCTCGAGCTGAGGCGTGGACACTGGTATTGCTTCCGGAAACTCTCCGGCATGTTTTTATTCCTCCTCTCATTAAAGGGCACGTTACTCTTTATTGCTTCTTAATCCACTCGACCCCTTCTGCTACCCCGGTCAGCTGGATGCGAACTTTGCTTTCTCACACTCTTCATTAGTAATTTAATTCCAGGTGTACATTTTATCTTAGGGACTTTTGGCTATGAACGCCATTTTTACCCATCGTGAGAATTCCCTCATTAAAACCTGAAACTGTAAGGAAAAGTCATGTATGTGCTTGAAATAGTTTGCCGCTATAAATCAATGGCATTCACGCACAGTGCATAACTGAACCTCTGTGAATCTTTTGGATCGGACAGCAATAGTATTCTTAAGCGAAAGCGGGAATAGCCTTGCCTCATTAAGACGTCAGGCAGAATACTAGGAAACGGAAAAGTCTCAGTATTTCAGCAAAACCACTAACGAAAGAAGGGAACGATTTTGACTTATATTAAAAAAAGTTATTATTGTTAGCTTTCGCTGAAACCATTGAACCGAGGGTTGACATAATGAATTTCTCTAAAAACTATACAAATTTTTCGTTTTGGAAAGCTATTGTTTCACCCACGCCACTTTTACAAAGTAAAATTTCAATTCTTCTTGCATTACTGGTGTCGCTGGTACAGCATCTCCTCCTAACGTCGTAATGCTTCACGAATAGAAGACCGAAATTTAAACACAACGAGATTTAAAAAGGGGTATTCCTTTCTAAATGGTGACGCAGTATTGTTCAGAGATGGAAACGGGTCACAGGTCGACAATTTCTTGCGGATCCAACGAGTAGGGTCAAGGTGTTACTGACCCGATTTTGACCCGGTTTTATTCCCGTTTTATTTCTGAAAAGAGAAAAATACATTCCAAAGAAAAATGCGCGTTGTGGAATTTTGTAGTTGATACTGGTGCCCACGGAGTGAATAATGATTTGCCATGCAAAAATATTGTATCTTTCTTAAAGATTGTAAAGGAAGTATCTTTTCACGATATGATGTCGGTGTATCCGATCGACGTCAGACACAACGACACCATATCGTAAAAAGATACTTCCTTTATGTTCTTTTACAGTGCGATTGTCCAGGGCGAGGTACAGGCAAACACCATTTGCCTTCTTCTTAGCTGATTCACTCTCTCCGTGCGAAGTTCACTGTATGACTAAGAGTTACTTTTCACATCGCATCTTGATATGCTAACATCCAGTTCCCATGACATTTCATGTCGAAATTAACTCTTTATTTGTTAATATGGATGATTTTAATATTAAGGAGGTTGAGAAAAGCGTCGAGGTTAACAAATACGTACTTGTTGAAAACCACAAGGGGAAGAGTGAATGCTGAAAATTGTTTCGTCTCATTAAGGAACCGGTGAATAATTCTGTGTTGTTCAAAATGTGGAAAGTGTATAATTACAAAGAAAGATGTTGACGATGCAATAAGAGATTATGGAACCATAAATCTAACTGACCATATGAAACTATGCGCACCTCCATCAAAGCGCGGAAAAAGCGAAGAATCTAAGTACATTTAAAAATTTCATGTGTGTAATCGTAAATAATGATTCCCATTTGTAATCTACTCCATGGTCACAGTCATAGTCAGCCATTATTTCTGGATTACGCAGAATAGTGGCACTAAATATGGCACTAAAATTTATCAAGTAACCGAATTTCATTATTAAAAAAGGATTTCAGTTATTAAATATCAGGCATCTATTGGGTTGAATATATATTTTAGCATAAAAACAAGTCAAAACTATAAAGGTCAAAGACTGAACGGGATCCCGACATAATACGCGAAAAAGTTGCTTACATCCGAAGGTAGCGCATACGGCAGCATCGTGGATACATATATATATATAAATTGAGTTTCGAAGTTATAGTTCAAATCAGATTTGTCCGGGTCGGGTCCAGTTATGGGACGTCAGGGTCCGAAATGTTTGACCCGTTTCCAACTCTGGTATTGTTTCATAATGCAGCTGAAGATAAACAGGATTATAATGCTGTCTAAATCACATTCGTGAGGAGCATAGAAATAATTATCAGTGACTGTAATTGTCGAATTACCTGAAAATTTTTATTTGTGAGTTATTTTTGGAAAGCTGCTTGTACACTACGCAAAAGTTCTATGAGATTTGAGAAAAGTTATCAGTGAAAACATCCGATGATAGTTAGATTCAAAACAATCTGCTACCAAGAAGATCCGTTTCGCATTTAGTGCGTTACATCAATCCACCTTTATGACAGCTACTATTAACGCAACAGCAAAAGAAGTGGCAACATCACATTGCATACCTTCCTATTTTGCGATTAAGAAGCAGAACTAATAATACATACCATCTTGTACACTGAACAGTAATTCAATTAGAGACAGCTGGCGTTATGCAAATGTGGCGCTGTGGGCGGCCCTGTAAACGAAAACGACATGATGTATGCAGCGATCCGATAATATAAGGAGTGATGCGACGGGAATCAGTAAGAGTCGGACGCAGTATGGGTAAGACGAAAAATATAAGCGCATTTGATCGTGGGCAAATTGACGGGGCCCGACGAATGGATCACTTCATCTCGGAAGTCGTGCAGGCACTGGGATTTTCACGAGCCACTGTGTCACGGGTGCACCGTGAGTACATCGAATCCGGTAAAACCATCCCTGCAAGGGCCAACTGCCGTGGACAACAGCGTGTGGATGAGCGTGGTCATCGTCGGGTAGCTCGCATTGTAACAGCAGAGAGACGGGCCACAGTGCAAGAAATCACTCGGCAGTTTAACGCTGGTGCACAAAAACGTGTAAGCAGCCACACCATCCAGAACCATCTCCTCGCTATGGGGCACAGAAACCATCGTCCCCACGAGGGTACCGCTGCTGACCGCACTGCAAATATTATCATGGGCGCGGGAACATTGCCACTGGATTTTAGACATGTGGAAAAATGTTGTCTGGACTGATGAGTCGAGGTTCACGTTGGTATATGCGGATGGCAGGATACGAGTACGGCGCAAACCACATGAAGCGATGGATCCTTTTTGCCAGCAGGGTACTCTTCAAGCTGGTGGGGGTGTCATTCTCGTCTGGGGACTGTTTACGTGGACTGAAATGGGACCCCTGGTACGTGTGACATCGTCCCTCCCAGGTCAACGTTACCGGGATATCCTAGACGAACAGTTGCTCCCGTTTGTGCGTCTTCAACATCCCACTGGGGACCTCATCCTGCAACAAGACAATGCACCGTGCCGTCGCTCCCGAATTGTATCCAAATGGTTTGATGAACACTCCAACGACGTGACCTCGCTTCCTTGGCTAGCTAGGTTACCTGACCTCAATCCCATCGAGCACATCTGGGATGCCATCGACAGAGATGTTTGAGGCTCTTACCTCCCTCCATCAAATATTCGTGAACTGTGGGAGCTTGTTTAGGGGTCGTGGATCCGTATGGCTTCCCAACGCTTCCGGTGTCTTGTCGAGTCCATGCCGAGACGAATCGCCGCCCTCATCAGGGCGAAAGGTGGTGCTACACGCTACTAGACAGGTATCTCTAATTCAGTTGCTCTTCAGTGTGTATATCCACACCTTCAGCTATACAAGATTTAAAAGGACTCCTAGTCATATCCTTCTTATCTTGAAGCAGATATCACAATTATATGATTTTGTACTTGCAGTAATGTTTTTCCAGATGGAGTTAGGAAGCTAAATTTCTAAATTTAACTGCCTTTTTGAAGAGGAAAAACTTAAATGAATAAGTGGAAGTTTAGGTATAGGAAAACTGTGCGAAATCCGCAAAGTATTTGCACTTTGCCGTGGCTGCGTGAATTATAACGAAACTTCAGTGCAGCATTGGACAAGGGTTTGGACTCCGTTGGCAATGTGATAGTTCTTGCTTGTATGACAACTACACGGGTTCAGTAACCTTTGATCACTCAAATTCGAAATAGATCTTTCTCATAAAACACTGGTTCTCTAAAATTTTCATTGGTACCTTAAGCAGAAAGAAAAAACTGCCGTGCTCACGGCAGTAAGTTTTTGGTGGGGTGAGCTGTTTTAATAACTGAGAGCAGCAAGAGTAGTCACCTATTGCAACAGACAGCTATAAGAATAATTCAAACAGCATCGACAAAACGGTAAAAAAATGTGTTAGCATTGAAAGTAATTTTTCAGATCTGTAATACCTGAATTAAGTTATAGTTTAAATTAAATCTTATACTTTCGAAGCACTAAGAAATACAACCGCCAAAACAACTCATCTACGCCTTATCCGTAGCATAAGTTACACGCTGCTATCGAAGTGAACATGCAGTGTAAAGGTGAAAGTTTTTTAAAGATGAAAAAAAAAAAAACATCGCTCATTTGAATGAGATCACGTACTAGGCGTGGATTAAAAAATGGATAAAGAGCAAAAAACCGACAAAAAAGAACAAGAAAAGAAAGTAACTGATAAATTTTATATCTTATTAATGTGTTAAGAGAACTTTTTCTCCCTCAACTTGGCATCTTGCCGCAAAACAGGTTTTTAATTATCGGACTTCTAAAACTCATAAATCTTGCTTCAGTCGAAGCCAGTCTCATGAGAGGGCCAGTTACAACAGCTGCACGCACGCATTACTTTTTGTTGCGCCGCTTTCTTGTTAAACGTTAATGTTCCTTTTTCTATTAAATATGTTACTGAATTCAAAAATAATTTGTTACAACAATTTCTTCCCCTCAGTGTTGTCTTTTATTATCACTTTATATAACTAAAAAAGAAGTAACAGAGCCACTTCCGAAGAGAAGATTAGCTGGTTTATTCACTTGGTCTTTCTTACTTTGAAAAAATCCCAAAATTCCAGGAGTGGGACGTCAGATATGACATGGATAAAGAACAACGCATATCGGGAAAAAATATTCACGATTTTCTAAAGAATATTCTTAAAGTCGTGCACCTTTGCGGCATAACAGCATTGGAGAAACAGCTAAATATGGTTTGGAAGGTTCTCAGCAATTTGGAAGAAATATGTAAGACCAGTATGATCAGAAGTTGTTAAAGGCTCGCTGTACCAAAATAAAAAAAGTAATTACATGGATTGTTTGGAGCACTTATTAAACTAAACTGAGTTTGACAAGAATGCGAAATAATTATAATTTACTTATTCATCTGTGCCGATAAAATATGTAACTGTTTGAATCCATTAATGGAAGCAGGCTAATACATACACTGAAGAGCAATTGAATTAGAGATACCTGTCTACTAACGTGTAGCACCACCTTTCCCCTGATGACGGCGGCGATTCGTCTCGGCATGGACTCGACTGTACCCCATAGCGAGGAGATGGTTCTGGATGGTGTGGCTGCTTACACGTTTTTGTGCACCAGCGTTAAATTTCCGAGTGATTTCTTGCACTGTGCTCCGTCTATCCGCTGTTACAATGCGAGCTAGCCGACGATGACTCCGCTCATCCACACGCTGTTGTCCACGGCAGTTGGCCCTTGCAGGGGATGGTTTTACCGGATTTGATGTACTCACGGTGCACCCGTGACACAGTGGCTCGTAAAAATCCCAGTGCCTGCACGACTTTCGAGATGGAGTGACCCATTTTACGGGCCCTGACAATTTGCCCAGGATCAAATGCGCTTTGATCTTTCGTCTTACCCATACTGCGTCCGACTCTTACTGATCATATGTAGAGGATTTTAGGAAGGGAGTGTCTGACCCTAGGTCTTAAACAACTCTTAGAAATAGGAAACTAGAAGATTTGGGCTAGAGTGCTCGATAGGAAAGTAACACGGAAGCGAAGTAGAAAGGAGGAGGAAGACGCCCTTATTTATTATCGGAGGGTCAGTACCCGGGGTCCGACGGCTTAACGTGCCTATCCGACGCACGGCGGATAGTTAGTGGATCGAGCGTTCGTACCTTCCTGGGATCGAACCTGAGGTCTTTCCGTGGCAGTCACGAACGTTGCCCACTAAGCTACTCGCTGCGCGACTCTTACTGATTCCCGTCGCATCACTCCTTATAATATCGGATCGCTGCATACGTCATGTCGTTTCCGTTTACACGGCCGCCCACAGCGTCACATTTGCATAACGCCAGCTGTCTCTAATTCTGACTCATGACGTATGTTCTTCAGTGTAAGTTTCATATAATCAAGGTTTTGATTTTTCTTTAGCTGTATTTTGTTGCAATCACAACACCTTGCTTAACACCGTCCAAGAAACATTATCTTGTTATAGGTAAGCATCTCAAAAGGTGTGTTAGGTGGCTGTATACATTCTGACAGTATCAGCCACTTTCGAATGTTCTTTGTGCTTCCCGTATGACATGTTTTCCAGTAGCAAAACGAATGTTTTCGTTGTATTGAGTGAAGACTCGGGCGATAGTATTAATACCACGCCACATGATAAGAAGCCAATTGAGATCCTTCGTGTTAGTGACATACCTTTGATATCGTCACCGGATTTGAAACATTCACTCAAAGTAGACTGCCTAAAGCAGTTGTTTGAGATATCAATACAAATGTCTGTACCAATAATGTACACAAATATCTCACGTTTGTAAAATATTTGAAACACAGTGTTCCAATGTTAAGTCAGACGTGAATTCACGACTTGAATATCTCATTAATATTTCATCTACCCAGTAAGTAATAGTAAAACTACCGCTAACGGGGTAGATGATATATCAACAGGAACAGATTACTTTGGGTCTCTTCAACAAGTCCGTACCCCTGTTTCATGATAGTTCACTCTAAAAAAATTCTGAAATTCACGAACCACTTTCTACGATTCGTTTTGTGAATTAACGAGCCATTTTCCGTGATTCATTTCGTGAATTAACGAGCCATTTTCCGTGATTCATTTCGTAAATTAACGAGCCATTTTCCGTGATTCATTTCGTGAATTAACGAAGTACATTTCTGATACCTTTTCCGTGAAATTACTGGAAAATCCTGAATTTCATTTATTTTTCTTACTCTAGGAAAAGTTTGAATTATCAGAAACCTTTATTCAATTCCTTTCGTATATTAACGGAAAAACCCCGTTCTTACTTTTTCCGTATCCATACGACGAAAAATGTCCGGTAATTGGAGAGATTTACGAAAAACATGAGGTTTGATTAATTACTAAATTTCCATAGTCTGTGGGAGAATCTGATTTTGAAGTTCTGTAGCGAGAAACGGATGCCGTGGATAGCATGTTGCATGAATTTTAATTTTTGTGGCACAGGATATTTCTTCTCCTGTCCCCAATTTGTGCACCAACTATTATATATTGTGTTACTATAAGAAACTGGATACTTAAATTATTGTACAGGTGATTTTTACGAAGTGTATGTATCAGTCTGTGGAGTCGTTAAAACAAAAGCTATTATAGTAAATTTTATATTTAGAAGTCTTATGAAATAACTAGGACAAGGCGTCAACGGTAACCGATAACTCGGATACAGTTGGCAAATTTTGAGCGAAGCTATTGCAAAATCTAAGCTCATTAAGGCGTCTATTATAACAAATTCTAAAATACGAACGCGTGAAATTTATAACTTCCAGAACAAAAGTACGAAGCGTTCTAAAAACGAAATGCCTAAAATTAATCATGAACTACTTTCCTTGACGCCTTTACGTTGGTTGTGATCAGGTTGCATGTTAACAAAGCGGAAAGACAGACACACACACATACACAAACTTCCTTTTATTATTGTAGATTAAGCAAGTGTTGAGCTAACAGACTGAGTCCTTCCGTTTCTTCTTTTTTCAATTCAAATGATTTTTTTAAATTAATGTTAGTGAGCCGACTTTTTACCTGAGTCGTGAAACGACTCAGGTAAAAGGCATCTAGTTTTAATTGAAATTCCTCAATGACACGGAATTTCGTGAATCGAAAGGCGTCAAAACCTGACCATGGACGATGTCCAATCGCATGCCAAAAATCACGGTGATCGGATATGTCATGTCGTAGCTATGCCCGAGTCTCGTTTCGAGAGCGGATTTTTTCAATTATTATTAAAATTGATCAGTCCTTTAATGGTCATTATTTTTATACGACACGACCAATCACGATGATACCAAACCCATGTCACTCCCCATGTCTTTCCCTTTCTCTGTGGCAAGTGTCACCGCAATCGGCTGAAGATCTTTGGAGGAGATGGGTAAAAAACGACCCCTTCTCAAAACCCGGAAAACCCCTAAAAATGCAAGTTTTTGGACGATTATTCCTCAATGACACGGAATTTCGGGAACCAGAAGGCGTCAAAATCTGACCATGGACAAAGCCTAATCGCATGCAAAATATCACGGTGATGGGATGCATCATCTCGTACCTACGCTCGAACAACTAATTGTACCGATTCTCGTAAAGAGAGCTCCCCTCGGTCTTCGGCCTCGCTTAGCTCAATTATAAAACAGCACACTTCATCTTTTCTTAAAGATACATGAAAGTTATTATCAGTTAAAAGAAACATCTCAGGTTCCAAAGCATTATATTGCTTCGAAAAATCGCGATGAAAAAATACTTAATTTGTGATAAGTCCTCCCTGCAGAAAAAATAAAATTATCAAACGTATTCAGAAAAATAAAATTATTACAAAATTACAAACGTATAAAAGACCATTACAAGCGTATTAAAAATTATTAGAAACGTATTCAAGAAACAAAATTAATACAGGCGTATTAAAAATTTTACAGGCGTATTAAAATATTACAAGCGTATTAAAAAGCAAAATTATTACAAACGTATTCAATAAATTAAATTATTACAAGGGAATAATAATACAAGGGAATTAAAAACTACCACAAGCGTATTAAAAATATATTACAAACGTACTGAAAGAAATAAGTTCTAACCGAAAATTAAATGACTCAATCACTCGCATTAATAGAAAAAAAAGTTCATCATTGCAGAATTAGATTTAGCTTAAAAGTGAGCGCGATTCTGGAGTCGTCGTGGCTCAGTGGTTAAGACGCGCGTTTTCTAACCCAAAAGACCTGAGTTCGGTCTCCTCCACCGGCGCGAAAGCATTTTCTGTCGAAGGGCTGAAAAATTGTGTAAGTACGGAAAAACTTAAAACGGATTTTTCTGAAATAAGCGGAATTGCTGCCTTCGGAAATACTGTGAAAACACGTAAGTAAAAAAAACAAAAAAAACAGCCACTTTTAAAAACGGAAATTTCGTTAAAAGACGGACATTTACCGACAGCATTACTGCACGTTACTTTCAGATATTTTCCGTCAATTCACACCACTTAGTTTTTACAGTGTAGCAAAAAGAGAGGAACGCGTAGCCTAAAGTTCATTGCAGTTACTTAAAGTGCAAATAATAATATTTTTCATTTACGCAAGTTTTGTATTACGTACCATGTAAATTATGTAATTGAATAATTTCCGGTACTGTCACTGCACCAGCATTGGAAATGAGTAGGTTCTTAAGATTAATTTCTGGAAATATAATAAAATCTACCTGAGTGCTATAAACGATTTGATGATTTTCCTTTCGGCTAATCTTGTGAAAACAAGTTTTTCCACGACGAGCATCGAATCCGTGTCCCCTCACTTCACAGTAAGTCGCTCTCCCAACTGAGCTACGCTGACAGAATGTCTCGCTGCAGATTTGACGTCTTGACACATGTGTTCACCTCTGTAGTGCGTCACAATCTGATATCACATTTTCATCGAATTTTCCGTGATCTTCCTGAAAATTTGAATATATATTGGTGGAGAATAATAAATCAAAACCTCCATTGGTTATCGAAATGAAAAAATATTTTATATATTCCGTAAATAATAAAAAAAGGAAAGGATAAAGCGGCTCGCGGTTTAGCATGCAAGTTGAGCTCACGGGCAAAAAACTGACACATTAATGTTTTATGTCCTTTACATTTGTATTAAAAGTACCTCAAAGGAGAAAGATGAAAAAAGTTGCGGAATTGAACGCAGAGTCCTCTATATCATGTACTCGCAGAGCAAGTTCAAATGCGCCGCAGAAACGAATGCGGTTTATAAGATGTGACAGCATATATCGATTGTTCCTCACTTTTTCTTTTTTATTATTGAATTTGTAACTTATGACTAGAATCTACACGGTCGAGTCACATTATTGTGACCACCAGCTAATATCCGGAGTAACAGCCGTATGCAGCCCGGGTAAGATGCTGGAAGGTGTTCACATGGTATGTGGAGCCATACTGAGACTGCAGTGTATCTGACAGCTGCTGGAGGGTGCGTGGTGTAGGATCCATGGAGCGAACAACGCGATCGCGCTGGTCCCACAGATGCTCAACTGGGTTTAAGTCTTGGGAATTAGGAGGCCATGGAAGTACTTTGAAGTCTGTGACGTACCTGCCAGCAGGACGCACACGACATAAAGGCAGATAGCAGTCGGAACAAACGTCCACGTAGCTCAATTGGTAGAGTGACTTATTCCGGAATGAAGGGATCCGGGATTGAATCCTGCCCCGGACAGAAATGACGGAAAAATTTACTTCGTTATAATTGCGCCCGAACTTTCCGGATGACCCGGCCGTTCAAAATCTCGCATTGGTGTGCTGTTCTTTCCACACCGCGAGATAGGAAAAATCAGAGAATCCCTTCTCCAGCGCTTCGAAAAATAAAAAATTGTGATGTTGCATTCCACACACTAGATTGACTGGGAGTTCTCGAGTGCACGTTCTACAGCGGATGGCTGCCTGCAACGATTCATGGTCACGCCTGACCCGTGGGCCATGTCCCCGGCCCTCTTTCGGAGATGTGACGCACCTGCCAGTAGGACGCACACGACATAAAGGCAGATAGCAGTCAGAACAAACGTCCGCGTAGCTCAATTATTAGAGTGACTTATTCCGGAATGAGGGGATCCGGGTTCGAAGCCTGGCGTGGACAGAAATGACGGAGAAATTTACTTCGTTATAAGTCTTCATCGTGCTCTTCCAACCACTCTCTGACGTTTCTAGCTGTGTGACACGTCGCGCTGGAAGATCCTATCCACCCCAGGGAAAACAATCAGCATGTACAAGTGTACGTGGTCTGCAAGGATGGATTAATAACAAATTCGACCCATAGTGCCTTCCACAGTTATGAGTGGACCCAAGGATTGCCCCGAAAACATTCCTCAGACCATAGCGCAGCCTCCACCAGCTTGTGTTCTTCCAGAAATAGTTGAAGAGTTTTTGTTCTCCGATGTTTCTCGCCTTATACGCCAACGTCCATCCGTTAGATAAAGCAAAAAACGTGACTCATTGGAGAAGGAAATCCTTTTGCAATCAGCAGAGGTCCAATTCCGATACTGCCCTGCAAATGTAAGCCTTTCCTGCCGATGTACCTTCGTTAGCATAGGTGCCGTGACCATCCGTATGCATCGGAGTCCCATACGCAGCTGAGTTTGCTGACTTGCCGTTTTAGATAAGTTCCGGAAGCTTCCTTGGTTCATTCGGCCAGTGAATTGCTTCACTGCAGCGTGACCATCGACCCTCATGCACCTTCGAAGCCGACGTTCACCTCTCACATGAATGGCACGTGGTGCTCCGCAGTTTCTATGTCGCTTATTCTCAATGGTACCATTTCTCCTATCATAATACACTTTAACCACTGCAGCACGCGAATGGTTCACAAACTGCGCTGTTTCAGAAATACTGTCACCCTTGGCCCGACAGCCGATAATCATCCCTTTTTGTAAATCTGACGAATCGCTAATTTTATCCATGGCAGCAACGAGTGATATATTTTCAGAATTCCTACAGCACACCTTATATACCCTCCAATCTAGCTCACGGTACGTGCGCACTTCTTTCATTGTCTACACGTTGTTGACGTCAAAAGTTGGAGGTGGTCACAATAATGTGACTAGACTGTGTAGTTGATACCCTGTACAGCCAGAAATCGGTGCATTATTCTGGTGTGCAGAGTACAACTTCATACTTCTGCATTTTGTCTATAAATTGTCGAAAATCTTTCACCACAGTTGTAGACGATGAAATTTCGTTTATGAATAACAAACATGGGAAGCAAAGTACAGCATTTTAGTGTCACAGCCACATGTCCATTCGTTCTCATTATATACGCCTTGGAAGTGAACTTTCTGATCCGCTCAATAGTTTTATCTTTAAATTTTTGTTGTAATTTGAGATCAGGTGTAGATATATCCAGTGTTTTAACTTCCAATTTCTTTTCCAACGAAGGCTAGAGGAATAGACGTTTCAGCAAATAGTCAATAGTGTTTATGATTAAGAAGATAAACACTTAGCTTCCCATATTTTATTATTTATGTATAAGGAGGTTAAACTATCACTGACACTGTTGCACCGATGAAACAAAAGAATGCCGCCCCGGTGGCGCAGTGGTCTAAGCGATGGCCTCTGATCAGTCGTCCGAAAGGGGTCCGGGTTTGAATCCCGGTGAGGCATGGATGTTGTGTTTGTCTTAGGGCACTGGTTCTCTCCCTTCCCTGGAACCAGTGACCCTAAATTAGGGACGGGCGACTGCTTATAGCCCATTGAGTTGCTCACGGTGGTCGTTAAATCTTCAATCAAAAAAAAAAAGAAAGAAACAAAAGAATGGCATTAAAAGCATACGGCAACCAACGCAAAACGGAGGGGAGAGAGCGATTGCGTTTTTTCTGTAAATGAAACAAAAGTGGTGATAGTGGAAGTGCGCTCCGAATGTTTTTCTACCAAGCAGCGGCCAGCTTCCAGCAGCTCAAATATACCTGAGCTGGAGCAGCAAGAGATTGCGCTCACGGGAAGCAGAATTCAAGGTTGTACATGAATACACATGGAAAACATTAAATGTTTAACTGCAAGGAAACTCAAGAAATTTTGTAATGATACTTTTCAGAACACATAACAACATATTAATTCAATATATTTTCAGTGTAATCTTCACACTCATGTCTTTTTTTAAATCATGATTTATGTTGTTAATGCAATTAAATTTTCTGCAAATGATAGGTTGAGCAGACTTGTTCATATAGACGAGCCGTCACCGCATCTGATTAATACATGAACTTTATTTGTTCTAGGTTTCAGCAGAATCCCAGACAAGCCATAGATTATGCGTTTCTTTCACGGTTCAGGCTCTGACCTGCAGCCGAGTCCTGAACTACTTCATATAGCTCAAAAAAAAAAAAAAAAAAAAAAATCGCGGAGGTCGTAAAACCAGAAACAACCGAATTTCACCGTACACACACACACATCATCCATTCGAAGGATGTTTTCACTCTTGACAGCTCTATTCTTCTCATATCAGGAGATTTCCTGGAGAACTCTGAAGAGAAGACGTCAGCTTCTGTCTGAGAAAGCAGTGACTCAGAATCCACAGCTTAGACGCTTCAAACGTAGTAACGCGTGAGAGTGGCACATATATAACTGGTTATCTTGCATTTATTTTTATCAAACCTTACGCTTAGTAGTGATTGGTTAGTTAATGGATTTTACTGGAGAAATGGCCTTCACGGGACAAAGAATGCTTGCGCCTGTTAATGACCGAACAAAGCTTGGCTGGTTACTGCACCACAAGTTTTCTGCGGCATCTCTCTCCCTCTCTCTCTCTCTCTTTTCTGGTAAGTAACTACACACGGGCCGATTCTCATTTATTTATAAAATTTACGCAACCGATCATTTAATTTCAGTGAGCGTCATTTAAACTGCTTCTGATACACCATCATTAATACAAGATTACTCTACAGTCGAACCCGTAGGCAACGAAGTTGAAGGGGAAGTTAAAAACATTCGATATATGTGAACTTCGTTATAACCCAACAAATAAAAAACAAGTTAGTAAAAGCATGCAATGCATTGATTATGATACGCTTTCTAACATACCAGAAATCATTACTCAAGTTATCACTCAAGTTATGAGAATTATGGCTGTGGAATAAATCTCGGTCCTGTGCCCTGACCTTTGATCCCATTTCAATGATATTTAACAGAACCAGGGTCGGTATACCTCCGAAATAACATGATAAAGTTTTGTCGCAATGGAAGCATTTTTACGTAAGTAACGATGCATAAGGGCTGTGGAATAGATCCCGCACCTGTGTCCTAACCTTTGACCACATTTCGCCCATTTTCAACAGAATTCGTCCCCAGGCAGGCCCCTACAACATACTAACATTTTATCCAAATCGAAGCATTTTTACGTAAGTTATGACGCATAATGGCGATGGAAGTGATTCCGCTCCTATGTCGCAACCTGTCACCCCATTTCGCCCAATTTTAATAGAGTTTGTCGCCAGATGGTCCCCTTACCACATACTAAAATGTTATCGAAATCGATTCTTTTTTACGTTAGTTATGGCGCATAACAACAGTGGAATGGATCCCGCTTCTATGTACTGACCTTTGACCCCATTTCGTTCACTTTAAATAAGCTTCCTTCCCAGGTGATCCCCTACCAGATACTAAAATTTCATCGAAATCGAACGATTCTTACGCGAGTTATCGTGCGGACGGACATACGCACACAACGCGTGACGTAATGAGGCAGATGGGAATCGCGACCATCTGCCCGCCGCAAGAGTGTGACGTCATAAAGCTTTAATAGGATACACACACAACGCGTGACGTAATGAGACCGATGGCGTGACCGCGCGCCAACATTCTCAATTGTGAGATTGTGATGTCATAAGATTTCTAAGGATTGGTAACATTAATGGAACGACGCCATGCTAAAAAAACGTGATAATTCGGTGTGGGTATTTAACCCACTAAACGAATTCTCCTAAAGTCGAGATCAACCTAAATCGATTTCCAGTACCAGAAAACTGTAGGTTAACGACTTTCATTAAAATTCTTAGAGCCGTTTTCAAAATAAAATGTACATACATACACATACAAGAATTGCTACTTTAAGGTGGACGTCAAGTAATTTTGCTTCCTATACTTCCAATGGAAAAACTTCTGTACACATTTTCTTCACAAACAATGCGTTCCCAAGGATAAAAATTTGAACATCCATTAAGATAGCTTCATTTCATAACTTGGAATACTTAATATTTTCTAAACCGTAACCGTAATTATGCAATCCAACATTTATTTGTCCACTGACGGCATCAAAGCACAGATCGCGCCATCTTTTTTCTGGTTTCAACACCACCAAAGGAAACGTTATTGTTTTTTAATATAATTATGCTTAAGTTTTACAAAATGTTAAGTATTCCAAGTTATAGTATGAAGTTATTTTAATCGATGTTCAAATTTCCATCCTTGGGAACACACTAATTTTTTTTTTTTTATTGGATTTTTAACGACAACCGTGAGCAACTCAAGGGGCTATAAGCAGTCGCCCGTCCCTAATTTAGGGTCACTGGTTCCAGGGAAGGGAGAGAGCCAGTGCCGTAAGACAAACACAACATTCATGCCTCACCGGGATTCGAACCCGGACCCCGTTCGGACGAATGATCAGAGGCATTCGCTTAAACCACTGCGACACCGGGGCGGCTCACACTAATTGTGAAGGAAATGTGTACAAAAGGTTTTCCTTTGGAAATATAGGAAGCAAAATTACTTGACGTCCACCTTAATAGTATGGGATAAGGGCGATGGAATGGATCCCGATCCTATGTCCTGACCTTTGATTCCATTTGTTCCATTTTCAAAAGGGTTACTCTCCAGGTGGTCCCCTACCACATACTGCAATTTCATCGAAATCGAACCATTTTTACGCACTTTATGCCGCATAAGGACAATGGAATACATCCCGCTCCTATGTACAGACCTTTGACCCCACTTCACCCATTTTCAATAGGGTTTGTCCCCAGGAGGTCCCCCACCACATATTAAAATTTCATTGAAATCAAACCATATTTACGGAAGTTATGACGCATAAGGACAATTGAATGAATTCCGCTCTTATGTCGAGACCTTTGACCCCACTTCACCCATTTTCAACAGTGTTCGTCCCCTGGCGGTCCCCTACCACATAGTAAAATTTCATTGAAATTGAACCATTTTTACGTGAGTTATCGTGCCGACAGACGGACGGAAACAGCTGGAGCATATACCCTTCTTCAACCTACGGTTGGAAAGTAGACTTATAATATTCTATATCGAATAAAATGTCCACGTTGATCATGAATTTAGCCAAACAAACAGTAGCAATAGTGGATTCGTTTTCATTTTCAGAATTAATGAAAGTTCGGACACACAAAAGAAGGAATTGTTCTTTCGTGTTTTGCGTGAGTAATCGCACGAGTTGAAACAGCTGCGAATATTTCATCACGTAAATGAGATTCGCTTATCAACACCTTTTCACACAAATGCGAATTTGTTTCGTAGACTGCGCCCGCTGTGATGCGTTGCAAAACTGTCGCACTTCAGACTTCGCTGAGGAAGCACTTTAGCTGAAAACACGCGACGTCATATCTTTGAAATGAGCTAGACTAAACAGGTTCTGATTCTCCACATCCCGCAAGTTCGAAAAACAGTTGGTCGTCAGAGATGCGCGTGTTTTGTTGTTATTTTTCAGCGAGATGCAGTTTCAGTCGTGTGTGCATCTTTCACGGAGAGCGGAAGGAAAATCCCAAGGTTGTAACACAGTTAATAAGCAACTACTGACGTTTGCTTTCGTGCCATTTGATGATCGATTCACCCACTTTTCGCAAAGGTAATATTTGTCCACTACACAAGGTCACTGTTCCGCTTTCTGGTGAATCCTTCAAACAGCAGAAGCTTAAATCATTGAATCATAACGTCTGTCAGACAAACACACAAAGATGAATCATAACTTTTCTCTTTCTTTCTCTTCCTGCGTTTGCAATTTACTTTTTCTAAATTCGATCAAACTCGATAGTTTCTTTGAGTAGTGAATTTATAGTTTCCTTAACTGTCTGTGAAATACGCCGACGTAATTTATGATACCAGATTTATTGTTAATTGTTTGCATATCAGTGCTACATCTATTTAGGAAGACTTGTCAGCCTAGTCCGTACGGCCCTTTTGTGCGTGTTCGTAAAGTTAAAGATAATGCTGAAAAACCCTGTTCACAAAAAGTCAGATATTACATAACATGAAGAATGTATGTATCTGACTTAAGTAACACACGATGAAGTAACATCTGGGAGGCTACGTTACTTAAACGATAAAGATTGTTTTTACAAAAATAATTTATTGTGCAATATTTGCATACAACAATGTAGCACTGCAATATAGACAACACGGTAAATGCGGACAATGTCCATACCTTTGGATTTCAGTACCCAGTAACACCACGTCAGTGTCGAAGAACGTCTTGAGATCTACGAGGCATACTTGCAATGCCATTATTGTTGAGCGCTTTGGGCAGCTCGTTCCATATTTCAGGCAACACGTTACGGAGTTCTTCCAGTGTGCTGTGGTACGAAACGTGGTTACCCAGACGTCGTTGTACAGCGTCCCAAATATTTGCAATGACACTAAAGTCAGGGGACCTTGGAGGCAGCTGTAACGATTTAATCCCATGATTTTCCAGCTCTTGAAGCACGCTCCAAGGAATGTGGTTGGTTGCACTGTCATTGATAAAACGCAAACCATCTCCCATAGCTGCGTGAAAAACAGTGTCACAATGGGCACAGGGATTTTGTTTTGGTACACTGAGGCATTCATGTTGCTTTGGCAAGCATACAAGGAAGTACGACCATGAAAATACACTCCTTCTCAGACCAGAACTGACTGCTGCAGGCAAGAGTGGACAGACTGCGCATACTGTGGTTGCATTCGTGTGCGGGTCTCCTCCCAAAGTTTCCTCGACGATATTACCAGGCCCCTGGTAGTGCGGTGTTTGCGGAATACTTAATCATCGTCGAACTGCATAAACAGTGAGGTTGCGTTCCCATAAATTTAAGGAACTCACTCTCAAAGTTTACGGACGTCGCGTTGTGTTTCATATAGGTTCGTTACGAGGTATTCGTAAAAAACCTATATGCCGCAAATGGTGAATTAGAGAAATATACACAGCCTAGAAACGTTAGCTACACCAGGTTAAGTAATTAACAATGTTTATTATAGGAAACGTATATTGAATTAAGCAATCACAGCCTTTAGGTGGAGACCAAATAAAAGTTAAGTTTAAATTAAAAGAATAAAATTAGCCATGTTGAATGGTCCACGGTTGCGTAAGACTGTTGCACCCCTGAGCCTAATTTTAAAATAAATCCCTCAATCTCGAGGAGGCATAGAGACCATGCCTATGTATGTATATATATATATAGATAACGGGATGTAAATTCAGGTGCTGCTACATCACAGCCTCTCCTTGACAAATGTCAGTTATGGCCAAACCCCTCCAAAATGACTCCACAACTTAAATCTTGGCCCTCAGTCTCCGGCAGCTGGAATGTACCTGGCCAAGGCAGCGGCCAGAGCAACATGAAGGCAGAGGGCGCTAAGAATCCCCGGAGGACCGGACTAGGCTGTCATCTGATGCTGACCTTGGCTACGTATAATGGACGCTCCCTATCTTCTGATTCAAAGCTTCTTGAATTGGAAGAAGAACTACAAAGGATCAAGTGGGACATCCTCGGGCTAAGTGAGGTAAGGAGAAAAGGAGAAGATCTCATTAAACTGAAAAGTGGACATCTCTTCTACTATCGTGGGACAGATACTGGCAGAACTAGTGGTGTTGGATTTATAATAAACAAGAAACTGAAGGATAAAGTTGTAGAAGTTGAAAGTCCCTCTGACAGAGCTGCACAACTGGTTATCCAACTCTCGAGAAGATACCAGGCTCAGATTATTCAAACTTATGCACCCACCACAAGTCATCCTGAAGAAGAAATTGAAGAATTTTATGAGAAAATTCGTCATCTAAATAATAAAGGTAAGCAGCACTTGAAGATAATTATCGGAGATTTCAATGCAAAAATAGGACAACGGCAACAGAATGAAACTTCAGTAGGTACATTCGGTCACGGCAACAGAAACCAGCGTGGAAATACTCTCGTTGAGTTTGCAGAGGCAGAAGGGTTTTTCATCTTGAACTCCTTTTTCAAGAAAAAGTCACGCAGGAAATGGACATGGAGACATCCAAATGGGACGACAAGTGACATTGATTTTATTATGTGTAACAAAAAATTCGTCATAGAAGACTGCAGTGTGCTAAACAAGTTCAACACAGGTAGTGACTATAGATTGGTGAGTTGTAAGACGCACCTCAACACTAAACTCGAACGTGGCAATCTCATTAGACAAACAAAATGTATTTACATAACCAATCTTAAAAAACAACGCAATACCGTCAAGTTGGAACTGAAGAACAGATTCTCTGCTTTAGAAGGCCTAACATCGGAAGAAGTGGATATTTCTGAAGATAACAGAAAAATAACCAAAGCTCTTATGGAAACAGCAACAAAACTAGGTGGGTCTAAGAACAAGTTGCATGTGAACAAATTATCAGGAAAAACCAAAATGTTGATGCGAAAAAGAAGAGAGATGAAGACAACTAAAGAAGTGACTTCCAAAGTGGAATACATAGAGCTATGCAAGACAGTACGAAAAAGTATCACTGAAGACGTAAGGAAATTTAACTGAGAACTAGTGAGGAAAGCAATTGAAAACAACCAAAGCCTAAAGATAGCAAAGGGACATCTCAGTAAGGGAAGAAAACAGATTATGGCACTGAGAAAAGAAACTGGCTCTGTAACACGAAGTAGAGGCGAAATTTTGACAAGAGTGAAAGATTTCTACTCCAAATTATATGAAAGTTATGGTACATGTTCTCCAGACATCATGAAAGGTACCAGTACCAGAGTTCTTCCAGTCCTCCCAGCAGAAGTTGCACATGCAATCAAGAACATGAAGCGGGGAAAAGCTCCAGGAGAAGATGGAATTACTGTAGACATCATACAAGAAGCAAGTGGAGAAATCGAAACAGTACTCGCCCAAATTTTAATGAAGGGAAGATTCCTGAGGATTGGAACAATGCTACAATGATCCTGCTACATAAAAAAGGTGACATTGAGGATCTCAGGAACTACAGACCTATCAGCCTCCTATCAGTGGTTTATATATTCTACACTAAAGTTCTTTCACACCGTTTGAAGGTAACACTGGACATGGCTCAACCGAGAGAACAAGCTGGATTCAGGAGTGGCTACAGCACAATAGATCATATCCATGCACTGAGAGAACTAATTGAAAGAGCGAGGGAATATGAACTGTCATTGTGCATGGCTTTTATCGATTATGAAAAAGCCTTTGATTCGGTGAAACCATCAGCAGTTACAATGGCTCTGAAATCCTGCGGTATTGAAGATGCACACATTAATATTATTAATAACATCTATGAAAATGCAAGTGCAAAGATTCGGCTGTTTGATAATACAGCACACATAAAAATTGGAAAAGGAGTGAGACAAGGTGACACCATATCTCCTAAGCTCTTTAATGCCACAGTGGAAAATGTCTTTCAATCACTGAACTGGGAAAACAAAGGGATAAAGATTAATGGAGATTATCTAACCCACCTTCGTTTTGCTGATGACGTAGTCATTTTTGCAACTACCCCATCAGAGCTGCAGAGTATGATACAGGAACTTGCTGACAAGAGTAAAGAAGTGGGATTAAAAATGAACTTTCAGAAGACAAAAGTGATGTTCAATACTTTTACAAGAAATGAAGATTTATCGATTGATGGAGAAAAGCTGGAGATAACAGACACCTACGTTTATCTTGGACAGCAGATATTAAGTGAGGGTCCCATTGATGAAGAAAAAGATCGGCGTACAAAACTTTCCTGGAAAGCTTATGGAAGAAACAGCATAATTTTCAAGAGCAATATGCCATTATGTCTTTAAAGAAAAGTGTTTGATCAATGCATCCTTCCAGTGCTTACGTATGGTGCAGAGACGTGGACCTTAACTAAAAGAGACATACAAAGGCTGCAGACAACTCAAAAAAGTATGGAGAGGTGCATGTTTGGTGTAACTAGTAGAGATAAGAAGAGGAACTCGTGGATCCGAAAAATGACAAGAGTGGAAGACATCATGATCAGAGTTAAATCCCTGAAATGGCAATGGGCTGGACATAATGCCAGAAGTGCAGACCATCGATAGACAGCCGAAATTTTAGATTGGATTCCAAGGGACAGGAAAAGACCCAGAAAAGACCACATGGAAAATGGGTGGATGAAATTCAAAAGTATGCGGGAGTGACATGGAGGAGACTGGCACAAGACAGACCGTTGTGGAGGAAACGTGGGGAGACCGTCGTCCAGCAATGGATAGATAATGGTTGACAATGATGATGATGATGATATAGATAACATTGGAACTGGAATTGGGGAAAACAACATCACCTTACCTTCCATCGGTTGGGTTGTCGCTAGTTGGGATTGCACACTGGCAGAGGAATATTCTTCGGGTATGTTGGCTCCGAACTTAGCTGTATTCTGTACTCCTACTGATTCTCGGCTCCGGATCTATCTATGCTCTCTGATTGTGTTATCAGGCTACTCAGCTTCCGTCTCAGCATCAGTAGTCTATCTCTAAGTCTCTGTATAACTATAATCTGTCTCTAAATCTCGGACTCTAGGTGCTCAAATATCTAAGTGCTCATACGCGGTGATATCTAAGTTATAGTCTATCCTATCTGCGTATCTAGTATCTGAATATTTAGTCTCTAAATATATTCTTTACGCTTTTTTCTGTGTATATATTTACGTCCCTTTAATTTCCCACGTGGTATGGGCGTGCCTTCAGCCCTCTAGGAGTTTTCCGTCTGGGTTTTGGATTGGTCTGCTCAACTGACCAGTATTTGAACTTAGTGGTTATTGGTTGGCCCTCTGATCTACTCAGCTATCTTTTCGCGGCAGCTAGCGTGTTGTGCATGTGAGGTTTCCGCAATTTCAATAGGACATTTTTTCTGGGATCTGATGAATAGCGAAGAATTTGTCGGGGCTTTCCTCTGACAGAGTTGCGACTTTCTAGTGACACTGCAGTGTACTTTACGACTTTCGCTGGTGCCTACGTCTCGAGGAGATGGTCGTAAAATGTGAACTCGCCTACTCATCTGACCGCAGTTTCGTACTTTGGCACTGCCTTCTGAAGTACCGGGATGTTTTGCCTTACCAGCAACACTGGGGCTATTTCGTAATTTCGTGCTTCTTCTCACAAGGGTGAAAAGAAGAGAAATTCCTTGTTCCTTTCTCACGGGTGTCCGAGTGAACCGCGATAAACCGCTTTGACCACCTGGGCTTTATGCTCCAATGGGGAAAAGGGGGTTTATGAGGCAGAAAGGGAGCAAAGGGAAAATAATTTAAATTAAATAAAAAATATTAAAAGTAAATTGCACCTGGTCTTTGTAATTAATTAAACCGCAAAACACTGTGGCCCGAACTCTGAAGTAGTTCCGCGGCAACAATGAGTATCAACATAAAGGGGCAGCCCCGGTGGCGCAGTGGTCTAAGGCGCTGGCCTCTGATCATTCGTCCGTAAGGGGTCTGGGTTCGAATCCCGGTCTGGCATGGATGTTGTGTTTGTCTTACGGCACTGGCTCTTTCCCTTCCCTGGAACCAGTGACCCTAAATTAGGGACGGGCGACTGCTTATAGCCCATTGAGTTGCTCACGGTGGTCGTTAAACCTCCAATCAAAAAAAAAAAAAAAAACATAAAGGGCAAAACTTGGTTCGTCTCTCAAAAGTCTATAGTGCCACTTTGTATTCCATGACATGTACTGTTGGACGCAGGTATTTCTTTGACGACGGTGAGCTGATGTCAGTGCTATACATCTCAGGGGCCTCCTTGCTCTGAGTCCGTAGTCGTGAAGATGGTTTCGTAAGGTTTGAGTACATACTGTGACACCAGAAGTAGCTCGAAGTGATTCCCGGAGTTGGCTACATGTGATACTAGGCATTCTCCGAGCACTTACTGTCAGGTACAGATCTTGCCTCCTGGTAGTTATCCTCGGGCGACCACCCCTGAGTTGTTCTGCAGCATTTCCATGCCGCAGAAATCTTGTGTGTAGCCGACTTACTACACTTTGTGGAACTGACTTACTACACTTTGTGGAACTGACTTACTACACTTTGTGGAAGTCCTAAAGCAGCTGCTACATCGATCTGCCGTACTCTGCCTGTAACATGCCCACAGCTTTATTTCTGTTATCAATGCTTAAACGTCATCTGGACATAATTTCCGGTTAATCCCACACTGA
Organism: Macrothele yani; assembly: GCA_039090855.1. Lineage (NCBI taxonomy): Eukaryota > Metazoa > Arthropoda > Arachnida > Araneae > Macrothelidae > Macrothele > Macrothele yani. The sequence goes on from CM077007.1 coordinate 5,809,575, forward strand.
AGGCAATAAGTTCAGCAAACTTCTAGACCAAGCGGTGAAATGTCTCGTTTTCCGCTTCTCACGGGGTACTTTTATCGGAGCTTGCACGCCTCGTGGTGTTTTGTCATTATGCTAATTTACATATGACTACCCACGCTGATAACCAATATATAGTAGTCGCTAAATTGGCATATCACCACATTTCTCCTTTGAAACCGCAATATCCATAGCTTTTAATGACCAATGTATTAGAGGGTATAGGTAAAAGCGGTGACGAGAAAAGTGAATAATAGTAATGTTTTAGAAGTTTGTCGCAGTAGATTTTGAAGAAATTTACAGGAGCCCTAAACATTTCTGTGGCAGCAGGTCATACTGCAATTAACTAGGGCCGGATTATAGGGAGTGGAGGGATTCAGAGTCTGAAGCCCCGGACCGTAACCTCGGTGGGGGCTTCACTGGATATCCTTAAAAATAAATTTTGAAAGAAAAATGTATTTACAAAAAATATTGAAATCGCTACCATTTCTGCCACAGAAATGGTAGCGATTTCAATATTTCAAAGGTAAAAATGAATATAAGCTGAAAGCTGTGTTCACATCATCTTAACAAAACATTTTTTTTTAAACTTAGAAAATGTATTGAAATACTCTTGAATATAATGTACTATTATCATCTTTTTAATTAAGTCTTTAAAATATTTTTAATTAAAAGCGTTTGATTTAGGTAGTCCGGCTATGTAAAACAAATAAAATTAATATATAAACCGATAGTTAAGTAAAACAGAAATGCGTTAACAATAACAAAAATAATAACTATGATTTTATAACAATAGCGATGCAATGATTTCTTTCTGATAACATTACCGCCCTCCCAACAGAAATGAACAGTAAATGTTTCACTAAAAGTAATTGATAGCAAAATAACTTATATAAACGCTTTCTGAAAGGGAGAGGGGGAATTCATTCGTGCTAGTTTGAAGCTACATCATGACACAATTTGGGCCTGTAATCAAAAACACGCGCAAGCGCAGTTCACTGATCTTTAAAGAAAAAAATCAAAACTTGAATGTCACGTGGGAAAACAAAGTGCTCTAATACAATACTATTTCTTGTATCATTTTTAGTGGTCAAACAAATCTATGGAAAAGTTATAGCATAGATTAGGATTTAATGTACGAAAACGTTTCGACAAAACATCAGGTAAACTTTGTAAACATTGATATTTTTATGTCAGAATCTTTCATAATAAATCAGTGGCTTTTTGAAAGTCTCATCATCGCTGTTTATATTTTTAATTAACTAATAAACATATTCAAGTAACTTCCTCCGTTCAGTGTTGATCACAGTGCCGTTTGGGAAAGAGGTAAAAGTTCCAGTAAACAACTTAACTTTTCCTTAAGAATTCCTACTCTACTACTGTTTCTTCCACCGACACTTTTTAAGGATTCTGATTAAATATTACGCTGCATTTAGCGTTAGTGAAGTTAAATTCCAGTATAAGAGTAGTTTACCCTGAAAACACGATTCACACTCATAAGTATTAAAAACACATAGGTGTTAAAAACATTTACTAAAACCTATATACAGGTAAGAACTTTCGGCCTCACATTGAGACCATCCTCAACCTAGTCAAACCTAGGTCTGAGGATGGCCTCAATGTGAGGCCGAAAGTTTTTACCTGTATATAGGTTTTAGTAGACTAAATGTTTTAACTCGTATGTGTTTTTAATACTTATAAGAGTGAATCGTGTTTTAAGGGTAGAGTACTATTATACTGGTGTTTAATCTGACACGAATTGAAAATACTTCATCTATTACCGAAGTTAAATTCATATATTCCTTTGTCTATGCTGTTCTTTATATCGTTAAATATGTACGGTCTAATGTTTTCCAATTTGAGATGTAATGGATACAAAAACCTAGCTCAGTGCTTTGATTGTACCACCTTTTCGAAATACAGTGGAATCCGCATATAACGAGCCCGTATTTAACTTGACTCCGCATTTAACGAGACAAATAGGAAGTTTTGTTTGGTATAATGTTCACTCAAAGCTAATTTGATCTTTTTTAACGAACAAAATGTAATGAAATTCCCGGACTTAACGAGGGCGAGAAAAGCTAGTATCATAAATCTTCATAAGCGAAGTAACAAAGTTTAATGAAATTCCATATTTAACGAAGCAGGGAAAACCTGCTGTTGCGCACTGTCCTGGAATAAAGGAATGGAAACGGTGGCATACAGAACGAAATTGCAACAGCGCAGTGGAATCTTGGTGTGCTGGTGGAAGAATGTTGATAGAAAAGCAATGGAAAAGAGAGCACGTCAAATGCTCAGTAAGCGAGTTGTGCAAGAGAATCTCCTTCACTCACACAAAATATCGCATCGGCAGAGTTGAAAATACTGGTGCCTCACCCCTAGGGAAAAAGAGAACGGGTGGTGTTCTCGCACATATATTAAGTGGGTTTGTGAGCGGCGATTGCAGAGAGTGATAGAGAAGTAATGGAATGGGGATGTGACCTGAGGAAAATCAAGCGAGAAAAATTCCTGAAATGGTGTCCATTGCTCCTTTTAACCTTTCAACTTTCAAGGGAGCGTTGCATTGGGAAGATCAGTGCTGCCTTTTCTCATGTGTGTCGTTCAATTCAACAGTGGTTAAACTCGCGCAGCCGTCAAGTAGAAAATCTTAAACTTTTATGTAAACATGTAGAAAACTTTAATTCTCCTAGGTTTTGTAATAATTACCGTGCATGATATATGTACTTTAATATCAAGGATCGGAATATATATGACAGTAAAGACTTACGTCTTTGCTCAGCACTACTTGCCAATAACATGTTTTAAAACATTTTAAATGTACTTGACTTTGAAAGACGTTTTCCAGAGGCAGCCTGTGGCGTTAAGTCTTGCCAGAACTAACATCATGCTGCGTTAAGCGTTGCCTGAACTACCATGAATAAAAGCACTAACATCCATACTATAAATTAAAACACTAAAACTAAACCTTTTAATTACACGATGTAAAAAAGACTTAGTATATTCAGAACTAAATTAACGTACACTTGAAAAATTTCTTTCTACTTCTCTTTTAAGTGTGTGTTAATTTACGTTCCCTATTATAGTAATATTAAGTTCTTTTAACACTGTGTAGATAGAAAGTTTAGTTTTCAGTGTCTTAATTTATAATACGGATCCAAGAAGAATAGAGAGTAGAAATCCATTCATTTGGTATAACGGATATTTATTCAACTAGACAAAAAAGTGTTGGCTTTCATCATCACGGATGCTGGCTTCGTCAGGATGAAGTTGACGTCTAAGATAAACTAAGTTCTAAAAACATTAAATACAAACATGATACTTTGACAGTTGACATATGGCTCGCTCCAAGGATGCGGCTAATATAAATCATGGGCTTCTTTCACTGAGTAGTGCGTGCCACGCGTAAGGAAGTTCTGCTGAAACGTCCTCATTGCAGATGCTATTGTTGACCCAGATCTCCAAAGTCTCACGAAACGCTATAGTTTTAAGGGTCTACGTAAGGGGCCATCTTCACCAAATTGTCCCATTTAGGGGCGGCAGCGTGGAGATTGGCTGCTCTGGCTAATGCTGTGGTCAGTTTTTTTCAGTTTAACGTCTCTTTTGTGTTCATCTAGTCTAAGGCGGGAAATATCCTTTAGTTATTCCTGCATAGTCTTCCACAGAACCATCGGGGTATTCTATCGGGATAGCATATACGCCCGCTTCATCCAGATTTGAGATTGTGGCCTCCGATAATAGCCTTGAGGAAAGCGATTTGGGTGCTCTCACGCCAATGCCTAGCCCAAAATTTCGGAGAACATTCTACGAGAAAAATGTGAGTCGTGGGACACATGGGCAGGAGCCAATGAAGTTCGGTTTCTGCACGGGGTTGCGATTACTTGAATTGGGCCAGTTGGATCTGGCTTTCTTTATCATGTTCTCAATCGTATGGTTTTCAACCCCCATTTTTGTTGCTAACTCTTTTAAGGTATGGAGTTCACGCTTCTGTACCTCATCGTCTGAGCTATGGGTGAAGGCTCTTCTTGATCTGTGACGAAAGAGCGCCATTTTGTGTGAGGTAGGGCAATATGCTGAGGGTAAGGTAACGTTTGGGACGTATGTCGGTTTGTAATATACTTGCGTTTAGATGGGCCCGGGGGTGACTTCGGGACCAGTACGTTTCGCCTTCCATCGTGAATTTTAGATCTGGGTGCCAGTTGTTGAGCCTGTTGAAAAAATCTGCTAGACCTTCATGGTGGTGAGCCCAAATGAAGAATGTCGTCAGCAAAGAGGAGCCAGGTAGTTGGGCGTTGTGAATCTGTACCTAGAATTGCGGTCTCCAATGGGTGGAGGACAGCTTCGGCTAATATAGTTGATATAGGTGAGCCCATTGGTACATTTCTTGATTGCTTGTATATGCATTCTCGGAAACAGAAATAGTCAGAGTCAGCAGCAATGTCAATAACTTGAAAAGTTTGTTGGAGGCAGTGCATTGAAAACATGTTAGTCCGTTAGTGCTTGCTTCAGGGCCGCAGTTGCTTCATTGATCCGTATTGAGGGGTATAAGAAGACCACGTCAAAACTTCCTATGATGTGGTCCTCTGTGACTGGAAGGCTGGTAATCTTGGCCAGAAAATCTTCGGAGTAGTGTAGCACATTGTCGGATGCAGGTAGGAATGGTGCTAGTAAAGCTGCCAGTGCTTTCTCCAGATATTATGTGAGGGCGCATCTCCTCGAAATTATGGGCTGAATTGGATCCTCTTGTTTGTGGTGCTTCAAGCGAGAGAAGATCGGGGTATTCTTGGGCCCTGTGGGAGCGTAAGTGCTTTCTTAAGAACTTATGGAAGGGCATTCACCTTTTTTGTTCTCTTCGCCTTGGCGATCCATCTGTTGAGTGGATTAGTTTGATTGGATAATGGAGTCTGATTGAATAAATTCATCCATCTTGTTTTTCAGTATGCATTTGTAGCGGAGGGTGTCTCTGTGCTCCTGCAGAGCTCTGGTGAGTAAACTTTCTACCGTTGGAATTAGGTCTCGGAGTGAATGTTACGTTTGAAAACGGTGTTTTGGGCCTTTCTACAGTGTGGCAAGTTCCTTCATGGAGAAAGACTTGGATGAAACATTAACAACCGAGAATGTGAAGGGTTGTGTTGCTGGCTTTTTTGGTTGGCGAAGGTTGTTGAGTTTATTCCTATGTTTTGTTGACAGTTCCCGATTATGTCTTTGGACTAACATGTCTAGTCTGCGGAAGAAGAGGTCAAGTTCCAGTGGCGTTGCTTCTGTTGTTATCCTTGAGTATAGTCCTATGAGGCGGTATTTCATGACTTTCTTCCTCTTGACCTGGACAAAGTGTGTAAGCTTCTGCTGTTTGAAAAACGTTTTCCTCCGCCGAAACCAAGTGTCAGTAAATCTGAGGAAGATGGCAATAGCATCTGATTTCTTGCAGGTCGTAAAAAAGTCAAGATGTCAGCGTTCCGCTTCAAGCTTTAACGTTAGACGTTCATTCTCCATAAAGCTGCCCATAGTGCCCGGAGTTCGCAGAAATGAAAGGAATAGAGTTGGGTAATTTACAATAGTAATCCAAGATGAATAGGGTGCAGAAATCCATTTATTTGGTGTAACGGATATTTATACAACTAGACATTCTTCTTGGATTACGGGTGTAAACTACCCAACTGTATTCCTTATAATACGGATGTTAGTTTGGGCAAGAATTAACGTAACATGTTGTTTCTGGAAAACGCAGCGGGAATCGAACTCGCACCGTTCTGCTCCGGAGCCGAATGTTTTCCCAATTAAGCTACACAGACTGAATTTATCGTTACAACCTTTCCTTCTGAACATGTTTCACCTCTGTAGTACGTCCCTTATACTCCCCCCCCTTGAGAAAGTAATGGGACGGAATCATTAGTTTCCGGGTCAGCCGACGAACCACTCTTTTGAAGTAGCTCGCTGAAGAAGAATTAATTCTCATTAATTCCGGACTATGTGTGGAAGAATAAAAACACATTTTTCAAAGCGAAGAAGGAATTTTTCATTAATTCCAGACGACGTGTGGAAAGAACATTTCACATTTTTTATAGAACCCAATAGCAAGTAGATCCATTTGCACAATCGAGCACCAATGTGAAAACACAATTTTTCCAGTGGCGAGGATCGAACCCGTCCCTGCTGCCCCGGAGCCAAATGTTTTCTCAATTAAGCTACACAGACGGAATTTATCGCTGCAACTTTGCCATCTTGACATGTTTTTCACCTCTGTGGTACATCACATATGTTATTGGGAAGTAGTGCAAAGCAATTACGTAAATCTTTACCATTAATATATACCAATACTTGCTATTAAACTAAACTTTTATAAGTGACAAAGTATCTAAGAGAAAACTGTAATTCGTGAATGACAAAGTAGCCAATAATTACAAAACTCGAAAATGGTGAAAAAATGTTGTCATACGTTTCGGTATACATGGATATGTACATTGAGGGGTCACTGAATTATGACCACCTATCTAATACTTAGTGGATCCTCCTTTCGCCATCAGTTCAGCAGATGTCCGACGTCGCATCGATTCAGTAAGACGTCGGAAGCAGTTAGGTTTGGCCAACCAAGCTGTGTGTAATGCGGCCTTCAGTGCAAGTATTGAGGCGATTGGTGTATCCACACGCCTGTTATGCCGTTCCATAGTGTCCCACGCGTGCTCTATGGGATTGATATCAGGTTAGTTCAGGGGCCAATCGATATACTGGAAGTATGGACTGTGTTTCTCAAACCAGTCGTGCACAACATTGGAACTTCGGGTCAGCGCATTGTCATCTTGGAAGACACCTTCGCCATTCGGCAAAAAGTACAACATTGGTGGGTGTATGTACAAAATCAACAAGCAATCCACCATAGTCGGAACCAGTATACGTTGCTCCACACGCACCAGGGATCCAAGTACTTGCCAGGTAAGCATGCATCACCCCATACAACTGCCTCCACGGAGTGCACTGTAGAGACCATGCAGAATGGATTGAGTGCCTCATGCTGTCTGTGCCAAATACGTACACGACCATCCATGGAGTGGAGTGAAAACTGCGACTCGTCAGTCAAAGCACACTTTCCTCCAATCAGTCAACGTGCTCAACTTGGCATGATCTTTGCACAGGGTGAGTCTATTGCACCGATGAACCGTGGTAAAGAGAGGATATAATCGCGGCTGTCTGCTGTTATAGCTCATACGTGTGAGCGTGCAACGAATAGTCATGACAGATACTGTTCCGGGTCGTCCTCTGCTGTATTGAGTAGTCAACTGTTGAAAAGTGCTGCGTATTTTGGCCTGTATGAGTCGTCGGATCCGGCGCTCACCTCTTATACCAACCTTTCACTTTCCAGTGCAGTTTTGCTTCCGAGTTGTTGTTTGACTCTTTTGCACGTCAGTCCTGATACACTTTAACTACAACGGCCCGCGAACAACCCACCAGTTGAGCCGTTTGGGAAATCAAGGCACCCGCTCTCCGAGCCCCCACAAGCAGTCCTTTCTCAAAGTCCGATAAGTCGTTCTTCCATTTACCCATCACGCTCCGAATTTTACTATCTACGGCTCCACTCACATCTTGTATATGAGACGTTATTCAATTAATCGTGCCTCTCTCGGAAATCACGTGGTCAAAGGGCCGCATCCACTTTTGATAGGGGTGGTTATAATTCAGTGATTACTCGGTGTAATATAAATGTGTACATGCATATTGTCGCTCATGGATATTTTCATACGGTGAAATGTTTCAACATGTTTTTCGAGCCCTCGGATTTAACGAAGATTTCCGTTGGTCCCGATCTCCTCGTTATGAACGGGTTCTACTATAATTTCGTGCATATTTACCTGTGCACTGGTGAAGCTTCCACAAAAAGGATTATAAAAAGAACTCCGGTTTCTCAGACGATCATCATTCGAAAAATGTCAGTGACACAGGAAAAGGAGGAATCATTGCGAAGTAACGTAGGATTTCTCCAGGGAAACAGAAAAAATATAGAAATAAATTCTCAAGACATAGCTGGAAAATTGTACATTGCATCTTTCTTCCTCTCATTTTTTCCCTTTTTGACAGCTTTCCGATCTTCAGGAGTATCGGAAGCTGAACATCATTAATCTTAATACTGAGTTCTGGCTTTAGGGAATTAAAGTAACTAGAGAAGAATACACACATGTCATTAAGTTAAACCCTGTTCTTTAGCACTGGGAACCACGACAGAATTAATCATTTATCGGACTGGTTCTACATCTCAAGTGACGACCGCAGTGATGCAAATTGTTAACATGATCAGGTAGTACTTGAATATGGTGACATACACTTTCGGCATACGAAAACGAATAATTCACTGCTGATTTCGGGTTAAAAAATATCACAAATTTCATAACACCCCTTATTAGTTAATGAGCGCATTGCGGGAAGATGAAAATAGTATGTACAGTGTTTTGAAGTGTTTTCGGAATCTGTTCTGTAACACCGCTTTGAATGTTTTCAAACAATTCAATACCAGGTCTCATTAAGAAGTTTTCAGAAGAATAAAGGAAAAGAAATTTGCTGGAACATACAGCTTCTCAGAATTTGAGTTACGTGAATTTTTTTTGTTTCGTTCCCCAAAATAACAAAGATGACACCGACTTTTCGTGTGTAAGTAGAACGCTTTTTGAATCGTTTCCGATATGAACAATCCCTTTCGCTTTCAGATTTTTAGAAAAAGAAAAATTCGGCGAAAAGAGAATAATGCTGTTCGGGCTGCTAATGGAGAACTGCGCATTGCTTAAAATACGCAACGTGAGCAATGTTCTTCACAGTGAGGATGGAACCAAAAATGTTTCTCATAATTGAAGATATAACAGGCTGAAGGAATTTTTCAAATCCAGCGATGGAAGAAATAATGGAGGAAACCGTAGTAGCTTTGCGCTCTCTTGGTGGATATCTATCCGTTTTAAAGAAAATAGAAACAAAATATTCTTCGCAATAAAGCATTGGTGGAAATGGGCCGGAACACAGTGGAACCCCGTTTCCGGAGCGATAAATAAGCATATTCATTTAATTTGAAATAAAACATTTCGCAATGCATGATACATTTCAATTAATGAAGCCATCTTGTATAAATTGCTTGTTTCAGAAACAAAACTTTTCCTTCTGCTCTAATAAAGCTCTAATAAGGTGTTTGGTAAGAACGAAGCTCACGACAGGAGCTGATGTCCGACCATCGGACGGAATTAATCCGCACATTCTCCTGCCAGGGTGGCTGCTATGCCAGTTAATTCCATGATGATTGCGAGGTGTCTGGTGAGAGCAAATGTCACGACAGGAGCTGATCGCCGACCGTCTGACGGAATTCTTCCGCGAATTCTCTTGCCATGGTGGCTGCCATGCCAGTTAATTCCATGATTATTGAGAGCAAATGTCATGAGAGGAGCTGATTGCCGACCGTCTGACGGAATTCCTCCGCTAATTCTCTTGCCATGGTGACTGCCATGCCAGTTAATTCCATGATGATTGAGAGCAAATGTAACGACAGGAGCTGATCGCCGACCGTCTGATGGAATTCCCCTGCGAATTCCTCTGCCATTGTGGCTGTCATGCCAGTTAATTCCATGATGATTGCTAGGTGTCTGGTGAGAGCAAATGTCACGATAGGAGTTGATCGCCGACTGTCTGACGGGATTCCTTCGCGAATTCTCCTGCCATGGTGGCTGCCATGCCAGTTAATTTCATGATGATTGCGAGGCGTTTGGTGAGAGCAAAGGTCACAACAGGAGCTGATCGCCGACCGTCTGACAGAATTCCTCAGCGAATTCTCCTGTCATAGTGGCTGCCATGCCAGTAAATTCCATGATGATTGCGAGGTGTGTGGTGAGAGCAAATGTCACGACAGGAGCTGATCGCCGACTATCTGACGTAATTCCTCCCTTGAACTCTCCTGCCATGGTAGCTGCCATGCCAGTTAATTCCATGATGATTGCAAGGTGTTTGGTGAGAGCTAATGTCACGACAGCAGCTGATCGCCGACCGTCTGACGAAATTTTTCAGCGTATTCTCTGCCATGGTGACTGTCATGCCAGTTAATTCCATGATGATTGCGAAGTGTCTGGTGAGAGGAAATGTCACGACAGGAGCTGATCGCCGACCGTCTGACGGAATTTATCCGCGAATTCTCCTGTCATAGTGGCTGCCATGCGAGTTAATTCCATGATGATTACGAGGTGTTTGTGAGAGCAAATGTCACGACAGCAGCTGATCGCCGACCATCTGACGGAATTCCTCCGCGAATTCTGCTGCTATGGTAGCTGCCATGGCAGTTAATTCCATGATGATTGCGAGGTGTTTGGTGAGAGCAAATGTCACGACAGGAGCTGATCGCCGACCGTCTGACGGAATTCCTCCACGAATTCTCCTGCCATGGTGGCTGCCATGCCAGTTAATTCCATGATTATTGAGAGCAAATGTCATGACAGGAGCTGATGGCCGACGGTCTGACGGAATTCCTCCGCGAATTCACCCGCCATGGTGCCTGCCATGCCAATTAATTCCATGATGATTGTGAGGTGTCTGATGAGAGCAAATGTCATGACAGGAGCTGATGGCCGACGGTCTGACGGAATTCCTCCGCGAATTCACCCGCCATGGTGCCTGCCATGAAAATTAATTCCATGATGATTGTGAGGTGTCTGGTGAGAGCAAATGTAATGACAGGAGCTGATGGCCGACGGTCTGACGGAATTCCTCCGCGAATTCACCCGCCATGGTGCCTGCCATGCCAATTAATTCCATGATGATTGTGAGGTGTCTGGTGAGAGCAAATGTCACGACAGGAGCGGATCGCCGACCGTCTGAAGGAATTCCTGCGCGAATTCTCCTGCCATGGGGGCTGCCATGCCAGTTAATTCCACGACGATTGCGAAGTGTCTGGTGAGAGCAAATGTCACAACAGGAGCTGATCGCCGACCGTCTGACAAAATTCCTCCGCGAATTCTCCTGTCATAGTGGCTGCCATGCCAGTAAATTCCATGATGATTGCGAGGTGTGTGGTGAGAGCAAATGTCACGACAGGAGCTGATCGCCGACTATCTGACGTAATTCCTCCCTTGAACTCTCCTGCCATGGTAGCAGCCATGCCAGTTAATTCCATGATGATTGCAAAGTGTTTGGTGAGAGCTAATGTCACGACAGCAGCTGATCGCCGACCGTCTGACGAAATTTTTCAGCGTATTCTCCTTCCATGGTGACTGTCATGCTAGTTAATTCCATGATGATTGCGAAGTGTCTGGTGAGAGGAAATGTCACGACAGGAGCTGATCGCCGACCGTCTGACGGAATTTATCCGCGAATTCTCCTGTCATAGTGGCTGCCATGCGAGTTAATTCCATGATGATTACGAGGTGTTTGTGAGAGCAAATGTCACGACAGCAGCTGATCGCCGACCATCTGACGGAATTCCTCCGCGAATTCTGCAGCTATGGTAGCTGCCATGGCAGTTAATTCCATGATGATTGCGAGGTGTTTGGTGAGAGCAAATGTCACGACAGGAGCTGATCGCCGACCGTCTGACGGTATTCCTCCACGAATTCTCCTGCCATGGTGGCTGCCATGCCACTTAATTCCATGATTATTGAGAGCAAATGTCATGACAGGAGCTGATGGCCGACGGTCTGACGGAATTCCTCCGCGAATTCACCCGCCATGGTGCCTGCCATGAAAATTAATTCCATGATGATTGTGAGGTGTCTGGTGAGAGCAAATGTAATGACAGGAGCTGATGGCCGACAGTCTGACGGAATTCCTCCGCGAATTCACCCGCCATGGTGCCTGCCATGCCAATTAATTCCATGATGATTGTGAGGTGTCTGGTGAGAGCAAATGTCACGAAAGGAGCGGATCGCCGACCGTCTGAAGGAATTCCTGCGCGAATTCTCCTGCCATGGCGGCTGCCATGCCAGTTAATTCCACGACGATTGCGAAGTGTCTGGTGAGAGCAAATGTCACGACAGGAGGTGATCGCCGACCGTCTGACGGAATTCCCCCGCGAATTCTCCTGCCATGGCGGCTGCCATGCGAGTTAATTCCATGATGATTGCGAGGTGTCTGGTGAGAGCAAATATCACGACAGGAGTTGATCGCCGACTGTCTGACGGAATTCCTCCGCGAATTTTCCTGCCAAGGTAGCTGCCATGCCAGTTAATTTCATGATGATTGCAAGGCGTTTGGTGAGAGCAAATGTCACGAAAGGAGCTGATCGCTGACCGTCTGACGGAATTCCTCCGCGAATTCTCCTGCCATGGTGGCTACCATGCCAATAAATTCCATGATGATTGCGAGGTGTTTGGTGAGAGCAAATGTCACGACAGGAGCTAATACCCAACCGTCTGACGGAATTCCTCCGCGTATTCTCCTGCCATAGTTGCTGCCATGCCAGTTAATTCCATGACGATTGCGAGGTGTCTGGTAAGAGAAAGCGTCACGACAGGAACTGATCGCCGACCGTCTCACGGAATTCCTCCGCTAATTCTCCTGCCATGGTGGCTGCCATGCCAGTTAATTCCATGATGATTGAGAGCAAATGTAACGACAGGAGCTGATCGCCGACCGTCTGACGGAATTTCTGCGCGAATTCTTCAGCCATGGTGGCTGCTATGACAGTTAATTCCATGATGATTGAGAGCAAATGTCATGACAGGAGCTGATCGCAACCGTCTGATGGAATTCCCCTGCGAATTCCCCTGCCACCGTGGCTGTCATGCCAGTTAATTCCATGATGATTGCTAGGTGTCTGGTGAGAGCAAATGTCACGATATTAGTTGATCGCCGACTGTCTGACGGAATTCCTCCACGAATTCTCCTGCCATGGTAGGTGCCATGCCAGTTAATTTCATGATGATTGCGAGGTGTTTGGTGAGAGCAAATGTCACGACAGGAGCTGATTGCCGACCGTCTGACGGAATTCCTGCGCGAATTCTCCTGTCATAGTGGCTGCCATGCCAGTTTATTCCATGATGATTGCGAGGTGTGTGGTGAGAGCAAAATGTCACGACAGGAGCTGATCGCCGACCGTCTGACGGAATTCCTGCGCGAATTCTCCTGTCATAGTGGCTGCCATGCCAGTTTATTCCATGATGATTGCGAGGTGTGTGGTGAGAGCAAATGTCACGACAGGAGCTGATTGCCGACCGTCTGACGGAATTCCTGCGCGAATTCTCCTGTCATAGTGGCTGCCATGCCAGTTTATTCCATGATGATTGCGAGGTGTGTGGTGAGAGCAAATGTAACGACAGGAGCTGATCGCCGACTATCTGACGGAATTCCTCCCTTGAATTTTCCTGCCATGGTAGCTGCTATGCCAGTTAATTCCATGATGATTGCGAGGTGTATGGTGAGAGCAAATGTCACGACAGGAGCTCATCGCCGACCGTCTGACGGAATATTTCAGCGTATTCTCCTGCCATGGTGACTGCCATGCCAGTTAATTCCATGATGATTGCGAGGTGTTTGGTGAGAGCAAATGTCACGACAGGAGCTGATCGCCGACCGTCTGATGGAATTCCTCCGCGATTTCACCTGCCAAGGTAGCTGACATGCCAGTTAATTTCATGATGATTGCGAGGTGTTTGGTGAGAGCAAATGTCACGAAAGGAGCTGATCGCCGACCGTCTGACGGAATTCCTCCGCGAATTCTCCTGCCATGGTGGCTTCCATGCCAGTTAATTCCATGATGATTGAGAGCAAATGTAACAACAGGAGCTGATCGCCGACCGTCTGATGGAATTCCCCTGCGAATTCCCCTGCAATTGTGGCTGTCATGCCAGTTAATTCCATGATGATTGCTAGGTGTCTGGTGAGAGCAAATGTCACGATAGGAGTTAATCGCCGACTGTCTGACGGAATTCCTCCGCGAATTTTCCTGCCATGGTTGCTGCCATGCTAGTTAATTTCATGATGATTGCGAGGTGTTTGGTGAGAGCAAATGTCACGACAGGAGCTGATCGCCGACCGTCTGACGGAATTTTTCAGGGTATTCTCCTGCCATGGTGACTGCCATGCCAGTTAATTCCATGATGATTGCGAGGTGTTTGGTGAGAGCAAATGTCGCGACAGGAGCTGATCGCCGACCGTCTGATGGAATTTTTCTGGGTATTCTCCTGCCATGGTGACTGCCATGCCAGTTAATTCCATGATGATTGCGAGGTGTCTGGTGAGAGCAAATGTCACGACAGGAGCTGATCGCCGACCGTCTGACGGAATTCCTCCGCGAATTCTGCTGTCATGGGGACTGCCATGCCAGTTAATTCCATGATGATTGTGAGGTGTTTAATGAGAGCAAATGTCACGACAGGAGCTGATCGCCGACCGTGTGACGGAATATTTCAGCGTATTCTCCTGCCATGGTGACTGCCATGCCAGTTAATTCCATGATGATTGCGAGGTGTCTGGTGAGAGCAAATGTCACGACAGGAGCTGATCGCCGACCGTCTGACGGAATTTCTCCGCGAATTCTCCTGTCATAGTGGCTGCCATGCCAGTTAATTCCATGATGATTGCGAGGTGTTTGGTGAGAGCAAATGTCACGACAGGAGCTGATCGCCGACCGTCTGACGGAGTTCTTCAGCGTATTCTCCTGCCATGGTGACTGCCATGACAGTTGCGTCCATGGTAATTGCGAGGTGGATGGTGAGAGGAAATGTCACGACAGGAGCTGATCGCCGACCGTCTGACGGAATTCCTGCGCGAATTCTCCTGCCATGGTGGCTGCCATGCCAGTTAATTCCATGATGATTGCGAGGTGTCTGGTGAGAGCAAATGTCACGACAGGAGCTGATCACCGCCCGTCTGACGGAATTCCTGCGCGAATTCTCCGGCCATGGTGGCTGCCATGCCAGTTAATTCCATGATGATTGAGAGCAAATGTAACGACAGGAGCTGATCGCCGACCGTCTGATGGAATTCCCCTGCCATTGTGGCTGTCATGCCAGTAAATTCCATGATGATTGCTAGGTGTCTGGTGAGAGCAAATGTCACGATAGGAGTTGATCGCCGACTGTCTGACGGAATTCCTCCGCGAATTCTCCTGCCATGGTTGCTGCCATGCCAGTTAATTTCATGATGATTGCGAGGTGTTTGGTGAGAGCAAATGTCACGACAGGAGCTGATCGCCGTCCGTCTGACGGAATTTTTCAGGGTATTCTCCTGCCATGGTGACTGCCATGCCAGTTAATTCCATGATTATTGCGAGGTGTCTGGTGAGAGCAAATGTCACGACAGGAGCTGATGGCCGACCGTCTGACGGAATTTTTCAGGGTATTCTCCTGCCATGGTGACTGCCATGCCAGTTAATTCCATGATGATTGCGAGGTGTCTGGTGAGAGCAAATGTCACGACAGGAGCTGATCGCTGACCGTCTGACGGAATTCCTCCGCGAATTCTGCTGTCATGGGGACAGCCATGCCAGTTAATTTCATGATGATTGCGAGGTGTTTGGTGAGAGCAAATGTCACGACAGGAGCTGATCGCCGACCATCTGACTGAATTACTCCGCGAATTCTGCAGCCATGGTAGCTGCCATGCCAGTTAATTCCATGATTATTGCGAGGTGTCTGGTGAGAGCAAATGTCACGACAGGAGCTGATCGCCGACCGTCTGACGGAATTTTTCAGGGTATTCTCCTGCCATGGTGACTGACATGCCAGTTAATTCCATGATGATTGCGAGGTGTTTGGTGAGAGCAAATGTCACGACAGGAGCTGATCGCCGACCGTCTGACGGAATATTTCAGCGTATTCTCCTGCCATGGTGACTGCCATGCCAGTTAATTCCATGATGATTGCGAGGTGTTTGGTGAGAGCAAATGTCACGACAGGAGCTGATCGCCGACCGTCTAACGGAATTCTTCAGCGTATTCTCCTGCCATGGTGACTGCCATGACAGTTGATTCCATAATGATTGCGAGGTGTGTGGTGAGAGCAAATGTAACGACAGGAGCTGATCGCCGACTATCTGACGGAATTCCTCCCTTGAATTTTCCTGCCATGGTAGCTGCTATGCCAGTTAATTCCATGATGATTGCGAGGTGTTTGGTGAGAGCAAATGTCACGACAGGAGCTCATCGCCGACCGTCTGACGGAATATTTCAGCGTATTCTCCTGCCATGGTAACTGCCATGCCAGTTAATTCCATGATGATTGCGAGGTGTTTGGTGAGAGCAAATGTCACGACAGGAGCTGATCGCCGAACGTCTGACGGAATTCCGCCGCGAATTCACCTGCCAAGGTAGCTGCCATGCCAGTTAATTTCATGATGATTGCGAGGTGTTTGGTGAGAGCAAATGTCACGAAAGGAGCTGATCGCCGACCGTCTGACGGAATTCCTCCGCGAATTCTCCTGCCATGGTGGCTGCCATGCCAGTTAATTCCATGATGATTGCGAGGTGTCTGGTGAGAGCAAATGTCACGACAGGAGCTGATCACCGCCCGTCTGACGGAATTCCTGCGCGAATTCTCCGGCCATGGTGGCTGCCATGCCAGTTAATTCCATGATGATTGAGAGCAAATGTAACAACAGGAGCTGATCGCCGACCGTCTGATGGAATTCCCCTGCGAATTCCTCTGCCATTGTGGCTGTCATGCCAGTTAATTCCATGATGATTGCTAGGTGTCTGGTGAGAGCAAATGTCACGATAGGAGTTAATCGCCGACTGTCTGACGGAATTCCTCCGCGAATTTTCCTGAAATGGTTGCTGCCATGCTAGTTAATTTCATGATGATTGCGAGGTGTTTGGTGAGAGCAAATGTCACGACAGGAGCTGATCGCCGACCGTCTGACGGAATTTTTCAGGGTATTCTCCTGCCATGGTGACTGCCATGCCAGTTAATTCCATGATGATTGCGAGGTGTCTGGTGAGAGCAAATGTCGCGACAGGAGCTGATCGCCGACCGTCTGATGGAATTTTTCAGGGTATTCTCCTGCCATGGTGACTGCCATGCCAGTTAATTCCATGATGATTGCGAGGTGTCTGGTGAGATCAAATGTCAGGACAGGAGCTGATCGCCGACCGTCTGACGGAATTCCTCCGCGAATTCTGCTGTCATGGGGACTGCCATGCCAGTTAATTCCATGATGATTGCGAGGTGTTTGGTGAGAGCAAATGTCACGACAGGAGCTGATCGCCGACCGTGTGACGGAATATTTCAGCGTATTCTCCTGCCATGGTGACTGCCATGCCAGTTAATTAAATGATGATTGCGAGGTGTCTGGTGAGAGCAAATGTCACGACAGGAGCTGATCGCCGACCGTCTGACGGAATTCCTCCGCGAATTCTCCTGTCATAGTGGCTGCCATGCCAGTTAATTCCATGATGATTGCGAGGTGTTTGGTGAGAGCAAATGTCACGACAGGAGCTGATCGCCGACCGTCTGACGGAGTTCTTCAGCGTATTCTCCTGCCATGGTGACTGCCATAACAGTTGAGCCCATGGTAATTGCGAGGTGGATGGTGAGAGCAAATGTCACGACAGGAGCTGATCGCCGACCGTCTGACGGAATTCCTGCGCGAATTCTCCTGCCAAGGTGGCTGCCATGCCAGTTAATTCCATGATGATTGCGAGGTGTCTGGTGAGAGCAAATGTCACGACAGGAGCTGATCACCACCCGTCTGACGGAATTCCTGCGCGAATTCTCCGGCCATGGTGGCTGCCATGCCAGTTAATTCCATGATGATTGCGAGGTGTTTGGTTAGAGCAAATGTAACGACAGGAGCTGATCGCCGACCGTCTGATGGAATTCCCCTGCCATTGTGGCTGTCATGCCAGTTAATTCCATGATGATTGCTAGGTGTCTGGTGAGAGCAAATGTCACGATAAGAGTTGATCGCCGACTGTCTGACGGAATTCCTCCGCGAATTCTCCTGCCATGGTTGCTGCCATGCCAGTTAATTTCATGATGATTGCGAGGTGTTTGGTGAGAGCAAATGTCACGACAGGAGCTGATCGCCGACCGTCTGACGGAATTTTTCAGGGTATTCTCCTGCCATGGTGACTGCCATGCCAGTTAATTCCATGGTTATTGCGAGGTGTCTGGTGAGAGCAAATGTCACGACAGGAGCTGATCGCCGACCGTCTGACGGAATTTTTCAGGGTATTCTCCTGCCATGGTGACTGCCATGCCAGTTAATTCCATGATGATTGCGAGGTGTCTGGTGGGAGCAAATGTCACGACAGGAGCTGATCGCTGACCGTCTGACGGAATTCCTCCGCGAATTCTGCTGTCATGGGGACAGCCATGCCAGTTAATTCCATGATGATTGCGAGGTGGATGGTGAGAGCAAATGTCACGACAGGAGCTGATCGCTGACTTTGCAGACCTTTCTCCACACTATGCATAAAATGACCAGAAACTGGCAACGGATCTCAACTTCATAAGCTGTCCAGTGTCCTTTTCATCTCAACACTAGTTCCCGTTTGTGTTACGACGTGGCAACCTTAATTTTTGTCTTTTTTTGTAGTTCCAATTTGTTCATGAGTGAGAAGACTAAGGGAAAATGATGAAAAGTGCACTAATAGATATCTTTGGGAAACTGATAAGCCAGAAAAAAATAAGTACAGGTAGGCTCAGTTCTGATTGAGCGTCAGTTTGAACGTAGGACTACGACTTGGAGAACGGAGAGTTCAAATGAGCTATGGTTTTTTTTTTTTTTTTTCTTAATTGGAGGTTTAACGACCACCGTGAGCAACTCAACGGGCTATAAGCAGTCGCCCGTCCCTAATTTAGGGTCACTGGTTCCAGGGAAGGGAGAGAGCCAGTGCCGTAAGACAAACACAACATCCATGCCTCACCGGAATTCGAACCCGGGCCCCTTACGGACGAATGATCAGAGGCCAGCGCCTTAGACCACTGCGCCACCGGGGCGGCAGAGCTATGGTTTCAAAGAGTTTGTTTAATTTGTTATAGCCAACACATGTCTATGATATGAAAAGTAGATCTCATGATTTTTACAAATAATGCTGGAAACATTGCGAACACAAAGCAGATCGATACACGTATTACCCAACGTGGGGCTCTGCGTGAGATTCGTTGCAGCATCCATGCCGAGATCTCGGGACAAAATCTCTTTGAATCTCTCATAAGTGGCTCTGTCTTTGATGTTAAAGTTGAAATAAAAACCTTTATTGTGTATAATACAAGATTGCTTCAGGCGTTGTCGATATTCTCTAGTTTGTTGGGCTGCAGTCTTCTTGGGCTTCTTACATTCCCCATCACTTGCTCTTGCCTCACGTTTTGATTTTCTCCACATTTGCTTGCGTTCATTCTGCGAATACCGCGGCACTTTCGAAAATGTAAACCTGCTCGTACGAAAACAATTTTCTAAAATTTTAGTTTAAACCACTGCGATATGTTTTTTATATATTTGAATAGATCTTGTCGAGAGCTTTAAAACGATACCACGCAAGTTGTTTTGCGCCCACGGTTGTACAGATAAACCGCGATATTGTCAAAAGTGTTCACCGGTTCACAAGAAGTGAAAATCCTCCAAATACGTGGCGTCAATAATTAAACAAATACATCGCTCTTTCCACGTTCCAGAAACACTGAGCAACCGAAAAATTGTTATTTGGTGCACAAGAAAACAATTATTAATAAGTAGGAACTGTTCACCAATTATACTCAAAATAGTAGTATAACTGTACTAATGATCCGAATGTCTTAGCGTAGAATAAATATAAAAGTTTCCAAGCTTTCATTCGTCAACCAAATGGCTTTTTCAAGGAAGGTAGACAGCTAAGCAATTAACTGTTTTCCACGCTCCCCCGCACACCGGGAAGCGAGGGGGAGGGTCGCGGGCACGATGTGTTGCGCAGTACGCGAAATAAACTCCATGCTGTTTACGTATATGCTAACACGATTAGTGTACGGCACGTACTTTTAACGCTATAATGATTTCAATTGGGACCTATTTTTGTCACACGCGGTCGGCCGTAAGTCAACCCATACTATCCGCGGAGTTAGACGTGGTCCTTCGTCAAAACCACAGCTTGGAAATTTGGGAACTTCTCCATGCTCAAGCTTGAACTCGTGTGACGTACCGCCAAGAAAATCACCCAAACTGCAGCAGTCAAAGAAATCACTAACTCGCGAGGTTCATTAGAAGAATCTGAATTGCTTTATGTAAATATTTGCTTAGGAAATGGTAAACCTCAGTGTTGGACTAAGGATCAAAGTATTTTTTTTTTTTGAAAGAGTACTTACTCTTGGCGTGTTTAAAAAAAATAGGTGTTCAGGATGTGCCGTTTGTAAAGCCGCCGGGAATATGAAGGTTTCATAATTTTAAAGTCTTGCTTGGCTCTCTAAGGAATGGATAGATTGCCAAGTTAGATCTACGGCTGACGATAAGAAGAAGCAAAATGGGGCTCTAAGGAAAACAATAAGAGTACAGAGAAAGTTATGCTCATAAAGAAGCTTGTAAAATGAAAGAAAAATGGTCTGTCAGCGTCTTGGAGAATATTGTTGATAAAATAAATGACAATACGTACAAAATATTACTCGCAGTACGTATAACCTGCCTAAAATATTTCTATAGATCCGGATGATATAAATGCCCCGAACTGTTGTAATTTTTGGCTCAGTTGAATTGTTGAATTACACGAGTTGAAATCAATAGCAGTAACCGAACGACCATGAACTGCTTGGTGAAATAATTTCCAATTCAGTTTGGTAAAAATAAACTAAAATCTTTCACTTTTGACGGTGCTGCAAACTTTGCAGGTTCCATATCTGGTGTGACTCAACAGTTTAATTCCCCCCCCCCAAACTTATTACATGGCACTGTGCAAATCATAACTTAGAACTTGCTATCGGTGACGTAATTAACGAGGTTTCTGGCATACAGAGTTTTAAATCATTTTGCAATTAATTATACTCTTTGTATCAGGCTTCACCAGCGGGGTTACATCTCTGTGCTGAAGGAATTGCAGTTCAGTTTTCTTCAGTCGGGAGAGTTGTTGGAACAAGATGAGAGCGCATCTAATGAGCGAATATCTCTGCTCTCTGGAATATATTTTCAGCTTAGATTTGCATATTAAAGCTGCATCTGCTGATGCTAAATAGAGTAAGATAATAATCATACGTGCACTATGTTGAAGCGAATAACTAAAACCGTCTAAACACGTTACTGACTAATAAGAGCAAAAGATTTACTAGCATTGCAATTATAAAACACTATATACAATTAAAAACACAGATGTGAGATCTTTCGGGGACACTGTCCCCATCTTCAGACAAACCTCAAATCTCTCAACCAGGTATATATGTACACGTTACATGATGACAGCTGACCGGAAAAGCACAAAGAACCATGCGCAGACAAGTGAGCAAATGACAAGCCACCGTCATGGTGTCTACTGCATTCCCTTGCAGTCTGTGGACGCCGACGTCTTACCTACTCTTTACATCGGCTATACGAAACGTTCGCTTCGGACTCGCGTATCTGAACATCAATATAATGTGCGAATGTGTTCTGCCAATACAGCGCTGGCAAGAAAGACACTTAGTGGAACTCATTTTCCGATTTGGGACCAAGCCCGTATTCTGTGTACCCCTCGTAATTCCTCTTTGCTTCTGGCGGAGAGCTTATGCAATCATGCGTTAAGGGAGGTGTGCTGTTACGATTCTGAAATCCCTCACCCTTAGCTGAACCTATTATACAGAATACCCGGGATTTTGTCACACCCTCCTTTTTTACCAGTTAATTGTTATTGTGTTATTTCTCCAATGTTTCAACTTAGTGCCTTTCATGTATGTCATTTATTTTTATCACACTTACTTGTATAACTTTTGACATTGTGGGCACGGTGGGAGAGGGGTGTTGTTTGGTGCCTTGGAGGCTTGTCATTTGCTCACTTGCCTGCATATGGTACATTGCGCTTTTCCGGTCAACTTTCATCATGTGACTTGTATTATACATATATACCTGGTTGAGAGACTTGTGGTTTGTCTGAAGATGGGGACAGTGTCCCCGAAAGATCTCACATCGGAGTTTTTAATTGTATATAGTGTTTTATAATTGCAATGCTAGTAAATATTTTGTTCTTTTACTAGTCAGCAACACGCGTAGACGGTTTTAGTCCTTCGCTTCAGATACTAAAGAGAGAAGCATGTTTTCTTGCTTACTGAAGGAAGCACATGCTTCCTGGAAAATATCGCACTAATGAAAACCGCCTTACAGGAACTTGGTTCACTGTTGCTGCCTCTTCAAGTAAAATCTGTGACATTACGCGAAGCACATATCGCTTATTTCCCGTACATTGAAAACTTTCCAAGCTTTAGCTGAAGGCGGCTTTGGTGAAATTTAATTAATAGCATCCGATTCCGTAAAAGGTATGGTGTTCAAAGCGGTGGTCTTACATTCATTGCGATACACAGTAAATTTGATGGGAAAATAAACCGTGTTAAGTTTTTTCGGAATGTTTACCTGCTAGATTGCTCAGCTGCAAGGATATTGCAAAACAAGTTTAGTTTTTGTATCCGTCTTTTTGGCCGACCGACATAAATATTTTATATAGCGAATAAGAGGTTTTAAGTGTATGCCAAAGATTCCGATTGGAGAAAGAAAGAAAAATAATTGAAAAGTTCAGGAATTTCAAGGAAACCAAAAGAGTTTCCAATCATTTGAAAGTCTTATTAGAATCTGTTGCTTCGATTGCTATATCAACAGTGTGAAAGAGGTTTCAGTACTATGAATTCCATAACTGATTTTAAGAAACGCTTTAAATGTTACACACATCAGCAACTTAATGTTCATAAAAATGAATGGACCTCCTTCAAAGAACTTCAATCCAGGGCCCTACGTACGAAAATGATTGGATGATGGAAAGAGAAATGCCGATTGTCTGGCTGGCAAAGAATAAGAAACAAAGACTTGCTGAAACAAAAACTTTGGAAATTATTTTAGGAGACAATTTTTATGTTTTCAAATCAAAGTTATGATAGATACTTAAGTTAAAATAAATGGGCATTTCATACAGAGCCGAGTTTCTTTATTTTGCCGCCCAAGACAAAATAATCTACATATATCTCTATCACAAACACGAGTTGTTTTACTCCAATTTTTATTAATAGCGCACCATTTTAATTGTACAGGTATTCGAATGATCTTTTCAAAAAGAAACTTACCTCTAAATAAAGAAAACAGCTCTAATTTCAGCTAACGATGTGTGTATCATTTTAAAGTTTAATAATAAAATTTCCTTAGATGTTTTTATATCTACTGCGAATGGGTTTGCACATGTTACATTTTTAAAACATTCACTTGTACATTGGATTCCGCCAGCGAATAATTCCCATTTCCACCACTGCAGTAAAGTATATTCTACTAAGAAATAATTTTTCCAAGGAAGGTTTTTTTAGAATCGAAATTATTCTTCTAAATAAAAATAAATGCTGATACACCTTGTCAGCAGGATTATGAAAACGTAGAAAATAAGCGCAAAATATTCACTGTTGCTGCAAAAGCTATAAAATGGAAACAGAATATTTCAGGTATGCCTTTTATAGGCAGAGATAGCTAGAAGAAGTTTTACATTTACTCCCTATTCCTAGAAAACAACTATTTAAAATGCAATGTTCTGAATTTTTACCGTCGCGAATGGTATGCAGCAAAAAGATATAAATTTTCTTCAGGGTTTTTAGAAACGACAGTAAAGTTGCAAATATTAACTCGAACTGATTCCTTCTAGCGTCAGAACTGTGCTTCATAAAAATCCAAGAGCATGTGCAAAGTGCTGCACGAGGTAAATGGTGTCCAATGTCCTAAGAAGTTTTCAAATCGTATTTCAAAAAGCAGAGACATTGACAAAAATATATTTTACATTTGCTCTCCCTAGTGGCTAAATTATGTATTATTCTGGGTTGGAAATAAGCAGGAAATGTTTTCGTAGTGAGAGCTGTATGATTGAAAAAGAAAGTTTCAATTCGGGGTTTTAATTGCGCAGATACTGGTGCAAATAATATATTGCAAAGAGAAATTTGCGTTTGGCCACTCAAGTGGCGCAGTGGTTTAAGCGCTGGTTGACCACTCGGCCGAGAAAAGGTCAAGGTTAGAATCCCGATGTGGCATGGATGCTGTGTTTGTCTTACGGCACTGGCCCTCTCCCTTCCCTGGAACCAGTGGCTTTAAATTACTTATAGCCCATTGCTTATACCCTATTTAGTTGCTTACGGTGGTCGTTAAACCTTCAATAAAAAACTACGCTTGCGCCCTCTGGTGAGAAAATTGTGCGTTAAAAATTGGATATCATATGCAAAACATTCATTATCAGAGAAGCTGGCAGACAAAGAAGAATTTCTTTACATCCGACTTTCAATAACAGGGATGCTGAGGAAAATTTAATTTACACTTCCGCCCCCCAATAGCGGGAAAACTGTGCATTATTCGAACTAGAAATTGTGCATTAAATACTCTTCCTTTGAAAACATATCAAAAGGAGAAAGAAGTTTTTCGATCTGATGTTTAGAAGCAATGATATGGAATAAAATGTATTTTGAATTCGGTAGCATCTGCATTTACAACCACTAACGGCGAATAAATGCAGAGATATTTATATTTTTGTCCTTTTTTTTTTTCAAAGGCTCTGCTGAAAAGATCTCCACCAAAGAAAATGCGTAATTAACAAGTACCTTGAAACGAAGTGTGACCGCACTACTTTACGACTTCTTTCTAGAATTGTTTCTATGTATTACTGGTATCTCTTGGGTAGGTAATGAGGTGAATCATTACCACCCACACTGGATATGCACCAAAGGTATATGAAGCAGTTCCATGTCAACCCAGGAAACTCAAAATCTTGTGCCCACCTTCATCCCTATCATTCAGAAGCATGTGCCCCTGTTTGTTTGTTTGAATTTTAACAACCACGTTGAGCAACTAGATGTGCAATAAGAAGTCTTCCGTCACTAATTTAGGGCTACTGAATTTAGGAAAGCGAAAGATCCAAGGCAGTGAGACAAACACAACATCAATGCTTAACCGGGATTCGAACCCGGATCTATTTTGGACCACTGTGCCACTGGGACGGGTGGAGCCTCTGAAACGGCGATAATAATGGATCAATGGACTGAAGCACCATCTGCTGCAACAGAAGGAAAATGCGAACCTGATGCTCAATAACTCCACTAATATTGTTGATCCACAAATTGGGCCGGTGAGTCATGGGTAAGTCAGTCTAAAGAGTTTGGAAAGGGAGCGTCAGACCCTAAACAGCCTTTAGAGGTAGGAAGCATGGAGATTTGAGCTTGAGTGCCTAATAGGAAAATGATGTGGAAGCTTGGTAGAAAATCGATAAAACAGATGACCTTACTTGCAAAGGGGTTCCAGTACAGCGGACAGCGTGCTCTCCGAGGCACAGCGGATATTTTGTGGTTAGGCATTCGGGCTGGGATTGAAGCCCCAGCGTTGCGGTTGGAGGGCAGTTACTCTAACCAAATGACCGTTCAATTCACTGAGTGTTTGTGTTATCCCTTTAAATACCACTTCCTTACTGGAGGCGCAAAGAAATTTTGCTGACAAGGGAATATTTTCAAGCCAGGGTTAGTAACTGTGATCGATGAAGCCAAGATATTAGTCATTCCTTACCTGTAATGTAAGGATTCCCTTTTAGGGGGTGGGGGTTGTCACGTGACGTTAGTAAGAAATGAAACGTAGGACACTTTGTTTTTATGATAGAAGAAATACTTTTTTTTGTTCCTGCAATATACAGAATGCCCCTTTAGCCGCCATTTCAAATAAAGATGCCATCGAAATCTCGGGTGTAATGAGCACATCTCTTGAATCCTTTCCGATATGAAAATAATTTTTCAAAGTACATTTTTAGAAAAAAAAAGAAGTCGGCGAGAAAGAGAATGAATTTGCGCCCTCGTAGGCAAAAGCTACCAGTAATTTAAAATACGCAACGTGAGCAATGTTCTTCATAGTGAATGGATCCTTTAAATTTCCTCTTATAGTAGAAGAAATTGCGTAAAGATATGCGCTACAAAAAATACATTCTTTTTAGCAGTGCTCAGATTCTTGACTTCAAATGATGTACTATGAGCAATAGAGTTAGTTCACTGGAGAAAAATCTGTTCCAAGGTACTAATAACAAAATGAAACCTCCAAAACAATGTAGTTACTGTAGTTCGGTAGACTTAGAAAATTACGGTAACTGCACCAATGATTACATGACAGTAAATATTACTTCGTGTGTTTTCGCTTATGCCATTTTCCCATATTTTTTAGTACGCTTCTGATGAAGAGCAACTGATAAATTTTTATTTTCACTGGCAGAATTTTCAGAAAAATACATCTATGCAATTATCAAGATGGAATACACGCATATCATCATCATCATTGTCAACCATTATCAATCCACTGCTGGACGAAGGTCTCCCCAAGTTTCCTCCACAACGGTCTGTCTTGTGCCAGTCTCCTCCATGTCACTCCCGCATATTTACGAATTTCATCCACCCATCTCCCATGTGGTCTTTTTCTGGGTCTTTTCCTGTCCCTTGGAATCCAATCTAAAATTTCGGCTGTCCATCTATGGTCTGTCCTTCTGGCAGTATGTCCAGCCCATTGCCATTTCAGGGATTTAACTCTGATCATGATGTCTTCCACTCTCGTCATTTTTCGGATCCACGAGTTCCTCTTCTTATCTCTCCTGGTTATACCAAGCATGCACCTCTCCATGCTACTTTGAGTTGTCTGCAGCCTTTGTATGTCTCT
Organism: Macrothele yani; assembly: GCA_039090855.1. Classification (NCBI taxonomy): domain Eukaryota; kingdom Metazoa; phylum Arthropoda; class Arachnida; order Araneae; family Macrothelidae; genus Macrothele; species Macrothele yani. The sequence goes on from CM077007.1 coordinate 5,836,323, forward strand.
TTTAGTTAAGGTCCACGTCTCTGCACCATACGTAAGCACTGGAAGGATGCATTGATCAAACACTTTTCTTTTAAGACATAATGGCATATTGCTCTTGAAAATTATGCTGTTTCTTCCAAAAGCTATCCAGGCAAGTTTTGTACGCCGATTAATTTCTTCATCAATGTGACACTCACTTGATATCTGCTGTCCAAGATAAACATACGTATCTGTTATCTCCAGTTTTTCTCCATCAATCGATAAATCTTCATTTCTTGTAAAAGCATTGAACATCACTTTTGTCTTCTGAAAGTTCATTTTTAATCCCACTTCTTTACTCTTGTCAGCAAGTTCCTGGATCATACTCTGCAGCTCTGATGGGGTAGTTGCAAAAATGACTACGTCATCAGCAAAACGAAGGTGGGTTAGATAATCTCCATTAATCTTTATCCCTTTGTTTTCCCAGTTCAGTGATTGAAAGACATTTTCCAATGTGGCATTAAAGAGCTTCGGAGATATGGTGTCACCTTGTCTCACTCCCTTTCCAATTTTTATGTGTGTTGTATTTTCAAACATCCGAATCTTTGCACTTGCATTTTCATAGATGTTATTAATAATATTAATGTATGCATCTTCAATACCGCAGGATTTCAGAGCCGTGGTAACTGCTGATGGTTTCACCGAATCAAAGGCTTTTTCATAATCGATAAAAGCCATGCACAATGGAAGTTCATATTCCCTCGCTCTTTCAATTAGTTCTCTCAGTACGTGGATATGATCTATTGTGCTGTAGCCACTCCTGAATCCAGCTTGTTCTCTCGGTTGAGCCATGTCCAGTGTTACCTTCAAGCGGTGTGAAAGAACTTTAGTGAAGATTTTATAAACCACTGATAGGAGGCTGATAGGTCTGTAGTTCCTGAGATCCTCAATGTCACCTTTTTTATGTAGCAGGATCATTGTAGCATTGTTCCAATCCTCAGGAATCTTCCCTTCATTAAGGCATCGAGTGAAAATTTGGGCGAGTACTGTTTTAATTTCTCCACTTGCTTCTTGTATGATGTCTATAGTAATTCCATCTTCTCCTGGAGCTTTCCCCCGCTTCATGTTCTTGATTGCATGAGCAACTTCTGCTGGGAGGACTGGAAGAACTCTGGTACCTTTCATGATGTCTGGAGTACATGTATCATCCCTTTCATATAATTTGGAGTAGAAATCTTTCACTCTTGTCAAAATTTCTGCCTCTATTTCTTGTTATAGAACCATCTTCTTTTCTCAGAGCCATAATCTGTTTTCTTCCCTTACTGAGATGTCCCTTTGCTATCTTTAGGCTTTGGTTGTTTTCAATTGCTTTCCTCACTAGCTCACAGTTGAATTTCCTTACGTCTTCAGTGATACTTTTTCGTGCTGTCTTGCATAGCTCTATATATTCCACTTTGGAAGTCACATCTTCTTTAGTTGTCCTCATCTCTCTTCTTTTTTGCATCAACATTTTGGTTTTTCCTGATAATTTGTTTACATGCAACTTGTTCTTAGACCCAGCTAATTTTGTTGCTGTTTCCATAAGAGCTTTGGTTACTTTTCTGTTAACTTCCGAAATATCCACTTCTTCCGATGTTAGGCCTTCTAAAGCAGAGAATCTGTTCTTCAGTTCCAACTTGAAAGTATTATGGTGTTTTTTAAGGTTGGTTATGTCAATACATTTTGTTTGTCTTATGAGCTTGCCACGTTCCAGTTTAGTGTTGAGGTGCATCTTACATCTCACCAATCTATGGTCACTACCTGTGTTGAACTTGTTTAGCACACTGCAGTCTTCGATGACGAATTTTTTGTTACACATAATAAAATCAATTTCACTTGTCGTCCCAATTGGATGTCTCCATGTCCATTTCCTGTGTGGCTTTTTCTTGAAAAAGGAATTCAAGTTGAAAAATCCTTCTGCCTCTGCAAACTCAACGAGAGTATTTCCACGCTGGTTTCTGTTGCCGTGACCGAATTTACCTACTGAAGTTTCATTCTGTTGCCGGTGCCCTATTTTTGCATTGAAATCTCCCATAATTATCTTCAAGTGCTGCTTACCTTTATTATTTAGATGACGAATTTCCTCATAAAATTCTTCAATTTCTTCTTCAGGATGACTTGTGGTGGGTGCATAAGTTTGAATAATCTGAGCCTGGTATCTTCTCGATAGTTGGATAACGAGTCGTGCAGCTCTGTCAGAGGAACTTTCAACTTCTACCACTTTATCCTTCAGTTTCTTGTTTATTATAAATCCAACACCACTAGTTCTGCCAGTATCAGTCCCACGATAATAGAAGAGATGTCCACTTTTCAGTTCAATGAGATCTTCTCCTTTTCTCCTTACCTCACTTAGCCCCACGATGTCCCACTTGACCCTTTGTAGTTCCTCTTCCAATTCAAGAAGCCTTGAATCAGAAGATAGGGAGCGTCCGTTGTAGGTAGCCAAGGTCAGCATCAAATGGCAGCCTAGTCCGGTCCTCCGGGGATTCTTAGCACCCTCTGCCTTCATGTCGCACTGGCCGCTGCCTTGGCCAGGTACATTCCAGCTGCCGGAGACTGAGGGCCAAGATTTAAGTTGTAGAGTCATTTTGGAGGTGTTTGGCCATAACTCACCACGCTGGCCAAGCGGGTTGGTGAGTGTGGGATAGCATTTCCTCTGATCCCGATGGTATAGTTATACCGCTATTTGCGGTCGTCAGAGCCCCTTTAGTGGGAACAGGATGCACCACGAGAAGGCGGGGTTGACATTTGTCAAGGAGAGGCTGTGATGTTACGCATCACCTGACCTTACACGCATATATCTGTATTTAAATAATAAAATGCACAATAAGTTGACAGTTTTAGAATTTTGCAAATTTTATCAGAGAAAGTTTTGGGTTGTCCTGAAAGTTCTGAGCATTTATGACAGGTGTATGGTTGAGCGTGACGTATGCAGTTTTACTTTTGGAAAACACACGAGATGTCGGCAACAAGGAAAGGTGGATTTGCATGCGCCGTTCAGCCACGTGTGGTTGAAAACAAGTGGAAGTTGTGTTTGTTTAAGTACGTATTAAATATGAATGATCAAAAGTTGCATTTTTGGATGTGATGCTATCCCTCGATGAAAACAGGGAAAACGCTGCACAGACGTATAAAAACATTTGCGAAGGGTGTGGAGAGAATGCTAGTGGTGAATTAATTGTTCGGAGGTGGTTTGCGAAATTCAAAGCAGGCGATTTCTGTTTAGACGACAGGAATCGATGTTGAAGAACTTCAGCAGTGGACGACGATCTCATAAAGGCGACCCAAAATCAACGATTGCAACCCAAAATCAACGACTCGGGAGTTAGCAGATACTGTGAAAATGCCGAAGAGTTACTATTCATGAACATTTAGTGAAGCTTGGATACGCTTCTCGTTTATCCTCCTCGGTTCTCGTGTATCATATGTGATACATGGTTTCACAATTTTAAAAAAATGCCCAATGGCAGAAAATCTTTCAGAACCGGTTGTATCACATAAATGGCAGCACAAGTTAACTTTCGGACACTTGTAGCGGCGTCTTGTAAGAAAAACACGATGTCTTCACATGATCCTGGTAAATGTTTTATAACTACTTAATTAAAGAAGTTATATCTATTTAAGTATATACATTATATTTTGGTAAGTGTAAGTTAGTTATTTAAAGTAAATAACTTTAATTTCGTCAACGTATTAGATAGTAGTAACTTCTTAAACATTTTCATATCACTGGTGATACAATGGTTTCCAATCCTGTCGGAAAATGTTTTGAGTTATTTCTACCGGCTGTTTACACTTGTATTTACTAAATAGTTTCTACAATCTATGTAATATTTAATAAATATAATCTAAGAGAAAATTGCAAGTAATGATAACTCAAGTAACTTGTGTTAACATCATTACTTTAAATTTCCACTTATAATAATAATATTAATTTTTTTAACGAATAGTCAGATGATAAGAAACCACTTCCTGAACGCAGGATTATTCTTACATCCATGCCACATGATTGAACCCGAAATGAGCATGTAAGACACATGCCTGAGATGACTGCAGACAGCTTCCACAGAAGGAGATGCCGAAATTCAAAGTGCAATGTATTAAATACCGTACGGTGTTCAAACTGTAAGGTCTTCATGTGTCTCAATGGCTCCAGAAATTCTTTTAAATTGTTCCATGAAAAATAAATTATATTATAATATTGCATAATATAACATGAAAATCAATTAATTAAACCAGTCATTTTTGAATTCTTAAATACTACAATTACAGCATCTCGGTCCTGATGTATCACATGTGATACAATCCACGTCCCCCCTCCTCCCCTCCTTTCCATGAAAAATTTAAATATTGATTTTTCAGTTTACAATACAGTAAACATAACTTTTCAAACCTGTTTTTAAAAAAATCAAGTTTTTAACTTCACCGTAGTTTTGAGGAGGTTATAATGTTTGAGTTCCACACAAGTTGTCAGAGAGAAACTGCATGGACCGGTATTCTGTATGCAATATGCTCCTAAAACGCACCGACAGGGACCCAGTTTTGAAACGATTAGTGACAGGAGATATAAAATTGATAATCTAAGACAATATAGTGCGAAAGAGATCCCAGGGTCACGCTTCCGAACCACGTAAACAAACACCGAAGCCGAATACTCAGGGACACAAGGTTATACTCTATGTTTGGTGAGATTGCAGAGGCCTTATGTAAATAATATGAGCGCAACCAGACGATCAGTTCGGATGTGTAATGCAGCCAGTTGGAACAATTGAACCTAAACCTGCAACAGAAGATGCCAGAACTTGTGAACAGGAAGGATGTTATGTTCCAGCAAGATAATGAGCTGCCGCAAGTTTCTTTGGTCGCCCGCAGAAAGTTGTACGCCATGGGCTGGGATGTCTTACTCCACCCACCATATTTCCCGTACATTGCGCCCTCCGACTTCCATTTGTTTCGGTTTCTGCAAAATTCTTTAAATGGAAAATCATTCGGCTATCTGTACGCTGTCAAGGAACACGTGGATTACTTTGTTTGCCTCCAAGACAACCACGTTCTACAGGGATGACATTCTAAAATTGCCCGAAAGATGGACTAAAATCACGTGAAAAATTGGACAATACTTTGAGGAATAAAGGCATACTCTTAAACTCATTGCATTTGTTTCATTTCACATTAAAAAAACGCTCAGGACTTTCCGGACAACCCAGTATTAATACTAAAATTAGATTTTCGTTAATACTAGCAAAAAAAATTTCAGTCAGCGAACAATGCTGATATGATTACAAGAGAAATAAAGAGAAATAGGAATTTGAAACAAATAGCATTCATTACAAAAAAAAAAAAACAAAACAAGACGAACACTCGAAGCAAAGGACTGCCAGATTACATCTCAGTCATAAAACTGTTAAACTTTTTATGCTTAGTTTGATGGGTTAAGTGCTTTTAAGCCGTGAAAAGCCGCCAGTATACGTACACGCAATAATGTTTTCTTAATTTTCTTTACTCAGAGCGTAGCTGCCTTGCAAGGAAGACACGGAAGTATTAGTTATTTAAATGTACTTATCAGGCTTCCTAAATCAATTAACTCATTTCCTGTGACCTTGTTCCCATAGGACAAAGGTTGCCTCGGCTGTTTCAACGAGATACAAATGTCGAAGATAAACTCTCTTATGTCTCGAAATTTAAACCAAGCAAAGCAAAGCTTTCCACTCTGTCTCCTTGACGAGAGAGAGAGAGAGAGAGAGAGAGACTATTTCGACGACGATGACATGAAGTCCTTTCGTTCCTTCACGGATGCCGGCAGAGTACCTCATTACAGTGAAATAAAGCGCCAGGTTTATCCAGGAATTTCAAATTGCTGCAGTGGTGGAAAAGTTTGATGGTAATTGAAAAATTGGACGGGAAGATGGGGCTGCTGGACGTAAGCAAATACCTCGAAGGCTAAATAAAATTATAGTAAAATATTTAGGCTTTAAATCTCGGATTAAAAACAGCAAAACTCCAGAAAATAGAGAACTGCTGAAATTTTTATATTCAAGAAAAATTAAAACCCGGAATAGTTTTTCAAAACTACGCATGGTTATTTCGATTTCGTGCTGTTATTGCTTTTTATCACTCATGCGTAAATGCTTTAGTAAACAGTACTTATGCAAAGAAATATTAGCATATGTTGCTGGAACAGCAGATTTTCTCACAAATGGTTCAGAAGTATACAATGCAAAATGACTCAGAAGTGTGTGTGTGTGTGTGTGTGTGTGTGTGTGTGTGTGTGTGTGTGTAAGCACGCATACGAAAGTAAATATTTAATTTAAAAACATTTATGACAATGAAAACACCATTTTCTTACGTTTTCTTGAGTACAAAAGGAAAAAAACAAAAAAGAACATGGGACTCGGAAACTAAACACCTTCCAGTAAAAGAAACTAATTAAAATTCGGGCTAGAGCCGCAGAAAAAGAAAAATAGAAAAAAAATGTATGAGACTGGTAAGAAAATTTCCAATAAAAACAGCAAAACCAATGACAATCTAACCGCGCAATAGCTGCCGAAGATAATTTTAAAGAGTTTTCTGTTGTCATAAATGTCTTTAAAATGAATATTTACTTTAGTTTGCTTGTAGCTCTTGAAAAGTATTTTCATCAACGTTTTGTGCGATTAATTTTCAATAGTTTTGCTGTTTTTGTTCTTGTGGGGATGTTCTTTACCAGTTTCGTAGAGCATATAATGTATATATTTTTTTCTTGGAAATATTGTTAAAAGCGTGCTCATCTAGCGAAGGGAATCCCCCCCCCCCCCCAACCCCTTCACCCACGCAAGAATGCATCTAGGAATGCCGTCGAAGCGAGCAGGCTGCGAAGTTGGGAGCTAAACTGTATAAACTAAGGAGGTCTATTTTGCCAAACCAAGGAAAATCCACGCAGACCCTCAAAAACGCCACTCGACTAAAGACCGTGCCTTTCAGGACATAAATGCACCCTGTTGTTCTCTGAAGACAACAGATACATTTATGTCCTGAAAGGCACAATGCGAGAAAATAGCTCTGTGCTGGTAATGATGTGGGTGGTACAATAGCAGTTACAGAAAGACCATGGGATTCTCCCAGTCGGCTACGACTACGCGATAGAGGAACCAGCAGCCAAAGTAAAGTAATTATAACATGCGTCTGGGGATCCAGCTCAAGACTTGGAAACCGAAAGCTAGCGAGAGATAGATCACGTGAACTTCGTGTGCACTCGAAACTACTACTGCCAATAGGCGATCCAGATATAACCTGGCATTCGGACAATGTTGACCTCGCTGCATACTAACTCGAAGAGAGAGAGAGAGAGAGAGAGAGAGAGAACACGAACGAAGGTGACCACAGATGACCAGTGGGGCCTCACCTTAAACATCCACCTGAAGATGTAGACATCCTTAAAGGATCGGGGAAATAAGTAATTCCACTCCTCTCGTTGTGAGGGTGTAGGTGCGTGTGTGTTAATCAAGGAAGAATCTGCGCTGATCGGTGGCAAACTCCGGTGTTCAGTGTAATAGTTATTCCTTCTACATGAGCAATAAATAGTCCGATTGTGAAGTGCATCAACCACGAAGTGGCAAAGTACTACATCGCTCCTGCGAACCAATTATTTCTAGTAAGTACTTCTGCATGACGTTTTGTCATCGACCCAAAAGGGGAACCTAGGCACTTCCAATATTTCTTAGCAGGAACTCTAATTGTCCTGAGATTGTTATTGGCTGGTGAATTACGAGCATATCGGAAACACATGTGTCTAGCCAATCTTTATTGAATTTAATCCAAAAACCATTTATCAATTTGTTATGCTAATTATCTAAATTAAAATCTGTTTGTATAGTATAACTATACTAGTGATACAAATTTCTTGGCGTAGAATTGAAATCAATTTCCAAGCTTTCGCACATCAACCAGATGGCTTTTTCAAGAAAGGTAGACAGCAAACTGCGAACAACTGTACCCAACGTTTGACGACAACTATACTCAAATAGACTGCAGTTTGCTGTCTATTTTGAATATAGTTGGTGTATAGTTGCTGTTTATTAATTACTATTGGGAAATGTTTTGCATATAATTTTTTGTAAGACCGGTTTGGCCATTAAGAGGCGTAAGTGTATATTTCTGTTTATGACGTGTATTTGCATTAAAATCTGCCCCTCTGACAACTCGACTGAAAACTTCTGCGGCCTGATACCTCTCACAACGAATAAAAGTTTCCAAAAAATTGTCTGCTTAAAATAATGCACAGTTTTTCCGCCAGAGGCGCAGATGTATGTTTTATACAGTGAAGTGCCAAAAGTCATGGGGTTGCAGTATGCAAATTTTTAACAGGCGCTGCTGTCGTACAAAGGCTTTGACGCACTCCTCGATTTTTGTCAGTTGCGTGGTGTAATCTCGTGAGTCAGGCTGAACAACCGCCAGTAGGATTATGGCAAGCCGACGGGAATTATCGAAGTTTCAACGAGGTATGGTAGTGGGAGCCAGACGGGCGGAAAATTCAATTTCCGAAGTTGTGCGAACGTCACGTGTGTACCGAGAATACTTCGTGGAAGGCATTACCACCCACCGTAGACAGCGCTGTCGCCGACCACGGGTGCTGGGTGACAGTGACCAGCGGCGTCTGATTAGGACTGTTTATGCTAACAGACAAGCGACACTGGCTCAAATAACACCCACTTTCAATGCTGGAGGTACCAGAGACATATCCATCAGGCCAGGGCAGCGAAATTCAACGTCCGTGGAGTATGGGAGCAGAAAACCCAACAGAGTGCTTTTAATACCACGACATCGGACACAGCGCCTCGCCTGTGCTCGTGAAGACGGTAACTGGACACTGGAAGACTGGCAACATGTGGCGTGAGCTGATAAGTCACGCTACCAAGTGTTACGAGCTGATGGTAGGGTTCGGGTGTGGCGCAGACCCCATGAGGCCATGGACTCAAGCTGTCAACAAGACAGTGTGCCAGCTGGTGGTGGTTCCATACATGTTTATGGTGTCTTTATGTGGCACGGTTTAGATCCTCTGGTCCTCGCAAACACGTCATTAATCAATAATCGCTTTGTTGCTCTGCTGGGTGACAATTGGTAGCCCTTAATGGACTCCATGTACTTCAAAAACGATAGGATTTCCTAGTCTGACAATGCACCATGTCATCGCGCCCAAAGTTGTACAAACTTGGTTCGAGGAGCATTCTGAACAGTTCCGACAGATGATGTGGTGAATACGTTCGCCCGACAGGAACCCAATAGTGTACTTATGGGATGTGGTGGAAATGTCCATTCGTACCAAAGATCCTGCACCTAAACATATCAGGGCACTGTGGGCAGCTGTTCAGACGACATGGCTCAACATCTCTCCAGAAGTCTTCCTGCCACTTGTGGAATCGATGCCACGTCGAGTTTCTGCACTTCTCCGGGCGAGAGGAGGTCCTGCACTATACTAGGTACGTATCTCATGACTTTTGGCACTTCTATGTATTTCTCCATATCTCTTCTTCCAACAGTCCGTTTTGAAAAATTCTTTGTCGGAGGGCGTTACTAGTGCGAAATGTTTTGCATATAATCCAGATTGGAAACGTATTTTTCCAGTAAGTGATGCTAACTATTTCAAATATTTGAGCGCATTTCCTTCCTAAAATAATGTACAATTTTGTCGTTAGGGGACGCAAATATTTAATGTTTTTCTCGATATCTCTTCGTTTAAAAACTCGCTTTAAAAATTTCATCACAGTATGACGTTTACCTTGTGGAACACTTTTCCTGTACTCGTAAGTTTCTGTTTATCACAGTTCTGTTAATGTGTATTTCTCTTTGAAGCTGTATCTCGGCCTCTAAAAACACTATTGGATTTTTTTGTATTGTATGCCATTCGCTACAGTAAAAGTGGGGAACATATATTCCATATTATGGCCTTTAAATAATGCAGTTTTCCTCTTAGGGTCGTAAACATGAAAACCTGTGTCTCGCTTTTTCTGCTTCCAGGAAATGTATATAAAGATTATTTTTCCTTAGCACAGCTTTTACTATGAAGAATACTTTCCGCATATATTCTACATTTTCATTTTTTAAAATTCTTCCGCTAGGTGGCGTAAAATTTGAAAGGTGAAATGTCTTCCTCTATTTCTCTTCTTCGAACTGTTCGATTTGAAAATCTGTTTGCCTTTGATAACGTATTCAAATACGAGCAACGTTTTGTGCACAAAATTGTTTAATTTGCGTAGCATACTTTTCAGTCGCTAGAGGCAGAAAGTAGCTGTTTCTATTTCTAGATGTTTTGCCGATTGTAGAAATCCCGTTGATCTTTTTTATTTCTAATGGGTTTCATTGAATAACTTGGAAGTACTTTTTTTCATGTCGGAAGGGATTATAAAAAACGTGCTCATTACAACTGAAAATACGGTGTCATCTTTCTTGTTTTTTTATTTTAGATTTAATAAGATAGACACCAAAAAGACAAACGTTGAACTCATAACAAACTTTTACAGACAAACGTTTGGATTCATGTTGTTTTGTTTCAATTTAAAACGTGAGTATTCATTTTGAATTCAAATGTGAGTATTCATTTTGTAATAATTGCAATACCTAGTCTCCTGGGTGAAAACAAATATCTCAGGTTTTGCAGCCAATGGGAAAGTAATATTTGACACTGTCTTTTTTTTCTTGTACAATGAACAAATTGTGTTTAACTAAAATCAGAAAAACATCAAAATGCGTTTGGCAGGTTGAAATGAAGACTGTTCTCGGAATGAAATCCAGTAGACAGTACAAACATATTTTGTTGTTATTATTGTTGAAATCTATGTACATTTCAGCGCTTAAAAAATATCAGTTTATAGGTTAAGCGATTTTATTGAATTTGTCAAAACTGAAAAATCTCTTTCGGGAACTGCTTCATTGCCGGCTTGTTTGAAAGGTAAAAGATAATTATAATGCGAGATTTTTTTCTACATAGAGTAACGGATTTTTGAAAAGCACAAAAGCAAATACGGCCAGTAAAGAACTCGGCCTAATGCTTATCTGCATACATTTTAGTGGGGCACCTACTAAACACTTTCGATTAGAAAAGTATGTTGCTATGTCTCGTAAAAAGATATCTATTTTAGTGACCGTAGATCGAAAATTTGAGTAAACAAGGGCAGAGTGTTCTCGGCTGAAATGTAGTTCCATAAAAATGGAATAAAAGTAAGAAATGTTTTATGGTCCACATCAAGTTTTCTCAATCTTTTATTGCTGTTGGTCATTTCCTATGTTCTGAGATGAGGCGGAGAACATCAGAGCGAAACAATTTGACAGTGTTCAGAAGGAAATGACGTAGTTACTTGCAATCTAAGTTTGTGTTGATGTTTCTTGTGGAGAAATACAGAGAAAAAAATTCACTGTTGCGAGTGATATTTATTGATGTCAAGTCACACGTCAGCGTGCTGAGGCAGAAACTATGGAATTGTACGAGGAATAAAATCATTTCAAAGAAACGCATGAGGTTGATAAAGAAATTATACAACGATTTTCGCCTTTGTGTTAGACACAGCAATTTGTTGTGAATACTTGACTGCCGCAAGAATCAGCACTGTTAGAGGCGCAGCAATTCAAAAATTATGGGGGGACTCAAGCAGTTTCATACCCAAACACCGAAAATTAATTGCTAATCTAGGATAATCAATAATTAATTAAGCGTTAATTATCAATCATTCATTATTTAGAATAATTATATAAATTCATTAATAAATTAACAATTTTATTGATAATTAAAATACTGATTTACAAAATTTTGGTACGAAGCCTTGTGTAATGTGAAGGGCTATATATTTATTAAATGCGGTTAATGTGAAATAGAGTACCTTTCTGCCAGAATTCAGTTTCTCGGGGTTATTTATAAACGCGCAATTTTAAAATCAGTAACTTTATAATACAAATAATAGTGCAGAAGATTGAAAATGTAAAGTTTTGCTAGTACTTTAATAAAATTGTACTAACATATCTTAGCATCATTGTGCAAGGTAACTGCGCTGCGCAGTTACCTTGCACAATTATTTGTATCATAAATTATTTGTATCATTGTATCACAATTATTTATATCATTGCCTTAAAAATGCCGATACTGTATTTACTTCTGCTTCTCGATGAATGTTCAGCAACGCAAGTCGAGAATTAGACATTTGCGTTTCGAAGATACATTTTTTGGCGCCAGAGAGTAGAAAATGTTCTTTCCGGAGTGGCTGTTGAGACAGGAAACGTTGTTAGAATTTTTAGTAATTTCTTGATATTGGAGTAAAAAAAAAAACCCCAAAAAAACAGCAGCTTTACTACTTGATAAGGGTTCTATCGCACTGGTTGGTATTTTCTCTTGTCTTATTGTTAATAAAGGCATCTTCCAGAAGTGTGAACAACAGCGAGTGAACCCTGCGGGGGTGTATTGCTTGCACGCGGAAAAATGCGCCAATGAAACGATTTCAAATGGATTCGAAAAAATCCGCAACTTCGTTGGAAAATGTTTTTGAGTTAGTTTTGTATCGGTATTTCATATTCATCTTGATATTTTTAATGAATAAGATTTAAAATTCGGATTTAACAGAGAAAAAGAAATCATGTGATTCGACGTTCAGAAGAAAAATGTGCCTTGATACCAAATGGAGGAGGTCGGGGGGGGGGAGTACAAGCCCCCCTACCCAGTCCCTTCCTTTCCTACGCCGATGAGCACTGACCCTAATTTTACTTCATATAGTTTTGGATGTGGTAACAGGAATGAGGGAAGCAGCATCATGCTGTTTGCAGGTGATTAAGTTCTCTGCGCTACAGACGAAACAATGAAAAAAAGATTGGAAGTTCCGAACGGGTATTAGAAGGTTTGAAAGCTGAAAATAATAAAATCCAAAGCATCGTACTTGTGCCTCAATGAAAAAATAAGCAAAACCAAATAAATAAATATAGCCTATCTAAGCTCACAATGCAAACGATTTCATGTTAAACATGTTCATACAATATACACAGTCGAGTCACATTATTTTGACCGCCTCCTACTTTTGAAGTCAACAGCCCGTAGCCATTGAAAGAAGGCACGTGTCGTGAGCTGGCTTGGAGGGTGTATAAGGTGTGCTGTAGGCATTTTGAAAACATATCACTCGTTGCTGTCATAGAGAAAAGGAGCGATTTATCAGATTTTCAAAAAGGGTTGATAATTGGCTTTCAGGCCAACAAGAGTGGCTGTATTTCTGAAACAGCTCAGTTTGTGCACTGTTCGCGTGCTGCTGTGGTTAAAGTGTATCGTGATTGGAGAAATAGCACCAATGCGAATGAGCGACGTAGAAACTGCGGAGCACCACGTGCCATGAATGTGAGAGGTGCGTGAGGGCCGATCGACACGTTACAGGGGAGAAACTCACTGGCCGAATGAACCAGGGGGATACCGGAAGTGTGTGTAAAACGACAGTTCAGCGAACCCTGCTGCGTATGGGGCTCCGATGTAGAAAGATGGTCACTGCACCTAACGAAGGTGCATCGGCAGAAAAGGCTTACATTTGTACGGCAGTATCGAAATTGGACCTCCGGTTATTGGCAAAGGATTGCTTTCTCCGATGAGTCACGTTTTTGCTGCATCGAACGGATGGACGTTGGCGTATAAGGCGAGAAACATCGGAGAACAAACTCTCTTCAATCATTGCTGGAAGAACAGAAGATTGTGGGGGGCAACGTTATGGTCTGGGGATGTTTTCGTGACATTCTCTGGGCCCATTGACACCTGTGGAAAGCACTATGGACCGAATTTTTTATGAATCCATCTTGCAGACCAGGTACACCCATACACGCTGATTGTCTTCCCTGGGGCGGATGCGATCTTCCAGCACGACAATGCGATGTGTCACATAGCTAGAAATGTCCGAGATTGGTTAGAAGAGCAGGATGAAGTCGTAAAAGTACTTCCCTAGATGCGTAATTCCCGAGACTTAAACCCAATTGAGCATCTGTGGGACCACCTCGAGCGCGTTGTTCGCTCTATGGATCCTCCACCACGCACCATCCAGCAGCTGTCAGATGCACTGCAGTCAGTATGGCACCACATACCTGTGAACACCTTTCAGCACCTTATTGAGTCATTCCCAGCCCGTCCAGCTGCTGTCCGCGCTGCACACGGCGGTTACTCTGGATATTAGCTGGTGGTCACAATAATGTGACTTGACCGTGTATAATTAAAATCGTTAATTAATTAAATATGCTTTATTTTTTGCTATGTTTTATAGTGGAACACAATGCAATACGTGTGGATATATACAGTATATGTACATTATTTTCATTTTAACACATAGTACATACAATGTACGTATTTCGATACATGTTTAAACTTGCATACGTAATAATAAAATTCCACACCATGAATTTCAAAGCACACGTATGTAGGGCACATTATTGCAAATCAGTTAGCTATTTTTAGCTGCCGAAAATCTGACAAAGGCACTTTTATTGGCAATTCGTGCAATGCTTTTCAAAAGGGCTTTTAAATTCTTCAACAGTGCTAATCCCCCCGTATCCCCTTTGCTTAAAACAATTGTAATTCTTTACTACACTTTACAGTGCCTTTAGAAATATCGCGCATCTCTTTTACAACTGCAGCGGATTCTTCCTCAATCGAATCACTTGCTTCTGATGTTTTCAAATCAACGAACTCGCACCCATTGTTCGTTGCCTCTTCAACACAGTTCTTCATCGACCGTGAATAAATGTTTTACAATTCTTTCACTATTTAGACACGTTATTAGTTCGAACATGGGGTCTAAATGTTCTTCTTCTCTGGATTGACAACAAATACCACATTTTGTTTGAGAGAAGCAGTTTCACCTACTTCTAGGAAAAGATTGGCCATTTTTAAAACCAAGACCAGGAGTTCTTTTTAATGGTGATCTGGGAACCAAAAAGCACACTTATTTCCGTGCAAAGAAGCTAAATAAAATACACTGTCTACCAACAAGTAATTGGACACCTGTAATAGCAAAGGAAAACGAAGTTTATTCACCTTCAATAGTTGGTGGAGCCTCTACAAGCGGCGATTACAGCTGCGACCCTCCGGGACATACTCTCAACCAGGCGTTGTACGACGGCTAGCGGCATTTTCTTCCAATCGGCTTGGAGAAGACAGGTCAGTTCCTTCACCGATTTCGGACGGTGGGGGAACCCCTTAAGTCGACGCTCCAACTCGTCCCTGAGGTGCTCGATAGGGTTAAGGTTAAGTTCCGGGCTCTGCGCAGGCCAGTCCATTCGATTAACCCCATTGTCACCATACCAAGCCATGGTGGACCTCGCAACATGACAGGTGGCATTGTCATCCTGAAAGTAACATGGGCCCACCCCGTAAAACTGCCACAACGTAGGAAGAGCATGGTCATCCAAAATGGTGCAGTAGGTCTCGGCGTTGAGTCTACCAGGAATTGTGACCAAGAGTCCCGTGTCATACCAGGAGAAACACCCCCATAGCATAATTCCACCGCCGCCGAACTTCACAGTTGGCACAATACATTCCGGCAGGAGGCGTTCTCCAGGCAGACGCCAAACCCAGACCCTCCCATCCGAACGGTAGAAGGTGAACTTTGATTCGTCGCTCCAGAGAACCTGTTTCCACTGTTCAATTCCCGCACGGGGATAACTGGTTTTCCAGTTATTTGGGGAGCGGCGCCCCCACGGCCCGAGCTGACCTTGTGACTGGTCAACATCTGATGTCATGCCACCGCTTGTTTTTTATTTTGGTGCTGATGGTGTATGCAGGGACGGCTGTTCATCCAGCTGTTGGGGAGTCGCGGCCCCACGATCCCGAAGCTGGTCTTGTGTCTCGCTTTTTCGTTTTTATTTATTTTCTCCACTGGCTAGTTGCCCGTGTTGTATTCTACCTAATCGCTACCACGTTGTGTACTAACACCCCGGTCTTGTGGTTTTGTTACCTCCACCACTAACTGATTTATATTAACCGCTCAGTTCGTAGGTTGCTGAGATTCTGTTTAGGTTCCCTGCCAGGATTTGTCTTCTTTGGGTTTCTTTTTTTCCTTTTAGCTGGTTTGGGTGCTAGGCCTACCTGCATGTTTGCCGCGTGCGGAGACCCGTGAGGCGGAAATGGGATGTCTGGCGGCTGAGGTCGCAGGAGACCGGATAAGTGCCTCCCTGTGTACCAACACTCCTCTTCGACCCCGGCTTCGCTGTAAACGGGAGGCTAGAGACTAACCCACCTCTAGTCAGAAGTCATGTACCAAGTTGTGTACAGGGCTTTAGCGGCTTTTTTGTCGTATGGCACGGCAGGGTGAGCCCGGGGGCTGTGGGATCATGCCAAAGGCGTTGGCATGACGGTACCAGGAGGCCGAAGTGTCCGCCGAGTGCGTGTGATCACAGCCAACGGACTATATCTGCAACGTATAAGCTCCAGAACTGTGTCTAGCGTCATTTTCTTGGCTTGCGGACCTCCAGTTCTCCCTTGTAGGGCTCGGTGGTGGGTGGAGTAGTCTGCAGACGAATCTTCCTTCTTTTTTCCATGGGTAGAAACAAAAACAAAACTCCAAATTTCGGACACCTGTGAATATGATAGTTGACAACGACTCTCCTTCGTCTTCTCGACCTACCAAGTCTCATACCCTTAAACGATCTTTAGACCATGACCTGGACCAAGAATGTGGAACCTCTTCTTCGGCAGCTGTACCAGTCGCTCCGAAGCGTCGTCTCCCTCAATTGCTGTGACTACGCATGCTACTCACTTGCTTGTAGAATCCATCGATCCGAATGAGAGACTGTCCACCAGATCTCCCTTTTTCATTTCTAAAGCTTTGGACGCTGCGGTTGGCCCCTTGAGGTCTGTGAGGAAGCTTCGCTCTGGGGACCTGCTTGTCCAAACTTGCAGTGTTTCTCAGAGTAACACTTTTCTGCACCTCACTAGTCTTCAAGGCATTCCTGTCAAAGTGACACCTCACCCGTTTCTTAACACCTCTCGGGGTGTTATTTCTGAGTTTGATCTCTTGCCATGCAGTGAAGAAGAATTGGTGACTGAACTTGCAGATCAAGGTGTTATTGCTGCGCGCCGTATGATGTTTCGGCGCGATGGTTCTTTAATTAAGTCTAAAAATGTTATCTTGACTTTTAACTCCCCGAAGGTTCCGACCGAAATCAAGGCTGGCTACTTGGTCTGTGGAGTTCGCCCGTACATTCCCAGTCCTCTGCGCTGTTTCAGGTGCCAGAGGTACGGGCATTCACAACGTTTTTGTAAGAGTTCCGCTCGTTGCGCAACTTGTGGCTCCAGTGAACATGACGGGGAAGGTTGCACTTCTGCGGCCTCCTGTGTTAACTGTGGTGAGGCCCATGCGGCTTACTCCCGCACCTGTATGAAATGGAAGGACGAGATGGCAATCCAGCGCCTCAAGACCCTGGACGGCCTCTCGTACCCTGCTGCCAAAGCCAAGTTGGGTATTCCCAACACCCGACAGCGTAGTTTTGCCGCAGTTGTTCAGTCTCAGCCACCACCCGTGCAGCCCTTTGTTCCGCGCCCTGTAGCTCTCGCCGCACTTGCCAAGCGATCTACAGTTGAACAAGCGACACAGGTGGATTTCACCGAGCTCCAGCTTATTCGACCAGCTGAGTCTGCGCCTTCTCTTTTGAAGACGACCGACTCTTCCTGTTCCCAGCGGAAGGCCTGCACGTGCTGGAGAGCCGGCCCTCAATCCTCTAAGGTGTGCAGTGTCCATCCACATGTCGCGGCCATCATGGCCGACTTTGCAACTGTCTCGGACTCAGCGTGGTCCCCACCCTCAACCAACATTATAGAGGAACATAGGGGGGAGGAGAGTGACAGTTCGTCCCCAGCCTCAAACACCATTGCAGAGGAACATGGGGGGGAAGAGAGTGACAGTTCTGTCCCCGCCCTCTGCCAGCATTGCAGAGGAGTGTGGGGGGAGGAGAGTGACTCATCCTTTGTGTAGTTGTGTTTAAAAAAAAAAAAAAAAAAAAAAAAAAAAGGAAGTTATAATTATAATAGTGAATTAATAAATTTTTCTTATAAACCTACTTAACTACCCTGTCTTCACAGCTTTCATCATGCTCTTTTTCGGCTTTTACCGGGCCTGTCTGTTCTTGATCATTTTCCACGTTTTTAAAAATCTGTGGCTGATAGTTCTTTGTCTGGCGCTCTTTGGCCAAGCCTGGCCCTTGCGCCAATAAAATCCAACAACCAACCAACCAACCACTGTTCAACGGTCCACTGTCGACGTTCTTTGCACCACGTTAGCTGAGCAGCGCTATTGGACTTGGTGATCAAAGGCTTGTGGGCGGCAGCACGTCCATGATAACCGAGCAGATGGGCTTTCTTATGGATGGTATTCATCGAAAAAACACTCCCGGATGCCTGTTGAAACTCCTCGCGGATGTGGCCCATCGATTTGGTGCGGTTCTTCCGAATTTCTCTGGCCAGCACCCGTCGGTCTCTAACTCCCAGTTTTGTGGGTCTGCCGGGTCGGGGTACATTCCGACAGTCACCTCTCATCCTCCACTTGCCAATCACGTAGGCCACTGTCGATTTTGGGTGCTTCAACTTGCTGGATATGTCACGTATGGATCGGCCATTTCTGTGATACCCGACGATTACACCTTTCTCGAAATCGGAGAGCTCCGAACTGCGTGGCATCTTGCATGCGACTATGGTGGCGTTGTTGTTTCCTACACGATATTTAACGGCGGCGGCCGTGACGTGTATCAGGACCGGAGATATCGTCGATTGCAGGGGGAAGGGGAGGTCCAATTAATTGTTGGTAGATAGTGTATATGCGGCAAACATTCTCCTTTTTTTTTTTTTTTTTTTAACGTTCAGGTTGTTAACTATCTTATGAACCAGATCACTGTCTGTTATTTGGAGAGTCCACTATTTGGGGATAAATACACAGAACCTCACGTATGTACACTCACGGACAATGAAATTTGCGGACCTAAAAGAAAACATGCTACAACCGCGAAACTTTGCAAATAGATAGAGTGCGTGATTTTATGCAAATGATCCATGTTGGGTGCTAGTGCGCATGACCGGACACCCTGTGGTGACGCTGCAAACACGAACCGGCAGCCTTATAAACCGGCATGTAGTCGATGTCCCATGAAAGCGAAAAGCACCGGCCGACGCAAGCAAGAGTACAGAGTGACAAGAATGCCGGGCAGATGCCAGAGACGTCAATTTACGCAACTTAGGGACTATGAGAGAGGCCTGATCATCGGTCTGAAAACCGCACCGTGGTCGGCGCGCCGTATAGCCCGCCACGTGGATCGTTCTGTCCATACCGTTCGACTGTGTTGGGAGCAGTAGGCACGTAACGGCACTGCCATACGGCGGAGCGCCTCCAGGAGGACCTCCGGAAGAGAGAATCAACGGATTGTGCGCCAGGAACGAACGGATTCCACGGATTCCACGGAGACCCGGTTCACTATACAGGCAGATGTAGCGGGACCAGTGTGCCCAAGAACCATTTCCCGACGCCTCGCGGAAGCGAATCTGCGATCCCAGCACCCTTTACGTGTGCTGCCATTAACACCGTAACATCTCCGGCTCCGTGTGCAGTGGCGCCAGGTCAGAGCGACGTGTGGTGTTTAGCGATGAGTGCCGTTTCGTTTTTTTGGAGACAGATGATCATGGCCTCTGATCATTTGTCCGAAAGGGGTAAGGGTTCGAATCCCGGTGAGGCATGGATGTTGTGTTTGTCTTACGGCGCTGGCTCTCTCCCTTCCCTTTAACCAATTACTCTAAATTAGAGGCGGGCGACTGCTTATAGCCCATTGAGTTGCTCACGGTGGTCGTTAAACCTTCAATCAAAGAAAAAAAAAACAAAAAAAAAAAAAAAAAACAGATGATCAATTATGTCAGGGTGTGGAGGTCAACGGCAGAATCCCAACTTCGGTATCGAGGTCCACACCTTCCCCACTGCAGGCATTATGAACTTCTACAATAGACGATCAGCTATAGTAGTGGTACGTGGATGATTATCGGGGCAGCTTTATGTGGATGAGATTCTACGGCCCCATGTGCTCCCATTCCTGGCCTGGATTCCAGGTGGGCTATACCAGCAGGATAATGCCCGCCCGCACACGTCTCGGGTTGCCCAGGACTGCCTACGTTATGTCCAGACCCTTCCATGGACTGCCCGCTTCCCAGACATGTCTCCTATCGAGCATGTGTGGGACTAGTTGAAACTCCGGCTGCCACCGTGCCGCACCATCCGGGATTTGGAGCACACCGTTAAACACGTTGGGGCCAGTCTGCCGCAAGACAACAACAGGCGTCTGTCGCCTCCATGCCGGACCCTATTGCAACATATATCGCTGCACGAGGCGGTGCGACGCGCTATTGAAGATGACCGGTCTGCGTGCTACAGATCCCTCTGTAATTGTCCTGCAGCTCTGTTTTTGTCGTCATGTGTATCATTCATCTGTATCATTACGTCCATGAAATTGCATTTCAATCTGATTCTTCCTTCTTGGTGCGCAAATTTCACTGTCCGGGATTGTACTTTTAGACACGGGATCACAACATCACGAAATTATTGGCTATACATACTTTCGAATTGTATCCACTTATCTCCCACGTGGTCTTCTCCGGAGTCTTTTTCTATTCCTTGGTATCCAGAGATTTCGAGAAAGAAATCCCAAATAGTAGGATTGTTCTGATATGTACATGTATTAAGAAGAAATGAACGATATAGGTGGGATGTGTTTCGTGTGTAGCTCCCACTTAAATGAAACAGAGAAAGACTTGGATTGGAGGAATTGTTCGACCAATGAAAAAGAACTCACATTGAAAATGAAATTAGATAGAACTGAGTGAAGAAGGAAGACCTCCCCGGTGGCGCAGTGGTTTAAGCGCTGACTTATGACAATTCGTCTGAGAAGGGTCCAGGTTCGAATCCCGGTGAAGCATGGATCTTGTATTTTTCTTACGGCACTGGCTCTCTCTCCCTTCCCTGGAACCAATGACCGTAAATTAGGGACGTGAGTAACTCAGTGGGCTATTTATTGCTTATATCCCACTGAGTTGCTCACGGTGGTCGTTAAACCTTCAATCAAAAAAAAAAAAAAGGAAGATCTGAATGTGTGTTGCAGGGAATGTGTAAATCATCCAAATATAGCTTTGCAGTTTCCTTTTTCACGCTAAGTTTGAGTAAAATTACTGTAGAATAATGTCGTCATGAAAGTCATAGAACTACACAAGAGGAGTAAGCATTGTTCTCAAATAGAGTGCTATTTTTTTCATTCTTTTTTCATAAAAGATTATTCTTTACTGCCAGCGTAAGGGAGAGCAAGCCCGTCTTGTTTCCCAGATTTGCGATGGCGACTGCCAAACAGGTAGAGTTAGAGAACAGTTCGAGCTGCACTGACGACTTATAGACAGGTTCATTGGCTTCTGACTTATAATAACGCAAAACAGGAATCTTCCACGGCTTTGGCTGCGGAATGTTTAGACCTTGAAACAAAGTAATTTGTAGGCGTACATTGTGAAAAACTGCAGTATAAATTATGCTAACGTGCGGGTAGTTGGCATTATTCATAGAGTATCTTAGACTTCAAATACAGAAGTAGAAAGAGAGATATCAGCAATGACACGCGTGAAAACTAATTTCAGAAACACTGGCTTCGTGGACTTCAGATGAACTGCTTATGATAATGTTGAAAGTTACTGAACTCAAAACAATAACTCACAGTAAACTTGTGATTATTGTTTCAGCAAGAAACAAAGACGTTCTGATGTGAAGTTATATGGTAGCTAACGTGCCCGTGAATTAAAGAATTATTCTGACTATCTCACACTACCCCACCAGTGCCTACTCCTTTTTTTTAATTTGTCAGCACAAGGCTTCTGTTAGTAGCTGACATATTTAATATTCATTTCCAAAATGTTTGTACTTTTATTTTTTTTCAGTTTTTATATTTGCCATGCATAAACCTAAAAGCTGTTTTTACGTATTGCAAAAATAAATCTTAAATCTTAAGTGATCACACGGTTTTCCTAAAGTCACATAGAAAATTTGGCTGTAATGGTGAAAAATATAAACCGTGTGAAAAATAAATAACTGTTGGTACTGTTTGTAACACTATTTTCATCTCTAAAGTCTAATGCTAAATATGCGTTAGTAGTATTGTTTCACTGCTTTTCTCATTACGGCTGAAAACAATAATAAATGTCAAATTTAAAGAAAAAGAGAAGAAAAATATGCTATTTAAAAGTAAAAGCTGCTATTTAAAACAATCGTGGAATAGCAGATTTGCTGCACAAAATTTTCTGAATAAATTTCATCCTGCTGTGAGGTTGAATATGCTGCAGGACAGGAAGTTTCGGAAAATAGTTTACTGTGATGTACAGCTGAAACGAAGTCACGTGAAAAGAAAGTAAATGTACTTTAATGTTCTTTCTTTTACACATAAGAAACTAGAAGTTTAATACCAAGTTAATTTGTTGCTGAACAGTGCATGTTAGCAAACACGTATTTCTAGTGGAGACATTTGAGTGATGATTCTGTTATCTGCAAACAGGCACAACCTATCTGGTAACAATCTAATAAAAAATTTTAAATGAGAAAAATAGTTTACAATTCAAAGTAAGATACTATTTAGCAAAACCGCATGACATCGGAAAATTAGTGAGGACTGCTGGGTATGCTATATTCTAAGTCTAATGTGATACACTGCTAAGTTAAAAAAAATTGTCTGTGTCTTTGTTCCTGAAATTACCGGTTAACGCTGTAAGAATGCGAAAGAAGTAACCCATGGTAACACTCCGCCAAATATCCAATGCAGTTAGGTGAAACCAATATATATTTTTAAATCGTGCAATTGTGTGATGGCCTCCCCTGTGGCGCAGTGGTATAAGCAATAGCTTCTGATCACACGTCCGTGATGGGTCCGGGTTCCAATCCCGGTAAAGCATGGAAGTTGTTTTTGTCTTACGGCACTGGTTCTCTCCTTTCCCTGGAACCAGTGGTCCTAAATTAGGGACGGGTGATTGCTTATAGCCCACTGAGTTGCTCACGGTGCTCGTTAAACCCCCAATCAAAAACAACGAACGAACTGTATGATGCTGGCAGTTCACTTACGCTCAATGATCTGACGAAGGAGTTTGTATTTCCACCCGTGTGAAGATATTCGTTTCTCATACAAGACTAAAAATCATACATTGGTATACGATATAAAAATTATGTGCTCACTTGAGCGGGAGTCTTTTTTGTCTGCAATCTGACTGTTGTCTGTGTCGATCTCCTACTTTTCATGGCATAATCCGTCCCTTGTGCACATAACGCTAGAGAGAGTTGCCTGACTCTCATGTAGAACCACTGGTTCGGGGAATGCGAGAGAATCAATGCCGCCAAAAAGAAAGCAGCTTCCATTTCCTACTTGGTATTCAAGCCAACGCTCAGCGGTACCGGAAGTTTTTGCAGTGATAACTAAACCTTTTATTATCATAGACATTAACGAAAAATGATTCTTCACATACACATTGTAGGTATACGCTTATCTGAAAGACGAGCTATTCCTTTTGCCGCTGATGGTTGTTGTTGATATAAGAAGGCACTTGGTGTCTCGACCGGCGCGGTCTGATATTTGTTCAAATTCGTATACTGTGGTTGATTGGAAACGAATTGTTTCGAGGGATGTATTAGAAACATATGCGGGTTCAATTCCCGCTCCAGGACGGTGAAGTATTCTTATATTAGGTGTATAAATAAGTTTTAAAGCGTTTTTTGTGTGACGTATACCGTCAATTTACATATCCGACATTCCACCGCGTCGTCGTAATGCGACCGTAACTGGTCCAGAGTATAAAATGGGACACAGAAGTTTGCCCGACAGTCAAACGCACTTGCACATCGGTAGATGAAAGATGGCAAGTGATACTGCATTTATTCGACCCTACATTCGTTATGAATTTCATCAAAGAAAGAGTGCTGCAAAAGTATTTCCATCGATCTGTTCTGTTCTGGGGGAGAATATTGTATCTAAAAGCACGTGTGAGTTTTGGTTTAGACGGTTTAAAGCAGGGGATTTTGTTGTTAGCGATCGAGAACGCAGCGGCGCCTCGCAGAAGGTTGCACATGAGGAACTGCAAGCATTGCTGGATGAAGATTCGTCTCAAACGCAAAAGGAACTAGCTGATTAACTAGTGGTAACTCAACAAACCATTTCCAATCGTTTACGCGCAATGGGAAAGATTCAGAAGGAAGGAAAATGATTGCCACATGACCTGAGTCATAGGAAGAAGGATGAGCGTGTCGTGAAGTGTTTGCGTCTGTTGAATAAACAACACAAAGTCTTTCCTGTAGAAAATCGTTACGGGTGATGAAAAAAGTAGATATGGTACGACAATCTCAAACGCAAAAAACACTGGATAGAACACGGTGAAGCAACGACGTCGACACCGAAACGCAATATTCACCGCAAGAAAGTTCTGCTGTGTATCTGGTGAGATATGAAGGTTTTGCTCTATTACGAACTATTGGAACAGGGTCAAACTGTTACTGCTCATCGCTACAAGCAACAATTGCTGCAATTGAACCAGCAAATCTGTCTCAAACATCCTGCCAAAGGCAACGGATTGCCTCCAGTGAAATTATAGCACGACAACGCCAGGCAGGCCGCATGTGGCGAAATCAGTCAAGGAAACGTTATTGACTCTTGGCTGGGAAGTGTTGGAGCACCCGGCATATAGTCCAGATATAGCCCCTTCAGACTATCATTTGTTCCGATCGATGCAACATGCTTTGTCTGCTGTACGGTTCCGGACACGTGACGAAGTGCAAAAATGGGTTGACGACTTCATCGCGTCACACCACAAAGTATTCTTCATGGCTGGAATTCGTCAGCTGCTAGACCGATGGCGGATGATGATAGATAATGACAGCGCATATTTTGATTCGTAAAGGTATTGTTATTTTCTCGCATATTACATGTTGCGTTGCCTTAAAACGCTTTAAAACTTATTTGTTCACCTAACATAATGATTGGGTACCGCACAGAGAAACATTTTGCTAACATGGTTCGCGGATTGCAGTAATATGAAACATCTTTTATGGCTTGCAAAGTTACCAGATCTTAGTTTTGTTGAAAGCATGTTGAGTCATCTAACGTATCCTTTTCAGATCATAACAACTGACGAAGCTCATGTATCTGCAAGTAGACTTTTGGGGTAAGTTACATGATATGGACAACAGAAAAGAATTGATTGTTAAGTTATGTAGAAACCTAATCTTCTCGCTGAATCGTGGGAAGGTGCGTCAGCTCAATGACTTACACGACAGTTACAACTATTGCAATTTGCACATTGGGAGATTGGTGTCCGACCTATTAAACTTTAGATTACATACAGCACAAAATCAAAGTAGGCCTAAAAACGTTTGCGTTTTTTGATTCCTGAGCAAAAGATATATGATGTAAAACTTCAGGAATGCTTTATCAAAATGTAAGAATATGTTTGCTTTAAAAGATATAGACCTACCTGCATGTTTTCAATATGTACCCACCATTGGTGTACTATTTAACTGTCGAGAGAAGTATCTGAAAAATATCGGGAGGATACTATTACTACTACTCTAGACCTGCCATATCATTGTCACGAAGAAGAATATAAATCTTTCCTAGACGAGAACTCCGGACATACTATAACTGGTGATTTAAGTATCGTTCCTTCTAACACTTTGCGTTTTAGAATGGCTAAAGGAGCCAACTTTCGCGTAAGTAAAAAACTTGAACTTCATAGAATGGTTAATTCCATACAAACCGATCTGGTTAATTTTGGTTTTAAAATGTCATCTTGCTATCACTTGCCATATCAACCTTTCCTGCCCTGGATTCATTCAGCGTATAAGATTTTGGGAAACGACATTGTCTCAAAAATATCATGGAATAAAAAGTCGTGCTTTGAGTAATGACTATAGAGCAATAAAGATTTTAAAAAACAAATTTTATAATACCACCTGTTGACAAGGCCAACAACAACTTTGCGATAATATGTAAGAAAATGTATATGGAGTTAATACATACAGAACGTACTAAGCATTCTACATACATTAAAGTAGAAATAGACAAAAATATTATTAAGGAAATGTTTTCGCTTCTAAAAAGAATAAAACTATCTAATATTATGCTGAACTATCCCTTTAACAACGCATTACCTAAATTCCATAAGAAACGACTTAAATTTCGATATATTACATCTGCTAAGAAATGTTACAGTAAAATTTGAAAACCTCTTGGAAATAATTCTATCAAATGTGGATTCTACATGGATAATTGGAAACAAATGAGCCAGTCTTGAATTAGGTAAGATTTTATGAACCTAACGCTAACTCTGCCATCGAGACGTTTGATTTCGTAAATCTATTTACATCCATAAATTTAGCTAAATTGGATAGGGTATGTGGTGAGCTATTCGATAACTACAGTGAAAAACTTTGTATCAGTAAGACATACTGAAACAATTTGAAGTCACTGTGTCTGATGAACAATTACGTTTTTAATGGGTGATTGCTTATATTGACGAATAAGAGGTGTTCCCATGGGAAGTACATTTTCATCAACACTGGCTAACTTATAACTTCATTATTTTGAGTCCGCTTACTTAAAAAGGACAAATGCCTCGCAGGGTAAATACATGAGATACATCGACGAAGGGTTTCTGACTGGCCCGTACAGGTATAAAAATACGCACGTGGTCTGGAAAACATCACAGACAACTACGAACAACAGAATAGGCCTTACGGCAGAGCACACTGACTTCCAACGTAGCACGATCATAGGATGTTATCTAAGCAACAAATCTGTTCTGGAATTTCTGTCCTGCTTCCACGGCACTGTAAGTTTTGTTATTGCGAAATGGAAATGCCCTAACAGCAACAACAGCGCAATCGCGTCCTGGCAAGCCACGTAAAATGACAGATCAAGACCAGTGCTGAAGCAAGTGGTTCAGCAAAATCGCCTGTTCTCCGTTGCCACGTTTGCATCTGGAAGCAAATCCAGCATCATGTTGGTTCGTCGAGAGTTGAAGGGGATTTTTATGGCTCAGCAGCCGCACGCAAGACTAACATCAGTAAGATCAACCACAAACGGCGGTTGGAGTGGTGTAAAGCTTGGTGTCAGAGGACGCTTGAAAAGTGAAAACTCATCTTCTGGAGTTATGAATCACACTTCACACACTTCATCATCTGACCGTCCGACGGACGATTCTTGGCCTGGAGGATGCCAGATGAAAGCTACCTTTCTTACTGTGTTGTGCCAGCTGTGGAGTTTGGTGGAGGAGGCATCATGTTTTGGAGCTCTCTTTCATGGTTTTGGATGGGCTCCCTAGTTTCAGCGTCCCGGAGGCTTAACACTGCGGCCTATAATATTCTCGACAATTCTGTGATCCCAACATTATGGCAATATTTCGATGAAGGCCCTTTTCTTTACCATTGGTAGGACAAATGCACCTGTCCACAAAGTGAGGTCACGCAGGAATGATTTGATAAGATGGGTGTGAAAGAACTTGACTGGCCTGCACAGACCCCTATCTCAACCCCAGAACACCTTTGGGATGAATTGTAACGCCGACTGCGAGCCCAACCGAACCGCCCGACATCGGTGACTGAACTGACTAGTGCTCTTGGGGCAGAATGGAAGGCAAGTTTCGTAGCAATGTACCAAAATCTAGTGGAAAGCCTACCCAGGAGAGTGGAGGCTGTGATAGCTGAAAATAACTCGATATTACTCCCTTCCTATCACACGGAGTTTGTGGATAACCAAGTGTACGGATACATATGATCAGCAAGTGTATTTTCCATGGGGCTTCCGGAAACGAAATTTCGTTAGAGTGGTTTTAGAGGCTCACATAAGACAGGTCTTAAAGAAGTAAGTGCGGCTACTCGAAAGTGCGAGCCGAAGTAGTTGGCCGTGACAGACCATGACGTCACGACGAGTACTACAATGAAAGAAGAGGGACGGTGAAAAAATAGATGACAATACAAGGTGTCCAATGCGCCGGGTCCGACGGCTTAACATTCTTATCTGGCACACGGTGAGTATTGGGTTTTTTGGAGTAACTCACCCTACATGTAATAGATCCCGCGATCATCTGGTTGGAGGGGAGTTCCTTCTCCTAGATCACTCACGACCATCTATAAATTGTGAATTGGCGACTCCCTGTTTATTGACGTACACGCTCCCAAAATGTATTAAGAGTCGTAAATCCTGAAAATATTGGTCTGTTGTGATTTTGAAAAAATGTCCAGGCAAAAGCGTGAGCGTAAAGGATTCTATTTTAATTTAGAAATATTATTTTTATGAATTAAAGAAATTTAGTTGTAAATCTTCGTCCCGTTGCAAGATTGCAGATCTACGAATGTGCAGGGATGAATAAATTTATTTAAAATGAATGTTATTTTTTATACACTGTGTGATACAAGTTTATGTTTGCCAGTACTTGAACAATATACCAGCTGCGGTAGCTCATATAATGGCATAAAATGGTATTCCGCAGCTGAACTAATGTTTAATTAAAAATCTCTAAAATGGAGGACAGATCTTGTTATTTAGAGCTTTATGCAGTATATTTTTTAGAGGAATAAAGATCTACTAAATTCTGCAGTTCAGCCTCAAATTTCTCGTGTTCCTTCCATAAGTCATTTTTGTTTATTGGAGGTTTAACGAACAGCGTGAACAACTCAATGGGTTATAAGCAATCGCCGTCCTTAATTTACGGCCACTGGTTCCAGGGAAGGGAGAGAGAGCCAGTGCCGTAAGACAAAACACTACATCAATGCCTCATCTGGGATTCGAACACGGACCCCTTCCTGACGAATGATCAGAAGCTATCGCTTAGACCACTGCGCCACCGGGACGGCCCATAAGTCATTGTTTTCTCTTCTTTGAAAAAAAAAACGTTGTTTCAAAACTCATTTTTAAGTTGTCTTTGCATGCTTTATTCAAGGAGTGTTATCACCATAGAAGTTTCGCCATTTGAAAAGGTTTTTCCCTTTTTCATTACAAAATTCAAACTTTCACTGTTTCCCTTCTGATTTCGTAAGCTCAAACGCATTTTTTTTATCGTTTCCAGAAGAAAAAAAAATCTCCGAATCCCGATCGTCAGTACTTTTGTGTTTGCTCCTTTTTGACACTTTGTTTCTGTCTTCCGAAGGGAATTCAAAACGTGGGATAACAAGCCACTTCACTTTATCTGATTTCCCGTTTTTTATGCGAACAGTGCATATGTTGCTAAAACGATGTGCGCCATCTGTTTTTTATTTAGTTATTTCTTGCTTCGTCGGGATAAGTAACTTAATTCAACCCCAACTTCTTGCCTGTGACTTTTTAATGGCGTTTTTTGTTTTCTCATGAAATATTTTCTCACGAAATCCTTGCATAATATACGTATAATGACGAAAGGGGCGGAGAAAAAAGAGGTTTGCATGTTTCTTAAGCACAGATAAGATGGTCGCAACTGGAGTGAATGATGTTTGCCGTTTGTGATGGGCAGCAACTAATGACCCTTAAACATACTAAGCACATTTCAATCATGAATTGTTAACATCAAGAGTACGCACCTTCATGATGTAGAGAGAAGAAAAACAATTTCATTGAAAAAAAAAAAGAAATACAGAGGAGGATCACATATTTTTAAACGATTTTCCAAAAATGTAATTAATGTAAGAAATAAAATTATTTCTTTCTTAAGCGTTCTATCTGATAGACCTTTCTCTGGACTATGAACCTACATCTCCATTTCCAAGAAAACAGGGACTTTCTTAAAATTAGTAGTGGTATTTTATTCCACTGCTTTCCATAGTCCAATCATTGGTTTAGGTCTAGAAAGGGCTCTTTCAGCAATCCGAAGGCACAATATTCCATTGGTGACACGTAAGAGGACTTTGGAGAAATATCAGCAATAGGTAGGACTTTGATATCTGTCTCTGTTTTCATTTATTTTCAAGAAATAGAGTGAAAGATTTGGACGTATGACTGGTAGCATTATCCTGATAAAGTTCTACTGTTTGAAGGCTCTGTGGATAAAGGAATGGTATTTCCTCTTGAAATACAGGAGCTAAAGCATTATTTTGGTAATATATAGAATTGATTTTAACATTCTTTTCAACTTTTCTTAAATTTAATTTACCATTTCACTTGAAAGGAATAATCGTGAATCCTTTACAGAAACTTTCTTCGTATTCTTGGAATCAAGTTCGTAGGTCTGTTTCTTCTATTTTTCGATAGTAAATCAACTTTTTTTTGTTACTGTCGATTAGGTAGATCCATGCTTCATCAATAGTCACCAAAAATGTCCATCTGTCTCCGGCTAAGGGATTTTCATAAAGGAGTCTACACCGTGACCACATGGGCGGATGAAATTCGAAAGCATGCGGGAGTGACATGGAGGATACTAGCGCAAGATAGACCGTTGTGGAAGAAAAAACTTGTGGAGACCTTTATCCAGCAACGGATTATATATATATATGTATATATATATATATATATAGTTAAAATGAGATAAAACGCACCAACCTTTGCGGAACAACCCCGTTCAGTACGAAAAGACAGCAAGTCGTTTGTTACAATAAAGCAAAGCACGCCGACCATTGCACGACAACATAGTCCAACTCTCCAAAACACGAAAAAGCAACAAGTCAAACGAAAGCGCAACCAGAGACACACATGCAAAAAAAAAAAAAAAAAAAACATGAAACAAACCATCGGAATCCCAGCAAAAAACAAAACACTGCAATAAAAAACCCAAAAGTGTGGTAAGTGCGGAGACAAATAGAAAATGAAAAACTGAGTAAATCCCTGTTACCCAGGGGCGGTTCGCCATTAGGAGCCAGAGGGGCCGGGCCCCACCTAAAAATTTCTATTTCTTGAAATAATTTTGTTTTTGCTCTGATTCTTATTCTCTCTCTTAACTACATGGTGATAAACCTTTCCCTTCAAAAACCATTACCTAAGGGAAAAGTTTCCTTCAAAAACGAAAAACTATTCCCTGAGGAAAGAGATCACGTTCAGTGTGAGGTCATTGGGGCCAGCTCCAACAGGCCCCAATAACATCACTACGCGAGCGAAGAGGAGACGATTTCCTCAACGTCTCATTCAGTGTGATGACCTACATACAACACTGGCTTAACCGCGTGTGCAAATAAATCTGTGGGGCCAGATAGATCTGGCCCCGCGCTAACTTGATTGGCCGTGAGAGTACCCATTTCCGTAACGCCGTGGGTTGACAGAGAAGCTTACCCCGACCAAGCTCAAGGGTGGCGGGAGGGTTTCAAATGTCGTAGCAAAGTTACGTTAGTTGTTTTTTCTGTGTCTCTCTCTCTCGGTGATGTGTTGTTCCTTTGCGTCGTGACTTTTTTGCTTGTCGAGTGCAATGAATGGAGTGGATATTTTGTTAAAACCTCCGTTCTTTGCTTTAAATCTGGAAGAAAAGCTTCACTTAAAAAAACTCGGTGCTTATCACTCCAAGAATTTTTAGTTTGAGCTTCACATAAAAAAACACAGTGCTCATCAGCCCAAGAATTTGAGTCGAAAAGCTTCACTTAAAAAAACTCGGTGCTTATCAGCCCAAGAATTCGAGTTTCGAAGAGTATGAAGTTTACAAAGCGCTTTGCAGAACTAATTTCAGTTTTAACTAAGATGATTTTCTATGTTAAAAATAAATAAATAAATGAGAAAACTTGTAAGTATAATTTGCACAATGCACATGAGTACATATATGTTTTTAGGTTTCACAAATTCTTTAAAAAAAAAAGATTAAACCTTTCAAATAATGCAAATGGTAGTATGGTACTCATTCTATATGGGACGAAATTCGTGAAACATTCCCTCCCTGCATATATTTGGAGTTATTATTTTTTCACTACATTTTTATATCCTGTGAATCCTGTGATTATTCCTCAGTTGAGAAATCTGAAGAAACGCAAAGCACAACTAACATAAATTAATGCTCGTATGTTTTAAGGTACAAATTTTATTTAAGGAGTTTTAACATTTTTCTGTTAATAGTTATGCATTCTATTCTGAGGAAATTGTTTTCGTGTGCAATACAATAGTTGACACATTCCTGCCTGATTTGGGCATTATTGTGAGTCAAGGGGGTAAACAGAGGCAGAGTAAAGGAATCTTGGGGGTGGTCTGAATAGTTGGCCTAATAATGACAGTTTTTTTTTAATTTCATTGTTTGACTTCGGCTACTGGCCCCACCTGTTTCAGTTGCCCCGAGCCGCCACTGCTGTTACCTATATAAAAAAATAATACAAACTGTAATCTTCAGGGAAGCACCAGTTGAAGAAGAGACGGCTTTTCATATCGAAAAGCAAATGCTGGTAAATACCCAAAGCATGCGGGAGTGCTCCCTAAGCCGTCTGAAAGACAAATGTGAACAAAACGTTGTGTGGCTGACGAAGCATCAAGTCACGGTTAGTAGACTTAGGAAGAGATTGAAGTTGTCGGTTACGGTTTATATATTTTAAAAATGGTCCCAAGGAATATGATTCAGAAATTTTTATCAATTTCGAAGTTCGAAATAATTTTCTGAAATAACACAATATAAAATTAACCGGATATATCATCTCTCAAGCAAGATACTATAAAAATATTTAAGAGTTTCAAAAAGAATGGTAACATTACTAGACATATAGACAAAACGCAAGAACTTGGGAGAGAATAAGATTTCTATAAACTGTGTCAGAAATGTTAGAGTTCCATTCTGTAAAAAAAATTATTGAAAAGTCAAAGTTTCTCCTTTTGTCGTGAACACTCGTTCGTAAAGAGTTCGCTGTTAGCTCTATATTGATATCCAGAAAGTTAACTCAAAACTCACTATCATTTGTCTTTTTTAACATTAATTCACTAGGATATATTGTAGTAGCTGTTGTGATAAAACCATGAACATTGAAATTTATTAAATCATCAATGTACCTTAAATAATTCCCACTCTGGTTGTTATAGTAATATTGTCGACCTTCCCGGCAAAAATAGCTTCGTAATGATGTAAATGCATTTTAGCCAGGACGGAAGAAAAAATACTTCCCATCGATATCCCTCTAATCTGACGAAATATAACGTCGCCTACAGAGATATACAGGGTGTATGAGAATTATTGGACACATTACAAAATTTTGTACAAAAAAAAAACAACTATGAGCATTGTCTGTTTTTCTATGTCACGTATTACTAACACGGTTTCTATGTTTTTGTTTTGCAGAATTGTTATTCCCAGAATCCGATAGATGGCGCTAGGTGTGACTTGATGAGGAATGTATGAGAAATGCGCAATTAGTAGTCATGTCATCCGTACAGCAAAAGGCGATGTGTGTGTTATGGCTTGCGGAATTAAAGTCTCTCATTTAAGTTAAAAGACTATACCGTTTAGAGTATGGTTGTAATCCTCCATCATTTAATTCAATTAAGTGGTGGATGAAACTGTTTAGAGAAACTGGCAATGTGGAACATCGTGGAGGAGCCAGTAGGCTTAGCATCAGCGGTGAGACAGTTGACCAAATTAATGAAAGTTTCCGACGAAGCCCCAGGAAATCCGTTCATAAAGCACGCAGATAACTGTGCATTCCGAAATCGACATTTCACGATATCTTGCACAAGAAATGAAAGTTTCATGCTTATGAAATTCAAATAGTGCAAAAAATGCATGTAAATTATGACACTCTGCGATACGATTTCGCTGTGGATATGCTGAATCGAGTGGAAAACGACGAAAACTTTCTCAGTACTGTAATTTTTAGTGATGAATCCACATTTCATGTATCAGCTATTGTGAATCGTCACAACTGTAGAATATGGGGCAGTGAACCACCTCATTCTGCTATTGAATTGGAACGTGATTCTCCGAAAGTTAATGTGTGGTGCGCCCTATCATAAAGAGAAGTGATTGGCCCTTTCTTCTTCAGCGAAGAAACCATAAATGGTGACATTTACTTGTATATGCTAGAAAATTTCGCTATACCCCAGATCAAAAGATATGACAACATCGTTTTCCAACATTGGTCAACGTGTGTACGTAAGTGCCTAAATGAGCATTTCCCCAACACATGGATTGGTCGTGGTGGTCTCATTCCGTGGCCTCCTCGCTCTCCAGATCTAACTCCATTGGATTATTTCATGTGGGGTTATGTGAAGGATCGTGTCTATCAGACGCCTTGTACTGATTTGCAGGAACTGACGCAGCGTATCACAGCTGCTATTAATTCCATAACTCATCAGATGCTTGTCAATACATGGCATAAAATCGAGTATCGCTTGGACGTACTACGAGCAACCAAGGGATCTCACATCGAAATTTATTAACTTGTGTAGTTGCATTGCAAGTTAGTACAGTGAGTTTCTTTCTATCTGTTTAATGTTTTGTTTTATATAATTTTGTAATGAGTCCAATAATTATCTGATACCCTGTAGTAGTTCAGTAAGCATAAGGTTATAAGATTCTTCCAATATTCTTCGGCAATCTTTAATTTTGCGGCATTGTCCTAAAACATAAGGTTGCAGATATTAACAAGATCGGTTAGGTCAATGGAGGTGAAGAGGTGAGCGAAATCGAAAGTATTAACACGTAAAATGTCGGAGGGTTTATGATTGTTTAGGAAATCCAGTTCTGGTTTATTGTTATTGATGATCCATGTTGATTCTTTTTCCGGTAGCGTATCCCTGAGTAAAAGTCCCAATTTCTTCCCAGCAATTTGTCCATAACTTTGTCGGGCAGAGGTAATGTATCTGAAGCATATTGATTTTTATCAAACTTCGATATGGCGTATAAGAAAGGAAAATTTACATTGATATTTTTCAAATTAAACTTTTATATGAACAATTATTTGAACTTTTACTCAGGGATATGCTACCGGGAAAAAATCAACATGGATCATCAATAACAATAAATTAATTTTCTGAACAGTCATAAACCCTCAGACATTTTATGTGTTAAAACTTATGATCCCGCTAACCTCTTCACCTCCATTGACCTTGCCGATCCTATTAATATCTGCAACCGTATGTTCAAGGACAATACCGGAAAATTAAAGATTACCGAAGAATATTGGAGATATACATGATTTTTGGCTGCTTTGCGCCGGGCAGTTGAAAGCATTTTATATATTGAGAGGTTATTTGTATTCCTCACCTTATATTCTTTACACTATATGTTATGTGTGCTTTTTCCATCACATTTCTAAGTTTTCATTATATATATGCAGGGTGGTGCATAGGAAAGTCCCTTTAGGCTGGAATAACTTGCAAACGGATAGAAGTACAGTTACGCAAGTGAGATAACGGTATAGCAAAGCGACTACGCCCGATCGAATGCAACCAATAGCAGCGCCCCTAGTAACAAAATGCGGAAGTTAGCCATTGCAAATCAAAAACGAAAAGAAGTAGAGCAAAATTACCAACTACAAAGTTGTAGAGCATCAATTAATTAGTACAAAAGGACATTTGCTTCACACGGATAAGATAAATTGTCGTCTGAATACCCTACAATGTCCGAAATCGATGTGCGACGATTCGAATCTGCATATTCACATTTCGCAAATGTAGCCGTATTCAAATGCAGATTGTGACGTTGTACCGTACCTACGATATAAAAACCAGTAGTAGGATGTACCCTGATCAGAAGTTTAGGTCTACGTACGCTGTGTGAGAATCGCGAGCTTCGATTTCTGGGATTACGTAAAAAATCAGGTGTATGCAACAGCGCCTACAAGTCTGCTGGATTTACGTCGTCGTGTTACAGTTGCTTGCAAAAGTGTGACACCTTCCATGCTGAGGAATGTGCATGCAGATTCACTTTCACGAATACAAATGTATATCGTGGGCAATGGCGAACTCTTCGAACATACTCGACATTAACGTTTTATCACTGTGCGCCATTTTGCCTTTTTTGTTTTTGTTTTGTCTGACGTCATCAAACTGTATTGACATAAGTACTCATTTATGCAATAAATTGTGTGTATTTACTCAAACCTGTGCCTGTTCCCTTCAAATGTTCACACAAAATGTCCCGCATCAATTTCGGACATTTTAGGGTATTCAGGCGACAATTTATCTTATCTGTGTAAAACAAATGTCGTTGTGTACTAATTAATTCATGCCCTACAACTTTGTATTTGGAAATTTTGCTCTATCTCTTTTCGTTTTTGATTTGCAATGGCTAACTTCCGCATTTTGTTACTAGGGGCGCTGCTATTGGTTGCATTCGATCGAGCGTAGTTGCTTTACTATACCATTATCTCACTTGCATAACTGTACCTCTCTCCGTTCGCAAGTTATTCCAGGCTAAAGGGACAGATATATCTATATCTATATATATCTTTACAACTGCATTTAGTGCGCTTTGTGTTTTTAGAGAGACTTCTAAGTTCGTTTCCAAATACATATATAATGCTTAGCACCATAATATATGGGACTAAACCAGTTCCGTGTACTCCAAGATTGCTACATTTGGTCCTTGTCCCACTCATGACTGCGAGAAAGGCAAGCACTTTCAGAAGGAACTGGACGTAGGTTAATCATAATTTACTGGAGAATGGCTTCAAT
The DNA here is from genome assembly GCA_039090855.1 of Macrothele yani. NCBI lineage: Eukaryota > Metazoa > Arthropoda > Arachnida > Araneae > Macrothelidae > Macrothele > Macrothele yani. The sequence continues at coordinate 5,872,872 of CM077007.1, forward strand.
TGGCAAAACATCGCCAAGCACCAGGTTTCAGAACGATTCGGAGAAACGAACACGATATCAAAATACCACAAAACAAATCATGTGTGTCACAAACACGACCCGGAACGGTATAGACGTCCAACACAAAGATAACGGATTACACAACCTGACAAACACCAGTACAACGTAAATATGATAGTACAGACGACATAATATTCTGATCTTTTAAAGGGCAACACAGGGTTTCTGAGCTGTCTTGTAAAGTGATTTAAAGAGGAAAACGAGCACCTGTTATTAAAACAAAAAGGCCAACGCAAACACACGCAACATGAACAACAGTCAAAGTGAAATAATACGTGTCACACATGAGTGCAGTATCACCACACAGCAAAGAACGGTAAGTGAAACGAAAATGCGCTGTGCCGAGACTTGCAGATACACCTATCTCCCCGTGGTGTCGGCAAAAGCATTAACTGGCTTTATGTGATGCTGTTTATTCCCTTGCGTTTGATATTCTCCCAAACAGTAAAACGCAAGTCCCGGTGGTACTCTGGAAAATCTGTATCATCGAACAAGGAAACAGACCTGGCAGTAGCATCCCAAATATGAAATGAGAATCCAGAAGATTCGGAAATCTACCCTCTGAATAGTAGAGAAACTGAAAAACACCACAGGAATCCAGATTGACCATAACTTGCCCCTGAAGTACTGACTAGTCGTGAAAAAGTTCTTCGCAGCCTGCATCTTCGCTGATGAAAGCACCGTGGCCTCACCTCAAAGACGTTCGAAACAAACATAATCGATACATGCAGCGATTGATCGTACGACTACACCCAACTTCGAATCATTCGTAAAGATCGGTTCAAGTTCCGAGTGAATGAACTGGTGATTAGCATCGAGCTTCTGGTTAACTGACCCAGGAGTAGAGGAATACAGTGCCGAGGATTGAATGACTTGACCCGTGCACATGAATGACTGGACTCAAGGCTTCCATGCAGAATACTGCCAAAAGCATTACACTTCATCCTCCGACTTGCTTTCGTCCCACGATGCGTCCTGTTGCTAACACTTCCCTACGTAAACGACACACACGTGCCGGGCCATCCATACTGTTCAACTGGAAACGAGATTCTGCCGATCACTCGACCTCCTAAGCATTCAAGGTCTAGTTTTGATGGTCGCGTGCCCATTGTGAATGCTTTCTACTGTGAACTGAGGTTATCGTGGGCATTCGAATCGGTCGGCTGCTGCGTAGCCCCAGTACCAGTAGGGTTAAATGTATTGTGTGTTGTGACACATTATTCTCGTCACCAGCATACAGATTACCTACGAGTTTGGAACAGTATCCATTCTGGTGCCTCGTAGCATAGGGATCATCCTTTGCTCACCTCTAGCATCAGTGAGCCGTGGTTTGCCCACACCATGTCGGCTTTCGTGGTTTCACCCTCTTCGAACCACTTTTCGAAGGTACAAAATACGGCTGACCATGACCACCCCACAAACTATGCAGTTTTGGAAATGTTCTAACCCATTCTTCTGGCCATTACAATTCGGTATTTGTCAAACTCGCATAAGTTCGCTGCCTTTTTACATCTGCAGAGTAATAATAACACTGATTAACAGAGGTCAGTGTCGAGTATTACTTATACCGTTTCATGAACATACGCACCGTCGTTTACCTATAGCTGTTTAGTTCGATTGGAGCTGGAGCTTTAACGACCACCGTGAGCAACTCAATGGGCTATAGGCAGTCGCCTGTCCCTAATTTAGGGCCACTGATTCCAGGGAAGGGGAAGCCGCCCCGGTGGCGCAGTGGTCTAAGCGATGGCCTCTGATCATTCGTCCAAAGGGGTCCGGGTTCGAATCCCGGTGAGGCATGGATGTTGTGTTTGTCTTTCGGCATTGGCTCTCTCCCTTCCCTGGAACCAGTGACCCTAAATTAGGGACGGGCGATTGCTTATAGCCCATTGAGTTGCTCACGGTGGTTGTTAAACCTCCAATCAAAAAAAAAAAAAAAATTCCAGGGAAGGCAGAGAGCCAGTGCCATAAGACAAACACAACATCCGTGCCTCACCGGATTCAAACACGAACCCGTTTTGGATTAATGGTCAGAAGCCATCGCTTAGACCACTGTGCCACTGGGGCGGTCTGCAGCTGCTTTGATTTGCACAAAAACGCTTTGGTAAAAAAGTTTTGGTTGTTCAGTGTATGTTGTATGCAAGATGAATTATTTTAGCAGAGATTACATTGTACAATATAATCCTGAAGATATGAGGGAAGATCTGAAACAAAGGAGTAAAATTAGCAGTTGACGATCCATAAGTATCGTAGACACCAAAATCCATGAAAGTGGTGAAAGTGGGGCGGAACTTCTTTGCGAACCAATCTACTTTTTTCTTTCTTTTGCACCCCTGTCCCGTTTATTCCCCTCCCCCTAACAGTTTTGATTGTAATACGCATAAGCAGTATGCTAATAAGCAAATAATGAAATAATGGAGAATTCAAGTTCGTAAAAGTTGGTTTTACTGGATTATGCCATAAATAAAAATATATATGCCGCCCCGGTGGCGCAGTGGTCTAAGGCGCTGGCCTCTGATCATTCGTCCGTCTGGGGTCCGGGTTCGAATCCCGGTGAGGCATGGGTGTTGTGTTTGTCTTACGGCACTGGCTCTCTCCCTTCCCTGGAACCAGTGACCCTAAATTAGGGACGGGCGACTGCTTATAGCCCATTGAGTTGCTCACGGTGGTCGTTAAACCTCCAAACAAAAAAAAAAAAAAAAAAAAAAATATCCCAAATTAATAAAACAAGTTTAAGAGTTTAATATCTGAACCAATTATTAAAGGGTATTTCCAAATAATTAGCAATTCCTTTCAAAAGAGCAATGTAACTTAAACTTTTCTTACACATTTTTCTATGTTCTTTAAGGGTCGATGTTACACGCACACATTCACACACAGGTGCAGGCATTTCTGGCATTTAATATTTGCCCAGACCACAGGGAGATTTCCAAACCAGAATGAAAACCTTCAAAAATTATTTCGGGCAGTAAATTTGATAAGTTTGAAATCGCATTTATAGAACCGTTTCTTCCGAACAATTAGATTTAAACTCACGTACAAAGTTTGGTACGAAGAAAAGTTGTTCGCATTCATCTTTTGGAACATCGGTGTTTACGCGCTTCGAGGTAATTTAAGAAAGTATTAGAACCTGTCAGAAGCGTTTAGATGGGGCTCTTGAGTGGAACAGATAGCTTACGAGTTACTTAAAGCAGATGCGCGTGAAATGAGAATATCTTGTTCCCAAAACAATTGTCAGTTTATTCTAATGCATTTACGCAAAGAATATTACACGCACTTCTTGCATCGAACGAGAAAGACTTTGCGATTTCTTTTCTTAGTGAATGTGCAAAAGACAACTAACATTAAGGATAATCTTCCAGAACCGTCATTTTTGACCATAAACAGATAAGGTTTCATTACCAAAACCTCCATGAGATTTTCTTTGGAATCCGTAAACAGGTTAATTCGTTTATTTTTTATTAAAGAAAATTCTGCATTTTCTCTTGAAATCCAGTGGTATGGACAGTACCATAAAATACACACAAAGGTTGTTGTACGGGAATTCTTTTTTTGGGAAAGTGGAGGCTGTATTAAATTATTACTCTCAGAAGAGTTCCCGAAACTAGTGTTACCTCAACAACTGTGGAACAGTCGCGCACCAGAGTTAATTCCAGATAAATAATGCCTTTGAAAACTTAGCACGGATAACAATCAACCGTGTTTCTGCTCTTTGCCTGTCAGACAACGAAATGTTCGCAAACTTAAATGGAAAACCACTCAGTAAGCTGAAATTTGATTCCAAGATCATTCGATCAACAGAGTCTGCTCGCAATACAGCCATCTTAATGGACTGAGTGCAAATTAATTGCGCTTACAGCGTATGTGCGTTTAAATAGAGTTTAAAGGAGCTTGTAATTCCTTTTTCCAATTTCTGCTGCGTTTTTCTTCAACATTATCTTGTCAGCTTGTAGAGTTCAGACTTTGTGTAGCCATCAGAACGAAAAGCAAAGAAAACTCAAGAAACTTTACAGAAGATTTCAGGTCAGTAGAAAACACAAAACGTTAAAGGAACATTAAATCATTTTGTAAAAGGCTTTAGGAAGTACAGGAGGGCAGTACATTAGGTAATCATTTTCGACCAGTGGAACTGCTGAGTTGATAAAGCGATTACTGCAGTTTGTGGTTATATCATCTTTTTCTTCCTGTTAAAGATCTACGGTGTTAAAATCATAATAAATCAAAATTACGACAACTTACATTATGACAATTTCCCGAGTAATCAGGTTCAAGAGCATGTATAACCTTTTCACTGAAAAAATGGCTGATTAATGCACACAAAAAATATTGCAATCTAGTTTTTGTTTAGGACAATGCAACGTTTGATGTGAAATAATAAATCGTGAAAGTTCCGTAAACATGAAAATCTTATTTTGCAATTCGAATGCCTAGCTCATGCAATTAGGAAAGGAAAGGACGATCAAATCCAAGAGGATGAAGACGTTTCCCCATTAACTCATATAATATCCTCTCTTTTTTTTTAGAAAATGTAGCACCCGAAACATTTTCATTTTATTCCCTGACTTGCACGCAATGTTAGAATTGTTCAAAAAATCAGGTCACTTGAAAATCTGAGCATTTGTAAATGTATGACAGCGCAGTAGGCGTAGAGTGTGTCACCTGATCTCTGAAAAGCACGTCACTCTTCTATCTGAAGCAACGATTTCATTAGCGAGTGGACAACATTCCGTTTCTTCAGGAAAAGCGTGTGTTCATTTATTGAGCATTATTTCTCAAAGAAGCATTTTAGCAAAACTGTCTTCCGTTCGTTTCGGTCCGTAAACGAACGGAAGGAAGGTCTTATATCCATTAGGACGAAGAGTTACACAAGTACAATAATGAAGCAGTGGCAATGGCTATGCTATCATTTATTGCAAAACCTTCGGCGCGTCTATCAGAAATAGAGCGCTTTCACCTACGATGTTATTTGATATGAGTTGCGCAAGCTATTCGAAGTGTAATGAAACGAATAAATAGTTTTCGTAACACCTCCCTTCATTTCGTCTCTTAAATTCGATTATAGTCACAAAGTGTACTGTATTACCACGGCGGCCGATGGGGATGGGGGTTGGAATGATCGTCAAATAAATATTCCTTTGTGGGATGTTTGACTGCGGCTTTAAACTGGGTGCGGCGCTATTTTCGATAGAAAAACCAACTAGATGAAAACTGATACGTTATACTTGGTGCGGTATTATTCTAGGAAAATACGTTATTGTTAGAAACCGGTATCGCAGGTGTCCTTCCCTAGCACGTGGTGGTTACGTGAAATTTTTGTCTGAGGCTTTACCGCATTCAGATTGTCCAAGAACCGAAAGATCTGCTCTATTGAACACGGTTGCGTTAAAGCAAATTGAATAAGGAAAACTCGATACCTTTTTTTAGTGTTACAGCGCAATACCACTTCGGCAAGTACATAAAATCCAGAACGGTATGGTATGATCATGTAAAAACTTGCACATCTTTGAATGAAAAAATCCTTTAATTGGCGAAAAAAAGGCATATGATCCGTCGTGTGTCGTCCGTGCTTGGCTATACACTTTTTTAAATTTCTTTTGTTTCTTTCCCTATTTTTCTCTCTTTATATAATTTTCTAGAATATGGTGAATTGCAAAGTTTACAACACGTCAAAATCCAGTTTTTAGCATTCTCGGAAGAGGACGATGATCACTGCTGAATTCAACAAGTGGCCTTCTGCAGTGTGTTTTTAATCAATAGCTCCATTTCTAGAGCTTTGTGGTCTCAAAGTCATCTCGTTTATTGTTTTGAGATTTCTGTCTCTTGGGTTATCGGAACGGAGTTGTGTTCAAGCAAACCGATTCAGCTTTTGGGAACTTAAGACGAACATCAAAGCAGACGTTAGTTGCGATTACAACAGGTAAGACTCTGTCGAATGTCTTTGAAGACATGGTGAGAGAACATTATGAGCTTGCATTCCAGAACGTGGATTCCATGTTGAACAATTGTTGCGCTCGTGAAAGAAACATATTTCTGTGCTTTTGCGTTAGATAAATGTGATGTGTAGTGCTAAGTTTTGCGCAATTATCTGCTTCTTTCGAATTACCCAATAGATACTCTACATCCCGAAAGCCGTTCTGGTGACAGAGTGGCATGAGCAACTGGCTTCTAACCGTTCTGAGGTTGGCCCCTATTTTAGTCCCGGACGAGGCATGGCTGGTGTGTTGTCTGATGGCACTGGCTTTCTCTTTTACCTGAAACCAGTTCCCCAAGTTAGGAACAGGCGATTGCTTAAAGCTCGTCACGTTGCTTGTAGTGGTCTTTAAACCCTGAAAAATGGTGCTTGCCGGGCCACTCGGTTGCCGATCAGCGACCAGACGTATTCGATGGGCGACATATCGGGAGAACAGGCGGGCCACGGCAGCAGTGACACCTGATGGACCGTGAATAATTGTTGCACGATGCGTGCCACGTGCGGGCGCGCATTGTCCTGTTGAAACGTGGCCGCTGGCAGGTCCTGCAGATCAGGGAGGACTACAGGATCCAAAACGTCGGAAATGTAGCTGTGGCTGTTGAGTGCACCGGCGATGCGTTTCAGAGGGGTGCGGGTGTCATATCCAATTGCGTCCCAAACCATAACGCCAGGCGACGGACCGGTATGGCGATGCATAATGCAGGCGTTATACAGTCTCTCGCCGTGGTGCCGACACACGCGGATCCAACCATCGCGATGCTGCAGGCAGAAGCGGGATTCGTCGGAGAAGACAATGTCGTGCCATTCCGTAGTCCAGGTGTGGCGTTCAACGACTCACTGCCACCGCACTCGCCGGTGGTGTAACTTCAATGGTAATCGGAGCAATGGGCTCCGTGCGACAAGTTCTCGCTACTGCAGACGACGTCGAACGGTACGTGCTGGCACGGGTTGTTGCGCAACACACCCTAATTCCTGCGCTAACGTTCGTATGTGGCGGTGCGAGCCGTCAATGCCAGCCGCACATCATGCCGGTCCTGTCATTCGGTGGTGTCGTCGGTCCGTCCGTCCCTCCTGCACCCGGAGCTCACGTCGGTCCGTCCGTCTCTCCTGCACCCGCCGAATCCATACTCGCCTCACTGTGGCTGGATGTCGTCCCACACGGGCGCCGATGTCTCTGTACGATAAGCCACTATTCGACCTCTGTCGAACTCCGAAACGTCCTGGAATGACTGCCGTATTCTGCGACGAGGCATCAGGAAGCTACCCTCGCACAGGTCGGCAGCACAATACACTTCCACTACTTACACCCTGCCTTCTGTGCACCCTTCTTAAGTGCTTCTCGGTGACGTGCCGGGCGCACATGATTTGCATATGCCCTGCAATGCTAATCGTTTGCATGTCCTCTCGCGGGCGACGCATGCTGCGAATTTCAGGCCAATCGGATGCTTCCTTCTTGGTGTTTCATTTTGGGTGGCCAGCAGTGTAGTTCATTCTGGTACAACGGAGCAATGAATCTCTGAAAAGTAGCGAATAATCTAACTTTTTTTCGAAAGAAAATTTAATCTCTCTCTCTCTCTCTCTCTCTCTTTGATAATGGACTTCCGAAACTTAGTTGTAATTGTTCCCTAGCCTTAATGATTCGAGAACAACAGAATAAAATTTCCATCATGGAAGTACACGTCGTTAACAGAATGATAAATTACTGTTTCTGGACGGGAGGGGAGAAAAAGAAAGACTATCTTCGATTTATTAGTCTCTGAATGATCTTTTAGAGGAACTCGACAGTACAATTAATGTGGGATTTTGTTTTAATTCACCCTACCGGAAGTCTGAAACCTTCAGATTTGGTATCTCCTCAGATCCTCTCGTCGTATTTCAAGTGAAAAGGCATCTTGTTGAAGTCTAATGGGAATTTACAGTCTAATTAGTGACTTTACCTTACTAAACTCTTAGGAAATTTTGATGAGGATAAACATAAGGGCCTTTGTATGGCATTTTCTCTGCGCAAAAATTGAAATACATGGACTGGTGATCAATAACGATACATTGTCACAATAACTTAGATGTGAGCAGAACTTTTATCTCAAACATGAAAGTTATTGATCGATTTCACTCCGAGTGGTGAATGAGCAGAAGTTGGCAATGAAGCGAGATCTTTGCCAAAAATTTCTTACGAAAAAGAAAGAAAAGGATAATCGACTATAAATAGGGAAAAAGGGCTTCCGTAAATGCCTTCGATTTACAGACAGTTCTCTTATAAAGCAATAGTGGCATTGCATTTGATAGTAGGTTAGAGAAAAATTGCTTTACGATAACTATTCATTCAACGAGAAATAAGGACTTCATTACTTCTTCGTTGTATGCGAAACACTGTCAAAAATAAGTGGTGCGAATTCACAGGAAATTTCTAAAAATAACGTGCAGCAAAGTTGCCGGTAGGTATCAGTGATTTTCAGAAATTATCGTTTTTAAAAGTGCCCGTTAATTTTAGCTTCCGTATTTTCACAGATTTTCCGTAGTCAGAAATTCCGTTTATTTCAGAAAAATCCATTTTAGGTTTTACGGTATTTAAACTGAAATTCCGCAAAACCGACGACCCCGCATTCTTCGGCCCTTTCCCTAGATAATCCTTCCTATCCAATCAGGATTGAACCACGGCCGTTCGAACAGCTGACGCACACCTTTAACCACTGAGCCACAGACACTCGGAAATTCGACTCACGTACATCGTGCAACAAATTGCCCACAATGAATTTTTTTTTGTCATAAATACGAGTGATTTAGTCATTTTATTTTCTGTTGGAGGCTATTTTTTTCTGAATGGGTTTGTAATATTTGTTTTTCTGTAAGAGGGCTTTTCACATATTTAAGCTCTTTTCGTCGTAATTTATCGAAGCAACAAAATGCTGTGCAATTTTATTTTTACCTGAAATGACTCAGTTATCTTTAACAAAGGTAAAATGTATTTTTTATAGTATTATTACTTTCACCAAAAAAAAAAAAAAAGAGCAATAAACGCTTCTAAATATAAAATTTACTTTTGATAACTATAATAGCTTCTGTCTTAAGTTGTCCAAAGACTGACACAAAGACATCGTATAATCATCTGTACAATAAATTAAGTACCCGGTTTCTGACAGTAAAACAATATATATGTATAAGAAATAGCTGGTGCACAAAATAGGGGAGAGGAGAAATATCCTGTGCCACACAATAGGGGAGAGGAGAAATATCCTGTGCCACACAATAGGGGAGAGGAGAAATATACTGTGCCACACAATAAACAAAATTCATGCGATATTCTATCCACAATATACGATCTCGCTACGAAACTTCAAAATTCGACAGACGATTGAAATTTAAAAGTTAATCAAACATCAAGTATTCTCAGCAATCGCTCCTATTACCGGTAATTTCTCGTTATACGGATACGAAAAAAGTGAGAACGGAGTTTTTCTGTTAATATACGAAAGAACTTGTGGAAAGGTTTCTGAAAATTTAGAATTTTCTGTTAACACACCTCTAAAACGGTAATTTACCGTCAATATAAGATAGACACTGTGGAAAGGTTTCTGAAAATTCAGAATTTTCCCGTGGTACGAAAAATCAGTGAAATTCAGGTTTCTTACCGTCATGTCACGAAAGGAGTGGTATAATAAATCATCATCATCATTGTCAACCATTATCAATCCACTGCTGGACGAAGGTCTCCCCAAGTTTCCTCCACAACGGTCTGTCTTGTGCCAGTCCCCTCCATGTCACTCCCGCATACTTTCGAATTCCATCCACCCATCTCCCATGTGGTCTTCTTCTGGGTCTTTTCCTGTCCCTTGGAATCCAATCTAAAATTTAGGCTGTCCATCGATGGTCTGTCCTTATGGCAGTATGTCCAGCCCATTGCCATTTCAGGGATTCAACTTTGATCATGATGTCTTCCACTCTTGTCATTTTTCGGATCCACGAGTTCCACTTCTTATCTCTTCTGGTTACACCAAGCATGCACCTTTCCATGGTTCTTTGAGTTGTCTGCAGCCTTTGTATGTCTCTTTTAGTTAAGGTCCACGTCTCTGCACCATACGTAAGCACTGGAAGGATGCATTGATCAAACACTTTTCTTTTAAGACATAATGGCATATTGCTCTTGAAAATTATGCTGTTTCTTCGAAAAGCTCTCCAGGCAAGTTTTGTACGCCGATTAATTTCTTCATCAATGTGACCCTCACATGATATCTGCTGTCCAAGATAAACGTAGGTGTTTGTTATCTCCAGCTTTTCTCCATCAATCGATAAATCTTCATTTCGTGTAAAAGCATTGCACATCACTGTTGTCTTCTGAAAGTTCATTTTTAATCTCACTTCTTTACTCTTGTCAGCAAGTTCTTGGATCATTCTCTGCAGCTCTGATGGGGTAGTTGCAAAAATGACTACGTCATCAGCAAAACGAAGGTGGGTTAGATAATCTCCATTAATCTTTATCCCATAGTTCTCCCAGTTCAGTGATTGAAAGACATTTTCCAATGTGGCGTTAAAGAGCTTGGGAGATATGGTGTCATCTTGTCTCACCTCCTTTCCAATTTTTATGTGTGTTGTATTTTCAAACAGCCGAATCTTTGCACTTGCATTTTCATTGATGTTATTAATAATATTACTGTATGCATCTTCAATACCGCAGGATTTTAGAGTCATTGTAACTGCTGATGGTTTCACCGAATCAAAGGCTTTTTCATAATCGATAAAAGCCATGCACAATGGAAGTTCATATTCCCTCGCTCTTTCAATTAGTTCTTTCAGTACGTGGATATGATCTATTGTGCTGTAGCCACTCCTGAATCCAGCTTGTTCTCTCGGTTGAGCCATGTCCAGTGTTACCTTCAAACGGTGTGAAAGAACTTTAGTGTAGAATATATAAACAACTGATAGGTCTGTAGTTCCGGAGATCCTCAATGTCACCTTTTTGATGTTGCAGGATCATTGGAGCGGTGTTCCACACCTCAGGAATCTTTTCTTCATTAAGGCATCGAGTGAAAATTTGGGCGAGTACTGTTTCGATTTCTCCACTTGCTTCTTGTATGATGTCTACAGTAATTCCATCTTCTCCTGGAGCTTTTCCTCGCTTCATGTTCTTGATTGCATGTGCAACTTCTGCTGGAAGGACTGGAGGAACTCTGGTACTGGTATCTTTCATGATGTCTGGAATGCATGTATCATCTCTTTCATATAATTTGGAGTAGAAATCTTTCACTCTTGTCAAAATTTCGGCTCTATTTCTTGTTACAGAACCATCTTCTTTTCTCAGTGACATAATCTGTTTTCTTTCCCTTACTGAGATGTCCCTTTGTTATCTTTAGGCTTTGGTTGTTTTCAATTGCTTTCCTCACTAGTTCACAGTTGAATTTCCTTACGTCTTCAGTGATAATTTTTCGTACTGTCTTGCATAGCTCTATGTATTCCACTTTGGAAGTCACATCTTCTTTAGTTGTCCTCATCTCTCGTCTTTTTTGCATCAACATTTTGGTTTTTCCTGATAATTTGTTCACATGCAACTTGTTCTTAGACCCAGCTAATTTTGTTGCTGTTTCCATAAGAGCTTTGGTTACTTTTCTGTTAACTTCAGAAATATCCACTTCTTCCGATGTTAGGCCTTCTAAAGCAGAGAACCTGTTCTTCAGTTCCAACTTGAAGGTATTATGGTGTTTTTTAAGGTTGGTTATGTCAATACATTTTGTTTGTCTAATGGGCTTGCCACGTTCGAGTTTAGTGTTGAGGTGCATCTTACATCTCACTATTCTATGGTCACTACCTGTGTTGAACTTGTTCAGCACACTGCAGTCTTCTATGACGAATGTTTTGTTACACATAATAAAATAAATTTCACTTGTCGTCCCATTTGGATGTCTCCATGTCCATTTCCTGTGCGGCTTTTTCGTGAAAAAGGAGTTCAATATGAAAAACCCTTCTGCCTCTTGTATAATAAATATGGTTCGTTAATTCACGAAAGAAATGACGGAAAGTGGCTCGTGAATTTCACCATTTTTTTTACAATGAACCTTCCGTTATGTTCTTATACACGTATATTTACACCAATAAACGGGGTTTTCATACGCTAATAACAACATAATGCATGCTTTCATACTACGAAGAAGTAATGAAGCACTACATCTGATGTGCGAAAGCTTGTATTGTGTTCTTATATAAATTTACATCAATAAATGGATTTTTCATAAGTTACAGCTAAAGAAAACCTATTTCCCTGAAACACATTCCCAATGCGATATACTTGCATGTGTACACATATGTAAAACTCAGCACAGCAGCTATTGTTTTTGGGGTATTCTACCTCGTATTATACAAGTTTTCAGGTTTTCTTTGCTGCCCTTTTATCACTAAACAGAACGCTTTGTACTCACTATTACATAAACGGAAAAAAAGTTATGTATGCGGGAAAGTGCGAATACCTACAAAGCACATTTACTTGCTTTGCAAAGGGCAGCTCTCAAGTGTAAGATACCCAATGCAAAACCAGTGGGCCGCCCCGGTGGCTCAGTGGTCTAAGCGATGGCCTCTGATCATTCGTCCGAACGGGGTCCGGGTTCGAATCCCGGTGAGGCATGGATGTTGTGTTTGTCTTACGGCACTGGCTCTCCCCCTTCCCGGGAACCAGTTACCCTAAATTAGGGACGGGCGACTGCTTATAGCCCATTGAGTTGCTTACGGTGGTCGTTAAATCTCCAATAAAATAAACAAAAAAAAAACAAAAAAAAACCAGTGCTAGTCAAGTCTCATCTAGGTTTTTACTTGCTTTGCAAAGGGCAACTCTTTAGCATAAGACACCCAATGCTAACAAAGTATTATCTTTCCAACACGTTGTAAGTAAAATAATTCAGTTCAAACCACTCTTGACAATTAACGATCACGAAAATTAATTACTTAAACACCAAATTAAAAACATACAAAGTTTGATTTAAATCAGAGTATTTAAATCAGAGTATTGTTCCAGACGATCGGACCACCCGTGCCAAGCTGTACTATGAACAGCTGGAACGGATGGATGCCGTTTTGGAGGACTTAGCATTTAGCCAAAGGCAATGCATACGCTCAACCTCTAATTTTTAATTACTTTTAGTTTAAAGCTTTCCTATCTGAACATCTGTTCATTTCTACAGAGGGTGAGTTGAAAGTTTTGCAATATTTGCATAAACGCTTGTGCTGCGGCTGGTATGTTACGTGTATAAACTAGTTCAAATCGTGCACTGCGGTCAGTCGAAATGAATATAAAGTGGTAGTCGTTGCTGTGAACAGCACTGCATGTCGTCATTCTGTCTGCGGTTGGGACGCCTAAAAACTGAACAGCCACAACTGGATAATTAAGGAACTTTTGCTTTACGAGTTTGAACTCGGCCAAAACGCTGCTCAAGCAACACGAAACATTTGTCATGCGAAAGGGGAAGGTTCCGTGGACCACAGCACTACAGCCAGATGGTTCAAAACATTACGCTCAGGTAACAGAAACCTTGACCATCAGTCAAGGTCAGGTAGGCCGCGAACCGTGGATTCGGAGGCCGTGCGCCCGGCCGTAGAGGCAAATCCTACAACCAACACTCTGAAATTGTCAGGTGAGCTGGGCATATCACGAACCACCGTGGTTCGTCACTTACAAGACATCAACAAGGTCTAATATGTCTATGAAAAGTGGGTCTATGTCCGTAATCCTAACACACAACGGCGGTGGTTGAGCCCAGACCAGCTTCTAGAGCCTGTTGCCGAACGTAGGCGCTTTGGGTACAAGGTTATGCCTGTGTCGTGGAATTTCGAGAGGATAATCCATTACGAACTTGTTCCAGACGATCGGACCACCAATGCCAAGCTGTACTATGAACAGCTGGAGCGGATGGATGCCGTTTTGGAGGAGAAGTACTCTGCACTAGTAAACAGAAACCACGCTCTCCTACAGCAGGACAACTCTCGGCCTCATAGCGCATGAACGACCTGGGCAAAACTACAGGAACTTGAGGACATCGAACTTATGCCACACCCAGTATATAGTCCGGACCTTGCCCTGTCGGATTATTACCTGTTCCGATCCATGGCCCAGTTCCTTCGCGGGTGGCATTTCGACAAACAGAAGGAGATGGGAGCTGGGGTGAAAGAGTTCTTCGCCTCGAAAGACAAGAACTGGTACTGCCGCAGAATCGAAGAACTGGCAGACAGATGGCTAAAGACGGGGCAACACCATGGCCTATACTTTGAATGCTAGTCAGCTTTTGTCGTTAAAGATACGTTTTGAGATATAAAGTGATCCAAACATTGCAAAAACTTTCAACTCGCCTTCTGTATTTTCAAGACGGTTGGACCTATTCGTAAGAATTGCATGCGATAATCTTTTGAGAGAAACAACAACCGAAGACTGCTTACAAAAGTATTGAAGCTTCTCTTCAAAGTTTTGAATCTCAGATTCTTGAGATATCTACGTACAAAGCACTTACGGAGCGAAATCAGATGATACTCATACGCAGCGTTAAGAAACCAGCCTTACGTCACAAAACATTTGTTTTCATTAAATAAATCAGCACCTGTCTGCGATTCTTGAATGCAGTTGCAGTGCCATCGGCACCAGTTGTTACATGCGCAATTATTTTGGTAAGTTCCACTTGCTGTGTACAACATGCAGTTGCATGTAGGAAAGAAAGTCCCACGTTTTCATAAATCTTATACAGTCGGGCTCCGATGCAAACGCATGGTCACTGCACCTCTGCTAACGAAGGTGCATCGGCAGAAAAGGCTTACATTTGCACTGCAGTATCGGAATTGGACCTCCGCTGATTGGAAAGAGATTGCCTACTCCGATAAATCACGTTTTCTGCTTCATCGAACGGATGGACGTTGGCGCATAAGACGAGAAACATCGGAGAACAAACACTCTTCAACCACAGCTGGAAGAACACAAGCTGGTGGGGGGGCAGCGTTATGGTCTTGGGAATGTTTTTCGTGGCATTCTGTGGGTCCACTCATACCTGTGGAAGGCACTATGGACCGAATTCGTTATGAATCCATCCTTGCAGACCACGTACATGCACCCATACATGTTGATTGTCTTTCCTGGATTGGATGGGATCTTTCAGCACGACAATGCGACGTCTCACACAGTTAGAAATGCCCGAGAGTGGTTGAAAGAGCACGATGAAGACTTCAAAGTATTTACCTTGTCCCCAAATTCCCCAGACTTAAACCCAATTGAGCATCTGTGGGACCACCTCAATCGTGTTGCTCGCTCTACGGATCCTCCAGCACGCACCCTACAGCAGCTGTCAGATGTACTGCAGTCAGCATGGCTGCACATACCTGTGAACACCTCCAGCACTTTGTTGAGTCACTCCCAGCCCGTCTAGCTGCTGTTCAAAAGTCAACCTCCTGCTTGATTGTTATGGCACCTGACTTTTTTTCCTTGTAAATTCAGGGTGCCATCCCCACCTTGGGAAAATTCTGTGCGCTAAGCCCCTTCCCCTCCCCAGGGAAATTTCTGGGTGCGCTGAAATTTCCCGGGGAGGGGGATTAAGCAAACACTCTCCAACGCCAAACTGTGGCATCATGAAATTTGCATAGGTTATTAATGCTGGAATCCCTAGGTCAACGCAGCTGTTTTAAAATCTCTACGTTGTTCCGTTCGCGATTTATGAATTAATTATAACAAGCTCATCAATAAAGTCAGCGTCGTTTGCTACGTTTCCGTTTACCCGTTCCAAATCTGAAAGCACGTGACTGCATTCATCACCGCGGACCATCAACAGGTGTTTCTAATTTTTGAGGACTGTGCGTAAAAAATATAGGAACTAACTTTGCGAAATCTTAACGAAACTGGCTGAAATTCTTATCAACACCATGAATAATTCGTAATAAGAGGAGTCCCTCAAAATTTCACAGGAATCGGGTCAAAACGTTTTAAAATAGGCATGGAATTTTTAATTCATCAGTAAACATAAATATATACGCAGAAACGTTTAATACAATTTTGACGTCTAATTTAAAAAGTTATTTACCGATTCAGGCGAAATTTGGAGGTCATGTTTCTATTAACGATTTATGGTGTTCATTAACATTTCGGCAAGTTTCATAAAATATTCGCAAAGTTAAGTTTTTAACTTTTTTATCCCAGAGATTCACCCCTCAAAGTCGCCTGAAACTGAAAGCACGTGATGCATTTGATTGTCGATAACAAATTGTTAACGAATTTTGTTCAGTCAGTGTTCTAATGCTGTGTCTCCTGGACGCGTGTTAAATAATCCGTAACGCTTTTGGTCCGTTTGATTCTGCAAATTCCATACATTCTGTACATTTCGTTGCTTTAATTCTCGACAAATTTTTGTGACAGCAATGCTCAAAAGGAAGAGACTAATTTTTAATCAAACACGAATCAACGTAAAACGCCAAAAGATATTACGAACCAAGCAATCGGAAGCGGAAAGATCACAATCACGTGAAGCGGACAAAATTCAACAAGGTGTTCGACGAAGCAACGAAACTGCTGACGAAACAGAGGCGCGACTTGTTGAACAACGATTTCGAACTGCTACAAGACGAAGCAATGAGACTGCTGAAAAGACGAACGAGCGCCAAGCGCAGAACGTCCGATCGCCAACGAGCTTCAAACTCGAGAGCTTTAAACTCGAGAGCTACTGTTGTTCACCAGAACCGAATTTTGCCTGAAACTGTTGAAGCTCGCAGAAATCGACTCCAGCAGGAGATAATTCAACAAGGCACCACACGGATAAGTAAGTGGCTACATTTGAAGGGCCAAGCATTCAATTATAATCCTGAATTGGATTATTCAAAT
Organism: Macrothele yani; assembly: GCA_039090855.1. Lineage (NCBI taxonomy): Eukaryota > Metazoa > Arthropoda > Arachnida > Araneae > Macrothelidae > Macrothele > Macrothele yani. The sequence goes on from CM077007.1 coordinate 5,889,728, forward strand.
TATCCTCCGATTGTCATTTGTAGCATGTCTTTGAAATGCAGTTTTTGCGATGCGCTGAAGTTTGAAGGCAAGACACCAGGATTGTGCTGTTCCAGAGAAAAAAATCTTTTGTTGCCAGAGCTTCCGGAATCGCCAGAGCCATTGAAAGAGCCTTATGAAAGGTGATCATCTGAAGCCGAAAGAATTTCTAAACCTAATCTGCAAATACAATTGCTGTTTTCAAATGACTTCGTTTGAAACATCTGTGCCTATGCCTCAGTCAATTGGATTCATGCCAACGTTTAAAATTCAAGGGCAAGTGTACCACAAGGTAGGCTCCCTCCTGCCACTGCCCAACAAGGAGTCAAATTTTCTCAATATTTACTTTCTTGGCGGCGAAGAAACTGAAGCGCAACGACGTGGTGCTGTGATTCCTGGAACCAACAAAAGTTTGATCTATTCTTTACAAAAGATGCTGCACGAAAACAATCACTACTTTCAGCAATTCAAAACGGCACTTGGCGATAATCCAAGTGAAGACCTGAAGATCGTTATTATGGCAGACAAGTAACCAGCACAAGGCCAGGTACGTGTCTTTAATGCACCGGTAATCAATGAAGTCGCCATGATCATTGCTGGAAATGAGTTTGAAAAGCGCGATATTATTTTGACTATGCGTAGCAATGAGCTTAAGTGTATATCCGAGACGCACATTTCGTATGACGCCTTGAAATATCCGCTGATGTTTCCACGAGGCGAGGACGGATATGCCATCAGCATCAATCAAGTTCAACCAGGATCGTCAAATAAAGTCTACAAAATGATGTCTGTAATGTAGTACTACGCCTATCGATTGATGGTGCGATCAAATGAGAACAGACTGCTAAATTACTGACAGTTACTGCATCAGTTATTTGGTAGACATGTACGCTAAGATTGAGACAGAAAGATTCCTTTTCATCTGACAGAACCAAAAAAGCTTCGTGTCGATGAATACGTTCACTTGAAAGATGCGATTGGGAACGATGGCAATGCAGAAAATCACGACAAGCTAGTGCTTCTGCCATCAACATATACCGGAGCGCCACGAAATATGCACGAATATGCACAAGACGCCATTCCCTACGTTCGTCATGGAGGTAAGCCATCATTATTCATCGCACAAACGTTCAATCCGAACTGCAAAGAGATGGAAGAGAAGTTGAGTAACGGCCAATCAAGAACAGACAGACATGATTTGGTGGCAAGAATTTTCCGACAGAAGCTCATCATATTCATGAATGTTCTCAACAAAGGCGAAGTTTTCGGCTCGGCTAAATATTGGCTTTATTCCGTTGAGTGGCAAAGGAGAGGTCTGTCACATGCACACATTTTGATTTGGCTGACCAACGGACTCAAAACAAATCAAATTGACGACATCATCTCTGCTGAGATTCCCGATCCCGACACCGATAAGAAGCTTCACGACATTCTCATTAAAAGCATTGTACATGGTCATTGGCGCTTTGAAAGGACAGTCTCCATGCATGACGGATAATATGTGCAGCAAGATGTTTCCGCGTCAATTCATCAAGGAAACGCAAACATTAAGAGATGGCTACCCATTGTATCGTTGTCGTAAACCTGAAGACGGTGGACAAACGGCAACCATTAAAATGAAATATCAGGATGTGGAAATTGATAATCGGTGGATCGTTCCATACAGTCCTTTGCTTCTAAAAATGTTTGATGCTCGAAATCAACGTTAAGTGGTGCAATTCCGTGCAATCAATTAAATACATCCACAAGTATGTCCACAAGGGATCCGATCAAGGAGTTTTTATTACGACACGTGACAATGGCGAAATTGATGAAATCGCGGAGTACCAAGCAGGTCAGTACATCTCCAGTAATGAAGCGGCTAGGCGCATTTTCAGATTTCCGATATACGAACGATACCTTACAGTTGTGCATCTTGATGTTCACCTCGAAAATGGTCAGCGTATCTATTTTAACCAAGGCAATTTGCAAAATCTTCTGGCCAATCCTCCAAACACAACATTGACAGGATTCTTCAAGCTATGCAAAACAGACGATTTTGCCAAAACACTGCTTTATTGTGAAGTTCCGAAATATTACACATGGGACAAGTCAAAGAAAGTCTTCAGTTGACGGAAACAAGGTGCAACTGTAGAGGGACATGTCGGCATTCGATCTAGCGATGCTCGTGGCTGTTTTTACACTGTCCACTTGAGAAACTTCGATTGCTACTACTTGAGAATGTAGTCGCAAAAAGTCAAAAGCCGTACTTGCTTTAAAGACCTCCGAACAACCGGTCTATGGAGTTGAACACGACACGTATCATGCAGCTTGCCTGGCATTGGGACTACTACAGAGCCACAATCACTGGGGCGAAACATTAAAGGAAGCGAAAGAATCGGATTCACCATCAGAAATCAGAACTCTCTTCGAAGTCATCCTGTCGTTTTGTGAACCATCAAATCCAAACTCACTTTGGGAGAGCCACAAGGACTTCTTGTCTGAAGACATTTTAAATAGACTTCGACAAGAGAATCCTCAAATGACTTTAGAATTCACTGATGCTATCTATAATGAGGCACTTATCATGATCGACGATAAAGCTTTAGAGATGATTGGAAAATCTTTGTGGGAGATCATCATGAAAAGAAGTCCTTCACAACAGCAAGCAGTGAACATGACTCGAGAAATGCTTCGAGAGCTGTCATATGACTCTGACAAAGGGCTGGATTACGTTGGGCAGAACATGCCACTATTGAATACAGGACAACAAAGAATTTATCAAGAGGATCTACGACGACATTACATCAACGAAGGCGTAGTAATTTTCATCGACGCGCCTGGAGGAACCGGAAAGACATTTTTGATCAATTTGTTGCTGGCCCGCGGAAGAGGAGGAAAGAAGATTACACTTGCATCAGGTATCACTGCAACGATGATGACTGGTGGACGAACAGCACATTCAACTCTTCAAATCCCGATTGAGTTGGCCCATAATGAAGCGCCCGTTTGCAACATCAAGAAAGGAAGTGGAAAGGCCAAAGTACTGCTTGAAGCTAAAGCGTTATTCTGGGATGAAATTTCGATGATGGGTAAGCACGGATTTGAGGCAGTCAACAGAAAACTGCAGGACATTCGTGGCAACAAAAATCGTATGGGCGAATTGATCGTTGTCCTTGTTGGTGATTTTCGCCAAACGTTACCAGTGATTCCAAGAGGCACGATTGTTGATGAGATCAAAGCCTGCCTGAAATCATCACAGCTTTGATGAGACATCACGACAATGAAGCTTACCACCAACATGCGAGTTCAACAATCTCATAGCTGTGACTCCGAGAAGTTTCATGAGTATTTGCTCAACATTGGCGACGGCAAGGAAGCAACAAGTGAAACTGGAAAAATCAAGCTGTCCAAAAAATTCGGCAAATTTTGTCCTACTCTGAAGAGTCTCATTAATTGCGTTTAACCAAACATCGGAGCAAATCTTCTGAATTGCAAATGGCTTAAGGAACTTGCAATTCTGACACCACTAAAGATCAAAGTTGAGGAAATCAACTATTCTATTCAAGAAATAATTCCAGCCATTTAACGAACATTCTTCTCCACATACAAATGTATCAATGAAGACGAAGCGGCAAGCTATACGGTAGAATTTTTGAATTCTTTGAATCCAAACGGAATTCCGCCACACAAATTAGTGCTCAAAGTTGGATCTCCCATCGTGCTGTTGAGAAATTTGGACTCACCAAAAATGTGTAACGGGTCAAGACTGACGTGAAGGAATTAAATGCTTATGTCATCGAGGCAACGATTCTAAATGGACCATTTGAAGGCGAGCACGTCTTCATTTCAAGGATTCCGTTAATTCCAACTGATTTGCCATTTTCATTCAAACGATTACAATTTCCTGTATGGCTTGCATTTGCAATCACCATTATGAAATCGCAGGGACAATCGCTTAAAGTTACGGGCTTGGATTTGACAGATGAATGCTTCTGACATGGACAGCTGTATGTTGGAATGTCAAGAGCAAATGATCCAACAAAATTATATATTGTCGCCGATGAAGGAGAAATCAAAAATGTTGTGTACGTACAAGTGCTGAAATAACCACACTATGAATAAATAATTTGTAATGACCGGAATTTGTGAAATCAGCTTTTTTCTTTCCTTCAAGCATTAATTTTTTCCCGATTTTTTCGGTGTCATATAAGGGAATATGAAATTAATAAACCTTAATCCCGGGCAAAGCCGTGTAGTAAAGCTACTTGCAATATATTCAGTTCCCAAAGTAAAAGCACTGATTATATTTAAACAGACCGTTTGTTCCAGCTTTCTTTTCAATCCATTTTATGCACTCGCTTATTTTTTTTTCACTTGAGGCAAAACATTTATTCTGATCTTTTGGAATTGAGCGACATCAAATTTAAGGTTCATAAAATTTCATTTTTCTAGTCGATTTCGGTAAAAGAGCTATTCTAAGATGGATGCAGTGACACTGTACTTTCCGAAAGAATCCATATATTTTTGGAGCCCATTTTCCCTAACATATGAGACGCCTTACTGTCCATTAGTTTAGAAGAATTTGCAGTACCTCACCTGTCAATTTCAATATTCGAAGAAGTGGTGACGATTTAATTTTGGGTGAAGAGAATTTGCTTCAGCATTTGCGCTTCCGTCTTTTCCTTAATGGCACAGCCTTCAAATTTTTCTGGCGTTTCTCTCTTGTGACAGTATTATTACGCATTTTCAAAATTTGAAATATTTCTTTTGAGTCCTTTTCTTCCGTCTTTTTGCAGCGACATTCGCACTCTATGTATCTCTTCCCCACTAACCATGGTTTTGACAACAATTTATGGTAACCGTGTAAAAGCAAATTTAGTGTGTTTTAAGAAAATAACATTTCAACATCAGAATTTTTTAAACGGCAATTTATTATGAATGACGTGCAAAAATATTAATAGTGAAAACAAGTTTGAACTCTCGCGAACGAGTAGAATTACCGCAGTGTTCTGATATACGTAGGTCATCTGAAAGTAATGAGAAAAGCAGAATTTTTTAAACGGCAATTTATTATGAATGACGTGCAAAAATATTAATAGTGAAAACAAGTTTGAACTCTCGCGAACGAGTAGAATTACCGCAGTGTTCTGATATACGTAGGTCATCTGAAAGTAATGAGAAAAGCTGCGTTACATAGGCAGATTGCGCATTGGGAGAATCATAGTTCGTGGACAGGTAGTGCCATCTCTCGTTGTGTCAAGAATACCATAGCCCACTGGAAAGAAGAGGCCCTGAAACGAACGGCTGTCACTGAGGTCATGTGACCACCTGATTCCCAGCTACAGTGTGTGTGTGGTCTCAGCTATCGGTAATGTGCTGATGGCCGAATCGGAAGGGTGACAGAGTAATGGGAGAATTTAATAAAATATGCGCTGATGGAAACTTTGAAGGTTGTGTTGCAATATAAATGAAATGTGCTTATATTTAGTTCACAAATTGCTTTGAAAGTTTTACACAAAATGGAGGAAATGCTAATGTTTAAACGAAACTGATAAAGTATTTCCGAAGTTTTCTCTTAGAATTCCAGCTGATGGGAACTTTGAAATTTGCCGAACAAAATAAATGAAATGTGCTGTTGTTTTGTTGACAAATTACTTAAAATGTTATGGCAGGAAATGCGAATATTTTAAATGTTTTTGATGGCGTATTGGATGTCTGCATAAATTCCAAGATGGCGGCATGTTTGCAATGTTTTTTTCGCTCTTGGTGAACTAAGGAACTTTTTGCAATGTCCTATTTTTATTGAATGACTTTGCTCCGGAGGTTCCAGCGTCGGAATTTTTCGTTTTGGTGTGTACCCCCTAATGTCAACATTACCGGTGTATGGTTTCAGTGTGTTCCTTATTCATGGATTACTCAAGGAAGAATATTTGTAAGTACTTTTTGCATTTCTTTTGTTTGACTTGAACACATTTTCTGAGTTTTTTACTGTCGTTACTTTTTGAGAGGGCGGACTTTTGTCGTTTGAACTTATAGCACTTAGTAAATCTACTACTGAGAAAAAACAAAAGCGGCGCAAAAAACACCCCTGAGATCTATACATCTTACGGAATTGATAAACCGTTAAACAACTGTGATAGTTTTACCAACAAAACATATGCATAACAAATTCTTTTTTCAATGTATATATAAATAACCAAACTTCGCACGTTATGTTACTTAAGACAGAAAAGATATGTTACCTGTATATCAGTAACAGCAGAAACCAGCGGTTAGAAGTAAATAATTTTTCTTTTTTTTTCAAAAACATTTCTTGTGTTATACTTGTTAAAAAATTCGTACGTTTAGGAGATAATTACTTAGAGGCGTGCTGTCTCCGTACGATATCATCAAACCAACATCTCTGACTGTACAATAAAAAACTTTATTTACAATAAAAGACATGATTTTAAAATATTTAAAGCCATTTGTTATGGCTTCTCTTGATGTAGTGTCTCTGTTTCCAAATGTTCCACTTGAAGTAGTCCACTCGATTATTGAAGGGAAATTGCTTGCTGATAACTCAATTTCCCCTTTGGAGGTTGATGCAATCATTTCTGCTTTGAAATTGGTTGCAAAACGTTCTTATTTCAAATTTGATAGCAAATTCTACCAACAAACTGAGGGGGCACCAATGGGGTCTCCTCTCTCCCCTGTTCTGGCCGAAATTTTACTGCAGTCATTGGAAGATAAAGTTCTGAGCCAATTCACGAATCAACCGGCACTCCTCTTAAGATACGTGGATGATATGTTGGTCTTTTGGCCTCACTCCATGGTACTTCTGAACGAATTTACCACATGTCTGTCCAACCAATATCCTACTATCACCTTCACAATGGAACTTGAACAAAATGGTATATTACCCTTTCTGGACATTTTATTAACTCGTGACTTGACTTCAAACCTTATCAAATTATCCGTCTATAGAAAACCGACTTTCACACCTTGTCTTATACCTTTTATCTCTTCGCACCCCCGGAACACAAAGCTTCAGCCTTACGTTTTTTAATTAAACGAGCATTTACTCATTCCTCTACCCGTAAGATACGTCAGGACGAACTAGCTCTTATACAGAACATGGCCATATCATTTGGATATCCCGCCTGCTTCTTTCGGGAACTTCTACAGAAATTTGAAAGACTAAGATTTACGACGTTGTCAAGGGAAGTCGTTCCCCCTATATACGTTGGTAAAGTTGATTTCATCCCTCCCGTAGTTTCTATATTGCGGAAGGTATGTAATAAATATAATATTAAATTTGGAATTTGCACCAAAAACATTTTTCTACCATACGTAACGACAGAGATCAAGTTGCCACTTTGAATAAAGCAGGAATATATCGTATCCCATTGCTTCCCTCGGCTCCTAACGAAGATATCAAATACTACATAGGTTCTACCCTTAGAAGTCTGAACATTAGATTGTCTGAACATAAATATGCACTTCGAACTGACTGCATTTCTACTTCATTTACTACAGCTGTTCGCCAGGGAGGTTACTCTCCCGATTGGCCTAATACAATAGTACTCTCCTCCAATGTAAGCAAACAAACCGTCTTTTTTACCGAGAGTCTGTATATAATCTCTTATGGTAATACCTGTTGTAACTTGGACTTACCTGTTTTTGTTCCTAGACAATGGAGAAAAATAATTACTTCTCCCATTCAAAAAACTGAAGAGGACCTTACTTAATCGATTATATCATTTGTACATATTACTTTTGTTCTGCTGTTTTTCTCAATTGGCATCACCTGCGGTTTTGAACAAATGTATTGTGGGTCTCGCGGGGGAGACTGGTTATATATTGCAGCACTTCCCTATGCTTTGTGGCACTGTTGGGTGGCCTGAGGACGGGTGCTATTGTAGCCCCGAAAGATCTTGCCATTTTTTAAATATTTTAAAATCATGTCTTTTATTGTAAATAAAGTTTTTTATTGTACAGTCAGAGATGTTGGTTTGATGATATCGTACGGAGACAGCACGCCTCTAAGTAATTATTTCTTGTGTTGCAGTGGTAAATAAGAATTTATGTTATTACGAGTGTTAATTCGTTTTTCTGTAGGGAAACAATCGCAATAATAAATAAAAATAGTAAAATATGAACAACTTCACAACAACACAATAGTGGACTAATGGCGTTCACGACTTCATGTGCAGTTCAGAGAAGGGAAGCTGACTCTTTCGGTCACATGACTAAATCGTTTCATGGCCTCTTCTTTCCACTGGGCTATGCATGAATACCAAATGACGTCACTAGCGTTAGTCATGTGACCAAGCAAACGCGAAGGAAGATGGCAGACAGTGATATATCGTTCCATCAGCGTGCTGTAATTCAATTCACTGCGAAACAGGAAATCCCAGCTGGCGATATTCACTGTAGGCTTCAGTGTGCATATGGAGATGCGTGTATGACTGCGAGTAGTGTGAGAAGGTGGGTGAAACATTTAGAAGACTTTTATAGACATTATCGATCAGCCTCGTAGCGGTCGCCTTCGAACAGCCTCTACGAAACATAACAAGGAAAGGATTGGTGCCTTAATTCGTGAGGACAGACGTGTGATTGTGAAGGAAATTGGGGCGATCTTGGGAATAAGACATTGCAGTTCAGGAAATGATTAGCAGCTTGGGTTATCTGGAAAATTTGCGCCCGCTGGTTCCCGCGTTTACTGACAGACGACAAAGACCTCAAAGGCGTTTACTGACAAAGACCACAAAGACGTTTACTGACAGAAGACAAGCGTTTACTGACAAAGACCAAAAAGACCTTTATTGACAAAGATCACAAAGACGTTTACTGACAGAAGACAAGCGTTTACTGACAAAGACCAAAAAGACCTTTATTGACAAAGACCACAAAGACGTTTACTGACAGAAGACCACAAAGACGTTTACTGATAGAAGACCACAAAAACGTTTACTGACAGAAGACCACAAAGACGTTTACTAGCAGAAGATCACAAAGACGTTTACTGGCAGAAGACCACAAAGACGTTTATTGAAAAAGACCATAAAGACGTTTACTTACAAAAATACCACAAGACGTTTACTTACAAATACCACAAGACGTTTACTTACAAAGACCACAAAGACGTTTACTGACAAAGAACACAAATTCGTTTGCTGACAAGACCACAAAAACGTTTACTGACAGAAGACCACACCGACCAGCGCAAAAAACATCTTGTCACAACTGCCGGAGCGTTATCGAAATGGAGAAACCGATTTTAAGCACAATATTTTAGTAGTTGGCGAGATCTGGCTCTACCATTTCGAACTAGAAACAATACGCCAGAATACGATTGCCCACTGATTTGCTCACGGCGGTCGTTAAACCTCCAAAAAAAAAGGTGTATGCTGTGTCTGGGACCACAGGTTTTATTTACGTGTATACGTGTTCGACAATAAGGGGTTTGAGGTAGAAATCGGTTGATAAATGAAAGAGGAATGCAGTTAGACTATAATTTTATTTATTAAAGGGCGGTGATATGAGAAGTAACAAACATATGGCATACAATTCACATCTATATTTCGTACAAAGATTAAGTCCATACAAGTATTGCCTAAGATAGTTTGTGGAGAATTTATATAAGCCAAACCGAAATTGTCTTTCATGAACTTGAGTAAGTTTGTGTTTTGTTGCACATTAATGTTAAAGTCACCAGTGAGAATGATAGGCACTTGGGTCTCCGGTACCATATCTGGTATGATTTTCTTGATGTTTTAAGAGTAATGGCATAGCATCCGGAACATGAAGACCTCTAGTGATGTTTGTGAAACGTTGGAATGAATGTAAACCGAACCAAGTATGAAGCGAGTTTGAGCAGATGCTGTCACATCAACTAGCACATGTCACCCACATAGTCAGCTTCAATCCTCAATCTGTTGTTGACTGAGACATTTACGGGGTTGGCAATCTGTTAACTATTGATGTTTCTGTAAATGGCAAGGTCCCCCCATCCCCCGCCGCAGTTCGTTTTGTGGGCTAAGTAGTACGTTTGGAAGTGGATGGTTTGTGTTGGGCTATTGCCCTATTTCTTTTCGCCTTCAATTCGAAACCGAGCAAATGTATGGGACTAGAATCATCCATCCAAGTTTCACTCACGGCCAAGTAGTCCATTGGTGGTTTACATGTACTAGCTGTATAAGTGCTTTGTTGTGGCTCCACGCGTTGCGCCGCTTCGGCTTTCTTCTTCTGTCTGGGAGCCCTACATTGTTTTGCATTAATCGTTGTGGGTTTATTTGATTCCCTTTGAGTTCTTCTTTCTTCTGATATGCATTTGTATTACTTTGAGTCTGAGTTTTGCTTCAAATATTTAAACATTTTGATTTTTTCACAAAATATTTTTCGTTCATCACCTATAACTAATAAAGTATTTATTAAATATTTATAAATTATTGGTCTTTAGACAGATCTCATCCAGACGAATCGTTTGAGACCAATACCACAATCCTAATTCTACGCGATCTCGAGCTCTTGATTTCAAGGCGCTTGACTCAGCGTATTCGACCCCGAAATTGCGGGCGCCCTCCCCTCTCCCCGCACATGCGCATGAAGTTGATATTTTTAGAATCATCGGTTATCACTCTTTTTATGTGAGTTATTAGATTTTACTTATTTGTTATAATTTAGAAATTATAAGCATTTGATTTATTATGTCGGTGAAGTTTTCCTAGAGGGTACCTTCATGGTACCGATTTTAAAGACGTATGCACGTCAAAAACGCCGGAGCACGGAATAACATCATTTGGATTAACCAAGCAGGAAAAAGCCTAAGACAGTTCTGTCAGCTGGAAAGATTATGGGAAGTGTCATTTGCGACGCAGATGGGTGTATTCCAGTTGATTTTTTTAGAGTCTGGACAAATGTAAATGTAGCTCGAACATTTGGAAAGCTCGGCTATGCATTGCATGATAAACGGCCGCGAAAGAAATTCATCTTCCAGCACGATAATCTAAGCCCCACTCTGCTCGTTTGATCTCGGCAGAAATCCGAATGGGAAGTTTTACTTCACCCTGCTTACAGTCCAGACTTGGCATCCAGTGCTATCATCTTTTTGAGTTACTAAAGTACTAGATGCGTGGTTCAACATTACATGAGCACGGAAGCAATACAGCAAACTGTACGTCGGTGTCGTGGCACAACTGGAACGGGTATCTTTCTCAAGGGTATCCAGAACGATCGGGCAAAATGTGTCCAAAGAAACGGGAATTTTGTGGAAAAATATATTAAGGTATGTAAGTAAATGAGGTGACGTACTTATTTCTTCAATCATTTCAACTCACGCAATTTTTTAAAACATTGTTGTTTATTAATATCAGTATAGCCCTCGTACATTGAACGTGAGATAAGCTCTGCTGTTTGCGGTCACGGTGCACAAGTGGTCCGAAGAGGGAGTTTATGACTAGCCATCCGACAGCTCGAGCCCTAGATGTGACACGGGAGGTGTTTTTCTTCTGGCGCTGACTCTCTCCCTTGCCTAGAGCCAGTGACTTCAAATTTGGGAAATGGAACTGCTTGTGGTCCTGAGAGCTGGGCATGGCTCTTGTTAAACTCCGAAACAAAGTGCACGCGCGCGCACACACACACACACGGATTTTTCTCTTGCAGCCAATTGCAAGTGACGTTTAGGCTACCTGTAATTTGAAAAACAACTTAGCAGTACAAATAAGCTGGAAGAAGATTACATATTTGAGTACCTTAAAAAGAAACGAGAAACAACATATTCTCTGTGTGACACTGGACAACAATGATTTGTTCTCGAATCAGAAAATTTAATAGGGCTCATGTTTTCTTTAGATTCAGATTTTAACGACAGCTACGTGCGTGTAAGACTACAATTCCCTAATTTAGAACACTGGTTATAAAGAAGGGACAAAACCAGCACCATATGTCAAACACAACTCCAGCACCTCACCCGGAACTCAGTTCCAATGTGACAAGTAGCCAGAAACCTACGCCTCTGACTACTCAGCCAACCAGGCTGCTAAATAAATAGTTCATTTCTTTTTGTTCCATTTCTACTGCTTAATACCATAGTTTTATTTCTTTGACACCAAATACGAATGTGATATTGTAAAGCGTTAATGTTGAAAGTGCTTTTTCCGCTATTGCGCCGCATTATAGAAGCGAAGATGTAGTTGTTGTAATCCAGAAAAACTATATGTTATGACAATATGTCATTTCAGGTAAGCTCGGAGATGGGAATTTCCAACATTAATTGAATGTTCAGCGAAAGGAGGATTTATACAGATTAGTAATCGTGAGTGCACGATAATAGTTTCGGAAATACCTTATGCCGACTTGCAGCTCTTTACCATCTCCGGAATGATGGAACACGTTTCACAGATAAGCGATAAAGAGCTTCAGAAATTCACAGTAACGTGGTTTGCGGAACGTGATATACGTTTATTATTAAGGATTAACACAGATGTAACAAATGAGTGTGATAGAAATCTCCTTAGGGTGAAAAAAATATGCGGAGTCTTCTACAGATGGGCACTTTGCAGGGTTCTGCTTGAAAATCCAGGATTTTGACTTCATCAGCAAAAGTAAATCAAAATTATCTGCAATAACACAGTGAATTAGTATTTTTCTAAAGAACTGGGAATGAATAGAATTTTATCCACTCTAATATGACATTTCTTTACTTAAGCTTCGGAAATGTGCTTTATGCTTGAACTTCACAAACATTTCTACGTTCACCACAAACCATTTGAGATAACCTTACAGAAGTCAGCCAAGATTTTCTTTTGTTTACAAACCCCTATTACTTGTAACGTATATTAATACTTTCTACAATTTTGCTCAACGAATAGGAACTATTGGACACTTTTCGAAATCCTTCACACAGTATATAAAAACAGGAATAAGGTGAAAACGAGGAGTTTGGGATGGGAGTAAGTTTTTGAAAAAGAGGAATGATGGCTTCTCATGAAAAACCCTTCCTTCTAGATTATCCATCGAATGCTCACCATTCGTTACTCTCGGGATACTTAAAAAACGGGTTTTTGCGCCAGAGATGAACCAAAAAATCTGGAGAAACTGGACTCTTCTTAAGGGCAACACATGGAAAATACATTACGAACAGGCCCACAATAAAGCAAAAAAAATAAATGAAGCATATTTGCAGGCGCTCATGCATGGATTACACACAAAAAACGAACGAGCCTTCTCATTTATATTAAACATTACATCCTAAAAAAATTTGTAACTTCGAACTGCGTGCAGAAATCCACAGAGCACGGAGCTTTCAAGTGCATAGAGAGAAATGGACATTGCTGTTGCCGCGATGACGTTACACACACATATGAAGGTCAGGGGATACTATGAAAAAAATGTCTGCCTGTGGAACTACAACCTATGAAGTTTCCACGTGCATTTTCTTAATTTTTCATTAACACAAAATGCGCATGTTCTTTTAGACTGTTGGATCATCACGCGAATCACGGCTCATTAGTAACAAGGTTCTGTACCAACGACGCACGGATTTTACCAACATACGAGGTTATGCACGTGTTCGAGCTATTTTGGTTGAAATGCCAAATAACAGCTTGTAGTATCTTTTTCCCGTTGAAAGCAGTGGAAAATTTAAAATGAACAAATTCCAAACATTTCTTCCTTTTTTTATCAGTTCCTCTCTTTAATCCAGTGTTGTGGACAAAACGCAAAACACACAATTTCTGTCCAGCATCTTCCATTTAAAATCGACAAGGAAAAAAAATGTTCTATTTTTCTTTTACAAAGTGCTTTACGGCTGCCACTCAGATGGACCGTAAATAATAAATCTTACGTATCATACTGTTTGATCTTATTGCAAGACAAATGCGTGTGTTGCCACACATTTGTCTTGTAAAGCACGCAGAATATTTCATTAGATCTTCCATGAATGCTCAACAAATATTGTTTCTATATGTGTTCGTTCTCACACTCAGGGGCCACTATGTTACATACACTTTGACATTATGCAGGGGTAATTGTGAGGTGACACAAGCAACCCTAAAATTCTCAGCTCAGTGCCAATATACATATAATGCATATTACGAATATTTACACATATTACGCACATATAAACTAGCTACACAACAAATAGGCCCTAGTGTGCTTGTGCAGTTCAACTTTGCATTTTTCCTTGCACCCAGTTTTGTTTCATTGTGCAAAATCCTCCAGGCATTGCATCTTTGAAATCAAGTTTCGCACTTCACATTATATATTAATTGAACAGTCTATGTGGATCAGTTTTAGTTGAAGCTTACAGTGGATTCCATTCAATTTCTGAAAGCAGCTCATTGGATTAACCGAATCTAATATAATCAAAGTATTTGATGTAGATGCAACTTTCAAAATAATGAAAAAAAAAAAAGCTTTCCTTTAAGCAGGCTGTTATCTTGAGAGCTTCTTTGATAACAAAAAACCACTCAAGGTGTCACAAATCGATGCAATGTTTTTAATCAAACACTGTAATTCCCAAAGAAAATGGAATTCGAACTTCTAGTTATCATTTCGTAGCATTCTTAGAAATGAAATGTCCGAAGCATATCAAATTCTTCTAAAACTTAAAAACCGGGATTTACGGATTTGGAATGTGACAAAAACCCAGATTACAAACAGGTCTGATTATGTCTACGGAAGGAAACATTCACAGGTAGTGTAACATTTTAAATAACAGTTTCGTCAGAAGTTGTACCCGAAATACATCGAAATATAACTAAAGTACCTTATTTTTTATCATATAATCAGCGGATTATGTTAAAGTTATACATTTAAGTTTTGAAGATAAAACGCCGTTGCAGATAATAAATACGCCACTTTAAAAAATAGTTTTTTCGGCACTTGGATTTAAAAACAAACGGCGCCGTAATTGTCAGGTGGACTTGTATATTTGGAAGATTACAAGAAATGTATTAATAACAGGAAAACGTAACGCTGTACGAAGATAGAGGTCCAAAACCAGTTGGGTGGCCAGGCTCTGCAGTGGCCTAGACGCTGGCTTGTGACCATTCATTCGAGATGGGTGTCAGGGTGTGGATCCTCGTGAGGCGTGGATGTTGTGTTTGTCTTACGGCGCTGGCTCTCTCCCATCCCTGGAACTAGTGGCCCTAAATTGGGGACGGGTGACTGCTAACAGCACACCGAGTTGATCACGGTGGTCGTTTACGCCCCCCCAGCCCGACCCCCCTCAAAAAAGGGAAAGTTGGAAAGTTTCTCTCTCTCTCTCTTTTTTGTTACTTACGAGCATTTTAAAAGAAAACACGATGGAACGAGAGCGATATTATTTGCTATTGCGGACGATCACGTGCTGCGGAAAGATCAGCGTCACACGCGTTCGTGGATGCCGCTGGTTTAACAGCGGAAGTGTATCTTACGGATTCTAACCACAGAACTGCGACAATGTTTAAAAAAACCCTCATAAGTTTTGCTCTTTCTTCGCTTGAAAGTAGCAGAAATCATTAAAAACTGAGGTATTTTTAATAAGATATTTCCCATTATCATCATCAATGGCTCAACAGCCCTGTGTGGGCACTAGCCTTCTTCAGAAACTTTTGCCAGCCTTCCTTATTCAGTGCCAAACACCTCCAATTTTTTAGTCCCAAAGCCTTAATATCCTGCATCACTCCATCTTCCCATCTTAATTTAGGTCTTCCAATTTTTCTTTTTCCTTCCGGCTTAGCCTTAAACATCTTCTTAACTATACTACTGCTATCCATGCGTATAAAATGTTCAGCCTAACTTAATCTATTTATTTTTATGTACTTAATAATGTCTGGCTCATTAAATAATCTGTGCACTTCATAGTCGTATCTTTTCCTCCGCACACCATTCTCTTGTACTGCTCCAAAAATATATCTAAGAACACTTCTTCCAAACAGGCCCAGCAATCTTTCATCTGCCATTGATAACACCCAGTTTTCAGAGGCATAAGTTAACACTGGTCTCACAGGTACTTTGTACATCATTATTTTTGGGTTTCTTGAGATCAGACATGATTTTAAGTAGATGTGACTTAAGATACTTTCCTCTCCCTATATTTCTTTGGGCTGCTGGGTCATCCCGTGAATCAGGACTTTTCTGTACGAAATTACGGTTTGAGATCAACATCGCGGTTACAGATTATACGGAGTTTTTCCCCATGAGTTTCACGACCTGCGGATTATGCACCATCGCATATTATTTGAAGGATACTTCTTTCTTTTCGTGGATTTCACGATCTGTAGATTATACATAAGAAGAAAAATACAGTATTAACCAATTTTCAATAATATGTAAGCTCATTTTTTTGTGTTTAATTTCTCCACGGCAAAGGATTTTTATCTGATTTTGGCCAAATAAAAAAAAAATCTTTCCACGATTTTACTATACTGAAGTTATGTAAATTTTTTATTCTCAATTCTCCTATCTTAGTCAAATTCTGGAGTATAATTAGTGAGCTAATTACGCTTCGTCTGAAAACTGACGTAGCATATTTAAATTCTCGCATGCTTGAAAAATGCTGAACAAGTGATAATAGATCTAAACGTTTTAGATGTAGTTATTTTGATAACTTTTCCACTTCCGCGAAGTTCCTTCTTTGGAAGTAATTTGAGGCTGTACCGAATAAGATGCCATTAAGTGCATGTTCACAGCAGCAATCCAGCCTTGTTCGATGTTTGTCGAAGCCTTCCACTAAATTACAGCTCACATACTGCTGTGAATATAATGGAAAGGTAATAAACATGAAAGACTGTGGGATATATACCAGGTTAATAGCGAAAAATGATTCCATTAAAGAAATTGCCATCTCCATTTATTTTGCAATTAGTTGCAGAATTTCTGGAAATATGTTGTTTTTCAAATACTTAAAAGATTAAATGCTCTAATTCCACCGGGTTTCGCATTCACGTTGACATCTAAAAAATTATAACACTAACAAGGATTTAAATTTCTTCTGTGTTTTGTTTAATAGCGTTCACATGTAAACATTTAAAAAAATACATTACCTTCCGCGTGAAATTAGCCATGCTTTCATCTGTGATGTATGCACTATCTAAAATAATTAGGTTATGAATCAGTATGGCTCCTACTTATTGGATGTATAACCTAATTATGAAAAGGAATTTTTCATTAGCATTTGCGATGGAGTGGTAACTAATCTATTAAGTATGAACATTAATTTATCTTTTTCCTGTTTCACTTTTCATTGAGTGCCATTAGGTGTGATTCAAAAACTCACCGCTTCTGTTTACAGAGTGTTACTATAGGTGATAATGATTTATCACCAAGTCAAACAGGCCAAGTTAAATTGATTATCCTCGAAGCGAAAATAGTTCTTGTTCGTTATTTCTACGGCTGCTGTTTCGAAACGTGTCGTTAGCTTCGTGCTGAGAAAGCATTTACAGATATCGCATGGAAACCAACTGTTTACTTTCATGCTTTTTTTTTAACTTTTTTCGTAACCCTTTGCAGAAATACTATTTGTCATTTTGTTTCTTTATCAGCAGTATGAAAAAAAACTTTTTCTTTTGCTTTTTAAGCTTGCAAAGAGCTTAACAACAAAGAAGTTGATTTCTGGCGTTTCTGTCCAACAATGTACCCCAGTATTCGCTGAACAAACTCATTGCTTGATTAGCCTCATTGCTTAACAAACTTACTGAATGACAGTTTTCTTTACTTTGAAATTATGTATTTGGCTGTCCAAATGTCGCCTCGGATGATACATAGAAGACTAGGTTAACATAGTTAAGGCTACTTATCGTCTTTATTCGTTCATTACCAGCATCGTGTTTTGATACATTTCCAGAATTATAATAAAACACCAAAAAGTCTTGCGACGTTATAAGTACTATAATGTCATTTACAGTACCTAAAAACCAGCTTTTATCTATATTGTTCTATCTATTGCGTTTCTAGGTCTCTTTTAAGATGCTTTTCTTCTTTTCTGTTCTTAAATCTTGTGCGCGGGGTTGTGATACATTATCTTTGGCTTTAGAATATTATCTGAGGGCATGAAGTCATTAACTATTATATTTCCAGACATTCATATAAATAATTCTTGAAAATTACGTAGTTTCCGTTAATGCACCCAGCCAAGTTTCATATATTCCTGCTGATTTCTTCGTTCACGGTGACTTCTCATAATCATTGCCCAAGGGATGATCAGAGATCAACCACCCTTAATTCTATTTCATGATTCGGCAGATAATTCTCTTTTTCTCAGAAGTATTGAAGAGGAGTTTTATCTTTTGGATTTTTATTTTTACTTCATGTCTTAAATTTTCTTTGTAAATTCATTGGTAGCAATTAATAAGTCTAAGAAAATGCACTGTACGAGCTCCATAATTTTTCAGCGTTTATCATCCAATTTCGTTAATGAGAAACTATTCTGCACGTGGCAATAAAGTGCAAAAGACATTTTAACACCCTATTTCATCCTATTACAAATTTTTTGTATCATTTGTGGTTCAAATATTCAACTCCTGGCACTTGCTCCTTTAAAAATGTTTTCACTGTAATAATTTCAAACTTTCAGAGCATGTTGCATATCAAAGCCCTCCAGACTAGAGATGAGCACGGGTTCCTTTTTTAAAGCCCGGGCCCGTAATAACATTTTATATGGCTGGCCGGTGTTTTAACATTTGTGCAAATTTTTCGTATGCGAAAAAGGAAAAAAATGAAGCATATCATTTTATTCTTATTTACATTTTCGTGATCAGATAACAATGCTAGTGCTTCCCGTTAATGTCTACCCCCAAAAAGAGAGAAAGGATAAGGATAATTATTATTATGTGCATCACATTTAGGTAATAAAATGTCTTTCATTTTGTTTCCCAAGTGTATCAAGTGAATTCGTTTACCTAATTAACACATTTAATTTGTGTCATTCAAATTTCAATAAGGGGTTTGAACGTATAAATTACATTAGAAAAGTATTATAAAATGTACGTAATTTCTGCATGGACTGCGTATTCCTGTTTTGATGACGGGTTTGGTTCGATTTAGTATTGAGCGAATGTGCGCTGCATATATAGGTCGTAATGATTTTTAATGAAACTTTATAATATTAGCTGTTTTCTAAAACAAAAACTTTGTTTAAAGTAAAAAGTTAAAAAATTATTTATAATAAATAAAAAACAAAAGATCCGTGATTTCATTTAAATTTTACATAATGAAGCAATCTGAGACTATACTGCTTTCATAATATCAAATTAAGGCCTCGTATTTATTTAGGTACCGGTGCCGAATGATGAAGTAAAACTTCATTTTTTCTTAGTTGCGTATGATTATAATCGGTATTTTAATGAGGAAATCGTTGACGGTATACTCGGCTGAGCTTTTTTTGTATATATGTTTTTGAATGTCGGGTCTATTTTATGTTATGCCGCGTTGGTTTAGTATTGACGGTGGCAGAATACATGTATTTTCGGTTCTGGAAGTTATAAAACGTCGATTATGTTACTTCTGCTTAATTGCTGAGAAACAAGAATTTTACAATAATAAAAAAATAGGCATTTATGTATCAAAAATGTGTTATTACCGAAGTAAAATTTATTGTATTTTTCAAGGAAATTGTTCAAAAAGCGCTATTTGTTGATTCACTTTCAGCGTGTTTACTATACTTCTAAAACAACATCATTAGAGGATGTCTTACCTCATAGTCTCTCATAACTTCTCAAAAACAGAATTGCGTCTAAAGCTTGAGAATTTAATCTCGATCATAGCATGGATGTCTTACCTCATAGTCTTTCATAACTTCTCAAAAACAGAATTGCATCTAAAGCTTGAGAATTTAATCTTTGATCATACTTGATGACGTTTTTTCTTCTAACACCCTGCCCGCTACACTAAAGGCCCGTTCACTTACAGTGCTGCTAGCTGGTATGCACACTACACGTCTTGCAATACTGGCTATAATTTGGGGAATTTTGAATTTTCCCACCAAGTCAGAAAATCCTTAGCTTCTGAGTGATGGACTCAAACTTTCAAATCGATGTAGCTACGTACTTCATCTTCTTGAGGAACATCTGAATTAAATTTATTTTCGAGTTCTTCAAACATACTTGATGACGTACGTTTCGGCGTGGGCAGTTCCCGTATTGTTGGTACTGAAGTCGATGTTTCCGCTTCGTTAGTTTCGTCGATCATAGAACGTATTGTGAATGCACATGTTTTCTTTCATTTTCCGATAACATTTTTAACGATTTGAAGTTCGGATGTAGAAAGGTTGCCATTTTATGTAAATCGTTAATATCTATTTTCCTGTGCAACCATTTTCACGTTTTTTCTTCAGTACAACTAAAATATCTGAATCTGTTGGAGAAACGGCGAGGTGCTTCATGAGCAAGTGATCCCAGTGGAGTACCATATGTAAAGTGGGATGCAAATCTCCCTCAAGATGGCTAGTGGCTTCTCAAACCGTTTTAAAATTTTTGTCAAAACAGACAAAATATCAGAATTTAATCCTTCCATACAAAAAGCTTCGTTTTTGATAGCCAAAACATCCCTAATATCACTTAACTGCTCGTTTACGGATTCTAGCATAGCACAAAAAGTATTCCAGCGAGTTTCGACTTTTTGATAAACAGATTTTTTCAACTGCGACACAAGTAACAAGCGATTTACAATTTTCTACACTTGTTTTCAATTCTGGTAGTGCTTCAGTTCTTCTGTAAACCTGTGTTTCAGTACAGTGTTCAAGAGGTGGCAGGCACAAGTTAAACGACAAAACATCTTAATGCCGAAACTATGTTTGCCCCTTCATAACTTACAAATACTAGTTTTGTCGCAAGCATAGAGCAATCAAATCCCACATTTGCAAGG
Organism: Macrothele yani; assembly: GCA_039090855.1. Classification (NCBI taxonomy): domain Eukaryota; kingdom Metazoa; phylum Arthropoda; class Arachnida; order Araneae; family Macrothelidae; genus Macrothele; species Macrothele yani. The sequence goes on from CM077007.1 coordinate 5,910,557, forward strand.
GTTTGCAAAAGTTCAGAATTTATGTTTTCTCCTGTCTTTGGTACATGAGGAAATGCAGTAGTTGCTAACACTACACTTCTCAAAACGAAGTCATTGTCTACAAAGTGACAGGTAACAGCCATATATGCTTCATTCTTGAAGAGAAAGGTCCACATATCAGTTGTTATAGCGCCACTAAACTTATGTATCACTTCGTTCCTTTGTATAACGTATTCTAATCTTATAGTGTCAGCTGAACTTTTGACGTGCCTTGAGAGTGTAGTCCTGTGAGGTAGTGCATCTTGCGCTGGAACTGATCCATCTGTTGCACCTGTATCAATTAAGTACTGTACTACCTCCAGAAATCCTTGTCCTTCGATGATATCAAAAGGTCGCATATCATTAATGCAGAGTTTTGCACACGCTTTCAGTATTTTCTCCTTTACAGTGGCAGATACTATTTTTCTTTCTTTAATTAAAAAATTATCCAAAATTGTTAAAGTCGGTTGTTTACTGCAAACTTGAGTGTGTCGGTGGTGAGTGTTCAGGATTTTCAATTGGCACAGGATATCCCTCCTTCCCTTCCTCCCTCCTAATCCCCCTCCCTAGCAGCGCTGGGTAATTTGCCTTTGGCCTGGCCTCTGCAGTCTGCAAGTCGGCTCACATTCATGTTTTATCCGAATGACTGGAAAACTCGATTTTTCATATTTTAGCTACCAGGACTTTGAATTTTAGTCTAGGAAAAATGCATAGTTGTTACTTAACTTAAAACACTCACAGACGTTTTGAAGTTATGAAATGCACGCGAAATACGCAAATAACAATAATTGAGAATTTTAGGCAAAAATCAAATCAGAGACTAAAGCCGAATAATTCAGTTGTGCGTTAGTTAATTCGATTCGCAGTGTTAAATAAAATTAATTAGAAAAGTTAACGGAAGAATTAACTTGAGCCCAAGCCCATCCGGGCCCTGGTTTTACTCAAAAATTCTTTTTTTTGTTAGGTGTGCTTTTCTTGTTTGTTAGGTGTCCCATTGCTTTAGTTAATTAGGTTAGCAATGTTCTGTGTCATCTTCCTTGTTTAATATGCGTACGGACAACGTTTAGAACTTCCATGCACCTTTTAAGCCTCAGTATATTATACAAGTGAAGTATACACTCAGTGCCTTCCACTAATAAGTAGTCAGGTTAGCCTTGCCGCGAGATTACAGTTGCTGGAGGTATAGGACCGTCGTCCAGTGACGTAACATGTTTCAAAATTGGGTGGGGGTGCGATCACACATACACACATTATATGTATACATACACTGAAGTGCCAGAAAAATTGGTACACCAATCTAATACTTGGTAGGTTCTCCACGGGAGCGCAGGACTGCAGAAATATGGCAGGGCATGGACTCCACTAACTTCTGGAAATATGCTGTCGGCAATGCATACCATACTTCCTGCAGAGCGTTCCACAATTCGGGGGTATTCCGAGGTCTCGGAATCCTGTGTTCGATAGCGCGTTGCATGGCATCCCAAATGTGTTCTATCACGTTCAGATCTGAGGACTTGGGTGGGAATGGCAACACTCCAAACTCAGATGAATGCTCCTCTAACCATAATGTGGCGTCCCGACACTTGTGTGGAGGTGCATTGTCCTGTTGGAACAGGCCCAACCCATCAGCATGAATGCAGGACATGAACGGGTGTACCTCGTCAGAAAGAATGCGCACATAGCATTGGCCGGTCACAGAGGTTTGTAGACGTACCAGGGGTACCAGTGAAGTCCACCTAAACACACCCCAGAACATTACGGCCCCCCACCAGCCGCTACAGTTTCCTGTTGATGGGCGGGATCCATGGCTTCATGGGGTTTGCGTCACACACGAATCCTTCCATCTACCCGATACAGTTAGAAACGCGACTCGTTAGACCAGGCTACTTGTTTTAAGTCATAAAGTGTCCAGAGACGGTGTTGCCGTGCCCAAGCGAGGCGCATAGCTCTGTGTCGTGCACACATCAAGGGAACTCGAGTTGGGCATAGGCTCTCAAAGCCCATATCGTGCAGGGTACGTTGCACAGTCCGGACGCTGATGCTTGTTGAGGCTCCAGCATTGGATTCCAATGATAAGTGCGAGAGCGTTGCACGCCTATCGCGTGAAACTGTTCTTTACAGCTGACGATGGTCACGTTCACCCAATGTCTTTTTACGGCCACACTGGTATCGTAGGTTGGAAGTTTTGTCGGTATTCTTGTAGTCACGGTACACCCTTGCAATGGTCGTCCGTAAAAATCCGAACTTCGTTTCTACCTCCGAAATACTACGACCCATCTCACGAGCGCCAACTATGACACCGCGTTGAAAATCGCTTAAATCGTTAATACTTGTCATTCTCATGCCGAAAAAAGCTCTGAAAGCTGGCAAGGATGTCTATCGCTTTATATACACAGTGGCGGACGCAACCGAGTACGCGCATAGGTGACGTTGCTATGTATTTTGCATAAGCTTGTCTGTACCAGTTTTTCTGGCAGTTCAGTGTATATCATCATCATCATTGTCAGCCATTATCAGTCCACTGCTGGACAAAGGTCTCACGGAGCCTCTTCCAGAATGGTCTGTGTTGTGCCAGTCTCCTCCATGTTACTCCCGCATACTTTCGAATTTCATCTACTCATCTCCATGTGGTCTTCTGGCTCTTTTCCTGTCCCTTGGAATCCAATCTAAAATTTCGGCTGTCCATTGATGGTTTGTCCTTCTGGCAGACCATCAATGGACAGGATCAGTGTATATACACAATATTATATATATATATATATACTGTATAAGATAGAGTTAGGGACCCCCTCCCCTATACGCAGGAGCAAAGCAGTTGCTAAGGCACGATCTAACGTGCACGATATAGCAGCCTTTGTTGGCGAATTGTGGAACTTAGCGACCACAATTGTAAAATTATGATAGATAAGGTATAAATGTAAATTACAAAGTTGTAGAACTGACTGTGCTTATTACGAATCGATATCGCTGTTTTATTAAGTACATATTAAACACGTGTTTGCTTTCTACAAAAAATTACAATCTTATATTATTAAATTCAGTTGGTTCACAACAAAGAAAAGGGTGCATTGTATCATTATATTCCCGAAAAATGTTTTTTTTGGGAAAGGGGGTCCTTTAAATCGGGGATCCCTGACTCTGAAAATCTCGGAGGGTTCTGCCCCCTCGACCCCCCAGTGGTTACGCCTATGCTGGCGTCTATCTACAGCCTTACATACTCGTGGGGGTCTCCAAATACTATACCCTCCCAAATACTTAGTTGAAGTGTTTCCTTTGGTGCACTTGGAATTAAATTTTATTTCTGATGAATCAGTTATTGGGTCGTACGTATAAGCACGTCAGTATGTATTAAGCCTTTCCTTTGTCATTTCTGTGCTTATGACGCGAATGTTGAGAGCCACTGCGCAAAGCAAAATTGAAATGAAATTACTGAAAATAAAAAGATAAACGAAGAAACGATTGAAGAAAGAGATGCTGCTTGTAGTGGCTCTCTCGCGAACACCGAGAAAAGATAATTACTGTGAATGAAGAATGTTATCGCAATGCTTTAATGGACAATTGATTCCAGGGAAAACTGCTTCGCTTTTTTGCACTGATATTAAGTAAAGGAAAGATAATGTTGAAAAAATCAAACCTATTACTTAAAGAAGCCAGTTTTACTGTTTTATTAGCAGGGTTTACCCTGATAATTTGTTTTACAGTTCCTGTGTTATGTATCGCAATCTTTATGGATTAATGTGTTCCTCAAAATTTCTGTTTTTTTTTCCTTACGCGACGGTTAAACAAATGGGTCATCGAAATAAACATGGCTCCGGGGTTGTTTAGGAAACTAAATTAAAATAAAGGAGTTTCCTGTCTTTAAAAAAAGCCTGCTTCTTGTGTAAACGAACAAACACTCTGTAAGTAATCGTTTAATAAAATAGATGCAACATTTTCCTTAATTGGGTCTTTACTAACTTTGCCATGAAACAAAGCTGAAGAAAGTAAAAATAAAGAAATTATTTCCTGAGTTTTTACTCTTGCGAGCAAATTAACATCAGTTGTCTCTGAGGTGTTTCGCATTTCACGAAAAATTCTCTGATATTAATATGGTATCGCGTAGCTGCTGATTTGAAAAAAATATATATCAGCTAAATTCTTACAAACTTTAATATTACAGAACACGTCTTTGCCGCAAGTCATTGTAATTAGAATAACAAATTCCGTTTCTCATCCTGAACACGTTTCAGAATTATTTTTCTCATGACCCTAGGACAGATATTAAATACAAGAGTTTTTGCTAAAAACAAAATATGAATCAAATTGTAGAGAACCTATAATTTCTGTTTTAAAATCAGAGGTCTCAGAAATGCTTGAAGGTGTCTGGCCTATACTTCAGAACCTTTGTAATAAATACCATACGTAATTCTAAATTATTATAACATTTTCTACGCAGTAAAGGAAACAGAAATCATCGCAACATGGCAGAATATAACCAAAGTCGATGCATACTGAGATGACTGGTTACGATTTTCATTCATGAAAGTTTAAAGTTTGGAGTTAAATCGGTTTCGAAAAACAATTAATGCCAATGCATTAATCATCTGTGTTTCGAGACATATACGTATCCAGGTCTATCCTGAAAAGGTCCAATTTTTTAAGCAATTATAAACAAATCGTATTTTGACAGTTAAGGGCTGAGAGACAAGGAAGGAAATGTATAACAACAGTTAGTGAAAAATACTTAAACAACAGTTAGAGTACTGTAGTAGTTAAACTAAGAAGTTGCATGTATCATTATCATTTATTAACAACAAAAATCTCTCTCGCTCTCTGTCTTATTTTTATGTAAACGCAAAGAAAATAAACCAGGAATATTTTGTTTTAATCTTTCTTAGCAAAATTGTTACTCAGCATATTTTTACAGTGTTTTTTTAGTCAGATATTTATGCTATTATTCCAGGCGTGAAAGCTTCCTTATAATGTATTTGGTTACACAAAGATATACGTTTACTTCCTCTAGCAGAAAACCTGCACGTCATTAGAAGTCGGATGCCACCATAATGGCAGATATCCGAGGCAGAACTGACTCGTTTTAATCGGCAACTTAGAAGTGCAGATCTCATTTGAAATTGAACTACGTATTGACAATTCTTAGTGTCCGGAATGATCATGGAAAGGTGGACAAATTGCGAGAAATGTTTTTTGTTTTTGTTTTTTTGTTTTTTACAGTGGATGGTAATACACTCATGTTCATAAATATTTCTACAGGATATGTTGACTAGCAATGTATTACATGCAGAACAAATGATTAGCATTTCGCTGTCATACTTACTAAGTGCGTCGATGTATTTCTTTTCATAAACTGTGTGGCCGCCTCTGGCGTGTTTCATCCGCAACACATTTGAGGCATCGAATTAAATAATGTTTTAATGGTGTCATGAGGAATAGCCATCCAGGTTGAATTTACCTACGTCCAAAGTTCATTGAAAGTTGCTGGAGGACGGTCGTATCGCTGCACCTATCGATTGAGCATGTCCCAGATATTTTCTGTGTGTGACAAATCCAACAATCTAGCTGGGAACGGCAGAAGTGAAACGTTATCCCTGAAAAAAGAACGTGTTGTCGCTGCATTATGTAGTCTGGCATTGTCCTGCTGAAATATGTCCCCGGGGATGTCCTGCTGGTAGGTAAGGCGACCGGCGGTAGAATGTCATTGACATAACGGATACTCTTTATGGTGGTACGAACTATCACGAGGGGTGATCTGCTTTCGTACTCAATAGCACTCCAGGCCATAATATCTGGTGTTGGTGTGGTATGCCTGGTACGAATACACTCTTGCCGATGCCTCTCCCCCTTTCGTCTGCGGACAAAAATGCGTCATCATTTTCGCCTAAACAGAAGCAAGATTCCCCCGAGAATACGATATTGTGCCATTCGTCACGCCACTGAGTTCCTTCTAGCACCATTGCAGCCTGGCAGTCCGTCGCTGGAATGTCAAAAGGTAACCTGGAGAGGGCCCGACGAGCTTACAGTCCGAACTCGAATAACCAGCGATATACTGCTACAGCTGATATGGGAGAATGCATCAGTTCACTACTGCTGCGCAAACGCCGTTGATGATGCAGAAAGGTCACTCAAAGGCATCTTCATGACATGACGATTGTCCCCCGGCGTTGTCTGTGTACGACGTGGAGAACCTACTTTTCGTGATCTACACCCTTCTTCATACCATTCCACAGCAAACACAGTGCACCCAGTACGACAGGCAATCCCCCAGAGGGAAGCATTGCAGTTTCTCATACCGGTTACAGGACAAGGAGGCATCGTTTCCCACCGCTGACCAAAGACTGACATGGCGACCAAACCAAGCGACGCTTATAACAGAATGACGACCGGTGTTCGGTCTGTGACGTTGAGCGATAGGACTAAACTCGGTACGCATGGACGTATGTGACGCCGAAATGCTAATAATTTCTGCGGTATTGCCTGATTAATATATCCTGTAAAAATCGAAGTAGTAGCTAGACTCTCTTCAGGTGTTCTATTTTTATGAACGTGAGTGTATATATACACAGTTAGCCCAGAAAGTTCCAGGAATACTTAAGAGAAAAAAACTATATCTTACCTGTAGGAATTTTGCTGACTTAATTTTCAGGATAGTTCAGTCCTCTTCCGACACACATCTTGGATCATTCCAGAAATCTTTCAAGTGCCCTTAGGAAATCGTTTTATGGAATGCTCTTTTAGGTACGATGTGATTGCCCTTTGAATATCTGGAATGGACTCGTGTCGTCTTCCCTTCATTGGTGCTTGAGTTTTCGGAACAGAAAAAGTCTGCCAGGGCTGGATCTGACAAGTAGGGAGGGATGCATGGCCGTTGTTACCTGGTTTTCAGCCAGAAACTGGGTAACAATGGTCGTGGTGTGCAACAGAACATTGTCATGGCGGAGGATCCATTCTTCACTTCGATTCAAACTCGTCAAATTCTCTTGAGAAGGCGATCCATGACTTCCGTATAGAATAAGCTATTGACTCTTGGTCCTTTAGACACAAATTCACGGTGGATAATCCCACGAGAATCGAAGAACGCAATGAGCATCGTTTGGATTTTGGACTTTACAGCTCTTACCTTCATTGATTTCGGCTTTCCCGGACATGGCCATTCGCTAGGTTGTTGTTTCGTGGATGGGTCGTACTCAAAACCCCATGATTCATCACCAGTTGTCACCGCGCTTAGAAAATCTGGATCATCATTCACCATTTCTACAAAGTTTTGCAAAGCAGACGCTCGCAGCTCTCTTTGTTCCGGTGTGAGAAAGTGTGGGACGAACTTAGCGCACACCTTTCGCTTGCCAAGAACATCATAAATAATGTTGTGCGCTACTGTCTTTTCAGTTCTTCGGCTATCACCCGGTATGTTAATGGTTAATCCATAGCCAGCAGTGCGTGAACAGACTGCACATTTTCATCAGCGTTGCTTGTTGAAGGTCGTCCTCTCCTGCCATCGTCCTCCAATGACTGTCGACCATCACTGAAACGTGCATACCATTTATACACCCTGGACTAAACATGCTTGTTTCATCAATTTTCACGTTTTTGATGCAGATTTGCCACATTTAAAGCAGAACTTAATGTTGGCCCTTTGACCATTCTCAAAAGTGTGAAAAGGCCAAAATTCTAGTGTGAAAAACACGTGCACTACTCACCACGGTTGAGTAGTGCACGTGTTTTCACACGTACTGGCATGCCTAGAGTAAGCTTAAATGATTTCTCCAGTGCCGCCAGTTGTGGTTGGCTCCGTAAGGATTACTGGGTTTCTAACAAAATTTAGATGGTGAAAGCGATGTGAAACAATCTTGACAGGACTCGCTTGGTGCTTCCCCTCGGACAAGGTCGGTGGAGGGACCGACCGGCATAAGTTATCCTCACGGACCGCCACCCGTCACATCTATTGAGACCCCATTGGTGCGACGTACCAATGGGCTGGTGCAGCTAAAATGTTTGCTACTGGGATATTCATTCGCCAACGCGATTTTGTTTGGGTCTCTCAGGACCTTTATTAAAAGCCACAGTACAGTTGCACATTGATTTCACTGAATATTCATTTTCTGATTGGTATTTAGATACTTTATTATTCGAAATATGAGTATGGCTTAGGCAGGTACACAGAAATCACAACCACAACTTTCACAAAACACCGCTATCTACACTTTTCCTTAGTGATGGGCGGTAGCTAGTCTTTTGACCCTCGGCCGGGGTCATCTTCTGCTTTATCTCCATCTTCAGTCTCTGATCCCGGTTCTTTTTCTGGTTTCTTTAGTAGTTCGACGTCTTGGTTCGCCGTTAATTCTCTCACCATTTCTGCGTTATCCTCTATGGCTTTTAGGTACACCTAGGAGAAGGGCAATGTTCTTTGTCTTACTTACCTGTGGGATCAGAACTTGTTTTCTTGCTGAAAGAAAACAATCGAAAATCATATGAGCGATATCTGCTGTTCCGGCGCCACAGCAACAATCGCAAGTTTTTTCTCCAAACATCACGAAATATTCTAGAGTAAATCAAACGAACGTGTCCATACTTCGTATATCAGAAGACGTGCAAAAAAACATCACAGAAGTGAGTAATTAAATTGTTATTTTCCCCAAAGTTTGGTTTTCTTTGTTACCGTAAGGACTGCTCAATGTTTGCCAATGAGGTAAGAAAGTACAAAAAACATGAGAGCCTTCTGATTGGCGCTTAGTAGGTATTTAAGAGGTCTTGGAAGCTGTTAGCGGCAATAAAATTCCCTTGAACGCGATTTTTCTCTTTATCGTTGCTTTTTTGTTTTCTACAAGGATTTGCTTTCGCTGAACACTAAAAAATGGTACATATGTTTATGTAGAAAATGAGACAATCTCACTTTTTCTTCTTCGGAATGCCAAAAACATGGAATCAGTTGAAAGCAAGTACACAGCCTTCATCAATCTACATTACTTTCGAAGCTTTGGGAATGCATAGGCAAACATGTATGTCTAAAGTGTTATTTTTATTGATATTGTTTCTATTAACTTTCCGATTACTAAGGTCATGAGGTACACACAAACGGAGTGCTATGAAATTTTGCCGAAAACGTGTTTGTAATGAATCTAAGGAAATGTCATTTTTTCCTTCGTATGAGAACAGAAACTGTTTGAATCAATTTCATGGCTGTTATTCTTCATCATTTTTATTGTCATAACATTCACGGTATTCTGTTTATTAAACGAAGGCCGCTATCCATAAGGTATACCGAATAAAATTACTTTGAGTCATTTTTACACAGAATCATGTTTCCGTTCCTTCACCGTTGGTTTGATTATCATATACGTGATGTTTAGATTCACGTAATCTCCCTTCATCATAGATGCTTCCATACACAAGTTCCGGAAGGACGTGATGAGGATGGTTAATAATTTCTCATCCATTACTCTCTCTTCATCGAGGAGAGAACACAACTCACTAAAATCCATGCAACTTCGGCTGCTATTATATATACTATATTTCATATCAACAGTTGTCAAAATAGGGTAGCTGAATCTGTACTGATAATGTCCGAGCTTTCAGAGATTAAAAAAACCGCTACACATCCACGTTTACTCACAGCTGAGTTTTTGTTTTCCTTGCAGAAGTTTCTGGTATTTAGATATGACTAAAGTCTGGTGGTGTTATACTGACTATCCATTGTATAATACTATTAATAATTTATACGTAAAGTATCGTTTCCTTCAGTTGAACAGTAGCTGTTTAAATCCGCATCCATGTGCCACAGCATTATGACCACCTACGAATATAGCTTATTGAGTCACCTTTCGCCTCAGTCACAACTTCTGCCGTGCGTATCATCGACTCCACGAGACTCGGATGTTCTCATGTGGGCTATACTAGCAGTACAGAATGACGTCCCAGAGTTCGGAGATGAAGCGTGCTACGGGCCCGTGCCTGTACTGCAAGGTTCAGAAATTTTCTCCTTCAGTAAAAGAATCTTCTCACAACACGAAGACTGACTTTTTAAATAATCAGATGGAAAAGCTCACTGAGTGAAACGAAAGAAATTATTTGACACCGGATGTATTGATTAATTACAGCTGAAACCGACATTATTTCTTCAAAGGTTGAAATATTATTAAAATTCTGTTTCCGTTTTCACATCGTTGGCTTACTGATTAAAACACGTAGCATTTTTTTCTTTTCCAAGATATGTTTGCGTAAACAGATTGTTCAGCTTAACGAAGCCAAAACTAAGACGAGCTTCTTGCATGATTCCATGCTACAACGGAGATGAGGAAATTTGTAGCGTTTCATTACATATTTTGTGGTAGAGGTCAACCTTCTTGATCTCCAATCTTGTGACGATTATGTATATTAAGATAATACCACGTGGTTTATTACAAATATTTATTTTTTCAAGTTGACCATGGTTTCGCTGGGTATTGATTGACCCAGCTTCATCAGGACGAATATATAAACACCATTTATGATATCATACACAATTTGAATATTTACGTGTCATTCGTCCTGATACCCAGCAAAACTATGGCCGACTTGAAAAAATAAATATTTGTGACAAACCACGTTTTTTTGTCTTAAGAGGTCAACCTTGTTTATACTTAAGTGCAGAACAGGACAAGCGCTCTTAGTATAGAGTAATACATATCGCTGCACAAATAGACAGGTTCGATTTCTATTATACCAATATTATTATAGTCTTTTTTAAGCTAATATTGTTGTGCAGGGGCGCGTATATAGAATGTTTAGGGAGGGGGGGTGAAAAGTTTAAGTTTGACATTAACCAGAACAAAATAAAAGTAAATTGGGAATAGAAAAAAACTTGAAGCATTTTTTTCTAAAATAAGTTGATGCGCTTTTATTAAATTAAGGTATTTTTCTAATGTAAGTCGCATTTTAACCAAGAAAAAAAATAAAAACACTTTTCGGGATAAGGCGACCTGCCCCCCCCTCTACCTGTTGTTATAATCTTATTATTTGACATTAATGACGATGTAACACAACAAATAAATCTTTAAATATTTATTGTAGAAGTTTGTATTATTTACACCCCTCCCCCTCCGGGCTCGTTAAACTGTGAAAATTATGCTGAATATACAATAGGCAGAGACAATATGAAACTAAACATGTGGGTTAGCCCGAAATGTGAAATACTGCAAATTAGAGACGGGCTTAACAGTGGTTTTCATGTCACAGTGATAACGTTGATAGTTCCACGGAAGTAATGGGGATCACAGTTTGTGCCAACGGTGACAGAGCTGTGAAAAATCCGGAACTGCGAATCACCGTTTTCCTTATATTAGTAACAAAATAACTCCTTACGATTATAGGAGTGACGTAGCACAGAGGGGATGGCGTATCACCATTTCGCTTGTCATCATCATTGTCAACCGTTATCAATCCACTGCTGGACGAAGGTCTCCCCAAGTATCCACCACAACGGTCTGTCTTGTGCCAGTCTCCTCCATGTCACTCCCACATACTTTCAAATTTCATCCACCCATATCCCATGTGGTCTTCTTCTGGGTCTTTTCCTGACCCTTGGAATCCAATCTAAAATTTACGTGACAAAATCACTGTTGGAATCGCCCCGCTTTGAATTCTTCTCTTACGAGCGAACGCACAGCGAAAGCCGAAACAAAAACTATCTTAAAAGGGGAGGTTGATTGAAAGCTCACATCACTAGCGATCTCTGTGATGTTTGAAGAGGAAATGAAGCAAATTGGTTAGTTATGGCTACATAGGAACTGAAACTATGACGTATCAGTGATTTTGTACCCCAAGCATTGCTCAGACATGGCTAACGGTGACATTCTTCTCAGTGAATTTGGAACTGTTACTTTTTGTCACTGGTCATAACGATGACAGTGATTTTTCAGTAACCGTGACAAAATAACCGACTCATCTCTAATCCGGACGTCACAATTCAAAGGAAGCGCCGTTAGTGTTACGGTAGATGAACCTTCCGCACGCATTCTCAGTAGGTAAGGAACATCTTTTTCACGCTTTCCAACCGCAGATTGAAGAACCGTATATGCTCCAGCTTTGTCCGTCTGTCTGTCTGCCCGTCCGTCTGCACATTAACTCGCGTAAAAATGGTTCGATTTTGATGAAATTTTAGTATGCGGTAGGGGATCACCTGGGGACGAACCGTATCGAAAATGTACGGAATGGGGTCAAAGGTCAGGACATAGGAGCGGGATCCATTCCATTGCCTTTTTGCGTCATAACTTACGTAAAACTGCTTCTATTGTGACAAAACTTTAGCATGTTGTTCCAGAGGTATACTGAACCAATTCTGTTTAATATTTGGTTGTCCGAAAAGTCATGACGTATTTTAGCCATGTTTTGCAAAGGTCATTTATTGATAGACAGAACAAAGTTCAATCAATGATATAATGCCCGTTTTATTCGATGATTTTTTGCCATCTGTCAGTGAGCTGCAGAATGCCTCGTTCATAGAAGGACCTGTCTTTCGTGTAGAAAAACTCTACAAGGTGCTGATTTACAGCCTCATCTGAATTGAACGTTATACCACGCAAGGACTGTTGAAGAGAACGAAACAAGTGGAAGCCTGACGGCGCAAGGTCAGGCGAGTATGCTGGGTGTGGCAACACATCCCACTTAAGATCCAATAATTTTTGCCGGGTGATAAAACTTGTGGGTGGTCTCACGTTGTCGTGATGGAACACAACATTTTTACGATGAATGAGCTCTGGAAGTTTCTGGATGAGGGATTCGTTCAAACTGTCCAATTGCCGACAGTTCACATTCGAGTTCATTGTTTGGTTCCGTGGTAGGAGATCGAAAAACACGACACCTTTAAAATCCCACCCTACTGAGACCAGAACCTTCCGCTGATGAATGTCTGCTTTGGATGTCGTTTGAGGTAAAGTAGCACGTCGGAACCAAGACCGTTTGCGCAGCACATTGTTGTACACAATCCACTTTTCGTTACCAGTTATCAGTCTCTTCAAAAAAAGATCGTTTTCCTTAGGTTTAATGAGCATATCGCAGATGTTCATACGCGCCGTCAATTGAGCTTCTTTGAGTTCATGAGGAACCCACACATCGAGCTTGCTTACGTATCCCAGCTTCTTCAGGTGGTCGTTAACGCTTGAATGATGAATATGTCTGAAACCTCTCGTGTTGTGTAACGTGGGTTTGACTCGATCAATGCCTTGATTTGGTCTTCATCAACCTCGGTGGGCCTCATCGACCGAGGAGCATCGTTGAGGTCAAAATCACCAGCACGGAATTTTGCGAACCAACGCTGGCACTGACGTTCTTGTAGAACATTATCCCCGTACACTATATGCAACTTTTCACCAGCTTGACGCGCGTTCTTCCCTTTACCGAAGTAAAACAGTAAAATATCGCGAAAATGCACAGATTGGTCTTCTATCTTCAACTTGATATCAAATCTCCTCAAATCAACCAAATCGCTCACTATTCCTTTTAGACTGCAGCTAGAACTAGCACCTGTAGAATGCCATAGCGACAGGAGAGCTGCGCATGCCTCTAGTACTTCCAAAACCGCCCAACCGCCATCGGGTGCCAAAATACGTCATGACTTTTCCGACAACCCAATATAATCGAAATGGGGTCAAAGGTCAGGACACAGGAGTCAGATTTATTCCACAGCCATTATCATCATAACTTGCTTAATAACTTGAGTAATGATTTCTGGTATGTTGGAAAGCGTATCATAATCAATGCATTGCATGATTTTAATAACTTGTTGTTGAGAGCGGTTGTTCCCGAGCGACTTACTTGTACCCTGATTAGTTCTTGTAGGCACACAAGGTGGAGACACCGTCGATGTGAACAGTCTTAAGAACTGTTTTCATAGCTTCATGCGCTGTCCCATGGGCTTTAAAGTAATTGTCTGATTTGAATAAATACATTCTAGTCGGTTGTTCTTGTATTCGCCAGACGATTGTAGGTTACCTAATTGGAATCCTCCTTGGTTTAGGCCATTTTTGTGCTTTGTTTGAATTTCTGTGATGGAGGCACTCAGACAAGCGGCTCTTCATTCCCGTTAGTTATTGCAGTTCTCCTCGTTAGGTTAATTAATATTTTTCCAGGCTAGTTTTGAAAACTTTATTTTTTTTAATTCGTGTTCTAGCAACAAATATGTCCGTGCTGCTTTACTGCATGCGCCTGAAAGGAATTATTTCATCCTCCGTTGCGCGCAGTAAATTAACACGCATTTTCGCAAAGCCGAATGCTCGACTTCTTAGGATGAAGGTTTGCACCTGGTTTTGATGACCTTGACCCAGAAGACAGTCTGCGACGCCGCAATCTCCAGACAAACACGGAAGCTTGTCACTTCATCGTCTCCGGTCGATAAGATAAGTTTCCAGTCACTTCGCTCACGCAGCGCATTCGCGGAACAATGTAAAATCGCCTCTTTCAGTATTTCGGATTGCACAAAGTATCGTAGAATCGTAACATATACCTTATACGTTCAAACAAACAATTGTTCTTTGTTTTTATCTGTAAATACAAGAGCGGAAGTATTGATCAAACAATTCTCAGCTTTTGCGCACTAATAAAGAGAACTCCAAATTCCTTATGCGCAGTAATAAGATAATGTCGAAAATGTACAGTGCATCCTTATAGCAAAAGATTTGAATCTCATACCACTTTAATGATCTTTCACCTTTTCTGCATAGAATATAAACACAATGATCTGTTAGTAAAGTGTATTAGAAAAAATTAAAAGACTTAAATATGTCCTGCGAAAAGATTTGCAACACTGTATGTTTTAAACACTTGAGGGAATACAATTTCCCTTGTACCAAAATGTTTCAACCTCATACCATTTTAACGATCTTACGTCTTTTATGTGTTGGATAAAAGCACAAAATGAGGTATTAGGTGAAATATTAGAAAAAAGTATTAAAAAAAAGGGTAAAACATTAATATGTCTTACGTGAAGAAGTGTTGTAAACACTTGAGAGAAAATTAATGGACCCTTCTAGCAAAAGGTTTCAATCTCATACCATTTTAACGATCTTACGCTTTTTATGTGTAT
The DNA here is from genome assembly GCA_039090855.1 of Macrothele yani. Taxonomy (NCBI): domain Eukaryota; kingdom Metazoa; phylum Arthropoda; class Arachnida; order Araneae; family Macrothelidae; genus Macrothele; species Macrothele yani. Next base: position 5,925,624 of record CM077007.1, read on the forward strand.
GGTATAAGCATAATGAGGTGTTAGGTAAAGTGTATTAGAAAAAGTATAAAAAGACTAATAAAATGCCTTATAGGATGATCCGTAACACTAGGTGTTGTAAAAATGTGGGAGAAAATAACGGACTCTTCTAGCAAAGGATATCAATCTCATACCGCTTTAAGGACCTTATACCTTTTATGTGAAGGACGTAAGCACAATGAGGTGTTCGGTAAAGTGTATTAGAAAAGTAAAAAAAAAATACAAGAATATGTCCTATTAGGTTAAAGCCCATCAATAATAACGGGGAAAATAAGATATGCAGAGTAATTTTCTTTTAACAACCAGATGTTCTTTTTATTTGTGATGTCCAAATGTGAAAATATGTTTCATGAACCTTACAATAAAAAAAGTACTACGTCACACAAGATTCGCAGTTTCTATTCACGGAATATCTTCACCAAAACACGAAAAGCTAAGCGGGTCGTCACAAATATTTCTTCCTCAGTTGGTGCTATGGTGATGACGTCACAGAATTTAATCCGGAAAGTAGTTTCCATTTTCTGAACACTTGCACGAAAACGCGAAAAGCTAAGGTTGACGTCACAAATATTTCTTTCTCTATTATTGCTATGGGATGACTCTTTCCGCTGCGCCACCAAAGTGCGGCAAACTTTCAAACGAAGTAAATTATATTGTTTGTGATGGAAAGATCCGCAACATTATGTGTTGTAAACACTTGAAAGTAAGTAATGGACCTGTTTTAATTCAGAAACTTCTGGCGCTAAGGCTATAAGGGGTTGAAGAACACAAAGTATACGTAAAAAAAAAGGGAGGTTTGGTCCGTGGGGATTACAAACCTCAGTTAACAGGAAAAACCAGCACCCCTTTCTGTTAAAGTGACGGACTCATCAGCAGTATCCTTGAACACGTTTTATGGGAAGATCTGCAACATAAGGTGTAGTAAATGCTAAATGTTTTGCGTTATAAGTTGGTTGAAAAGCTCCATCGCGTTTCATTGGCTGTACGGTGTCTGACGTATCGAGTGTGCAGAAACGAAAGTGACACCATTACGAAGTAAGAATAGATATCCGCCTCGGGCCGTGTTTTATTTGCATCCCTGTTTGAGACCCTTTCAAATGGCAGGTACATGTACTAACAGTTCCACATTTCTGAAAATACAGGGAAAAAGTGCCAGCATTTTGTATTAGTTTTGTACACCACCGGAAGTGGTACTTTTTAGCTCTTCTACAGTGGCATTCCAACTGTATGCTTGAGTGCCACTTTTCAAAATGAAAAGTAAACACTGCCAGGGTTGTGTTTATTCCATAAATGCATTTTATGGACGACTGAAGTTATTTCCATAATTTTGGAATAACTGTTTTGCGGGGATATGTTGAATGATAGACGGTGTAAATATTTGTTTTTCACTGGTCTTGTTTTATAAGATAAGCCACATTCACAAAGTATCATCAATAGCAAATCTATACATTGCTTTACCCTTCATGCTACGTAAGTATATGTTTCCGCTAAGGCAATGTTAGACAGATAAATGGCAAAATCTCCTATCATTTAACTTGGTAATTGCCGAAATTTTCAGTAAATTCTCAGCTGGTATATCCAAAGGGTATTTTTTTTTCGCTTTGAGGAATTGTCTATTTCCTTTTGCGGCTTGCATTTGAAATTTCAGCTGAAAATGTCATTTTGGGAAGCGCCTGTTTAACTTGTGCATTTTTCGTAGCAGAAGACTTCTTAAATGAAAAGCATGTATTTGAAAAAAATGAACTTCCTCGGTGTCCTCTTCAAAATATCTGCAGGGCGAAGCACGATTTTGTAAAATGAAACTGACACCGTGAAAGCAAAATGATTTTAGACTGATCACGTGACCAGGACACGGTACCAGTCTTACAGTCTGCCGGTTACATACGTGTGGCCTATTAATTTTCTATTAGAGAGAAGCGGATTAATAAAAAAACGTAACAAAAGTTTTCGTAATTAAGTTGTTCCTAACTGTCGGCGCATTCACCATATAGTATTTTTTGCTGCCTACATCAACATCACCACCATGGAGGTTGTGAGAGAAATATTCTTCGCAAATGCATGAAACAACTACAGGACTTATAAGGCTGGGAACAGAATCTTCATTACCTTGCTTATTGTTCAACATGTAACATTAATGTCAGAAAACTTAAAAATTACATCGCCCTGGAGCGGGAATCGAACCCACATCTCCAGATTTCCGTTCGAGGATGTTTCAATACGCCTGCGATAAGATTTCCGTGATTTGCAATAGATATATAGGCTGAAGGATTTTTCTTTCAGAAAGAACAATGGAAAGCATAGCTCCCAGAAATGGCGTTGTATCGATGCGTCTCAGTAATGCTATTAAACATGAAGACAGAACACCACTACAAGCTCTATAAATGAACACCACCGCAAGCTCTATAAATGAACACCACCACAAGCTCTATAAATGAACACCACCACAAGCTCTATAAATGAACACCACCGCAAGCTCTAAGAAATAGGCATGCTTGACATGTTTCACTGGTGGTTTCCGTTACAGAACTTTCTTTGTAGTGACACAAGTTCAAATAAAATAGACAGCTTTCAACTTCTCATGAAACGCATAAATCGAGCAACACAAAATGTTATGATTCTGTTCAGCGAGTGGAACATTTTCCTGTTGGTGCTGCAGAACTAATAACCTCAAAGAACATTGGGAATTCACAGTGTTGTTTACTGCTCAAAAGTGGTGGGAAACGGTACCACAGTAAGTGTACGTATATACTGAAAAGTTTTCACACCAGACAAATTAACATAAATAATTTATACAGTGTTGAAGACAAATTTATGGACACAATTTTTGAGCACACAGGATAAATCTGTAAAATGATTTACACGGTTGGCAAGGTAAGTACAATGGAAATGCTCCATATGTTCTTTTTGAGGTGCGTGTGCGTACTGTAGTACTGTTGGGCAGCCGCAAAAAGACGCAAATTGTGTGCTCATGAAATGGGTAAACTCAAAACAAAATTTCGTCAAGATCATCTAAATTATTAAAAAGGAAAGGTGTCTGGAGTCCAGAGAAAGATGCGCGTAAACAGATTTAGGAATACACGTCAGCTAGTGCACTAACGCTTTTGAAAGCATCGTGGTGTTTGTTGACTCTGAACCCAGTCATGAGCCTGCACTTAAGGCCTTTCGACTCCTGAGATGAAACGAAGAAGAGTGCAAGAGTTTGCTATGTTGACCATAATGTGTGAACATAAAACATTCGTAGAACTGGTACCCATGACAAGTTAGTAATTCATTATTTTTCCACTAAGCAAGCGAACATTACTGAGGCGATTTTCAGAGCTGCAAAAGTGTCATGAATATGTATAGATGGTACGGTGGCTTAGTACAAAAGATATAAAAGCAAATTGGGGTATATCTTCCTGTGCGGAACTACTGCGGCGCACTCTGAGGAAGGAACAGTATTTTTGGTGCAATATGCTTAGTGAAGGGCATGATAGGAAGAATTCAGCATTGGCTAAGCAGATTTCTTCAGCAATGTAAGTTTATGCCAATGGAGATTGCAATAATGCCAACAGCTTTCGATTGGCCGTTCTGGTGGTCTAGTAGATTGATGCTCTGGTTTGACCATTCGACCGAGATGGGCTCAGGATTGACTCCGGATGAGGCATAGTGCTGTGTTTGTCGGATGGAGCTGGGGCTCTGTTTCTTCACTATAATGGTTGGCCCAAAATTAGGGATATCGACTTTTTATAGCCTTTAGAGTTAATTGTGATGGTCGTTAAGTCCCGAAACAACAAGTTAGTAAAATCATGCAATGCATTGATTATAATACCCTTTCCAACATACCAGAAATCATTACTCAAGTTATGAGGATAATGACTGTAGAATAAATCTTGCTCCTATGACCTGACCTTTGACCCCATTTTGATGATATTCAACAGAACCGGTAAAGTATACTTCTGGAACAACATGATACAGTTTTGCCTCAATCGAAGTATTTTTACGTAAGTTATAACGCATAAGGGCGATGGAATAGATCCCGCTCCTATGTCCTCACCTTTGACCCCATTTCGCCCATTTTCAACAGAGTTTGTTCGCAGATGGTCCGTTCCCACATACTAAAATTTCATCGAAGTCGAGCTATTTTTAAGGAAGTTATGACGCATAAGGGCAATGGAATGGATCCCGCACCTATGTCCTGACGTTTGAATCCATTGCGCCCATTTTCAATAAAGTGTGTCCCCATGTAGTTCCCTACCACATACTAAAATTTCGTCGAAATCGAACCATTTTTACGTGAGTTATGACGCATAAGGGCAAATATCAGGAACACCGAGCATCGCTCGGTTAAAGGGGGAGATTAGGGCACAAAAAATTTATGTTTTGATATGTCATTTTCAAGTATTGTAATGCTAAATCTAAACCATCAAGATTAATAATGATAGACGAATTAGAGACAAATTAATTTAAAATAATTATTCTTATTAAAGTCCAAACTTCCACGTTTCGTAGGGATCGACCAGCCTTATTTTTTTCATATTGTTTTACTATCCACGTGAATATTAATTAATAAAAATGAACTACTCATGCTTTAGTACAACGGATACGCTCGTCATGAAGTGACCATTCAAAAATGTAACCAAAAAAATGCTGTATTAACAGTTTACTTTTTGAAGAAAAAAACACGAAATTAGCGTTCCACAGCCTATACTGTACTACGCATCAACTCCAAGCAGCTGGCACAACTCACTTTTTGTTCTAGAAGAAAATAGAAGTAATGCATAATACGCATACAACGCGTGACGTAATGAGGCAGATGGTCGCGAGAGTGTGACGTCATAAAACTTTAATAGGATACACACACAGCGTGTGACGTAATGAAGCAGATGGCGTGACCGCGCCCCAACATCTCAATCGCGAGAGTGTGACGTCATAAGATTTCTAAGCATGGGAAACATTAATAGGACGACGCCATGACACTAAAAACGTGGTAACTTGGGGTGGTTATTTAACCCACTAAACAAATTTTTCCAATGTCGAGATCAAGCTAAATCTATTTCTAGTACCAGAAAACTGTAGGTTAACCACTTTCATCAAAATCCTTAGAGCCGTTTTCAAAATAAAATTTACATAAATACAAATTGTTACAGGGCTTGGTGCTGTCTTATATTACAGCGCCCTGTGTGCAGGGTTTGTTTGACGTTTCCTTTACAGTAAGTTCTGTATTGGGGGTTTAACCCGTAATTCTCCCGATTGGAGCAGATAAATAAAATACGAAGTATATAAAAGAGAATCGACTGAAGCTAAATCTTTGCACTGAGGAAGACTTTTATTCAGATGGCTGCCAGTGCGTAGCATAGCTAATTCTGTTTTCAAATTCGTTTCTGCCTGTTAGCGCGTGAATTTGTGTCGTGATTTTTTTTAAAGCAAATAAATTTAACTCCTAGTATGCAAGCTATGTATTGTGCAACATCTGTAAAAAGAATATGGATCAGAAAATACAGCGTGATGAAGCCAAGAAAGGTTTAGAAAAGCAAGCAAAGAAAATGTAAGCAGTTTATAAAGCAAAGCACCTAAATGTCGATGAAGGTGTCACTGTGAGAATTAAAGTACCCGAAGTAGACAGAACAAAAACTGATGCCCACTCGATTTTAGCTACGGTTCTTAGTAAAACAGAGGATGGCTTTTATAAACTTGGTACTAAAACGGGTATTTTAAAACAATTGTATGCAAAATCTGAATTCAGTGTTTGCAAAGAGAGATTTTTAACGAAAGAAGATGTCCCTGCTGTAGAAATATCTTTACGTCAAACAGCAATAAAACAATCCCTTGGTACTGGGCAGGGTTTCAGAAAATGTGACTGCAATTCTAAATGTACCACAAATAGGTGTGCTTGTCGTAAAAACCAATTGCTATGTAATTCAAAGTCACCAATCTTTAGATTGCACTAATAAGTAAGCATAATTTTATCATATGTTTTGCAAATTCATTTCCTTAATTATAATAATATTTTAAACAGTTTGATTCTTTCTATTATAGTTTTTTAATCGATTGATTCTATCAACTAATTTGTTGATTGTTTGAACTTGATTCTTTATATATCGAAAAATAAATAAATAACATTATGTTAATTTAAGCGTACAGAAACGTTGCTGTTGTTCCAGCAAAGATCTTATTTTCACTTGAACGAGTGCCTAGTAGGTAGGTAATGTGCAGATTATCTAGGTAATTTGAGCAATGAAACAATTTTCGGCACTTTAACGGATCACCCTACTTAATCTGCACATTACCTAGATAATCTGTAGAATAACTGATTTCTGCACTTTAGCGGTAACATATCAACCGTCTTTTCAGAGCCCTCTGCTAAACATCTTACGGCAAAAATATTTTGCCCCCAAAATTCCCCAGGGTTACCCTTGGTTCCGCAACGGAGTCTTTCTACCGAGCTCTCTCAAAGTATACTCCCCCCCCTACTCACTTGCCTCCTCCCAGGTCGCAAGGAGAGAAGACGAAGCTGAACTTCTCTCAATTGACACCTTAGTTATCTGAAAGCTTTTAATACGGCGCTGAACAGACAAATTCTTAGCTAATTTTTTGTCCTGTCAATTTGCTGCTCCATAACCGCCATAACTTGACGTACTCTTTTTCTCACAACAACTGTAACTGCTTTCAAACATGTGGGAAAGATCGGTTCCTAAACCTTGGTTTGCATCCCTGGTCACGGGCAACCGAAACACAGAGTTTTTTTTAACCTGCATTCACCCTCACTATCACAAGCATTTCAAATAATAGTTTCTATTTGCACGGGGAAAGCCACGAGCCTTACTTTTGGTAAACAAAAATTAACGAAATCTCCGCATCTCCTTGCTCATCGAATTAATAACAAATAATACATGGAATTTCATGTATTATCACCACGTCTTTATGTAAATAAATACATACATTCTTCCCATCTCTTCGCGTTGGGCCATTCATGAGAGTAATTCAGGGCAGACCTTGCGCTCATGAGTGCATTTTGTATCGTATTTTTTCTTTAAAATGTTTTTAGACTGTATTAATCGTATTTCGTTGTTCTTACCTAGAATAAATGCATGCAAGTTATGGGCTGCTCAGCGATATTACAACAGTGATTATCCAAATCCCACCACTCATGAAGGAAGTTCTTTTTGCCGACCCAGTGGTGCAGTGGTCTAATTTCTTGTTTCTGACCGTTAGTCCAAGTCTGCCCGGGTTTGGATCCAGCTGAAGCATGGATACTGTGTTTGTCTTATGGCACTGGATTTCTACCTTCCTTGGAACTACTTGCCCTAAATTAAGGACGGCCGATTTCTTATTTATAGCCCATAGAGGTGTTCACGGTGGTCGTTAAACCCCCAACAAACAAAACTTTTTCTTATGCAGGCATCAGCAAATATGTTCCGAAAACGCTTGCTGAAACACTTCGTTCTTCATATGCGCCCAACAAAAGTTTGCTTGCCCTAAGCGTTGAGCAAAACAATGGACGAAGTTGGGCAGTCGTACAGTTGCATACTCCATTGAGTCGGGTCTAGCACCTTCAGAATTTCGTCTTTGTGGGTATTTAAGGCATCACCAGGATAACATTCTTCGGATGATGATTCAGTAGGAACACATGTAAAGAAAAATTTATAATACAGTTACCCAAACAACTTCAATTCTTGTGCAATATACACTGGTCTGCAAAATTAAAGTACGGAAGGCAATAGCGAGCATATAATCCAATTCCCTCAATGAAATATTACGATGTTCACAGGACATATGCAAATGGCACAAACAAATGTCCGCACTCGATTTTATATATCTGTGAGCAAATGCTGCCCAATATGAAAATTGAGTTACATAATGCTGCAAAAAGGAAATGCTGCCCAATATGTAAATTGAGTTACATAATGCTGCAAAAAGGAAATTCTGCCCAATATGTAAATTGAGTTACATAATGCTGCAAAAAGGAGGTGCTGCCCAATATGCAAATTGAGTTACATAATGCTGCAAAAAGGAAGTGCTGCCCAATATGCAAATTGAGTTACATAATGCTGCAAAAAGGAAATGCTGCTCAATATGTAAATTTAATTACATAATGCTGCAAAAAGGAAGTGTTGCCCAATATGTAAATTGAGTTACAAAATGCTGCAAAAAGGAAGTGCTGCCCAATATGCAAATTGAGTTACATAATGCTGCAAAAAGAAAATGCTGCCCAATATGCAAATTGAGTTAAATAATGCTGCAAAAAGGAAATGCTGGCCGCCCCGGTGGCGCAGTGGTCTAAGCGATGGCCTCTGATCATTCGTTCGAACGGAGTTCGGGTTCAAATCCCGGTGAGGCATGGATGTTGTGTTTGTCTTACGGCACTGGCTCTCTCCCTTCCCTGGAACCAGTGACCCTAAATCAGGGACGGGCGACTGCTTATAGCCCATTGAGTTGCTCACGGTGGTCGTTAAACCTCCAATAAAAAAAAAAGGAAATGCTGCCCAATATGTAAATTGAGTTACATAATGCTGCAAAAAGGAAATGCTGCCCAATATGTAAATTGAGTTACATAGTTAAAGCCAACGGGGAACGGCAGTGGCATTTTTCGTTCACAGCATTTGTAAGCGCAGCGTTCTGGTGGCTTCAGATGCTTTCGTTATGTCTCATACACGTGAATCCGACGCTATAAGGTGGCGTACGATAGGACGACTAGACGCAGGCTGGTCTAAGGTCTAGATCGTAAGGTACTGGCATGTCCATACCAGAGTGGTTTCATGGGTATGATAGCAATTTAACAACTGTAGAGTGCCACGAAGGCCTGGCCAATGTCGTCCAAAACTTACGACCGCTCGTGTGGACCGTGACGTCGCCTTAGCCGCACGGCGTTATAGGTCCTACACAGCCCGGCAATGTCTTTGGAGTCATCTTCTGCCACTGGGACTAGAGTATTAGAGACATTGATATATCGAAGGCTCAATGCAATTCGGCTTGGTGCCAGGAGACCCATGTCCAGTGGCAGAACATGACTCCGAAGACAATTGCCCGGCTGTGTAAGACCTATGACGCCGTGCGGCTAAGGCGACGTCACGGTCCACACGAGGTGTCGTAAGTGTTGCACGACGCTGGCCAGGTCTTCGGGATTACCCCACATGTTTTTCTTTATGAGGTGCTACTAACATAATATATTTGTTTGTATTTTCTTTTTTTTTCTTTTGGCCTTGTAACTTTCGTAGCACGACCAAGGGGACATTTGGATTTTGTTCGTCCCTTTCTTGGTTTCAGAAAAGCCACTTACAAAAACGAGCGCTTTCCTGATGACGACTGTTTTAATTTGATTTGAGTATCGTCTCTGTTCATTATTTGTTTTGTTATGTTTACCTATGTATATATATATCATCATCATCATTATTGTCAACCATTATCAATCCACTGCTGGACGGAGGTCTCCCCAAGTTTCCGCAACAACGGTCTGCCTTGTGCCAGTCTCCTCCATGTCACTCCCGCATATTTTCGAATTTCATGCACCCATCTCCCATGTGGTCTTTTTCTGGGTCTTTTCCTGTTCCTTGGAATCCAATCTAAAATTTCGGCTGTCCATCGATGGTCTGTCCTTCTGGCAGTATGTCCAGCCCATTGCCATTTCAAGGATTTAACTCTGATCATGATGTCTTCCACTCTTGTCATTTTTCGGATCCACGAGTTCCTCTTCTTATCTCTCCTGGTTCACCAAGCATGCACCTCTCCATGGTTCTTTGAGTTGTCTGCAGTCTTTGTATGTCTCTTTTAGTTAAGGTCCACGTCTCTGCACCATACGTAAGCACTGGAAGGATGCATTGATCAAACACTTTTCTTTTAAGACATAATGGCATATTGCTCTTCAAAATTATGCTGTTTCTTCCAAACGCTCTCCAGGCAAGTTTTGTACGCCAATTAATTTCTTCATCAATGTGACCCTCACTTGATATCTGCTGTCCAAGATAAACGTACGTGTCTGTTATCTCCAGCTTTTTTCCATCAATCGATAAATCTTCATTTCTTGTAAAAGCATTGAACATCACTTTTGTCTTCTGAAAGTTCATTTTTACTCTTGTCAGCAAGTTTCTGGATCATACCCTGCAGCTCTGATGGGGTAGTTGCAAAAATGACTACGCCATCAGCAAAACGAAGGTGGGTTAGATAATCTCCATTAATCTTTATTCATTTGTTTTCCCAGTTCAGTGATTGAAAGACATTTTCCAATGTGGCGTTAAAGAGCTTCCGAGATATGGTGTCACCTTGTCTCACTCCCTTTCCAATTTTTATGTGTGTTGTATTTTCAAACAGCCGATATATATATATATATAATATGACCACCATTTGGCATTGAAAACCGTCTGAATCCTCCTTGGAATGGTCGCAACTTAATCATGGATGGTGGTAAGTGGGATGTTACGCTATTCTTCATGCCGAAATTGCTCCAGGTCCTTGAGATATGCAGTAGGAGGTTAAAGGTATCTTTATCCTTTTCCAACACAAACCACAGGGGCTCGATGTTGTTTAAGTCTGCTGACTGGGGTGGCCAAGTAAACTGTGAAAGTTCGTCCTCATGTTCCTCAAACCATTATTGGACATTATGAGCTCTGTGGATTGGGGCGTTATCATCTTGATAGATGGCATCCTTTGAAGAAAACAATGCCTGAGCCATTGGATGCACTTGGTGGACCGAAATGGTTTTATACGCCCTGTCAGTCATCCGTTTTTTCAGGATGATTAGAGCAGATGCTGAAAAACACGTATGACAGCCCAAATAATGACAGAACCACCACAATGCTGCACTGCTGGGAGCCGACAGTCTGGGTTGTACGCTTCTGACTGTGTTCTCCACATGTAAAGACACCCTGCAGTGGGGAATGGTGTGAATGTGGATTCATTCGACCACATTACACGTTTCCACGCATCGGCAGTCCACGTTGTATGTTCCTTCCACCGCTGCCGTCGCCATTGTGCATTCATCCGGGTCACCAGAGGTTTTGCAACATCAGCTGTGCCATGAATATCTTGCTTATGTAGTTCCCTTCGCACTGTTTTTGTTGATACTTAGGTCTGGAGATGCAAATTGAGCTCCGATCTAATTTTCGACGCCGTGGTCTTCTTATAACGGGTAACAATCCTCTTTGATGCTCCCCTGTCTCTATCAATCAAGGTCGTTTTCCGGCAGCTCTTTTGGTTCGCAGACGAGGTTTTTCCACGAACACGGCATGCTATCATGACACTAGACGCAGAAGCTCTCGATACCCCCACTACCCCGACGATTGTTGTCATGGTGGCACCTACTAGCCGGCCACGAACAATTAGCGCTGTTCTGAAGTCCGTCAGGTCGCTCATTTCTTCGTCAGCCTGAACGAAAATGTGCAGCAAGACACTTTAAATGCAATTAAAAAGAACCTTTAGGTTCCAAACAAAGCTATTTCCAAAAAGTGGTGGATACCTTTGCGTATTGAGACGTATCCACGGAGCTGCATTAAAAATCACGTCTCTGAGCGTGGTGTTCACATTATTCTATCCAACCTCTGCATGTATGTAATGTACACACATTTGTCTGTTATAAAATATTTATTACCCTTATGATTGTCTCTTTTCATGCCAAACATCTCTACCTGCTGTTATGCGTTTTCTTTTTTATCTCTGCGAAGGCCTTCTGAACTTTAATTTTGGACACCAGTGTACATATGATCCTATATGTACCCTGTGTAATCAATGGTTCCGTAAGATAGGGTCGAGAAAAAATATGCACAGCGATAAAATTTGCCATAGCAAGTTTGTAAAAATTTCTAAATACGTGTCACAGAAGATTTCGTTTCACAAACTGTCATCGGCGTTGAGTTGAAAGCGATCGATGTAATTCCAAATATCTGAGGAATGAGCGCTGGCGTTTTCTATATTTGACGGCTGTCTAATCACAAAAAATTGATTTGAACACCTTCATGAAAAATAAAACCCTGAGTATGTGTATTCTATTGATATCGGCAAATGAATGCTATAAACAGTACATGTACCGAGGTTGTTTCCTGATGCATTAAATGTATCGAACTTGCAAGCGCCGTCATGGTTTCATTCTGGTTAGCTTGCCTGCCCTTCCTTGATGATGGAGAAATGATGCTCCTAGCTATTGTGGAAATAGTGATCTATCAAAAACAGACTTGAAGAGGATCAAACCTGGAAGATAATATTCCCCTTCACTTAAACATATGAAACGAGGCAGATAGAGAACATCGATTTATCATTTTCTTTCTTTTTCATTTTCTCTTGGGACAATGACAATATAAATGAAAGGATTTCCAATATTTTCACTGATGTCTTGGTGCTCAGGCTTGAGGAATGAATTTTTGAATTTTTTTCTGGTAAAATATGATTCTTTCTTTCTAATGCATTAAGATTATTTCTTTCTGTCATATTAATGTTACATTATGATAAAAAATCATTGTCTCCAAAACTAATCTTCAAAGTTCCGAGATATTAATCCCCCCCTCACTCTTTACGTAACGTTTACTTACTTCAAAGCATGTGGTTTAAACATTTTTATGGTCCCAGTTTCTCGAAAAAGGGATCGCAGAACGAATATAATGTTATAAAGCCTTTCCTGCGAGAATTGTTTGATGACAGTCACTTTTTTTTTAATACTTTAGGAATTGAGTCCTTTTCTGGCACACAAATTGTATTTTAAATAGTCAGTAAAGTGTACAAATGCCTGACTAAATAAAACCAAGCGCACATGAGTCAGTCAGTATATATGTTTATGAGTCACACATTTCGGATTCGGAGCAGCAACTACTACTGACACAAGCGATTCACTTCTCTTATTGCTGGTGTGCTTTCTTTCCTGTGGAAAGCAATGCTTTGGGCGCTCAGCTATCGCTTCACTGGGGTTCCTACCTCAAAAAGACTCTGAAATGTGTGGATACTATGTTGTTGCTACCACATGACGCTTTATTCTCCCCAGAGTAAGATTGTGTTTAAAATTTTTTTAACTTGGATTCCCAAACACACATGTTGAGTTGCTTAGCGTAATGCGTCCAAACATTATCGTGCAGTTTCGATAATCGCGGCAGACACACATTCAGTAAAGGCGTGGTCATATACCTTTCCATGAAGCATCTTTCATAAATGTTCTGGTATCGAATATTATGAAGTTTCATTGTGCCCTGTATATTTCGTGTATGGGAATTCGAGAGTAAATACAGTGAAACTGTATTAGCTATCATTCGTATTCCGCGGTCACCTCAAAACGAGGGTAGTTTTGTGTGGCATGGATGTTATAACTCATAGCAACAATGCATAAGAGACCTACATTTGACGGCCACTTACAGAACACAACCACGGTTAGCCATTTATGAAACGTACAAGAGAACGTTCTTGCATTTAGCGGTTATAAACACGCGGAACTTATAGAAAAATCTTGTTAAAGAATTTCTAGAAAGATAACTGTAAAAGCCTGTGAGTTTAAAAATACGTAACACCTATTTCTCTGTCACCACCATTCATGAAAATGTAAATGGGGGATGGTTCTTGGGGTTTTTGAAATTCTTAAAATTGTGTTTGCAGATTATTTGGTCCTCTACTGACTAGGGTACACATGTTCTAACTTTTAATTGTCCGAAATTAGAGCATGAAGCCCACGGAGTAGTTCACTCCATCAGCCTAACGAACCTAGTCTTTTTACATAGCGGTCATATTATTTCGGCAGGCATGGATCGCTGCAGATGGCTAAATAGCATACCTCTCACTTTAATGAAGAGAAAGGGGTAAGAGCGTGAAAATGGTTTCAAAGCTCAACCGCAGTAATGCTGTTATTGAACTCGGCATCCTCCTTAACTTCCATTTTTGGGGGGAACATGTTGTACCAGCGCCTGATGTGAGACAACGTAGTGTGTGCCGAACACTTTACCTCATTCCACAGTCTTACTACTGCCTCGTAGTGAGAGATTTAGTGAATGACATTCTTAAATAGCAAAATGGTAGAAAAGAGAGAAACAAAGAACAAGCACTTCACAACAGGCTGCATTAAACATGCCTTTATTTTATTTTCGCGTGGAGAGGTTAGATATCTAGTCAAATTGAACCACTCAGTTAAGGGGTCTCAAGACGGTCATATTTACTCAGAATCGTGGATGAGCTTGCTAGACAGATTCTACTGTATCTTAATTTCCAAACACGGTGAACATTACTTTGCGAAATACTGCACTATTCAGGGCTTTAAAAATACGCTGAAAATGAAAAAGACAGCAGCCATCTACACCTCTGCGACTTATTTAGTATTTTCCAGTTTTTCTGATCTAATGATATTTACAAAACGTAACGGTTCATATATTACGGAAAAAAGTTATTCTGTGTAGCGTTAATTTTGGCAGCAACGAGGTGCAGAGGATTATGTCTTCAAAAATTTCTGGAAATTGTTGGTGTGAACAGTCGAATAAAGATTTTCGTCTGCTTGGCTAAAATAGTCGATGAAGTATAGTCGATGAAGACTATACTTCATTTGAATAAGTCGATGAAGTTCAGTCTGTATTTACTGAGAATATCCGAGAATAAATCGATGAAGTACAGTCGGTTTAACTGCGAGGGCCGCAGGTGGCGTAGTGGGCAACGTTCGCGACTGCCACGGAAAGGACCTCAGGTTCGATCCCAGGCAGGTACGAACGCTCGATCCACTAAATATCAGCGTGCGTCGGATGGGCACGTTAAGCCGTCGGACCCCGGGTACTGGCCCCCGGTAATAAATAAGGGCGTATTCCTCCCCCTTTCTACTTCGCTTCCGTGTCACTTTTCTATCGGGCACTCTAGCCCAAATCTCCTAGCTTCCTATTTCTAAGGGTTGTATGAGACCTGGGGTCAGACACTCCCTTCCTAAAATCATCTACATATGATCTGATCTGATATGGTTTAACTGCGAATACCCGAGAATAAATTGATGAAGAACATTCGGTTTTATTGGGAATACCCGAAAATAAATCGATGAAATACAGTCGGTTTAACTGCGAATACCCTAGAAAATATCGATGAAGTACATCGGGTTTAACTGGGAATAGTCGAGAATAAATCAATGTAGTGCAGTCGGTTTAACTGGGAATACCGGAGAATAAATCGATGAAGTGCATTTGGTTTAACTGTACATTTTTTTTACTTTTAATCACATTTAAAATCGATGAAGTACATTCGGTTTAAGTGGGAATACCCGAATATAAATCGATAGAGTACATTCGGTTTGACTGGGAATTCCCGAGAATAAATCGATGAACTACAGTCGGTTGGAATACTCGAGAAAACATATGCATGCCCTTTTGTGATAATTAGTAGATTAACTAAAAACTACGAAAACATTTCTCTCCTGTCAGAAAGTTTCATAATTTAGGAAAGATATCGAATAAATTTGCCGACCACATCACTTTTTTGAATTTCTGCATGTAGAACCTTTGTGACACAAAGTTTAGAAAAAATGGAAATTTACGCCTAAAATTATTTCTTGTCGCTACATGCAACAGCTGCTGTGAAGATTTAATTTTTTATAAATGTTTGTACACTATCTACCAACAAGTAATTGGACACCCCTGCAATCGACGATATCTACGGTCCTGATACACGTCACGGCCGCCGCCGTTAAATATCGTGTGGGAAACAACAACGCAACCAGTCGCATGCAAGATGTCACGCAGTTCGGAGCTCTCTGATTTCGAGAAAGGCGCAATCGTCGGGTATCACAGAAATGGCCGATCCATACGTGACATATCCAGCGAGTTGAAGTACCCAAAATCTACAGTGGCCTACGTGATTGACAAGTGAAAGATGAGAGGTGACTGTCGGAATGTGCCCCGACCTGGCAGACCCACAAAACTGGGAGTTAGAGACCAACGGGTGCTGTCCAGAGAAATTCGGAAGACCCGCACCAAATCGATAGGACACATCCGCGAGGAGTTTCAACAGGCATCCGGGAGTGTTCTTTCGATGAATACCATCCGTAAGGAAGCCCATATACTTGGTTATCATGGACGTGTTGCCGACCACAAGCCTTTGATCACCAAGTCCAATAGCGCTGCTCGGCTGACGTGGTGCAAAGAACATCGACAGTGGAAACAAGTTCTCTGTAGCGAAGAATCAAGGTTCACCCTCTACAGTTCGGATGGCAGGGTCTGAGTTTGTCGTCTGCCTGGAGAACACCTCATGCCGCCGGAATGTATTGTGCCAACTGTGAAGTTCGGCGGCGGTGGAATTATGCTATGGGGGTGTTTCTTCTGGTATGGCACGGGACCCTTAGTCGCAATTCCTGGCAGACTCAACGCCGAGACCTACTGCACCATTTTGGATGACCATGCGCTTCCTACGTTGTGGCAGTTTTACGGGGTGGACCCATGTTACTTTCAGGATGACAATGCCACCTGTCATGTTGCGAGGTCCACCATGGCTTGGTATGGTGACAGTGGGGTTAATCGAATGGACTGGCCTGCGCAGAGCCCAGACCTTAACCCTATCGAGCACCTCTGGGACGAGTTGGAGCGTCAACTTAAGGGGTGCCCCCACCGTCCGAAATCGGTGAAGGAACTGACCTGTCTTCTCCAAGCCGAGTGGAAGAAAATACCGCTAGCCGTCGTACAACGCCTGGTTGAGAGTATGCCCCGGAGGGTGGCAGCTGTAATAATCGCGCTCGTAGAGGCTCCACTAACTATTGAAGGTGAATAAACTTCGTTTTCTTTTGCTATCACAGGTGTCCAATTACTTGTTGGTAGATAGTGTATATACAGTGCATTTATGAGAATTTATCAACACTTTGTGAAAATATTTAATGAATATTAGCTACCTAAAAACAGATGTTTATCGACAAGTAGCTATCCGTTTAAATTTCTTTGACGGTGAATGCAGATTTTATTTGGCAAAAAAATATCTGGTGGCAGAGAATTGAATTATGATGAGGTGAAGTATATACGGACTCAAGGAGCCATAATTAATTCATTTGGTGGCGGAGAATTGAATAAGATTAGGACACGTATATCGGACGGCAAAAAATGATACTTTGGAGCTGTAATTTATTCATCTGCTGGCGGAAAATTGAATTGCGATGCGGTGAAGTTTGTACGGACTAGAAAATTTAGTTGTTTAAAGTGCTATAATTAATTCATGTGGTGGAAGAGAATTGGATTATGAGGACGTCAAGTATGTGAGGAATGTAAACTTTCGTAATTTGGAGGTATAATTTGACGCTAGATTAAGTAAATGGATTTCGCATTAAAGGATTGATAAAACCGGGAAACACTAAGCAGAGCTGAATGATGTAAGCAGGGTTTTACTCAGCACCATTTCCTATTGGTGCCACTTTGACCAGACGCTGAGTCTTCAACAAAGGAACACTTGATACACACACATCCGCCATGCATTAAATTAACCCTAGGTCGGTACAGCCCATCCCTTTTCAACAAATCGCACCCTGACGCACGACAAAAGGTGCTTGACGGTTGTGTGCCTTACGTGCTTCTTTGTGCAAAACTCAGTCCCTGGTGACAGATGAAAACATAATAAGTGATACCGAGTAAAGCTGAATTTATCCCATTGAGCTGTACTTAGTTTTTTATTGTTTCATCAGGTTTTTAATGGGATCGCCGGCGTTCTTCTACTCCTGAATTGCAACTGTTGCCTAATGAATTAATATTTAGATAAATTACTGAATTGTTTCAAATCACATTTAAAAATACATATCCGAAATTAGTCTGCTCAGTCAGTTGTACCTAAATATAACATCATGTACGTGTGTAATATTCGAAAAAAAAAACAAAAAAACATGTACGTGTGTGTTATTCGAAACCTACTATTTTTGTACAGGTACGCAAGAAATGAAAGGAAACTCTTTGCTTAAAAATTAAGAAATACATTTATTACTTCCCAAAAGGTTATTATTCATGTTCGAAAACTGAAACGCCGAGACCCCGCTAAGCTAGTATTCAAGTTTGCGCACATGTTAGCGGCAATGTCAGCAATTATCAGGCTAAATCTGATTTCAGTTAGCTATTTCTTAAGCAGATTGAAATCAAATGAAAAGACAGAGGCGGCATTTGCTATTATATTTTATCCACAGCACTTCACTTTCTAAAATTTTCTAATTTTGGCGTTAGATATCTCAAAAACTCAACCAAGACCTTTCTAATGAGCCGACAACGAAGATTGTATTGTTGGTTGCTACTTCGTGTTAGTAGCCAGTTTCTCTCTACCTCCCAAAGTCGTCTCTTTTTCCCAAAACAAAAATTATAAAACAAGGTATTTGTGTCTAAAAACTCACAGAAGTGTGTTCTGAGACACAAATACTATGTTTATATTTTGCATATTACTAAGATCCAGTAGGACAACTCATATGCAAAATTTTAAGCGGACTTTCCCACCCCTATATTAATGTAAGCTATCGAGCACATTAACATTTACCACATAGCTAATGTAAAAATTTGAAGTAAGGAATATAGTAAAACCTCTCAATAGGAATAGTCTCGGAATATTTTGTCAGCAACAGAGTGGTGTCTTGCGCTGTTGAGCGAAGTGAGGCTGAATTCCGAGCGGAGCTCTCTTTACGAGACTCGAGACAATTAGTTGTTCGGGCAAAGGTACGAGATTACCCATCCGATCACAGTGATGTTTTTGCATGCGGTTGGACGTTGTCCATGGTCAGGTTTTGACGCCTTCCAATTCCCGAAATTCCTCGTCATTGATTGATAATCGTCCAAAAACATGCATTTTAGGGGTTTTTCCGTGTTTTCAGAAGCGGTCGCTTGTTACCTATGTTCTCTAAAGATCTTCAGCCAATCGCGGTGACACTTGCCACAGAAAAAGGGAAGGACATGGTGGGGGACATGGGGTTGGTGTCGTACAAAAATGGCCATTAAAAACTGACCAATTTTAATAATAATTGAAAAAATCAGCTCTCTATTCGAAACTCGGGACAATTAGTTCTTCGGGCATAGCTACGACAGGACTCATCCGATCACCGTGATTTTTGGCATGCGACTGGACATCGTCCATGGTCAGGTTTTGACGCCTTCCGATTTTCAAAATTCTATGTCATTGAGGAATTTCAATTAAAACAAGATGGCCTTTTACTTGAACCGTTTCACGAAAGTCGGTTCACTAATATTAATAAAAAAAATCGTTTGAATTCAAAAACGAAATGGAAAGACTCAGTCTGTTAGCTTAACACTTGCTTAATCTATAATAATAAAAGGAAGTTTGTGTATGTCTTTCGCGATACAAAATGAAAAAAGTGGTTCCCGATCTGAGTGTGTCTTTCCGCTTTGTTTACATGCAACCTGATCACAACCAGCGTGAAGGAAAGTAGTTCATGATAAATTTTGGGCATTTCATTTTTAGAATGTTTCTACTTTTGTTCTGTAAGTCAAATTTTACGCATTCGTTTTTCAGAATTTGTTATAATAGACGCCTTAATGAGCTTAGATTTTGCAATGGCTTCGCTCAAAATTTGGCAACTGTACCCGAGTTATCGGTTACCGTTGACAGCTTGTCCTAGTTTAGAGTACCTAGTATTAATTATCTTTTGCGTTTCTCGCGTCGTACGTTTGTTCGCCTTAGGTGAAAATAATCACTTGCATCACTGGAAAGGGAAAACAGTGACACGCTGCCCGATGACTGAGCAGTTAGAGGCGGTGGTTTCTGGCAAATCGTTGAAGGTGCGTTTCGGTTCTGGACTCGGGTTCAGCCAAGGTGGTGTGCTTCTCTTACGGCGCTGGATCTTTCCCTTTCAGGGAATCGGTGGAGGGACGGCCATCAGTTTATAGCCCTCAATTGTTCACTGTGGTCGCTAAACCTGAAACAGAATAAAAACCGCTAATGACTTTTAGCAAGAGACAAGCCCAAAGATTGGGCATAGTTCATCCCACACAGGTGAGGCGATTATTTGTTGGTTGAAAGAGGACGTAGTCGCCGCCGGCGCTGTGCCTTACGAAATAATGCCCATTCAGGCAGGTGAAGTGGCAGCACTGTCTCTTACAAAGTAATTATGATTCATGCAGGTGTAGTTATACGTACTACCGTTATCTGGCCGTAACTGTGGGATTGTAAATAGGCATTTGGGGTGTTATAATCAGTGTCTACATCTGAGAGTGTCTGCAAAGAAAAAAAGAAAAGAATGTGTCCATTGAAACGAATGCTGTTTTGTGGGGACCGTAGATGCGGTCGTAATTAGATGATGTCCGTAATTTTACGGGTGACCGTTAGGTGAAGTTCTACTGTAGCAGGAAATATTCGTGTAAAAATTTCCCAGTACTTCAGGAAAATGCAAATATTTATAAATTTTTTTTTTCTTTTATTACGTTGCAGTGATTTGAAATACTCTTAAAACATCAATCTACCATTAGAATGAAAATCTGGTTTTCAAGCCACTGGTAATGCTGTATGTGACTGATCAATCAGAAGTAGACTACTTTCAGACGAAATGTGAAGTAGACTACTTTCAGACGAAATGTGAAGTAGACTACTTTCAGACGAAATGTGAAGAAGACTACTTTCAGACGAAATGTGAAGTAGACTACTTTCAGACGAAATGTGTAGTAGACTACTTTCAGACGAAATGTGAAGTAGACTACTTTCAGACGAAATGTGAAGTAGACTACTTTCAGACGAAATGTTATCTCCTTATGTCCTTTTAAAATGGTAGCGATTCATTTTCTTTCTTTCTTCAAGCTACTGGCAGCGATCTTCAGTTGCATTCTTCCTCTTCCATTCTTATCTTTTCAGACGATTGTTTCGTTAATTGGCTGTAGAAAAAAGCTGATCTCCTTGTCTCGGTTTTTGCAGAAAACACGCTTCGTGAGCACACCGAAAACAGCTCTCTTTTTTGTGTTTCCACACGCTTCTGGCATCACATCTTTAGACATATTCCTCCATCGGGACATAAGCAGAATTCTACAAAGCTCTGAGACTCAGTTCCCTGCAGATATATCTTTTGTAATTTTTTGAAATCGTTTGCGTTATAACCGATACCTGATTTATTTTACTGTTTCTTAAGAGAAAGTTTCTAATAGGTTCGAAAGCTATATACAGCCAAATTCAAAAATTGATTTGCTCTGGCCTTAAGACAATGGTGCTAAAGTCCGAACATTTCTTTGATGAAAATAATAAATAATTGACTTGGTTTGAAAATAAATTTTCTTCTATCATAATGCTTAATTATTCTCAATTACCGTGACTATAGTTTTAGTTCAAGGCAACAAACGCACGATATCTTTAGCTCTTGTTGTGCAGGTTAGAAACTGAAAGCGAGAAGTTTGGTAAAACTCCGTTTGTGGCTCTTAATGTCACAAGAATTTTGATTGTCCTTTACCCAAACGTATGTATAATCTAGTTATATCGTCTTATTCTTCTATTGCACCAATATATCTCTGAAGTTTCTTTTCAATGTACATCATACATGTAGTTTTGAAGGTAGGCATACTGATACATTTCCATTTCAAGCAAACTCATTCGTAGGATCAGTGATGCTACTTATTGCCTTTGTCTTGTAAATCCGTGATTTCCTTAGCCTTGCGAATTTTCCAGTCCACAGTTTTCTCGACAATAGTACTGTCAATGCATCTCGTTTCTTGGGTATGTATGCTTTACCGGTTGCGCTGCAGTGTCTCGGTCTTCTTGAACTGCCTTTTGTAGCTTGGAGGAAGACAAACTCTTTAGAAATCAGCACTTGTGAAGCCTACTTTCTTGTTACAAGCAGGGAAATCAAAATGTTTCTCGTTTTCATGTCAATTCATTCTTCGTAAAGAGTAATGTCTACTTGATCTTTGTTGATCCGAATACTTCCTCTATCTTGTCTTAGAACGTTGCATTTTCCCCATTTACAAAATAGTAATTGAATAAAAGGCTAATATTTCTCTACTGGTGCAGGCAATATTTTGCTTTCACATTATAAATTTGCAAGTTCATCTGTAGAGCATTCTCACTTTTGGAGCAGTGTAACCCAATCTAGCCTCAAAAAATTTGAGGCTCTACAAGAAACAGCAAATCTCTACGCGTCAGGGAATGGGGTTAAAAGTCGCTCTCCGAATCTTCCTACGAATGGAGCCATACTGTAAATTTATTATTAGAAAATAAAATAATTGATAAAGTGCCACATTTTAATTATTTGGGAGTGAATTTTACCCCTGACTTACGATGGACTAAACACATAGAAATAACTTCGAATAAATTTTCTAGAAATATTGGTCTCATTAGTATAATATTAACAAGCCTTTTAGTTAAAACACGAATTCTCTTGTATTACTCCTTAATACAGACTCACATTAATTACTGCTTTTTATCGTGGGGTCAAACAACTAAAACAAATTTAAATGAATTATAGGCATTACAAAATAAATATATTAGATTAATAGGCCTACTTTCAAAATTAAGTACTGCTATTATAACGAAGTGAATTTCTCCGTCATTTTTATCAGCGCCAGGATTCGAACCCGGGTCCACTCATTCCGGAATAAGTTGCTCTACCAATTGAGCTACGCGGACATTTTATTCTGATCCCTATCTGCCTTTATGTCGTGTGCGTCCTTCTGGCAGGTACGTCACATCTCCTGGTACGTTACATCATCTACCCCTTATTATTTTTTTTTTTCGAAGTGCTGCTCTTATTTTTCCTATCTCGCGGTGTGGAAATAACATCACACCATTGCGAAATTGTGAACGGTCGGGTCATCCGGACGCCATTATAACGAAGTAAATTTCTCCGTCATTTTTATCCGCGCCAGGATTCGAACCCGGGTCCACTCATTCCGGAATAAGTTGCTCTACCAATTGAGCTACGCGGACATTTTATTCTGATCCCTATCTGCCTTTATGTCGTGTGCGTCCTTCTGGCAGGTACGTCACATCTCCTGGTACGTTACACTATGACTATACACATACATCCCGAATGATTTCCGAATGCTAACAATACGGACACTTTTCCATACAAACTTGGCAAAATCATGTTTCAGAGACTTAAGAACAATTTGCATATAGACTTAATTGAAATTAATTGCAATAGACACAACTACCAAATAAGAAATAGATTACCGTTTCGCATAATACAGCCTTAAAACTCAGCTACTAAAACAAAGTTAAAATTATGCTGGTACAGATTATTTATTTTATTTCAGCTGTTTTAATACAAATGCATTTAAAATAAATTGACATTATTACAATTATAAATAGAAACAGTTAGGAAAACAAGAAGAAAAGCCAAACACAGGCCTGGCCATAGCCCCAATTTTCCTATATACACACATCCAGTCAAGTACCACAGAGTCAGCAATCGGAATTATTAAATGTAAGTTAGTTAATTTGTTAAATTAATTAAAAAAAAGAGAGGAAGAAGAAGATGCGAATGCAAAGGTCTTTCCCACTTTAACTCCCACTACGTCCACTTTATTTCCCTACCTTCACATATAACCATCCCAAGCCCCCCCCTCCCCTCACCTCTCATTTCTAATTTTTGTATAATAGATGAAGTTCTAATTTCCTCTTAAAACATTCATATTATTCAAATCAGTAATCTCATGAGGTAAAGAGTTCCAACATTGTGGTACCATGTAATTTATACTTTGCTTAATATAATAAGGTCTGGGAGAGACTGATCTCAGTAAGTCCTGATTCCTGGTATTGTAGCTATGTACAGATTTAGAGACAAGTTTAAATTCATTATTAATATTATTTTTAATAATTTTGTACATTATCTTACATAAATTAAAGTGATATAACTGGCTAATAATCAAAAAACCATATTTCCAAGGGTGTACTCTAGCGAAATGTCGAAAACTAAACTGCGCTTCTTTTGTAAGTGTGAAATTATTTTTTAATTCCAAAAGTCTGACAAATTTATTTTGTAATATCTGGAGTCTGGAAATGTTTCCCAAAGTATTCTACCCCCATGCCAGAATGAAATAGTCAAGGTGAGACTGCAGTAATGAGTAATATAATAACTGATTGCTATAATCATTGCCTTTGGATTTAACAAATACTGCCAATTTCAACATATAGCCGTAGTTGCCCGATCTAAAATGTGAATGATTTAGCCCTAAAAATCAATGATATATTAAAAACTTTAATCCACCAGATTCTTAGTTAAAAACTGTTTTTTTTTATTTTATTTTAAGTGTAAATGTGAAGTTTGTAACTATGAATCTGGTGGATTAAAGTTTTTAATATATCATCGATTTTTAGGGCTAATCATTCACATTTTAGGTCGTGCAACTACGGCTATATGTTGAAATTGGTATTTCTCACACGACGTATTGATCTAAACTGTAACAAATATTAATAATCAAAATCTCTTTGAAACAAATTAAAACCAAATAATACGAATTATTTACTAAAAATAATCGAACGACGTATTGTTCTAAGCTGTAACAAATATTAATAATCAAAATCTTTTTGAAACAAATTAAATCCAAATAACACTAATTATTTACTAAAAATAATTCATAAGGCCAAACTCACTTTTCTCATACTTTTGAGGGAACTAAGGGTTATGTCAGAACATCTGAAAAAACCTTTTCTCTTGTTCTCTTTGCTGTCTAATAGCCTTTGTATACATAACTTACTGTAATATTTTTGTTATATAACATCATAAATAAATAAATAAACCTCTTTCCTTCAGGCGTGCAGTGGTACCTGTACGCATCTTTGACAGATGCCATCATATATGGTTCTCTTGAAAGTCGTCAATGCGGTCTCATCGCCTGAGGTTTATCCCTGCATCACAAGAAATGCTGTCTCTTAACATCCCTGCATCACAAGAAACGCTGTCTCTTAACATCCCTGCATCACAAGAAACGCTGTCTCTTAACATCCCTGCATCACAAGAAACGTTGTCTCTTAACATCCCTACATCACAAGAAACGCTGTCTCTTAACATTCCTGCATCACAAGAAACGCTGTCTCTTAACATTCCTGCATCACAAGAAACGCTGTCTCTTAGCATTCCTGCATCACAAGAAACGCTGTCTCTTAGCATTCCTTCATGACAAGAAACGCTGTCTCTTAACATCCGTTGTATACTTCACTGAATGAATGGAGCGCTGATCCCTTTTGGCAAAGCATTCATTCTTCCTACATGGCAGCTATGGGGAATTCGTGGCTAAATTTCACGTGAACATTACCAACTTCATCTAACTTGTGTTCAAACTTAGTTTGACAAACACAAAATCACGAATAACACAAAATACACAGATGGCAATTGGTACGGAGGACATAAACACATTGAGAACCCAGCAATACACAACAGAAAAGGATGCCATGACCGTATGAGTCGTAAGATTGCACATGGCAGCGCAGCAGTCCAAACGTGATGTAGCAAGTGGCGCGAATTTCGAGCTGTTAATAGAAAGTGTGATTTCCCGAAGCAGTGATACAGCTCACACAACTAGCCCTCATGCTATTCACAAGGCTATGAATGAGAGTTTAAAAGAGTAAGTGCCACTTCTGCTGCAAGGAGGGTTCTGGGAGGGTGATGTTAGTTTACAATTGTTCTTCCCAAGGCATTCCAGACATGCACTTTTAGTTTCAGGTCCGGAGTTCTCGTGGGCCACACCATCTTGTGAATATTCTCACTCCCCAGGCATTCGTCGATTAGACGAACCCTATGGGGACGAACGCTATCTTCCATAAAAAGAAACTGGGGGCCAGCAGCTCCCCTGAAAAGCCTTACACAGAGCTCTCGGATGTCATCCATGTAGAGCGCGGCAATCAGGATGCCTAGTGAGAACATGTGCAGCTCAGTACGTCCATCCAACATGCTGCCAAACTAGGGAGGCCTCCACCACCGTAGTGGTTAATTTTTCTAATGTTTGAGAGGAAGATTTTGGCTTCCCGTCTCTCTCCAAATGTACACATGTGGAGAATCCGTGTTAATACTGTACCGCTATTCGTCACTGAAGAGAACATAGGCCCATTCATCAGGGGTACAGGGGTGATGTTGTCGGGCTTAATTCAGACGACCCTTGGTCGAGTGAGATACAAACCACTGGCCTTGTTGGATACACCTCTCTCGTGGAATCATCTGCAAACCGTTTATCTCGATATCACGATTTCCACAGCAGAAGAAAACTCCTGCGAGGGTTGTGTGGCTGTCGACTCCCTAAGGTGGCGAAATGTTAGAAGAAGATTCCGATTGTTCTTGACTTGTGGCGCATGGGCATCATTGTCCTGGCCTTCTGGCTATTCCGGTTTTCTGGAGCTGTCTCCAGAGATTGACGAACATATGGGCCGGCACACTCAGCCATCTTGCTCTTTAGGATTGAGATTGCTTTGCTTCTAACCAACCGATCGCTCTACACCGTAATCAGTCTTCTAAGCGGTGGTGCGGAGCTCAGTAAACAGTCTTCTCAGCTTGAATTGGATTGCTTCCCTAACAGTCCAATTCAAGCTTTAATTGTCGCACACTGTTCAGAAAACGTTTGTTAATGCGGCGCGCGTGCGAGCTCGATGGCGTATTGTCTCACAGTAGAGCTAGCACAGTGTTTCTTGGGTTCTTCTTCTTAGCGATTCCTGTTGACTTTGAAAAATCCTTACAATCGGTCGACTCGGTTTGGACATTTTCTCGAATTTATATTTGTAACTGTAATTTCGGATATCAGTTTAATTGAACCAAGTAAAAGTGAACTACTATCGACCAGTTTTATTGAAAACGAAAAAATTATAAGGAAAGCTAATAACTGAGCTATGAAGTGCAGGTCAATTCTTCATTAAAAATTGCAATAATCATTCCAAATTTTTTTCTTTGTAAGGAGTTCCTACTCTGTAAATTTTGTCTAAGTTTTCATCAAATTAATCGTGTTTAAAGAAAAAGATTCCACATAAGAACCATTTGCGGAAATACATTGAATGGTTATGCAAGAGACGACAGTTTCCAGATGGTTTTAATTTAATCAACAAGATTGGTCTGAAATATATATTGTATCTTCCAAAGTAAGTTCTTTTTTCTAAATTTTCCAAATCGTTCAGAAATTATTGTACAAAACACTTTTGTTTCGCGAACCTATGTACTAAATCCGCTTGCATCTGATCAAGAAAGCATTATCACTCCTCAAAAAGAAAAACAAAAGTATTTCTCGAGAAATGCATTCGATGTTTTTCATGCCCTTCTAAAATGATTAAAGGATTTGTCGCTTACACATTAGTGTTATCCGATCGTCAACCGAAAAATCAGTATTAGGGATAAATGGAATAAAAAAAATTATGCTTCTGATTTCTAGGAGTAATGTCGGGAACGTGTGTCCTTGAGGGAAGAGATGGAAAAGGTAATTAATGAAATGGATGTGGTAAGTCTAGCGTTTGGTAATATCCGATCCGAACTGATTTCCATTACTAGGTAAATGAAACTGAAGCAATTTGAAAAATAGTTTTAGAGGTATCCGAAAGTTGGTTGGAGCCCTTTAATCACAGAACATCAAATTAAATTTAATTGCGAACACAACAAAAAAAATGAGGGGAATAAGTAATATTTTCAAATTATGGAATCATGAATATTTTCTCGCGCCAGCAAAGATCTTTCAACAGAAACTCTGAATGCAGTGTAAAAGAGATCAGAAGACCGAAGAAACTTATGACAAGTCCCCGTAATCTTTAATTGAAACGAATATACACACAAAAATAAATGTGACGTTCATTCTGTATTTTACAGATTTTTACTCGATGATATATTGCATGTAGAACAGGAAATCATTTGATATAATGAAAAATATATTTACAAGGCATATAATCAAGTTGAGGAAACATGTCGCCTACATATATCTACGTACAGTATATATTATGATCAAGTGTAAAGTTATTTCGTTGTATTCTTCGTGAAGAAATTAATTCCCAATATTGATAGCGTTTTGCGATTTTCCTATGGAAAGTCACATTTCCATATCTTATATGGAAGGAGCTAGATGACGCTAAATGAGCGCAACAGAAATAGACAGTTTTTTTCTTTGGTTATAGGAATAAAAACAGATTTTTTAGAAAGTACCTAACACAATAGTGACGAAAATACAGTAGAAAAAAATTATAGCAACAATACATTTTTTTTTTTTCATATGACTGGGTCTGATTATTTTAGTTTCATAGATTCTGAGTTTTGACATTAAATACTCTGTTGCTATACTGGAGAAACTAATGTACCATCAGGGGGATAAATACTCTGTTACTATACTGGAGCAACTAATGTACCATCAGGGTGACATTGTTATTTGAGATAAGAGAGTTCAATGCAGATACAAGCGTCACATTGGAAAAATGGCTCTGCGCAAAATTTGAAAGAAGAATGTGTGTGTGATGCAGGAAATTTTTGTAACAGCTTTTATGTTGCAAAATCGAGGGAATAAAAACCAGATTTAAAAAAAAAAGACTTTTGATTGCACACTTGAAGATTATAAAAAAAATAGGCATTTCTTTATCATACTACATTTGGATCTTTTGTCAGCAGACCTGCTTATTATTACCATCAATAATTTGTCTTCCATAATGTTCAACGATAAATCTACTTTGGTTGTCCGGTTTTATCCAATATCAGAACAATTTCTTCACTTTAAAACCGTCCGGTACAGATTCAGGAACGATGTACCATATTCGTTTATTATCTCTGTAATTACACTGAAAGGCATTTATTGGTATGTTATAAATTCCACTCGAGTTTTATATTTGTTTGCAACGGTCAATAATTTTTAGATTGCCGACATTTTTTAATCTCATGTTGTTTGATCCTTATTGGTATGAAAATCCTATAAATATGTGGCCTCAGTGAATAAACAAAGACATCGCTCTTTCCACATTTTATCAACACAGCAACCGAATAACAATTTTTCGGTTGCTGTGTGTTGATAAAACGTGGAAAGAGCGATGACTTTGTTTATTCCTTCGCAGTTATGTAGAAATTTACTATTATTTTTTATATACCTCACCTCCATCTACGCATTTAGTAAAAACAACAGAAGTTCTTGTACATGTGCAACATTAACAATCAGCGTAAATAAGGATTAAGACATTAGCCTTTAAAGTCAAGATTCATCATTGCATCTAGTTTCGGTTTACTTTGTAATACTGTACATACACTGGCATGCAAAAATTAAGGACGAGACGGTTTTCCGAATGTAACGTCGTGCAGAAGTGCTCCACATCGATTCAAATCATACCATAAGATCCCCAAGATATAGGAATATGGGACAAGTAAGCAAAACCGTCCAAACAAGGAATCCAAAGGATACAAAGGCACTTTATTGAAAAGGTAGCTTCGAGCACAACTGGACAGAAGACAGAAACGTCCACGTGACAGGCGGCTGCCAAGAAAAATCCAGTTTTTAGTAGGGGATATGATCACCCCTGACTGCGTTGCAGAATTTATAACGTCTGTCCATGCTGAGGACAAGGTTTTCAAGGAGATGTTGAGGCATCGCAGCCCATTCCTCTTGTAGCGCTAATCGCTGCTGCGGAATCGTTGCTGGCGACTGGTGACGTGCTGCAAAGCGTCTCCCGAGAAGGTCCCACACGTGCTCGATTGGATTTTGGTCCGGGGACCTTGCGGGCCAATCCATGCGTTGAATATCTTCACTCTCCAACAGCTCTGCGACAGCCACTGTACGATGAGGTGTAGCGTTGTCATCCATGAAGAGGAACACAGGACCCACAGCACCTCTAAACAGACGCACGTGAAGCAGGAGGAACCTCAGTACAATAGCGGACACCAGTGACTGAACCTCCTTGGAAGATATGGAGGTCAGTACGGCTACCAAGCATGATACCTCCCCAAATGAGAACTCCGTCACCTCCAAACCGGTCCCTTTCGATGATGTTGGAGGTGTGATTGCATGTTTCCTACTCTCGCCAGATGTGTATACGTCTAGAATTGCTCGTCAGACTAAATTGGCTCTCATCCGTAAAGAGAACTCGACCCCATTGCTGATGTGTCCAGTTCTTGTGTTCCTGGCACCACAGTAACCACCGTCTCCGATGAGCAGGCGTTAATGGCACACACCGTACTGGTCGACGTGCAAATAGACCACCTTTGTGCAGCCTCCTGGCCACGGTAAAAAGTGATAACGGACGACCAGTTGTCTGTTGCATGTTCCTTGCGATTTCTCCCGCTTTCTGCCATCTGTATCTTCCCGCCTGTAGGACAATATACCGGTCGTCCGCCGCCGTGGTTGCTCGTGGACGACCACTGCTAAACTCTCGGACAGCTGTTCCTGTCGTTTGAAATGCGCTCCAAGCTCGTGAAACGATGCTGTGAGCGATCCCGAACTCCTCGGTCACACTAGTCACCCTTTGACCTTCTTCCAACTTCCCAATGACGCGACCTCGGGTAAAGTCATCCAGAAGTCGTCTACTGGATTGCCTGTTGGCCATATCACACGGTGGCAGTTATGTACACCGTGCAATAACTTTCACCGAATTGCTGAGCGTACACCGCCCGTGTGCTTATACCCTTCCGACACCCCCCTACGTCATGCTGCATATATGTGCATTCCCTACCGTACCGGGCCCTAGTCTATCTCCTGAGTGGTCTTTCGGTCCGTTCAGCCTGCTTGTTCCGCTGTTATGCTAGTTTCTCCTCTTCGTCTTTAATGTTTGCACACCAGTGTAGTAATACACAGCGAAAACGAAGCAGCATTGCCGATAATGTTTTTCGAATGTAATTCAATATTTTGTAACATGACGTTGAGAAACGGGTTGAAAAGCATTCAAAGGTAGGTAATTAAAGATAAACAGAAGAAAAGCAGAGTACATGTGCTGCAAGGAAGATGACAAAAATCGAATCATTTATGTCAATATTATAAAAGAAGAATTAAACATGGTTAAATTAGTTTAATTTTCTGTGTTTCATGTTAGAAGAAGATGTAAATACTACACCGAATGATCACTGATTTATGGCCACCCCTATCAAAAGTGGATGCGGCCTGTTGACCACGTGATGTCTGAGAGCGGCGTGATTAATTGAATGACGTCGCATGTACAAGATGTGAGTAGAGCAGTAGGTAGTAAAATTCTAAGCGTGATGGGTAAATGGAAGGATTCATCAGACTTTGAGAAAGGACAGATTGTGGGAGCTCGGAGAGCTGGTGCCTCGTTTCCCAAACGGCTGAACTCGGAAAGCGGGTGCCTCGATTTCCCAAACGGCTGAACTCGGAGAGCAAGTCCCTCGATTTCTGAAACGGCTGAACTCGGAAAGCGGGTGCCTCGATTTCCCAAACGGCTGAACTTGGAAAGCGGGTGCCTCGATTTCCCAAACGGCTGAACTTGGAAAGCGGGTGCCTCGATTTCCCAAACGTCTGAACTCGGAGAGCGGATGCCTCGATTTCCCAAACGGCTGAACTCGGAGAGCAAGTCCCTCGATTTCTCAAACGGATGAACTCGGAAAGCGGGTGCCTCGATTTCCCAAAGGGCTGAACTCGGAGAGCGGGTGCCTCGATTTCCCAAACGGCTGAACTCGGAGAGCGGGTGCCTCGATTTCCCAAACGGCTGAACAGGTGGGGTGTTCGCTTGGTACCATAGCTAAAGTGCATCAGCTGAACAGGTGGGTTGTTCGCTATGTACCATAGTTAAAGTGTATCAGCTAAACAGGTGGGTTGTTCGCTAGGTACCTTAGTTAAAGTGTATCAGCTGAACAGGTGGGTTGTTCGCTAGGTACCTTAGTTAAAGTTTATCAGCTAAACAGGTGGGTTGTTCGCTAGGTACCTTAGTTAAAGTGTATCAGCTGAACAGGTGGGTTGTTCGCTAGGTACCTTAGTTAAAGTGTATCAGCTGAACAGGTGGGTTGTTCGCTTGGTACCATAGTTAAAGTGCATCAGCTGAACAGGTGGGTTGTTCGCTATGTACCATAGTTAAAGTGTATCAGCTGAACAGGTGGGTTGTTCGCTAGATACCATAGTTAAAGTGTATCAGCTGAACAGGTGGGTTGTTCGCTAGGTACCATAGTTAAAGTGTATCAGCTGAACAGGTGGGTTGTTCGCTAGGTACCATAGTTAAAGTGTAACAGCTGAACAGGTGGGTTGATCGCTAAGTACCATAGCTAAAGTGTATCAGGATTACGTGAAAATGTTCAAACAATGAGCTGGAAGCAAAACTGCACGGGACAGTGAAAAGTTTTCTGTGAGAGGTGAGCGCCGGGTTCGACGACTCTTACACTCCACCAGACGCAGCATTGTCCAACATTTGACTACCCATTTTAACAGAGGTTAACCTGGGACAGTATCTAACATGACAACGCGTAGCACGCTAATACGTATGGGCTATGATGGCAGACGACCTTGATGACATCCTTTCCTAACCAGGGTTCATCGGCATAAAAGACTCGCTTGGTGGAAAGATCATGCAAGTTGGACGGCGGAGGACTAGGAAAAACTGTGCTGGTCTGACGAGTCGCGTTTTTTACTCCATTCCATGGGTGATCGTGTACGTATTTGGCGCAAACAACATGAGGCGCTCCATCCATCTTGCATGGTCTCCACAGTGCAAACCAGTGGGGGGCAATGTGATTGGTCAAATACGGTGCGTGGGCGTGTTTACCTGGGAGGATCTTGGAACTCTGGTGCATGTGGAACAACCTATGACTGGTGCCCACTATCGTGAATTGCTTGCTGACTCTGTACACCCAGCAATGTTGAATGTTTTCCCGAATGGCGACAGTGTCTTCCAAGATGACAATGCGCCAAGGCCCAGGTCCAATATTGTGCAGAAGTGGTTAGAGTAACACAATTCAGACTTCCAGCATATCGATTGGCCTCCACACTCTTTCAAAGAGCACTAGTGGAACAATATGGAATAGCCTTTAAGGCGTCTGGGTACACCACTCACTTCCATACCTGCACTGAAGGCCGCAGTACGTATAGCTTTGTTGGCCATACTTCCTAACTACTTCCAGTATTTTATTGAATCGATGCCACGTCGGATACCTCCTTTACTGAGCTGCGAAGTATTAGGCAGGTAGTCACAATTCTGTGATCATTCAGTGTAAAGCAAATATGAATAGAAGCGAAATAGATACATTCTGTGATACCAAAAAGAGAAGATGAGAAGTAAAATTTATTGTACTGTGATAAGATCATTAATAAGGTGCAATGTTTAAATTTTGCCAGTGACCTATCGTATGCAGAGTAACTTTAATACTGTAGAAATAAAGATGTGCCGATATTATCAGCGGTGTACTGTGCCAACAGGAAGAATAAAATAAAAAACTAACAGACAACATTAATCGAAGAAGCGACAAAGGTATCGAAGACTGCCTAAGAAATTGGACTGCTGATTTTCAAAGGTAACAAAAAATGGGTATGTTGTCGGTTTTTGTACTGAAGTTCACCAGGGAAGCACAGAAGTGGAAGCCCTAATATCTGACCGAAGTGTTGTTTTTTGAATGGCAGGAAGATTAAGAATATGAAGAATGGAATAATCGGAGACAGAAATATGTGGAAAATAAAAATCTTCAACAACGATCCCACCTAGGTGCCGGAATAACAACGCTTAAGAAGATTATTCCTCTGGTAATTTTCCTTCTTTATGTTCTCAACGCGTTATGAACTTGTACACTCGGCTTGCATCATAATGTTAATATATTTCCTCAGTTACTCCGCATTTTTCTCCTCAGGCTTATTTCACATTTATTTCTTATATTTTTCAGAACAAAGCAGAGCGTTTTATTTTCTTTGCAATTATTCCTTTCTTTTATTTAATCTCTTATTTGTAAAATTTTCTTCTGAGATCCGCAACTTGTCTCTCAAGATTCTGCTTATTTGTAGCTGCTTTTTTTGCGTTATCTCCTTGAACATGGTCGATTTTTCTTTAAAGGTGATTTATGCTGTCCTTTATTTGTTGAGTTGCTTTCATCTCTTTAGCGTATTATTAAATAAACCCATTTTCTTTTGGATGACTTTATCTAATCTTCACCTTTAGCAATTATTATTCACAGTCCGTGCTTTCTTAAGTCACTGCTCAAAAATAAAATATACATCCGACGAATTTGGTTTCAGCATTTAAATTGAAATCTGCACTGGGCATACATGATGTGCATCTACAAAAGCACGCAGACGTGTAAGACAACCTATGTAATTTCACAAATATATTGCCGCGTGCCCAAACAACGCACCTTGTGACTTCAAAGTCAGAACACGCTGCTTAATCAATCATTCTTTGTCTCCTGTAATGATACTCATATTCAAATTGTAATGTTCTAGTATTTCAGTTTGTTCTAAGCTGTTAGCCTTGACAAAGCCATCCGTCGATAAGCGAGAGCTTGGAAAAATATAAATTATGTTTAATTCGTTACACCAATAAGCGGATAGTTACTTTAGTTTTATGCAATCTAGTTTTCATTAAACGTCGTCGGATGGTTACCATAGAGACCAGATCATCTAATGCATGGGCCACATCTCTTTGGATAGCAGTTGACCTAATATCGGGGTTTGCAGTTTTTTCTACCAAGCAATCCAATTGTTCTGTGGTACACACGGCGTGCGCCATTAATTTCACTGTAGGAGGTTTAAGTGGAGACTCTAGATTCTGCAACATATTCCAAAGTATTGCGTTTTTAAGGTTAACTAAATATACCCAGTTCAGTTTTTTAATACATTTTAATAAATTTTAATATCTCAGATATAAAGAGAAAATATGTGTGATGGTTTCCATGTCTTCCCAAATTGAGGAAAAACGAAACGAATTCATCGAGCTGAAAATTTAATACAATTTCTCCGTGGTACTGTTAGTTGGAAAGCTTATCGGATTTTACGAACGAGTTCTATAAAAGTTAAAAAGTCAGAGATATATCTTGTATAAAACGTTTCTCCTTACGTACTATGACAAATAGGGCATAAGGAGGTTGGTTGGTTGGTTGGTTGATTTTAATGGCGCAAGGGCCATGGTTGGCCAAAGAGCGCCAGACAAAAGACAGACAAACAAACAGTGCATAAGGAGGTAAACTCGGAATAATGCACTCGGAATGTAAACACTGGCTCAGCATAGTTATCGTTATCAGTGACGGTTTGACTAAAGCAGACTTACTCAGTTTTCTTGACTAAAGCAGACTTCTTTTTGAAAAGAAAAGAACTCATTAAGACAGTGTAATTTTATGATTTTTATTTATTTAAATTACGTATTACTCAGTACTCACCGTAGATGTTAAACGTGATTGTTAGTTAAACTCAAATTAAAGGAGGGAGAGAGTGAAAACCAATGTTTTAAAAAAAATGCGCATGTCTCTGCAGTCAAGATTCTAGGATGCCGGTCAAAACGCCGACAATCAAAACATCGACAGGTCAAAACACCGACACCGAAACACCGACAGTTCCAAACGCCGACATGTCGAAACACCGACAATCAAAACACTGACAAATCATACCACCGACAAATCATAACACGGACAAATTATAACAACGACAATTCAAAACACCAACAAATCATAACACCGACAGTTCAAAACACCGACAATCAAAACACCGACAAATTATAACACCGACAATCAAAACACCGACAAATTATAACACCGACAATCAAAACACCGACAAATTATAACACCGACAGTTCAAAACACCGACAGTTCAAAACACCGACAATCAAAACACCGACAAATTATAACACCGACAGTTCAAAACACCGACAATCATAACACCGACACTTCAAAACACCGACAATCATAACACCGACACTTCAAAACACCGATAATCATAACACCGACACTTCAAAACACCGATAATCATAACACCGACAATCATAACACCCACAATCATAACACCGACATTTCAAAACACCGACAATTATCAGGAGGAACAGACAAATACCCGCTTTAACAGTCATTGGCTACAGTTTCTGCACTCCTTGAAATTCTCGCAATTTCCTTCTGAATATTTCTTGCAAGGGTTTCCTCATAAAAGATCGCATGACCTAACTCAAAATGTTCATTAAATATATAAGATAGATGAGAAGTGAAACGGTTTTGTTTAATTAACTGTGGAAGAAATTTTCGCTAGAAGAGAATGAGTTTTCAGACCAGAAATTCTAAGACAAAAAAAACAAAGGAAAACAAATATACTCACTAAAAAGTGTAATTCTTTCAACAGACTGAGAAACTTATATAATTCACCAGAAAAAAAGCCAAGAAAATTTGAAATAGAGGAATCAATGCATAAGTCTTCTTCAGAGGCAGTGCTCCCTGATTTTCATTAACCATACTTTTCGATTTTTCTTAAGGGAGGTCGTTATGAAACAGAAAAATATGTGGTAAGAATTTTGAAGTACAATAATTAGAAGCATCAATTTGCTAAGATAAATGCTCAGTTAAATTGAACGTAAAGCATTTATTTAAGAACTAAAATTTTGCATAAAGAAATCAATTTTTTTATCAAAGACTAAGGACAGATATATTCATCATCATCATCATTGTCAACCATTATCAATCCACTGCTGGACGAAGGTCTCCCCAAGTTTCCTCCACAACGGTCTGTCTTGTGCCAGTCTCCTCCATGTCGCTCCCGCATATTTACTAATTTCATCCACCCATCTCCCATGTGGTCTTTTTCTGGGTCTTTTCCTGTCCCTTGGAATCCAATCTAAAATTTCGGTTGTCCATCTATGGTCTGTCCTTCTGGCAGTATGTCCAGCCCATTGCCATTTCAGGGATTTAACTCTGATCATGATGTCTTCCACTCTCGTCATTTTTCGGATCCACGAGTTCCTCTTCTTATCTCTCCTGGTTATACCAAGCATGCACCTCTCCATGCTACTTTGAGTTGTCTGCAGCCTTTGTATGTCTCTTTTAGTTAAGGTCCACGTCTCTGCACCATACGTAAGCACTGGAAGGATGCATTGATCAAACACTTTTCTTTTAAGACATAATGGCATATTGCTCTTGAAAATTATGCTGTTTCTTCCAAAAGCTCTCCAGGCAAGTTTTGTACGCCGATTAATTTCTTCATCAATGTGACCCTCACTTGATATCTGCTGTCCAAGATAAACATATGTATCTGTTATCTCCAGTTTTTCTCCATCAATCGATAAATCTTCATTTCTTGTAAAAGCATTGAACATCACTTTTGTCTTCTGAAAGTTCATTTTTAATCCCACTTCTTTACTCTTGTCAGCAAGTTCCTGGATCATACTCTGCAGCTCTGATGGGGTAGTTGCAAAAATGACTACGTCATCAGCAAAACGAAGGTGGGTTAGATAATCTCCATTAATCTTTATCCCTTTGTTTTCCCAGTTCAGTGATTGAAAGACATTTTCCAATGTGGCATTAAAGAGCTTCGGAGATATGGTGTCACCTTGTCTCACTCCCTTTCCAATTTTTATGTGTGTTGTATTTTCAAACAGCCGAATCTTTGCACTTGCATTTTCATAGATGTTATTAATAATATTAATGTATGCATCTTTCAATACCGCAGGATTTCAGAGCCGTGGTAACTGCTGATGGTTTCACCGAATCAAAGGCTTTTTCATAATCGATAAAAGCCATGCACAATGGAAGTTCATATTCCCTCGCTCTTTCAATTAGTTCTCTCAGTACGTGGATATGATCTATTGTGCTGTAGCCACTCCTGAATCCAGCTTGTTCTCTCGGTTGAGCCATGTCCAGTGTTACCTTCAAGCGGTGTGAAAGAACTTTAGTGAAGATTTTATAAACCACTGATAGGAGGCTGATAGGTCTGTAGTTCCTGAGATCCTCAATGTCATCTTTTTTATGTAGCAGGATCATTGTAGCGTTGTTCCAATCCTCAGGAATCTTCCCTTCATTAAGGCATCGAGTGAAAATTTGGGCGAGTACTGTTTCAATTTCTCCACTTGCTTCTTGTATGATGTCTATAGTAATTCCATCTTCTCCTGGAGCTTTCCCCCGCTTCATGTTCTTGATTGCATGAGCAACTTCTGCTGGGAGGACTGGAAGAACTCTGGTACCTTTCATGATGTCTGGAGTACATGTATCATCCCTTTCATATAATTTGGAGTAGAAATCTTTCACTCTTGTCAAAATTTCGCCTCTATTTCTTGTTATAGAACCATCTTCTTTTCTCAGAGCCATAATCTGTTTTCTTCCCTTACTGAGATGTCCCTTTGCTATCTTAAGGCTTTGGTTGTTTTCAATTGCTTTCCTCACTAGCTCACAGTTGAATTTCCTTATGTCTTCAGTGATACTTTTTCGTGTTGTCTTGCATAGCTCTATATATTCCACTTTGGAAGTCACATCTTCTTTAGTTGTCCTCATCTCTCTTCTTTTTTGCATCAACATTTTGGTTTTTCCTGATAATTTGTTCACATGCAACTTGTTCTTAGACCCAGCTAATTTTGTTGCTGTTTCCATTAGAGCTTTGGTTACTTTTCTGTTAACTTCCGAAATATCCACTTGTTCCGATGTTAGGCCTTCTAAAGCAGAGAATCTGTTCTTCAGTTCCAACTTGAAAGTATTATGGTGTTTTTTAAGGTTGGTTATGTCAATACATTTTGTTTGTCTTATGAGCTTGCCACGTTCCAGTTTAGTGTTGAGGTGCATCTTACATCTCACCAATCTATGGTCACTACCTGTGTTGAACTTGTTCAGCACACTGCAGTCTTCGATGACGAATTTTTTGTTACACATAATAAAATCAATTTCACTTGTCGTCCCAATTGGATGTCTCCATGTCCATTTCCTGTGTGGCTTTTTCTTGAAAAAGGAGTTCAAGATGAAAAATCCTTCTGCCTCTGCAAACTCAACGAGAGTATTTCCACGCTGGTTTCTGTTGCCGTGACCGAATTTACCTACTGAAGTTTCATTCTGTTGCCGTTGCCATATTTTTGCATTGAAATCTCCCATAATTATCTTCAAGTGCTGCTTACCTTTATTATTTAGATGACGAATTTCCTCATAAAATTCTTCAATTTCTTCTTCAGGATGACTTGTGGTGGGTGCATAAGTTTGAATAATCTGAGCCTGGTATCTTCTCGATAGTTGGATAACGAGTCGTGCAGCTCTGTCAGAGGAACTTTCAACTTCTACCACTTTATCCTTCAGTTTCTTGTTTATTATAAATCCAACACCACTAGTTCTGCCAGTATCTGTCCCACGATAATAGAAGAGATGTCCACTTTTCAGTTCAATGAGATCTTCTCCTTTTCTATTTACCTCACTTAGCCCGACAATGTCCCACTTGATCCTTTGTAGTTCCTCTTCCAATTCAAGAAGCCTTGAATCAGAAGATATATTACATTCTACTATTTAGGAACTCGAATATTTTCCCTACCCAAACAAAACAACTATGACTACGAAGAAAACCAAACTTTGACTTAAGTAATTCATTAAAATTAAAATTAACTTTCATGTGAAAAAATAATGACATTAGGTTGATACTTAGAGAATATGCATTTTGAACTGTTTAAAATTAATACAGCTCATTGTTTGAAAAGAACATAGCCAACATATTTTCTTATGAGGAGGGAAAAGTTTCTACTTCCTAAAAATAGGGAAGCAACAAAATACTTCACCAGAAGCCCGAGAAAAAAAGAAGGAAGGTAAAAATTTCACATACATTATACTATTGAGGAGCGACAAAACCTCATGAGGGACAAATTCTCATACTGAGGAGAAGCAGAGAGAAAAACACGCGGAAAGAAACGAAAAACAAAATATCTGAAGAATGAATGTCATAGAAAAAGTTTAATAACTAGAGCAAATTTAAGTAAAAACAGTCAAAAATTGGGAAAACAAAAATGAAAAAAAAAATAGTAAAAAACTAGTTGGGAGAAACAGCCTGGAAAGTTTTATCTTTGATAACAGGAAACAAAATGGCATTTAACTGCTGAGTAGCTAACATAAAGAATATAAAAGAAATCGCCATGAGTAAAAACCCCGAGGAAGCCTTATGCATTGTTTCCTACGGTTCATGTTTTTCTGGTTTTTTACTCTTGCATAACGATGTAAATTTCCCAGTCTATTTCCTTGACAGAAATTTAAATTATTTTGTTTTTAGTTTGTTATTTTTTGGGCTAAAAATGCATTCTCTTCTACCATATTTCTAACATTTAATTTAATAAAAAATGTTTTACTTCTCACCTTGTTCTCTTAAAATTTCTTTCTGACTAGAATTCATATGCGCTTCAAGGTTTTCAATTGTAATCTTCTTTTAACCATTTTTGGGCTTCTTCCTTTTACATAATTTTTTCTCTCTTTACATGTTTATACATAGCATCGATATTAGAGGAAATGTTATCCTACACTTACCAACTGACTGGTAAGTTATGCTTCCCCCTCGGATGACTTTACAACCGGGAAGACAAGGCGATGAAGATTAACGGGAATTGCTTAACTCTCCTTCGTTTTGCTGACGACATAGTCATTTTTGTAAGTACTTCCTCAGAGCTCCAGAGTATGATCAAAGAGCTTGCTGACTAGAGTGAAGAAATGCGATTAAAGATGAATTTACAAAACACCAAATCGAGGTGTACACTGCTTTTACAAGAACTAGAGATTTAGCAGGTGATGGGGCAAATCTAGAAGGAACCAATACCAAGACTTACTTTGGACAATAGATATTGATAAAATTTAGTTGGAAAGCATTTAGATAGAACAATACAAATTTCAGCATCACCTTACCATTCATTGTCTTTAACGCAATATGAGTAATTTATGCATCCTTCTAGTTCTTACCTATAGATAAAATACATGAATCTCAACTGAAAGAAAGCTGTAGAGATGCATGCGTTATATAACCAGGAAAGATGGGAGGAGGAACTCCTGGATCAGGGAAATGTCAAGAAATGATGACATAATGTCAAAATAAAGACCCTCAAGGGGCAGTGGGTTGGATATATTGCTAGAACTGACCAATGTTGGAGAACCAAAGTACCAGACCGAAAATCAAAGGAGAGGGGGGAGTCCCATAAAATACCACGGGGGAGATTCATGGATAAAAGTCGAAAGCATGCAGAAGGGATATGAAAGAGACTGGCTTTAAACATAAAGTTCTGGAAAATACTTAGGGAACTTCGTTGGAGATGGCTCCGAGTTCGAGTCCCGGATAAGGCATAAGTGGTGTGTTTGTCTTACTGAACTGGCTGTTTCCCTTCCCTGGATTCAGTGGCTCTAAATTAAAGACAATCCATTCCGTATAACCCAACGAGTTGCACATGGTGGTCACTAAACGCAGAATCGGAAAACAAAGAATTTTTCGGGCGTGACTAAAACTGTTTTTGATCATTTACACACACATATATATATAAAGTCTTAAAATTTGCTATATTTGTTTTCTTACATGAGATTGTGGAAGAGAATGCTTTAATATTTAAAAAAATCGTCTAAGGTTTTTACAGAAAAAAAAAACCAGTCTTCTTGTTAAAGCTCTGTACGAAAGTAAAATTTAAACTTTGAAAAATCTGTATTTGTGAAAAATCTTAATGCGTAATAAGCACATCTGGTGGAAATGAAATTTTGAAGTAAAATGGATGAAGAAAGGGCTTGCTGGCAGTTAATGAGATTTTCCAGTAATCAAGAGTTTTCTAACTAGATTACTGTAGTCTTACATTTTGATACGAAAGCTACTGCAAGAAGTGATCGCTTCTATTCTAGGAAAAATTCTGGTCCCAATTTCTCTTTCTTTAATGAATCAAATCGAAGAAGCTTATAGACCGGCACTTTTATAGAAGTATCGGTAATCCCTGTGGAAACATCACAGCTCGATGTTATGCTTAAATTGTGAAAAAATATCCCTTTGAGGAAACTCCGAGGTGCCATAAGGGGTTGTTTTATGGGAAGCGATGCTCTGTTCTTCGAGATACCGCACCAATGTTGCGTTACTGTTCTCCTGTGTGGGCTGTTTCTTCCAGATGAAGTTTTACACCAGCCAATATAGAATACAAATGCAAAATTCTTTGTGATACACTGTCATTCATCTAAGATTAGGCAGAAGAGAACTGGCGATCAGCAGCTTTTTTCTCACGACGTGCATTTTGTACTAAATAATTCTCATCGTCTAAGCTGCTGATTGTTAAAGATCTTTCTTATGATTCCTTAAATTCGTGGAATTCCTAATTAAAAGAATGATGTATTTGTTGAGTAGCTCATATACATGAACCACTTTCCCAAATCGTTACAGTTCAACTCGTGATATCTCATATTCTGCCATGAGAAAGGAAAAAGCTTGTCTTTATATGGATTGATAACTACAAGTGTATTTCTAAACTCTCCCCGTATTAGTTCATTTACCATCTGAGGAAAAGCGTTCATTTTTTAATTTTTATGCAAATCCGAATCTCTCCGAAAACGAAGCGTGTTACTTCGTTCGCGTGTGTGGACTCTCGACCGAAGCGGAATTACTTCCAGTCCATCGTACCTAGAACAATGATTACAATGAAATGAATATCGTGAACACCGTACCGTCCCTCCCCTTCATGTTCTTCAACAACATTTTTGCTGACTGTCTTCGACAATACCATTGCTTCCTCGCTGCATTCGTTATTACCAGTATATTTACCGGAAGGTTTCTCATTCTCGTATGAAATTGGCCTTACAACGTGGTAAGCTACACTAAACAGTGAAAAGATGATTAAAGGAAATTACTGATTATTCAAACACATTTTATCTGTTAAAAAAGCTTATACTTTTTGCATTAGAAAGAAAGTACTGAAAACGGCGGAAGAATGACCTTGAAGGGATACGTACTAAAGTTTTTTAAAAATGAATGCAGAATAAAAATAGTTTTACCCATTTTACTATTGCAGGTATATGTTTAAAAGAAATGACTCTGAAGAACTACAGCATGCATAAAACTCCGTTAAAGAGTGTGCTTCTGAAAACAAAAATAAAACTTTTGTTGATGAGAAAGGCTCTACCTCAGCCTAATTGCTGGAAGCCTCGAGATCTAAACGAGAGCGTGAAACGTCAGGTAAGAAAAATTTCCATCTAGCAAATAATGATCTGCAAAAATGGCGCAGCCGAATCAAGAATTTAGCTACCTAAATTGCCAGCTTAGTTATTCACTGAAGGAAGAAATTAACATTGAGGAGGAACTTATCAAGGTTGCCAATGATAAAGAGTTTCTTCATCAAGTTTACCTTTATACTGGGACAGATAGTAAACAAATAATAGAGAATCAAATTGAAAACCGTGGTGCAAAAAACACTTTCGACTTTAGATAAAGAATGGAAAAAGTCTGTATTCCTGGTATAGATAAAAAATGGAAAAAAGTCAGACTTTTTTCCATTCTTCATCTGCATAGATGAATAAATGTTATTTCTATGATATTTGAGGCACTATCCTAATATATAATTTGCTAGAATCCTCCTCCTCCGTGCCACTTTTTGAATCGTCATAGCAACAACCGAGAAACAAATGTTTGGGACGTCACTCTTTGCTTTTCATGTGTTCGTGTAGGTGATGTCATCACATACACGCGCACAGTCTGCGCGTGTATGTATTTGTTTGTTATATTCCGGTGTTCAAACTGTGTTATCCGTAACCGTTCCTGTTTAATGTTTTGTTTACATCTTTTTTCTTTCATTCGAAGTTAGTTTTTTTTTTCGGGCGTGTGCGATTCGAAGTCATGTAATTCATATTGTGGTTCATTTGTCTCAAAATATCGACTTTGTTTTGCGTGTGTTTTAACAACAGTACTGCAAATATGCCTCCTAAACGAAAACAAAATCTGCTGAGAAAGTAGCTTTCCAGAAGGAAGCAGCAAAAAGACGAAAGGAGGAGCAAGAAAGGGCCCGTCGGGAAAGCATGTCTGCTGTGCAAAGAGAATGCGATCGGAACAGTCATCGCGTAGTAAATATAACTCCTCAGCAAATTGAACGAAGTCGGGAAAGACACCAAATTGCAAACATGACGTCAGAACAAATCGCACAAGGTCGCGAACTACATCAGATTGCAGACATGTCACAATCGCAAATATTACGCCAGAGACGTGGTGTTACAATCCGCCGACAAAATTCACGAACTAGAAACCAAGCTGTTCTTGACACAGTTAACGTTTTAGAACCAAATGTAGAAGCTCATAACTATGGTTCCATGGACAGTATTTGCGAATTTTGTCATGCAAAGCATTTTGCGACAGAACAGCCATCTGACAAACTTTTTACGCAATGCTGTCATAAGGGCAAACTAAAATTAGATGCTATAAGATCAGCTCCTGTTATTCAGCAGTTAACGGAAGAACAGCATCAACATTCGAAAAATTTTATGGACAACATTAGATCAATAAATAGCACTTTGGCGTTTGCGTCTGTGGGAGCTGACATTGCTCCGCCTCCTGGATACGGTCCTTGTTGTTTCCGAATTAACGGACAAATTTACCATCGAGCAGGAGCTTTGCACCCAGCAAATGGGGACCAGAGAAAGTTTGCTCAACTGTATATATTGGGCACGGAAGAGACTGGTGATTAAAAAAATGAGGATTAGGGAAAACGCCCAGTGCAATCAAAGTCCGATGCAAGAGTTAAGCACTTTCATGTCTCAAAATAATCCTTTTGCTGACGCATGCAAAATGCTTTATGAAGTTGAACAAGAAAGCATTAATGATGCCGCTCTGCTTGGCGTTGAGCCGGCAAAAATAATTCACGGAAAAGAGCAGGGGAAATTGATACAGGGTTTACACTCAGTGTATACGAAAAATGTTGTGTTCCAGGAAGTGATGACAAAATAGGGACTAAAGGTTTTACAAAACACATAACAGAACCTACTGCTTGGGAAATTTTCAGAAAGCTGTGATCCAACGTCGCCATCTATTGACGTGGAACTCAAAAACTCTGAATAAATGTCAATAATTTCTGTACCATAAATTGTATTTTATGGTACAGAAATTATTGACCTTATTCATCTACTGGATGAAAGCCTGTCATTATTGACAGGCTTTCATCTAGTAGATGAATAAGGGTTATTTTTATGATAGTTCAT
Source organism: Macrothele yani (assembly GCA_039090855.1). NCBI lineage: Eukaryota > Metazoa > Arthropoda > Arachnida > Araneae > Macrothelidae > Macrothele > Macrothele yani. Next base: position 5,970,472 of record CM077007.1, read on the forward strand.
TATCATAGTTCATTGTCCTCGGTTGTGTAACGGTAGTATAATCTAACGGAAATCGGGTGATGCGGGTTCGCATCCCGTTCCAGGGAGATGCAATTTGCAAGTTATCTGAAGAGATGGTTACATGGAAACTAAAAACATGAAACTCAGCTCTACAGCATCCACCACTATTTAGTTTATGAAGAAGAGCAGATACTACTCGTACACAGGGTGATTCAAAAGTTTGGTGTAAAAGTAAAATGCTATTAAAAAAGATCTATGGGGCGGAGAGAGGGGCGGTTTGCAGATAAATATTCACTGAGGTACGGGAATTTGTATGGCATCAAGAAAAAATATAGTTCAAAATTTCACCCATAGAAGGCGCCTTCTGCAGAGAAAACAACGAGAGGTGGAAATTGTGAAATGAGATCTACGTTAAATTAGTGAAACTTTCAGCAGGATCTACAGATGCAAGTGCTCAATGTGTCAACCACCACATTCCAGTACTGCGTGCAGTTGTTGGCATTAATTACCCCTGATTCAGGATTGAACAGCATGTCAACGGAAATGGCTGATACCTCATGCCGTATGGCGTCTTTTTCAGCACTGGTAAAGTCAGGGGATTACCTCTATAGACACGGGATGTCAAATAGCCCCACAACCAGAAATCAGCGGGTGTGAGATCTCGAGATCTAGGAGGTCATTCGTACAACCAGAAATCAGCGGGTGTGAGATCTCGAGATCTAGGAGGTCATTGAGCAGGCATAGTGATTGAGCAGGCATAGTGCACTGCTCGATCGTCTATTGAGCAGGCATAGTGCACTGCCTGCTCAATAGACGATCGGCGCTAAACGTGCACGCCTGATTTCACTTTATATACAAATTATTAGCTTAATAAAACCGTTTTTGGTTTTGCAATCAGAATGGCAGAAATAACCTTTATTACTTTCGCACATTGAAAATGTGACTGCATTTTTCCCGTAATGGTTTTTATGTCTCACCCTAACGTTGCTTTGTGCGAGTAATGTGCAAAAGTCGCTTATGTGGCATTCTCTGCAGCAGTGCCCTCTATTGTCAAGATTTTGAACTATTTTTTTTTCTTAATGCTACAAGAAACTCCCGTACCTAGGTGAATATTAATCTGCAAACCGCATGTCTATTCGACCCATAGATCTTTTTTTATCGCATTTTAATTTTGTACCAAACATTTGTATCACCCAGTATATTATGTATACAGATAAGCTGTTTTGTGATAAAGGGAAGAATTCATAAAGGAAAAGTGTAAGAAAAAAAGTATGACGAAATGTGCATTTTGAGATACTCCAGAGCTTAATGATATTTGACGATTGTGAAATTAACTTTGAATTTAATATCTTTCGTGCTCCAAATTTATTGACCTACGGGTGAAAATTTTGATCACCTGAAAGTATCGTTTTTGTAGAGAAAAGTCACTGATCATATTCTTAATGATTTTTCATGGAACGCTTAATAATAAGGAACGCGCTAACAACAGCAACGAGCTGAACAAAGTATTCTTTGCAACCTAGTGCTGCGTTACTTCTGTACTTCAAGCATCACCTTGTATCTAGTCTGCTAATGCAACATGAAAAAGAATCTTCCTCTCCTATATTACGGAAATTTTCGGTTATAATCCTTATAATGTTCTACAATTGGATGGTCTTTTGATCATTTAAAGTACATTTTCAGCTGCATTTACGAAAGCTTCGATATAAGTTAGATTAATATTGGAGTGTAACTTCCTTTACTCTTTTACTTGGGATACGAAAAAGAAAAAAAAAGAATTCTATGCAGTTTTGCAGAACCTTGTCGAAATATCCCGGCAACGTAAATCAGTTTCAACTATTTTGAAATAAATGACTTGTGATTTGAATGGTTTTAACAAAAGCTGTTATGGATGTTCTCGGAATATTCGACTCACGAGGGGAGATATATTAGAAAAAAGCTTCTGTATTTACTCCATAACTGCTGTGTTTTTTTCTTTGTTTTTATTTTCCAAGAGCATCTCCGTGTTTCTCAAAGGAAAGACAACTACTTGATGCAAAGTAGCAAAGAATGAGACCTTTGGTAAAAATTGCGGAAGAAATGTCTTATTCTTTCTTTCTGTTAATGCGGCGCTGGAGATGAATCGTGAGTCTGTAACACGCGGTTTAATGAGCTGCGAAATGCACTAAAAGAAAATTGAAAATTCTTTTTCTTACCCAAAAGACAAATGAATGCTATCATTAAAATGTGCTTTTTTTTTAAGTATTGCAAAATCGATCAGACATTTATTTTTGCTGTATGACAATGCAATTAGAGTAATGCTATGTGGCTCACTGCTCTCTAATCACTGTTTTCGGGAAAACCAGTTTAGTCAAAAATAAGTATGAAAGACATTCTCGGAAAGCTAAACAGAAACAATCCTTTGTACCGGTATAATTTTTGGAAAATAATTTTAAAATAATTGTGGGTGCATACCATTTTTGTGTTCACATGCGAAGAAGGAAACACGAAAACACTTACAGCCTGCTTAATACTAATATAATATAGGGCGTATACATTCAGTAGACGCCGCCCGGGTGGCGCAGTGGTCTAAGCGATGGCCTCTGATCATTCGTCCGAACGGGGTCTGGGTTCGAATCCCGGTCAGGCATGGATGTCGTGTTTGTCTTACGGCACTGGCTCTCTCCCTTCCCTGGAACCAGTGACCCTAAATTAGGGACGGGCGAATGCTTATAGCCCATTGAGTTGCTCACGGTGGTCGTTAAACTTCCAATCAAAAAAAAAAAAAAAAAAAGACATTCAGTAGAAAAAAACATTAGAGATAGGAATGATGGGCAGTTGACATGGGCATATTCCCAGGGTGGAACAAACTCAAACCAAACGCATGCGATAAATAGCCGGACAGCCGCCCCGGTGGCGCAGTGGTCTAAGGCATTGGCCTCTGATCATTCGTCCGTAAGGGGTCCGGGTTCGAATCCCGGTGAGGCGTGGATGTTGTGTTTGTCTTACGGCACTGGCTCTCTCCCTTCCCTGGAACCAGTGACCCTAAATTAGGGACGGGCGACTGCTTATAGCCCATTGAGTTGCTCACGGTGGTCGTTAAACCTCCTATCAAAAAAAAAAAAAAAAAAAAAATAGCCGGACAGCAAGGATTACCAACTGTGTATCGTAATCGACGAACATGGGTAAACGTGGTGATATGAGCGACTTTGATCGCAGACACATTGTCAGCGCAAGACAAATGGGTCATTCTATCGCTTAAGTAGTAAGATCCCTCATGTTTCCGAGGGAAACCTTACTAAGGGTGTACCGCGAGTGTACAATCGACGGACGTACGCCCAGAGAGCAAACGGTGGCTGACCTCATGCGGTTGATGACCGGGGTCGGTGTAGACTATTCAGGCTCGTATAGACCGACAGCTTGGGGACGGCGACGCAAATCACATCCACGTTAAACGTTAGAGACCCAAACACCGTCGGCGAGCGAATGGTACGACGCACAATGCCTGCCATGGGCTACGGGAACCGACGCCGTACTCGTTTGCCACTGTTAACCTCTCGTCATGGAACATTAAGAATCGCTTCGTGGCAGGAACATCAAAACTGGACCACTGTATGGCTGCGTCGCGTCGTGTAGTTAGATAAATCCCGTTTTCAGCTATAACGCGATGGCGGGAACATCAAAACTGGACCACTGTATAGCGACGTCGCGTCGTGTAGTAAGATAAATCCCGTCTTCAGCTATAACGCGATGGCGAGAACATCAAAACTGGACCACTGTATAGTGGCGTCACTTCGTGTAGTCAGATAAATCCCGTTTTCAGCTATAATGCGATGGCGGGAACATCAAAACTGGACCACTGTATAGCGGCGTCACATCATGTAGTCAGATAAATCCCGTCTTCAGCTATAACGCGATGGCGGGAACATCAAAACTGGACCACTGTATAGCGGCGTCGAGTCGTGTAGTAAGATAAATCCCGTCTTCAGCTATAACGCAATGGCGGGAACATCAAAACTGGACCACTGTATAGCGGCGTCGCGTCGTGTAGTAAGATAAATCCCGTTTTCATCTATAACGCGATGGCGGGATCATCAAAACTGGACCACTGTATAGCGGCGTCGCGTCGTGTAGTAAGATAAATCCCGTTTTCAGCTATAACGCGATGGATGGCGGGAACCTCAAAACTGGGCCACTGTATAGCGGCGTCGCGTCGTGTAGTCAGATGAACCTCGTTTTCAGCTATAACGCGATGGCGGGAACATCAAAACTGGACCACTGTATAGCGGCATCACGTCGTGTGTCTTGTGTATAAATCCCGTTTTCAGCTGTAACGCAATGACAGGAACATCAAAACTGGACCACTGTATAGCGGCGTCACGTCGTGTAGTCAATTAAATCCCGTTTTCAGCTGTAACGCAATGGCGGGAACATCAAAACTGGACCACTGTATAGCGGCGTCACGTCGTGTAGTCAGTGAAATCCCATTTTCAGCTTTAACGTGATGGCGGGAACATCAAAACTGGACCACTGTATAGCGGCGTCACGTCGTGTAGTCAGATGAAATCCCATTTTCAGCTATAACGCGATGGATGGCGGGAACATCAAAACTGGACCACTGTATAGCGGCATCACGTCGTGTAGTCAATTAAATCCCGTTTTCAGCTGTAACGCAATGGCGGGAACATCAAAACTGGACCACTGTATAGCGGCGTCACGTCGTGTAGTCAATTAAATCCCGTTTTCAGCTGTAACGCAATGGCGGGAACATCAAAACTGGACCACTGTATAGCGGCGTCACGTCGTGTAGTCAATTAAATCCCGTTTTCAGCTGTAACGCAATGACAGGAACATCAAAACTGGACCACTGTATAGCGGCGTCACGTCGTGTAGTCAATTAAATCCCGTTTTCAGCTGTAACGCAATGGCGGGAACATCAAAACTGGACCACTGTATAGCGGCGTCACGTCGTGTAGTCAATGAAATCCCATTTTCAGCTTTAACGTGATGGCGGGAACATCAAAACTGGACCACTGTATAGCGGCATCACGTCGTGTAGTCAGATAAATCCCGTTTTCAGCTGTAACGCAATGACAGGAACATCAAAACTGGACCACTCTATAGCGGCGTCACGTCGTGTAGTAAATTAAATCCCGTTTTAAGCTTTAACGCGATGGCGGGAACATCAAAACTGGACCACTGTATAGCGGCATCACGTCGTGTAGTCAGATAAATCCCGTTTTCAGCTATAACGAGATGACGGGATGGTGCGTATGTGACGTCGAGAGCATGAAACCATTGCCGCGTCGTGCTAGGTCGGTTCTGTTCAAGGCGGAGGTGGCTCTGTGGTGGTTTGGAAAACTTTCTCATGGGACACATTAGGTTCCTTAGGGTGCCTCGAGAGTTCCTCATTCACTGCGCGCTACAGTCATGTGCGGGATGATCATCTACACGTTTTCAATGCCTTCGCGGATCCTGCGGCCGATGGCCTGTTTCCGTAGGACAATGTGCCGCACTACCGGTTCGCAACCTTCCGGGCATGGCTAGAGGAACACTCATTTGAGTTTGGAACCATTCATTGGGCCCCCAAGGTTCCCGGATTTAAACACCGCGGTAACTATCAGGGAAAACGTGGAGCTGAACATCCAATTCATAGATCCTAAACCGACGTCTCGGGCGGAGGTGTGGGCAATGCTGCAACACGCATGGCTGACAATTACCTCCGGAAACCCTCCGGCATCTGGTGGAGTCGATGCCTAGGGGTGTACAGGCTGTTATTCGCGCTAGAGAAGGACGAACCCGCTATTAGATTAATATCTCTAATGTTTTGTCAATTGAGTGTACTTCTAAATAAATTTGTGTTTCTGTTCTCATGAAAATTTCGCTACTTTTCTTTATACATTTTCTCACAGAACGAGTCATTACTTCCTAGAAGAGCTGTTACAATTTCCCAACACTGTTAGTGGGTCAGAGAGAAATAAAAATGTCACCGTGAAATGAGAAAAGAGAGAATTGAACAGATATATTTGATGCGATATAATTGATGTGCAGTTGTCGAGTGATTTATACGTGATAAACACAGACAGAGGGTGAGTCGAACGTTTTGCAATATTTGCATAAACGCATGTGCTGCGGCGTGTATGTCACTTGCTTAAACTAATTCAAGTCGCCCACTGCAGTCAATCGAAAGGGATATAAAGCTGTAGTCGTTGCTGTAAACAGCATTGTATGTCGTCGTTGCTGTCAGTGGTTGAACATGGTCAGCCACAACCGGCTAAAGAACTTTTGCTTTGAGTTTGAACTCCTCCATAATACTGTTCAAGCAACTCAAAACATTTTTCATGCGAAAGGGGAAGGTTCCGTGGACCACAGCACCGCAACCAGATGGTTCAAGAAATTTCGCTCAGGTGACAGAATCGTCGACAAGTAGGCCGCGAACCGTGGATTCGGAGGCCGTGCTTCAGACCGCACAGGCAAATCCGACCACCAGCAATCGGAGATTATCAGGTCAGCAGGGCATATCACAGACTACCGTGGGTCGTCACCAGTTGGACCTCTGCAAGGTCTACAGGAACTGCCGCATTGTCTCTCACGAACTGACGCCAGTTGAAGCACACCCCGGAGTAGAAGTGTGCACGAAGCTCTTAGAAAACCCACGCGATGTACATTTCATCACGAGAATTGTTACATGCTATGAAAAGTGGGTCTATTTCCGTAGTCCTAACACACAACGGCAGTGGTTGAGTCCAGGCCAGCTTCCTGAACCTGTTGTCAAACGTGGGCGCTTCGAGCACAAGGTGATGCTCTGTATGTGCTAGAATTTCGAGGGGGTTAATCAATTACGAATTTGTTCCATACGGTTGGAACATCAATGCCAACCTCTGCTCTAAATAGCTGAAGCAGATGTATGCCATTTTAGAGGAGAAGTACTCAGCACTGGTGAACAGAAAGCGCGCTCTCCTACAGCAGGACAGCACTCTGCCTCATACCGCGTGTACGGCCTGGGCAAAACTCCAGGAACTTGAGGGCATCGAACTGGTGCCACACCCAGTATATAGTGCGGACCTTGCCCCGCCAGATTATCTGTTCCTGTCCATTGCCCACTTCATTCGCGGGCGGCACTTCAACCACCAGGAGGAGGTGGCAGCTGAGGTGAAGAAGTTCTTCGCTTCGAAGGACAAGGATTGGTACCGCCGCGGAATCGAAGAACTGGCAGACAGATGGCTAAAAACTATACTTTGGATGCTAGTCAGCTTCTGTCGTAAATGTTCATATGTAAACATAAAGTGATCCAAATATTGGAAAACTTTCAACTCCTAATTTATATATAGCGATTTGTGTGTTGAGATTTATGTATGAGAGTTGTTGTTGGAAAATAAATTGCTTAACGTTATTATGAAAGCCTTTGTGATCGATACGATTGACGATCGAATTTAATCAATCACTGATAAAAAATGTACGAGTAGATTGAATAAAAGACGTGGAACTCTTCGTAAATTATCATGCAGATTCTCTCCCTGGTTGTTTGGTTATAATTTTAACAAAATATGTAATATGCTCACAAAATTGATCAAGAACTTTTGGAAAGACCCCATATGAAGATTTTTACCGTAGTCAGCAGTATTTAGTGCGAAAAAAAAAGAAAAAGAAAAAGAAAAACACAAGAACGTTTTAATCGATCTTCTTTTAAAGAAAACGTATGGTTCGAAATAGAACATGTATCCTTATCGATGGAGCTGTGCATTATGGAATATATACCAAAAATATTCCTCATAGCAGAAGTTATCTAATGCAAAAATAATATTTTAAGTCGGGGTTTAAAATTGACGGTAGCCAGAGAAATTGAACATACATTATTGCTGTCAATTGGAAAATATTTATCATAGGAAGGGAATTCGACAAAAATAATTTTTAAGCCCATACGTAGAAGCAAGTGATATTAAATAATACCACTGTAAAATCCCATGTGCATTTATGCCATCTAGAGGCAAGGTAGTTTGTTCATGAAAAAATGACAGATGTTAAAGGTAAATTGGTGCAGAAAGATAATATTCACACAGGTAGACGAGCAGATAGAGTATCGCAATTTTTTTTCGTATTTCTTATATTAAAAAAATCTCGTTAAAAACTGTTAACTGGCAAATCATCAACCATTTTCAATCTACTGGTGGATGATTGTCCCATGTCTCATCGACAACTTCCTGACTTGAACCAGTTTACGTCACCTCGACATGACACTGAATTTCATCCACCCATCTTGTAACGTATACTCTATATTCACTTTCCTTTTGATTTTACTATCTCTGGTTATTTTATTTTTCTATGTAAATTATCTTCTTACTGAACGAGATGTTATTTCACCCGCTGAATGAGATCTGGCAATGAGTGTAAGTCATGACGTGGTGGTAGCCAGTATAAATAGGCGCGTTCAACGATAGCCAAGGAGAGCGTTTGTTATTGAAGGAGAGCGTTTGTTGTTATACTAGGGGAGCGTTGTTGTTGTGAAAGAGAGAGTTTGTTGTTGTTGCTGTATTGAGAGCTTCGTTCTATGTGATTAGTTTGATTCTTCATTATTGTGAAACGAGTTGTGTGTGTGCGTTGGATGATTAAGAGTTACATAATAAAAGAGCTTTGTAGTAAGTACGTCTTTCTCAATTCATAGTTTTTGTCAGACCTCTGTCTGGCTGTTAGGTTTATGTCATTAGTTTATTACTATCAACAACCAGCGTTAAGACTTTATTCATTCTAATTACTGCTACAACATTACTACCAGTTATAAGTTTGTTCAATACTATTACTACACTACTAGCAGGAGACTTTATTCATGTTCTTAATTAACTAGTAACAACAACCATTTGAATTCACTATTTGAAGCTTAGTACAAGCATATCATTCAGTAGCAGAAGCATTATACTTAGCTTAGTTGAAAGCTTTATTCATTATAATCTCCCAGGCGGTTGTTTTATGGCTATCCAGTTTTTTCTTTGTTATCCAGTCTAGTATTTCAGTTATCCAACGGTGGTCTGTTCTAGCAATATCTCCTGCCACTTGACCATATTTACCTCAACCAAGAAGTCATCCACTTATGTCCCCTGATCCATGAGCTCCTCTTCCTATCATTCTTGTTTACACGAAGAGTGCCTGTTTCCATGTTTCTTTGAGTTGTTCGTGGCCTCTGCATGTCTTTATGTTCATTCATAGATTAGTTGATCTTAAGTACAAAACGAGGCTAAAATATATACAGTTAGCATTCTGGAATTCTGAAAATATATTTTTAATGTTCCAGTAAATAATAGAAGGAAGAGAAAATGAGGTGTCTTTCGCATTTTTCTTTTCGGTGAATTTCGTAAGTTTATTTTTTGACACCACCAATTGCTTCGAAATTCAGCTGGAAGTAGTTCTCACATGGCCGAAAGATGGCAGCACATAAGGCTCACTCTATCCTTCGGTCTGTAGCCCCCTTAATGGAGGCTATGCTCTATTTCGCGTGGTACTTGTTAGCCCCGTTGTGTTTGCTGCGGGATTACTGGCGGTGTTTTTTTAGCGGTTAATTTTTTCGACATGTTTTCTTGCCCAGCACGTCAACTCTCTAAGAGCGCTTTAAAAGGAACTGTAGAAATGAGAGCAGTGGGCATTGTTGTGTTGCTGTCTGTCAGCCTATCTCTAATGACTATATCGAGCTGAGCAGGCCGAATTGAAAAGGAATGCTTGCAGTGTGATCGCGAGGGGATGCAATTAATATACGACAACTGCCAATCCAAATCAATCACGGTGATTTTAATGATGTTTATATCAAACACCAATATCCGTTTCAGAAGCTTTCAATCAAGTTCTTAGTGATCGGAATATTACATTTCGTACAGGTTCGGAATGGTTTTTTTATGAACGTAATATTGCGTTTCGGGTGCTCAGACCACGACCGAATTTAAGGCACAATATTTGTATTTTTCAATAACCAATTAACTGATAAGTCGGTGTGGCGTATAAGTCGAAGACCGAACTTCTGAAGAAAAAAGTTTTCGTCTTATAAGTAGGAAAATTACGGTAGCTCTTTGAAATTGTACTTTTTTCTTCCAAATGCACTCCTGCCGAATTTTATGCTCTTACAGGTATTTTGTTGTTCCTCCTCTTGATACCTATGCTGCCGAATTTTATGCTCCTATAAGTTTTTTCCCCTCTTGATACCTGTTGTCAAACGTATGAAGGCATCAATTACTCTTAATACTCTCCACGAATACCTAAATCTTCAATTCTTGTGCATCTATTTTCTTTTTGGTAAGTTCACAATTTGATCATACTTCTTTATCCTTGTCAGCAAGTTCGTGAATGATTCTCTGCAGCTCTGAGGGGGTACTTGCAAAATGATTCTTTCGGGAAAAAAAAACCTCTTTTTAGATGGGATAAATTATCTCCGTTAAACATACAAATACTACCTGCCGAAGAAATGAAAAAGTGTCGCGGATGAAGATTCAGGATCTTCTTATTGCATCGGAATAAAACCAGTTTATTTATATGTTTCACAACGAGAAACTTTTTAAACACATTCATTGAGTTTAAAGAAGTTTACGAAACTAAAAGTTGTATGGTACAAGCAAAATTCATCAAAATAATGTTCAAAGTACTCTGCCTCTTCTGTGAAAAAGTATTTGCAGCGTAATATTTTTCTTATTTAAAAAATTATATTTTTTTTGTGAAGTTCAATAGACCAGTTCGAGAAAAGTTTGATCAGTGTTATATACTACATTCGAGAAATCAGGAAGTTTCATTTTTCCACCTAACTGCATGAACTGTTTTTCCAGTTATTACTATAGATGCTGTTGGCTCTTGAAATAAGTTAGTCAAATCCCGCTAAGTTTTTTTCTTAGTTATGTCATCATTGATAAACAAGCAGACAAAGATATTAGCTGAACTTTCAGAAAAAAATGAGAACTTCTTATTTTTGAAATTGATTTGCAGAAAAGGACAAAACGTGATCTAAGAATCATTTAACATTTTGTCGCTTAATTAGATATGCAAGTGAAAATTCTTTTTTTTTTTTTTTTTTTTTTTTTTTTGCATATTTTCTATTGAATAAGGATAAACTCTGATTTTCACACTGAAGCACTTAGGAATTCAAATATATGCGCGTACAAAACTTAACACTTTTCTCTCTTGACCGGAATAGGTATAATAGAAATCAGTTGCTTTGCTCCACAGATATTGCGCTCAATGGCTGATGGACCCTAAAATCTGTGCCTAAAAGAGCTAGAATTTTCTTGTACGCGAAGTAAAAAGGATCGAAATGGATACGGAACTGAACAAGATATCAGTATTCTTTCTTTCTTGAAAATAATACAATATCTGTAATGGTACTCATGAAAACAGTTTTTACTGATCTTTGGAGTGCTGTTTATTACTTTTGCTTGAATAAGATTTGAACGAGTTGCCTTGTGGACCAGTAAGTAATAGAATAATTCCACCATTGAAAAATGAGTAGTGGACTAGTAATTCCACTGAGCGAATGGAAATTCAACTAATTTTACAAATGAACAAATCGGAATTAGCCCAGTCGTATCTTTTGGACAAATTTTGCCTTGGTTAAATCGGCACTGGCCCAAGCGGCATTGGACTAATCATGGACCACTTTTACTTGTCCTCAAGACTGACTACTTTTACTCTTCTTTGGAGTGTTGTTTATTACTTTTGCTCGAATAAGGTTTGAACGAGTTTCCATGCGTACTCGTAGGTAATAAAATAGTAGCATCATTGAAGAATGAGTAGTGGACTAGCAATTCCACTGAGCGAATGGGAATTGAACTAATCTTACAAACGAACAAATCAGAATTAGGCCAATCGTATCTTTGGGTCAAAGTTTGCCTTGGCTGAATCGGCATTGGTACAATCGACATTGGACTAATCGAGTATGGACCAATCATACTGGATCCCTTCTTCTCATTTTCGATCCCAAAACCTACAATTCAAATGCTCGCATGATACCCTTTTGTTCTTGGATAAGTTACTGATCGTTGCTTACATATAAGTTTGAAGTGCATTCTTAAGCACATGAACAGGACCGTGGGCCTATCATGTAACAGTCCTTTCGTAGAGAAATTTCACAGTTATTATGAAAACGTTTTGACAGTTGGTTCTACTTGTGATCACATATTTTCTGGTTCATAATGTAATCATTGTGAGGCGAAAATTTCTTACTTATACGTTGCTCTAGAATGCAATCTGGTGCTCAAGACACTGTATGAGGTAATTATTTACCCTTTCGCTGTTAGAATTTTCAATCAGCAGAGCAAAAGAGTTTCACATATGGACTTTAAATCATGGTAGTCTACGTAGACAGATGTTAAAATGGATTTGCGACTTACGTCATCGACTTGCAACCGTTTTCAATTGCTCTAGCACTATTCGAGGATTATCAGGACGCCAACGTAAATACTCGATGTTTCAGCAGATATTCATCTGATCTATTGGAAACGTCATCGAACACCGGTTAGGTGAGTAAATAGTTTTACGATCTCTTTCAGCTGCCTGTTAGCAGACCAATATGGTTCCTGAGCACTTTCTATCCAATTTTCGTGATTTCTTCAGTCGTTTTAATCCCAAATGTCTGGCTTTGGCTCCTTCATAATGGATTTTCCGGGAAGACCTATTTCTCCCTGGACTTTCAGAAAAGAGTTCATTTTTACCGCGATTCGTGTGGGTCATGAACTCAGAAAAGTATTTCGCAGGTATAAAACTCAATGGGCATTTGCCATTAGAAAGTGGGAATCTGGCATGCCTAATAGAAATTTTAAGGGCAATTTTTTTGAGATCACTAATTGATGAGTACTGACGGCTTGTCTCTCTCTCTCTCTCTCTCTCTCTCTCTCTCTCTCTCTCTCTCTCTCTCTCTCTCTCTCTCTCTCTCACTCTCTCTTTTTTTCCGTCACTCATTCAGTCTTTTTTTTTCCTTCTCTATTTTCCCCCCCCGTCTCTCTCTCTCTCTCTCACTCTCTCTTTTTTTCCGTCACTCATTCACTCTTTTTTTCCTTCTCTATTTTTCCCCGTCTCTCTCTCTCTCTCTCTCTCTCTCTCTCTCTCTCTCTCTCTCTCTCTCTCTCTCTCTCTCTCTCTCTCTCTCTCTCTCTCTCTCTCTCTCTCTCTCTCTCTCTCTCTCTCTCTCTCTCTCTCTCTCTCTCTCTCTCTCTCTCTTTCGCTTTTTCTTTTTCTGTCTCTCACCCTATTTCTCTTTTCCCCTCACGCTCGTTTTCTCTGTGTGTGTCTCTCTCTCCTATTCATTTAAGCACTTCTGATATCGGAGTATTAGGGATTTTAAATTTGAAATACCAGGTGGAATTTCTCACCAAAAAAGAATGTCGTTTTTTCTCTTACTCTTTGATTCCAGAATAAATATACATGCGTTACAGCATTAAAGTTGTAGGCCCAGATTTTAATAAAATATAAACGAGCTCAGAAAATATTTTTTTTGGAATGTGTTGTGTTCTTAGCTATGTTAAAGTGGGAATTTTGTTTTATACATAAACTAATTTTTAATGAAGTTCTTGTGGAGCTCATTTCGTGATCGTATAAATATTTCAATTTACTTAACTGTTCCAAAATAAAAGCAGTCAAATTCTCAGGCGATTACAGATTTACAGCCCGGGCTGAAATATGTTACTGAAATTGAAATAACCATGTTTGTAATTTTAATATCGCGGGTACAGATTTGAGGGAAATTTTCTATCCGAAAAATTTGCTGTGTAGTCCTAATTATATATTTTTTAAATCTTCAGTTTATAAATCTGTCAAAAGAAATTATGAAATAAAACCAATTTAATTTTAAAAAATTGAAAAAACTGTATGTATATACTGCCCCAAATTGTGTCGTCATTGTTTCAGAAGTTTTTGAAATTTGAAATTGGCCTGACGTTTGGTGACTGCATCATCCATCGGTGGTCAGGCATGAAAGTAATAAATCGGCCTGAATTTGGGTGACCTAGAGCTTTAGAAAAGTTTCTGGAAAAATCAGCGCGTGTGAAAATTATTCAGTCGGGAATGACTGACAACGAATTTTCACCAAACAAAAATTCATACTCAAGCGTGAGGTTTTTGCTTCCGAGTTTTCTATGGGTTAATGCTTCATACTAATGGCCAATCTTTAAGAAATTATGTCAACAATAAATTTTTTTCCGCTGTCTTCGACAAGAATTTCTCCGTAGAAAATCCGTTTTTACGCACAAAATAGATTAAAAAGTGATTACTTGTGAAAAGATTGCACAGTGAAGTTTTTGCGTTATACTGGTTTATGCATTCAGGAAACCACGGAATTTTTTTGTCCTTAGAATTTGCAGCACTTTTTAAAAAACAAAGGAAGGTACTACAAATACTGAAGCTATCGATTTTCAACATCCCCATAGCTTATTGGAGGATACCGACAAAGCCCGAAGGGTGATATAGCAGAGATGTTTGAACAAACGCAGAAGTGAGAGAACTACAGCGGCCAATCGGCAAGACTCCGTGTGATGAATTATGCCAGACATGCCAATTGATTAATATCAATTGGCCTGTCTGACATAAAAAAAGTTCTTAAAAAGTGCATTTTTTGTGGGAGAAAAAGAGTGACAACCCTGTGTCCGCACTTATTTCTGAAAAACAGTGACATATTTAGCTTCTTTTTTCAGTTTTCAGTTGCAAGAATAAATATCATAATTTTGGTTTTACGTAAATTTAAATACCTTGCTGCAAATTCTTGCATAAATTCTATTTAACGTTTCTTTTATGTCTTCTTTAAAACAATAAATAAAACTCGTACAGCCAGATCATATATGTTTTGCTCCTCCCTTCTGCGCATAATCGATACAACTCTATTGCCTCAGACATCTTCGACGTACTAATTCAGGAGATGACTTGAAATACTATTGCTGAGGATGCTTCAGTAAATCCACAATTGAATAAGAAATGTGAAGTTGACATTTTTTCAGCTGTCATTCAGCTGCTGATTTGACAGTAAAATACAATTACATGTTCTTTAACGTACCAGGAGATGTGACGTACCTGCCAGAAGGACGCACACGAGGGAGATGATGTAACGTACCTGCCAGAAGGACGCACACGACATAAAGGCAGATAGGAATCAGAATAAAATGTCCGCGTAGCTCAATTGGTAGAGCAACTTATTCCGGAATGAGGGGACCCGGGTTCGAATCCTGGCGCGGATAAAAATGACGGAGAAATTCACTTCGTTATAATGGCGCCCGAACTATCCGGATGACCCGACCGTTCACAATCTCGCAATGGTGTGATGTTATTTCCACACCGCGAGATAGGAAAAATAAGAGCAGCACTTCGAAAAAAAAAAAAAAAAATAAGGGGGAGATGATGTAACGTACCAGGAGATGTGAAGTACCTGCCAGAAGGACGCACACGACATAAAGGCAGATAGGAATCAGAATAAAATGTCCGCGTAGCTCAATTGGTAGAGCAACTCATTCCGGAATGAGTGGACCCGGGTTCGAATCCTGGCGCGGATAAAAATAACGGAGAAATTCACTTCGTTATAGTTCTTTAATCTCATCAGGTGCAGGAAAGAAAAAAAAAACTCCCCATTCTTGAGCATCAATGAGTTTGTTACCCCATTTAATTTCTGTTCATTTACAAAAATAGATATATACTTAGCCATCCCATTGATTAGATTTTCTGCACATTAACTTCCAGCATTCCATGCAGAAACATCGGAAAAATGTTATCTTAGGTCTGAATCCAGAAACTTTTAATTTTACCATATTTTGGGCATGAACGTATGTATACAAACATTCTTACGTGCATGGTTCTGTGTACAGTTCTTTCGGCTGGAAATATTTCCATGCAATAAATTGTTTACTCTTAACCCTTTAACTGGTTGTAATGAATAATCTCGGGGGTTAAAAAAATGGATTGAAATCAGCTTGAACGTAAATATTCGCTGTCTACGGAATGCACCGAACGCGGCAGGAGCGAGTAAACCAGCGAATCAGAAATCATTGCTTTGCCCTTAGCTTTGTTTTTCAAAGTGATCAATTAGCAGGCCGAATGACATTTTTTTCTTTTTTGACTAATTACAAGCCTAAAGGGCTATAATAGATGCGATGTACCTAAGAAAGGAGAGAGATGATGATTGATTTACTTGTTTCTACATTGTATAACCGTAACCCTTTTCCGTGGGCGAGATTGGTGTTACGTTATGTCTAAAACAATAACTAAAGAAATGGTGAACTAAATGAGAATACGATGCAATAGATGCACAAAATAGCTCTAATTAAGTTTTTATGGCTAGACGAAACATATACAGAAGTAAAAGTTACGATAACCTTTTACTGGTCGAGCAATATTTGACGAACTCCACAATATAGCACTACAACTTGTAAATTTCACATTTATCTTAACAGCAATCGAACATATCCACACATATACATAGCAACTGCTGTATCGTCCTTTTTATCTAACGTTCTTACCACATTCATTCGTCGCTCCCTCTGACTTCAAAAGTGTTGCCAACCACATTCATGCGAGAGAAGAAGATATCACGTTAAGTTTGGAAAGTGTAAAAGAGAACAAACTCAAATTTACATAAGAAAAGGAACTAAAAATGAAGGTTATATTAGAATATACGTTACAACTGGGGCATGATGTCAGTGGGAGCAGCCGTTCCCAATCATGCCTTGGGCCATGGAGCAGATAATAAAGAACTAGATAGGAACACTCATCAAACATGACAGGTTTATGGTCGATACTGCTGAGATGAGAGGGCAAATGATTTGTTTTGCCGTAGCTTTCGTAAACCCCGGCCGCTATGTGAACGTTGAACCTGTTTTGGGAGCGTAGAAAATTTTGGGCACCATTTTGCTCAGGCACATTGGTTGCAATAAAGGGTTAATACGTAATCACTTATTAAGACAACAAACTGAAAAATTCGCTCGCCTTTGACCCACACTAGAAAATCTGGATATCACAACATCTAAATATCCAATAATTATCTCAAGATCTGAGACCACCAGAATTTTTTTACTGCCTTGAAAACTTCTCAAGCTGTGGTATTTCGTCTTCCTTTAATGAAATGTAGTGACACACCATAAGACCAAGCAGATCAGTTAAGTTGGTTCCGAGATTTCAATTATGAATACAGTGGAGCCTTTGTTATGCGTTTCACTTTTATGCGTAATTCTGCGTTGGTCCGGATGTTTTACTGCAGTTTGTATCGCTTTTTAATTCGGTTACACGTAATTCACTTATACGCGTTTTGCGATTATACCTTAAAATTTGAATTTCAGGTTATAAAAAATACACGGTTCTTTGATTCTTTTATATGTAACTCAGTACGTTACAACTTTAGGAGAATTGAAACAGCTTTGTAGTGTTCTTTCTTGGTGCAGCTAAGGTTGAATCATGATTCCATCAGAGAGGGTTATGTTGTTTACTTTTGGTTTGGATTAAAAACTGGTTTCTTATTTCATGGCTCACACACATATGCGATGTTTAAAAACTGATAAGTCTCTGGGACGTAACTTTGTGACTCCACTATTTCATGGCGTTTAAAATCCTAAGCGTATCCTCAATATTTCGCATTCTGGTTTTAAATGGATGCACTCAGGATCCGTAGAAAAAAACCCTGTTAATTCATGAATTCTATTCTGGAGAACCGGTCAGAGGTTCTTACTGGTGAGGGTTTCACTTAATCTATACTCAGGATTTTTATAGACTGGTAAAGTCGTCGAATGAGAAGCTTGATTTTCATAGGCTTTATGATTTTTGTAATGCAATAAAATATATTATGATTTGTGAAACTTTTTTTTCTTTCGCCGATGATTAGACTTTAAATAAATTATTATAAATCATTATTGAAGAACATATTATAATCAAAGCATTAATTTTGCAATAGTATTTAAAATTTTGCTTATACGTTTTTTACAATTGTGCGCTTTTTGAGGCCATCTCCTACAAAAAAAATATAACTGAGGTTTCACTGTATATTCATTCTATTCCACTAAAGATTGATTTCGGAAAAAATACTTTTGTTTTTTAGGGACTTTGGCACCAGCATTTAAACAAGAACATGAAGAAGTGCTGGTGATCGATTAATGAGCCCAAACATGCGTTTTTTTTAACGTGAATGCACATTTATGCTTCTTTGGACAAAATCTTCACTAGAAAACACTGAAAACGTTATAAAAACTTGGCGGCGCAGTGATGTAAGTGCTGACCTGTGACTATTCGTCCGAGATGGGTCCGGGTTCGAATATTGGTGAGGCATGGGCGTTGCGTTTTTTCTTACGGCACCAGCTCTCTCCTTTTCCTGGAACCAGTGGCCCTAAATTAGGGACTTTGACTGCTTATAACCCATTGAGTTGCTCAAGGTGGTTGTTCAACTCCCAGTATATAAAAAAAGAAAGCAAGAAGATCACCCTTCGTCATCCTTACACCTAGCACATTTAAAATAATTTTCCGGATGCATATTTCAGAAACACTAAAACATTGTAAAGTAAACACATACACCATCTACCTGGAAAGCAACAAAACTGGAAAATGTGTAACATATGAAATACCTTTTTCAGTGATAAATCTCTTAAGCTAAAGGTGGAATTTTTTTAAATCCATCATTTACAAATAAAGAAATGACAATGCAAGTATTTATCTTCGTTATCTTTCCTGAAAACTGCTTTTCAGGAAAATAAAGTACGTGGAAATTATTGGCATGGTTTCATTTATTTGATTCAAAGGGGTGTACTCAGTTCAGCCAATGAAGATGGTGATAGGGAGTTCACAGGCATAGACACACAGCTAGAGACCCACAGAAGTATAAGAATGTCAAAATACTTCCGGAAAGCCAATGTAGTAATTGGAGCTCACACGAATTTGCTGTTCGTGGCATCTGCTGTAGACGGAATAAGGTGTGAATAAAGTAGTTCCAGTTCAGACTGGAAATATTTTATGTTAATATTTTGTCCTATTTTTTTCTCCGGAAAACAGTTATAAA
Source organism: Macrothele yani (assembly GCA_039090855.1). Lineage (NCBI taxonomy): Eukaryota > Metazoa > Arthropoda > Arachnida > Araneae > Macrothelidae > Macrothele > Macrothele yani. The sequence continues at coordinate 5,989,430 of CM077007.1, forward strand.
GCAAAACCTTTTACTTCAGAAATAATCGGAGTAACAGTTTGACATCGTAAAATTTTCAATTCTGCTCCCACGGTATTGTGCAATCTGGAGCAGAACTTTATTGCCGCATATTGTTTTGGTTTGGCATCTTGTAAAACAAAACCATTATTCCTCAGCAAACCTACGTACGCCGGCACGAGCAACTTTGAGAATGAAAAAATTATTTCCTTAAGGAACTTGACTCGTTTTAATAGATATTCGTTATTTAACGCTTCATAACAAAAAGGAATAATGCAACGAAAAAACTGATTACATTACCGAAACCGTTATATGATTATTGAAACTTTGTGAAGTGGATGTCGATAATATTTTATAAGAAAGCTGTGCACACAGCGAGATTTGACAGAGTTGAGGATCTCGAGGAATGTTGCTTGAGTTTGGTAAAAACAACCTCCTGTTTTGCGGATTTGAGTGCCATTGTATCTGCATATTTTTCGCTCTGAGCATACATGTCGTTTTCGAAGATACATCGTACGATGTATTTTTTCTTTAATGCAAGAATACCTCAGGGATCGGCTCTGTTAAGACACTCTCTATTTCACTTCAATTTCTTTCCACCTATTATACACCATCTACTAACAAGTAATTGGACACCCCTGCAATCGACGATATTTGCGGTTCTGATATACGTCACGGCCGCCGCCGTTAAATATCGTGTGGGAAACAACAACGCAACCAGTCGCTTGCAAGATGCCACGCAGTTCGGAGCTCTCAGATTTCGAGAAAGTTGTAATCGTCGGGTGTAATCGTCCAGCAAGTTCAAGTACCCAAAATTGACAGTGGTCTACGGGATTGGCAAATGGAAGATAAGAGGTGACTGTCGGAATGTGCCCCGACCCGGCAGACCCACAAAACTGGGAGTTAGAGACCGACTGGTGCTGGCCAGAGAAATTCGGAAGAACCGCACCAAATCGGTGGGCCACATCCGCGAAGTGTTTCAACAGGCATCCGGGAGTGTTTGTTCGATGAATATCATCCGTAAGGAAGCCCATCTGCTCGGGTATCATGGACGTGCTGCCGTCCAGAAGCCTTTGATCACCAAGTCCAATAGCGCTGGACGGCTAACGTGGTGCAAAGAACGTCGACAGTGGACCGTTGAACAGTGGAAACAGGTTCTCTGGAGTGACGAATCAAGGTTCACCCTCTACCGTTCGGATGTCAGGGTCTGGGTTTGGCGTCTGCCTGGAGAAAGCTTCCTGCCGGAATGTATTGTGCCAACTGTGAAGTTCGGCGGCGGTAGAATTATGCTATATGGGTGTTTCTCCTGGTATGGCACGGAACCCTTGGTCCCAAATCCTGGTAGACTCAACGCCGAGACCTATTGCACAATTTTGGATGACCATGCGCTTCCTACGTTGTGGAAGTTTTAGGGGTGGACCCATGTTACTTTCAGGATGACAATGCCACCTGTCATGTTACGAGGTCCACCATGGCTTGGTATGGTGACAATGGGGTTAATTAAATGGACTGGCCTGGGCAGAGCCCGGAACTTAACCTTAACCCTATCGAGCACCTCAGGGACGAGTTGGAGTGTCAACTTAAGGGGTTCCCCACCGTCCGAAATCGGTGAAGGAACTGACCTGTCTCCTCCAAGCCGATTGGAAGAAAATGCCGCTAGCCGTCGTACAACGCCTGGTTGAGAGTATGTCCCGGAGGGTCGCAGCTGTAATCGTCGCTTGTAGAGGCTCCACCAACTATTGAAGGTGAATAAACTTCGTTTTACTTTGCTATCACAGGTGTCCAATTAGTTGTTGGTAGATAGTGTATATACCTAATGCAGTTCAGGTTTTTACATGATAGTTACCAAAACCCTTTATCATAGTTGAGTAAGATAACTGAGGCGTTGAGACTCTTTCATGAAGGGATGGCAGTACTGCAGGGATTACAAAGTTACATCATCATCACGCTCCCCCAAACACTTCACTGCTACATTGCAAAAAGTTTTGAGACCGAACGTGGATATCCAGACTAAATGAAACAACTTTTATCAAGATTATTTAACTGATCTTAATTCTCCAGAGAACATAACTATCTTAGGAAATACGAGAAACAATAACGTCATTTAAGATCTTTATCGAAGAATTTTAGGAGCAACATAGAAAAACAAGGTCAAGGGTGAATTATAAACCAACTCTGATTTTTTGAACTTTTGGAAGAATGGCTCCCTTTGTAATCTAAGTGCAAGTCACAGGTATATGTATATGCTAACTTTGGCCACTAAATAAAATCGCTAGAAAGAAACAATTATTGAACCAATGATTTCGTTTGAGGATTGTATTAAGAAAGATATTTATAAATGCTTGATATCAGCTGAGCGCGAGGTCAGTTTGAAAGAATAGGTTTAAAAATGCCGTAATTTAGTTCTTGGTTCCTGGGAACGGGAAAATGCAGCTCCGTGCGACAAACCGGTCCCGGACAATGCCGATTATTTTAATGCCGATTCGTCCAAAGAGATCATTGCTCCAATGCCGTTGGGTCCAATGGACTATTCATTGAATGTATGATTTATTTAATGCTCATTCGTCCAATGCCGATTCTTTCAATGGTATCATGCTACTAACGGCGGATTTTTATTTATATCCTTTCCAAAAATGATTTCCTTATATTTGATATTGGTAAACATTTTATAAAACCTGATAAAGGCATCTCACCGATCATTTCTCAGCTGTTTACAAAGCACCTAGCTCGCGGGCCGTTTTAGAAGATATTAAGTTACAACTTAAATGTTCGTTATTCGTAAACATTTTATAAAACCTAAAAAAAAAAGGCATTTAACTGATCGTTTCTCGTCTCTTACAAGGTATCTAGGCCTTAGGCCTTTTTAGGAGACTTTAAGTTACAACTCGGATATTTGGTATTTGTAAACATTGTAAAACGTAATAAAAGGCACTCAAGGGACCATTTCTCAGCTCTTTACAACGCACCTAGGCCGTGGGTCTAAGTAAAAGCGCAATATTTAAAACTTGGTTTCACATGTAAGCTTTATGAATATGATATCGGTAAAATAGAAACTGTGATAAAAGGCCTAGGTCCGAACCCCGTACAGTGGCCACTTGACCGAACCCCACTGCATGCTACAAACAGAAACGGAAACACTAGTCATTTCTATTATTTAATGAGAAAGGGAAACATCGAAGTTAATTGAACGGCTCGTAACCAGTAGCTTCATACGGCAGCGAGGAGGGTGTAACAAGAAAAAAAGCGATTCCGAAAAAAAAAAAAAAGAATCTGTAACCACAATATTACGCCTGAATGTAACATTATTTTACATTCTTTAGACTGCTGGTACTTACATACAACATCGAAGACAGAATCAGAACGGATGAGATTTGTTTCGCAGTGGTAGCACTTTTGACAGATCAGACGTAATTGGACTGACTATACCATTGGACGAATCGGCATTGGACTAATCATACGATTGGACGAACCGTACATTTGGACTAAAATTGTCCATTGGTAGAATCGGCATTGAGCAAATTGGAATTGGACCAATCGTCGTTGGACAAATCGTACCAGACACGCGACAAACACACAACCCAGACTTCATCAGGTATTCAAATTCCTGAAATACCCAGATGATTGCCTCCCCAGTGGCCGAGTGGTTAGAAGCGCTCTCTTCTGGACAGTCGTCTTAACAGGGCCCATGCTGGAATCGCGAGTTGGGCATGTTTGGCGAATGTATCCTTCGGCGCTGGTTCTCTCCCGTCCCTTGAGTCCGTATTCCTAAATTAGGGGCGAAAGATTGCTTTATAGCCCTCAGAGTTTGCTCATGGTGGTCGTTAAAGAACCTCCGAGGATTAGCCAGAAACCCACGCCTTTGACTACTCCGACACCAAGAAGTGCTTATTCAATTGATTCTGAGAGGTATGAAATTGTTACTCTCGGAACTGTGAGGAAAAGCTTGCTGCACGTAACCAGGAAGAATAAAAGAAAAAACTCGTAAAACAAGAAATACATTAGAGTTGCTGCTATTGTTCCCAGTGCAAATATTCTGACGTGGAAATCGAAGACGTGACATGTTGGACAGTAAACTGGGCGCCATGAGAAATTTCACAGAATGATGAAAAAGGGTGACCAGAGTTCAAGTCGTAATAATTACACCGTATCATAGCAATTGTTTGCGTTTACTTTACCAGATTTTCCAGTATATCAAATGAAAACATAAACTATATTTAATAATAATCATACATTATGTACATTTTTAAAAGGAATTATCTCTTCTCTCCTTAACTTCATTAATATTCGAACGGTTACGATATTTCGTGTTGGTGCTCTTTCGTCAAAATCTATTCTTGAAAGCTTTTAACAAGCAGAAAACAACTTTTATCATAGGCGCCAGAACGTCGTTATTTAATATTTACTGAGAATACCCAACACAACTTCTGGAAACAGAAAAACAGAAATCTAAAACGAATATTTTGGTCAAATTTTCTCCTGATGAAGCTTGGTCAGAACCCAGCGAAACCTTAGACGACTTGAAAAAAAATATTTGTGACAAACGTTGTATTATCTTAATACATACTGTACAATCGTGACTAGACTGTAGTCTCCGATTTCAAGAATCTCAAATGAACACCACTAAAATCGAAATATAAATGAAATAATACGTTCTAGAAAAATTTAACCTGACGTCTCTGTGTCAGTGTTCGATGCCTATCTAGTTTGTTTTTTAATCGAAAAATGGCAGTTACCAGTAAAAGAAAACCCGCTTTGAAAAATTCTGGCTGTGTATGCAAATGGGAAAGAACTGTACTGTAGTACAAAGACATAGGTCAAACTTCCTATATTTACATGTTATCACAATTTCTTCTGCATGTGAAATTCATTAAAGAAAATTATATTTTTGTCGAATTTTCATTCCGTGTTAAAACTTCTTTTCCGAAAGACAAAGTATGAGTATATAGGCAGGGGGATGCAAAAAATCCTGAAGAATTAGCCTTGTTCAAAACTGTATTCTTTAATTTCTATTCTGCCAATCACTTCTCTCTTAATACACATCTACATTTACTTTTCAAATTGCTGAAATACTTTTCAGTTCGTTTAGTGATCATACCTGTGCTTGTAATTCAAACTTTGCAATCGTGACGTATATTCGGATTCGCACTATATATTTAAATATCAAATATTTCAGTATTTGTCATGAAACGTTTTCTTCAGATGAAAAAACAAACAAAAAACAACAACAGTTGTTTCTTAATTGTCGTGTTGAGGAGCTGCCCTTGCAAATAATTCTAAGTGTCATTTTATCAGAAACCTTAGCGCTTTCAAGAGGGAAAAACGTTCGTTTTGAGAGTACAGTTGTTCGTTGGCTGCGGTATGCGAGGCAATATCCTGATTTCATTTGCGCTGAGTTGGCCGGGGTGGGTTTCAAGTGGCTTTTACGGTTTCACGAGAGCCAGCCAGCAGTTTTTTCTTTGGAAAGCCGAAAGTCTCCTCCGTCGATCGAGCACTTGAAAGAAAAATGTCTTTCTTGTACTTTCCCAGAAAGATAGAGCTTCCTCCGCTGATGTGATACGAGTTCTTTCGCAACAGCTTTGGAAACCATGCTGCCGCTCTTACTTCCTATTTTGTATTTTGTTTTTTGCCCACTTTTTCTTCTTCCTGTCGATCCGTCTTTGTTGTCTCATATTCACCTGACGGCAGTAAGAAAGCAAACAACGCATGTCATTTTGAGAGTTATGCAGTGCGTTTTCTAAGTGCAAAGAAACCTTTCCGTAAATACCATATACATTTTCTCTAAAAGTATTATTTATCAGTTCTTGCATAACGCCATCTGGAGAAGATGAAAACACCATTAAGCTGTTGTGCTGGTTACACAAGTTTTACAAAGGATGATACACGTGCAATATTTCTAATTATCTTATGTTATGGTTTGCAAGTAATTTTCAGAAACTGCTTTGCAGTTTCCAGGAAAGTTGATTTTGAAGTAATGGAAATATCCGAAATATAAATGCATGCCCCATTATGACATAAAACGCTACAACATACAAGAGTAAGAAAGCGATTCATCGTATGAACATGTACGTATCTACGTATCTTCCTATTAGATGGTTTGCATGTGAACACTTATGTGAAAGTCATGTTTCACCTTCCATGCATTCATTTTCTTCTTGGAAGAAATATCTCTGGAGTTCATTTGATGGTTAATGGGCCATCATCTCTGGTATGGAAGAAAACTAAAGCTAGGGAATAGTATCGAAATTCGGCTTGTTGAGAATGAACATTAAATTAAGAGGGATTAGATACCATCTCATTTTGTGATACGAATCCTTTTATTGGAAAAATAAATAACATACGGAAATTTTTTCTGCCAGCATCTGAATTTTATATTGTTTTAACGAAGACATCATTGTAAATAGTAGAAATAATAAATTTCCTGATAATGTAGAATTTGAGGACTTCAAGTATTGTATATACAGTATATGTTTAATTTTATATATACAACAACCGTTCCATAGAAGCTGAGAGTAAAATCATACAAAATGAAGATTATAGGTGCAGCAAAATATGTCTTTCTTTCTCAAAGTATCTTCCCTCGGATGATATGCCACGGTCTCATCGTTCAGTCCGGTTTTCAAAGCATGTAGCGAAGGCATTTTGTGAAAGCTGCTTTAGATACCCCTGTACAGCTTGAATAACGTCAGCATCTGTGTTGAATGTTGCGCCACAGAACCTCTCCTTCATTATTGGAAACAACCAGAAATCTCACGGAGAGAGATCAGGGCTGTAGGCAGGCTGGGGCACGATTTCAATACTGCATTTCGTAAGAAACTGTTGAACACAAGCTGCCACATCTGGGCGGTTGTTTTCATGATGTAGGGTATATTTGGCCACCAGGTTCGGTCGCTTAATCGATATGTGTCGTCGCAGACGCTTCAAGACCGATGTAATACTCAGCATTGACTGTAATTTGTGGAGGAACGGAATGCTGATAGACTACACCTTTAAGACCAAATTAAAGTATCATCATCACTTCCTTCCCAGCGGATTTGTGTTGGTGAACTTATTTCGGAGGAGGCGAACCTGTGTGTTTCTAGAGACACGTTGCGCACTTCGTCAGGGGGTCGAAATGATAGACTCATGTTTCATCGGCAGTTATTGCTGTGTTTAGAAGGTTTGGATCTTTGGAAATCATTTGTTTCCACTCATGACACACTAGAACACTGACTAAATTGTTCTCTCGTCAGGTGACGAGGTACTCATCTGGAACAAACAGGATGCAGCAGCAATTTGTCACATAGAATGCGGAATACGTACGTTTTTGAAATATTAGTTGATACCGCTATGTCTTCACGCGCCATTCGTCGACCTTCTTGAAGGATTGCCCGAACAGTGTTAACAATACGCTCCGTAACAATACTTTGAGGTCGATCAGGCCTAGGAGCGAGTTCTGCCGATAAAAATCCTTTTTTGAAATCATGGTGCCATCTAAAAATTGTTGACTCACCCAAACATTTACCTCTGTAAGCTTTTTTCATTAAATCAATTGTTTCTGGAGCCGATTTACCCAAACGATAGCAGAATGTTATCGCACAACGCATTTTACTTCTTAACTCTGAAACACTCGCCTCCATAACTGTATGAAGAAATGCAGACGTACCTTAAACAACTGCGCAATAAAAAAAAACCAGAATAGTCTGCCACGGCTAATAACTGTTGCCAAAAATGCTTCTTTAATTCAGTTAGTCGTCTGCGTTATTATTTTCCCCCTTCGCACTGTTGCCAACTCAAAACAATTACTCTGTTTTTATGGAACGGTCTTTGTAGGTAGAGAAAATGAGGCTTTCAGAAACATACATACAAGTGTAAGCGATAATACTGTGACCACCGGATTAATAGCCTGGTGGGCAGCCTTTCGTCGCAATAACCGCATGCACCAAGCGCGCCATCGACCCCAGTGGTATTCTGTTCCAGCTGCATATAATAACGTCCTAAATTCTTGGACGTCATTGTGTCTAGGTAGTACAGAATAAATTCTCCTTGCTTGAATGCCATTCCACAAATGTTCTGTGGGATCCAAATCGTGTGAAATCTGGTGGCCAAGTCAGCACACAAAATGATTAAACACGATCCTTAAGCTATTTCCGGCACAATGTGGGAATGTTGATACCAAAGTCTTCCATGCTGAAAAAACCATGGTGTGACCAGGATACACAGTGACCGTGCAGGGCAGCATTTGGTCCGAAACAATGCCTACATGGAAACTGGTGGTGAGAGAGTGTTCTGGGAACGAGGGAACCCGGTGTTCCAAGTAATAACGATCAGAGTACCAAGATAGTCGTCGACTCCGTAATGCTTCCGTCGAACGGCTAATGCGGTTGAAACTAATCCTTCGCGTGGCGTCGATTCGGATCCGTTCACCGACATGCTGGAGTTGAAACCTGAGGTCAATGATTTAGCTGAAACCTTTCCACGTAGGCAATGCCCGGAATCACGGTGCCCACCGCAAGCGGAGCTGTCGATGACAGACGATAAACATGGTCGAATGAACAAGCTACCGATTTTTTAGGCCAATCCGTTAGTGTCCGCTGAGTTTGTGCTCGGAAAGGTTTCTCTGTGCGAGCTGGTTACAGTGTGTGGGTAACTGCTACGTCATAAGCTGTCTGGTTTTTCAGATATCACGAGACAACCGCTGTTCACCTAGACTACAAACCAGTGGCGGTCTTTCCTTTATGGTGCAATGGACGGATATGTGTACCCCTTTAGATCATTCCCACCACACTTTCTCTAAGCTGGCCCTCAAGCTGCCAACAATGGTTAGTGGCGTTGGCTTATATTCATTCGTCCAAGATGTGTCCATGATCAAATTCAGGGTAAGACATGAGTGGTATGTTTAACTTACAGCACTAGCACTCTTTCTCTTTCCTCGGCTAAACTTTTAGTAAAATTGAAGAGATAGTTAAAGTCAGTTTTGAAGCTGATCGTGAATCAGGGGATTCTTTTTGTGAAGACTTGATAGCTTTTATTGAAGAAAATGCACGTTTCCACATGTACGTTCTTCGAAACACGGAAACAAATTTTTTCATGGATGGTCATTTAGTTCTGGAAATTTACCACTTTGGACCAATTTCCTGAAATCAGTTCTTATTTCAAAATATGGAAAGAGGAAAGGTCGTCCATGTGCGGCGGTGGTCAAAGCGTTTGCTTCTGACCATCATTTCGAGGTGGATCCGGGTCTTAATTTCATTGAGGCACGGATGCTGTGTTTTTCTTACGGTGTCTGTGTTCCTTAACTAGAACCAGTAGTCCTAAAATAGGAACGGCTAACTGCTTACAGCCCATCGAGTTGCACGCGGTGGTCGTTAAATCCCCAAACTCCTCCGCCCGCTCAAAGTACTATCTCTACTATCTAATCATAATAGATGAATTGTCGATGTTATCCTCGATTTGTGTTAACAAGCTGTACCTCGAGAAGTTCCGAAGGAAAACAGAAAATTGGAATTTTTACCTAATGTCTTAGTCGAGAGTCAACCCTTGTCTTATCATTTCTCAAAGTCCCTAAGAACTTGGACAAATGGTAAAAAGGCCAGAGAACTGTTTTTACAAAAATAAAATCTGAAAATACGAAACTTAAATCTTTAAAACATTATATTTGTTATGGGGCGTAACGACCACGCTGAGTAAATCTTAGGGTTATGAGCAGTTGCCTGTCCCTAATTTAGCCCTATTGTTTCCAGAGAAGGGACAGACAGTTTCATCAGACAAACAGACCACGCATGTCTTATCGGAGTTCGAAACCGGGTCCATGTTGGAGGATTGGTTAGATGCCCAAGCCTCAGATCATTCGACCATCAGGGCAGCACATAGTCCCTTTCAAGTACTTCATGAAACAATTATAAAGTTATGTGGTCCAGTGGTTGAATGGTTAGGATGTTATTTCTTTCTCTATGAAACCGATTTTGGTTTTCCGGTATGATAACCTTGAAATTCTGTTTATTCAGTCTTTGAAATTAGTTACTCCCAAATTAAGAATTACTGTTCGCTGCTTTCGTTTTTGACTACAGAGCGAGATCGCAGAAAGCAAGAAAATTTTACCCACTAACTTTCGTTTTTGATTTCAAGAAAAGTAAATCGTGAGGCATGAGTCATATATTTCATTCTGCAAAGTACCTTCCCCATTTTTTCTCAGTTTTCCTGCTAAACAAATAAATGCAAGGCGTGAGAAACCAAAATGTGGAGAGCTTTCTCCGCTTTGATTTCCTGTGCAAAGTCCCGGACATCTAAGACTTAAGATATTCAGTTATCGTGTCGGAATTATTTTGTAAATTCATTTCATTGTAGGCCAAAATCATTTCAATCTCATATATGTATGAAAAACATACATCTTTCAAATGTGTGTTTTGACACCAAGAAGACTCTTGCTTTTCGACGTGGGTGAAAATATTCTTTTCAATCCACAGCTCCTGAAAGTTTTTATTTCAAAAGTATTGCTGCTTCAGAGGTCACAATTTCCATCTTCCGTAGAGTTTAAATGTTTCACCTTTATCCTTTCCCAAGATGATTAGTGCTTTTTAGAAGGAAAGTCAATAAAGTCCATCATCTTGCATAAGCCTCTTAGCAAGCAAAATCAGTTATGGAATAGTTTTTCTTCCTATATATACATAGGAAGGGAAACATAACTTTTTCATTATCAAAATCCTTTCACATTTTTCATTTGCGAAATTTATTTATTATCGACCACATGCTTTTCATAAATCATATTGTTTTTTAACATAATTTCTCTGATACTCTCAAGACTCATACTTCCTTTCAATTTTTGCGCTTATTTTTTTAGAAATGAGATTCATGGCATTATAAGCTTCACAACATTGAAGACAGGAAAACGCTAAGAAAATGATTTTTATTTTCTGTTACTTCCGACTTCAAAATTTTGCACAGATAATGGAAGAAAGAAACACCTATTCAGCTCAGGATGTGAATGAACAAGATGTATTCTTTCTAAACCAATCAGTCCGTTGCAGCACTTAGGTACTGGTAAGGTTTCTAATATTTTCGTGACATGACTGAAATTAGAGAAGCGGCGCCGATGGCCAAATAGTCTAAGGCACTGGATCATTCTTTTGAGATGGGCCAGGATCTGAATCCTGGATGAGGCATGTGTTTGTGTTGTGATTGCCTTACGGCGCTGGCTCTCTCTCTCTCTTCCCTGGAACCAGTGGCTCGAAACTAGAGATAGGCGACTGCTTATAGCCCGAGAAGCTGCTCACGTTTGTCTTTAACTCCTCCCTCCATCCATAATAAACAAAGTTAGGGTTATACCAGAGAAACATGAATCCTGGATGAGGCATTGTGTGTGTTGTCATTGCCTTACGACGCTGGTTCTTTTTCCCTGGAAGAGGTGGCCCGAAAGTAGAGATGGGCAATTGCTTATAGCCCAAAAAGCTGCTCATGTTTGTCTTTAACTCCTTCCTCCATCCTTAATAAACAACGTTAGGAGATCATGTGAATTATGGTTTTACCTGAGAAACATGTACTCGAGGGTAACATTTCAATTTGTAATGCGTCTCCGATGTTGACCGACAGCATAGACGGGATTTTTTCATGCTGATTCTAGACTCTTGGCCATAATGCTTTCCAGATTTGGAAGAACGCAAAACAGCTGAAATAAAACGTGCAGAAGGCAAAATGAATTACTAATACCGATATTACCCGGTTGCTTCGCAGAAGAAGCGATAATGATGTTAATTATAGTATACACTACACCATCTATGTATCACGATAACACACGACTCATATGATTCTAAAATCTTTCATGGCGTAAATGCAAACATTTAAAATTGCCGATCTTTGGCACTCCGCTGGAGGCTTTGTCTGGGCTTAATTCTCAGATCTTAGAATGGTCACAAACAACGCTGAGGAATTTCAATTTTTTTTTTTTTAATCAAAACTTTTTGAATTGTTTCAGCGTTGTCTGTGGATGTTCTGAGAAGAGCGCTCAGACAAAGCCTTCAGCGGAGTGAGAAAGCTCGGCATATATTGCGGTTGTATTTACGCTATTAAAGCAGCGATCTTATGCTCATATGAGACGTGTGTTGCAATGAAGTTAATCGTTAATTTGTCCGTCTTCGTAGATAGGCGTGCGATGTAAACAAAATGATCCATCAGGAAGTATTTGTCGAAGCGCCATTTAAACTGATGGGTGGGTGTATCGACAGTTGGTTTATGTTTAGAATTGCAGTGATAGGTGAGGGAGATAAAAGGACAAAATGGCTCGGCATACCCAAGTTTAATGGTCTTCACCTGAACGTTCGGACTGTTGCATCAAAGTGATCTTAGTGGCGAAAGCACGTATAAGGAGTGAGAATGCTTGGGCGACGTATAACGTAGAATCCTACCTTCATCATTGGGATTTGTACGATTGGTTGGTTCCTGCGTCGCATCATGGATGAAACGCATCGGAATGCAACAATTAACGATCGAATGTGGCAACAGTTTGGGGGAGGGGGAAGTAGCATGAGTTGGCGTAGGTGGGCTGGTGCAACTAGACGTTCATCCGAACGCCTCGATTGCCACATTTGAGGTCAAGCTGAAGGAGCCCCACAATCCACAGTGGACAACTTGGGACAAAGTTTACAGGCAGCTATGGAGATCCACCGTATCGATATGGACTACGAATCGCAGACTGGATGAATCAAGTTTTCACTCCAGTCATTATGGCGATTTCCTCTCACTTTATTTCCACTTTACATTGTCTCTCATGATTACGGTGGTGTCGTGCCAGACAGGCGTGGCAGGGCAAGTGGAATCCTGTCCCATTTATCGACGAACTTCATTTCAGCGGCAGAGCCGGTGATCGCCAAGTGACAGAGAGGAGATGACGTGCTTACCTTGATACGATCTCCCTGTCATCCACGAGCGCCATACGATTCCTCAGCCTAGTGTCATGTTTTTTTTATTGGGCAATCGTTTCAACAGCCGTTCACTGCTCTTACTCATGTGTACAATGACAACACGACTATACGCGGATGAGGTGTTGCAGCCCGTTTTGTTTCCGTGTATCCATGGTTTCCCCAACGCCCAGTTTCAACAAGAGCATTCGTGCCCGTACACTGCTAGCATCAGTAGACAATGTCTACATGGTTGAACAGAACCTGTGGGGCGCCATTATGCTGTCCAGGCCAGATTGATCCCCAGAATTCTCTCCATTCGAGAACGTGTGGGACGTCATTGGCAGACGACTAAACAGGTCTGCATAATTCCCTTTGCAATGTCTGTGAATTGTAGACACAGGTCAGCGACACCCCAGGACTCCATCCGGATATTTATCCACTTGATGCCATGCCGTGTTGCCGAATGTATAGCCCATCATGTTTGTCACGACCTACTGACTTAGGTTTCGATTATTTCCCACCTTCCTATCTACATGTGTGATTAGTTTGGTCTTATTTCGTCATGGTGTGGCATTTTCTATGTGGAGCAGTACATTATGCGAGTGTCCGCATATATCTGACTCCTACGTTCTAAGAGTAGAGACAAAGTTATGGCGTCATAGCTATGGAAACTATGTTTCAGTCGAAGAAATGTAAGGGGTTGTTAGTGTTAGGGGCCTTCAATACCCTTCGCTTGCTCTGCAACTCAAAAAGAGAGTAGCGTCTACATATTCCAAACGCATGACTTTTGTTTATTCTCATAACGAAGGCTTCAGAGTTTTGGGCTGCTGGTATAATGTTCTCATGGATTAAATGGGGAGATTTTAAGAGATGCCAGAGCTGAAAGAAGAATCATACAAAAGAGGGGATTGAGTCCAAAGGTTCCCTCACTGACTGTGCCTGTTTACTGCGAGTAATTGGAAACTCTAGAAATATTTTTGTTCTTCAAAACAGAAGGCTTGACATGAAATTTTAAATGTTACATCAAACCCAAAAGATTTCGTGGTAACACAAAAAGAACAAGAAAATGACCATCAGTAGTCCGTGCCCGAGTGGTCAGAGCTTGGACTTCTGGCTAATTGTCAGAGGTTGGCTTAGGTTCGAGTCCTGAATGATCGTAAACAGCTCCCTTGACATACGGCGCTTTCCCTTCCTGGAACAAATGGTTCTCGTGAGGAATGTGGGAATGATTATGGCCTAAGATCATCATTGTAGTCGTTAAACCCAAATATGGGGTTAAAAATACCATATAAGCCGATCTTAGGAACCCTATTGTTTTTCAGGTATTGTTACGGTGTCAACATCTTCTGTTAATATCGCAAATCATAGTAATTGTCTTCTGGGCTTTTCTAAAAAAAACATAAATTATGTTTTTCTCAGACTTCAGTTTAGATGGCGGTGTCCACACATGTCTAGCTGACTTTACGATGGATCGCCTACTTTGCTTCATGGTTCATCGGCATAAACGGTACTCGTAGTAACTTAATGTCATCAGTTTGTTGCGCAACGAATCTGCGGTTCTCAAATATCCTATATGTGAAGAACGTGTGCAATTTAGCAAATATACAATCTGAGCAGATGTACACACACATGGAGCTTCTGTACGAAACACATCACTATTAAAATCAAGTTCTGCTAGGATACATGAAATGAATCTTCTTAGTAAAGGGACTATTATACTTTAGCACTGTCCGTTTGCTTAGCACGTAGCACTTTGCGTGCTCTTTTGTGTTGCTAAAATAAACAAATTTATATAACTATTTTATAGGTTTATAAAATGGTTTTACTTGCAGTACTTGAAAGGAATAACATTAACTGTTTCGTAGAAGTCCCTCTGAAAAATGTTTCCCTATATTCTTGGGGGAAAAATACTCTTCTAGATATTACCAAATGTGATAGCTGCTAAATAATTCTTAACATTCTCACATTTTTCTGTCTTTCTAACTTAGCTGTGCACTGCTTTTACTTATTTTATTTTCTTCACAGTGTCATGAACAACACAAACCCAGGGCATCATCGAACTTCCAAGACGCATAACGTCTTTTCCCTCTTATTTCACAAAACTTAAGAATTTTATTTGTAACACTATGTTCGAATACCGCTGCATTCTTTAACGCATAAGATGAAGCGCCCTTAAATACAATTGTTCATCGTATTGGCCAGTGCATAGAGCAACTACATCTCGTACTGTAAGAATCCTTAGTAACATCTAATCACAGTTTTTTTTGTACCTCCTCCATCCCCAGCAAAGTACTGTATATTCCCTCAAGCTGTGGATACCGGCTGCGAGTTTGCGTGAATAACCAGACAATGATGGCAATGGGTTCACATTCAAGCAGTTAGTCTTCGAGTTAATGGAAGCACGTACGCGTGCTGTCGATTAAAGGGGTACATAACTACAGGCGTTTACTACAGAAGCTACAATGATGGCATAAATGCCACAGTTTTGTAGACCTCTTCTTTGTTGGGGAAACGCATTACATTAGAAATCCGACGAAGCGAAGGCACATCATATAGCTAACATACTTCCACATGAGCGTGCTTTATTGCACTACCAGGGTGAGTCAAAAGTTCATTTTGTTTGCAGCTAGAAAGATCCACGATGCAAGAAAGTCATACACGCTCACCTCATTCTGCGAAGTGCAGACCTTTGTTTTCTGTTGTCCTCTGCCAACTTTCCACCAGAGGCAAAATCGCACGGCAGTACAACTCGGCATGTGCAGAAATTCTCTGATGACAGTTTCCACATCCAACAATTATGCGAACTGCTGCCCTTTTAGGAAATGGGCCGTGGAGCGAAACAAGTAGTAAGTGGTAGTCGGATGAGACAAGGTCATATGGAGATGGGGCAGAATCTCAACCCCTTAACTTTCCTGTAATTTTCGACGGACAACTGTTGAGGGAAAGTTGGACCATTATCCAGTTGCAGCAACACGTGCTTCCTGTTGATGAGTGCTGGGTAAGGATGGTGCAGAACATCACCGATCCGCTGCAGTTGTTCTGTATAGAGGTTCCCGTCTACAGCTTGAATGACCATCTGGCACGGGTTCCCAGTGCAAAGGACCATCATAATTCCACTAAATGCGCAGCAGACTTTTCTCTCGAACTTACCTAATAGCACCACTAGCTGTGCTTTCTGGCGTCGCCTCAATGAATGGTTCCCAATGGTGGGATATGGTAAGAATACCCGCTTCTCGTTGTCTGAGACTAAATGATGCGAAATCTATCATTACGTGGATTTGATAGCAATCTGTGACAGATAGCGACACGTTATTTCGCATGATGTGTTGTCAATTAATGGGAATCAATCGATGACGCTTGGAGGAGAAGCCAAGCTGGTGCAGGTGACAAACGATGCCGGATTTAGAAGAACCCACCTTAGCTGCCAATTGTCGTGTACGGGCACCGGGGTTTACTGGCACAGCTTCTACCAGGGTGTCAGTGTTGGAGGTCGTTGGATGTCCTGAACTCGGCTTGTTTTCCAGAATGGGATCCCCAGCATTGACGTTCCGGAACAATTTTCGTGCAGTGTCGTTCTAGGAGCATCCAGCCACTACTTTCTAACCTGCATATCAACAAATGTCGCTCTCTGCTGGCCCCATTGAGCCATGTTTTCCAATAATGTTCTAGGAGCATCCAGCCGGGATAGTTATCTACCTCCATCTTCTGCTCACTTGATAACACACTGTGTCTGAGTGCCAAACGCACGTCATTAGCCTCGTGTTTTCTACGTAAACTCGGTACACAATCAACGCTGGAGCTGATTCAGCACAGGAGTAATGTAGCCCAACATACACTGGCGTGCTAAAATTAAGGACGAGACGATTTTTCGAATGTAGCGTCGTGCAGAAGTGCTTCGCATCGACTCAAATCATACTATAAGATCACCAAGATGTAAGAATATGGGACAAGTGAGCAAAACCGTCCAAACAAGGAATCCAAAGGATACAATACAAATGCAATTTATTGAATGGTAGCTTCGAGCACAACTGGACAGGAGACAGAAAAGTCCATGTGACAGGCGGCTGCCAAGAAAAATCCAGTCTTTAGTCGGGGATATGATCATCCATGACTGCGTTGCAGAATTTACAACGTCTGTCCATGCTGAGGACGAGGTTGTCAATTGAGGCATCGCGGCCCATTCCTCTAGTATCGCTAATCTCAGCTGCGGAATCGTTGTAGGCGGCTAGTGACATGCTGCCAAGCGTCTCCCAAGAAGGTCCCACACGTGTTCGAATGTATTTAGGTCCGGAGACCTTGCGGGCCAATCCATGCGTTGAATATCTTCACTCTCCAACAGCTCTGCGATAGCCACTGTACGATGAGGTGTAGCGTTGTCGTCCATGAAGAGGAACTCAGGAAAAACAGCACCTCTGAACAGACGCACTCTCGGACAGCTGTTCCTGTCGTTTTAAATGCTCTCCAAGCTCGTGAAATGATGCTGTGAGCGATTCCGAACTACTCGGCCACACTAGTCACACTTCGACCTTCTTCCAACTTCCCAATGACGCGACCTCAGGTAAAGTCATCCAGATGTAGTCTACTGGATTGCCTGTTAGCCATATCCTACGGTGGCAGCAACGCGACGTCGTTCAAACCGATGTACCCCGTGCAATTGCTTTCACCGAATTGCTGAGCGTACACCGTCCGTGTGCTTTATACCCTCCTAACACTCCCCTTTCCCTACGTCATGCTGCATATATGCGCATGCCCTACCGTACCGGACCTTAGTCTATCTCCTCAGTTGTCTTTCGGTCCGCTCTGCTTGCTCGTTCCCCTGTTATGCTAATTTCTCCTCTTGGTCCTTAATTTTTGCACAGCAGTGTATTATGTGTTACACAAAACAGAACTAACTTTTGGCACATCCTGTTAGGTACAGTGTTTGGCAAAATGAAGGTGCAGCAGTGTTTTTCATAAGTAACAGCATGTTATCCATGTTCTCTATGGCAAAACGACGCTAAAAATAATGACACTGCAGTGTACATCCGGAAAATCCAATGAGAAAAACCAAACCTATTAACACACAAGTTCGTGTAACATGTAAATTTCTAATTCGTGCAAGAACTCTGGCTTCTGCCACATCGCTTCATTTCTGAGTCTTTGCATGCTCACTAGAATAGGCACATCGTAAATAATGATTATGAGAAATCATTGTTTAGGTGTTTCACTGCGATGACTGGCTATTTCATTACTTGAAGAAGGACAGTATCGGGAAGAAGTGTCATCATGGCTCAATATATCGACAAATGTCTCTTAATATCATGGAAGCAATTACTTCGCAACAGGAATCATTTACAGATAGAGCTGGACGAGGTCGCTTGAGAACTAGATGAACCCGAAAGGTCCATTATGTGCTCAAAACGGAACCTAACGATAACTGTGAAACAGAAGTTTTTCGTGGTTGCTGATGCCACGGATAAAAGAATTTTTAGTAAGATTGTATTGAGACTTCTAAATGCGAGTGGACTGTATGACATGAGACCCATATTATGTGTCTCGCTGATCCACAATTACCAAATAGTTCGTCAGAACTGGTGATGTCAATATGTAATGAGACTTGGAACTCGACAGAGTGGGATACATTTCTGTTTCCTGTTGAAGCTTGTTTCTACTTACAACAGGATT
Source organism: Macrothele yani (assembly GCA_039090855.1). NCBI lineage: Eukaryota > Metazoa > Arthropoda > Arachnida > Araneae > Macrothelidae > Macrothele > Macrothele yani. The sequence continues at coordinate 6,007,963 of CM077007.1, forward strand.
TTAGATGTTGCTTAATGCGGAAAATTCGAGAAAAGCATCAGGAAAAATGACTCTTATTATGGTTGAAGTATACTAGTATGCTGCGGCGTAATAATGAATGGCTGTAATCCGCTTTATGTATTCTATGGAAGAGTCGTAATCGCGAGAAAATAACGAGAAAGACCTTGAATCCTGAGTATCAGTCTCAAAGTTGCTGTTAGCTTACTAAAATGTACTTCCTCACAGAGTTCACTTGGTGGAAGAAAATTAGAAAACCAAAGATTACCAATGATTGGCCAGGAAGAAAGATATCATTAGATATGTCTTGGAAGCCGTTAGGAGTGTTGAACACCGGCAGCTATCGTCGCTGGAGTGTTAAAGGAAGCTCTTGTGGCACAATATGATTTGTGGTCCCAGACCCTCACAAAACCCCTTGTACTGAGCACGGTTCACTGGTGTGAAGAATGTATAGCATCTGTACAGAATTAGATTCCATAATGTGCACTGATCGCTTATTTTGACGGAACTACAGCAGATTTTCATTATACTGGTCTGAGAGTTCTCTCTGTGTGCTCATTTAATTGTTATGCTACAGTCACTTTCTGCGTACGTTAGTGGTTGCATTACATCCTAAATTACAATTTTAACCACATTTTCGTTGTGTTATATTGGTGTTTAACATCATCTATCCAATCAGCCAATTGCTTTTCAAAGATGTTGAGCATATTTAATGTTACACTTTCAGAAGTTCTCACGAAATAAGTCTTGTCCGTGTATTATTTCCGCCGAAGCTCATTTTACCGCATCAGTGAAATGACCGAGGTAATACACCGACCTCGTTAATACACGTATCGAATGCCGTCTTTTTACGGACAACAGTACTGGGAAAATTTAGTTGAGCGTTAATTAACGGTCGATGCTATCATATACTGTATGTACGTCTGAGTCATCATTAAACGGGCGAGAGTTGCATTCCCGGTCGCCCGTCGTTGCCGTTAAAAATGCACCAAAATGTTTTAACAGTGTATGAAAAAATTACCCAGCACTTGGGCAGGCCAATTACTCCAAGTTTCGGGTTAAGTTTTTTTCACACTATCATCATCCTAATGTAACAGAGTATCATCAATTTAGAAGAGCGCACATTGTTGAAGAAACCTTCATCGGAAACTATCTAAATAAATGATTGGTTACATTTGCTATACGCACTGCAAAGAAGAATTATCTTTTGAACTTTACAAAAGAAGAGTATTACAGTTTGTATGCTTAACCAAGTTGGTAACGAAAGAAATGTCAGTCACTCACATGAAAGTTTGTAGTTTTCTTTTTTTTTGTATTTTAGTTAGTGCGCATGAGCGCATTCCATGTGAAGAACACGACGTAAACGCACCACATAATGATCTACTGCTTGCAACAAATATTAGTACCAGTATTTTGTGTGACGTTCTGTATTTCAGTTCTGCAAAATAGCCCTACAAAAGTTATCACATGGACTAATACCTAGTGAATATGAAGTCCGAGATGAATACACTACGTACGAATCACACGGGGCAGCTATTTCAAATTTTCTTTTTTGTTGGAAATGAGCTTTTCAAAACTATATTAGAAGTTTTGTACTTGTGCATCAACTTGTAGGAAAAACATTTTATCGAAATTGCAGTACATTCCGTGCACGAACGTAATGCAGTTAATTTCTTTAAGTGTGTAAATAGATACGTCATTTGCATTAAAGCTGGGCAAAGCATATGAAACTACACACTTTTGGGAATGAAGAAAAACATCATCATGACAGTTAGGATGTTTTGTTTCCTTATATTGAACTATTATATTTGTTAAAGATTCCACTAAGATAAAAAAAGAGCCTCATGTATAAACCAAATGTTTTTCAGAGTAGCAATATTGACTTCAAGGAGATCAATAAATAGACAACAGAAATCCATCCGATGATCCTTGTAGTGATCGCAAAGTGCTTTAGAAACCTGCATCTTTTAACATCTTCAAATTCGGTCTGATATTTTTGTTGCTATATGGCAATTTTCATTTGTTGAAACAAACGAGATATTGAATTCTTTAGGCTTCTGTCAATTGATTTTTCTACACTTTTCTTTATTACGATAGTTTTCACTAGTCTCTCCGTTGGCCAGAGGCGTAGGTTTCGGGCTTATAATCCAAGCTCGACCCGAGTTCGTGTCTCGGATGAGGAATGAGTGGGGTGCTTGACTTAAGGCGCTGGTTATCTTCCCTGAAACATGAACCTAAATTAGTGGCGGGGGACAATTTGTAAACCTTCTAGTTGCCCATGGTGATTGTTAAACCCCCTACGCCCTCCAATTCCAAAAAAAAAAAAAAAAAAAAAAAAAAGAAAAGAAAAAAGTGAAGAAGCCGGTGTTTTCATCGTTTGCTTGCGTCCAACAGCAATTTCCGAACTACTGAACATTGAACCGATTTCCTTAAACTGCCATACAAATATCAGTACACAATCTCTGGATGGAGTTTTAATATGTCTAGAATGGTTCGAGAATCTTCTCTGTTCTTGCAGCATATTTTTACGTTCATACCTCTTCACAACATAAGCCCTTTAGTCTGTACTATAGGACTCTATTCATGGGTAGAACTTCTATGGGAGAAAACTCCCAACACTCCGTATAAATTAATACAGACATTTAACGTGGACTTTGAACATCAAACAAAGATCTTCGCTCTTTCCACGTTACTCACTTATAAACGTGGAAAGAGCGAAGATCTTTGTTCGATGTTCCCAGTCCACGTTAAATGTCGGTATTAATTATTCATTCGGCTTCTAATTATTTCTTCAGTTGCTGCTTACCATCTTTGGTGAATCCCCAGCATTGTGCGGGGCTCCAAGAAGCAACCTGCCATATCAGCTTGGCAGTTAGCGTGTGTGAGTCTGGAGGAATTCGAGGCCGCTGTGGTGTAGCGGAAGCATATCCGGCGCGTAACTGGAAGACCCTGGGTTCGACTCCCGGTGGCGGCCAATGAGAATTTTACCGTGACTCACTTATAAACGTGGAAAGAGCGAAGATCTTTGTTTGATACTCCGTATAAACTTGCTGTGTCAACTTTGGAACAATTATTTCATTTTCAAAGAAAATACAATTTAGTTATTTCTTTTTGTGAAGACCCTATAGTTGCTCCATGTTCTGCTAAACAACAAATATTAGTTAATGTTTCCGCAAAGCTACGCGCAGAATCTCAAAGCCCGTTGTATTATGGCTATATCTTGAGATTTTCTTGCATTACTCAGTTTTCCTTATATCTGAATGTTCGATTTTTCCTTCATGAATCATGTAAATCCTCCACGTTTAGCAAAGTAATATGGCTGGGGTATTTTCGTGTTTTCCAGTTTAGGCATTGTAAGAGCTGATACAAGATTTTACGCACTCTTGTTTTCCTTCAGATTTTAAGCAGCTTTCGTGTGATAACAACAAATTACTGCTTTCAGGACACGCATTCATGGGCTTACCGGCTTTCCTCAGCCATTTCCGCTGATAGTCGTAATACATGTCAGCTTAAACATTAAAGACCACTCGTTTCTTGAAGATTTCTGTTTACCTGTATACAAATGCATGTTCTTTTAGATAGTATCTTGTTAAACTGTGTATTGAAATTACCCTAGAGGTTTTACTTATTGCTCTTTTTACTCTCACAACACGTACACTACAGGCTTTTGTACTCTTATATTTTGTTTCCTGAGTATTATAGGGAGTCAGAAGAGGACAAAATTATGGTATACTGTCAAGCCGCATATATTTCGTATCTGACTTACCGCGAGTTTACGAAGACATTAGATAAACGCATCAACACAGCCAAAGGGTTTATCTTAACCACCAAATGATATGATGTCGGTCTTATAGCACATATTTGAAATCCTGAAAGTTTTTGAATAAAGCATTCTTTAACAACGTTTTTTTCTCTATATGGCTTACTTTCAATGAATAGTTTCGTTGTATAGGACGCTCATTTAGATTTTTAAAAGCAGGCATTCGCCGAAGTTTTAATTCGAAGTAGCGTTTTATGAGTACAATGCACATCATAATCTATCGATTCAGAACAGAAAAACAATTATCTTTAACTTCTTCATCGAAATTCAAATACTCGTACCATGTGGACGACTTATCTCCAGAAAAAAACAAAAAGAGACTTCGTTACTTGCAAAGTGCCTGCTTCGTTAAGAAATTTCATTCGAATATATTTTGCCCCCGTTCTTTATCTTCCTGTTGTAGGAAAACATTGAAACTCAGTCATGCACACGTAGCTGAAGATTTTTGGAACATGTACAATACATAAAAACAGAAATAAGATACATTTTTAGATGCTGATGATATTGCACTAACACATACATTTAAGCATGATAACACAGATTCATGCACATGCAGAGGTGCATTCTGTATGCCTGCAGTGCACAACAAATTAAAAAGGAAATTATGAAGTAAAAAAATGACAACCCAAAATAATGGATTCTACATTTTTTTCATTTTTACAGCCAGCCCATATGCATCTAAGACATGGGTGGCCAACCTTTACTTCTGGTGCGCAACCCTTAAATATGAGAATCTACAGCCTGCCATTCCATCCCAAAATCTCTATGGTAACTTTGCCCTACACCCTTGCGAAAAAGGCAACAAAAATGTATGAGGCCTATTTTACATTTTTAGCATAGCAATCATTTAATTTCTACGTGGAGTAGGGGAAGTTCTGAAGTATTTCTGTTGCTTACTTCAAATAAAATATCGGAAATAATTTTTACAATGAAAATAAAACAAAACCCTACTAAAATGCTGTTGTTCCTATTGAGAAGAACTGATTGCATGTTTGAAGAACGCACATTTAAGAAATAATATAAAATTATTTTGATAACAAAAATTGGTTCGAAATTTTCATATTATTTTAAAAACAATACTTCTTAATTGTCTGAATCTGTTTTATTAATAATAGTGTTAATAAACATACAAAATTATAAAATTTAAAAAAGGACACAATATTTCAGTTCTTAACGAGGTTTTCGGATGCCTTTGACATTAATGTGTTGACATGCATATTTACATTTGTTGTTGCATGTGCTGGAAATGCTGCTCGAAATTAAATTTGAAAAAGTGAAAAAAAGTTTTTATTAAAGATTTCGATCTCTTTGACGTTAATGAGTTCAAACAAATGCTTTGGTTTGTTGTATCTTTTTCAAGTGCCGGTCTAAATTATTATTATTAATTTTTTTGGAGACTATGCCTCCCAAATAAGGCACACAGGTATAGAAGAGTTTCTCTTTGTAAACAAAAACTATTCTTCCCATTTACTGTTAAATTTCCGAAGGGCAAAAACATCTTTGTTCTTACTTTTGGAAGTACATGGCTTAGTTAGGGCCATAACAAAAGAGGCACTAACTGAGCGGTACAGAAGCAAATACTTTGCGACGGAGGATAACTGAACACAGCAGTCAGTACGAGTCAGCAGCAAAATGAGAAATGTGACCCTGGCTGCATCTTGGCGGATCAGCACGGCACGTAGCGGAGGGGAGGAAGTGTTTTCATGAAACTGTAGGTGTGCATAATATACCTAGTTTATTAAAAAATTAACAGAATGTAAGAATTACAAACATTAAAATGTAACAAGCTAAGAACTATAATGTGTGACAAAGTGAAACAACAAGACAGGCTGTCACAGGGTGCGTAGGAAACAGCAACAATTATTTTAACTCATGGATGACATGAGATAGTGGTAAGTCAGTTGTCACAGAAAATTTCGTATTAAAGCCAAAATGCTGCATAGGTATTGTCCGTCACTGATCACAAGCATACATGTAAAGCAACATTATCAGATCTGCACACAGTTGAACCCGAAAAACTAAGATGCAAAGCAGACAGATTGTCTCTTTTCAAAACGGAAATATATTAATAACATTGGTATCGAGACTGACCATTAAAAACAAAACATAAAAGGAATAATTATATCTGAGCACTAATATCTGACACATAATAATTACGTAATAGTTTTTAAATAAGCAGGATGCTTCAGGCATCACAAAGTACTGCACAGAGAGTAATGCATAGGAAATTAAGTCACATGATACTCGTGTACATAAACTTAATTAAACTTATATTACATACAAGCAATAGACTAAATTAAACTTATATAACCCTACTTGTTCCAAAACCCCTCTACAGTCTAAGTTAGAGTTTCATGAGAGAGTATACCAAATTTGTTGGTTCTAAAGTGAAAACTGTAGATTGCAATAGACTAAATTTGTACAAGCAATAGACTAAATTAAACTTATATAATTTAACTTGTTCCAAAACTCCTCTACAGTCTAAGTTAGAGTTTCATGAGAGAGTATACCAAATTTGTTGGTTCTAAATTGAAAACTGTTGATTTTACGAAAATTTTGTATCGGGGACCCTTGACCCTGGGCTCCGACCGGTCGCAAAAACCATCTACCGTCTAAGTTAGAGTTCCATGAGATGTATACCAAATTTGGAGGTTCGAAATTGAAAACTGTAGATTTTACGAAAATTTTGTATGGGGGCCCCTTGACCCCGGGCCCCTACTTGTTCCAAAATCCATCTACCGTCTAAGTTAGAGTACCATTAGGTAGTATACTAAATTTAGTGGTTCTAAATTAAAAACTGTAGATTTTACGAAAATCTTTTATGGGCGGGGGGGGGGGGGTTGACCTCGCCGCATTCCAAAAAACCATCTACCGTCTAAGTTTGTGTACCATGATATTGCATAAAAAATTTGGCGGTTCTAAATTGAAAACTGTAGATTTTACGAAAATTTTGTATGGGAGTGTGGGGGGATTAACCCCGACCCGTTCCAAAAACTATCTATTGTCTAAATTATAGTACCATGAGATTGTATACCAAATTTTGTGGTTCTAAATTGAAAACTGTTGATTTTACAAAAATTTTGTATCGGGGGGACCCTTGACCCTGGGCTCCGACCGATCGCAAAAAACCATCTTCCGTCTAAGTTAGAGTTCCATGAGATGTATACCAAATTTGGAGGTTCGAAATTGAAAACTGTAGATTTTACGAAAATTTTGTGTGGGGGCCCCTTGACCCCGGGCCCCTACTTGTTCCAAAATCCATCTACCGTCTAAGTTAGAGTACCATTAGGTAGTATACCAAATTTAGTGGTTCTAAATTAAAAACTGTAGATTTTACGAAAATTTTGTATGGGGGCCCTTGACCTCGACGCGTTCCAAAAAAACATCTACCGTCTAAGTTTGTGTACCATGAGATTGCATAAAAAATTTGGTGGTTCTAAATTGAAAACTGTAGATTTTACGAAAATTTTGTATGGGGACCCCCTTGTCCCCTGGCCCCGACCCGTTCCCAAAACTATCTACCGTCTAAGTTAGAGTACCATGAGATTGTATACCAAATTTGGTGGTTATAAATTGAAAACTGTAGATTTTACGAAAATTTTGTATGGGGGGGGCCCTTGACCTCGACGCGTTCCAAAAAAACATCTACCGTCTAAGTTTGTGTACCATGAGATTGCATAAAAAATTTGGTGGTTCTAAATTGAAAACTGTAGATTTTACGAAAATTTTGTATGGGGACCCCCTTGTCCCCTGGCCCCGACCCGTTCCCAAAACTATCTACCGTCTAAGTTAGAGTACCATGAGATTGTATACCAAATTTGGTGATTATAAATTGAAAACTGTAGATTTTACGAAAATTTTGTGTGGGGTCCCCCTTGACACCGGGCCCCGATTCTTTCCCACAACCATCTACCGTCTAAGTTAGAGTACAATGAGAGTGTATACCAAATTTGTTGATTCTAAATTGAAAACCATCTACCGTCTAAGTTAGAGTACCATTAAATTGTATACCAAATTTGGTCGTTCTAAATTGAAAACTAGATTTTACGAAAAATTTGTATGGGGGGACCCTTGACCCCCGACGCCGACTCCTTTCAAAAAGCGTCTATGGACTAAGTTAGTTTCATGAGATAGTATATCAAATTTGGTGGTTCTAAGTTGAAAACTGTAGATTTTACGAAAATATTGTAGGGGAGGGGCTTGACCTTGACCCCGACCCATTCCAAAAACTATCTACCGTCTAAATTTGAGTACCATGAGATAGTATATGACGCTGGTTATTAAGTCCTGGGTTATTATGACGTGGGTTATTCTGACGTACAATAATTGTGCCCTGGGGTTATTGTGTCGCAGGGTTATTTTGTAACGGGTTTTTTTCACGCTGGGTTATTGTGACGTTGGGTTATTTAGACGCCGGGTTGTTTTGACTGGGTTATTACGAGGCTGGTTATTTTTTCCGGGTTATTTTGACGGTATACCGTATACTGTATATGAGCACGGTAAATAATGCGAGTAACGGTAAATTATGCACAGTGACTGCCAACTTACATTGCAATCCTCTGATCATAAGCTGCACAGACAGTCTGTCAGTTTCTTGATGAATAATTTTCATTATTGACAGCTTTATCAATCTACGGTGATCTTACGCCAGCCACTTAAAATAGCTTCGCGTGCCACTGGTTGGCCACCTATGATCTACCGCTATCGTAAGTTCCCCATCCTTACTCAGGGTCATTGGTCCTAAGAAACGAACAAAGTTACCACATTTGACTTATCTGTTTTCACAGATACTCGCTGGAACACGATACGCCCCGCAAAATATTTTCTACCTCTTCCAAAGGGTACAAAGTGGTACTAAGTTCCAGACGCTCTATTTTGGAATCTGGGTGCTATAAGCATTCTGTATTACAGTTCAACACTTGCTACCAAACAATTCCAGACATTAATGTTGAAAGTTTCAAGGAAAATAGATTTCAGAAGACCAGCTGCGCATCAGAAATCTTTGAATATTTCGGAGAAGAAATTTTATAAATGCTAGTCTTTGCGAGCAGAATAGCGGCAGAAATATTAACCTTATTATGACATAAATTTGTCCCGATAATGAAATTTTCTGTCGCCAGAAAAAGAATGTGCACATTGACATGAAGTACATAAATTTACTGCAGTTTTGCGTTATCGAGGGCATTTTGGTAAATTCATTAATTTTCTTTATTCCACCGTTAGTTAGCCATTGTTCCGCATAAGCCATTGCAGAAAGACCACCATTCCTCTTTTTCACTCTCTCGTAAGAATCTAAAAATTTCTGGCTGAGAAAATAAATAAGAGCGAAACACTTATTTTCGCCGTCGGTAATTGCAACAACGGATTAAACTGTGAAAAAGGAAGGCTTTTGTGTTATGTAACATGAACATATTTTCCTTACAGCTGCGGGTTTTCTTTTTTATCATTTTATCTGCATCAGTTTGAACAATAAAGAAGTCCAGTATGTATTTCGCGTAAGAACAAGCTGTTCTTAATGCTGTATTACGTGGAAATAAACGTTAGGATTATGACGAATAAGAATTCGTCGCATTTCTGTTTCACATTTTTGTCCAATATAAAGAAGTGACACTCCGGAGTACTTTTTCTGTGTTACACATATCCGTGAGGAATACCGCATTAAGCCTTTCGCCAAATGAAACTCCCCGAATTGAACTAAATTCAATACAGCTTGGTACTAAATTAATAAACTTAGGTACTAAGTAATTTAATCGAAAAGCATGACTTAGATTCCAATTGATTATATACATTAAATACATCACATAAGGACCAAGAATAATAAATTTGATGAAGACATGAACAGCAGTTCAGATGGTGAATATTTACCAATAGTCCTACTCACAAGTCACTTATAGTCGCATCTAATATGCGCAAACATGTTGATGTAATTCAATTTTTGCAAGCAGCCCACATACTAGTGTTACTTATTAAGTAGCTTGCAACAAATATAAAGTACTTCATAAAGTCACGAAGAAAACAACTGTGTAACACTCACCGCTCCTGTGTTGTTAAGTGTTGTAGTATAGACATATATGATCCATACAAACATAACGACAGGAATGTTCAATTATTACTTGTTGTCATTCGCTACGTTGGTTATATTATCGTTGATAGTTAAAACTGTTTATAGATTAAAATCCACTATAATTCCATACTATAGTGTCTAGGCTGTATGGCCGGATAATTGAAAACGGCTATATCCAGGAGCACTCACATACCAGTCCAGAATGTCCAATTAGCTCTGAAGGAAAATACATGGACGGTCTTCACAAACATGAAAATAACACAAACATTTACACTCTATTTTATGCTCCCCGCCAGACGCGTTTCATCCTCCTTGCCGAGGACATCTTCAGTGGCCGTAAGTTGTAATGAACCTGCACTAGCCCCAACATAGGCCGACCAAAACCCCATTTTTATGTTTCGTGTCATCGGGAAGAAAAATCATGTGCGCATGCCAACCGCATCATTTCCACGTGACCGATCTGACGTAAATCGTCTATTACTCTTCTTTATTCTTTTTTCTGTTGTCTGATGTTGCTTCTCTGACTTAACTAGATATTTCCAGGATGAAGGCAACTCTGTGGGTGTGCTATTATTACAGTTAATATGACTTATTTTTTCTATGACCGCAGCGTCAGACATCAAAATCTGCTTGGGATTAGTATGTGATGTTAACAGTCTGGTATTGTTCCAATCAGGTACATCATCATTACTTCAACAATATTGAATAAGGAACTTTCTTCTGGACTTTACTTGCCTTTACTCCAATTACTGCGGTGTTCTTTTATTTTTGTCTTTAGGTTCCTTTTAGTGCTTCCTACAAAGTTTATCCACTAGTCCATCCTTGTTTTTCACCGGAATCTGGTATACACCTGGTCTGTTCCAAAATTGCCTATCTCGAGGTTTTCGGGTCAATATCGTACTGATATTTTTAACAGTTTGGGCTATCGTGAGGTTAGCACTCGACATTCAGCCTTCAGTATTCCACTTACAGATGTAATGAATGGAACCTTTCCACAATATTTCATCTTCTGGTTAGATGTGGTTCTTAATGTTTCACCATTTACTTGATGTCTGATCTTTTCATACAATGTATCTACCATGTGGGCTCGGAAACCATATTTACGAACAAGTTCTTTAATCCATTTAATCTCTTTCGCCACAGAAAACTGGTCAGACGAGTGTGTGGATTGCTCTCGGAATATAACATCTGAAAGCCGCGGTTTTAATCTTCCGTGGATGGTTAAAATTGCACGGTATGACATCAGGTACATTAATCGTTTTTTCATAAACCTAATAACTAATACCGCTATCTACCTTTCTTAACCACAAATCAAGAAAAGCTGGTTGGTTATTATGTTCATATATACACGTCTTCAGTAAGTGGAATACTGAAGGCTTAATGCCCGAGTGCTAACACGATAGCGGAAACTGTTAAAAATATTAATACCACATTGACCCAAAAACCTCGAGATAGGCAATGTTGGAACAGAGCAGTACCAGATTCCGGTGAAAACCAAGGATGAACTAGGGGATAAAATCTATGTAGGAAGCACTAAAAGGAGACTAAAGACCAGAATAAAAGAACACCACAGTGATTGGAGTAAAGGCCAGCAAACCATAGCCTTTGTTCAATATTGTTGAAGTAATGATGCTGTACTTGATTGGAACAATACCAGACTGTTAACATCACATACTAATCCCAAGCAGATTTTGATGTCTGACGCTGCGGTCATAGAAAAAATAAGTCATATTAACTGTAATAATAGCACATCCGCAGAGTTGCCTTCATCCTGGAAATATCTAGTTAAGTCTGAAAAGCAACGTCAGACAACAGAATAAAGAAGAGGAATAGACTATTTACGTCAGAACGGTCACGTGGAAATGATGCGGGTGGCATGCGCACATGACTTTTCTTCCCGATGACACGAAATATAAAAATGGGGATTTGGTCGGCCTATGTTGGGGCTAGTGCAGGTTCATTATAACTTACGGCCATTGAAGATGTCTTCGGCAAAGAGGATGAAACGTGTCTGGCGGGGAGCACACAATGGAGTGTAAATGTTTGTGTTATTTTCATGTTTGTGAAGACTGTCCATGTATTTTCCTTCAGAGCTAATGGACATTCTGGACTGGTATGTGAGTGCTCCTGGATATAGCCGTTGTCAATTATCCTGCCATAAAACCTAGACACTATAGTATGGAATTATAGTTGATTTTAATCTTCATGTTTTAATCTATAATCGGTTTTAACTACCAACGATAATATTTTAACCAACGTAGCGAATGCCAAGAAGTGATAATTGAACATTTCTATCGTCATGTCTGAATGGACCATATATGTTTATACTACAACACTTGACAACAGAGGAACGGTGAGTGTTACACAATTGTTTTGTTCTGGACTTTATGAAGTACTTTATATTTCTTGCAAGGTACTGAATAAGTAACACTAGTATGTGGGCTGCTTGCGAATAATAAATTACATCAACATGTTTACGCATATTAGGTGCGACCATAACTGACTTTTGAGTAGGACTGTTTGTAACTATTCACCATCTGAACAGTTGTTCATGTCTTCATCAAAGTTTTTATTCTTGGTTCTATTGTGAGGTATTTAATATATATAATCAATTGGAATCTAAGTCAAGCTTTTCGATTAAATTCTTTAGTACCTAAGTTTAGTACAATGGCTGATCTAATTTGGTTGAATTAGGGTTGTTTCATTTAGCGAAAGGCTTAATGCGGTATTTCTCATGGTGTGTGTCACTTCTTTATATTGGACAAACGTGTGAAACAGAAATGCGACGAATTCTTACTCGTTATAACTATAAGAAGTTCAGTTTGGAAGTTCTATCCGTGCGTGAAGATAACAAACAAAAAAATTCGAAATATACACTATATTGACAAAAGTCACCGGACACCTAGAAGAGGAACACAACATAGTATTTATTGACATGCATTAGTACGGTGTCGGTCCACCTTTGGCCTTAATGCATGAACTGACCCTTCTAGACATGCTTTCGACAAGGTTTTGGAACACAGCTATAGGTATGTGCTTCCCTTCAGTACATAATGCTGCCGCTAACTGTTGCTTAGTAACAGACTTTGGTTTCAAACTTCTTATGCGGCGCTCTAATTTATCCCATAGGTGCTTCAGGGGATTAAGAACACGGCTCTGTGCTGGCCTGTCCACACACGATACGGAATTATTGTCAAACCACGCCGTAACAGTCCTTGCTTTATGACTCGGTACATTATACTGCTGGTACCAACATGGCTCGGTTCCATAGTATTGCCACAAAACTGGTAGGACATAATTGTCCAGAATATCAAGGTAAACATGCTGGTTAACAGGTTTGTCCACAAAAACGAATGGGCCGGGACCATACCACGGAAATTACCCCTACACGAATACACCGCCAGCTCCAAACTTGACCGTAGGAACAGTACACTGCGGTAAATAGCGTTCCCCCGGCGGCCTCCATACCCACAACCAGCCATCAGACTGATGGATCGTGTATCAGGATTCATCTGTCCATGGGACGTGTTTCCATTGATCTACGGTCCAAGATAAATGTTCTTTACACCATGATAGACGACCAATAGCATTCCGAGTGGAGATGAAAGGCTAATGAGCAGCCACACTACCACGGAAACCCATGGAATGAAGTTTTCTGCGAATGGTACGTGCACACACTGAGGCTCCCTGGTTACCCTGAGGTCTTGTGCAGTACTCCGTCGATTAGCTGTAACGACTCTCCTGAGGCTTCGACGTCTTCTATCACTGATTTTCTTTGGTCTGCCGGTACGTTTTGCTGCTACAGGCACGCCATGTGTATTCCGCTTATCAGTACATCCAAAACAGTTGACTTGGGTATATTTAAACGCCTCTCGGTTTCTCTTATGGACCACCCTCTAATATAACACCCAGCAATCTTTCCCTTCTCAAAATCAGTTCTCTCCCGCCGCGACATTTTCACTCAACCTCACAATGCGATATATCAGGGTCAGCTGCTGGCTTGTTTTTTATACTGTTTGCAGCTGTAGCGCGCATTTTAACAACTCAGCTGATCCGATCATTTGCTTTTGAAGGGGCGTACGGTGAACTTTGTCAATACAGTGTATATACACAGTCGAATAGATAAAAGGAGCGATTTATCAGATTTGCAAAAAGGGATGATTATCTGCTTTCGGGCCAAGGGTGGCAGAAACGGCGCAGTTTATGAACTGTTCGCGTGTTGCTGTGGTTAAAGTGTACCGTGATTGGAGAAATGGCACCATCGCGAACAAGCGACTTGGAAACTGCGGAGCACCACCACCTGCCATTGATGTGAGAGGTAAACGTCGGCTTCGTTGGTGCATGAGGGACGATCGACACACTACAGTGGAGCAACGTACTGGCTGAATGAACCAGGGGGCTACAGGAAGTGTGTCTAAAACGACAGTTCAGAGACACCTGCTGCGTATGGAGCTCCGATTCAGATGGATGGTCACTGCACCTATGCAAACGTAGATGCATCGACAGAAAAAGCTTACATTTCCGCGGCAGTATCGGAATTGGACATCCTCTGATTGGCAAAGGATTGACTTCCCCGATGAGTCATGTTTTCTGCTTCATCGAACTGATGGACGTTGGCGTATAAGGCGAGAAACATGGGAGAACAGACATTCTTCAACCATTGCTGGAAGAACACAAGCCTGGGGGGAGGGTCTGGGTAATGTTTCCGTGGCATTCTCTGGGTCTACTCACACCTGTGGAAGGCACTATGGATCTAATTCGTTATGAATCCATCCTTGCAGACCACCTACACCCATACATGCTGATTGTCTTCTCTGGGGCGGATGGGATATTCCAACAGGACGATGCGACTTGTCACACAGCTAGAAATTTTCCGAGGGTGGTTGGAAGAGCACGATCAAGATTTAAATGAACTTCCCTGGTCTCCTAATTCCCCATACGTAAACTCATTGAGCATTTGTGGGACCACCACGATCGTGTTTTTCACTCTATAAATCCTCCACCACTCACCTTCCAGCGGCTGTCTGATGCACCACAGTCAGCATGGCTCCACATACCTGTGAACACCTTCTAGCACCATTTCGAGTCACACTCAGCCCCTCTTGGTACTGGCCGCGCTGCTTACGGCGGTGGCTGTGGATATTAGCTGGTGTTCACAATAATGTGAATCGACCGTGTATACACGTATAAACACTATATAAAAACTCCGTAGACAAAACAATAGAGATAGGAGCGATGGGAAGTTGACATGGGCACCCCCGCGCGGAGTGCAATAGATCCAAACCAAACGCAGGAGAAAAATAGACTGTCAGCTGGGCTTCCCAACAGTGTAACTCAATCGACGAACATGGGTAAAGTGGGTGATATGAGTAACTTGAATCGTGGACGCATTGTTGGCGCCAGACTGATGGGTTATTCTATCGCCCAAGAGGTAAGAAGCCTAGGGTTCCCGAGGGAAACAGTATCAACGGTTTACCGCGAGTATATCGTCGATGGACGTACGAGCTCCCTGAGAGAAAGTGGTGGACGACCACACGCGATTAATGACCGGGATCGACAAGTACCACCCAGGCTAGTGCAGACCCACCGCTTGACAACGGCGACGGAAATCCTAACCAAGTTAAATGTTGAAAGCCCAGACAGCGTCACGGAGCAAACGGTATATGTACAGTATTTTCATTTTAAAGAACACATAAAATGTACGTATTTTGATGCATGTTTAAACATAATACACCTAAAAATGAAATATGCTACACCATGGTTATTTAAAAAAAAAAAAAAAGCACGTACCTACCGATCACTATTTAATCAAATCAATCTGAAATCTTTGTTTGGAAAAAATCTGATAGTTTTGCTGATTGGAAGGTGTGGAAATTGGTATCATGTGTTTTTCAAAATGTATTTTCAAATTCTTCAAGAGTGCTACTTCGCCATATCCTCTTTGTTTACAAATAAAATTTTGTAGTTCTTCACTTCGCAGCGTCTTTAAAAAAAACCGCGCTCCTCTTCCGCAGCTGCATCAGATGCTTCCTCCATCAAATAATATTCTTCCAGTGTTTTCAGAGCAATGAACTCGCGTCCACTTTTCGTTGCCTGTTCGATGCACAGATCCTCATCTGGCGTAAATAAATATTTTGCATTAGTTCGAATATGGCGTCGAAATCCTCTTCTGTTTTGACAACGAATATCCCATTTTGTTTGAAAGAAGCTGTTTTGCCCACTTCTAAGAAAAAATCAGCCATATTGAAACCAGACCAATAATTTGTAATGGGGACCTGGAGGACACGAAATGCCCTATATTTCCGTCCAAAGAAGTTAAATAAATCTTGTGTGGAAAAAATTCCCCGATTTTGTTTCTCGCACGCCCATGCTTACAACTATCTTGTGATCAAGATCCGTTATTCGGAGGGTTCGCTATTTGGTGGTAAATATACAGAACGGTATATACTTCTCGATTTGGGATCACAAAATTGTCCGCTATTCGGAAATGTTCGTTAAGGAGAATATACTGTATGCCAAACAAACGTTTCTCTGTAGGATTGCTGCCAAAACAAGAGAAGCTGATAAATCTGACTTTACCGGCTAAGGGTGCATTTTTTTCATCCCATTAAAAGGAAAATTCGTACTTAAGCGCCTGAAAAACGGACAGTCTTTTTCATTACATATCAAAACTGTTCTTGTTTTTAAGCAATGTGATTCCTTGAGAAGGAACATCTCTCTCTCTCTCTGTTCTGGTTCTGAACATTTTTTGACTTGGAATCGCTCATGGGCGCCCATATAGGAGAGGGGACAAAAGGGGGCATTTGCCCTCCCCTGAAAATTGCTTCATGCTCCTTGGAAGGTGCTTCAGAGGTTTTAGCGGTAACACAGATTCTGATTGATAGTTTTGCTGTTGAACTTCTGGATGCATGTTTATGTAGAAAAAAATGGACATTTTCAGTAGAAAAAGCGAAAATTTACAGTAGAAAATCATAATGAAATTTCCCATTGCATGTTGGAGAACAACATACATACGCACAGTATGGGTAAGTATGAAAGGCAAAGAATGAAAAGTATAGCATCTTCTGCATAAAAAAACACTGCTTGACAAAGATCTTTCAAATTTTCTCCCAGAAATTTGTCTTCTTGATATGTTTTCATCCTTGATTACCTGTTGAGTGATCTCTGGCGGGCCGCCCCGGTGGCGCAGTGGTCTAAGCGATGGCCTCTGATCATTCGTCCAAAAGGGGTTCGGGTTTGAATCCCGATGAGGCATGGATGTTGTACTTGTTTTACGGTGCTGGCTCTCTCCCTTCCCTGGGACCAGTAGCTTTAAATTAGGGACGGGCGACTGCTTATAGCCCATTGAGTTGCTCACGGTGGTCGCTTAAACCTCCAATCAAAAAACAACTCTGGGGGTTTCGTAGCGCATGCAACACAAGTGGCATAAATGCTCAAAAGAATGACGAAGAAATTTCCTTATTGTCCTAACATGCGGTATCATTTCACTTATCCATCTTTTTTGTGTTGTTTCTGAGTCTTCTAGTTCCCAAATAAATTTATGTGTTGGTAAAAACAGTTACATAAAAAGAAGGCTCAGGAAAATTTGCATATGGTGTTTGTATATTTCATTGGTAGTTTTTCTGTTTGCCCCTTTCCTGAAAACTAAGCTATGGGTGCCCGTGGAATCGCTACATTTCTTTTATAACCAAATCTGTTGCCAAACAAAGAGAAAGAAAGAGTGGGTTTAAGAAGGAAGATCTATGAGGAAGAAGTGTAAAGAAAGAAAGAAAGAGAAGCTGGGATTCGCCTTTCCATCTTCCGACGTACAGCGCTGTACGCACATTCAGGGCAGTGCAACCAAAACAACTCTACACCTTCTTAATGATGAGCTTATAAATAGTTCACGTGATTAACATCCCAGTTCGTCGCATTTTTCACTGCTACTATCACAAACACTTTTTAAACAGCTTTCAACAATTGTCACAACTGCTGCGGTTTGCTACTGCTTTTCAAGAATGGCTATTACCTAAAACCCGTTCTATGTGTGTTAGATGAAAACGCGTATTAAAAACACTTCGCTAAAGCATATTTTTCTACTACATTTAGAATTCCTAACCTACTGTATCTACCAGGAAAGTCGCATATTCGATTGTTAAACATGTTACCACTGAGCAGTTCCTTTTTTAAAATAAAACAATGAAAAAATGTCATGGTATTATGTACTGTAGGTCTTGCTTCTCATACATACGGTAATTATTCTTTAAAAAAAGTTGTCTCAGCGTTGTCAAAGATTAAGAAATGTTCTGAACTTCATATAATCGACGAAGCTTCTTAACAAAGTAATTCGGTGAACATCGAGTTACTTTGTTAGGAAGCTTCGTCGATTAACTGCTGTATGCTCAACAGTACTACTCTCATCAAGAAGTAAACGGTTAGTTGTGCTTGAACTGAAACAAGCAACAAGCGGACTTGTGTTCAAATGCTGCCCTCTCATTTGTTACGGGTTTAGAAAGCCAACCTCTCACGCTGAGATATTTTGCTGCGCATGTGCTGTTTTGGTTCTTCTGTTCCCTGGAGGAGGCAATATTGAATTTGGCTTGGGCGGTAGTTCCGACAATGCGCACATCACCACTGCACAACCCCATTCTGACAATGCACTGCACATCGCTTCACATGAGAGAGAGAGACAGAGGAAGGGGTGGGGGTGAGAGTTTGGGATAAACAGTAACAGAACCCAAAAATTATCAATGTTAATCAACATGCCAAAAAATAATTGAGACTGTGTTAGTCATATTCAGAATTAACGTCAGCGCTCTTAAGGAACATATAATTTGGTTATAAATTGATGTCTGAACTCAATAGCCTTTGCCCCTGTGTTATATTATTTTTATATGATTGCATAAATAGCTAGCAAAAGTTTTTCTTTGTATCTATTAAGTAAAAAAAAGGTGCAAAATCTTTAGCAGCATCTATGTTATTTTGATTGTAGTGTACTCGGCTGTGTTTGGTTAACGTTTAGCACGGTAATAGCGTTTCACCGCTGGACAAATCGGCACTACTGATCTGTAACTAAGTTTTCAAGGCATTTGAGATTTCTTTTTTGTTATACTGTAAAACAAAATTCAGATTTCAGTGAAACTTTAATTAGAAATTGAGCTGTCGTGGAATTAAATGTACTTCGATTTATCAAATTGTGACGAATGGACGTGTTAACTTGAAATATAAGAGACATTTTGCAGAGTTAGATGATACCGAACTCTTCGCACCTTCTGAAATGAAAAGGTAAGAGCCGGAGAAACAACTTATAACATCGATCACTATAACCAGGATTGTTCACGTGTTACAGATTCAAAAAATCTCCATGAGTACGTTAGGTTAGAAGTCATCCACTTACCGCTTAAAATCGCCGATTCCAATAATAAGAGAGAATCGGAGTCACATATGACAACAAAGATAACACTTAAATCGTATCCGGAGTTCTCACATAGAGACAGAACCTGTGGCATTTAACCATCGAGTGACGTTACCTTTCCTTGTTGAATTGGTATTCGGACGGCGTCGCGTCTGGTCGAAGAGCAAATTTCGTCGCTGGTGTAATAGAGATTTCTGAAGGCATTCCTAGTAATGTTGCACAGGATGTTTTGTTTTCATCTGAGAACATTACGCTTTCTTTTCAGCAAGTGTCGTATATGGGTTTTATTCATAGATCAAACATAACTTCAAGAATTATCTCAGTTTTTTCTTTGGGATATGTTTGCAAGTTACGGTCATCAAAGTTTCAAATTCATACTTTCCTCACAATCGTGGTCGTTAGGCATCCCTTCCATTCTAAAAAAGCGATATTTTCAAGGAACTTAAATTGCATATAAAAAAAATCTCGAAATGATATTTTTGCTGTACTTGTTTTCTTTATTTTTTATTTTAAAGATCTCTGGTCTGATTCTCGTGCCGATCAATACGCGAGGTCCATTGGTACCAAGCTGCTGTAAAGATTTCCGATTTACTAGTAAATTAAGCTACACAGTGAACTTGTATTTTGTCTATACATAACTGTAAAATAATCCAAACAAAAGTTTCTTCTAAATGTATGGCAACCAACGACTGTTTTTAATGATTTCGCTGAATCATACATGCATTTGGTATAAAACATGGCAGTGAGTGTTCTCTTATATGTGCTAAAAGAAACTAAAGTACAGTGTTTCCAAGTTGAAAATCTCGTTTTTCATGCATGTTGAAAAATCGGCTTTGAAGGAGTATAATATAAAAATATTTGTTTTTATGAATAATATAAAATCTCTGTGCATATGAAGTCTTTGTAGTTAGTCTAGCTGAGTGTTTTAAAATTTGCCGACAGAAAAAGTGCGGATCACATAGGAAGCTAATCTCTGGTGAAAAGGGCTTTAGTTGCAATAGAGCATGCCTTAGTTAAGCGTAGGAGAAATGGCGAGCAAAAGAGGAAACAGGATAAGAAAGAAAATAATTATATACGAAGAGATAAAAGTTGGAGAGAGAAAGTGACAAAAACAGAGAGAGAAATGAATGAAGAAAAGATAGTACGAGAGAAGTAGAAGGAGGAGAGGTGTAGGAGGAAAAGAAAGACACAAAAAGAGAAAGTGGAAGAGATAAGCATACGATGAGAGAGAGAGAGAGAGAGAGAGAGAGAGAGAGAGAGAGAGAAATGTGTGTGGAACAGAAGAAAAATCCTAGAATTGAATGGGTTGTTAAAGATATACTGTACGTTCTAAAATAGATAGAGGGAGAGAGGTAAGAATACAATGAATGGAGGAGGTGTACAAGCGAAAGACAGAACAAGAAAGGAAAAGAGAAAATAAAAGACGTAAAAAGAGAAAGGAAGGGAGAGAGAATGTAAAAATGATTAAGGGAGGCAGAGTATCTGAGCTTGAACAACATTGTACTGTTCTTAATTTCGGCTTCAGCAGTCACCTTGCTCAGTCATTTGGATATTTGTTGGGGAAGCACCACCAAAAAGAAATTCTAAACCACGTAAAATATCTGCCGAAAACGACGTTTTAGTTGTAGTTCGCAATGAAGGAAGAGGCGAGGTATATCCTCTTCAGGATAAGTTCGGAGCTGAGTATCACCTCACGAACAAAGAGAATGCGTTCTAGAAGCCTTCAAAAACAAAGATTTATCGGACATCAGAAGTTAACTGCCTCTCTCTCAGAAGGATTTCAATGGCAGTTGAGGGGAAGAATTGGTCTGTGATAGATAGAAACGAAATTACAATGGACGCTTCATCGAGGAGGAGGCGCTTTTCAATGGCATGTTGAGAGTTCACGGAACCGGAAAACAACCGCATGTGACGATGACAGGAAGGAATATAAAAGAAAATTGAAACGGAGGACTTTGGGTAAATACTTCCACAGCCTGAAAAGCAGAAAAAGCTAGATGAGCCCAAAAAAAGCAGAGAAGAAAGGGATGAAAAATGCCCTAAGTAACAAAGATCTGGCGACCACAATAAGTGTTCCCAAGAGTTTTTCAGGAATATAAATATTTTTCGTGTCATGACTTTGGCTTGCGATAACGAGGTGTCCAATAATAGTACATATTCGTTGCCATATCTCTGACTCCAAAAGTAAAAATATAATGCTACGTGGCAATTTAACAAGGTCTACTGAATTCATTCAGAGTAGCTAATAACTCTTAACTAACGGGCTAACTGTAACGTAGTTCCTATACAGGTTGATATGTAGCGTCATTTTATGGACATGCTTTCAGGGTATTCTGGACGGAGGATTTCCATAATGAGAGAGAGCCAAAGTGTTCAAGATTGAGTAGACAGGTGTCGTGAGCTGGCTTGGAGGTTGGGGTATGTAAGGTGTGCTGTAGGCATTCTGAAAACATATCACTCGTTGCTGTCATGGATAAAAAGAGCGATTTATCAGAGTTGCAAAAAGAGATGACTATCGGCTTTCGGGCCTAAGGTGGCAGTATTTCTGAATCAGCGCACTTTGTGAACTGTTCGATTGCTGCTGTGGTTAAAGTGTATCGTGATTGGAGAAATGGCACCATTGCTAATAAGCGACGTGGAAACTGCGGAGCACCACGTGCAATTGATGTGAGAGGTGAACGTTGGATGCGAAAGTTCGTGAGGGCCGATCGACACGCTACAGCGGAGCAACTCACTGGCCGAATGAGCCAGGGAGCTACCGGAAGTGTGTTTAAAACGATAGTTCAGCAAACTCTGCTGCATATGGGGCTGCGATGCAGACGGATGGTCACTGCACCTATGCTAACGAAGGTGCATCGGTAGAAAAGACTTTCAATTGCTCGGCAGTATCAGAATTGGACCTCCGCTGATTGGCAAAGGATTGTCTTCTCCGATGAGGGCGTTTTCTGCTTCATCGAACTGATGGGCGTTGGCGTATAAGGTGAGAAACATCGGATAGCAAACACTCTTCAACCATTGCTGGCAGAACACAAGCTAGTGGAGGCAGCGTTATGTTCTGGAGAATGTTTTCGTAGCATTCCCTGGGTCCACTCATACCTGTGGAAGGCACTGTGTACCGAATTCTTTATGAATCCATCCTTGCAGACCACGTACACCCGTATATGCTGATTGTCTTCCCTGGGGTGGATAGGATCTTCCAGAACGACAATGCGACGTGTCACACAGCTATAAATGTCAAAGAATGATTAGAAGATCCCGATGAAGACTTCAAAGTACTTCCTTGGCCTCCTAATTCCTCATACTTAAACCCAATTGAGCACCTGTGGGACCACCTCGATTGTGTTGTTTGCTCTACGGACACTCCACCAAGCACCCTCCAGCAGCTGTCAGATGCACTGCAGTCATCGGACAGCTGCTAGTGTCCGCTTACCTGTGAACACCTTCCAGCACATTATTGACTCACTCTCAGCCTGTCCAGCTGCTGTCCGCGCTGCACACGGTGGTTACCCTGGATAGCTGGTGGTCACAATAATGTGACTCGATCGTGTATATATCATCGTCATCAATTCAAGTATCACTGATTTCAAGTACGTAAATCTTATCTGAAGTGTTAGCGTATCATTTCTGTTCTTAAACTGGCGTTCCTCTTCTATACTGGAAATCTTACTCACTAACGAAGGATACACGCTTACATTCCACTATGATTTTTCGTGTACCCAGTTACTTTGCTAATTCTATAAGTTTGTCCCGTACATCCGTAAACCTGAACAATGCGTTATGTATCTATATTAGCAGGAAAAGATATTACCTATAATAATTTGTGCTGAAGCTTTTTCAGGGGTACCTGACAGTTGCTGAGTATTGAGATGTCTCAGCAAACATCAGATGCCATATACTAAACTTCTACACCTATTTATTTACTGTAATGGCACCGAAATCAAGAGGTATAGAGCGATGAATTTTCTTTCGCATTAAACTATTGGGTCTGGGTTCGAATCCCTGTTAGAAGACCTGGGTTCAGTGTTTGTCTCTGCATTTCCTGGATTCATTGGCTTTCGAATCAGATACTGGAATGTTTTCTTAACTTTACATGCTCGTGTGAGGGCTCTTGAATTAAAAAAACACTGGCTTGGGTCTACGATATGTGGCATGTCTTGCGATCTGAAAACAGTGGCATATGATTGTTCATTTGCCTAAGGAATGCGGCCTCTGCTATTGCCCTAGTCGTTCTTGAGACTGAATACAGTTCCATTGATTAACTCTAAGCCACTTTTCATTTACTCTGTGAAAACACAAATTTGCCAGTGGAGGAAATTGAATCCACATCCTTTTGCTCCGGAGCCGAATACTTTCGCAATTAAGCTACACCAACGAGTGCTTGTTACTGCTACTTGCCGTCTTGATATGAATCGTAGGTTTTAGGGTCAGCCGACGAACAACCACTGAAGGAGCTCACTGTAGAAGACAGAATTCTTACTTAATTCCAGACCGTGTGGGAAAGAAGCATCACCCATTTGTCGAAGCGAAGAAGGAATTCCCATTATTCAAATTGATCGGAAACTTGAAACTTGGTCATTCAAGGTGGTGTAGTGGTTAGCATACCCGGGCGCTATCTGGGAGACGCGAGTTCGAGTCCCACTCTAGGACGATGAAAAAAATCAAGTAATCGGATATTATCTGAGTTACCATCCTTGTCACATTTACGCCAAAAATCGGATTGTCATCTTCAAAATTTGTATTATATGGCGTAATCCCGTATTTCTCTCATGATCGCGTATTTCTCGAAGAACCGAGTAGCCAGTAGATTCATTTTCACATTCGGGCGCCAATTGGAAAACACAAATTTTCCAGCGGCGGTACTCAAACCAGCATCCGTCTACTCCGGAGCCGAATGATTTCCCAATGAAGCTACGCCGACTAGTGCTTATTACTATTACTTTCCGTCAGAACTAGTTCAATATGCCTCCGAAATAACATGATAAAGTTTTGTCGCAATCGAAGCAATTTTACGTAAGTTATGATGCATAAGGGCTATCGAATAAATCCCGCTCCTGTGTCCTAACCTTAGACCCCATTTGGCCCATTTTCAGCAGGATTTGTCCAAAGGCAGGCCCCTACAACATACTTACATTTCATCCAAATCGAAACATTTTTACGTAAGTTATAACGCATAATGGCGATGGAAGTGATTCCGCTCCTTTGTCCTGACCTTTGACCCCCATTTCGCCAATTTTTAACAGGGTTTGTCCCCAGGTGGTCCCCTACCACATAGTAAAATTTCATCGAAATCGAACCTTTTTTACGTTAGTTATGCCGCATAAGAGCAGTGGAACGGATCCTGCTCCTATGTCCTGACATTTAACCCCATTTCGTTCACTTTCAATAGGGTTCCTTCCCAGGTGTTCCCCTACCACATACTAAAATTTCATCGAAATCGAACGAATTTTCACATGAGTTATCGTGCGGACGAACATACGCACACAACGCGTGACTTAATGAGGCAGATGGGAATCGCGATCTTCTGCTCGCAAGAGTATGACGTCATAAAACTTTAATAGGATCCACACACAACGCGTGGGGTAATTAGACAGTTAGCCTGACCGCGCGCCAACATCTAATGGCTCGACGCCATGACACTACACTAAAAACGTGGTAATTCGGGGTGCTTATTTAACCCACTAAACGAATTTTTCTAAAGTCGAGATCAAGCTAAGTCGGCCGCCCCGGTGGCGCAGTGGTCTAAGGCGCTGGCCTCTGATCATTCGCCCGTAAGGGGTCCGGGTTTGAATGCCGGTGAGGCATGGATGTTTGTTTGTCTTACGGCACTGGCTCTCTCCCTTCCCTGGAACCAGTGACCCTAAATTAGGGACGGGCGACTGCTTATAGCCCATAGAGTTGCTCACGGTGGTCGATAAACCTCCAATCAAAAAAAAAAAAAAAGCTAAGTCGATTTCTAGTACCAGAAAACCGTAGGTTAACGACTTTCGTCAAAATCCTTAGAGCCGTTTTCAAAATAAAATTTACATACATACAAGAATTTCTCCTTTAAAGTGAACGTCAAGTAATTTTGCTTCCTGTACTTCGAATGGAAAAAATTCTGTACACCTTTTTCTTTCCAATTAATGCGTTCCCAAGGATGAAAATTTTAACATCGATTAAAATAGTTTCATTTTATAACTTGGAATACGTAATATTTTCTAAAACATAACCATAATTATGCAATCCAACATTTGTTTGTCTACTGACGTCATCAAAGTACAGGTCGCGCCATCCTTTTTCTGGTTTCAACACTACCAAAGGAAAAGTTATTGATTTTTAATATAATTATGGTTATGTTTTGAAAATATTATGTATTCCAAGTTATAATATGAAGTTATTTTAATCGATGTTCAAATTTTCATCCTTGGGAACACATTAATTGTGAAGGAAATGTGTACAAAAGTTTTTCCGTTGGAAGTATAGGAAGCAAAATTACTTGACGTCCACCTTTATAATATGGGATAACGGCGATGGAATGCATCCTGCTCCTATTTCCTGACCTTTGACCTCAATTCAACCATTTTGCATAGGGTTCGTCCACAGGCGGTCCCCTACTACATAGTAAAATTTCATTGAAATTGAACCATTTTTACGCAAGTTATGACGCATAAGTGCAATGGAATGGATTTCGCTCCTACGTCGTGATCTTTGACCCTATTTGTTCCATTTTCAATACGGTTCGTCCCCACTTGGTCCCATACCACATACTAAAATTTCATTGAAATCGAACCATTTTCACGCCAGTTATCGTGCAGACAGACGAACGGACGGGCAAAGCTGAAACATATACGCTTCTTCAATCTACGGTTGGAAAGCGTAAAAAATGAGCTGTAAACGAAGCAGTCTTGCTATATTAAAAATGGATTTAACATTGCTCTTTACATGTATCTAATTTACATACAATTCAAGAACTTTAACCTCATATGACATAAGAATGCTTTGGAAAGCACTTCCTTTGCCAATAAGCGGAGGTCCAATTCCGATACTGCCGTGCAAATGTAAGCCTTTACCGATGCACTTTCGTTAGCATAGGTGCAGTGACCATCCGTCTGCATCGGAACCCCATACGCAGCAGGGTGCGATGAACTGTCGTTTTAGACACAATTCCGGTAGCCCCCTGGTTCATTCGGCCAATGAGTTGCTCCACTGTAGCGTGTCGATCGGCCCTTTCGCACCTTCGCAGCCGACAGTCACCTATCACAGCAATGGCACGTTGTGCTCCACAGTTTGCACGTCGCTTATTCGCAATGGTGCCATTTCTCCAACAATCACGATACCTTTTAACCACAGCAGCATGCGGACACTTCACAAAGTGCACTGTTTCAGAAATACTGCCATTCTTGGCCCGAAAGCCGATAATCATCCCTTTTTGCAACTCTGATAAATCGCTTTTTTTTTATCAATGGCAGCAACGAGTGACATATTTTCAGAATGCTTACAGTACAACTCATATACCCTCGAAGCCAGCTCACGACACGTGCCTTCTTTCATTGGCTACGCGTTGTTGACATCCAAAAGTAGGAGGTGGTCACAATAATGAGACTAGATTGTGTATATGCATACACATTTTTTGTCCTTCGCTAGAAATTTAGCAGAATGTCTTAACATAGTTAAACTCCTGAGTTCCTGGATAGCTATATATGGGAGAAGCTAACCTCTACATTTACGGCGATCTTTATAAAAAATTCATTTTACTCACAAGATCTTTATTGTAATATATGCCTTTATTTACAGTTCTTGTATCGCAAATACATACTTCAATGAAGGAACATGTAGGGAATGCCCAATCTTATTTATATCTTTGTGTATAGATTAATGTACATCGGGTAATAAAGTTTCGTTGTCACTGAATAAGTTTCACAATTGTAGAACAATGTAGTTTGTGCAGACAGTAGATTTCGTTTTCGTGCAGGTTAGGAGAGAGTCCGAATAACTCGCAATTTTGACACATTTGGGATTTTTCTAGACTCCGGAAAGGTTTTAATGCATCAGATTAATTTCCAGCACGCGCAGTCTGAGATTTTCTGAGATCCTTGTGAGAGGTCCATGGGGATATCATTACATGCATGTAAAAGAAAAGACATGCTAGTATTACAACACATTTTTTCTTTACTGCATCGGTGTCCGTGTGGCACGAAGCCAAGGCTTCGTGCCACACAGACACCGGCTCTCTTACTTGCGACACTGGCTTTCTTCCTTCCCTGGAACTAGTGGCCCCAAATTTGGAGCGGGTGACTTCTTATATAGCCCACTGAAGTACTCATAGTAGTCGTTAAGCCCACTTCTCCTTAAAAAAAAACACCAAAAAGACGCCTGTTTTCTAAAACGTTATTAATTTACGCGTGCTGACGTTTTTCAACTTTAAGCAGTATACCGAGCTCTGGAGCATGCGTAGTCGAAAAATTCATGAAGAAATGCGAGGAAAATTTCATTTATAATTTGCGCATGCTAATTAAGTACAACATGTAGCATAATTTAAAACAGTATGCAGAATAAAGTAAAAGCCTAGTAATGTGATATTTATTATTTTTATCTAAACTGTTTTTCTTCTTTTAAATTTAGAACTACGAAAGACAAAACGAAAACCACTGAATTTCTTTTTCGCCCTCCCAGTAATGTAAATTGACTTAGCAAATAATTATCCAGTTACAACTAAATGTAAAAATATAAATAGCAGTTATAGCATGTGCTTCAATTACGAATGATTTTGTCTTTAAATAATAAGTTCATTAAATCCTTACTTAAATAATAAGTTAGTGAAAATCATTTGTTGTGCATATATAATTAGATACTAAATTACAGTTTCAATTATTTCTCTCAGTACATCAAATACCACATCTTCCCAGCGAAGAATACTGGGAAAACTCATGAGACACGACCAAAGAAATTATATTTTCATTAATTTACTGCGTATCTGCGCGCCTAATTAATCTTATGCTCTCTTACAAACGGAAGCAATGTCATGTCAGTCGTACCTTTTAATATGTATATATCCACGAACATTTTAATATCGCTGCGTTCGTGTTGAGCCACTTTATTAGCATTTGAGAAGTTCTGTCGAATACTGAAAAATGTCTTAGGCCTAACTGAATGCAGAAATTAGTTTTACGAAAAACTAGTCATGAGGCGAGCGAACTTGAAACACAGTGTGTTAGAAGGATCGCACGCAATCTAATATGGCGGATCGTGGAAGAAAAGAGCCGAAGGCGGTGACCCGGAATGACTGGTGGGTAATGATGGCTGAGAGTTGAAGGGCATGCAGTGTCTGTCAGGAGCTGACATGAACAGAATGTCTACACGCTGTTTTGATTTTTTGAGCAACAAAAACTCCATTTATGATCCACGCATCTCTCTTGCTGGATAAAAAGTATCTTTTAACACTTCTGTGCTTGGCGGACTGGTGATTTCTGAAATTAAGAAAAATGTTCTGCGCCCTTGCGTGATGCAGAAATTGGATGAAGTAACTGCTGCAAACTGTAGAACTCACAAGATAAAAACGCATTCCTTTTCTTTGATTTTCTGTTCAAGGTTGACTATTTACACCACTGAGTGATCAAGCTATTAAGCTTTCGAAAACGTGGGTAAGTGAAAGGAGACGGGTGAATACTTAGTGGACGTGAAATAGAAAAACAAAACTATCTCAATCTTTTTACGTGCCTGGGAAAAAGAAAGAAAAATACCTCGTGTTATTCAGTGTTAGTTATTTGACTTACCTGTACGTTGCAGCCAAAATCTTTGTTGAATTTTGGAGTAAATATGAAAAGGACGGTAAGTCACGTAATATCCGAAAACTTGAAAATCGCGTCTGTCAGATAACGCATACCCGGGCGCTATCTGGGAGACGCGGGTTCGATTCCCGCTCCAGGACGACACAATTTTCAAGTTTTCAGATATTATCTGACTTACCATCCTTGTCATATTTACACCTAAGAAACGGATTGTCATCTTCAAAATGAGTATTATATGGTGTAATCCCGTATTCCATTTCATGATTTATCTCCTCCTCCGGACAATCACGGGATAGGATTCTTAACCTCCAGATTCGCTAAACATGCATACTCGTTGCTTCAACTAGCGAATCCTGTGATAATTGTATTCAAATTAATCGAAACCTTGAGACTTGGTCTTCCGGGTGGTGGTGTGGTTAGCGTAACCGGGCGCTATCTGGGAGATGCGGGTTCGATTCCCGCTCCAGGACGACACAATTATCGAGTTTTCAGATATTATCTGACTTACCATCCTTGTCATATTTACACCAAAAAGCGGATTGTCATCTTCAAAATGTATGTTGTATGGTGTAATCCCGTATTCCATTTCATGAACTTTGTTGAAACGGGATTAGTGTGAGAAAATCTCTTGAATTGCAGGTGATAGGATATAAGTTATTCACCTGTTTCGATGTATTGCTTTTATTAAGGCGACTAGTTGTAGTTTAGGTGGAATATTTCTACATTAGATAAAAAAAAACATATCACAGATGCATTCTGATGTCGCAAACACACGGCTCCTTTGAATTCATAACTTCCACCCATATCTAAACACCGCATCTTGAGAAGGTATGTTATTTGCCCAGAAAATATTCAACGGAAACGTGGCAAGTCTCTCAGACTATTTCGACTTTCTTAAGTGCCTGGCTTCAAACTTCTTTTACTTCGATCTTAGGTACTAAAGTGCAGTTATGGGTGTAGGCAGTCATCAAAATTTTGTCCGAAGCAGAGAAGGAATCTAAAATTTATTAAATTACAGTTTGTTTCTCCGGTAGTGTCCAAAAAAGTTTCCACTTCGCTACGTATAGTTTCCACTGCTGTAAGCGTCCCTTATCATGAAATTTCTAGTGCAATTCTTTCAGGTTTTTAGTGAAACCAAATTTTCTGCCTAAAACTTCGCCGTTAGCCCGATGTTTCGGACAGAGCTCCACAGACTGATTTTCATCAATTCGCTACTGCATACCTACCTGAACCGAGGAGAGCACTGGACATACGCACTAGGAAGGCTGTTCTTTATCGTTTTCTTTCGGAGTTTAACAACCACCACAAGCAACTCTAAGGACCAGAAACAGTCACCCCTAATTTGGGACAACCATGTCCAAGAAGGGAAGGAAGAGAGTTCCGTAAGACAATAGCACCACCCATACCTCATCCTAGATCCGAACCCGGCCCACTAGGATAGAACTTAAACCACTGCGCCACAAAAGGGGGTGGTTAAGCTGCTTTCTTACAGAATTGTTAATCATCTAGTAATCAATATTAATCTATGGTA
The DNA here is from genome assembly GCA_039090855.1 of Macrothele yani. Classification (NCBI taxonomy): domain Eukaryota; kingdom Metazoa; phylum Arthropoda; class Arachnida; order Araneae; family Macrothelidae; genus Macrothele; species Macrothele yani. The sequence continues at coordinate 6,038,536 of CM077007.1, forward strand.
TCACTGTTGCAGACTTTTCTTTCTCCACTCAGCACTGTCTTGCTTTGCTTCACACTTCAAGTTCTTCCATTTGATGACATTGTTTCAGCAGTGCCTGCATCTAACTTTGAGTCTTCCCTACTTTTCCGTCGGCTTCATACTTGTAAATTGCAGTTCTGCTATTCCGGCTGCTCTATGCTTGTAATTCTCTGTACCCTTTGTTCCTTCTCAACATATGCCAAATGTGGCATCGTTGTAGCACAACTTGCATTCTACTCCTTTGTCGAAATTTTCATATATGTTCCTCTTATCCTCCTATTGTTATCTTCTCTGCTGCCACTACACTGTTAATAGTGACATTCCATGGAGTATTATATTACATTCTTCTTGATCTAGCTAAAGCGAGCCTTTCTAGACTGGTTTTGCCCTTTGGTTATAGCAACATTGGAAGCATCAGATGCTTCTTGGGTTTCCACAGTGAAAGACAAAACCCATGCTGACACTAGAATACTTTATAAAAAGTAACATTTCGTGGAAAGCGGCTTTGCAAAGTAAGCAGAAACATTTGTCTTCCTATTCGTGTTAAAACTAATTATAAATGCCCCTCATAAATCTGGCATGGGATTTTCAAGTCCTGGACCTTCATCTACGTTTCATCTTGGACGTTCAACGTAAATTTCAAACTTCTGTTTGGTCCCCTGTTCTATACGTTGCAAATTTTCCGTACGCGACTTGATGAACAAGGAATGATACCATACGATCCACGCCCCTTCAGTACAAAGCTCGTCTACTGACGACACTAAATTATCGGCAAACTTTACTTTCTGGCTTTCTTCTTGCACGTTCTGGTGACCTCATGGTGTTCTCCCTTCTAAGATGGACAGAGCGCTACCATGTACTTTTTTTATAAATCGAAGAGTTCCTCTCCCAGTGACCTTAGCTTTGTAAATAGCTCTTTATTCTTCTTACACCCGAGAACCACCCAGCAGAACTGTTTAGTGAATTTCTGTTTTACACTTCCTCCCTCTCTTCCTGAGAGGAATGCATTTCTATTTCCCCGAATGTTGACTCAGGTGTAGGTACTGTTCAGTAATTCATTGATATGAACTTTTACTTGTGGCCACTTTATGAATTCACTCCTTCACTGCCAGACACCTCACTCTAAGGAGCAAAATTGAATTTGCTTGAAACTGCGTTTCGACGAAACAATCCAGCCTTCTATACTGAATTGGATTTCTCTTCTCCGCAACCATCTGCTACATTTGTCTTGCATTATCTCGCTACAGAGAATGGTACCAAAAGTATAGCACAGTCTAGTACGAAACCGATTTATTGCAAGCACTCTACTTATCAATGCGCAGTTCTACCGATTTTATTTCCCACGTCTACTCTTTGCAGAAATCTGGCAGCAATACACGCCAACCTTAATGAACGTTGCAAATGGGTTACGCTCACTCACTGGCGTTCCTTGCACAGCCACTGACATGTTCCAATCGATCACTCCGTTGTAGTCTCCACTCACCCTGCTGCCCTTATTGTGGGGTTGTTGATGTATATGACACTTATCTTCGGTGTTGTGCTCTTCCACTTTTCTCACTCGCATTCCGAATGCTTTAAGCAGTTTATGAGGACATTACCGTTCTCCACCACAAAGACTACAGAGCAAGTTTTTTTTACAGTTATTTATTTATTCTGCTTCTTCATGTTATACAAAGGTGTCATCTGACTGATCTTGCTCTGTCTTATTCATCTTCTCCTGAAACTCAAGCTATCTCACAGGAGTCACCCAAATCTCGATCTTGTCTGTACACTGAGTATAATATTAGTGTTCTCGAAGAATCCTAAAACTTTTCCAGTGCTCTTCAGAATCCCAGAGTTAGTGTTTGTGCTCACTGATGATGTTATTCTGTTCCGTCCATAAATTTCGAAAAGCACAAACATACGATGACCTCTACACTGGAACACTCTGAGCGTTTTTGAACCTGTAAGTGCACACCTGTACAGCAGTATATGAGTATTTAACTCCTTCCTTTGAACTCTATTTACTGTAACCTGGGAGTCCATATTTATCAGAAGTGAAGTTAAGTAACCGTTTTAGGATAGCGAATTGTAAGCACTTTTTCCGCCATTTTGATGAGCTGGGAAACGGTCTAAGTACTCTTTCTCACACGTCCCTTCTCATGAGGGGTTTCGTGGATGCGAGAAGGGAGACAGAGAAGCCAATTAAGGAACTTCTGCGCCTTCTAAGAGCGAAAGGGAACTGTAATAATGATCTGTGAGGGGTGACAGAGAGAAGGCATTTTTAAGGAGTATCCGGTCTTTTTGGAGAGTGGGGAACTCTGGTTTTAGAGGAAAGCGTGGACTTCACTCGCAGGGGATTCGTTGGTAAGGAGTGAAAAGAGGAGTTGTAAAATCTGTACAGTCGGTGGGAATTGCGGAAAATGCTGAGAATCGACGGATAATGAGAAGGTAGGAAGCGAACACTTGCCGAGCGGAAAGGCGGTCAGCTTGTTGATGATAATAGTAGAAATGAGATAAGGACAATGCTTTGATACATTCCCCATAATAATTGAATAAACACCTTCCTCACTGCAAGAACGAGATAATACTTTCATTGATTGTTTTTTATATTTTATTAATTTGCTCAAGCCGGGTAAAATACGGGTTAAGGTCCAGAAACAAAACTATGGAAGCAAAGCATCAAACGAACCCTTCACACAGGGCGCTGTAATATAACTCAGCACCAAGCTCTGCAACAGTACACACTAATAATCAAGGAAATTGCTCCACACAGAAGGTGTCGTAACATCATGAAAATTAGCATATGTGTGCATACTCGTGGGCTACGCGAATCACTCGATTGTTTTGATAACCACGTGATATGTGGTAGAGATAAGTAGACAAACGCGGATCGCAGAATTCATATCGTTTTTTTATATGAGGTTTAAAGACCACCGTTAGCAACTCAATGGGCTATTAGCAATCGTTCGTCCCTAATTTAGTGCTATGGGTTCCAGGGAAGGGAGAGAGCCAGTGTCCTAAGACAAACACAACACCCATGCCTTACCGGGATTCGAACCCACACCCTTCTCGGACGAACAGTCACAAGCCATCGCTTAGACCACTGCGCCACCTGGGAGGCTCATATCGTTTCAAGGGAGCGGAGTATCTAGGGTGAATAGAGCCTTTGGAAGGACAGAAGATGCCTCGCCCGCCCTGTTGGATGTCCCGTCAATAGATGGAAGCATTTCAGCTGGGAAGAATTATGGGTCTATGTGAAGTTGAGTGGTCGTCAACATGACGTATTGTCTGTCATGTAAATATTGATACCAGAACAGAGGAAAGATGACTGACACAATGTTTGGAAGAAAGTGCCAACATATGTTGTAGAGAGACGCACTATCAGGTGCACGTAAGCTTTGGTAGGTCAGCATTTTTTCGTAACGAAGCGGATTCGGAGGAACTGAAAACTACAAAAAGCATTCGACGAGCTGTAGCAACTACTATAGACATCCCTATCAAGACGTTGGCGGTGTGCAGAAGTTTTACCGAAGTAATACAGTCGCTCTCAGTGGCCATTGCATCGACTGTAATTTACCCAAAGATATCGCTGGAATAAGATGAAGTGTCGGAGTAGGGCTGCCTGCCGACGCAAATGACCCTTTGTCTTGCTCAACGATGAATCTGGTTTCTGCGGACCATCGTTGGGGACTGCGATTGGAGACAATGTGGTTAAAGGGCTGATCCGGCGGCCCTGTGCGAGCACCAAACAGATCGCCCAAAAGGAATCCTTGTGTGGGGTACCATCAGTTTTGATTGCCTGTGACCCTGGTGAACATAACGGGAACTATGATAACTCGGTGATATGTCGACGATGTTCTATGATAAGTCGTCATTTCCGAGAGGTATCCAGCAGGCAAATTTCTGCATGAAAACTCTTGTTCTTCCTAGCACATTTACAATCTCTACAATTTATCTGCAATGATTCACCGACTTTTGCTAATCAACCTTGTACAGATCTTTGCTCGAAAACTCTTGCAAGCTTCTCTCCGGCCACTCAGAAACGCAGCTGAGGACCATTAGACACTTATGAGACCGTTAGACATTTATGCAAAAACATGCCGCGCCGTGTCTCTTCCTGTATAGCAAATCACAGCCGTCACACCAGGTATCGACAGATGTCACGTTTTGCTGTAATTTAGTCTGCAAAACTAGTGTATCGAGATGCAACTTAAATTGTTTTTTATTCAGCTGATATTCGGTGCCTGTGGTGATTTTCAGTTGATTCGATTCATTCCTTCTGAGTGGGACAATTTCAGTCTCGAGCGGTGTATATTTTGCGTCTATAACGGTGTATACAGTATAGCACAACATAAAAATGTCCGTGTTGAACACTCGAAAAGGAGTGGTACTGAAAGTGAGAAAAACTTCATAAGAAAAAGCCCTAACAAATATTTATTGGTTGATACCACGTAGGTACATAAGGATACACAACTGAAGACAATTCTATAATCCTCGTACATCGACAACTCCAACTGTAATCAGAGACGTCAACTCCAAACCCAGTAGCAGACAATAGCTTTTAAACATCAGCATCATTAGCCTATATCATTCATTGATCGTTCAGGTCTCGTAGATAGCTCTCACACCAAAGACATTCACTATATGCTCTTGTTTTATTGAAGCCTACAGATTGACTGATTGCTAAGTGTGGTCTAAAGAAATAAAAGTTCCAGCACGACGATCAGTGCAGAAAACATAATAAGTAACCAAAATCTGAATAACGGAAAGTGAAAAAAATCGGAAGTTCAAATAGGTGGTATGTACGCCGCAAATACATTTTTCTGTTTGTTATCAAGTAAGGGTACTTAATATGCAAGTTTTTCATACTACCAATAAAAAGAATTGCGCTTTGGGGAAAAACGGAACTGACGAACTTGATGCCATAATGCTCATTCGGTACTCGTGCACTTTTCAGCATTTGTCATTTGTCAAGATCCTTTGGTTAGCCTTCTGGGATGTTATTTTATTTCAAAGTTTAAAACGGCGAAGGAACGGTTCGACGGCTTCAGACTGAAATGCTGGTACTAGGTTTAATCCTCTTATCTGGCACGGCGGCAATTTGGTGAATGAGATTAGGCCTAACACCATACATTTAGATGTAAACCGTCGAACTGTTCCTTCACGTCTTTCATCTTCAAAAGATTTCAACTAAGAAGGCCTTATTTTAACAAATTTGCCAAAAAAGAAAATTTTACGAACCATTTGGTTCAGGTTCATGAGCCGCTTAAAGAGTTGCAGTCTGCGGTTCAGTGATGTAGAAGGTTTACCTTTCTTCATTTCCGCAGCGCTAAAAAACATTTAATTAGTGTCCCCTTTCCTTTGCAATTTGCAAGAATATATATTAAATGCTATTGTACTTGGAAATAGCAATATATGCAGTGTAACATCGTTCTTTCTTTTTTTCCGTTTCAGTGTCATCGAGATAGCGTTAGTGTATGAATTCAGTGGTTTTTTAATGGGGATGCAAAAGCTCTTTTGAAATTAAAACGAATAGAATGTAAAACACGAGTAGAAAATGCTAATATGAACTGTTTTTTTGCGTGAAGCACTAATATTACCAGAGGCAATAATTGATAAAACAAGAAAGAAACACAAGGAGAAAAGCAAAATCACAAAACGTTCTACAAGATGTCATCAACTATACGTTACAGCGGATTTGTATGACGTACACCGCTAATTTACATATCCTACATTCCCCGTGTTGTTATGTGACCGTAACTGGTCCAGAGTATAAAATGTGACACAGAAGTTTGCCCAACAATCAAACGCACTTGTACATCGGTAAGTAAAAGATGGCAAGGAATACTATATTCAATAGACACTGCATTCGTTACGAATTTCATCAAGATAGAAATGCTGCAAAAGCATGTGCATCGATCTGTTCTGTTCTGGGGGAGAATATTATATCAAAAAGCACGTGTGAGTTTTGGTTTAGAAGATTTAAAGCAGCTCGTTTTGATGTTAGCGAACGAAAACGTAGCGGTGCCCCGCAGAAGGTTGCACATGAGGAACTGCAAGCATTGCTGGATGAAGATGGTCTCAAACACAAAAAGAACAAGCTGAGCAACTGGCGGTAACTCAACAAACCATTTCCAATCGTTTAAGCGCAATAGGAAAGATTCAGAGAGAAAGAAAATGGGTGCCACATGACCTGAGCCAGAGGAACAAGGATGGGCGTGTCATGAAGTGTTTGAATCTGTTGAATAAACAACACAAAGTCTTTCCTGTGGAAAATCATTACGGGTGATAAAACGTGGATATGGTACGAAAATTCCAAACGAAAAAAACACTGGGTAGAGAGCCCAGTGGAGCAACGACGTTGATATCGAAGAGCAATGTTCACTCCAAGAAAGTTCTGTTGTGCATCTGGTGGAATATGAAGGGTGTGCTCTATTATGAACTATTGGAACAGGATAAAGCTGTTACTGCTGATCGCTACAAGCGACAATTGCTAAGATTGAACCAGAAAATCTGTCGGAAACGTCAATTCACAGGCAAAGGATTGCGTCCCGTGAAATTACTGCATGACAACGCTAGGCCGCATATCGCGAAATCGGTTAAGGAAACGTTATTGACTTTTGGCTGGAAAGTTTTGGAGCACCCGGCGTATAGCCCCGACATAGCCCCTTCAGACTATCATTTGTTCCGATCGATGCAACATGGTTTGTCTACTTTACGGTTCCGGACATGTGACGAAGTGCAAAAATGGGTTGACGACTTCAACGCGTCACACGACGAAGTATTCTTCATGGCTGGAATCCGTCTGCTGCCTGACCGATGGCGGGAGGTGATCGATAATGACGGCGCAAATTTTGATTCGTAAAGGTATTGTTGTTTTCTCCAAATTACATGTTGCGTTGTCTTAAAACGCTTTAAAACTTATTTGTACACCTAGCACATTGTCGATTTTTGCAGCACGTATTCCGAACAATAGAGTAACAGTTTGTAGTGAGTCAATATATTTACACACAAGCATTAGTTTTTCGGAGCTCATTACAAACTTAAATAATTTCTTGGAGTTTGAGTATCGCGCGTCTTTAACTGCATTTGTCTTGGAACTAAATGTTATTGTACTAAGTGGATTCAATGGTTGGCTCTTTTCATCATATATAAACTCCTGTTGATAAGTGAAAACAATGAAACAAATAATTTTGTAGAATTATGAGAACAGTTTTTCATTTCACGGATATCTTAAACGTATTACACGGTAAATTTAATATGGGTTCTAAATGTGGTGTGCAATCAATCGTGTCGGACACTTTCACTTTTCTTGACTGAGCCCGCATGTAATTTATTTCGTTACAGTAATTTATTTCGCAGTTAGCTCGCACTCCGCATTTTTTTTACTCATTGTATGTTCCTTTAACTTCGTTTTGATTATTTTATTGATACATTCTTTAGAAAATATTTTTGAACATTATGAACGATTCTTCGATGCAAACATTAGTTGTTTTTTTTATCAATATTGACATCTTATCAATTTTACGAACTGATTTTTATCTACTTTGATGTTCCATCCAGCAATACGCTTTTCCTGCTTCATTGATTTTTTTCTGTCTATTTTCCCACCTTTACTTTTTCTAGTAACAAGAGAGGAGGATTTTTTATGTTTCATTTTGTGATCGGAATTCGTTGATTCAGCGCTAAGTAACATATGCTTAAAGTTTTGTGTTTTATAGAAAGATCACTTAGACCTTTCGGTCCAATCTTTCAGGTGATTGCTCTTAAAGTGTTTAGCAGTTGTTTTGTACAAATGAGCTTTTCCGGAACCTTCCACTTATATGTTATTTCATATTTTATTATGAGTTTATCAGATGGTAATTAATTTTCCATTAAAATCCCTCCCACAGCTTGCTATCTTATTCGCTATCGCAAATTTTTCAGAAGACTGAACTTTGTTTTTCAATTCCAGAGTATATCAGAAAGCGAGTCCAAGGCCATTCTTCTGTGCCTTTTGAATGGTCTAGGTCTGCAAACAAATAGTTTGGTACATAGGTCTTCTATGATATACAGTATAAGAATTAGATCAGTAAATATTGCTGCCGACGGGAGCTGCTGAATTCCATTTTCTTCAGTAATATCCGTAGATTCTGTCTGTTTCCTTATTTATCTTTCTTGACAAATGATCACTTATTCAGTTTGATTTTCGCCATTGTGCTGTTAGTCTTTCTGCTAGTAGAATAAATCGTGAGGCTTTCTGTTTTTCCTCTTTAATTTTATCATCTCAGTTGACTTCATCAATGATTTTGCAATTTGTTGATATTTCTACCTTTGTCCAGGTTTTTCTTAATCATTTTTCATGCTGGGAGATGCTTTGCTGCACTTTGTCTGGTGCAGACGAAATGTCAGAATATTGGTCGATAATTCAAGCACCCAGAATACGGTGCAAAATACACTTCATAAATCGAACTAATCACAACCAGCAGCAACACACTTTAGCCAACTGGATGTAAGCTTTTGTATGCAGTCTTGAAAAATGTCGAGCTTCGGGATGCGACAAACACACGGATTGCGGTTTTAACGGATGTTTGATTGGGAAACGATTAACAATGTAGAAAGCTGTCCTGGTGCTTGAAGAAATAATAGCTGTAGGGGTCATATCAGGTGAATAAGTCTGATGAGATAAGGTTTCGTACGTCAACTCGTATAGCTTCTGGTTAGTTTGGGGCCTCGCCTTATCATGGAGAGGCATCGGCTCATGGCGATTGACTAATGCCGGCAGTTAAGTAAACTGCTTTCCATGCATAATGTCAAGTATAACGAAGTAAAGTTCTCCGTCATTTTTGGTCCACGCCGGGGATCGAACCGGAGTCCACTTATTCCGGAACAAGTCGCTCTACCAACTGAGCTACGCAGACGTTCGTTCTTGCTGCTATCTGCCTTTATGTCGTGTGCGTCCTGCGGGGCAACCATGAATCGTTTCAGGCAACCATCCGCTGAAGAACGTGCACTTGGGAACTCCCAGTCAATTTGGTGTGTGGAATGCAACGTCACACATTTATTTTTCGAAGCGCTGGAGAAGGGATTCTCTAATTTTTCGCATCTCGCGGTGCGGAAAGAACATCACACCATTGCGAGATCTTGAACGGCCGGGTCATCCGGGAGGTTCGGGCACCATTATAACGAAGTAAATTTCTCCGTCATTTTTGGTCTACGCCGGGAATCGAACCCGAATCCACTTATTCAGGAACAAGTCGCTCTACCAACTGCGCTGCTATCTGCCTTTATGTAGTGTGCGTCCTGCGGTGCAGGTACGTCACACAAGTTCTTGACAACACCTCTCTGCCGTGATAGTTTGATCCCGGTGTAAGGAGGAGGAGGAGGAGGTGAATCCCCCCAGCTGCGGACCACCAGATAGTGATCGTCTTCCTGGTATAGAGTACCGGTTTCAGATTGTCTTTTGGGACTTCAACAAGCTGAACTTCGACAATTTTCATAGAACATTTAGATCTCACCACACCCAACAAGGCGTTTCAAAATGTAATTCACTTGGTTGCCGATAAACAGAGAAGGCCATGCATCTAACAGTCTGTTTTGTGCCGTCCTATCAACTCGTGCGTGACCCATTTATCAATCTTCACTTTGTCTATGACTTTATATGTTGGGAAATGGCAGCATAGAGTACTCAAGATTTCTCTCCAAGTTCTCGTACGGTTTGACGTCGACCGGATTCACTCAAGAACTCCAACTCGGCATCATCGGTAGCTCTTTCTGGTGTGCAGCGTGGTTTACTTTCAAGGTTCGTATCGTCAGACCAGAATTTAGCAAACCAACATGTCTTGCCTTTACTAACTGTGCTTTCCCCAAATGCTGTACAGAAGTTACGAACTGCCTCCTGAGTACGGTATTCAAGTTTAAACATTAAAGTTATTAAAGTTTAAACATACACAGAAATTTGGCTCTGATCCATCTCCCTCTTCTCTTTAGCACAGTTCCTATCGATCTAATGCTATTGAAGAAATGGCCAGTTCTTTACATGCAGCAGCCGTTATGCTTTGAATTTGCATATAACAAATCGCACCGCGTGAGTTGTTAATTCCTAAATTCCCTGCGAACTGCTCAAGTCTATGAAATCCGACATTTCATTGCATGAATCTAATATTTGTGGATTTAATTGGAATAGTTTGAATTCCATTAACACAAAGTGTAACCTTACTTTGCAAAATTCTTGCGTTCTGCTGTCTCTTAGGCTCAAAAAGACCTCAGACACTGCTTAAGGGTGGGCTACATTGATTCATAATTCGAGTGCTGCAAAATTCTGTCGATGGCTTTCTGCTTTTTTCTTATACTCTGACGCGTTTACATGGTTATAATGAACATCAGCGATTGAGCAGAAATGCTGTTTACTTCCATTGAGGAGCAGTGTTTTTTTTTTTTTTTTTTTTTATTGGAGGTTTTACGACCACCGTGAGCAACTCAATGGGCTATAAGCAGTCGCCCGTCTCTAATTTAGGGTCACTGGTTCCAGGGAAGGGAGAGAGCCAGTGCCGTAAGACAAACACAACATCCATGCCTGACGGGATTAGAACCCGGACCCCTTACGGACGAATGATCAGTGGCCAACGCCTTAGACCACTGCGCCACCGGGGCGGCGAGCAGCAGTGTTCATGACGCTTGTCATTGTGGTGAGGAAAACGTACCGAAGTCGAACCCTAACATCCAACCTGGTGACCGATTGGTCCAAGATGCTGGCTTCTGACCATTCGTCCTAGATGGATCCGGGTTCGAGTTTTCAAGACTGTCTTTCTGTCTAATAGTGCAAGTTCTATCCCTTTCCTGGAACGAGCGATTTCCTAGTTGTTCATGCAAATCGCTAAACCCTGAATGGCAAATAAATAAAGAAAATCTTGCAAAGTGAAGTACCTATTAGTAAGCAGCAAAGGAATCTCATCACCGACTGTTTGAGATTGTATCTTTCTTTTTTTCTTTTTTTGTCTCTGCGTTCAACGACCACAAATGCTCCTTTTAGACTTAGGCCGCTTGGTCCTTGCAAGAGAGAGCGAGCGAGAGAGGGAGAACGAGCGGTAAAACAAAGAGAACCCCATACCTCATCTCATTCGGAACTCGAATTTAACCAGAAGCCCGTGCCTCTCACCACGTGACAAACTGAAATATTTCACTAACTTGCCTTGATATGGTTAAATTCGTTTCAACGCAAAATCTCCAAGACGTTGATATTTTTCTTTTGCGTTGCAACCTAATGCCCATTCAAACAGCTTTTAACACGATATAATTCGCAACATTAACCAACCATGGAGTATTGTTCCCAAATTAACCGTGAAACTAGGCACGCTGTGTTGAAAAGAACGTTTTGGTAGATTTACAAAACAGATTGTTTTCAATTCGTTTCATAATGGCGGGAAATGTTAACTGCGGATGTTTCTTAGTATTACCATGTTCTTTGCTCATAATAGTTATCGGCGCTTGTTCCATTCCCTCAACTTCGCGCATCAACAGTCACATTATCCAAAACCATGTTTTGTCTCCCACAGAATGCTGATTCTCATTACGTTACATAGCGACGATTTCAAATGCAAATGCGTTCCTCTACCGTGCAGCCCACAACGAGTAAATTATTATGAGAAAGAAGATATTTTTCTACTATTTCGGAAAAACGAACATTGCGATATGCCATTGAGGTTAGACGAGATTTGGAAGGAGGTCCACATTACCACTTTCTGACGTTCTGAATTCCTTGGGACAAACCATGAAGATGTGTAAAGACAAAAGATTTAGCATTTATCGAAATGATTACTTGATAGTCAAAGACCAACCAAATGAGACAAAATTTTGGAAGTAATATGCAAGAAAAGAGGAAGCTTAGACTGCCTGGCCGCACGCCAAAAGTAATTAGGAAGGTACATATAGTGGTCAGTTAATAGAGCCCAGCAATACAGCGAACGGACACCAAAGGCTGGAAGATGCTGTTGCTGACTATAATTATCATCATCATCATCATCATCTGCAGCAATCTTCGGAAATAATGCACGAGTAAATCCCGTGTACAAAATTTATTTCCTCACCATATAACGGAAGAGTGTACCATTTGACACAAACTGTACCAGTGGAGAAGGTAGCCATGTTGCCCAATAGGTACATTTAGGCAGATAATTGCCATATGTTTTTTGTCCCTATATTATGGACCAAACAAGCTTGTCTCACGTGGTACAGAGAATTTCCCGAAATATTTTCCAAATCTTATATGTTCATGCGGCTTCTTGTATAGCTTAATAGAGCTATAACAAGAAGTTGCAAATTCATCATAGCGTGAAAAGAGAAAATCGCAATGTGAATTCTTCTTATTAGAAAAACGTTTGGAAACCAGCATAAGGGGACGAAATGCTTTCTTTGTACGATATGGTACACAACATCATATTCTACTTCGATTTATACCACAGCGTGTATGCATGGATGTTTTCAAGGATGTCGGGAATCCGAGCAATACCATTTCAGGGTATTCTTATGAAGCACGACATGCTTTCTCATTCACTTTTATGTATTTGAATCCACGAAATGGACTCTGGGAATACGTTGACTGCAGATTACTGAAGGATTAAGGAAAGCTTATAAAGAGGAATGGGACTGATATATTTTCAGAGCATACTATAGTGGAAGGTATGGTGCAGAGCAACGGCTTCGCAAACACGAACATCAGACTGAGCATAATTGTTAGTGGTGTAAAGATATGTGAGATTGTGTCGATTTCGGAGAACATTTCCCCTTAATACAGAAAACGTCGTGCTCGCTATTACTACTGATTCACCTCTGGTAAATCAACACTTCAGAATTATTTCCGTGGTAACTACTAAGGAACTCAATCTTCAGCAACTTAAGGCAAGGTGAAATAAATTGCTTTTAAACATTTCCAAGCTTTAAATAGAAAAATGAAGTATGCACTGCAGCTTTTCCTATTTACGATCATTTCTAAAAAATACATTGCAAAAACGATTTATCGCTCCACTAATTGACATATGATCCCAAGCTGTCTAAAATTTGCAGATCTTCAAGTAAATTATCTGCTGCTATATGTACGTGGAAAACTACCACGAGTGCGCAAGTGCATATTGTTTCCAGAAGTCAGAGCCTTTCGGATTCAGAGTGAAGCACAAAATGCATCTCACACTTCAGCTTATTGGAGTCACACAGTGAGAGCGAGTCCTTTAGTTTTCTAAACCACTAATCCCGTGACAGAAGTCACCCACCCTGATACATTTATTCGAGTTTGAGATAGATGACCAACATTATTCCAGTGCCTGGTAGTATAGCACAAACATGCTACAGTAAGTACACAAGTTCATAAGTGATATCCTAACCCCATCGTCCCATTTTTAATCAGTGTAAATATCTTTATACGTAAACGGTTTAACATTATATTTGTGGTTCACAAATCTTTGTTCACAGAAATGTAACAACTCATAAATCGGTCGCGAAAAGTAAACAAGTTAGTAAAATCATGCAATGCACTGATTATGATACGCTTTCCAACATACCAGAAATCATTACTCAAGTTATGTGTGCGCAAACTGCACAATGCATTGTTTTTGTCAACGCACTCTTTATCTTTTGTGTTACGTAGCCTCACTGATGTTTTTTCAACGCGTGTTGCTTGAGTCAGATACATACAACCTCCATTTCATGCAATATCCCTTATTTTTTGTGAGCAGTGTAGTAGAAGAGACATGAGCAGATGCTACCATGCTTCGTAGCACTACAGTGATATATATATTGCTTTCAAGAAATTAAAGGTAAATCATATCTATCTGTTTTATATTCCAAGTTGCACTTACCATCCCATAAAGAGACCACTTTCTAACAGGAAAGAGATCTAAGATCGTTTGGTGAAAACGACCCTGCCACAGTACATGATTATACCGAACCTTTCTGTTCAGAATATCAAATGCAAAAATACCATTTTACCAAGCTGTCATCCCATAATTATAATTTTCTTACATCCCTCACCATTCTAAAACAAATTGGCTTACCCATTCTGACATAACTGAGCATTTCCCAGCTTCCACGACACCATTCTTTGTGGAGAATTAAGGAATGGAACTTCACCATATTATGCTGGAACATTATATTTGGAATTTCGCCGCATGTAGCCCCGGTCGCGCAGTGATCTAAGCGCAGGCTTTTGGCCTTTCGTTCGAGTGGGCCCTGCTTCGAGTCCCGGATGAAGCATGGTGTTGTGTTTGTCTTACTGCACCGGCTCTTTCCCTCCCGTGGAACTAGTTACTCTAAATTAATTAGGGATGGCGACTGCTTATATCCCATTGAGTTGCTCTCGGTATTCGTTACCCCCCCTCCCCCAACAAAAGTTATGGTCTCACCAATCACGCACTTTGTTCCTTCTGCAACCAAATCTTCTGATACCAGATCTACTACTGTACTTAGCAAAAAGGCAATACTTTGTATATTGTGATAACTTATTTCTTACTTTCTAACATCTAACATTTTTCTTAACTACCCTTCAAATTACTTCTTGGTTACCTTCTTTTTTCTTCTATTTAATGAAAATCGATTAAAATAGGATAATCTTCATGTCAAACCAGTTATGTTTTAGTTTCCTCCATGCGTGGCAGTCAAGATAATTCTAACAGAAGCGATCAACATTTATTTTTTATCTGCCTGTTTAGGTTTGCCCTTTTTCGCTTCCTGAAGATAACGATCCTTTTATTACGAGAAACAAAACTAATGTCAAGAAGAAAACTCGCGGTGAACTAGTTCATACAACAATGTATACGTATTTGTTAAAATTACCAAAGGAAAATTTGCAGTCAGACTATAATTATTAAAACAAATCTCACTATCATTAAAAACCCATAAACTATGACGATCTTTCCGGAATATCCCACCACAAAGAAGCAGTAATTACCATAAAACGATGGACATTTAAGCTACAAACTAATCATTTTTTGATAAGAGCCGAGAGAGTTTTTGATTGGTAACGTCTCTTTAAAATACGCGATTTGCTTCAACTCCACGTAGGTACAAAGAATTTTGAATACGAAGCCCACAACTTACGAGCAATAATTATTCCATTTGACAGGTACGCACGACTGGGTCTCTCTAAAAGGGGTAAGGCAACTATTATTCAAACTTCAAACCTCTATAACATTTTTGTTATTAAACCTGTTCAGTTTCAAACAGTAAGCACCATATATACTGACGTATTTTTTAAATTCCGAGCTATTCAACGTGACTTTGTAAAACTCTGATCCCAAAATTGACTACGGATCTTTTGATGAATACTGCCCTTCTCTCTCTACCTCAGAGACAGAGAAAAATATTTGTAAAAAGTTATGAATTCCTTATACCATTAATTAGAATTCATCCGTTCTTTGATTTCTCAGACAGGATAGAATACTGCTGTATATATATCATCACCATCATCATTGTCAACCATTATCAATCCACTGCTGGACGAAGGTCTCCCCAAGTTTCCTCCACAACGGTCTGTCTTGTGCCAGTCTCCTCCATGTCACCCCTGCATACTTTCGAATTTCATCCACCCATCTCCCATGTGGTCTTCTTCTGGGTCTTTTCCTGTCCCTTGGAATCCAATCTAAAATTTCGGCTGTCCATCGATGATCTGTTCTTCTGGCAGTATGTCCAGCCCATTGCCATTTCAGGGATTTAACTCTGATCATGATGTCTTCCACTCTTGTCATTTTTCGGATCCACGAGTTCCTCTTCTTATCTCTCCTGGTTACACCAAGTATGCACCTCTGCATGCTTCTTTGAGTTGTCTGCAGCCTTTGTATGTCTCTTTTAGTTAAGGTCCACGTCTCTGCACCATACGTAAGCACTGGAAGGATGCATTGATCAAACACTTTTCTTTTAAGACATAATGGCATATTGCTCTTGAAAATTATGCTGTTTCTTCCAAAAGATCTCCAGGCAAGTTTTGTACGCCGATTAATTTCTTCATCAATGTGACCCTCACTTGATATCTGCTGTCCAAGATAAACGTACGTGTCTGTTATCTCCAGCTTTTCTCCATCAATCGATAAATCTTCATTCCTTGTAAAAGCATTGAACATCACTTTTGTCTTCTGAAAGTTCATTTTTAATCCCACTTTTTTACTCTTGTCAGCAAGTTCCTGGATCATACTCTGCAGCTCTGATGGGCTAGTTGCAAAAATGACTACGTCATCAGCAAAACGAAGGTGGGTTAGATAATCTCCATTGATCTTTATCCCCTTGTTTTCACAGCTCAGCGACTGAAAAACACCGTCCAATGTGGCATTAAATAGCTTCGGAGATATGGTGTCACCTTGTCTCACTTTCTTTCCAATTTTTACGTGTGTTGTATTTTCAAACAGCCTAATCTTTGCACTTGCATTTTCATATATGTTATTAATAATATTAATGTATGCATCTTCAATACCGTAGGTTTTCAGAGCCATTGTAACTGCTGATGGTTTCACCGAATCAAAGGCTTTTTCATAATCGATAAAAGCCATGCACAATGGAAGTACATATTCCCTCGCTCTTTCAATTAGTTCTCTCAGCACGTGGATATGATCTATTGTGCTGTAGCCACTCCTGAATCCAGCTTGTTCTCTCGGTTGAGCCATGTCCAGTGTTACCTTCAAGCGGTGTGAAAGAACTTTAGTGAAGATTTTATAAACTACTGATAGGAGGCTGATAGGTCTGTAGTTTCCGAGATCCTCAATGTCACCTTTCTTATGTAGCAGGATCATTGTAGCGGTGTTCCAATCCTCAGGAATCTTTCCTTCATTAAGGCATCGAGTGAAAATGTGGGCGAGTATTGTTTCGATTTCTCCACTTGCTTCTTTTATGATGTCTACAGTAATTCCATCTTCTCCTGGAGCTTTTCCCCGCTTCATGTTGTTGATTGCATGTGCAACTTCTGCTGGGAGAACTGGAAAAATTCTGGTACCTTTCATGATGTCTGGAGTACATGTATCATCCCTTTCATATAATTTGGAGTAGAAATCTTTCACTCTTGTCAAAATTTCGCCTCTATTTCTTGTTACAGAACCATCTTCTTTTCTCAGTGCCATAATCTGTTTTCTTCCCTTACTGAGATGTCCCTTTGCTATCTTTAGGCTTTGGTTGTTTTCAATTGCTTTCCTCACTAGTTCACAGTTGAATTTTCTTACGTCTTCAGTGATACTTTTTCTTACTGTCTTGCATAGCTCTATATATTCCACTTTGGAAGTCACATCTTCTTTAGTTGTCCTCATCTCTCTTCTTTTTGTATCAACATTTTCGTTTTTCCTGATAATTTATTTACATGCAACTTGTTCTTAGACCCAGCTAATTTTGTTGCTGTTTCCATAAGAGCTTTGGTTACTTTTCTGTTAACTTCAGAGATGTCCACTTCTTCTGATGTTAGGCCTTCTAAAGCAGAGAACCTGTTCTTCAGTTCCAACTTGAAGGTATTATGGTGTTTTTTAAGGTTGGTTATGTCAATAGATTTTGTTTGTCTTATGAGCTTGCCACGTTCAAGTTTAGTGTTGAGGTGCATCTTACATCTCACCAATCTATGGTCACTACCTGTGTTGAACTTGTTTAGCACACTGCAGTCTTCTATGACGAATTTTTTGTTACACATAATAAAATCAATTTCACTTGTCGTCCCATTTGGATGTCTCCATGTCCATTTCCTGTGTGGCTTTTTCTTGAAGAAGGAGTTCAAGATGAAAAACCCTTCTGCCTCTGCAAACTCAACGAGAGTATTTCCACGCTGGTTTCTGTTGCCGTGACCGAATTTACCTACTGAAGTTTCATTCTGTTGCCGTTGCCCTATTTTTGCATTGAAATCTCCCATAATTATTTTCAAGTGCTGCTTACCTTTATTATTTAGATGACAAATTTCCTCATAAAATTCTTCAATTTCTTCTTCAGGATGACTTGTGGTGGGTGCATAAGTTTGAATAATCTGAGCCTGGTATCTTTTCGAGAGTTGGATAACAAGTCGTGCAGCTCTGTCAGAGGAACTTTCAACTTCTACAACTTTATCCTTCAGTTTCTTGTTTATTATAAATCCAACACCACTAGTTCTGCCAGTATCTGTCCCACGATAGTAGAAGAGATGTCCACTTTTCAGTTCGATGAGATCTTCTCCTTTTCTCCTTACCTCATTTAGCCCCACGATGTCCCACTTGATCCTTTGTAGTTCCTCTTCCAATTCAAGAAGCCTTGAATCAGAAGATAGAGAGCGTCCATTGTACGTAGCCAAGGTCAGCATCAGATGGCAGCCTAGTCCGGTCCTCCGGGGATTCTTAGCACCCTCTGCCTTCATGTCGCACTGACCGCTGCCTTGGCCAGGTACATTCCAGCTGCCGGAGACTGAGGGCCAAGATTTAAGTTGTGGAATCATTTTGGAGGGGTTTGGCCATAACTCACCACGCTGGCCAAGCGGGTTGGTGAGTGTGGGATAGAATTTCCTCTAATCCCGATGGTATAGTTATACCGCTATTGGCGGTCGTCAGAGCCCCTTTAGTGGGAACAGGATGCACCACGAGAAGGCGGGGTTGACATTTGTCAAGCAGAGGCTGTGATGTTACGCATCACCTGACCTTACATCCCATATATATATATATATATATATATATATATATATATGAACACCTACAGGTAAATCATGCATCGTGCAAAACAAAATATATATATGAACAACACCTACAGGTAAATCCGGCATCATGCAAAACAAAATATATATATATATATATAAACAACACCTACAGGTAAATCATGCATCATGCAAAACAAAAAAACGATCCTGGGGCTGGCGCAGTTGGCTAAGCCTGACCGTTTCTTCCCAGCGGGCCCGGGCTCATGCCCGGATAAAGCGTGGGTGGTGTTTTCCCGAGTTGGGGCTGATCCTGCCTAATTTTACCGGTAAAAATAGTCAGGTGCCATAACAATTACGGAGGAGATTGAATTTTCTACATTTATTCTTATCCAGTTACTAGTAATGCTACAGTATAAGAAAGTTAAATGATAGAAGAAGCAGTAGCAGCAAATTCTATTTCTGCTTAGATTTTTCTAGATTTATTTTTCACAACTACTCCCTTATAATTTTTGTATATAATAATTATACGGCACACGATCAAGAAGTATATGTAGATCGCGTATCGTGATTTTTTGTTTCAAACTTCAACTTAATAATTTTTCGCTCTGTCAGCCGAAGGGGAGGGGGCAGGCGCCATCGGCCCTCCCCTTTGCTGCGCCACTCAGTGGAGTTAAAATTCCTTTTTTTACCTTGATGTAAAACCATGAGCGTGTTGATTCACATATATTTCAACTGTTGTTAAAACTAGATGGTGCAAAGATACTTTTCTGTTTGGTATATACGTATTAATACTCAGAAATATCACAATGGAATTCGATATTTAGAATTATGTGTTTATTTAGCTTCTTAGATCCGGAGCTAAACTATCATCATGAACAACTGCAGGGCATATAAGTACTCCCCCGTCCCTAAAATTTAGGACCGCTAGGTTTAGGGAAGGGAATGGCCAGAGCTCCTAAGGGATGCACACCACCGATGCCGCATCCGGTCCTGAAGCATGCTCCCACTGGGAAGAAACGGTCAGAGGCCCGGGCTTAGACCAATGCGCCGCTCGTATCGCTTTGTTCGCTTTGCACGATTTACCTGTCGGAGTTTTTTTTTTTTTGTATGTTTTCGCGACATGATATAAATGCATATTTTAATTCCCACGACATTTCTACTCCTGTAAGTGGAATTTGAAAAATTACTTTTGGCAACCGACAGCTGCAATTACAATGAACATTTTCTGCGTTTTCCAATATTTACTGATGGCAAATGTTTCAGCACGGTGGCATTAACTTATATTTTAGTTCGATATTTCAACTTGTAGAAATCCTATTTGATTTTTTTTTAACAATGACTAACTTCACCTGTGATCAATACAATACACATAATATCTGATTTTCCCGTTTGCGGTTGTCGTAGTATGTTTACATTTGGGACATAAATCTGCAGTTCGTAAAGCAGCATATGAAAAATTAATTTTTCGCTCCATTGCTGTAGCCACGATTTCAAATTTTTGAGCATTTTTCTGCTGTTCTGTTGCACTTTTGGCTGCACAGAATTAAATTATATCATTTTTGAAAAAAAAAAAAAAAAAAAAAAAAAAAAAAAGTATTTCACACGTTGACAAAAATACCTTGAAACCTTTTGGAGTGATGGATCTGAGATTTTGTTAAAATATTTGTGAATTATACCTGAAAATTTAACGGCATCTACTTTGATTTAATTTGCATGAAAAAAAGTGAGAAGTTCCTATAAATTCCTTTCACTGAAACTTGAAACAGAAAGTTTCTGTTTAATGCTTACATGCAAATAATATACCGTAGCACAATATTCCGACTGTGTAACGGAGGTAGCGCCCACACAATTACTGTCATTGGTTGTTATGCCATTTCCAACTTTGTTAAAACGTTACCCTAAAATAAGATCTGTTACGTAGTTTTGTTTCTCATTAGTGCACTCTATTTCCGGAGATTGAATAGCTTAGAAAAATTTAAAATGGAAACATTTTAGTTTGCGTTATTTCTTTTTGTTTTTTGTGCTCCTAAGCTTTACACAGTTTGTTGGTTCCATGCACAAGCGTATTGTATCTAGTGTTCTCTTAAGGAGCAGGCATTTTAATTTGGCACGAGTGCCTTCACTATGAACATTTGGCTCATTTGTAGATGAATAATCTAATTATCGATACAGTGTTAAAGGGTATAGAGAAAGCCTGAAAAGTTTAGTAAGCAAAAACAAAAAACGGTCATTATAATGAGATGCCCAGCGAATAGAAAATGCAGTAGTTGTCGTCGGCTTTTTTCTTTTTCTTACTTCCTTTCTGAAATTCCTTCCCCTCCCCTCCCCTGCCCTCCCTCCTCCCTCTCTCTCTCTCCTTTCCTTTCTTTCTTTCATCCATTCCACTTAATGGCGGTCAACGTCCTGCTGAGAAAGCTGTTAGGTACCAGTTGCCGTGCACTAGCTATCCGAACTGCTCGTTCTGCATTAAAATATGCAAATTGCTGAAATGTATAAGAACTGCAGCGCTGAGGATGAACCTCCTGAATTCGAAACCGTGAAACTATGTATTCCAAGAATAATGTTGTGCAAAAAGAGTATTTACTTGCGAAAGAAATGCAAAAATGCAGAAAATGGTTCATCATGGGAAACTTGATAAATAACTGGCTTTGGTCTTTGGTTTAATTTCATTTTGGAAGGAAAATAAATTGTTGTGCGTCAGTAAAGAAGATCCTGAAAGTGGTTGAAAAAGAGTGCTTAGGTGCTTTGATTTTTCACAGCACATGCTTAAGAAGTTGCTTTTCATTTGCAGCTGATATTATATAATAAATGGGAAATTAAGTGAAAGACTGTTCTTTTTTCCCTTTGGTTTGTTTCGCAGTTTATCTACTACTATAAACAACCCCGAGAACTATAAGCCGGCTCCTGTTTCCATCGGTTCCAAGAAAATGACAGATGAAGCCACCGGACAAACACACCACCCTTGTCTCAAACGGGATTCGAACTGAGGCCACTCTCGGAAAAATGGTCCGTTTAACACCTCAGACCCCTTTGCCATCTGAGTGGCCAAACGTAGCTGTAAATTGAATTCTTCGCTGTCGTATCGAAGGGGAATACTGTTTATTTCTCGCAAACAACTTAGTACAGAATTGGTATATAAAGTTTCTGATGCATTTGCTCAGTTTATTGTAACATATGAATTTAAAAGTCAAAACACTGAAATGCACGGATATAGCTGAGTTTAACCCTTTAGTCGGTCGTTGTCCTGATCAAATGGCGCCCAAAAGTTTCTGCGCTTTTCAAATAGAAATGCTCACATATCGGCTAGGCTTTACGAAAGCTACGAAAACGAAATTCCTTTCTTCTCTCATCTCAAGAGTACCAACCATAAGCTTTCCATTAGGGATAAGCGGTCCCTTCTAGTCCTTTATTTTCTGCTCTTTGACCCCAGGCACAATGGGGAAGAGCTAGTCCCCCCTCTGACACGGACATCATGCCACTGAGTAGAAACAAGGAACTCAAATATCTTCTCTCTACTTTCTTAAATTGAATGGCATTGTTATAACGCTTTCAACAAAGATTATTTAAAAATGGATTAGTGTCAATCATCTCCCAAAATGACCACTTTGACAAAACTTAGGGCAAATTAACACTTTATGATGCGCTTCATTCAATGCACACTTCATAGACAGCAAATATATTCGTTATATTCGTTCGAGGTGGTTTCAGCCCGTATTGCTAACCCCGAATTATTTCGTTGCAGCCGGTTAAAGTTTTAATAAACGTATCAGACATTGCTAATTGTGTGAATCCAGTTTGTGTGTCTTTGTTCAATTTTAAAAGGTTTCTGTGATCAAATTGGCCGCCCCCAGTGGCGCAGTGGTCTAAGTGATAGCTTCTGATAATTCATCCGAGATAGGTCCAGGTTCGAATCCCAATGTGGCATGGATGTTGTTTTTGTCTCACGGAACTGACTCTCTCCCTTCCCTGGAATCAGTGATCCTAAATTAGGGACGAGCTACTGCTTATAGCCCATTAAGTTGCTCACTGTGGTCGTTAACCCCCAATCAAATAAAAAGTCAGATTGGAAGTTTAAGGAAGTAATATTCAAATGTAAGAACTGCTGTGGTAAATTACTGTAGATCGCAATTACTGCCAATTTGTTACGCATCAGTGCTTTGAAGATCGAAAGTGGCTCGAGCAGTGAGCATGAACAACCCTGAAATAAAAAAAGAAAAAAAGATAGCGCTTTCGTGTCAACACATGACTCAAATTATTATTTATTTTTTTACTGACTAAGGTAGAGGTTTTGAGTGCAGCCACTTGGGCTTCAAGCGGCTGATCTTCATGATTTAGAACTGGTCCCTGAGATCTGAGTTAGATTTTCTGTAGTATTCCGTTGCTTTATGTAACCCAAAATGTGCACAAAATGAAAATTTGCTTTAATTGTGTATATAAGTTTGTTCGTACGCAGTGCTATGCATATACATGTGCGTAACATAGAACAAATAAGTACTTGAATTTGTCGGAAAAAACTACAATTACAGTATAAAAAAAATGCTTCTACGATTACATGAAAAAAGTATTGCGTTCAAAAACGCAATAGTTTTAATGTATTTTTTATATCATTGATCAAAAGGATACAAATTGCAGAAACAGTCGTCAAAAATGTTTTGATAGTAAGAACTTAGGAAGCATTCTGGAATTTTTTGCATCCATAAAATTTGAAGATGTTCGAATTTTGAAGATGCTAATTCGTTTTTGGGTGTAAATATGACAAGAATGGTAAGACAGATAATATCCGAAAACTTGAAATTTCCGTCGTCTTGGAGCGGGAATCGAACCGCGTCTTCTGGATTACGCCCGAGTATGTTAACCACTACACGACCCAGAACAACTAAGTCTCAAGTTTCCGATTAATTTGAATATAACCATATCCAATTAATCGGAAACTTGAAACTTGGTCGTTCTGCGTGGTGAGTATAACCATATTCAAATTAATCGGAAACTTGAGACTTGGTCCTTCTGGGTGGTTTAGTGGTTAGCATACTCGGACGCTATCCGGGAGACTCGGGTTCAATTGCCACTCCAGGACGACGAAATTTTCAAGTTTTCAGATATCATATGTCATCCTTGTCATATTTACACCAAAAAAGGGATTGTGATCTTTAAAAATTGTATTGTATGGTGTAATCCCGTATTCCATTCACGATTTGAAAATGTTCGTTTAAAACTTCCGCCGCTAGGACAATATCTGACCACAGAGCGCAGTAACACAACTTTACACACACACGCACACACACACACACATACAAACTCTCTCTCTCTCTCTCTCTCTCTCTCTCTCTCTCTCTCTCTCTCTCTCTTTCTCTCTCTCTTTGCCAAAAAATAACAACAGCGAAAAAAAACAAAGCATACCAAGACCAAGAAAGTCATTTGATTCAGATGAAACTCCGCACGCAAATACCTCAGGGCCGAATATGCAAATTAAAGCAAAATAACGACCAATGGTTAAATAGTGCCCCACCACAGCGCATAGGAACCGCGCATCAAAGAAATGTATATTAGCAGCAAAGCGTGCACGTAGGGATAGTTGTGACAACGGATTTCGGTTACGTTAACCTACAGGGTCTCTGAGGATGCTTGGACGTCAGATCTGTGCACAATACGAGCAGTTCTCCGAGTTTGACAGAGGACATATAATTGGGCTGAGAGAGGCCGGTTGGTCAAGTCGTCGTATTGTCAGGCATTTAGGTCAGAGAGACGCGGCAATCGAACGATGTTGGCGGCAATGGGTTCAGGACGGTTCAACCCCGCAGTTGAACGGCCGAGAGCAACGACAGACGTGAGGATCGAGTGATTGTGAGACCCGCACGAATCGAATCACAATCGTTGCTCTCAACCATTCATGTTGCATTGTCTACAGGTACGGAAATGGCCATCCGGGCAGTTGCCAGATGACAAGCGACACGGGGACTACATTCGAGGAGCACACTCCGCCGCTTACCATTGATCAGCGAGCATTGCCGTAACAGGTTGCAGCAGTGTCAGACCCGATCAAAGTGGGATAATGTCCAGTGGCGTCGTGTTGTCTTCAGTGATGAGTCATGGATTGCATTTGGCACCGAAGACAAGCGCAATGTCTCTGAAGACGAACCTCATAGCGCACGGATCCTGTCATTAGCGTGGAACGACACACTGCGCGCACACCTGAAGTGACTGCCTTGGGAGGCCGCCCCGGTGGCGCAGTGGTCTAAGCGATGGCCTCTGATCATTCGTCCGAACGGGGTCCGGGTTCGAATCCCGGTGAGGCATGGATGTTGTGTTTGTCTTACGGCACTGGCTCTCTCCCTTCCCTGGAACCAGTGACCCTAAATTAGGGACGGGCGACTGCTTATAGCCCATTGAGTTGCTCATGGTGGTCGTTAAACCTCCAACCAAAAAAAAAAAAAAAAAAAAAACTGCCTTGGGAGCCATTTCTTACTATACCAGGGACACCCTTTGTAGTCCTTCGTAGAACCCTCACGGCTCAACGGTACGTCGACGACATTCTAGAACTTGTCGTGTTGCCATTCCTGTCGCAGCACCTCTTAGCAATTACCCAACAGGATATTACCCGACCACACACTGCGCGGCTATCCCAAGTCTACCTCCGTAATTTCGACCCCCTGCCATGACCATCCCGACTGCTCAACCTCTTACCAATCGAACATGTTTGCGACCGATGAGACGTCACCTACACCCATAGCGGAATGCAGGCAAACTGGACCGCAATTTGGACACTATCTCGCATGCTATCTCTCAGGACAGTATCCATGAACTGTATTTGTCTATACCACGCCAGATAACCGCTTGTATCGGAGACAGAGGTGGCGCTGCAATGTACTGACTTGTTCCACTGGTGTATGTTTTATCCAAATAAATGGCCCAACTGTTCTCGAATTGCAATAATTTCTTATCTTGTATATCTACATTCCCAGGTAGCACAGCCTTGCTATTTACGTAGGCCCAACACTGAGCCACCGTTTTCTGTTTCTAAAAGACGGTGGCTCAGTGTCGAGCCTTCGTTAAATTGCAAGGGTTGCACATAACAATTTTCATCTCGATTCGATGATTCCATCCGGGTGTTTCGGTCAAGAACAAAAATGTTTTGATTTATTTTGTTTTAGTTTTATGTTTCAGGGTTTCACGACAAGCATGAGCAACTCATTGGGTTACAAGCAGTTCCTTTTCTCTCATTTGGGGCTACTGGTTCCTGGGATGGAAGAGAGCCGGTGCTGTAAGACAAGTACACGATCCATCTCGGACAAATGTCAAGAAACCAAGGCTTCATACCGCTCAGCCTGCGGAGAGCTGAAAACCATTTTACCTCTTCTACTTAAATTCCAAGATGAATTCCAGACATTTATGTAATACCAGAATTTGTTTTCATGCACCCAAAAGGTGTTTTTGGTAATGCTGGAATCATGAGCAAAATTTTATATGTTAATGAACCATTTCCTTTGTTACAGGTTTGGTGAAACAATGCGGTTATTCCATACACATAGACATCATGCTCACACAAATATCGTATTACTTTAACAAAATACTGTATTGGCGCACAACAGCAGATGTGCCCGAAGTCAGCAGCCGGTGTCTGTGTAATCCCACCTGTGAAGTTTGAGGACAGAATATTGTCACAACTGTGAAGAGGGAAAATTGTGGAGCTCCGAACTTTGGAGACGTAATGTTGTCGTGGCACAGACCGGAAACTCTGGTGGTTGTGCGTGAAACAATGACTATTGCGTACTTCCATGGCGACACATAGTCTTTTTCGTACTATACCGCAGCAATATCCGATAAAAAACTCAGTAGGAACACAATCCTTACGAGTTAAAATAACTTTACTAAAAGCTTTACAAGTTAAAAAAACGACATGAGATATTTCGAGTTCCAGAATGGGCTCATCTTCAGATTTTTAATATCTAGGAATATCGGTGCACGGGCTATAGATATCACAACAGAGCATATCATTATAATGACGTGTCATGTCACCTGCACGCACGCTCAACAATTCCTTGGGAAATCAATAGCATACAGGAAGATGAATACAGTAACGTGGCTATGAGAAGGCGTGGTGTGCTGAATTAGAGCTCCGGTCCCTCTGAAAGAGCATATTGCAGGCGTGGGCGATAACATGCGGAATAGAGTCATTACAACATATATGTCCTTGAACAAAAATACACAAACTTTCCGTAAATAAAAATTATGACGCGCTGGAAGGGGTGGTGCGAATTTTAGCTTCACTCCACATAGGGTAGTATGTCCCACTATGCGTTAGACATGCTAAAGCGGTAGTCATAGCTCAGGTTCGAATATTACATGAGTGTGTTCAGCCAGGCGGGCTTTTAAATTACGTCCGGTGGAACCTATATAAATTTTAGAATGTTCGCTGTCGTCCACAGTTCTTAATGACTCTATTCCACATGTTATCCCGCACGCCTGGAAAAATGCAGTGTGACCGGTGTTCTAATTTAGAAGACCACGCATTCACATAGCCACGTTATTGTATTCATCTTCCTGCATGCTATCAATTTCTCAAAGGATTGTTGAGCGTGCGTGCAGGTATTTTGACACTTCCGCATGCTGATATGAACTGTTGTGATATTTATAGCCCGTGCACAGACATTCCTTGACATTAAAAATCTGAAGACGAGCCCATTGTGGATCTCGAAAGATCTTATATCGTTTTTTAACCTGTATCTATTCAAAGCTTTTAGCAAAGTTATTTCAACTCATAAGGATTGTGCTCCTATTGAGTTTTTTACCGTGTGCAAACGATGTAACCATTTGATATCGGTATTTAACTGCACAAAATTAACTGTTTTTATACTGCAGCAATTTTACGGAGCAGGAATATGTCCGTAGCACCCCTACCATGCGTCATGTTACGTGGCATGGATTATTAATGCAGAACTTGAAGATCGCAAAAAATCGAAGCATACAGTGAACACCCTAGTGGTACAATATGACCGTCGCCACCCCGATAGCGCAGTGGTCTCAGCGCTGCCTTATGACCATTAGTCCAAGAAAGTGTCCGAGTTCGAATCCTGGTGAGGCATGGTTGTTGTTTGCCTCACGGCACTGGCTCTCTCCCTTCCCTGTAACCAGTGATCCTAAATTGATGATGAGCTACTGCTTATACCCCATTGAGTTGCTCACGGTGATCGTTAAACCTTCAATCAAAAAAAAAAAAAAAAAATGAACCGTCTTTACGATATCTTCGAGTGAAATGTAACGCAGGGTCAGTGTACAGCCTAAGCATCTCTGTGTACTGGGCGAGCATACGAAACTTCAAATGGGAGGTGGAACAAAACGACATAGAACCCTTCTACCAGAAAATAGTTCAAATTATTCCGCGATACATTGCAGAAACCATTAAGTCCAAAGGTAGGATGTGTGTTACTTTCTTTCAATAAAAATTCATTTTGCTTTCAACTGAAACCGTATTGTTACTCGTATGCGTTGGGAGCTGGACTAAAGTCTGCAGTTGAAAAGTAGCGTTTGTTTGCGTTGCTACTCGTTTTCTATTTTATCGGAATTTTTCGATGCTTGTGAAAGGCATTTCTGTGTCTTATGGCGTCTTGACTTAACCCGCAGTAAGTCGACGGGATTTCCTTTGGCTTGTTGTTCCATAAATAAACTGGAAAAGAACTGATTTACTGTATATTGATTTTTCACATTTCAGAGAATCTGGAATCAGTTAGACATTTTCAGCGAAGCATTTGAAACAATCGTCTAAGCATATCGGCCGTTTCTTTTTGTTTTATGAGACATGTGTTATTTATTCTGTAGTTTGTCAGTAGGTATCATATTGTGCAAGAATCCTTGTGGAAACAATAGCACATAAATCCCTGTGTCGACATCACTGACGTTTGCCTGTCCATTGATATTCTTCGGTGATTTTGGGATCTGGTGTCTGAGAAAATAGATAGCTGGAATCCTTTTTATTTCCTCCTCTCTACTTTTTGTCTCTTTCCGTATCGATTCTGAAAAGTCAGAAATGTCAGTCTGCATGGAGCTTATTACTTCGTTATTTTCTAGACATTTATGACCTTGGGAAAGAAAAAATGACCGAGATGAATGAGCAGCTTTTAAGTTTTCTGTTACACAAAGGGTGGAAATATAACTTTAATAATATAGGGTTTTGCTATTGATAGCACAGCCATTACTTGGCAGACTGCGAGCATCACTAAAAGTTTTATGGTTACGAAATTTTGTTTATATGAAGCGAATTCAGAAATGAAGTCGTATAAGTAATTGAGTGTTTCCTTTTCATGCATTTTTTACCATTTACAATATGACATATTTTAATACACTACTGCTTGAGAAAATTGCAACACCATGAAGGAATGCTGGTATTAACTTGAAACTTACAGGATATCTACAACAGCTTGGGACATGCAAATGATTAAAATGTCAGTGAAAATGCGCATGCTCCTTCGGAGCAGCGCCATCTAACTATCTGATCCTGGGGATAAATAGCTGGATCAAACGAGATGTTGAAATCAGTTAAGAACCAACACTGAGTAAAAACGAGTGTTTCTTGTGTCCTACTAAGCCCCATTCATCACAGAAGGTCGCATTATAAACACCTGACGAATTTCGAGCGAGAAAGGTTTGTTGGGATGAGGGAAGCTGGATTTTCCAACCGCAAACTTGCCACTCGTACGGACGAAACACCAGTACTGTGATGCGACCGTGGCGCCAATGGACAGATGAAGCTCGGATGCACAGAAATCCAGGAAATGGGCAGCATAATTGCACAAAAAAATCTCTACCACATGGCCGTGACTGATCGCATAACACCATCCACAGTGTTACCGCAGCATTGTAGCACTGTCGCAGGTAAGGCTTTGCCCACAATCACAGTTTGACGTCGCCTGCATAACAGAGGATTGGCCACTAGCAGCCCATTGTTGCTCATTCTTTTGAGGCTCAACCACAGACGCTTCAGGCCGCAATGGAGTCTCGAAGACAGACATTGGAGTGCGGATTATCGACAAGTTGTATTTTCTGATATGTCACCGGTAAACATGATCCACCATGACGATCGTATACGTGTTCAAACATACCGTGGTAAACGGCACTTTGCAGCGTCATACTTCCCAAGCATCATGGTTTGGAGTACCGTTGGATGCAGTTTGAAATCTCGTCTGATATGGATTCAGGGAGACCTCAACAGCTAGCTACACATCAGGGATGTGTTAGAAGCAGAGGTGATACCCTGCCTTCTAAGTTGTCCTGGCGCCAGCAGGACAATCCTCGGCACCGTGTAGCCCGGTATGTCAAGGACATTTTCCATGCACGGCAGATACCTCTTATTTTGTGGCCTGCACGTTTGCCGGATATGTCCTCGATCGAACATGTCTAGGACATGGTAGCCAACCGACTGTTTCGTTAAGCGCCTTTGCCAGTCACAACAATGAACTCTGGTCTCGCATAGAAGCAGCCTCGCAGGCTATTCTCCAGGAGGATATCAACAGCCTGTTCCATTCAAAGCCACGCCATGTAGAGGTTGTTATTGTTGCTTGATGTGTCTTCACAGAATACTGACTTTTGAAGCGAAAATATCTTTCATAGCTCTACAAATGTAATCATATATCTCATATAACATAAGGAATCTGCGGTATAAATTTCATTTGAATAGGGAGATTCTTTCTTAGTGGTGCAATTTTTACAAACAGTAGTATATTCACCTAGTCTTACCATAAATACTGTTACAAAGTATTCAATGAAATGACAAAAGAAATTTAAAGATATTTTAAAATACCTGTGATATGACGTAAAAAATACACCTGTGAATACATGGCACCAGTTACTTTCCAAAATGGCATCCTTTTGCCTTCACACAGTCCTTCAGTCTCTGTGGCAACTAATCAATAGCTTTACGCAGGGTCTCTACAGGAATGCTGCTACTGCCCCACACCAAAGAGTGCTTGAGACTGTAAATACTGCGGTGTCTCTTTCTTCACGCCATGTCCTCTAGTGTGGCCCACAACTTGTTGTCCAATGGGTTGTGGCCTGGGCTGCTTGAAGGCCAATCAAATGAGGTCTGGCAAATTCGCCTGAAACCACTCCTGGGTTGACTTGGCCTTGTGGACAGGTGCGAAATCCTACTGAAAGCTCCACTGTCAGTTTTGTAAGAGTGAGTAACTCACACTTTTGACCTCTTGCTCTAAAACCCTCTCCTGGTAGGCTTTGGTGGATGTTTTCACTCCTTTCTCACAGAAATGCAGCTCCGTGATACCCTCGTAAGAGACACCCCAACAAACCATGACAAAAGCAGGATGATGGCTCCTCATGATCCTTGGAACTTTCTCCTTAGCTTCTTGCGAGGTTGATGCATACACCCTGTCATTTTGGGGGTTGAAAGCCTCTTCAACAGTGAAAATGTTTTCATCAGAGAAAAGGATCTGTCTGTGGAAATTGTCTGCGTAACGCTGCAGCAAACATTTCGCTTTTAGCACCCTCTGCTGCTTCAGTTGCGGGGTGAGGAAGTGCCCTGTACGCCGCCGGTAAGCTCTCACCCGTAGGCCTCTCCTAAGCATGCGCGACAACGACATTCTTGAAATGTTCAGCTCTGGAGGAATCACTGATTATTTTCTGACAGGATTTCGTCGAATACGGGCTGACACCGCTTTCACCAGGTGAGAAGTCCTCATGGTACGCGGCCGACCCTTTCTAGGTCGGTCAGCGACAGACCCAGTCTAAAGGAACCTTTTTATGGGCCGGTAGACAAACATTCCGCAGATTTTCAGCTTCTTCATCATGTTGAAAATCTCAAACTGCTTTTCCAACTTTGTGCATCGCTATTACAGCAACACGATTCTAATAATCTCCTCACACCATCGCAAGTACTTCACGAAATAGGTTTTCTCCTCCGTGACGGAACGCACAATGATTCACTAGCTGCTTCATGCCTCCTGGCTGGTCGGTAACGTTGCACACCGGTTGCGTGCAATCTGTCGAACGTTTGTAACAGTATTTATGCTAAGACTGTGTATATGTGCGAAATAAAGATATCATTAAAAAGAAGTAAGTCGATCCTGCAGCTGCCGGGTCAGAAGCATAGCTTTCTGGCTATTCATCCAAGCGCCGCCCCGGTGGCGCAGTGGTCTAAGTGATGGCTTCTGATCATTCGTCCGAAAGGTAACCGGATTCGAATTCCAGTGAGGCATGGATGTTGTGTTTGTCTTACGGCCCTGGCTCTCTCCCTTCTCTGGAACCAGTGACCCTAAATTAGAGACGGGCGACTGCTTATAGCCCATCGAGTTGCTCACGCTGGTCGTTTAACCTTCAATAAAAAAGAAAATTCATATAAGCTAGGTCACGGTTCGGCTCACGCGGGAGGCATGAGTGATGTATTTATGTTACGGCTCTGACACTCGCCTTTCCGTAGAAAGAGTGAAACAAAATTAGGGATGGGCGACTGCATACGGACATTAGAGTTGCTCAACATGGCCGTTAAACACCGAAACAAACAAAAATTATGGAAATTGGACGAGGCACATCGGCGCATTTCCTGGGAAAGAGAGACTAAAGAATAAAGTTGAATTTCTCAAATCTGGAATGTCAAATCGTGTGATGAACAACATTTGGTACTCAAAGTTTCAAAATTTGTATATGATTACCTGCAATTTCTTACTAGAAAGAGGCGCATTCCAGCTTGGTTTTGTGTTAATGAATACAGATTTAAATATCTCAAAATACCAGCGATATATAGTATATTTAGAACTAAATATATAACTTTTCCCACATTATCCTCAAAATTGCGAAAATAAAACTTCTATATAAAACGCTGACAGAAGTATGATCCAAAAGTTCAGCATGTACGGCAAACTACGTAGCTATTGCGTACCCACGGTGAATTTTGGATTACATTATGACATGGTCCCCTTCTTCACAGGGAAATTCATTCATTCATCTAAGTCACACACTTGCTGCGGTACATCCGGGTATTGTAAGTAACTTACCTAGTGTTCGGTGATTGATGAAAAATGGCCTTTTTTTGTGCAGCGCGTTAGCTTTATGTTTTGCGTTCGTTTGGGCAAAAAGTCCCGCCGAAACTTACGAGATGTTGAAGTTCATGGCGAAAGCGCCCTGCAGCGGTCAAACACATTTTATTGGCATCGACGCTTCAGAGAAGGCAGACAGGAGGTCAAAAACAACGAATAAAGCAGGCGGACAGTGACAGCTCTCACTGGTGAAAAAAAACATTTCGCAGGTTGCGGCCATCGTACCAATTTACAGACGATCCACCAAATAGCAGATGGTGCTGGGTGGGATATCTGAGACCAGATGCCAACGGATGCTAACAAATGATCTGAAGATGCACCGGGTGTGTCAACACATCGTCCCATGCATATTAACTGAAGATAAGTTGGCTATACGGACGGAAATAGCGGGCGATCTGGTAACCGCCGCGAACCAAGACCCACGATTCCTTAGACGAATCATAACGGGGGAAGAAAAATTGTGTCTCCTCTCCGACCCGCAGACTAAGCCGACCTCAGGTACGTGGAAATCGCCATCGTCACCACGCAAGCAGAAATTCCGCCGAGATCGTAGCAAAGGCAAGATCATGTTAGAGGTCATCTTCGACATTCAGGGTATTGTTCATTTTGAATTTATCTCTGAAGATCTCACTGTCAATAACGAACTGTATCTAGATATCATGCGACATCTAAGTGAGTCGATCCGCAAGAAGAGGCCTCAACTGTGGGGTGATCAGTCGTGGGCGTTGTAGCGTGACAATGCGCTGGCACACGGGTCGCTCCACGTTCGTGAATTTCTGCTGGCCTCTCACACCCACCGTACTCACCTAACCTCGCCCCCATGCGACTTCCAGCTCTTCTCTGAGCTGATATGACGACTTCAGGATCGTCGGTTTTCGAGCGTAGAAGTAGTGAAAAACGCATCCCGGTTGCACTGAAGCTCATCGCAAAGAATGGATTCCAGAAGTGCTTCGACGAACTGTACAGCAGCTGGCAGAAATGTGTTTTTACAAGAGGGTATTATTTTGAAAGAGAACGTGCTCCCAACTCTAACTATCTATGGACATACGGACTCAGTCTGGGAACTTTTGGATCCTACCTGGTGTATTTCTTTTGGAAAGAAAGAGTAATATGTAACTCTTAGTGACTCTGTTTAATCAGTGTCGGAGATTGGATGAAGGCAATTTAGATACGGGGATGTATCTGTGTAAGTTATTTTAAAGGTAGCTTACAATATTAAAGAACTGACTTGCGCATTTCTTATTCAAATGAGACACAGTTTTTAACCAAATTGAGCAAAAGAGGAAGATTTGTTTTTTCAACGAACATTTTTTTTTATATCAAAGAGGTACTTTTCCAATGTAAACATAACATTAGATGCTGCACATAACACTATAATTGGATAGAGATTTAAAAGAGCGAATATATGCTGCAGTTAAACATTATACGGTTGTCTGTTGAAAAGTCATATTCACGTATAATTTGTATTTGAATTTCGGCTCAAGTTTCTCTCAGGTAATTCTTATTTTAGCATTGTTCTGCATACGCACCGCCGAAAGATTGCCAATATTCGTACTACACCAACGCGAGGTTGAAATTCGTAATATCTGAAGAATCTTCCAGTTTTTTGTACTTTTATGCGTGATACCTTAATGTAAACCATAATACTTATTCGAACTGCGGATTCGTTCAGCTATTAAGTAAGAGAAGTTAACGTTTCTCTATGTAATAATATTCAAGGCATAAACAATCTCCTTTAAGCTAAGAAAATCCAATGCCTTCACGTAAACATGTACATGGAAAAATATTATTTTTGTGCCATCTGCGACCAAGTTTAACGCCGCCGTGGTTCTTGTGTAGAAACGCATTTTCAAAACCGCTGTAGCTTGAAATATGCGTGTACGTCCCAGATTCAGGGGTATAAACTTGATCGTAGCCGTCTTCTTATCTCATCCAGCCGAACGTAACTTTACGTGCCTTTCAACTGATAAATCACGCAGCTCTCCGCGACATATATGATCAGAGAATCCGTTAAACTGCGTTCAGCTGTGAAATGACCTCAGGAATATAACCTTCATTTTCTTCACCTTCTTAAATCTCACTTCTTTCGGTTTTTCTTTCCTTTCGCTGAGGGCGGCTTAAGACGGTGGTGTTTTTGTTACCATTGGTGCAGATGACATCTTCTTATATTGCTTCAGAGTTTCGTACTAAAAATGAAATATTGAATCTCACTCCTAACTGATTTCTTCCCTCTTTCTGGCTGAAAAGTGTTTCAACATGCAGTTCTGCTGGTGAACGTGCGATGCATGTGGATGCAGTGAGGCGGTCACTTAGATCTACGCAAACAATCACAGATGTAAACATATGCTCTAATGGAAATCTATGCGGGGAAATCTAGCATTGCTTGTGTTTTTGGCCAAGGAAAATGATTATGCAGCGGTTTTTGAAAGCCAAAGAAACTAAAAGTTTTTCCGAATATTCATAGTTGATGCAAATGATTCGCTGTGTAGCAGCAGATCTGATTCTGTCGCTACTCATGTTTTGATGATACTGTTTGTGCAGACTTTAGTTCATATGTAATTTATAGAGACATCTCAAAACCTAAAAAATGCTGAGGCCTGCATAGTCAACATATTTCGCCACACATTACTTTCGATTCAATTTCAAGTGTTTACTTTTGTACAAGTTTACTCGCGGCAATGTAATGTGCTTTACTTTTGTACTGTTTTGGATTTGCCCCAGAGAACAAAGTAACGTTCTGCGTGTGAATAATGTTCCAAGCAAATTAAAGAATTGAAAAACGGGATAAGCTCGTGCCATAGAATACACAAAAAAATACGCGAAAAATTTCAGTCTTCAGAAAAATTTGGTAGTAGATGCTTTGTAAGACTGTTTGAGTTTCGTAATTTATTTATATTTCTACACAAATAGATAAAAACGAAGGAAAATATTATTGAAATTCGCTTTTTTGCGGAAACGACAGTTTTCTTTTTAAACTCAGGAGACGTCTGTATAGCAACGACACCAGGACTACACAAGAGAAAACATAAATATGTTAAAAAACTGTTCGAAACAGGCTCCCTGGTAAAAATATAAATGTCCAATCTCTCCGGCGTTTCTGGTTTGGTACATCCCGTGGTTGCATACCCTCGATTCAGGAGATGGAAGAAACACGCACAGACTTATTTCCCTCTTCTGAGGCATACAGTTCTTCATTTATTTTATTTCTCATCTAATGGGCGAATAAGCTGGCCTCGATAAGGGAGGAACCTCTTTCCCCCTTGGCAAACACTTTGCTCGAACGATAAACTTTGTCGCATCTGTAAATTAGCTCGTAGGTAAAAAAAAACAGAGCCGAGATTATTACTAATGGCAATAAACTTTTGATCTCATTCGTAAAGGATTCGAACACAAAATCAAAGTGATTCCAAAGCAACGACGGTCATTGAACAGAAGTCTCAAACCTTGACTACTAAATGGTTTCCAAAGTACGCTACTGCTTGTGAAAACTGCTACACCATTAAGTTCAACTGGAATTAGCTTGAAACTTGAAAGATGTGTGCAACAGGTTGGAACATGCAAATGATTAAAATGCCAGTGAAAATGCATATGTGGTTTCGGAGTAGCATATACTGAGAAAAAACGTTTCTTTGAAACAACAAAATAGTTTTGTTGAGCTGTTTTGTCGATTTATTTTGTTGCTTTAGCCAAACTTCATCGCAATTGTTTTGTTGGCAACACAGAAATATTTCGTTGGCTATATTTTGTTACTTCAACTAAACGTTTTATCACGATAACAATACATCAAGCAAATTCCCAAAAATCGACCTAGGCATTTTATTAAATGAACAAAACGTTTTGTCATGATAACAATAAATTTTGTTGAATCAACAATAATTTTCAGCAAAATACATTTGCAAAGTCAACAAATATTTTTGTTGACTGCATATCGACAACATTTTTTGGCTGATTCAACAATTATTTTGCTGAATTTATAAAACGTTTTTCTAAGTGCACCCTCTGAATTGTCCGGTCTTGGATATACCAGACTGATGACCGCTGCTTCGAAATGTCAACTCCGCAGGGATATGCTGATTTCTCTCAAAATTTGATAGTGAAGGCGTTGTGCAAGCAGTCCTGCCAGGATTCGGTTAATTTTTACCCTGACAGAATCGGTCCAGGGACCTGCTGGAGTCTGTATCCCCCACAGGATCACCACTTCTCACC
The DNA here is from genome assembly GCA_039090855.1 of Macrothele yani. Lineage (NCBI taxonomy): Eukaryota > Metazoa > Arthropoda > Arachnida > Araneae > Macrothelidae > Macrothele > Macrothele yani. The sequence goes on from CM077007.1 coordinate 6,075,367, forward strand.
GCTTTGACTCAACTCGCGCTTGCGACGTGCTAATGGGCCTGGGTTCTTAATTTTTCTTCCTGGCTGGGAGATATTTTCACCAGTGCGATGAAAACAGGGTGCAAGGAGCTGTCTAAAACGATACATTGCAATCAATTGTGAGCCGACATTGCGTTTAAAGGGTATTTCGTGTGTCTCACTATACCTTATCGCCGGAGAAGGTCGCAGTATGAACACTTGACGGGCTTTGAGCGGGGAAGGATTACTGGGATCAGAGAAGTTGAAATTTCCTATCGTGAAATTTCCATTCCTACTGGACGGAACTCCAGTACATCGTACGGGCTGGAACTCCAGTACATCGAACGGGACGGAACTCTAGTACATCGCACGTGACGGAACTCCAGTACATCGCACGGGACGGAACTCCAGTACATCGCACGGGACGGAACTTCAGTACATCGCACGGGGCAGAACTCCAGTACATCGTAAGGGACGGAACTCCAGTACATCGTAAGGGACGGAACTCCAGTACATCGTACGGGACGGGACTCCAGTACATTGCACGGGACGGAACTCCAGTACATCGCACGGGACGGAACTCCAGTACATCGCACGGGACGGAACTCCAGTACATTGCACGGGACGGAACTCTAGTACATCGCACGGGCCGGAACTCCAGTACATCGCACGGGACAGAACTCCAGTACATCGTACGGGACGGAACTCCAGTACATCGTACGGGACGGAGCTCCAGTATATGCGAACGTGAGGTCAGTGCACAGATGAGGCTTGATGCATGCACAGACATCCGGGTAATGGTCAAAAAAATCGCACGACTGCACGGGATGACTCTACCGCATTCCTGTGACCGATCGCACAGCGACATCCACAGTGTTAACGCAGCAGTAGAATACTGTCACAGGTCAGGCTTTTTCCTTGAGCACAATTCGACGTCGTCTGCTTAACAGAGTACTGGTTACTAGCGGCCCATTGCTGCGCGTTCTTTTGACCCTCAACCACAGACACCTCAAACTGCAATGGGATCTAAAACACAGACATAAACGTCCTTATTGGAAACTGTTCGTTTCTTCTAACGTGTCACAAATCAAACTGATGCACCATCATGACAGCATACGTGTTCGAAGATATCGCATAGAACGGAATCTTTTAACGTCTTACCGCCTCAACGCCAAGCGTAATGGTTTAGGGGTGCCGTTGAGTTCATTTCACGATCTCGCCTGATACGAATTGAGGGAATCCTCAACAGCCACCGATACATTAGGGATGTTTTAGAGGCAGAGGTGACACTCTTCCTTCAGAGTTGTCCTGGCGCTATATTCCAGCAGGACAATGCTGGGCCACAAGTGACCCAAAATGTTCAACACCTCTTTCATCAAACAGAGGTCATCGCTCTTTCCACGTTTATAAGTGAGTCACGGAAAAATTATCATTGGCAGCCACCGGGAATCGAACCCAGGATCTTCCAGTTATGCGCCGAATATGCTTCCACTGCACCACAGCGGCTTCGAATTCCTCCTGACTCACATACACTATCTGCCAAGCCAATTTGGCAGGTTGCTTCTGGGAGCCCCGCACAATGCTGGGATTCACCAAAGATGGTAAGCATCAACTGAACAAATAATTAGAAGGCGAATGAATAATTAATACAGACATTTGACGTGGACGAGAAACATCAAACAGAGGTCATCGCTCTTTCCACGTTTCTAAGTGAGTCACGGAAAACTCTCATTGGCCGCCACCGGGAATCGAACCCAGGGTCTTCCAGTTACGCTCTTTCGTGCACGGCTGATACTACTTCTGTTGTGGCCGGCAAGCTCGCCGGATATGTCCGCGATCCAACATACGTGGGACATGCTAGCTCTTTTATCAATTTCAAATGAACTCTGTTCTCGCCGCCCCGGTGGCCAGTGGTCTAAGGCGTTGGCCTCTGATCATTCGTCCGTAAGGGGTCCGGGTTCGAATCCCGGTCAGGCATGGATGTTGTGTTTGTGTTACGGCACTGGCTCTCTCACTTCCCTGGAACCAGTGACCCTAAATTAGGGACGGGCGACTGCTTATAGCCCATTTGAGTTGCTCACGGTGGTCGTTAAATCTCCAATCAAAAAAAAAAAAAGAACTCTGTTCTCGCATAGAAGTACCCCGGCAGGCTATTTCTCAGGACAATATCAAGAACTTTTATTCAATTCCATCGCATGTAAAGGCTGTTATTGTTGGCCGAGGTGGCTTCTCACGATACTGAGTTTTGAAGTGAAGAAATCTAGTACCGCTCTACAAATGTAATCAGTTATCTCCTGTAACATGAGGAATCTGTGATATAAATTTCATTTGAATAAAGCAATTCTTTCTTGGTGTTGCAATTTTCTCAGGCTGTAGAGTATTTCTTGAAAGTTCGTGTTAATCAGAATTTTTTTAAGAAAACGTCTAATTTTATCTCACCAGCGGCAAAATTTCGCTCGAATAAAGCTTAAAAATGCGAACAAATGGTATGGCTTTATATTCAGCAATCGAAGCAATAATAATAAAACCTTAGAAAAACACAAACACAGCACAAACGCGAATATATAACTTTCCACCTAGATGGGAAAATGTCCATCCAGAAAATCTTATTTTATGAGCATCATATTGTTTATGGGTCAAATTAGCCGACGTTAAATAATTTTTGAATCTAATGAACAACAACGGAGATATCATCGAATTACTGTAGAAACCTAAATTTGCGCCACTTAACTGGATAACGTCATATATCAGGAGGTTTCGAAATACATCAAAACTTTTGACTGCACTGACAGTTGTAAGACGAAAAAATACTTTGCAGATCTAATTCTCATGATCGGAAATACAGCATTACACCAAATAAAAATATAATGCAATTTCTGTCACGGCGCAAAAAAGGGGATTGCAACATCCAGGGCAAGAAACTGCAAATACTGTATCATGAAAAGTTTGGTCATACATACAGCTTTTGAAAATTATGAATTTTTAATCTGATTTCAAGAAGTGTAGTTGTCACGGCAAAAATCTAAATAGTATATTGACACCACTAACAATAAAGCGATATATCTTAAAACCTCGGAGAAAATAGCAGAAAGAGGATATGCGTAAAGAAATTATCAGACTGATGACAATGCATCTTTCTGTGCGACCTTTCTGAAAGTGCAGGCATTATGTAAAAATGAACGTGAGATTTAAGATTTTCTCGTTTTTACTTGAACTTTTGTTGTGTCATACTTCCTCTAGGGGAAACTTTCTTGAAAGACTTTCAAATGGATGCTACGGAAGACTGGAAGAGTTGTCTAGATTAGAAAAATGACATCGAATTTTCCAGTTCAACGAACACGTCATTGAACAAAAGTTTCAAACATACTTCCCAAGAAATATTTGTTATATCATTCAGTGGAAAAATAAGATGTATCGGAGTTGACATGTTATTTAACGACAAAACGCTGCTCCAATAAAGCTGCGTGAAAACTTTAGTTGAGTGCGCAGCTATAAAAAGTAAAATTAGTTTCGAAACAGGTCTTTCTCTAGCACTATGATATGCTGCTCAGTCACTTTGTGGAAAAATAACACATACAGAGCTTCAAAAGATGCGCGGAAAATTCTGAAATTGATGCGAAGTAAATAGTGCCAAAAGTTTTTGCAGTTCTGTCCGCATGTCTAAAGTATAGCCAAGCGAATGTGAATGATCATAACTTCCAGCACCTGACACAAACATTTTGCATCTGAGACCTGAATAATGTATGTGAAGCTATTGTCATACGTACAGAAATAGGGATGCAACCCCCCTCAAATGTTGACATTTAGAAGCTTAGATATACTACCTTACAATTACTCTAACAAGTAAATTGTTACTAAATGATTAGTGATGTGCTGTGCTTAATACAAAGATATTGAAATGTACACTGAAGAGCAATTGTATTAGAGATACCAGTCTAGTAACGTGTAGCACCACCAATCGCCCTGATGACGGCGGCGATTCGTCTCGGCATGGACTCGACAAGACACCGGAAGCGTTGGGAAGCCATACGGATCCACGACTCCTGAACAAGCTCCCACAATTCCCGAATATTTGATGAATTGTGTCAGAGCCTCGAACATGTCTCTCAGTAGCATCCCAGATGTGCTCGATGGGATTGAGGTCAGGTGACCTAGCTGGCCAGGGAAGCGAGGTCACGTCGGTGGAGTGTTCATCCAACCATTCGGATACAATTCGGCAGCGATGGCACTGTGCATTGTCTTGTTGCAGGATGAGGTCCCCAGTTGGATGTTGAAGACGCACAAACAGGAGCAAATGGTCGTCCAGGATATCCCGGTAAAGTTGACCCGTGAGGGACGATGTCACACGTACCAGGGGTCCCATTTCAGTCCACGTAAACAGTCCCCAGACGAGAATGCTACCCTCACCAGCTCGAAGAGGACCCTGCTGGTAAGAAGGATCCATCGCTTCATGTGGTTTGCGCCGTACTCGTATCCTTCCATCCGCATGTACCAACGTGAATCTCGACTCATCAGTCCAGGCAACATTTTTCCACATGTGTAGGGTCCAGTGGCGATGTTCCCGCGCCCATGCTAATCTTTGCACCATGTGTTGTGCGGTCAGCAGCAGTACCCTCGTGGGACGATGGCTTCTGTACCCCATTGCGAGGAGATGGTTCTGGATGGTGTGGCTGCTTACACGTTTTTGTGCACCAGCGTTAAATTGCCGAGTGATTTCTTGCACTGTGGCCCGTTTATCCGCTGTTAAAATGCGAGCTAGCCGACGATGACCCCGCTCATCCACACGCTGTTGTCCACGGCAATTGGCCCTTGCAGGGATGGTTTTACCGGATTCGATGTACTCACGGTGCACCCGTGACACAGTGGTTCGTGAAACTCCCAGTGCCTGCACGACTTCCAAGATGGAGTGACCCATTCGTCGGGCCCCGAAAATTTGCCCACGATCAAATGCGCTTAGATCCTTCGTCTTACCCACACTGCGTCCGCCTTTTACTGATTCCCGTCGCATCACTCCTTATATTGTTGGATCGCTGCATACGTCATGCCGTTTCCGTTTACAGGGCCGCCCACAGCGCCACTTTTGCATAACACCAACTGTCTTAAATTTAATTGCTCTTCATTGTATGAGGATTATAAATACTGACTGACATATATTTAGCTCTCATGAAAAATAGTTTGAGCCAGTAAATCCAAAGGAAAGCTAAAAGAAAATATACTCTAAATTTTGTAAACTTAATTCTTTAAGAACATCGACTACTTGTCTTCGTAAGGTTCACATATGAAGTGGTACTAAATGCACGGTAGCTGCGAAAATTAGCAAGATCCTTAAATCAAGTCCTTTACTGGTTTTATATTTTTGGTCCCTGTAGTACACTAGTTGACTTTCTTCCTGGGCTATCTTCTTCAAGTCTTCGAATATTAGACAAAGTGCTTATACTTTTTAAAGTAAGGCGCAAAGATAAAACAACATGCAGATGGTTATAGCAAGTCATCCAATGGATCAGAAATTTCTAGAAGTTTCACATACCTCAGTCTTACTATAAATTTTAATTTATTTCTGCCAATAGAGGTCGGAGCTTTCTTATCTTTTTCCTTTCATGTACGAACTGTCGATCTAGTTTATGAAGAAAAGTTCAAATCAACCCTAAAGCCTGTGGGTCATCCGCATTATTTTTTTTTGGCGGGGGGGGGTGTTGGAGGTTTAACGACCACCGTGAGCAACTCAATGGACTATAAGCAGTCGCCCGTCCCTAATATAAGGTCACTGGTTCCAGGGAGGGGACAAAGCGAGTGCGGTTAGACAGACACAACATGCATGCCTCACTGGGATTCGAACCCGGACCCCTTTCAAACGAATGATCAGAGGAAATCGCTTAGACCACAGCGCCAACGCGGTGACTCGCATTTTTCAAATCTCATTACTTAAATACTACGTGAACAAAAGTATTTGGACACTAGTCGAATGAAAACAAGATCATTTATGAACAGAAATCAGTACATAGTTGGCCCACCTTAGGTCGTTATGTCTGCAGAGGCCTTCGTAGGCATGCTTTTCACGAAATGCCGGTAGGTCTGTGTGCCCGAATTTTCGCCCATTTCTCCAGCAACGCTTCTTCGGTCAGAGCTGCCACAGAGTCGTACACGTCGAGATCTGATTCGACGTTTCTGTTTGTTCCACAGATATTCTATTGGAGTTAGATAGGGACTTCGTGGTGTCTGATCCAACACTTGGTCATCCTGTTTCTCAACCCAAGACTGAATAGACCTTGCAGTGTGGCAAGGCTCTCCATCTTGCTGAAATAGGCAAGCATCTTTGCTGAGTATTCCCAGAGCTGTAGGTAGTGCGGGATCGTTTAGAATTTCTTCCCACTAGCAAATGCTAGGCTTCAGGGCACCACAACCAAACGACTGTCCTCTTAGCAGAAACAGAATAACACTGTCCGTGATCGCCCTCCAAACTTGACTGTTGAGATAATGCAGTCGGCGTAACAGCGTTTCCTGGGTAAATGTAACACTCAGATACGTCCATCCGTAAGAAATAGTGAATAAAGCGATTCGTCTTTCCACATGACCCGCTTTCACTCTTTTGTTTTCCACGAACGGCGAGCTAGGCACAACTGCAACCGTCGTCTGATATTGCTTAGAATGATGTAGGGCTTGTGCGCAGCTAACCTAGCAGAGTAACCTTGAGTATGCAGTTCCCGAAGGACTGTTTTGGTGCGAATAGCTGTGACATTTGCTTGTGCGACATCATCGGTCAGGTCTGTGACTTAGGACACGCATACCTTCTTTACACTCCGTGGTAAGCTTTGAGTGGTGCGATTACTCAGTTTGTGCGGTCTTCGAGATCGCAGCTCTGCTCTAGTGTCGCGTTTTCCATCGATCAAGAACATCAGCGACAGGAGATTTGGGGAATCCAAGACGAGCGGCAATACTACCTATCGATAGCTTGCTCATGTTGTATCTAATCACCGTGCCTCTTCCAAAGTCCATCAGTTCGGCAGAGTATCTTGCAGTCCGATCTAACAGGTGCATCAACGTGTTCCCCTCTATACGCAGCCCCCAATGCACTCCGCATTTGCGCATATGCTGTCCGAATATTTTTGTCTACATGGTGTATAATTATTAATCATTCTCAATCCACTGCTGGATGAAAGTTTTACCAAGTCTATAATAGGTACTGAGAATTACAAGTGATGTTAAGGTTTGTAAATGGGAGAAAATGTACCATTTCTAAAACGTTAGAGAAAGTACAAATTAAAGAGAAAAGGGGGATAACAGGTTTGTGTCGCTGGGATTAAAGAAGGCTTTGCAAATGATGCATTTACAAGTGTAAGAGACAGGCTCATTGCGCAAAATAAAAAATGATGGCTTTATCAGTAGCTTTTGTCACCTTCAGTTGATTTTCCAGCTTTAGACTTATGGCAGCATCCTACCACGACGACAAATCAGTTTCCTAAAATTCAGTGGACAGTGCCATCAACGTTCTCAGAATGTCTTCGGCATTCTGAGAACGGCATTCTGAACTAGTAATTATTTTGCTTCTGCTTCACCTACCAGTTGTTTTTGTTTTGAACTGGTCAGAAGAGAGTTTAAAACGCAGTAATGTAATTATGAAGCTAACTAATTTAACTCCAGTGCTCTATCTTCTGCGACATGCCTCACAAGTCTATTATTTTTTCACGTACGAAGAATAAAAAAAGGTTTTATTCCTTTCGGTCAAATGCTGTAAAACGATTATATAGTAAATGATTAATAGATTTTCAAGTACCCTTATGAATTCTCTAAAAACCTCTGGGTTCTAAAAGCAATAATAATTCATTGGGTTTTTTAATTAAAACAAAATACCAACTTTCAGACATTCAAGAACTGTCAGGTCTGGTAAATACTAGCGTTTTCAAGGATTTACTGACACGGAAGAGTGCTCGCTCGTTACCATCGGAAAGTCAAATATATATACGCGTAGTGGCTGAGAGCAATGCATTGACTTTAATAGTAACTCTCTTAAAGTTTCCCACATGAGCCTTCTTACCAGCAAATGAATAGCTTTATGCTTCATTAAGACCGTGTTTTCCAAATTCTCGGTATTTGCAGATATCTTAGTTCTAATAAAATATTATTCATGCCACATAAAAACAGTTGACGTAAATACTTAACAACGCTTTTATCTATATCTATAAACACTTTCTTAATCAACCCGAATTGAATTTTTTAATTATTATTTGCTTCATTTTTGAGACAGAAACTTCGGAAATAAAGGCCACTTTTTTCTGTAAAAATGCAGCCGATGGATTTTTTCCATTGAAATGAGGAAACAAAAATGAGGTGAAAAAAATTCCGAATTATTTGCATCTTTCTACAAAAGAATATTTAGTAGAAAGATGAATTTAGATTTCAGCGGAGTAGACATTTTTGTTTCTGTTGTTCAATATCCAATCGAGACCGACGCTTCCGCTGCACATAATGCAATTTCACACACATAAACACAAAGAAATTGGTCAAAGTTTAATTTTGCTCACAAAGGAGTGAAAGTCGCTTTAAAGGGATAAACTAACAGCTGTTAAATGAATAATCGCTCTTGTGCGAAAAACCAAGTAAGGTGAAAGAGTGCTTATTGGATTCTTAGACCAATGAAAGTCTAAAACATAAGGAATGGAATAGACGAGAGCGGATCAAATATTTTGTTAGTTACACTGTTGAAAAAATACCCAAACAAATAAAGAGAGATACTCAGGGGACGTATGTTGGTTTAAAGGTACAGCATTGGTTCGTTTTTCGACATAGTCGCCTTTTTGGAACGTGCTGTATGTTGGTTTAAAGGTACATCATTGTTTCGTTTTTCGACATAGTCGCCTTATTGGAACGTGCTGTAAGTTGGTTTAAAGGTACAGCATTGGTTCGTTTTTCGACGTAGTCGCCTTATTGGAACGTGCTGTATATTGGTTTAAACGTACAGCATTGGTTCGTTTTTCGACATAGCCGCCTTATTGGAACGTGCTGTATGTTGGTTTAAAGATACAGCATTGGTTCGTTTTTCGACATAGTCGCCTTATTGGAACGTGCTTTGTGTTGGTTTAAAGGTACAGCACTGGTTCGTTTTTCGACATACTCGCCTTATTGGAATGTGCTGTATGTTGGTTTAAAGATACAGCATTGGTTCGTTTTTCGACATAGTCGCCTTATTGGAACGTGCTGTATGTTGGTTTAAAGGTGCAGCATTGGTTCGTTTTTCGACATAGTTGCCTTAAGGACTGTAAACACTTATTGGAACGTGTGATTAACTTTACCATACCTGTATAAAAAAAGTCTACTCCAGTTTGTTGCAACCAGTTAAGCACCGCAGTTTCACAGTCTCATCGGTTTGGAATCGTTGTCCGCTAAGCTCTCGTTTCATTTTATCGAATAAATGGTAGGTGCACGGGAATAAATCTGGGTTGTACGGTGGATGTTGTAACCTCAACAGAATAGCGTTGCAGAAGAACCAAAGACTACAGGAAACATTGGTTTCTGTGTTGGTCGGTGAGTAAACATGGCCCCCACCTCGCATCCAATTTCCAAAATCCCAGCTGCTTGTGAATGATGGAATGCACAGTCCCGTACAAAATGTCTGGCAATTTCCTTGATTTTGATACGCCTATTATCCTGAATCATGTCGTCAACATGCTCCGGAGTGCCAGATATTGATGGTCTGCCTTCGCGGTATTCGTCCGTCAAATTTGTGCGACCCTTTTCAAATTGTTGGCACCACTTTACAATGGGCGGGAGAGACATGGCATTTCCCCAGTATACAGCACAGATTTCACGATGAATGTCAGTGGAATGTAGGGGCGTTTAGCTCACAAAAATCGAATGGTTCATCGCACTTCTAATTTGGAGTATGAATCCAGTTGACGCGCCATTACGAAATGCCTCCTGCACACTCCTTACGCTGTTACTGAACTGAAACATCTCCCATCGCTAGATCTGTACTGTCTACTTCGCTGTCAAGCACTGACTGAAATCTCACTCCAGGTGGCTCTAAGTGTAGCTTACTTTTTGACTCGCTTACGTATAATATTTTTGGTTGGGTTTTCTGGTTAGAAAAGTTTCCAATGCTGAAAAATAACCCAACTGGAATCGTGATAATTAACACAACAATCAGGCATCTCTTAATCGACTGTATTTACTGTTCTTTACGTAATATCAATCACAACAAAAAACTTGAAAATTTCATCTCCTAGGAGCTGGAATCGAACCAGCATCTCCCGATTACCGTTCAAGTATGCTAGCCGTTACACCACCCAAGACGAGAAAGTCTCACGTATCTGAGTGTTGCGAGCATCTGAAAGCAGTCCGACCGCATTCTTAATCGAAGCAACTGTGCTGCAATCTAACGTTAAGCATATCACCATCCTCCTGCACACGCCTTATATACTTGGACGACTGGTGATATGCTTAACAATGTTAGATGGCAGCACCGTTGCTTCGATTAAGAATGCGGTCGGACTACTTTCCGATGCTCTTAACACTCAGATACTTGTGACTCTCTCGTCCTGGGTGATGTAACGGTTAGCATACTCGAACGGTAATCGGGAGATGCGGGTTCAATTCCCGCTCCAGGGCGATGAAATTTTCAAGTTTCCTGATGTGATTGATATTACGTGAGAAACAGTAAATACAGTCAGTTCAGTGATTTCGGATTGCTGTGTTAATTATCATGACGTATTTTCCGCGTGTTATGAGAGGAATACTTCTTCCACGTTATATTATACTGCATATGAAACTGGAATCTATATACAGTTCATATAAAGCAAAATGGGAAAATGCGAGTGTTTCTATATGTGAATTGTTCGACCACTTCGAAATGGTTTAGAGATCTGAAAATAGGCATGATGATAGATCTTGAGGTCCGGATAAAGTCCAAAAAATCGAAATGGTTGCTTTGGAATATTGTCTGGTTGAAATTTTCTACCACTTCTGCACCTAGAAAAGTCTGAAAACTAAAACATTCAAAAGGGTGGCTCAGCTTTACTGTTCAAAATACTGATAGGTTTAAAGATGATTATGCCAGAAACGTTGAAATGCTGTAAAAATTCCACGACGTTTTGATTTAAAATTAAGAGACACCAAAGCCTACTACCGTTTTACCTCAAACCATATGCATTGACCTCACGACCGTGCTCTAAATCGTAAAACTGTTACGGATTTTAAATTACTTTCCTTTTCCTTAATTATTTTTCCCTGGCTTTAATTTTACGTTCCAAAAAGGATCTTCTACAGATTCACTGCTCGGAGAATAGGCATGACTTCTAGTATTCTATATGTTGGAAAACCACAATCGTAACTTTTCTGCACGTAGCGACGAAAATGTTTTGCACAGGCTCTTGGAGTGATTTACTCAGAGTTCAACTAAATTAATCAGAACTTCTTTCCCTTTTGCGAAATTTAAAGCATGTTAGAATTATCGATTAATGTGACTTAGTGGTACACCCGAAAATGCACTAAAGCACGTCCTAAATCCCAACTTCATCTACTTTTACTCTGTGTTATCACTCATGTCGAAAATTAATAATTTCTGCCTTTTCAAAGAAGCGAGAAGAGTAATCGCAGTTTTCCAAATAGCGTTGCACGGAAAATTTTATACAAACTGTTGTCTTATATCGAGTGACTTAAATAATAATTTCTGCGTTTTCAAAGAAGCCAGAAGAGTAATCGCAGTTTTCCAAATAGCGTTGCACGGAAAATTTGATACAAACTGTTGTCTTATATCGAGTGACTTAAATAATAATTTCTGCGTTTTCAAAGAAGCTAGAAGAGTAATCGCAGTTTTCCAAACAGCGTTGCACGGAAAATTTGATACAAACTGTTGTCTTATATCGAGTGACTTAAATAATAATTTCTGCGTTTTCAAAAAAGCTAGAAGAGTAATCGCAGTTTTCCAAACAGCGTTGCACGGAAAATTTGATACAAACTGTTGTCTTATATCCAGTGACTTAAATAACTTCTGCGTTTTCAGAGAAGCGAGAAGAGTAATTGCAGTTTTCCAAACAACGTTGCACGGAAAATTTGATACAAACTGTTGTCTTATATCCAGTGACTTTTTACTATCGCGATTTTGCGGTACGTGTTGAAGGTTACCGGATGTTTTGCTTCGTTTTCAGTTTAGTATCGGTGGTCATTGTTGTCCGGATAATTATTAATCATTGAAACGGACGGCAAATTAGTTGTTGGCGTGGCTCTTATTAATCGATGAAGCTGACGCCAAAATGATATCGGAAGAATTGCTGTTTGTAGGTTCCTGTTCATTGGAGCATGGACGCAAATAAATAAGTAGGCAAAGTAAAGACAAAAACAAGCGAATTTAGTCTCACGTTATATCTTAATTTTCTTGATTGGAGGGAAATAGGAAAATATTGATCTGTCACAATATATGCTAATTCCACATACCTGTCAACCTGTGCTAATCAAAATGAGATTTCAAAACTTGAATGGGTAAAAAGGCGTGATCGTCGTGGTGCGGTTTGAATGCTAGAAAAAGAAGGTAAAGAAATTGTATGAGACATATTTGGTGCTGAAATTTATTTTTATTCTTTAATGGTTATTGGCTATTTACATCACGTTTTGGCATATGTAACACGTTATCTAAATCATATGGTTGGTACACGTAAAAACTATTGAATCGTTTGCTTTTTTTTTCATTATAAATGTTGATTGATTTTTTTTTTTGCTTTATCTAAAAGCTCATTTTGTGGTTCAAATTGCTGATTATGTGAGGAATCAAGCTTCACTGCTGTATTGAAACAGATAGTCCGTTTGTAACGTATACTCTATATTCACTTTCCTTTTGATTTTACTATCTCTGGTTATTTTATTTTACTATGTAAATTATCTTCCTACTGAACGGAATATTATTTCACCCGCTGAATGAGATCTGGCAATGAGTGTAAGTCATGACGTGGTGGTAGCTCGTATATAGGCGCGTTCATCGAGAAGTGGGTGTTGTGTTGTTGCGTTGTAGTTGTGTTGTTGCGTTGTAGTTGTGTTGTTGCGTTGGAGTTGAGGGTGTTGTTGGTTGTGTTGTTGCGTTGGAGTTGAGGGTGTTGTTGGTTGTGTTGTTGCGTTGCAGTGTGTTGTTATGTAGTAGTGATATATGAGTGCCTTAGTTGACCAGGAGTCATCATAATAAACAAGTTGTTCTGTAAGTTCAGTCTTTTTCAATTCTTAGTTTTGTCAGACCTCTGTCTGGCTGTTAGGTTTATGACTTTGATTACTTAATATAAATAACCAGCGTTGAGACTTTAAGTTCATAATTAACGAGTAACAACACCCTTTTGGGAATTCATTATTTTGAAGCTTAGAGCACTATTCATTCATAATAATTAGCTTAGCAAAAAGATAAACAAAGCTAATTCATTATACGTTGTACATTCAGACTTGATCTGAACTCGCTTTCATTTTTTGTATCATGGAAAACACTCTTTCCTCACTTGAATTTGAGTGAGGTAGAACTAAAACAAGTTCTGAAAGCTTTGCCAAATGTTCAAACACCGTATTTCCTCCAGAATTTTCTAATTTAGAAAGACGATCCTACACAATGTCCGTACGTAAGAATCTGTCATGTTGTGTAGCAGACTGCCGAACTTCAGCTGTCAAAAATTGTCTTCCAGTAACTGGCAATGCAAAAGTTTCTCAAATTTTCCATTTCGGCAACATTTAGGTTTACTTTAAAATTTCATTTTTATGAAGGAACCTTTTTAAGGGCATACTTGAATGTCGCAGTGTAAACATTTAATAACAGCATCAAAGAATTTGTCATCTTCTTGAGGATAAATATTTCTTATATAAAGATATTTTTGCGTTTCTTGCTTCGTGACGGTACCTATCTATGAACAGTTCATGATCAGGAGGTTTGTATTTAATATCGAGATCTAACATCTAGAACATATTTTCTTGGGGTTTTCATGTATCTAACTAAAAAAACTTGCATAATTTTTTCATGAAAATATGCATTTCGTCATGAATAATATAAATGCATGGATTTTCTCTCAGCAAAAACTTATTTAAACTTGTTAACAGTGGAAACACTGAATTCATGAAATAAAAATATATTTGTCAAAAGATTTTGAAAGCGAGAAGTTAACCATTTGAATTTAGCTTAAGTCTGATCTGAATCGTCTGAGAGTAAATAAAATTTCAGAGCTCGATACTGCTTAAGAACGCGGGTAACAACAATTTCTAACAAAACCAATATAATAATCCGTATTTATTGGTGTAGGAAAAAAATCTTTCCCGCAAGCTTTCCCTGTGAACGGACGGCTTCTTTAGGCGGTTGCAAAGGAAAACAGAATCAAAATTTCTGAATTTAATTTCTGAACTTAACCATCTTACATAAATATGCTTTAGCACCTGACGATACTGTGTCGTAAAAGGTACAGAACTCTGCCAATATAACTGTCCTCGTTGTGCTCTTGTAAAACCAATAAAACAAACCATGTGTACATTCTTTCACATTAAAACCACTAAGTAACCTAAATTTATTCATTCCCGCATTTGCTGTGTTGTGTACAATATGACAAGGACAGCCACCAAAAATAGATTTTCCTTTTGTTCTAAAGCTCTTTTTTTAATAAAACTCTTGTTACCTAACTTTACAGATGCATTGTCAACTGAAAATCTACAACAGTTTTTTCAGAGAGCAGCATATTTTGCCATTATACTGTATTATTGATTTCCGTACATATGGTTTTAACTCTTCCTACGTTGCGACCGGTAGTTGTGTACATACTTGAAAACTCTAAACTCTTTCTCTGTTTACATCAAAAAGTCTAACACTAAGATGGTTCATCTTTTCTTGTCCAGAATTATTTGAGCCCACCACAGCAAGAATAGAAGGTGCTCTTCATACGCTGTGTAAAACTTTCTAAATAATAATGTGCTAAATCTCCATTCAAAATGCATGAAAGTTTTGTTCTTGCTCACGCATACTGTTTGACAATTTCGCTGTCTGTAAAATGTTTATTCACAGTTGGTGATAAATGATTAGCAGAAGCCAATAGTATGTTTTGCTGACCAATAACTATGTAAATTTTATTTCTGCTGATATCATCACTCTATCGACATTTTCTTTTTTTTGAAATTTAACATGGGCTGTTTCTTTATTACTTCAGCGAATAGAATGCCGAGATCCGTTAATGTGTCTAACAACAATGGACTTACCTTGGAGTGCAAAACTTAACTGTTTATTGCAAAGAGTGCAGATCTAATTTGAGTCTTTGCTCACTGCCGGCAAAACAAAATAAAACAGCGTTAGTCAGCCCACTCATTTTTAAAGTTTGATTCGTAAACTGTTGCTCCTTTCCTTTTCTTCGTAGGTGGATTATATTTGTTGATTTGCGTTAAAACACTTTGTTTCATATCGAAAGCAAGACAAAAGAATGTTCTAGGAATAAAATTAACAGCATAATAAATAGCTGTGTAGATATCGCCAAAAACAAACTAAACGCTTAGGAGATACGCGCGTACGTTCCTCTGAGGCTGTAACAAAGCAGAAAAATCTAACGAGAGACCATGAATCAGAAAAATCTACCTCCCCAAAGAAGCTGTGCCATCTGGAACTGAAAAGTGAATCTTCTGAAACACCACTATTGTGAAGCTTTAGTGAGAGGGGATCGAGTCAGGCCTTGGCTTGACTGATTTGTAATTCTATGAAAGTCTTTCGAATTCTTTAAAAAGCTTTTTGTTTACTGAATTTAAGTCAGATCAGCAATTTTATTGAATGTGAATGGAATCAGTGGAAATCCCTGAATATTCAAAGTGAGAGCGTGAGAAACATGAATTTTGCGTTAGAATCGCGTATTTTGCGTGAGAGTTGGCAGGTATGTTTCCAGCAAGGAGATGGGTATTGGGAAATTCCGATTATATTTTCTACGCCAAAATCCGTTCCTTATCCTTCCTAGTTACATGCCTGGGAAAATTGTCCTACTCCCTCCGAAGTCCTTAGTTTGACTCTCTTTTACAATCCTTACAACCCCTGTGTATTTCTCCTTCCCATTCTTCCTCTCTGCCTCTTGAAGGAAGATGCTGCCCATGACCTAAGAAGGTGCTAAATGCTGGGGTCACTCCCAAGTAAGACCCTTTCACAACCATGTATTTGCCTTTCCTATTGTTTCTCTCTGCCTCTTGAAAGAAGATGCTGCCCATGACGTAAGAAGTTGATAAATGTTGGGGATCAGTTTTCACGTATGGGCTCCTCCGTGACAGTTTGTCCTTCTACAGCGGGGATAAAGGAGAGGGCTGCGTCCTTCCTTTTGCTTGCGGGTGATCCCGATCAACGAAGGAATCGTTTTCCCGAAAGAACTAGTCAGTGCCTTTTTTCTCGAAGGCGAATTTCTATCTGCTGTTTTCGTCACGATTAAATATTTCAAATATAAAACCTATATAATTGGCTACGTCTGTCTCTAACGCTCTGACGTCATTCAGTACTTGCAGCATCATCTTCTTTTATCCGGTGGCCGAAATCTGAACTAAGCTCATCGCTATCACATGATAGGCAGAATCAGGGAGAAATACCGGAACATTTAAAATAAAGTTAGTAGGACAAATGACTTCATCTGTGGTAACACGCGCGTGCTCGAACAACTGTCTGCGACGTTTGATCTGCTACGTAGATGTCATGCGTGTTTTATTTCATTTTCTTCGCATTGCAGAGTAATTTCATAAAAAGGAATCAGCGTAATTTTATTTCCTGAATACGAACAAGTAAAATTGTAAGAAAGTAACTGCAGGCGTAGTTTCGATTCACTGTGATGGAAATTTTTAACATTATTGGTTCCGTGGATTTGTTTTCTTTGTGGTACAAGATGGAAGAAGATAAAGCTGAAAGAAAACGTCGCTTAAATAGAGAACGATAACGGGATGGCGTGTAAACCAACCCTCTAATGCTTTGCATAACTTGAACGAAGGTAGAACTAAACGCAGAAGTATCTTATAAACTGCCCACTAATAATTCAATCGTTTATTATAGTTATGTATATGTATTTTACGATACGTGTTATAAAACTTTCAGTCACAGTTTTTTCACCCGTGCATGGCACGGGCTATAAACTAGTTTCTGTATAACATTAGATATCTGTCATTACGTTCTTAAAGGGATATTCGTTACATTTGTCGATGAAATGTTCTTCGACAATATTGAATCCATTGTGTTATCTAGTATTTTTCTTTGCCTATCAGAGGCATTGAAATAAATACATCTTAGGACTTTGCTGATCAGAGTAGTCTTCTCCTACTTGTCCCCGGGTTATCTACATGCTATTTATAAACAAAAGAGAAACGCAGTCTCTTGCTTCAAACAGCAAAATTCAACATTTCCCCAAGTTTTCATGTCACATATTCCTTTGAAGAAGAAAACGTCTCCGTCCTTCCGTTATCTGGATTTTTCTTTCAAAGCACCTATGCATGTCTAATTTTCACCTGTAACTAATTGCGCTTCAGAAAAAAGTTGATCCTTCTTTCAAACAAGTAGATACTTTACTTCTGAACAACTTTGATCATTGTAAACTCGTAAAAGGCATCCACACCATTCTGAAGTATGGTCTTCCCATTCCCAGTGGTCAACTTAAAACTTATTGAAGCCGTGAAATAAAAGAAAACAAAACCTCACTGCACCAGAGTCACTGAACCTCTCCAGTGTATTTCCGCGGAGGGATGTATTTGCTGCCAGCATTATCACGGGTATTGTACTCAAGAGCTTGTCACATCCAAACTCCAAACATTTTCTATCAATATTCAAGAACCAGATTCACCATTTTATGCGCATTTAGATAAGTGCCACGGTGTCTGCTTTGCCAACATATTTCCTCATTCTTTCGTGCTGCATCGAGCCATCTGCTTCTAACCTGATTTCAACAAAACAACCTTTGATAAAATTACGAGAAAAGAAACAACATTTCATCACTTCCACATTTCAAAATGGGGAAACAAAATTGATTAAGATGATGTACTTCAAATTTTATTGATGCTTATCATTTTTCCTGAAAAGAAAGAGAAGTGCAGAAGAGAAACTATGCTATGGTGTAGTGGGACTGGAACTACCCGAAACGCGCCCCGGAACGGCGTCCCGGTATTTTTTGTTTTTCAAGCCATCACCCGTTCCGGGAGCATTGTTTGCTTTCTTTTAAAAATATGAATGTCCTATAATTCTTTTCCAGTAGAAAATGCAGAACAGAAACTGCACAGTTAGTGGAAGTAACGTCCCATATTTGTTTGAAGGTAGAATTAGTCTCTAAATCAATTCTCACTTGGCAGTTCCTTGAAGCTTCTTTTTCTACTGTTGTGAAGAACCTTGAGGTGGGTATATCGCAATAAGGAAAATCTGTAACTGAGATTCTAATTAATCTAGTTATGTGTAAACCCAGAAGTCTGATTTATACTGCTCACTATACTTTCTTGTACTCTAAATATGAAAAAGTAAAAGTGGGAGGGGTGGCGCAGTGGTCTAAGCGATGGCTTCTGATTATTCTTCCGAAAGGGGGTCCGGGTTCGGTTACCGGTTAGGCATGGATGTTGTGTTTGTCTTACGGTACTGGCTCTTTCCCTTCCCTGGAACCAGTGACCTTAAATTAGTTACGGGCGACTGCTTATTGCCCATTGAGTTGCTCACGGTGGTCGTTAAACCTCCAATCATAAAAAAAGAGGAAGAGGCAGAATGGGGAAGGTAAAGGTATTGAAGGCGTAAAGAACTGAGCGTTCCTGTACTTTTTCAATTAACATTACACCATTGAGTGTATGTTGTTTTCATTTTGTTAAAGTTTGGTTGAAATTCTGTTAATATTCCTAATCACTTTCGCTTAAGCTTTTGCTGATCGGACTGGGCCTTACTGCTGTTGATTTCCAGATCTCCAACCTCAGAGAGGAGCCAAATTAACGGATAAATCATGCAAATATTGTGCATATTAATTTGCTAAATTGAAATATCTTAGACGAAAGTCGTTGCCAGCTGCAGATGTGCTTGCGAGGCTATGCGCGTAATAAAAAAAATCGCGTCATGTTTCCTGGGCATGCGCGTAACAATAGCAGGCAGAATAAGCGGCTCTTATTCTTCAGTTGATGAATCCATGTCGTAGCATTATTTTCGCGTAAAAACGGCTTCGACTTCAAAAATCGCACCAACGCCTTTCCTATCATGTCTTAAGGCTTTTTCTTGTGCCGGAAATCACTGTTGGAATATTATTAGATTTATACAAATCTCCTAATTTCTCAATAACTAGTTCTATAATGCTAATAGAAATTTTATAGTTTTAGTGAATGTGAATAAAAATTCATTTGCTTAGAATAAAGGAATGCTACACCCCGATTTTCAAGAATAAAACTGCTCTGTAGAGGTGCCAAAGTTTTATGCCTGGGGCGCATTAATATTTGTGTCCGGGATTCCACATGCACTTTACCTGTGCCAGTAATAGACTGTATACAATATACATTGGTAAAAACTAACAGAAGAGAAAGGGCTTGAATTACTTGCGCAACCAATTGTGGAAGTGTAAAATGTGTTTCTTTTAAAATTTTAGTGGACAAAAATTCAGCCAATTATTTTGTTGCAGAGAAACATGTAATATTGTCGTGTTTTATTTTCTTTGGATAAAAGAGGGGTTAGATGAGTGAGACTTAAACCCAACTGAAAAGTAAGCAGAAATATCAAAGCGTATATTCATGTATTAAGCTCTTTGTAATGTAAAACATGATAATCTATTTCAGAAATTTTTGAATTTATGAGCAAAAGCCTCTTACGCAAATTGCATTACTTCATGCTTTTAAGACTGTTCGAATTAAGATGAAACGTTTTCCTAATTAAACACGAGTGTTGGACTAGTTTTCCAGTTGGTGAAAAGTAGTGTCTTCTGATGTAGTCTCTTCTTTTTAAAACACTTGATTACTCTTTCCGTTCTGAGCTGATCAGTGAAACTTGGGGAGCGTGTGGTATACGAGGGTAAGACAAATAAGCTTGTCGGCACTCTGTGCAAATAATCATGTTAACGAAGTAAGGAAGGAGCAACACGTGAAATTAAATATTTGCATTTGGCTTCTTCTTCCCTTATTCTCCTATTGAGTGTATCTCTATTATACCTCAGCCCAACAGTGAAAATATTACTATTGAATGTTTTCTTAGTGCCTCAGAACACACTTTACTTGGATGGGCATGAAGTTATACTTGGAACTTCGGAATATTGTTTCTGACTCTCTGATAAATCTTCTGTAATGTTAAATCCTTTGTTTATTTTTATGATAAACAGTAGGAACTATTTGTGCAAAATTTTTGCATATCTTTTGATGGAATTATAACAGCAAAAACAATCTACACGTTTATATCGTTGTTTTTGTTGTATGTGGATAACAATTTTTTCAATTAGCTTTTTGCGTATATGAACATTCATTTTTAATTTTTGTTGCGGTAACATTTTTTTCACATCGCTTGATACTTTCTGGCTGAAGCACATGCGTTGTCCGATGATTTTATCACTAAAAGAGAGTAGCGTGCAGAACGAAATGACAGCGTTCTTATGCTTATTAAAAATCTTAAGGCGTATCTTCACGAGTATGCAGCCATTTATCGTGATATTAAACAAAAACCATAAACGCACCAGCGTGAGCGTTTAGTGAGATTTCTTGCTTACATCTGTTTCGTCTTATCTTTTAATCTTACTGCGCTTAGTTCTTTTTTCATAATTTTTTTTCCTTTGATTTTGTAAAAGAATCCTTGGAATTGCAAAAGCGAATGCAGTATCTCATGACGATATTCACACCTGTAGGATGATATTGAATACCATATTACCGCAGACTTCGTAGGCGATTTCACTGCATATAATATTTTTTCAGCGAGCTCACTTTAAACTGGGTTTAGAATTTGATGAACGTTTTTAAAAAAGTCCGATTCGTGGATCTTGGTCGTGACATTTAGAGTAGTGTTAGCTGTAAGATACCTTATCTTTTCTCTATCCTTTGGACATTACTGGGAACTAGTAAAACATTTCTTTCAAGAAAAGACCCCACAGATTATTTTCAAGTTGTTGTAGTATACTACTACACTAATCATTCTGTTCCATCTGACATTAGAGTAAAATGAAAAGCAACGAAAAAGCTTTCAGTTTCTATAAAATCCAGAAGCTAAATAAATGCTAAGTGCTTTATGGAACTTGCGGAAGTCGCACAGCAATGTTCTGAGTTTGTCCTAACATAGAACGAGAATAGCAGCATTTCTGGAAACGTTAGCATAAAACGAAAACAACAAAGCGAAGACAGTAGAGTATGCCTATTAGAAATGAAATTCGGGGAATTGCAGTGGTTTTCATATCATACCTTTTGACTGGAAATTTCAAGTAGTGTGGGCATCACAATTACTGTCATTTCATACAATTTCATTGGTGTTTTCAAGTGTATCATGTATTTGTATGACTTGAAATACCTGCTAGTATACTCGTATCTGTGCAGGCAGAGATAGACAAAATTGTAAAAACTCCACACGTTTATTAAACCTCGACAAAATTATTCAGAAATTACGTTGTAAATGTAGTTGAGAGTTGCTAGTTTTCTGCGCGTGTTTCAAAGTAATAAACGAAATTAATTTTCCAGACGTAGAACACTTGTATGAAGAAGTAGAGAGAGAGAGAGACTATTTTGCAAATAATTCATAATACTGATGTTTGTTCAGCAGGGGAGTCTGCTGCTAATGTCACTAATTTGCTGAACATCTTCAGAAGAATTATTTCCAATCATGACGGTATTCAGAAACCTTGGATACACATCATCTGAAGGATGAGCAGCTATTAAACGTGGAAGCTCATTGCAAAAATGAAAAAACGGACGTTGGCAACGACTGTGGACCAAAATCCACAGAACTCGATACGCATCTTGACGTGACACTTTCCAGCAAAACATTTGTTCGGAAGCTGCACATGACCAGAATTTATGACAGAGTTGCTATTTCGAAACCACTTATCAAAAACGCTCTAACCAGAACAACGTGATATGATGAACAAAGGAACTTTACATCACATGTTCTAAAACAAATGACAGAATTTAAAGAATTGCATTCCGAGCTGTTTTCTATATCGAACAAGGCTTTTGTTTGGAGAAAGAACGGATGCCAGTTATCGATAGTGAAACATACAGGAGAATTATCACTTTGAGTAGCGACACGGTGGTGTTCCTTCACTCACATCTTTATAACCAATATTACAATTACCGCCAATGACTACGTACGCCATCTGATTCCCCAACTGCATTCCATGTTTTAGATATTATATACGCATAGCATAATGTTTCAAGTCGTGGTAGGAAGAACACGAAGATTAGGTTCAGCACATATGCTACAGCGTATGTAATCCCCTGATTTCGACATCAAGCATCTCTGGCCAGTTCTTGACATGATAGAAAGCTACATGATTGGATGAGAGAAAGCTACCTCCTTCACGGAGAATTGTCTAGCATTCACCTAGTGCTCTCCAGATTTGTCTGCGTCCATTTCTCACACAGATATGATCCAACACCATATAAAAATACATATGTAATTCTTGTAACTGAAACTTATATTTTTTCTCTTTCTGTCAACATTATCATAAAGAATACTCAACCCACTGCTGGATGAATGTCTCCGAAAGTATCTTCTGCAAATCTCTTTGGAGCAGTTTTTTTCTTTGCCATTATGGCAGGCTTTGGAATTTCATTCACGCATTTCCCACCCTTTCTCTGGATACTTTTCTGACCCTTAGCATCCAGTAATTCAGTTGTCAAAAGGTTATCATTTCTTCTAGCAATAAGTCCAGCCCATTATCACTTGAGTCTTAATTTTGATTACGATGTCATCCACTCCTGTCATTTTCCTGATCCATAAGTTTCTTTTCCTATTATTCTTGGGTGCATACACGTAGTATCTCTCCATGCTTCTTTAAATTGCCGGAAACTTCTGCATGTCTTTTGCTGTCGAGATTCTTGTCTATAATCTGCTAGCAGTGGAGAACACATTAACACTTTCTTCTTAATGCATAACAGTAAGTTACTCTTAAAAACTGCATTGTTTCTTCCGAATTCATTCGCGGTCATAGCTTGATATCTGTTGTCCAAAACAGATGTAAACGTCTGTTGGTTCTTAATTTTCTCCATAAACCTATAAGTCTTCAGTTCTTGTGAAAACATTATACTTCCTTACTCTTGTCAGCAAGTTCCTGGCATGAAAGGGGTGCTTGAAAACCTATGTCACCAGCAAAACAAAGGTGGGTTGGTTGAGCACCCTGCTTTTAACTTTGTCCCCTTGTCTTTCCAATTCAATGATTGGAAGATATTCTAAAAAATGGCATTGGAGAGCGTGACTTGCCCTCGGGATACAAAACGGCTGCAGGAGGCTGAAGGCTAAATCTTGAGTAGTGAAATCATTTGGAGGTTGGTCCTAAGTCGCCAAGCTGGTGATAATGTTTGGTGAGTGTGAAATAGCATTTGCCCTAATCCCAGTGGTGTGGTTATACTGCTATTGGTAGATCATCCACGCCCATTCAGTGAGAACAGGGCTCCCAGCAAGAAGGCGTATTTAACATTTGTCTTAGAGTGGATATACACTGATATGCTGCTTTTTATGGTGCATCTGCTCTCGTCACGTAAAGAGCTTACTCCAACACGTAAGACGGCATGTGTATTATAAATCTGGTAGATCAGCTCGTAGAGCATCCTACAGTATTTTTATTAAGGGTGGGAATGGCAAAACGAGGGATATAAGGGACTTTGAACTTGACACGATAGTTGGAAGCAGGCATGCTGGTTCAATCATCTCCCAAATCACAATGCTCCTGGGCTATTCATGTACAACCGTAGCAAGCTTTTACTGTGCATGATGAGACCCGCAAAATAACTTTCAGCAATCGGCAAAAGCTTGCAACAGTTTGTGGATCACGGAGGTCAAAGCACAGGCAGAAAGTCGTGCAAGGACAGACAGGATATGTCTCTGCAAATCACAATTCAACATCGGTGAAGCCGAGGATAATTTCAAAATGCACTATGTTTCGGACCATGTCGTAAATTGTCTAAAACGACGGAGGAACATGTTGCCGGTCTTTGACTTCTGCAATCCACTAGTTCTCTTCGTCCACTGGATCACAGATTGCTGGAAGTTCTTCGCGTTTCTCACCATTCGCGACATTCCCTTAGCCACGACTGCGTGTAAAAAGCCGAAGAGGACGACCGCTTAAACGATGCAGAAACAGGCACGCCTGGCACCGTCTATAATGTCGCATTCAAAGTCGCTCAAATCACTCGTTTTGCTCATTGCGACCTTTAATTGGGATTTGACTGGTGCTCAATGAGAGGATCTGCCTAATATTCAGTGTGTGTAAAAGTTCTACCCATTTTTGCAATAGATGCAAATTGCGATCGGATTAGTTACGTCACAGACGACGCTGCGATGCCGAATTTTCGGCCAATAAAGCTTGGAGCAGTTGTGTATATAGAGGCAGTAGGTTTGTTCGAGTAAATTCTTCGTAACAAAAGTCACGGACGGTGTAACATGGCATGCGATAAGGAGCGCATTATACATTGTTAACTGTGCGAGTTCGATAAAGGCAGTACTGCAGCCGCAGCATCTTTCAAGTGTATGGGGAGGATTCAGTTGATGATAGCACATGTCGCCGTTGGTTTCGAAAATTCAACCACGTCCTGGACGTCCATCAGTGGTTTCTGACAAGGATGTGTACCAAACCATAACAAATGGCCCACATTCAAACTTTCAGGAATTAGCGGAAACGTTTTCGGTTCACAGAACAACAATTGAAAGACGGATGCTTCGCTTGGGTTCATTACCATGTTCGATAACTGGGTTCCGCACCAGCTTTCTGCAAAGCAACGAGATGAGAGAATCCGTACCTGTGTTTTGTTGTTTTCTCGTCACAGAAATGAACGGTTTTTGGGACGAATTGGGATGAGAAATGGGTTCTGTACCGTAATGTAAAGCGTCGACGGACTGTGTGCCAAGGTGCGGAGCCTGCTCCATCGACCTCAAAAGGAGGACTACATCCTAAAAAGGTTTTGTTGAGTGTTTGGTGGGATGTCCAGGGAATAATCCACTGGGCGGTGTTAGCACCTAACCGAACGATAAATGCTGACCTCTACTGCCAACAGTTGGACAGATTGCGAGAACAACTGCCATCGAAGCGGCCAGCACTCGTCAATCGCAAAGTAGTGATCCTTCATCATGATAACGCCAGACCTCATGCTGCTTTAATCACTCGGCAAAAATTACTGGACTTTGGTTGGGAAGTCTTACTTCACCCGGCGTATTCCCCTGATCGGGCATCTACGGACTACCACCTTTTTCGATCGTTACAAAACGAATTCTCTCTCTCCAAACCTTTGATGATATGAACGATGTGAAAACGGCATTACATGACTTTTTTTACTTTAAAACACAGGAGATTTTCCGGCTTGGGTTTCACCTTCTTATAGACAGATGGAAAGAGGTCATGCAGACGGATGGCAATTATGTGAAATCCTAGATACGTCATTTATTGTGATCTCCTCCTTTCTTTATAGCACGCAATACATACTGCACACAGCGCTCACATTCTGCTTAACGTGTCGGAGTGACCCAAATGTATGACGAGGAATGATGCATCTAATAAATTGCACCTAACTGTATGTTGCGCTCCAATATACTTTGCATTTCAATTCGTGTATACGTTCGCATATTGTTGTAATGAAGTATTTTTCTGTTTACATTTATTCAGATGGTTGAAGTTCTTCAGGTTGAATGTATGGTTGAGTTTCAAAGATGGTGGAAACATAAATAGGAACGTACATTATACATAGTTCAACAATTAAGAAATGAGACTGAATTTAAAAAAAATGAAAAAGCAGGAAAACTCAGGTGAATATACACTACTGGCCACCCAAAATGCAACACTTAGAAGGAAGCACCCGATTGGCCTGAAATTCGCAGCATGCGTCGCCCGCGATAGGGCATGCAAACGATTAGCATTGCAGGGCATATGCAAATCATGTGCGTCCGGCACGCCACCGAGAAGCATTATAAGAAGGGTGCACAGAAGGCGGGGTAGTACGTAGTGGAAGTGTGTTGTACTGCCGGTGGGTGCAGGAGGGACGGACGGACCGACGTTAGCGATTGCCGCAGCCCACCACCGAACGAGACGACCGGCATGTTGTGCGGTGGGCATTGACGGCTCGCACCGCCACATCACGAACGTTAGCGCAAGAATTAGGGTGTGTTGCGCAACAGCCTGTGTCAGCACGCACCATTCGACGTCGTCTGCAGGAGCGGGGACTTGTCGCACGGTGCCCATTGCTCCGATTACCATTGACGTTACACCACGGGCGAGTGCGGCGGCAGTGGGCCTCGGCACTCGCCTGTTGTTGTGTGGTCGGAATGGCTATACATTGTCTTCTTTTACAAATCCCGCTTCTGCCTGCAACACCACGATGGTCGGATCCGCGTGTGGCGGCACCAAGGCGAGAGACTGTATGACGCCTGCATTATGCATCGCCATACCGGTCCGTCGCCTATAGTTATGGTTTCGGGCGCTGTTGGATATGACACCCGCACCCCTTTGGTACGCATCACCGGTACACTCAACAGCCACCGCTGCATCTCCGACGTTTTGGAGCCTGTAGTCCTCACTTACCTGCCAGCGGCCACGTTTCAACAAGGCAATGCGCGCCCGTACGTGGCACGCATCGTTCAATAATTCTTCACGGCCCACCAGGTGCCACTGCTGCCGTGGCCCACCTGTTCTCCCGATATGTCGGCCATCGAACACGTCTGGTCGCTTATCGGCAACCGAGTGGCCCGGCAAGCACCACCCGCGGCTACGCCTAATGAACTATGGCAACGTGTGGAAGCAGCCTGGTCAGACATACCCCAAGCCCACATCCAAAGCCTCTTTCGTTAGATGCCGCGGCGTGTAGCGGCCGTTATTGCCAGCCATGGGGGCCACACGAACTATTGATGTCTACGTGTTCCGCAAGTCGCACGGGCCTGTAAGCTCAATTGTTTCATCCTTGTATCTGTTGTTATGTGTCCAGTAAATCTGGCTTTGCTATCTCGTGTCCTTCTTGGTGTTGCATTTTGGGTGGCCAGCAGTGTATTTTATTCGAAGTACATTCCTCCTGTGTTAACAGAAGATGTGGTACGATCAGCCAACAAAAGGAAGGATTTGTAGAGTTCGTCTTTTTGTATGGAGTGAAGATTTGATGCCATAGTTCTTTCTATGTCTTCAGTGACTTGAATTTTTTTCCCTTTAAAGGTAGCTTTAATTTAAGGAATAAAAAGTAGTCGCACGGTGACAAATTTGCTGAATGGGGGGATGATTGAGTATACACACTTGTGTTCGTGCTAACATTTTCTGTACACTGACTGCTCTGTGTGATGGTGCGTTATCGTGATAAAGAAACCGGTACCAGTTTTTGTACTCGGGCCTAACACGAACAATCCTGTACCACAATCGTTCAAGAATGAATGTGTAAGCAATACCAGGGACAGTTGTGCATTCAGGAATGAACTCGTGATGCAGAATTCCCTTGTTGTCGTAAAAGCACACCAGCATTAACTTGATTTTGGACTTCCGTAACCAGATCTCCTTTCCTTAGGATGACTGTGGCGACTTCTATTGAATCATAGCAAAGACACCATATCTCGTCACCTGCCACGATCCTTTTGAGAAAATTTTGCGTTGTTTGTGCAGCCTCCAGGATGTCTTTTGCGTACTCCACTCGTTCACTTTTTTGATCGTCTGACAAGGCATGCGGAACAAAACGAGCACAAACGTTTTCCTCAAATCTTGCACTAAAATTCAACGAATCGTCTCCTTATTAACACCGAGCTCACATTCCAGCCTCCTCAAAGTCACACAACGATCACTTTTTATCATTTCGTAAACTTTCTCAATGAGTTCAGATGTGCGTACTGAAATTGGGCGTCCGGGCCTTTCGTCATTTTCCAAATCTTCTCAGTCATACTTGAAACGTGCATACCATGGGAATATTTGTGTACAAGATAGACTGTTTGCCCCATATACATCACAGAACAATTCAATTGTCTCAGATGCAGTTTTACCGATTTTCAAAATAACCCGGATATTTGCTCTCTGCTGCATGATAGAGCCGTGACAATGTTGTTCCGCCGAATGACGTCATGCACAAATCATCTACGCAATTCTCACGCAAATTCTGTTGCCACCGCAGAGCTGGTAAATAACTTATCATAAAAGTATGCCTTCCCGACCCGTGTGTTTTACCTGGGTTTTAAAACCATCAGTCTCATTCTAAATTACCGCATTGTGTACAATGAAAAGATAAAGAGCAAAAACATGTAGAATTGACATTTTTATTAGAACAGCTGCTTGTTGAAATGCGGGAAAGTGGAGGAATTTGTTTCCTTCTTAACGATGAGTGTCGTTAATGTTAGCTGGAGTTAATTATCGTTCTAATGAAGACAAGTTGGTTTTCCAGTAGATGTCGATGTAGCAGGTTCACAGTAATCAGCGTTTTCTGCTTTAGAAAGTGTTCATCGACATAATGTTTTTTTTTTTTCTTTTGCCTCTTTAAAAGCTGTATTCGTCGGAATCATCGTTTTGTACTTTAAAATGTTTAAACCTGAGTTGTCGTTGGCTGCTTTAAATGCATACTGTTGGTCTGAAATCTTTAAAAAAATTTGTAAAATTGTGTGGTTGACGATACAGTGCAGTATTATGCTCCATTCCATTTTGAGGGGGATTACATTTTATGAAAATTTGTACTTTAACGAAATGAATCCCACAATTATGCAAACGCGTTACACTTGAAACTGCTACACGAAGATTTATTATCTTCATTTTGTAGCAAAAGATATAGCCTCACTTCTTATGGGATTAAAATGTGCTTTCTAACGAGCAATAAGTTTACCACTTTATTTGTTTCTGGAGACCAGTATACATTGTGGTAAAACTCTTGACTAGAATTCACAAGTACTTAAAAGAAGCCTCGTTGCCAGAATGCCGAAAAAGTATGAGATCGAACAAAATGTGTTGTTCATCTGGCGAAACATTTTTAGACTTTTTGCTGGAAATTTATTAATGACAGATATGTTTTCCGAACTCGCTCCGTGGCATTTCACGTGCGAACAATGTAACTTTTCCGAAGCACTGCTTGGGTAATTCCGTATTACAAGGTCTTCTGGCTGATCGCCCACTAATTATTTTCAAAAGAATGAAATAACTTCGGTCTGACGAAGGAACTTGAATGATAAGTTAAGCTGCAGGAAAAAAGGAAGCGTGGATCTAACCCAAATAATACCGATTTCTGCTTAAACGAATCAGCTGATTTGTATATCTTGACACTCTTATTAAGACGAAATGAATTTCCATCAAAGACAGTTTCAGGGTACTCAGTTACCATTCGCTAACTGAAAACGAAAATGATATTCCTTAGCTGCGTTGTGAGTTTGTCTCTCGCCTTTTCAAATTTCAGAAGATAAAGGACGAATGACGGCAATCGTTGCCATGAAATTTTATGAACTCAGCCAAAATGGAATTTACAAAAGTATTTGAAAATGGAACGCTCAGTTGAAGATTAAATAAAATGGCATCTCAAATGCAGAAAGGTTCTTTAACTTAATTGTTCATTTCTTCATGTTACTTGAATCTAAGCTACTTCATCTCATTTTCGCATAACTGTTTAGTGTTCCATATGATGCGCGGTATAAGGTTACCGAAAACTTTAGGAAGCATTATGTACTCCGACGTTCGAGAATTCTCTCCTTCTGGAAAGCCACATTAAGTCTCACCATATAATTTTCTTAGTTTCTTACAAATTGAGACATGGGACAGTTTATTTGCTCTACAGTGAGGTAAAGGGGTAAAAATATTATATGGAAGCAATTTCACGTTCTTTCGCTATATTTTCAAATCTTTAAGAGCACTTAGGCCGACTTTTGTATTCGTGTGCAGTATGTTAATATTGTGCTCCGGGGAAATACGGGATTTTAATTTTTTGAATCAATTAATTTTTTTTTTTATGTTTGGATAAAATTAGAGCGTAACGTTTGTAATTTAATAGCATAGTTTTTTCCCTAAAAAAACATTGCTGAGATATTCATCGGAAGGACTGATCAAGGAAAAATTAAGAAAGTAATAACTACAGTATATACTACACCATACCTTTCAGTTTATTCATATTAACGAAATGCGTTACCAGACTGCAGGTAATAGAATTTATCAATGTTTCAAATCAATAAAAGCGCTGACCGCAATACTACACAAAAAATATCATCGGTTTTCCTAATTGTAGACAATGGAAATTAGAGATGTTCAATTTTTTTGTTACGTCTTCAGGTACGTCTCCAGAAAATGTTTCTCGCTTTTTGTATTTTCAAGTAATTTTGTTGCTGTCATGCATTCATGTGTTTTTCGAATTAATTAGTTTTTTGTTTTGTTCAGGCATTTGTTTAACAGTTATAATACAAGTCTAGAGAATGTTAGATATCAAAAGTTGTTCAAGTTATTTTGGTAGGTACTGCATATATTTGGGGTGCTGATTGCAAACACACACTCTTTCTGTTTTACCCTATAACGTGTAGGTTTTTTATCACAAAATTATATAGCACTTTGGGTAGAGTATCCAAATATCTGTGAAGAATCTCAACAGTGGCTGTTTTTCATATCGGATCGTTAACTCACTTTGAGTAAAAAATGCTGATATAGGGAATTATATTCGCGTCTCGTGCTTGACGCCGTATGGGTTCTGTCATCAATCGTTGTGTAATGGAAAAGTAGTATAAATCAGCAGTTCTTAGAATGACTTTAATAGATATTTTAACCGAAATATTGTGAAGCTTTGCACATTTACCTAAAACGGGAAACCTAATATCGGCCGACCATATCACACAAGAACGCGGAAGGTTAAAAAGGTACTTTACGTGCATTAGTAATACATACCTAATTATTAAAATACATACCTAATTAGTGATACATACCTATTTATTAAAATGGTGTAGATGACGCGTTTTGAGAGTAACGGGAGTTTTGAACATTCTAAACGAATAGCAGCACATTTATAAACATATGTAGTAAACAAAACAATCCAAATGCAATTAATTGTGAAGAATTATAGAAACTGAGTGATGCATACAATATTCAGAAAAATCAGAAACGAGCCTCAATTGACCGACTTTTTGTGATTTTAAAAAATGGAAGAGGCATTTGAAGGTGATAAATCAGTTCGTGCAATCACTTATGAGTTTTGGCTGGATCCACTCCAGGGTGATTACCCTCTGAAGTAAGAGGTGACAAAATCAAATAAATAGCACTTTATGGGCAACATCATTGGATGGTAGTGTACAGGAATTTAAATTACCTGTTAATTTGTTTTTACATCATATCATTTCGTGTACAAATTTCTTTAAACAAAAATGAAAAAAAATAATTATTTGAACTGTGTTGGAAAGAGTCCAGATCTTCTCGCGTGAAAATTAATCTGATGAACTACTGAAGCTAGGCTCAGTGTGTATTGCTATGAGGAACAGTTAATGACTCCATTACCATCTTCTGATTAATATTCAGAGACTTGTTCGCTATATCAACTTTTATTTTTGTTTTCATTAGACGTGTGGGAAAAATTGTTAAACAGGAGCATTGCTATATTACGTATGTACTCGTATTTTATATAAATTCCCTGAGGTTGGCTGCGCCGCCCAGCAGGCCTAGTGGTCTAGGCGATGGCTTCTGATCATTCGTCATAGATGGGTCTAGTTTCGGATCCCAGTGAGAAATGGAAGATGTCTTTGTATTAAGGCACTGGCTCTCTTTTTTTCCTGGAGTCAGTGACTCTAAATTAGGGACGGGCGACTGCTTATAGCCTATTGAGTTGCTCATGGTAGTCGTTAAACCCACAATTCATAAGAAAAAAGTTGGGTGCATCAACCTAAGAAACTGTAACGCAGAAACCATTCAATGTCCTTGAATGCATGGTTGGTTGGCTCCATGGAAAATCCCATTAGTTCACACAAACAGTATCTATTGATGAAATTATTCTTGTGAGAAAACACACAAATGTGCTCAGCTTCCAAATCAGATGTTTTAGTTGATTCTGTTCTTCAGGAAGGGAATTTTATCCAGTCTTTGGCCAAGTGTATGGAACACACATCTTCGCTCGCTTTTATCAAAATATTTAAAAAAATAGTGTAATCGTGTTCCGGTACTCATATGGTCTTACCCCTAGCTTTCTCGGCAAACCTTTTGAAAGTGCTTCTTTGTCTGCTTACGCAGTATCTATTTTCTTCAACTTCGTAAGATTTAATTATTTGTTTCCCAATACAGAATCTTTCTATAGAACGTGCTGTGTAGAACTTGTATATGTGAGATGCACACATATGCAACTCATGAAAATCAAAGCAGGACTGGTACGAAAAGAAAAGAATTAGCATTTGTGGAACAAAGTAAGGAAATCTGGAATACGCATTGTTTGTGTACATCCCACCTCACCCCCTTTTTGTGGTGTTCTATAATCTTACTCTGGATATCTATCCACATCTAGAAAACCAAGACACCCTCACAGGTGAACTGCTCGAACACATAACTCACAGTCATATACGGTTTTCAAACTTAGAATACAGAGAGTGGGAATAATCTACAGTGTGCTCCGTTTTTACGTGAGACAATACAATTCTGTGAACTGCTGGCTCAAGTTTACATTACATGAAACTCCTAAATTGTTTTATTATGAATCACCTATACGGTAGCACCACCGTAAAAACACATTGGATATATTTATCACATGGAACGAGACTGGGTGCAGACACGCACGCACACACGCACTTACGCACACAGCTGAGAACTCATTAGCGAACTGTAGCTTTTACATTTTGTTAGAAATACAATTATGTGCATACATAAGCACACAGGACAAACAATTAGTCACCCCTTAACAAAAGTGACCGTAGGAAATTACCTGTCGTACAGAGGGCGCCGTGATGCATTGTTAGGAGATAAATTGCACTGACGTAGTTTACAGGTTCATTTCTGTCTCGTGCAGTGGTGAAGAGCAACGTGTGTGTTGAGTTTAGTCTGCAATATGGGTCGTAAGACAGACGTTACTGAGGGGCAAAAAAGGAGCCAACGTGTTTGGCCGTTCCCACGGACACAAAGCGCATGATACCCTCTAATTTGTTGGTGTGTCGAAGCGTACTGTCCAGCGGGTCTACAAATAGTGGTGTAATTCGCAGTCAACTGAAAACTGTGGCTGGAAAACGATCCTCATCAACAGGGACCGCCGCCATGTTTCAAGCTTAGTAATTGCAAATCGGTTTCAAACAAAGCTACAATTGCTCCAAACAAACAGTGAAAGTTCACTCCAACCGATTTTCGAAAGGACATTGCGACGAAAACTGCATGTAATGGACATCTGGGACAGAGTGCCACGTAATATGCCTCTTTTAACAGCAAGTCACAACGACGCACGTTATCAACGGGATCAGAGGCACCAAAACGTTACTATGGAAGATTAGAAGCGAGTAATTTGGTCTGATGAGTCTCGTTTTTGTTTTTACTCCAAGGATAGGAGGAGTACATCTCAGGACCAATGCAGCCTTTAAACCTAATTGTGCTGAAGGTGTTCAAGCAGGTGGAGGTTCCGTGATGTTTTGGGATGTTTTCCCTAACATGAAATAGGCCCTCTCGGTGCAGTGACGATGAATTTGAACCAGTATGCGTACCTCTGCATTCTGAATAAAGAAGTGTTGCCCTTTGCCCTACATCTCCAGGATCAGCATCACATAGCCACTCCTGTCTTCCAAGACGACAATTGTCGTGTGCGTAGGGCTAAAACTGTATGTCTGAGGTGCACGACGAACGACCAGAAACAGGGTGTCACCTCGACTGGCCAACCAAATCCCAAGGTTTAAATCCTATTGAAAATCTGTGTCATTGGGAACAGAAGGTGAAACGCCGGGATAGACATCCATGTACTCTAGCGGAAGTTCCGGACCAGTTGACGCACGAGTGGCCGCAAATCGATGTTCAATACATCCACAACCTCGTGGAGTCTCTACCACACCGGATTCATGATGTTATCAAGGCAAAAGGTGCCGTCACGTGTTATTAGGTAAGTTCTGCTAGGGGTGTATCTCTTGAAATCCAAAAATGTCGGGAACCAGTGACAATAAGACGCACGCTTTTCAAGATCCGGTTATTGTATCTCTTGAAATCCAAAAATGTCGGGAACCAGTGACAATAAGACACCCGCTTTTCAAGATCCGGTTATTGTATCTCTTGAAATCCAAAAATGTCGGGAACCAGTGACAATAAGACGCACGCTTTTCAAGATCCGGTTATTGTATCTCTTGAAATCCAAAAATGTCGGGAACCAGTGACAATAAGACGCACGCTTTTCAAGATCCGGTTATTGTATCTCTTGAAGTCCAAAAATGTCGGGGATCAGTGACAATAAGACACACGCTTTTTAAGATCCGGATATTTTATATCTTGAAATCCAAAAATGTCGGGAACCAGTGACAATAAGACGCACGCTTTTCGAGATCCGGTTATTGTATCTCTTGAAATCCAAAAATGTCGGGAACCAGTGACAATAAGACACACGCTTTTCAAGATCCGGTTATTGTATCTCTTGAAATCCAAAAATGTTGAGAACCAGTGACAATAAGACGCACGCTTTTCAAGATCTGGTTATTGTATCTCTTGAAATCCAAAAATGTCTGGAATTAGTGACAATAAGACGCACGCTTTTCAAGATCCGGTTATTGTATCTCTTGAAATCCAAATATGTCGGGAACCAGTGACAATAAGACGCACGCTTTTCAAGATCCGGTTATTGTATCTCTTGAAGTCCAAAAATGTCGGGGACCAGTGACAATAAGGCACACGCTTTTTAAGATCCGGTTATTTTATATCTTGAAATCCAAAAATGTCGGGAACCAGTGACAATAAGACGCACGCTTTTCAAGATCCGGTTATTGTATCTCTTGAAATCCAAAAATGTCGGGAACCAGTGACAATAAGACGCATGCTTTTCGAGATCTGGTTATTGTTTCTCTTGAAATCCAAAAATGTCGGGAACCAGTGACAATAATACACACACTTTTCAAGATCCGGTTATTGTATCTTTTGAAATCCAAAAATGTCGGGAACCAGTGACAATAAGACACACGTTTTTCAAGATCCGGTTATTGTATCGCTTGAAATCTAAAAATGTCGGGAACCAGTGACAGCAAGACTAACGCTTTTCAAGATCCGGTTATTGGATATCTTGAAATCCAAAAGTGTCGGGAACCAGTGATAATAAGACGCACGCTTTTCAAGATCCGGTTATTGTATCTCTTGCACATCTGTCACACGGTACGGATGTAGCAACGCTTTCCTCGCAGCTCTTTGGCAGGTGGAAATAGAATACCCAATTTCTTGTGACACACGTCCTAGTGACATTTTCGATGAAGCCAGCAGCCTGTGCGTCACCTATTGGAATTTTTCTTTCCGCTAAAAGACGACATCTGCCACTGTCCGTGGTTTCAAATTTCTTCGCTAACCTGGTGATTTAAATTTTGTCTGGTGCTTCTCTTCCCCAAAACGTCTCCAGGAATTCACGCGGTGTTACCTTTATCGAATGTATTATCCAATAACTTTTTCACAATAAACACCCACTCAGCAACGGTATACACAACCATCCTGAACGACGTTCAACGACACGGTAAGACACGCAGATTTTGTCCGGAAAGAATTAGCTTGCCTGGCTATCCGGTGGGGTGACGTCACAATGAATCATCGGCTTATTAGGAAAATCACTCCCGCACTTTTCTCCAGAATCAAGGTCACTTGAAACCAAACGTCGTGTTTCTATGTAGAGTGGCAAGTAAATATAATAGTTGATTCTTTGGGAGGGGCTGCCTAGTGAAACACGCTGTACTTTTTCATTTTACCTATTATGTACCTGCTAACGTACATGAAAAAATATAATTAGGAATTTATATCTACATCCTCTTCCACATTGTTATGTCTTCTTCTTGTGTTAGGTATATGAAAGGCATTGTATATCTTGTGTTGCAGTGAATTGTGAGCAACACGGCATGCGAACGAATATTTAAAAATTGTTTACATGTCTGCCATCCAGTGAACGTGACGTGTTCCATAACCAATTTTTTTGAACGAAATATTAGCGGACTTCAGCAATGTTGAATCGAATTTTGTATTTGATATTCACGATCCATACAACACGTGAGAATATGTGCTCCGAATTCTTTTGGGTGTGTTCACTATAGCCTCTAGACTTTGAGCTTTAGCCAAATAGGTCGAATACCTTCATTAAAATTTGCAGGTCGATAGAACCATTCTTTAAAAAC
Organism: Macrothele yani; assembly: GCA_039090855.1. Lineage (NCBI taxonomy): Eukaryota > Metazoa > Arthropoda > Arachnida > Araneae > Macrothelidae > Macrothele > Macrothele yani. Next base: position 6,111,713 of record CM077007.1, read on the forward strand.
TACGAAAGTATATCCGACTTGAATGGAAAAAAAATATCTTTGTTATAAGATGTGTAGAAAAATGGTCCAAAGGCACGAACTTCTCCTACTTTAAAATATTGGCAACGAGCCGTTTCAGCAGTATTACTTCCTATAAATAATTTCCTCTCTTTTATCTGTCCGAAAACATTCTCTTTTCAAGAATAGGTTTGTTTCTTTGTACTGCATTTGTAGTGTACTGTTATTCTGCGCTGTGTCCAGTTAATGTGAACAATGACGGAGAACGATAAAAAAACCCGTCTCGTATCACAATATTTGAAAATTTGTAGCTTGTTGAAAATTATCTTCGTAGAAATAATATTTAACTTTTAGCAAATTGAAAGTCATAGTAGAGAAAAAGGAAAAGTGAATCTTCACAAATCGCGTATTGTAAGCATCTTGAATAATACAGAAATAAAGAAATCCACGTTTAGTCACAATGTATTTTATTTTTCTGTCGGTAACAGTTTTGCTGCGGTCGACAAGAAATAAAAAAAGGTTATTAATCATTCGCCGATATTGGTGTTGGGGTTTGAATCCCTGGGGAGGTATGATGGTTCAACCTCTTATGGGACTGATTATCTCGCTTCCACGAGGCCATAGGCCCCAAATTGCGGACGGGTACTCCAAGCTTAGCACTATCGTTAAGCCCCTTAAACTGGCGATGGGTATTCTATGCTCAGTATAATCGTTAAGTTCCCCAAGCAGGTAAATAAATGGCACGTAAATACTCAAATCGCTGTGATACTCTCAAAGATGTTGCCAATCACGAAATGTCAGTTTCTTCGATAGCTGAACACTGTCATGAAAATAATCATAAATTCCTAATTGAAGAGACTAAGCTTACCGACAAAACAGATTCAGCAGACTTGCATTTATTCTGGAAGTTTTCATATCTACCCTTACTCACAACTTGTCAACGACATGACATCCGCTACATTTCTATCAAGTGCGTAGGAGCTACTGAAACAAATCCATGGCCGTCAACATCATTGACGATATCGCAGCAATTTAAATATTTACGTACAATTCATACTGACGATGACGAGCCAAGGTAAAGCGAAACTGCGATCGACAAGAAATAAAACTCCTTTTTGGCTAAACGTTGATTTCTTTGTACCTATAAAAGTTAATCTTGTATTCTGGTGTTAAATGGGCACAACACGAGGCATAATAAATCATAGTTTGAAAATACTGTGCAGCTAATGAAATTATGGTTTTAAAGTATCTACACTATATTGACAAAAGTCACCGAACATCCCTTCAAAAACAAATGAACGGATCCGCTGCGTTGTTAAGATGCGCGGTAAAGCTGCAAACGGTATAAAGACAAGCTTGCAGCTGACCGCAGTCATATCGCACTGTGAGGTTGAGTGAAAATGTCGCGGAAGAAGGGAACTGACTTTGAGAAAGGAAAGATTGTTGGGTGTTATATTAGTGGGTTGTCCATAAGAGAAACCGAGAAGCGTTTAAACATACCCAAGTGAACTGTTTTAGATGTACTGATAACTGGAAGACACATGGCGTGCCTGAAGCAGCAAAACGTACCGGCAGACCAAGGAAAATCAGTGATAGAAGACGTCCAAGCCTCAGGAGAGACGTTACAGCTAATCGACGGAATACTGCACAAGAACTCAGTGTACAAGTGAGTAAAAATGCTGGAACCTCGGTATGTACACGTACCATTCGCAGAGAACTTCTTTCCAAGGGTTACCGTGGTCGTGCGGCTACTCATAAGCCTTTTATTTCCACTCGGAACGTTACTTGTCGTTTAGCATGGTGTAAAGAACATTTATCGAGGACCGTAGGTCAATGGAAATAGGTCCTATGGACTGATGAATCCAGATACACGATCCATCAGTCTGATGGCCGTGTGTGGGTATGGTGGCAGCAGGAGGAACGCTATTTACCGCAGTGTATTGTTCCTACGGTCAAGTTTGGAGCTGGCAGTGTACTCGTATGGTGGTAGTTTTCGTGGTTTGGTCCCGGCCCATTGGCTATCGTGGACAAACTTGTTTACCAGCACGTCTACCTCGATATTCTGGACAATTATGCCCTACTAACTCTATGGCAATACTATGGAACCAAGCACTGTTTGTACCAGCAGGATAATTTACTGAGCTATAAAGCAAGGACTGTTATGGCGTGCTTTGACGAAAATTCCGTATCCTGTGTGGACTTTCCAGCACAGAGCCGTGATCCTAATCCCATAGAGCACCTATGGGATGAATTAGAGGGCCGTATAAGAAGTTTGGAAACAAGGACAAGTACTAAGTAACAGTTAGCAGCAGCATTATGTACTGAATGGAAGTGCATACCTATCGCTGTGTTCCATAACCTTGTCGAAAGCATGTCTCGAATGGTCAGCGCATGCATTAAGGCCAAAGCTGGACCGACACCGTAATAATTGTGTTAATAAATGCTATGTTGTGTTTCTCTTCTAGGTGTCTGGTGAATTTTGTCAATATAGTGTATATACCAGCATAAAGTTCAACTATCTTTTAAAATTTGGACCTGCCCAGAATTGGTTTGTTTCGCTTTAGACTTAAATACACTGCTCGAAAGAATTATGGGAGCAAAAGAAATTGTAAGAATAATCGTGTGCGATTGACGTTGTTGAAGGTAAAATATTTATATGTAAGGTGCAGTAGAATATTCAGTAATATGGATAAGAAAAATCACATTAGCGAATTCTTACGCATTATTACCATTTAATGCACATAATGCAATATGTTATTCGACAATATGCATATCTGTGCAACAAGAAAAAATGACTTTTTGAAGGTGGTGACTGACCTCTGGTAGGGTGTGTGGTTCCCTCGAACGGATAAAACCGATGCACACCTTTAAGGCGTGGAATTGATGAGGTGATCGAGAAGGTTTTGGAGGCACCCAAGCCACTCCTCAATAAAGGCAGTCTCTTGTTCACGAAGATTTAACGGAGGTGCCGTCCGAGCTGCAATGCATCTGCCAAGTGTGTTCCAGGCATGCTCAATCGGACTTAAGTTAGGGAAGCATGTTATCCACTCCATACGCTGTATTCCCTCCTCTTCAAACATGTTGTCCACTAGCCGAGCTCTGTGACGTTGAGCGTTATAGTCTATGAAACGGAACGAATCGTATCCCCCGCGGCTGCAGCAAACGGCAAGACAATGGGTCTGAGAATATCGTGTCTGTATCTCTGGGCCGTCATACTGTTGTTTTGGGTCTCGTATAGGTCCGTACGTCCACCGATACTTATGTCTGCCCAGACCATCTATTCATGTCCGCCATAATGTGATGCTTCCTGCACAAAAGCAGAGCACATCGACTGTCAGATTGCAGACTGAATCGAGACTCGCCAGAGAAGAGAACTTAACTCCACTCGTCATGTCCCCACCCACGAAATTCCTTAGCCCAGTTTTTACGAGCCGTACGGTGTCGTGCGGCTAAAGGGACACACACATTTGTTCAACGCATATAAAGGCCACCTTGGTGAAGGCTATTGTGGATAATTCGAATTGACAACCTGCGTCCTGTTGACACGAGAAACTTTCGCTAGAGATGAGTTGCATTTTGTTGCTTGTTCCAACGGGTTGTTAACAGTAGGTAAGGATCACCCCTTGCTGTAAAGTGCACGTGCTCGTAGATGCCTTGACCTTGCCTTCTTCGAACTGTTCTCGTATCCTTGAATCGGGTCCACTTTTGGCAAATGACACTTCGTGGCACTCCAATGGCTTCTGCTACAAATCGCTGTGTCTCATCTGATCCCAGCCTGACAACAGCTTTCTATGCCGTTGATTCCTCTAAATCATGCTGTTGGGACACCGTTCGAACTACGAAACGAAACGTCATGATATAGATGCGGCAGAATATGGAAGCTGCCGAAGAATCTTCGTTTTTATCCCATTCTGTGATGTATGCATCTTGACGTAAGACTCTAATTTGCATAAGATATGCATTATTTAGCTGTCTACGTGACACTCGAGTTGCGTATCCCACGTTTGGGTTTGGTTTCACACTAATGGCTAGAATAATGTGGCCAAAGCCACATGCTCTCCCTAATTATTTTGAGCAGTGTAACAAAGATCTTCGCTTCATGAGGCAACCTTACCTACCAAGTGTGAATGTAAGTAGGGGTACGGTCAATAGTATTTCACTAAGAATAAATACAACCGACTCGTGTAAGCGCAAATTCTGAAGGCGTGGAGATGTACTTCGAAATTCCTTTGTAATGTGCAAAGAGAGACAGATCTCTCAAAATAACTAGAAAATGTGTATCTAGAAAAACTGTAAAACTCATTAACTGCACACTCAATTGATTTCAGTATCGCAAATGAGTATATGCCATCTAATTTGTATATATGCATAAGGTGGACGCCACTAATATACACTTAGCGGCCACTGAATTAGAAACACTTATGCTGATGTACGTAAACGTCACACGCTGCGTATGTGCGAAATACGTGGTCACATGCATCACCACGTGATCTAGGTGCTTATTTAAGACTGCTGCTCGTCAGCAGTGTTGATGTCAGTGTTAAAAACAAAGGATATTTCGAAGTTCGATGAAAGGCTTATTGTAAGTGGCCGTCTGGCTGGAGTGACTACTTTTTATAAACAGCACAGTTGACTGGTTTTCCAAAATATGAGATATCTCCGGTCTTTTATCAGAGTAAAAATGACCCACGTTGTTGTCTAAGAGACATAACTTCGGCGCGGTAACAATCTTTCAGGAACGAAATCTTCGTAGTCTGAGAAGGCTTGTACGAAGAAATAGTGGTTCTTGTGTACAACAATAGACAGTAGCGTTCAATGGAGGCTGTTCCCGACCCACACCTCAACTACCTACGCGCAGGGAATTGAAGAGGTTCGGGTTTGGAAATCGTATGCCTGTACGGAAACCATATAAAGTTCATCCACAGTGGTGTCAGGAAGACTCGAAAAAAGTCATGTGGTGCAACGAGTCGCGGTACTCCTTGTTCTATACCGACGATAGGCATAGAGTAAAGATTTCGCCGTTCCGTTCTTCGGCCGGACGCATTCCCTAGATAAAATACAAGTTTTGGAGCTTGGACCAAAATTTTGTTTCTGAACAAGATCGAACCCCAAAAGCGTCATTTCTGAATTTGAGAGCGTAATATAGTGAGTTTCAGAAGACGGCAAAGACGAACTACGTCAGGCTCTGTTCTTCTAAATTACGATCTGGGTACAATCCTACCAAAATGCCTAAAAATTTATAATTCCGAGGCCGATTTCGATTCTTAGAACTTACCCGTCCATAAACACAACTGCGCATGCACAATTGTGTTGCCTCATCCATTAGCCACGATCTGACGCCATTTTGTGAGGTTGTGTTTATGTTAAAGGTTTCTGCTCTGCGTTAATAATGCTTAAGTTAATATCGCATTGAAACTGCAAAGAATTTTAATCAAGATGCTTTTCAAGATTGATAAAAAAGAACAGCTTGCCTTTGAACAAAATGCTTCGTCCAAAACATAAAGGTACAGATGGATTTCACGATTGAAAAATGACCACACTTCTTTTGTAGCTGCTATAGAAAGTTTTTGATGACTATATTTTTTTGGCAGTTGTCTGTAGCAAAACTGCATGTTTTTTTTTTTAAATCGCTTGAACTTAACGGTTACCTGTATTGCAGTAAAGCTGTACTGAAGTAACTTCTGGTAGAAATTCTGGAAATCTGACGAAAACACAATTCACGAATGACTAAATAACAACTTCTGGCTTGCTTCCAACGCTGCTAATCTCTGGGTTCAGTGAATCAACTCCCCAAGGAGGCATTTCGAAGGGAGTAAAGTATCTTATTGGGAGAGTCCACGGAATTCAAGTTTTATACACGTTCTGGGCAACTCTTGCCACACCCTACGTGCCCTCCCGAATGCTTCCTACTTTCGCTGCTCATTTCTACTTTAGTGTCATTAACGATTCCCATCGGTTTCTTAGTTTAGGAAACAACACTCGAAGCTCCCTGCGCGGAAAGAATATTAGCCACCACAAACCCAGCAGGACGACCTCAAAATGTCTATTATTTTTTCTCTTTTCTTAATGATTAAACGTATTTTATCACATTGGAATCAACGGAAAATTTGCTGATTGCGTTGATTCTAGAAAACGTAAAGATGAAGATGTCTACTATTTGTGGCACACTTTCAGTTAATATTAACTATTCAAATACTAGTGTAATTACACTGATGTGCAAAAATTAAGGACAAAGAGGAGAAATTAGCATAACAGCGGAACGAGCAGGCAAAATGGACCGAAAGACCACTCAGTAGATAGACTAGGGTCCGGTACGGTAGGGCATGCGCATACATGTAGCATGACGTGGGAGGGGGGCAGTGTCGGAAGGGTATAAAGCACACGGGCGGTGTACGCTCAGCAATTCGGTGAAAGCTATTGCACGGTGTACATCGGTTTGAACGAGGTCGAGTTGCTGCCACCGTGAGATGTGTCCAACATGCCATCCAGTAGACGACGTCTGGTTGACTTTACCCGAGGTCGCGTCATTTGGAAGTTGGAAGAAAGTCGAAGCGTGACTAGTGTGGCCGAGGAGTTCGGGATCGCTCACAGCATCGTTTCACGAGCTTGGAGAGCATATCAAACGACAGGAACAGCTGTCCGAAGTTTTTTAGTAATGGTTGTCCACGAGCAACCACGGCGGTGGACGACCGGTATATTTTCCTACAGGCGAGAAGAGACAGACGGAAGACAGCGGGAGAAATCGCAAGGCACATTCAACAGACAACTGGACGTCCGTTATCGCATTTTACCGTGGCTAGGAGGCTGCACAAAGGTGGTTTATTTGCACGTTGACCAGTACGGTGTGTGCCATTAACGCCTGCTCATCGGAGACGGCGGTTTTTGTGGTGCCAGAAACACAAGAACTGGACACATCAGCAATGGGGTCGAGTTCTCTTTACGGATGAGAGCCGATTTAGTCTGACGAGCGATTCTGGACGTATACACATCTGGAGAAAGCAGAAAACACTCAATAATTCGTCCAACATCATCGAAAGCGACCGGTTTGGAGGGGGCGGAGTTCTCGTTTGGGGCGGTATCATGATTGGTAGCCGTACTGACCTCCATATCTTCCAAGGAGGTTCAATCACTAGTATCCGCTATTGTACCGAGGTTCTCCTGCCTCACGTGCGTCTGTTTAGAGGTGCTGTAGGTCCTGAATTCCTCTTCATGGACGACAACGCTACACCCCATCGTACAGTGGCTGTCGCAGAGCTGTTGGAGAGTGAAGATATTCAACGCATGGATTGGCCCGCAAGGTCCTCGGACCTAAATCCAATCGAACACGTGTGGGACATTCTCGGGACACGCTTGACAGCACGTCACCAGCCGCCCGCAACGATTCCGCAGCTGCGATTGGCGCTACAAGAGCAATGGGCCGCGATGCCTCAATAGCTCCTTAACAACCTCGTTCTCAGCATGGACAGACGTTGTAAATCCTGCAACGCAGTCAAAGGTGATCATATTCCTTACTAAAGACTGGATTTTTCTTGGCAGCCACCTGTCACATGGACGTTTCTGTCTTCTGTCCAGTTGTGCTCGAAGCTACCTTTTCAATAAAGTGCCTTTGTATCCTTTGGATTTCTTGTTTGGACGGTTTTGCTCACTTGTCCCGTATTCTTACATCTTGGGGATCTTATGGTATGATTTGAGTCGATGTGGAGCACTTCTGCACGACGTTACATACGAAAAGCCGTCTCGTCCTTAATTTTTGCACGCCAGTGTATTTCGGTAGCTTCATGTAAGTTTTATAAATTTCGGGGTATATTTATAACCGGCAGAAAAGGAACCTAAACGTAACATACATTTTATCCATAATATTCGTGTCAATTAATGACCCTTGTTTTGGACACGCTGCAGCTATAAAACATCATTACTGATATCGCGCATGTTTCCGTAGAAGTTTATATAAACATGTTTGCGGTATGAAGTTATTCTAGTTATAGACAGATATTAATTATAACGCCTCGAACATTTCATGGGTGCATTTGGAATATAAATTACAGCAGGCTATTTTCACAAGAGGTATTTACAGATACATTTTCATGTGAAAGCTAAGTAATATCACAAACGCTTCGCAAGCAGTTTTTACACAAGTTATCTGGATATACATTAACCTAATATCTAAAATCACGGAAAGTTCTCTGTGTTTGTTGTGGACATGAAAATGCCTATCTCAGCAATTTCTTCAACGCCAGTTAACGCTGAAATTTATAACTTGATACGCATCACTAAAACTAACTCCTCGCTAGGTGATAGGATATCATGATCCTTTAAAAAAATTTGCCGTCATTGCAAACATTGAACTACGTCATTGCAAGCATTAAACTATGTCATTGCAAGCATTAAACTACGTCAATACGAGATGTAAGCGCGTTTGACTAAGTAGCGACACATGGAATCCCTTATGAATTAGAAATGTTTAAAAATCGCGAATGGTCTCTATTTCAATATTCAGTACAAAGAGATTTCAGAGTGCTCTGGATTAACGCTCGATTTGAAATTGAGCTATTACAAGCTGTCAAGTAACTTGCTGGGGAGCACAGCTCTTAAAATTTAAGTTGTGAAAAAAGTTACACTAAATTGGAATTTATTTACTCGTGAAATGGGAATATAGCTCGACAGAATCGAAAATTGTTTCAATAGAATTTTTTTTTTTTTGTAAAAGACTAAAATAATTTGGTACATAAGGTTTTAATATTCTATGCTTCTGTAAGTTTTTTTATAAATTTATGAGTCATATGGCGGCATGCAATTAACAACTTCCTGAACAAACGCCAGGTTTGAAAAGCCCTGCAAAACGATTGGTACAATGACGGGTTTTCGCCGGGAGAAATATCCGTCTGAATTTCTGAAATACCAAGATTAGCATAAAATGTATTGTCATTAAAAATTACAACTGCCTTCATATGTTTGAAAAGTGGTATGCTATTGCCACTCTGTAATGATACTACTACATTGGCTGCTGACAAATTTAGCAATCGATGTTATTGTAAATTCCATTCTGCACGGCTTGAAGTTTTATTTTAAGTATGCTAAATAACGCTATTACAATTCCAGCTTCTGTTCACGAGGTTTCATTTTCTCATTCTGTTACACTTTTCAATGAATATCTATAAAGTTCACCTGAAAAATCCCTTGAAATATTTGGTCTTAATTTAAGAAATCCATGCACCAGGCGTTGGCATTTTATGCAGAATGTTTGAGAGCATGTGATAAAGGGAATTTGTCTATTTTCGTGTGTGAACGAAATCGCACTTTCCAGTTAGATCAAAGAATGTATTTCATTTCGCTAATATACCTTCTCGTTAAAATTCAAATACTGTATGTGATTCAGGCATAATGTCATATATAATTTCTTTTACGTTAACAGGTATGCTCTTTCAAACGATGTGTAGTAAAAAAGTCATTGAAAGAAAACATGAAACTGAAATTCGCGTACGGAGCTGACATCATTTTAATGCAAAAGATATAATCTGTTTTTAGCACGTCTTTTGTAAAAAACAGTACGGTCTTGTGATACCACATTGTCCGTCTGTCTGTCTGTGGATACCATGTCTCCACAAATATTAGTCCGATCACATGCAATCAAGAACATGAAACGGGGAAGAGCTGCAGTAGAAGATGGAATTACCGAAAACCTTATATAAGAAGCAAGTGGAGAAATTGAAACTATATTCGCCCAAGTATTCACTAGATTCCTCAATAAAAGTAAGATTCCTGAAGACTGGAACAATGCTACAATGATCCTGCTACATGAAAACGGCGATAATGAGGATCTCAAGAACTACAGGTCCATCAGCCTCCTATCGCTGGTTTATAAAATCATCACTAAAGTTCTTTCACATCACTTGAAGATAACACTGGATATGGCTCAACTGGGAGAACAAGCTGGTTTCAGGAGTGGCTACAGTATTATAGATCATATCCATGTACTGAGAGAACTAATTGAAAGAGCAAGGGAATATGAACTCCCATTATGCGTGGCTTTTATAAATTATGAAAATGCCTTTGACTTTGTGAAACCATCACCAGTTACAGCAGCTTTGAAATTCTACGGTACTGAAGACGCATGCATTGATATTATTGATAACATCTATGAAAATGCAAGTGCAAGGATTCGGCTATTTGATGACACAGCACCAATAAAAATTGGAAAGGGAGTGAAAACTGTTATACTGTGATTAAAATTTCCTGGGCGCTATTTGTTAAACAATACTTTAAAGCATCATTAAGTACTTTTATTAGGCTACATAGGGATTGAAAGTTTCAGAACCCGTTGCAAATAAAGCCTAAAATTCTGATAAGCGATCTAAACCCCTGGGGTGAAGCACGACCGATGCTTTAATTTGATGGAATTCAGACCACTTTGAACCACTATTACTCATCGTATGTGGAATGTAGATAAATAGAATAAAGTGATGCACTTAATAAAAGTACTGAATGATTGAAGAACCTTGGTGTAGAGATGTTAATTAGTGACCGCTGAATAAATCGTCTTCCACAGGCGCAAGATACAGAGCTTGAAATTTATAAATTAGTGAAACAAATTTAGTGAGAAGGGTATTAGCTTTTAATTAAAATCTTTATTAACCATCTTACTAGAAAGATTGGCTGAATGCCACGTTGATGACCTGAAATATTAACGATGTTTCGGGTTATTAACAGTAAAGCAGTAATTCAGTAATTGGGAACGTGGTGCTTATTGAGTTTGAAGGAAATTAATTCCTTTAAGGCTCTCTTCCCCGGATTCTTGTAACGACATTTTGGGATAAAGATTTACAGTTCATCTCTTACGATGGCTTGAGGAGTGTTCTGTGAAAAGCCATGAAAACGCAAAACTTTATAGCTGGCATAAGGTAAAGTGTGCCGAAATTCGGCGACCAACGAACGAATCTAATTGCACTAAACCCGCTAAAATGACAAAAAAATTTGAATTGTGTTAAAACCCAAGTTGTTTTCTGTGCTGCAAGTGGCTACGGAAAGAGGGCGAATAAGATAACGTTCTCATACGCTGGCTACGTACGACGGTAGAACTTTCTGGTTTATTTCTCTGCATTTTCTAATAAAAGGGAAAAAATCACAATGATAAAAGAGATACCCTCAAAATATGGAAAATGTGAGAGAAAGAACCAATGCAACAAAACGAAAAAAAAATGGTCATAACTAAGTTACACTAAAAAGGCACAAGCAATAACATAACAGTTAGTGTTTGATTTATATCACAAAAACTGGAGACTGCAGACTGAAGTTTTGTCATTTTGAGTTGCATGGCTTGCCATCCTACCGAGAAAAAGATAGCTTCTGCTGATGATGGTTACCTATGCGTCCGCCAGAAAGTCACACTGCTTAAAATATTATATTGATTTCTGAAGAAATATCGCATTTCGTGACAAAAGAAAGGACTTCTGAAGGTCTTTACTGGTCATTTCTCCACGGATAGTGGGCGGCAACAAGGGCTTCTTGATTTACCAACGCATTTACATTGCAATTTCCAAGGAAGAAGTGATACACTGCAAGAAAACTGTAAAAGTTTTCATTCAGCTAGAAGGAGATACATTTCTACTGGATCCTATACTCACATAAACACGTACGGGCGTGCACACAAAGGAGATGAAGTACGGAGATTCTATAACAAGAGGTGGTAAGAGAGACGTAATCGAAGAATCAGTTGTGCTAAGCACGGATTGTTGTAAAAACAAAATAAATTTCTGAATGTCTAATACTATACAATCGTGGCCAATAGTCCTGTACAAGTAGACCGAAAGTCAAATTTTTGATGTTTGAAGTCAGCTTGTACAGCGTAATGGTAAAGTCAGGAATACATATTATACATTATTTTAAAGGAAATTGTATGCTGAATTGAAATATTTTTAAAGAATGTTATTACCAGTAATACAAGTGGAGTTGCAAACAAAGGTACAGCGTCTAGTTATAAAAAGCAACAAATAGTGGAATTTGTGAAATTAGTGCACAATGCATTTAACGTAAAATTAATGTACAGTACATTATTGACACTTGCAGGACACTTGAAATAACTTACCAACAAGCAAAATGCCCTTCAATATTTAATTGGATAACCACGGTTTCTTAGTAACAAAGTGCACCTTCTTGGCATAGAACTAATGAGCTTTTCTAGTTGTCCATTGGTGATAGCACGGTGCCATACAGCCCTTACAGACTCAATTAAAGTCTTTATATTAAGGTCTTTAATTGACTCAAAGTCTGTAAGGTAAGTTATTTCAAGTGTCCTGCAAGTGTCAATAATGTACTGTACATTAATTTTACGTTAAATGCATTGTGTACTAATTTCAGAAAATCCACTATTTGTTGCTTTTTATACCTAGACGCTGTACCAACATTCTGTAAAGCTATTTGAATTCAGCATAAAATTTCCTTTAAAATGATGTATAATATCAGGCCATCCCAGAAGTAATGTTGTTTTGCGCAAGCCCAACAGTAGTGCGTCCAGTGGTGCCCAGACTATGACGTCGACCACGGTGAGTATAAGAGGGATCACGAGAGAGACATTCAAGCCACTTGAGACTGCAAACGGAAGTTCTAGGTGCAGTCGTTGTGTACTTAAACCGCATAGGAAATGGCAGTGTAAGAAGACCACATTAGGCATATTATGCCGTACGAGTTTCACCATCGACATTCAGCGACGGGAGCAACATGAAACATCAATGCCGTATATGGGCCGGGTGCCCTGGATGTCAGGAAATGTCAACGCTGGTTCGAGAAATTTCGAAAGGAAGACACCAGCCTCAAGGATATGCAGCTACCCGGACGGCCTGTTGAGTTGCATAACGAGGTGCTGAAAGCTGTTGTTGAGGGAATACCGCATGCAACAGTCGATGAATTGGCCACACTTGTTCGTTCAACCCATTCCACTGTTCACCGGCAACTGCAGGACCTCGGTTATGTGTCGAAACTGAATAAGTGGGTACCCCATGATCTCACTCCACAACAGCGTGTGGACATTTGCACTTCTTTGCTCTCCCGTGCAAAAAGGGAGCCCTTTTTGCACGGAATTGTCACGGGCGATGAAAAATGGATTATTTATCCCAACATTAAGGGTAAACGGCAGTGGCTTCCCAAAGGGAATATGCCTGCAGCAGTGGCGAAACCAGGTCGTTTCCCACAAAAGGTTTTGATGTGTGTGTGTGTGTGTATTGGGATATACAAGGCATATTTCATTACGAGCTGCTGCCACCCAACAAAACCATTACAGGGGTAGTATACTGTCAGCAGCTGCAGCGTCTGCGCACTGCTTTGCAGGATTAACGTTCAGCATTCATGAATCGTAAAGGCGTGCTGCTGCCGAAAGATAACACAAAACCACACACAGCGAAACTGACCAGTGCCACGCTGCAGCATATTCCCCTGACATCGCCTCATCCGACTACCACCTCTTTCGAAGCCTGCAAAACAGTCTTTCTGGGACTACACTTCGAAATGTTGAGGAGGTACGGCGAACCCTTTCTGCTTTTTTTGCATTGAAACCCATGGAATTCTACAAGTCTGGGATTCAAAACCTTGTCGATCGATAGGAGAAGGTTGTAACTACTGGGGACACTTATTATATGGATTAAAACATCTGTTCCAGGTATGTTTTTCTTTCTTTTCTTCACACGTTGGAAAAACGACAATATTTTTGCGATTACCCGATATGTATTCCTGACTTTAAAATTACGCTGTATAAGTTGACTTCAAATATCAAAAATTTGACTTTTAGTCTACTGATGCAGGACCTTTGGCCACGATTTCATATTTCACAATCATCTTGAGCTTCAGCATAGGAAAAAGCACGCCCTCGGGTGGACAGTATCGTGTGCCTTTTCAGCAACAGCGCTTATACATTAGCGGCATGAATCTGCACGAAGAAGAAACTGAATTTCTGGACATACTTAGCTATGACTGATAGAAACCATCTTTTAGGAAGAAAAAATTTATCACACATACAAATTCTCATTAACCTTGCCTAGAAGAATGATGGTTGCCAAGAAATGTCCGAAAAAAAACATGGAGAAATTCTGGATAAGATTTACTCCGTCAGGTTTTAAAAACTTTCACTCCTTTCCTAGAACTAATTTCCCAAACTAAAATAGACACATCTAGAAAATTGAAAAGAGTAATCCTTGTTAAACTTTTTGGTATTCAAAAGTAAGTTTTTAAATCTATCTTTTGAGTAGGAGATGTCACGACAAGTATAAATATGTACATAGGACATATCATCATAAACAATTATCAATACACTGTTGGATGAAGGTCTCTTCAAGTTTCTTCCGCAACTGCCCACTTAGACATAGTCTCCTCCATGTCACTCCAGAATACTTTCGAAAGGATGCAACAGTGACGTATGTAGAATGTTCTTTTGGGAGTGGGGGCGACCAAAAATGGAAGTTTTTGAAATTCACCAGAACAAAATTAATGAAAAATAGAAGAAAAAAATGAAAGCATTTTTTTCTAATGTAAGTTGATGCATGTGTATTATATTAAGGCAATTTTTCTACTGTAAGTCGCATTTTAGCCAAAAAATTGAAACACTAGTAAATAGTAACACTATACTAGTGATCCGATTTATTGGCGTAGGAAATAAACACATAAGCGTTTCCAAGCTTTCGTACATCAACCAGATAGCTTTTTCAAGGAAGTTAGACAGAAACTGCAAACTGAATAATGGAATGCATTAACAATTCGAAAGCGGGAACTTGACTTAATAATAAATAGATACGGCGTTATATTCATTTAAAGATACGACGCATCACGTTGGTTGCGCGCGCTGTATCCTGGTAGGGAGAAAGCGTTACTTGAAGAATTGGTTTAAAATTCGTGGCAACTCGAGTCAGACGCAGTCATTGCAAGTATCGCTGCTGGTAATGATCTCCAAGGTTTCCCGAGTGGCTGTATATTTAGGGGTAGAGCAGCTAGCTCATTTCTTTATATCATGGTCATTCCAATGCAGTGTCGTTCAGAGACGTCCGGATACTGTAGGGGGATCGCATAAACACCTGCGTCGCAGGAGAGAGGTGGTTACTTTATTTTTAAATACACCAGAGTTGAATAATTACGAAACGCATATAGCGTATGAAATCCGTTTATTTTCGTGGTGTAGTCAGCACAAATATTCGCCAAGCTTGCATCTTTATATACTTAATATTCTTACATCTTTATATACTTAACATAGTATATAAAGATGCAAGAGACCTTATGCCGACGCCATAGTTAATCTTCTTGAGGGCGTTTTTGAGTTTGTAAGACACATTTGGTATGTCGGGAATTGAGCCTAAATAACGTAGCTGGGGCACAGGAAGATTAAAATATTTGACCCTGGCTCTTTGGATAAAGCTATGTATCCGATTCAATGAATATTCTCCATCAACTTTATGGCGCTTTCAATTTCGTGTAGTCTAGAATTGGTATCTGAGGATATGGCGAAGGCTCATCAAATTCGAGAACGAAAGCTAGCTGTTTTTTATTCTGCGGAACAGAAAGAGCTGCGGAGCATCAGGTTGGGGATGGAAATCGGTTTTTAGTAGACTTGTGCACCGAAGCAGATGTCAGGCGATTTCCTCAATAAAACATCTAGATAAGGTAAAGCGTTGTTGTGTTCAAGGTCCATCGTGAAATTGGTGTACTTAATTGGTGTACTGTTCCTCGATATCAATTCGTTATTAAACTGAAACACTTTCGGGACCCTCTAAATACGCCCCTCGGATGTAATGATTAAACACCTTTCTTTTTTAAGACATCATGGTAAATTTCTCTTGAAAATTGCACTGTTTCATTTCCAAACGTTTTTCACCAAAGTTTGTTAGGCAAATTCATTTCTTCGATGTCTCCCTCGCTTAATACGTATCTGTTGCCCAAGGCAAACGAACACATCGGTTACCTCTAGATTCGCACTATCAACTGCTAAATCTTAAGTTACTGTAAAATAATTGCACATGAGCGTTTATCATCTGCAACTTCATATTTAATACCACTTCTTTACTCCTCTCAACAAGGTCCTGGATCCCTCTGCGGCTCTGAAGGGCTACTGACAAAAATGACTATGCAATCAGGTAAAAAAGTGGTTTTAATAATGTCCATTAATCTTTATTCGCTAGTCTCCTTGTTCAATGATGGAAAGATATTCTGCATTGTGGCATTATAGAGCTTAGGAAATACGGTGTCACCTCAGCTAATGCCCTTTCCAATTTTTATTGGTGACGTATCCACAAATAATCAAACCTTTGCCCTTGCATTTTTATAGACGTTATTAATAGTGTTGATGCATGTTATCTTCCCTACCGCAAAATTTCAAAGACTGTTGATGATTTCATGGAATCTAAATCCTTTTTTGTAATCAATTAAAACCATTCATAATGGAAGTTTGTTCTCAATCACTGTTTCAATAACTTCTCTCCTACATGGATATACTCTATAATGCTGTAGCCACTTCTGTATCTAGATTCTTATCCTGGTTGCACCATGTCGAGTGTTTCCTTCAGAAACCCTCGACATATAATGACAGCACCTTAGTAAGGATTTTGTAGTTCGTGAGATCTTCAAGGACCTCTTTTTATATAGCGAGAGCGAGTCACTCTAGCGTCGTTCCTTGAGGCCATACATAATGAGATATATAATTGTCCGCCGCAAAAGAAACACGAACTATCGAAAGCAATGAATATTTCCCATTGCGGTTATGTCTAAAATATTTGCTTCTCAGAACATAAAGGGTATTGGCAGATGAAACTTGGTATTGCGTTTCTTTACCTTTCTTTTACCCATTGATACACTGCGCGAAAATGCTTTTAAATTAGTAATCATTCTGGTGATTTCATTCAATCATACTCAGACTCATTAGAATGGTTTTAAATTTTTGTTTTTGATATGATGTCAACAAGTTGTAATATTTTCTCATCAAATGAGAGCGCTCTTTTTTTTAATACCCTGAAAAGTGAAAGTTGTTTTGAATTTACTCTTTCCTTCTGAATGGTCATAATATTAATTTACTTAAAGCTCACAACTTAATTTTCGTGAAAAGAGTGGCTTGCAGTAAAAAAAAAAACGAAAAAAAAATGACCTTATTCTCTAAAGCTGAATCAATCATCTTGAACAAGAGGAATCTGTGGTGTTCAAATGTTCATATTCACGGTATGAAGAAAATTTTTCGTGTAGCAACTCTACTGTTACAAGTCTATTTCCAATGTTCGGATCTACATGAATTTCAACCTTTATTTCTTGTTGCATTCAAATTACAAGAACGAAACTGCACAGAAATTTAGATGGACTGTACTTTGAGGATTCTGTTATTTTTTCAGTAATCGTTTTCAAACGGACAACAAGATGATGGACGGGACTGTACTCGGTACAGCGCTGGCGAGAAGTTGTAAAAATACTCTACCTTTGGACGAAAATAGGTGGTATACGGCAAAATTGAGGTATGGAGATAGTTTTCATGGACATTACTGGGTCACCTTATTCCCTTTGTGCACACTCTCACCTGCAGATGCTACATGTATATTGTTTCAAATAAAATATTATTCTAAATTCTGACTGTGTATACGAATGGCACTGCTCTTTAACAATATGCCACAAGACCTTCATTGTGCGCGAGTGATTCGAGATTCAAGTCGAAGCACTTCGTGTTCATCTCTGGACGTCAAATTCCTCCGATTTTAGTCGCGTCGAAAATTTGTGGGGTGAATGCAATGCAATTCGACATTCGCATGTTACCCCGGTGGAGTTGCGCGGTCATTCACTGCATTTACACGGTTTTTACGGCGAAAATCGCCCTAGCATGCTGTTAGGCAGGTGGTTATAAAAACATGGCTGGTGAGTGTGTATGCCAAAGAGCATGCAATAGATGGGACGTACTGAAACTACAATATATGAAATGAAAGCGGAAAAGAGTGTATACACGAAACTATGGGCTCTGAAAGAGATGAAAATGAATGAGAAAAAGAAGTTCAACTTCCGCACCAGGGCAACATAGGTTGTATTCACTGTTAGAAGGACGAGGCAGCTGTTCTAAAAAGGTAACATTGCAGTGATGGCGAGGCTGGAGAAGTTAATATTTTCATGTACACTAATGGATTTTCTGCAGAAGTCTTGAGGGTATCATATACGTGATTCTTGTGAGGTATGTCATCATCATGAAATTTATAAATGAACAAACATCGGGTGCTGATGCAAACTTTGATCTTCTCCTTTCGATAACATTCTTAACATGTTTCAGTTATTTAAGAATACAGCAGTGTCAGACAGACAAGCACAAGCTGGAATACATTTGTTCCTAACGATTAATAGTTTTTTCGAGGGCATCATATTCCGTTAAGACTGCACTTTCTCATAAGTCTCATTAAAAAGTGAACTGCAAAGTTTTTGTTCATAAACTTTCTACATTTCAAAGTACTTGTTTCATTCTGAATGAATATCCTATTTTGGAGTGTTTTGAAAACATCGGTCAGTTCCATTCAGTTATATGGGCCATTAATGCAGGAATGTATGGCTGCAGGAGAGCGCATCCGAGACCGCATGGACGTACTGATGGAATTAGAATATTAGTGAGCTAGAAAATTGCTTTGAAACATATCTTTCGAATGTTGACAGCGGTTCGAAGGTTTCATTTATTTACCAGTCTTACAGATGTGTTTAATGTATTGATTAATATTATACTTAGATTCTCTGTACTGTGCTACTGCGTTCTCTAAAAAGTGAGCTGCGAATTGAAGAGGAAAACCTCTGGGAGTAATGAGGCTTGAAGGATGCAATGTATTACTTCGATGATGAATTATCTTCTTCAGGCGCAGGTTACAGATCTTGAATAAAGTTCCGTAATGTTGACTTAATATCGTATCGAAATATCGCGAGCAGACCTGGGTTATCCACCGCACCGTAAAAGGGTATGCAAATTTGCTATAAACTTTAAACACATCGCAGGATCATATCGATAATATCGGCCCCTTCCTCTCAGCAAAAATTAAGTTATTCAAAATATGAGAGTGGGATAGGTGTTTGACAAACGTGGGATCTCAGGCTCAAGAAAGTTACCTAGTAAAAGTGAAATCACACTTCCATTTTCTCATTTTGGAACCAGCCAGTTCCATTTTCCCGAAAAAATAGAAAGCATTTCTGTAGATTGCAGTATATGACATGACGATATATCAATCTGCAGTGCATTCCAGGTGAAGAGAACAATGTTGCTATCATCTGTTAGCAGAAAACAGAAAGGTACTAAGGAGACCTGAAGACTAGCGAATTTTTTTCGAAATATGTTTGCAAAGATACTGCTCCTTGATCAGAAGACTTAACAAAGAGTGCTGGGAAGAAAAAGAAAATACATTATTCGCTTTGACTCTTCTCTTTTATGTGTGTCATCTGGATGTTATGTGGAGTTTCCTGTTCAATGTTATAAAGGAAAATTTCAGGTTTGTAGGAAAACTTTACACGAGATTACAAATTTTGCAGGCACTAAACCTTGTTTCCAGTAAATGATCTAAAATCTAATGTTTTAATAACTTTGTGGATAAAAATTAATGGAAGAGAAAATAGATGAATTAAGATATTATACAATAATCTTATGTCAAACGCTTCGAATGCAGAAAAATACGAAAACGTTCAACCGTGATAATGTGTTGGGCCTCCATATACACTCAGTAGACAAAACATTAGAGATAGAGGTGACGAGCAGTTGACATGGGCATCTCCCGTGCAGAGTGGAACAGACCCAAACTGAACGCAGGCAATAAATAGGCTGACAGCGTGGCTTTCCAACATTATACGTTCGTGACTGCCACGGAGAAGACCTCAGGTTCGATCCCAGGCAGGTACGAACGCACGAACCACTAGATATCCGCCGTGCGTCGGATGGGCACGTTAAGCCTTCGGGCCCAGGGTACTGCCCCCCCTCGGTAATAAATGAGGGCGTCTTCCTTCCCCTTTCTACCTCGCTTCCTGTCATTTTCCTATCGGGCACTTCAGCCCAAATCTGCTATCTTCCTATTTCTATCGGTTGTTTAAGACCTGAGGTGAGACACTCTCTTCCTAAAATCCTCTACATATGGTCTGATCTGATCTTTCCAACATTATATCGCAATCGACGAACATAGGTAAACATAGTGATCGGAGCTGCTTTGATCGTGGGCGCATTGTCGGCGCAAGACAGATGAGTCATTCTATCGCTCAAATGGTAAGAACGCTAGGGTTTCCAAGGGTAATTGCATCTAGATATACCGCGAGTATATCACCGATGGACATACCAGCACCCAGAGAGCCAGCGCTGGGCGACAAACGCCATTAATGATCGGAGTGGATAGACTAACCAGGCTCATACAGACCGACCACTTAGCAATGGCGCAAATCACATCCAAGTTAAATGTCGAAT
This sequence comes from Macrothele yani, assembly GCA_039090855.1. Classification (NCBI taxonomy): domain Eukaryota; kingdom Metazoa; phylum Arthropoda; class Arachnida; order Araneae; family Macrothelidae; genus Macrothele; species Macrothele yani. The sequence goes on from CM077007.1 coordinate 6,132,123, forward strand.
GCCCAAGCAGCGTCAACGAGTGAAAGGAACGGCGCAAGCGGTATACTCTGGGCTACGGGAGCCGACGCCCTACTAGTATGACACTGTTGGTTGACTACTGGTACTAGACATTACCCCTTGCTTGGTACCGGGAGTATCAAAACTGGACCTCTTCAGTGTGGTGCCGCGTCGTGTGGTCAGATGAATCCCATTTTCAGTTGTACCGAGCTGACGGAAGGGTGTGAGCGTGGCGTCAACCGCATGTCGCCATGGCCCCATTGTATTATGTCGGCTCTGTTAAAGGTGGTGGTGGCTCTGTAGTGGTTTGGGGAGCCTTCTCATGGGACACATCAGGTTCTTTATTGTGGCTGGAGAGATTCTCAACTACTGTGCGCTACCTGCATGTGGTGATTAATCACCTATACTCTTTCATTGCCCTCGCATATCCTGCGGCAGATGGTCAATTCCAACAGATCAATGGGTCACCCCACCGGGACGCAACCACCCAAGAATGGCTCGAGGAACCTTCATCTGGTTTTGGAACCTTCTAATGGCCCCCACGATCCCCGAATTAAAACACCGTGGAAGCTCTCTGTGATGCCATGTAGCAGAACATTAGACCCATGGATCCTGGACAGACTTCTCGGGTGGAGTTGTGGGCAATGCAAACAGGCATGGCTGATATTACCTCCGGAAACCGGCCGGCATCTGGTATAGTCGATGTCTCCTGTTCTGTACAGGCTGTTATTCACGCTAGAGGAGGACCAATATGTTATTAGGCAAGTATTTCTAGTGTTTTGTTCCATTGAGTGTACAACTGCATTCCAAAACTAATAACGAACATGAAATCTGAAAATTGCAAACACTGCCAACATGCACACACGAGTGAGGTGTATTTCGTAATGCGAATTCCATGTGAACATTCGCTGTGATCACATTACCGATACTGAATGTGTATACAGGCAGAAAGCTGTGTCTTATCTCATAAATGCTTATTCTGTATTTTTAAGTATTTCAGCAACGGAGCGAGAAACTATGTGTCTGACACAACAAAAGGACTTCTCGCAGACCTCATATAGATTATTTTACCGGAGGCTGAATTATCGGTAACCTCTAAAAAAGGCAGACTATAACCGGTGACGTCAGAGAGGTTTTAGTGGCACACAACATAGTATCATAGCTTTCGCCAGCATTTAAGAACAGGACCGCAGTCAGCTATTTGGCTGAAGGCCGTCCCCGACGTATGAGTCCGCGGAATTATCGTTAGCTGGCCGTAATAGAAAACGGAGTAGGAAAACTCCTGCAGCCCAATTGGATAATCGTCTTCAAGCAAGCACAAGCGTGCACATTTTGAGCCAAGTGATGTTAAGACTTTTAAATGCAGCATTATTATATGTCCCCCCCCCAACCAAAGCCCGGTGTTGTTTATGATTATCCAGGGCGCATCGAACAGTCTTACACTCTTGTTTCCAAATCAGTGGGCCAAGGTTTCACAGATGGAAGCTGCTGTAAGATGGAAACTGCTGGAAGCTCTTTCTTTGGATTCCAAGAGGCAGTTGTTCTGGAGGGAACGTGGGCAGGTACATAATGACAAAAACATCAGTGAACAGGACAGATATGGCATTCGCAGCGTCATGGTATCATGGACTTTCCGAACTGCAAGTGACTAATCCAGGGACAATCAGTAGCCTAGGGTACTGCTCTGATCTCATTCTTCGCCACCTTCGTCGGTTCCGTGTTGTTGTGGGTGCCAAGTCAAAGTTTATGGAAGATAACGCCCGTTTATAAAAATTAAATTTGCCTTCATACATAGCGGCTGTGTGTATGAAGTATTGGCTAGTGAGGATATCAGCGCGCGTTGCATTGAGGAGCCAGCGTTTTCCCCTAATCTTAATCCAGTCAAAAATGCACGGGATGCTCTGGGGAGAATTTCTGCGTAAACAAATGTGCCACCAAAAATCATTCCATCACTTATCAGGGCTCTCCGGAAGGAATGGGACAAATTACTTCAAGGGCTGCTAAATTACTTTGTGCTATGCACGACACTACGGTTCCAAACATGGATTTCAATGTGGAGTCGACATATCCCTTTGCGAGGGTTTCTCCCTGCAGTCGTTTTATGCAGTTCTGCTGGAAAATTGTCACCCACCCGCCCCCCCACACACACACTGGATCGCAGGTGAACGTGTGCCCCCTTCGTAATATTTGCTCTGTTTCAATAGACTTATTATCAAAAATGTTTATGTCGTGCGTATCATTTTATTGTCATGATTGTCATCCATACCACTTGCACCCCTGAAACCACTTTTCCTGATTTTGTCTGGCCAAAATGCGCCTCCTTCTTAAATTTGAGACGGTAATGTGTATTAGAAGAAATGTTTTGATTGCCGTCAGGACATCTATTGAGAATAATAATGAATGAGAGACCCCAAAAGTTTTTGTTTATTTTGACTGGTGGTTTAACGACCACCGTGCGCAACTCGGTAGGCTATAAGCAGTCGCCCGTCCCTAATTTAGGGTCACTGGTTCCAGGGAAGGGGGAGAGAGCCAGTGCTGTAAAACAAACACAACAACCATGCTTTGCCGGATTCGAAACCGGACCCATTTCGGACAAATGGTCATAAGTCACGCTTTGACGACTGCGCCAAAATTTGATAATTTACTACACGAATATTATTTTTTTAACATTTAATCCGGTGGCATGCTTAACTTCGCAGAAAAATTTCTGGAACCTGCAGTTCATTTAAAAGCAGAAGTAGAAGAAACGTAATGTAATTTCGGTTACATACTGTACAAGTAATATTCATCAGAGTGAAAAGATGCAAATTTAATGGTTAAGTTTGTGCATGCCGAAAAACTAATGCCAGAATGCTTCAAACTTAGTGTATAAATATTTAATAAACAGAATGCAATACGAAAACGATAACTGTCAAAGTAACACTACTGAGTCAAATATATTTTGCAGAGGTACGAAGTCTTCTTCCACTGTGTTCTTCTTTAAAGGAAAGAACGCAGAAGTGATCTGCTTTTCGTGGAGCTGTCTAGATGGAGGCCTCTGACATCTTATACGTCTATGTTCCGGTTTGTATCCAGAGGCAAACACATTCATGCCTTTTTATCCTTCCGGTGGTGTGGCTCCCCCATATCTTTGGTGTTAATGGGAACCATTATACCTGGAAATGTACATAGTTTGGCTGGGCGAAATACCTAATTTTTTACGCTTTCCAACCGTAGGTTGAAGAAGCGCATGCGCTCCAGATTTGTCCGTCTGTCCGCACGATAACTCGCGTAAAAAGTACTCGATTTCGATGAAATTTTAGTATGTGGTAGGGGACAACCTAGGAAAAAACCCTGTTGAAAATGGACGAAATGGGGTCAAAGGTCAGGACATACGAGCGGGATTCATTGCATCGCCCTTATGCGTCATAACGTACGTAAAAATGCTTCGATTGCGACAAAACTTCGTCATGTTGTTCTGGAGATGTACTGAACCGGTTCTGTTTAATATAATTGAAATGGGGGCAAATATCAGGACACAGGAGCGATATTTGTTCCACAGCCATATCCTCATAACTTGAATAAAAATGCTTCTATTGCGACAAAACTTTAGTATGTTGTTCCGGAGGTATACTAAACCTATTCTGTATAATATCACCAAAATGGGGTCGAAGGTCAGGGCACAGGAACGATATTTATTCCACAGTTATTATCCTCATAACTTGAGTAATAATTTCTGGTATGTTGGAAAGCGTATCATAATAAATGCATCGCATGATTTTACTAACTTGTTTGGCTTACGCCTGAGCGACGTCTATCGTGTCTGGATAAGTATTACCGTTTTGATATCACAAACACATGTTGTTGAGCTCGGCAGATTTTATCTATTAGTGGCACTGCATATGCGTGTCGTTACTGCTGATGTACAGCGCTAAAAACTTTGAAGTAAGAAAACTAAACAAAAGCAAACGAAGCCTGGCGCAACTGTTTTTGAGGGCTGTTTTGAATACGTTCACTGCAAATTGTGTTACGACATAGCATTAGATGAATATATCTACTATCGTTGCCTATCAGTATACGGTCTAATATTCTATGAATTATTGTCGTCCTACTTAAATATTTTCTTTCTTGAGTCACTTCTTCCAAATTAGGGCAGAGTGAAACTCTTAAAAACACAAAAACAAAATCTTGGAAGAGCAACGATGTTGGGGCTCAAAATACCACGGAATTCGTGCATAACGCGTAGTCGCCCTTCCGCACGTTCAGGACGTCCCCAGGGTCATATTTTGGCAGGACTACGCCACACCACATATTGCAGCGAAACACTTGCCTTCTTCAGGGATAACAACTTTCCATTTCTACCGTGGCCGATTAGATCGGCAGGTTTATCACCCGTAGAAAATCTCTGGAACATGCTCAAATGTCAGGTGCAGCGGTACGATAGTCCGCCAGCAACTCTTGTTGAACTTTGGGACGCAGATCAATACAACGCCGCCCCGGTGGCACAGTGATCTAAGCGCTGGCTTATGACCTTTCATACGAGAAGGGTCTGGGTTAGAATCCCGTGCGGCATGGATGTTGTGTTTTTCTTTTCTTACGGAACTGATTCTCTCCCTTTCCTGGTGCCAGTGGCCCTAAATTTGGGACGCGCGACTGCTTATGGTTCATTGAGTTGCTCCCGGTTGTCGTTATAAATTTGACTAAGAAAATAAAAAGGTAAACACAATTCGGATGGCTATTCTACAGGACATAATTCACACATTATTTGATTCGATGCTCAGCGCGTACAGCAAGTGATACAAGCCAGAGGTGGCCACACCGATTATTAGCTACATCGATACGTATGACACCGAGATGCTAATCATTTGTTCTGTATTGCCAAATGAATATCAAGTGGCCACACCTATTGTTAGCTACATCGAGGCACCTGGTACGTATGACACCGATATGCTAATCATCTGTTCTGTATTGCCTAATGAACATATACAGCAGGTGAGACAAGCCAGAGGTCGCCACACCGATTATTATTAGCTACATCGACGCACCTGGTACATATGACACCGAGATTCTAATCATTTGTTCTGTATTGCCTAATGAACATCAAGTGGCCACACCGATTATTAGCTACGTCGAGGCACCTGGTACGTATGACACCGATATGCTAATCATCTGTTCTGTATTGCCTAATGAACATCAAGTGGCCACACCTATTATTAGCTACATCGAGGCACCTGGTACGTATGACACCGATATGCTAATCATCTGTTCTGTATTGCCTAATGAACATCAAGTGGCCACACCTATTATTAGCTACATCGAGGCACCTGGTACGTATGACACCGATATGCTAATCATCTGTTCTGTATTGCCTAATGAACATCAAGTGGCCACACCTATTATTAGCTACATCGAGGCACCTGGTACGTATGACACCGATATGCTAATCATCTGTTCTGTATTGCCTAATGAACATCAAGTGGCCACACCTATTATTAGCTACATCGAGGCACCTGGTACGTATGACACCGATATGCTAATCATCTGTTCTGTATTGCCTAATGAACATCAAGTGGCCACACCTATTATTAGCTACATCGAGGCACCTGGTACGTATGACACCGATATGCTAATCATCTGTTCTGTATTGCCTAATGAACATCAAGTGGACACACCTATTATTAGCTACATCGAGGCACCTGGTACGTATGACACCGATATGCTAATCATCTGTTCTGTATTGCCTAATGAACATCAAGTGGCCACACCTATTATTAGCTACATCGAGGCACCTGGTACGTATGACACCGATATGCTAATCATCTGTTCTGTATTGCCTAATGAACATCAAGTGGCCACACCTATTATTAGCTACATCGAGGCACCTGGTACGTATGACACCGATATGCTAATCATCTGTTCTGTATTGCCTAATGAACATCAAGTGGACACACCTATTATTAGCTACATCGAGGCACCTGGTACGTATGACACCGATATGCTAATCATCTGTTCTGTATTGCCTAATGAACATCAAGTGGACACACCTATTATTAGCTACATCGAGGCACCTGGTACGTATGACACCGATATGCTAATCATCTGTTCTGTATTGCCTAATGAACATCAAGTGGCCACACCTATTATTAGCTACATCGAGGCACCTGGTACGTATGACACCGATATGCTAATCATCTGTTCTGTATTGCCTAATGAACATCAAGTGGACACACCAATTATTAGCTACATCGAGGCACCTGGTACGTATGACACCGATATGCTAATCATCTGTTCTGTATTGCCTAATGAACATCAAGTGGCCACACCGATTATTAGCTACATCGAGGCACCTGGTACGTATGACACCGATATGCTAATCATCTGTTCTGTATTGCCTAATGAACATCAAGTGGCCACACCGATTATTAGCTACATCGAGGCACCTGATACGCATGACACCGAGATGCTAATCATTTGTTCTGTATTACCTAATGAACATATACAGCAGGTGATACAAGCCAGAAGTGGCCACACCGATTATTAGCTACATCGACACAGGTGGTACTATGACACCGAGATGCTGATCATTTACTCTGTGTTGCCTAATGCACATATCCTGTAAAAATCAAAGTCGCAGCTCGTTTACTTTTAGGTGTTATGTTTTTGTTATGAACATGAGTATATATTTGTGAGCTTCCAATGTCGATGATTTCTTAACCTGAAAGAGATATTGTTCTTAAAAGTTTAATCTGAGCCATAAAAAATTGTTATATTCACATTAAGTAATGATGGAAAAATTACTGTTGTGAAGATTGCAACTATAGAGGCAATTTATTTTAAATTTGTCCGCTTTAGGTATTGATTTTTTGGTACGTACATGAATTTCTTATATTGTTTTTCAGCTCTCTACAATGGCTCAGAGTAATTTTCTCATAAAATGTTTCTTTTAAATTTTGACGGTCGGTGTACGTTTTCCTGAAGGTTATTTTTAGTTTTGGGCATGAATAATTCATCCGCACCAGAGATAAGGAACCAACGTACACAGGGATAGAAAAAAATACCACATGATAATGCTGAAAAAAGCTCACGGGGTTTATATTGTCATCACAGAAATTCAAAGTAAAGTATGGGAAGGAAGAAAAAACCAAAACGTACGACAAAGTAACCGCGCACAACACATTTTTGTTGTCATTTCCGGTTTAACAGTTCCCTTAGTTTGTAAGAAAGTTTTCCCTCGATTGCTCTCCGATGCTTACTGACGGATTATTTGGATTGGGCACAGAAAGTCATTTTATTGACTTACTCATGCCTATGTTGCTACCCTTCTTTAAAAAATTTAATTTTAATCACCCATCTTCACTTATTGACTCCATGGGACCTGTCTGGTCTTCAGTGTTGCGAAATGAAGAATTTGACATTTTGCTCCGTTTCATTGAAAGTTAATGAAGAGTTAAACACGTGGAAATATAAATTGCAATGCAACTGTCAGTTTAAAACTGAAAATGGTACTCGAAATGAATTCCAATTGCGCATTAAGCGGCAGTTTCGAGGAAGTGGTATTTATTCGGGAGGAAGATCTGGCTCAGATTCCTAGAGAGAAGATACTACTAAACTCAACAAACAGCGCAAAATTTATTAGATGATAGTTATGCGCAAGTTAAGTTTCAGTTGACACACGCGCTTTTGGATATATAGCACTAATTATCCGTACAATCTCTTTCGAGAAATTCAGCACCGAAAAATTACTTCAATTATTAGGGAATATTCTGAATATGTATAAACAAATGACAGGATAATAAAAAAGTTCAGGAGTAAACAAAATTATTAAGAATTTGCAATGCCGTAATTTTAATTTTTATTACGCAGTACAAACCTATAAATTATATATTTTGCTCCATCCTAGTGGCGTAGTGGTTTGAGTAGTTTGCTGCCCCCCCCTTCCCCAAGGGAAGAGAGGGAAAGCATAATCCGTAGTACAAGGGAAGTTTCAAAATTAATGAGATTATTAAAAAACTCTCTCCGTATCTGAGAATTTGTCAGACGTAACGTTGATGCTTTCTTAATCGAAGTAATGCCTTCCATGCGAAATGCATTACTTTGCTGCATTTCGCTTACATTAACACACATGTAGGAAGCAACCATCTTAAGCAGGCTAACTGTGGCAACGTGCTTCACTTCTACGTTCATGCTGAATTCGTGTTTACATTTTTATTGTGATTATTGTAGTTCGGTTTGTAGTTTATGTTACATTTTCGTTCTCAGGACACTACTATCTGTGACGTGCCTGCACAACAGGACGCGCATGAGATAAAGGCAGATGGCAGCGAGGCTTTCTGTCCGCGTAGCTCAGTTGGGAGAGCGACTTACTCCGGAGTGAGGATCCTGCGGTTACTTACCAAAATCAAGAAAAAGCTTTCCCAGAAGACTGGAGATTGTAATAGCAGCAAAGGGTGGGCCAACTTGATATTAATTCCTTACCTATTACAGGGAGCTTGTTGTTATCCGAGTGTCCAGACCTTTTGGTGTGATAGTGTATATCGAATTATGTCTATGATCACTTGAAAGTCAATAAAATTTGTGCATTATTTATGAAGAGCCATTATCACGCTTCTTTACTTAAAGCTCGAAAACTAATGGTCTAGTGTGGAACAATATATTAAGGACAGAACTAATAAATATTTTATTATATGAGTAATGGTAAATGAGAACATAAATATACATTTCCAAATATGTGAGGCAGATCCTGTTGCCAAGTATGCAGAGACGCAGATTTTCACCTAACAGTCCCATCTGACTTGGGATTCAGATCTCTGATCACGCATATATGATGTGCTTGTCTTGTGCTCCTGAATTTTTCGCTTCCGTAGAACCAAGGATCCTGAATTAGGGGTGAACGAACCCTTATAATCTTTATGTTTATAGCTCTGGGGAGGAGGGGGTTAAACCCAAGAAAAAAAAAAGATGCTATTAAAACTTATAATGAAAGAGGTTTATAGAGTTGGACCGCGGATGGCTTAGTGTTCAACGTTCGGGACTCCTACAGAGAGGTTTGAGGTTTGATCCCAGCAGGTACGTACGCTCGAACCACTAAGTAGCCGCCGTGCGTCGGATGAGCACGTTAAGCTGTCGGACCCCGGGTACTCCCCACCCCGCCGCCGTAATAAATAAGGGCGCTTTCTTCCTCCTTTGTACCTTGCTTCCGTGTGACTTTCCTGTTGGGCACTCTAGCCCAAATCTCCTGGCTTCCTATTTCTAAGGGTTGTTTAACACCTGGGATCAGATAATCCATTTCTGAAATCTTCTACATATGATCTGATCTGTTTTATCGAAATTGTGTTTTGTTTTTTGAGTGTTTTTTTTTATTTTGTTCTTTTGAGAAAACGAACCTTTGTTGAAATAATTCGGTAGCAATCATTTTGGAACACTGAGCAGTCCGTTGCAATTGCTTTTCTAAAATCTAGATTTGTATCAGAATCCATTGAAATTTCAAGAGAAAGTCTTGTGTGTGTTTTTCATTCAGTGTCGATGGTTGAACTCCAAATAAGAATCTAATATAGATGTACGGAAAGAAGAAGTAAAGCGGAACAACGTTATTTGTCTAATCTTGCCTTATGTCATCCAACACACCATGAAGCCTAAGAACCAGAATGCTCGTCTCGTGAGTTGAGATCATATAGATGTCGATGAAAACTCATCACCAGGAAGAAATAGCAATTATTTATTTTCCTTCATGACCTTGTTTCGTAAGCTTCTCGGTCGGTCGCAAATCACTCATGTTGCACATAGCTCCATTGTCGGCTTTATGGATTCCTCGGAGGCATTTTAAGATGATGGATGTATGAAATTCCCCATTCCGTTCTATTTAGATTCCACCGGTGACATGCCGAGGATAATAATCTTCTACTCTACCCTTAAAGAGACGTCGCAGCAGCTCGTCGCGGAATGCACTCACTTTCATTATGTTCAAGTACAGTGTATCCTTTTTACGTACATCCGTTGTGACCTTATATCATTATTCGAAAGGACATATACGTCAGAAATGATACATTCCCTGCTTAACGAAAGAGAATCTCTAAGAAATTAAATATCACGAAAGAATCTTTCGGATTCGGTATTTCCCGAATATATCACTAAAGGCATAAGAAAAGCATATAGTGGCGCACAGTAAGATGGAAGGATATCAGTTGTTGTTGCGTCAGATTATGCGTTCAAAAATAACGCAATTTGTAAAAGCCTTCACATATGGTGAAAAAACAACTGAACGAGTTAAATAACGTTACTTTGCCTGAAAGTGCTCTGAATGCAAAATCTCTGAAAGCTTCTGATAAGCGATATTTCTAAAATGGACATAACGTCTTCTGACTTTTTGTGAGTTCAAATTCAACTTAAGCGCTCGTATAACCCTCACATGCTAAATCTCGACCTTATCTTCTACCTTCTACAGAATTATTAATTATCAACACTTACGTACAATCGTTGTTCCCGGACCTATTTTGCTCTCCTTTTCTGTTTTGAGTCAACAATATCTTAAATGTTTGCCTAACCAATGTTGACACTTATGACTTCCTCTAGCTTGCTATAGGAGTAGTTCCATGCCCATAGCTCAGTGTTCCTTGCATTTCATATTCCTCCTCAAAACATGACCGTACCAGCGTGAGCGGAATCTTGATCTTAAAGCCCTCTTTGAAATCTCCATCATTTTAACTCATGCCCGTTTGTTATTTTTTTATTCCTAATTGCATTTTTCCTGTTAACAGAACACATCAATCTTAGCAGCATTTGTAATTTTTTCCTGAGATCTTGTCAATGGCCAAGTGGCAGCACTCTATAGCATTACTCTGTACTTACAGTTTTGGAAACCAATGCGACAGCCTAATTATAATCCAATCACACAGTACACATGTTGTTTCCCCCAGTTATTTCATACTGCATGCACTTTGCGGTACATTTCTCCTTTCAGATCTCAGTTTCTCTCCAATATCGATCTTCACCACACATTTCTGATTAGTTCTACCTTTGAAATTGATTGCCTGAATATGATGTTCTCCGTTATTACTGCAGCGCTTGTACTCTCCTTTGGATCTGCTTATCTTCTTCCCCCTGTCTCTTAACGCTAGTCTCTAACTTGCCTTGTGATTATCTGTTGGCACACAACACATCATCTGTAAACAAAGGATCCAGGGTTCCACCTTCCTCAGACCTACTATTGCCACATCACAAAACATATCACATAAGATTGGGTTTAATTTTGATACTTTGTGTATTCCAACTATCACATAAAAATTGTTTGTTTGCCTGAAACTACTTCCGACATGTGTAAGTGAATTTTTACATATTTCCTTTTCAATGAACATCTTTTTCTGGCAACTGTTTCACTGTCAGGAAGTTCTATGTTTCCTGACTGGATGCTTTTTTCCAGACCTGTACATATCTGGTGTAAGGACGCTTTTCTTTTTCTGTAATTCTTCGAGAACTGTTTTGAAGAAAGTATGGCATCTATTGTACCTCTTCCTATCATAATTCAAAACTGTGGTCTTCTGCAACCTCACCTATTCGCTCAATTTTACATTCAGTATTCTTTCGCATATTTTAATGGTATTCGAAATTAGTTCTATGCCCAGCTAGAGATGTTAAAGTCTTCTCTATTACCTGTTTTGTTATAAATAGGTATCAACAAACTACTCCTTCACCTATCTGGTATAGCTTTTTACTCAAATTTCTTTTTCTTTAAATCCCACAAGATATCAGTACCCTCTTCAATCAACGTTTTCGCACTTCCACGAATATACAGAGTGGCTCATAACTCTTTACACTCTTCATGCTTTTCACGCCAACTTTTTCTTTTATCTCTAGCACTTTCGCGGTTACTACAGCATTTCACTTTTTCTGTTTTCAGGCTATTGTTTAGTTCTTTTCCCATCAGGAGTATTTCAATGTGTTCCTACCATGTAATACTTACGTCTTCATATTTCAAAGCTACACAATGCTTAGTTTCCGTTTTCCTGATTCAACGGATATCATTTTTAGACTTATTTATTACTTTTGCAGTTTTGAATATGTTCTTCTTCTTCTCCTTTTGCGCCGACCGATGCCTTCATAAATTCCATTCAGACCCTGTGCCTTTTGCCAATGCCGTTTTAGCTGCTTTCTCAGTTGTCCCGTATGACTCCAATTTACGTTTCCACTGGGGGTCAAATCTTATTAACTATTTTCATTTCCTTTCTTCCATGCTGCATCTCATCATTCCACCATCAAGTTCCTTTCTCAACGCTTCCTTCCTAAAGGTACTCTTAGAATTTTTGTCACTACCAATTTCAACACTTCAGCAGTTTCTTTTTACCCCGCATGAAGACTTGTTTTTATTTCTTGGAATACTCCTCTTTCGAAACTAAGCTATATTTTAACAACTAAATTCGTCACCAAATGTTTTAAATTTCCGCTTGATAATTGCTTTCGTACCTAGTCTCAGTTCTCTGTCTATCTCATTTCGAAGTCCATGAAGAACAGATGTTGTGGTGAAACTTCTTTCCCAGAGACAACCCTACAGCTCTTAGCTTCTGTCCATGGAATCGCTTGTACAGCTCATAATCCATCTGATGTTTTTCTTTACTCCCTTTGGTGATAAGGAGTTCCTTCCACTTTAACAGAAAATATTCGACAGTGCTATATCGAACATCAATGATGAACACACTATATGGTGTTCATGTAATCTCTGTAGATCTGTGTTTCTTTTTCCAACATGATCATTAAGTTTTCTAATTAGCATTTGCTTACCTTCTGGTACATTTTTTAATGCTAAGCTGAGAAAATATTCACTATCATTCCATTCAGTGTAATTCGTGTACACGCATCTGCCATATTTCATTTCTGTAGTACTTTCGAGGTCCTTCTGAGAGAATAATCCATATTCCATTCCTACTACGTATGATCATTCGCTGTTCTATGAAAGTGCTTGTAACCAACATTCAGCTCCTTTGACTTGTTCCTATGTCACCATTTCCCTTTTGTGCGGATTATTTCGACCTTTCTCATTTCTGTCCAGGTATTTAATCAAGCATTTGTCTTTTTACCTCAGTCGGGCTTCCCACATTCAGGCTTCCTCATTTCAATCTTTGGATTTCCTTCTTTAGCCCCACCAGTCCAGAATGAGTTTTCCTGGGACATTTTTGTCAAAGGCGGGCGATATATTTAAACTTCTCGTACGGACAAACACCTTACATTTCATCTTTTTTAACACGGAAATGTCGTTTCATATTGCTGGAACAAAGGTGTTACTAAGGAAAGTCATTCTTGTGGGAAATATTTATTGTCTAGACTCAGAATCAATTAAGAATGGACTGCGCTTGTGTGTTTGCAGGCGGAATGGGGGATAGCATTTTCTCAAATCCCGATGTCATGCCACTAACTCTCGACAGCTAGGATCCATTATGTAAGAAAAAATTGAAGCATGTGAAGGCCGAGTTGACAGTTGAATAAGAGAGGCAATGTTTTCGACATAATTCACTCATTAGTGCGCCTGATCGTACTATTGGGTTGGTGCGAATGAAATGTCCGGCGAAGGACCAGCACATGTGAACGGCGAGAACGGAAAATTAGGACAACTTTCCTGGACAAAATAATCCCCCTCGGCATCGACACATAGTTGCCATCTGTCCGGCATGGCCATGATCCCGGAACAAAAAAGTCATGTGGCTGTGACCCGAAGAAGTCATCAACTGCTTGAACCTCGTTGTCTGTCGTGAACTGTTTCTCGGACAGGAAGTGATCCAGGCGACGAAACAGATGATAGTTTGTCGGAGACAAGTCCGGAGAATAGGCTGGATGATGCAGTGCTTCATAGCCCAAGGCACTTAGTGTCAGCATCGTTCGTTGTGAGACATGAGGGCGTCCTGGAACAGAAGAACACCATGTCTGTTGACCAAAGCCGGTTGTTTCTGCTGCAAAATCCGGTGCATCTGGTGTCATTCAGCACAATAACGTTCTAGAGTGATTGTGTGACCTCTTGCCAAGAAACTCCGATTATTGTGCCGGCTGTGGACCACCAGACAAGGAGCATCATCTTCTTGGTGTGTAGGGGTGGCTTAGGATGCTGTCCAGCAAGCTGTGTCTTGCTTAACCATTGTGCAGATCGTTTCCGATTATCATAAGTGACCCACTTCTCGTCGCATATGACGATTCAAAACAGTAGAGGTTTCTGTTTATTCCCAGCAAGCAGCGAGGTATAGACTTCCAAACGCATTGTCTTGTTGGCAGTTGTAAACTCATGAGACAGCCACATATCCAGCTTTTTGGTTTTAGCCATAGCAGTCAGACGCCGAACAACTGTCGTGTGGTGGGCACCTACCTCTGCTGCCGTGTCACGACACGTTTTTTGGAGGTTCACTTCAACCACACGTAACAGAACATTGTCAGAAACAGCAACCGATCGGTGACCACGTGTTTCGTTTTGCAGGTCCGTATCTCCGCTTCGAAACTTCACAAACCATCGCCGTATGGTTCGTTCGTTGGCTGTATTTTCTCCCAAAACGCTTTGTTAACGTTTCGAGCGGCAATTTCTGTAAAATGGTCCAGTTTAAATTCATACAGGAAGATGACTCTCAAATCCGGCGCCTGCATGTTTCCCTTGTTATGTCCAAACAAACCGCACCTGAACCTTGTTATTCACTCACGTGCTAGCTATTTATAGTAACTGTGTGACGTAATACCCACAACACCTGTGGGTGGTTCCATTCCACTGTGGTGGGGGCCTGTCTCTACTGCCGGTTCGCGTCGAATATTTCATTCACACCAACCCAATATTTTCTCGATCTCAATCATCAGCGAGAGCAGAAAGATGCGCTTTTTGTGTTCAACAGTAACACATTCCGTAATTGATTTTGTTTCCCATAGTGCATGTTTTTTACAACAGCTACCATGGATATTTCTCTATAGTGCTTTCATATCGTGCAATGCCGCCCCGGTGGCGCAGTGGTATAAGGCGCTGGCCTCTGATCATTCGTCCGAACGGGGTCCGGGTTCGAATCCCGGTGAGGCATGGATGTTGTGTTTGTCTTACGGGACTGGTTCTCTCCCTTCCCTGGAACCAGTGACCCTAAATTAGGGACGGGCGACTGCTTATAGCCCATTGAGTTGCTCACGGTGGTCGTTAAAACTCCAATCCAAAAAAAAAAAATCCATATCGTGCAAACTAATTAATACGTTTAACTTACCTTTTCAGAATTATTTAGGCAGCAAACAGAATTGCCATTGCCTTGCTAACTTTTCAACATGAAACATTACATCAGAAAACCAGAACATTACATCACCCTGGTCGGGAATCGAACCCCATCTAACAATTTCTGTTCGAACAAGTTATCTGTTACCCCACTCCAGATAACGAAGTTCCATGCACCTGATATATAAGAATCTGAACAACTTCTGATTTTTTTGCCAGTCGAAGCACTTGCGTAGCGTTTTTAATAACAGACCATCATCTCAAAACTTGAAAATTGAACCTAAATTGTTCAGATTCTTTATCGTCAGATACTTGAACTTCGTTGTCTTGGGTTCGGTAACGGATAGCATGTTCGGATGGAAATTGAGGTTGCGAGTTCGATTTCCGCTTCGCGGCGATATAAGTTTCCGTTTTCGGATGAATTGTTATATTTTGAACAGTAATCTAAGCAATGACTATTCTTTTTGTCGCTTTAATAATTCTGTAAGTGTTCCATGTATTTATGAAGAATATTCCCTCACAATTCTTTTAACTCTCCATTTTTCCAAATTTTTAATCTTGTTCTACTAAGATCTATGATCGCGTGCTTTATTTCCACCAAGAAAAGTTTGGGGTAGCTTACACCTTAAACGCTAAAGGCTGAAAACTTTTTCAACACCGTGCATTAAGGAGGATTTTTTACAGAAAGTTTGGTAACAATAAAGAATAAAAGCACAGAATGTATCAGATGTCCAGCAGTTCTAATTCTGAAATCTGCTCATGATGCAAAGACTCGGGGCTATTTTGCTTTATTATCGTATTGCTTGTGCTGGTATCACAAGAAAAAATGGAGATGATCTCTTCTTAAAGTCAGCCACGGTATGGCAATTTCAAAAATGCAAATAAAATAGGACTCTGTGCCCACAGGTGACTGCAACACTGTACACAATGTGTCTCTGTAGATTTTTAATTTGCTGAATAAATAATGTGCCAATAGAAGTGGTCCTGTTATAATCAGTTGGTACCAATTTAGGATCAAAACAAAAATTTGTTTTTAAATAACATAATTAAAAACTTTTACTTTTGATAAATTAAATGCTACTTGATAAAATCCCTATTATGAATCAGTTTTTACTAGTGAGAAACAATTTGATAAGGGCTTTTTTGAAAATGCCAATCTTCTGCTCCTCCGGAAATGTTTTTTTCTTCGTTACGTTTTCGGTTAAGGTGGTTCCACTTAAATCTCTGCCTTGCTTCCAATTGTAAAATTTCTTTACATATTTTCTTTGCAAGTAATGTATTTCCAAGGATGAAAATTTGCGCATCGATAGAACTAACTTCAAGTTATAGCATGGGATACTTAATACTTGCAAAAATATAACCATGATTATTTTAAAAATCAGTCATTTTTCTTTGAGC
The DNA here is from genome assembly GCA_039090855.1 of Macrothele yani. Taxonomy (NCBI): domain Eukaryota; kingdom Metazoa; phylum Arthropoda; class Arachnida; order Araneae; family Macrothelidae; genus Macrothele; species Macrothele yani. Next base: position 6,148,708 of record CM077007.1, read on the forward strand.
AATGTTCATACCTGTTAATAGATGGCGCGACCTGCACTTTGATGACGTCAGTAGACAAACAAATGTCGGATTGCTTAGCTATGATTGTGTTTTAGCAAGTATTAAGTATCCCATGCTGTAACTTAAAGTTAGTTTTACCGAAGTGCAAATTTTCATCCTCCGGAATACATTAATTGCGAAGAAAATATGTAAATAAGTTTTACCATTTGAAACATAAGGCAGAGCTTTTAGTTGAATCCACCTTAACGGGATTGATAGGACTGTTAAAACTCTTCTGTATACGGTTGCCATTTTAATTGTTTGTAGCTATGCGGATGCCTTCCTAGCCTTATCGACAGTTATTTTCTTTTTCGACTTGGCAGAAGAAATATTAGAGAAAAGAAATCAAAGAAGCTATTACTTGGGCGCAAGCTCTAAATTGGCGAAACGAAAAACAACTGTGAGAAACATTAGAAGCAGAAATATTTGTACACAACTTCACGTTAGTAATAAGCAGAGTGTTCTGCGATACACAAGGAAACGTACTATGCTGCACAGCGGATAAGGAAAACTGTACTTACCTCTCAAAATGATTTGATGGCTTAAGTATTCACGTATTTCCTGCCTGAAATCTCTATTGTGTGATCTGTAATTGTAATTGGAATTTCAGGTTTTCTCACTTTTTTTCTATCGAATATAGTTCTGCTAAAGCAAATATTCTATGTGTTGAACTATTAGGAAAAATTGATTCTGCTCTACTGCAATATTTCCCCCTCTTTCTTCAATCTACATATTATCCAGTATTGTTACACATATTTCCATGGTTGGCGAACAAATTAGCTTTTTGCCAAGCAACTATTGAAATCCTATCTTTTCTATTAGGGGTGGCGATTTATGTGACGCTGGTCCATTCATCTAAAATAATTTTTATTGTAATACTTGTTTCATTAGATCACACAGGATACTTCCCACAGGGTTCGTGGATTGCAAAATGAGAAAGATGACTCACCGAGTCTGTGGATCTTCTTCGTTTCAACTGGTATATTGTCCAGCTGAAAAGCTTTTCCGTTTCCCAAACTTCTTAAGGCACTTTCTATTTCTTTCCTCAATTTCTGTGGTTACCTCTGCTTTATTTCCCCTTGACCCTTTTTTTATCGTTGGTTTTGTTCGTTGAAGTAATTTTCAAAGTGTTTTTTTCACGCACAATGTGCTTTCAAAGCCCATGTCCTGGCCGTTTGTTAACATTGTGTCATGCTCGTGTTTCATTTGTTCAATGGCAGTGATATCCTTCTTTGTTTTGCAATTCTGATATCTTATTTTGCTCTCTCTCTCTCTCTCTCTCTCTCTCTCTCTCTCTCGCTCTCTCTCTCTCTCATGAACGATTCTATATGAATTATATTACGATATGACTCAATTTGTACTTGTATCTACTTGCGTTAAACTCCATTTCTCTAGTTTGCATGGTTGTCGTACATACGTATCACGAATTTTGGGTCGTATGTAGTGGTATTCTGCAACCACAAACACAAAGCAGTGTGTTGATACGTCACTTAGATGCTGAGTAGAGAAACTATTGTTTTTTTTTATAATATTTTATTTATGATCTGTTTTGAGAATTGTTGACTCATTTGAACTGACTATTTTGCAGGTCCCACATTCGTTATTATTTCGCAAAACTTTAATTACTAGGAACATCAAACAAACATATTCACTCTTTCCACGTTTATAAGTGAGTCACGGAAAAATTCTCATTGGCCACCACCGGGAGTCGAACCTAGGGTCTTCCAGTTACGCGCTGGATATGCTCCGCTACTCCACGGCGTACCTGGAAGACCCTGGGTTCGACTCCCGGTGCCTGCGAATGAGAATTTTTCCGTGACACACTTATAAACGTGGAAAGAGTGAATATCTTTGTTTGATGTTCCTGGTCCACGTTAAATTTCTGTATTAATTACTAGGAGTTGGTAGTGGCTGTATAAGGCTATATTATTCGAAAGCTGTAGAAATGGCTCTGTATGAGAATCAGTCTCTAAAACCGCGAAAGGACAGAATGCTGGAAAGTGTCCAAGCAAATGAAAATCAAGCACTCGACATGATAACATATATATGCATATTTGGTCTTTCTACATCAGTACAATAACTTTGTAATATTTATTACTTAGCAATGAGTACTTACAGGGTAAATACAAATTTTACCGTGCAAAACTGAAATTTATGGTTTCCGTAGTGGTATCACAGTAAAAAGGGAATATACGATATAAGAGAAGTGAACAGCACCCTGCTGAAATAACGGGTAAAACATAATTACTTAAAAGACGTAGGTGCGTGGAAATAGTTATCGGAGAAAAAAGTTATGCAACTTCATGAAGAATTATTTTCAATCACATTTGCATTTCAAATGGTTCTTTCATGGCGTAACTAAAAAATAGATACCGAATTCATATCCCAATTCCTAATGGATATTACCAGTTTGTAACATTAACGTTTTCCCTTTTATAAAGTTCCTCTATGTCATCTGGTGTCCATTGATTTTGGAACACCTTTTCAGAGCATGTCCCTTTAACCTTTACGTCAAGACATGTACCACGTCGAACACAGGCCCCCATCTCCCATCTTGGGAACTTGAAACTCTTGAAACGAAGATGTTTTTAAGCAAGTACGGTGTCTCATAGATTGTAACAAGTTTCTACTAGTTCAAAATTTTATGGAATTGAATAGGCACCATTAAACAAAGGAAAAGAATAAATAAATAAAAATATTGGTATTTATATCGTAAGTGAAGAGCTGTTATTCTACGCTGTCTTCTGAAAAGTTAAAAATAAAAATTCTGGCAGCATAACTTCTTTTAAATGTCCTTTTCGTAACCCTTTGATTTTACTTAAAAAACGCTCCTGGCACAGTTTTCTCACGGACCTCATAAAACATTTATGTTCTGCAAGATTTACTTTTCTACCGTAACTGAAAGCCCTGTTGCTGTTTTGAATAAATTATCATAGAGATCTGTCGAGAATAAAGACAACAATATAGCAATAAATTATTCATCATATGTCAACATTACGTAACCCATGTGCAATTCCTATCTTTCTGTGGTTTACTAAAAGGCATAAAGTTTTATGCAAGAAATTTTTTAATATTTATTCTTGCAGTTTAGATGCTTTTTGACACCGAAGTTCTGAAATTGCGCATGTTATTTTCAATGGTCGTAGTTGCTATAACTCCATAAGGCGTGGTAACCAATCGAGCATCGCCTGAACATTAGCGATTTAAACTGATGGTGAGGAACTTGAACTAAAATAACGTCTGACTTACGTGTTCTTAACTCTGTAGAGGATGTTTATAAAAAATGGTAGCATCTTCTAACTTTCCGCTAACTCTCTAACTCTGGAGGTGCAAAACTATGCACACGTTCATCCCATTTACTTTAAGAAATTAATTCAAAAATCCCTTAGGGTCAGTACTTTCATTTAAATATTCATTCAGCCATACCAAAGAATTTTAGAATGTTGTAAGAACCTGCCGAGTAAATGATTTTACGCTTTTTTAATAAAGTTTATAGCAGAATGAAGAATTTGACAAATTTTACATGCATCGATTGTATGTAGGTTTGTTATAAGTATTCCTTCCATAGCTTAAATATGGGAAACGATTATCGTTCTAATATGACATAAATTATTATTTTAGGGGTTCACTTTAAAACAATATCTGGGGAAAGAATCAATCGTAGTCAGTAGATAAGTTATCATAAAGTTTTTTACCAGAAGGAATGTTTAAAAACAAATCGAATTTAGCATATTATTCCTAAGGAATAGAAATATGGCATGAGTTCATTAATTCCAAGAATTCAAGATGTCCAACATTTGAAAAAAATTTCTTCGAAAGAAGTATTTTACCCTTAAGTTTGTTTCAGATATTAAAAGAATATCTTCACCTTGCAACCAATTTTTTCAGCGAAGGGTCTTGAATTTCCTTCTCACTTCAATAAAATTTGAAAATAGAATATAGAACTGATTTAGTACATTTAAGCACCCACATTCTTTAAATGTTTCAGATTTGTTTGTTTTTAATTAGTTTTTGAGTACGTAGATATCGCAGTGGTCTAAGCGATGGCCTCTGATCATTCGTCCGTAAGGGGTCCGGGTTCGAATCCCGGTCAGGCATGGATGTTGTGTTTGTCTTACGGCACTGGCTCTTTCCCTTCCCTGGAACCAGTGACCCAAAATTAGGGACGGGCGACTGCTTATAGCCCATTTGAGTTGCTCACGGTGGTCGTTAAACCTCCAATCAAAAAAAAAAAAGTACGTAGATATTCCCTAAATGCTGTTTCTAAGTGCGACTGATTTTACATAACTGCAAGACATGGGGGAGATTCCTTTCATAGACATGTGGCTGTTTATAATAAATTAACTGGTTAATGTATTGTCCGTGATGTGGTCTCTGTTATTAAATGATCAATCTGACATTTATCTGAAGATATTAATTTTTGAAGAACTGAAAAACTGCGACGCTTTTCTTCTTCAGTAAGCAATTTTATAAACGATTTCAAACAATGATATGCTGAGATAAAACATGCGGATGTTAATATTGGCATTCAATTGTGTTCATTCAAATTTAAAAATAATGCTGAAATGCGAATGAAAATTTGGAATCATCAGGCTTTACCGGGATTATATTCGAAAGAAAAATCGAAAATGCTTATTACACTCTCATGTATGCTGTTTACCTTGAACACTATCATCATCATCATCATGAACAACCATGGGAAGATTCCCGTAGGTGTGTGGTGCCATGAGGCATCAGACTACAATCGCCTTTTATTGTTTTACGACCAGTGTATTGGCACTTATCTGGTAAACCCAGGCAGCCTAGGGAAGGAGGTCCAAGGACAAAGTGCGTCTGGGGCTGACTTCAGATCAGATCGAATCATATCTATAGGATTTTACGAAGAGAGTGTCCGACCCCAGGTCTTAAACAACCCTTAGAAACAGGAAGCTAGGAGATTTGGGCTAGAATGCCCGATAGAAAAGTGGCACGGAAGTGAGGTAGAAAGGAGAAGGAAGACGCTCTTATTTATAACAGAGGGAGGGCGGAGGCAGTACCCGGGGCCCGACAGCTTAACGTGTCCATCTAACTCACAGCGAATACTTAGTGGTTCGAACGTTTGTACCTGCCTGGGATCGAACTTGAGATTCCTCCGTGGCAGTCACGAACGATGACCAGTAGGCCATCCGCAGCTCCATCTACACATTCGCGTCCCCAAACATGGGGAGTCTGCGGAAAACCCGCAGACTAGATTTAAACCCTGTACCCGATGGTAACGCAGAAGAAGAATCCGCCATGGCGTGAAATTAGCGTGTCTTTTTTTATCAAAAGGTAATACAAAATGAAATAACCACTGAACATTTATCGGTATATGAAATCATATTACTAAGGATGAATGATAGCTAACCATTATTTCGTCATACCGATAGAGCTGCAATGAAAAATATCCATTAGTCCCATTCCCTACCAGAATACTTAATTATTGTGGCAGACAATTTACACAACGTGTTATCTCCAAATTCTATCTGACACAAATAACATTTTTCGCTTTTTCGGTCTCATTCTCGGAAACGGAAATGTGGTTACAGATAGAAATCAACATTTGAGTCCAGTAGAGAAACTGTACGTTATCAGAAGACGCAAATGTGCGACATGTTTGTCATAATGACTGGTAACCTATGCAGAAAAGGTCTTTTAATCGATATCTTAGCTATGGCTTCAGATGCAGATATATTCATCAGCCCTAGGAAGTCCAATTATGTATTATCAAGACGAAAAAAGCTGTGAAAGCGACATTTCCTTTAAATTAAGCTTTCCGACATAGAAAAAAATTCTAATTGAATTTTTCTAAGAATAGATAAAAAGAGAAATAATAAACAAATGTACGCTTCCTTAGCAGGAAGACCGTGAAATACACAACGAACACAATTTTTGCAATTTTCGTCATTGTGAATTGTACACACTACTAAAAAAAGAAAAAAAAAGGCGCTTTTTTTTGTTTTTGGATTTTTAGGAGGCGAAGTATAATTGCAGATAAGATTTTGTACGACCGACAGAACTGTGCATTTTGAAAAATACGAAATTTAGGCAAAATAATTTTTTATTTTCATCCTGCAAATAGTCTTTCGTTCTGCACGTTAGCTGTGGAAGCCCAGGAAGTAAGTCAAAGGTGTTGATTTTCCCGTTTGTGAATGTATTGATCTACACCGGTATTCCTCGAAATCAAAGTATGTCTGAAATTGTAAACTGACTGTCACGTATATTTGAAAGTTCAAACAAACTAAAGCAATAAACATCGTGTCTTTGCAAAGGCGGTCTGATTTCACTTCACTGTCAGAAATGTTTCTTCCCAAGACAGCAGAAATTTCGATTGAAATCATTCTATTGAAACATTACTAGGAATCCCTTTATATGCGTTTTCTGTGACCGTGGTCTCAGTGGAATATTTTCCCTGTTTTCTAAACGAAAAAGATAAAAAAGAGGGAAAGAAGAGTGAGATAAATTAAAACAAGAAAACAGTAGAAAAAACCAAAGTACATTCTGTTAGCCTCTGGAGCTCAACATATTATGGAGATACACGTTATTTTGGAAGTTTATTCAGAAAGATTAAAAACTCAAAATTATCCCACACCTTCTGAAATAGGAAACAGGGTAAATTTAAGTCAAGCCAGCAATAAAAATTCGAGAGGATTTACAGTTAAATTAGTGGGTCTTCGTCAAGAGTCAATCAGATTCTTGTAGAAGACCAGCCCTCATATAATACACATAAATTCACATGTTTCTATTTATGCCTGATGAACGTAAAATCTGAGATGATGTTTTTATCAATGCAATCATTTGGGATTATTCAAGCCTGTTAATCGTATAAACAGTTCTGTTAGTGAAACATCAGAATTCTGTTGTTATGGAAAATTTGCGCAACAGGAATTGTAATTATATTGATCAGTTGCACTGAAGAGATTTTTTATACTGTCTTACAGGAAAATGCTTAGTCATTTTGCTTTTTCTCTGGAAGAACAAGTTCCAAGCACTGTTTTCGTAGTTTCGTAAAAACATGCAACTAATGATACTGATCTTGCCATAAAGAATAATACTTGAATGATATTAATTAACCGTAGTAACACGTCTCAGTCTGTTTTCGATTTCAGAAAAACGACTGAAATCTTAAAGGGGAAACGAAAGACATGCTATGTAATGACAGCAAATGTCACAAATTCGTAGCTATTTTTAAGAACGTTTTAGCAGCCGAGTAAATCACATAAGTAAAATTACAATGGGTACAATATAAACTTTTCGTCATGGTTCTCACTCGTTCTCCTTTTCCTCTCCAGAACAGAGAGAAAGGGAAATGAGAACTGAATTAAATACTTTCTGGTATTCAGAACATTATAACTAGGCTAAAATCGTGTTTTTGTCCGAAACTATTTTTCAGCCTCTGAAAATAAACAAAATTGAAGCATATCTTTTTAGAACCGTTATTATCGGGATGTAACGATGTCGGAAATCTACCTTAAAAAGTAGGAAGCAGTTCTTTTAAATTCTCTGCCAAAATCTTTGTTAAAGTTGATGCTGACAGTTTTCTTAAAATATCAAGAAATGTTTTAAAAGTTCTACGTTCAGATACTGTTGAAGTGGGCGAGTGAAGTTCATCTGTTTTACTAAAAAATTATGTTGCTCCAATTGCAGGCAACATCGTATATCTTCCCGATGTGAATTTTTTCGGAGAGCTTGATTTCAAGAGCATCTTGGATCGAGTTACCGGATGCGAAGAGCTTTTGATGTTTTCTTTCATTCTCCTTCTTATAATCCAATTTGTCATGTGCCGCCATCTGTTGCTATTAAATCTGGAATGTTGCATGTTCTCAGACATGCATTCCAAAAATGATTATGATTGAGTACCACATGTTCATAGAAGGCACGCCATTTCTCTCTCTTTCTCTCTGAATGGTGATTATTCTTGAGCATTGTAGCTTCAGCTACCCACGTGTATCAGCAAACATTCGGTTGAGTAAAAAATCGCAATATTTCACATTAAAGACGTTTATCCTTGTTGCCCTGTAGGTTTTTGCAAGGATTTATATTTGAGGACGCAATAAAATTTCAAAATTCTAACAGAAGCAAATGTAACGTTTGATCTCTAGTATCCTCGGCAAATCAAAGTATACTTTGTACACTAATCGCTTTAACCCTGAGTGATTTTTCTTTCTTTCTAATCATTGTTATTCTTGTTGATTTAAAAGTACGATTATATGCTATGTTTCACAAAAATCCTCAGGCACTAAATTGCAAAGGTTATGAAAGTATACGATTGACATGAAAGAGTTGATTTTTTATCATAATCTAGAATGCGAGAACTGTTCAAAGAGAGTGTGTCAATATCGTAAAACTCAATTTGAGCGTGCTGATTTTACAATGAAATATTATTGCAATAACTGTGGATTTTATTTTATTGAAACATGCAACAAATTGTCACAACCAACATAGGCGCGTTATCAAGCCCTTGTAGTACTCAACTCGTATTTCTGGAACGAAGGAAAAGAATGACACTGGATTAAACACCAGACCAGGTTTTCAAGTAAGATATGGCATCCTAATATTTCCGAGTAAACTTTTGTCTAAGGACGACATGATAGTATATGAATAATTTGAAGTTCTTACGATTAATACAAATTTGGAAGATTTGAATCCGTTTATTGGTGTAAATATGACATGGATGTTAAGTCAGATAATATCCGAAAACTTGAAAAATTCGTCGTCCTGCAGAGGGAATCGAACCTGCAACCCTGGTTGCGGGTTCGATTCCCTCTGCAGGACGACGAATTTTTCAAGTTTTCGGATATTATCTGACTTAACATCCATGTCATATTTACACCAATAAACCGATTCCCATCTTTCAAATTTGTATTGTACAGTGATGTAATCCGATATTTTATTCATTGATTCTTACGATTAAACCTCTCAAGTGAAATTCACTGAAAGGAACTGTTATCAGTCAGTCAGTTTTCCATCACTGAGTATTCAAACAGGAAACCTGACATGATTATTTTCGAGTTTATGCGCTGTCTCTCTCTCTCTCACACACACACACTGCAAGTACATTTTATTATACATACCTCGCTAATCCACGAAAATGCAGACAGCCGAAATCCGCTACGGTTTGTAAATTTCAAGATCAGATATCTAATTTATGTATTCTGTATCTGCGAATATGATGATGGGTAAGCACGGCGACTTGAGAAAATTCGCGAGGAGGTTAGGGTGCCCAATTCTCCGTGACTGCAAAACCTCTGTAAATTCCGGGTGAGACCGAGGCACATGAGTACCAGAACTACATCAAAACCGGCAGTCTGCGGAGAAAATGTGGCCGTGAACTGGCCATTGCCATTGTGTGACGCTGTCTCTCCCGCATTGAAAGTTTGAGACAATGGGGGCAGTGAATAGGGAAAAGTCAGCATTCAACGATGAGGCACATACGAAGGTTTGTGCAAATACCATTCGGCATACGATAGCACTACTTTGTTATGACAGCCTAATCCCACATCGAGTGCCCTGGTTAATAGCACGACACCCTGGCCACGAGGCTCCAAGGGAGGAGGAGCACTATCCACTGGACTGTGGAAGACTAGAAATGGGTTGCTTTGTCTGAAGAATCAAGGTTTTAACTGCAAGGCGATGACGCAGACGTACCGTGGACCGCGGACCGCAAATGTCATGTACGGTTGTCAGAGTTCGGTGGATAGGGTGAATTGCTGTGGGCATGTGTGTGGGTACCGCCTAGGAGCTTCATGTCCGTACTGAGACCACGATCACCGCACAAATTAATGTTGACGCACTTGCTGGCAACTTTTTTTGGCAACGGACCAGTTGGAGAAGCATTCCAGTGAATTTGCAAGCCTCGAATGGCCCACTCACTAATCAGATATGAATCGAACAGAACATCTGTGGAGCGATGCATTCGAAACTCGCCATCAACAACTCTCGGTACTTTATGGAAGGCTGTAATGTAATCATGGGCTGCAATCCCGCCCGAACATTGCCAACACCTGGTAGAATCCATGCCAGGACGTGTTGCTCCTGTCGTGAGGACGTAAGGTGGATCCAGATTTTTTTAAGTGAATGTGTATAATAAATTGCAGTTTCAGTATACGTATGTTACCTCAACAGGTAAAGCGAACTACAAATAATATTGCCATCTCATTCACTCTAACATCAGAGTTTTTAATATTTTTTTTCTTTCTACTCCAAAAAATTAATTTCTAAACTTTTCACTGTTTGCCTCTTGAAGCAAAAAATAAGCAATTTTTTAAATATATATACATTAAGTGGCTAAATTATTTTGACCACCTGATTAGTACTTTGTTGGGCCACCTTTTGCCCTTAATATTGCTTGATTTCGTCTTGGTATGGACTCTATTAAATGACGGTAAATGGCTTGGGGTATATCAGCCCAAATGTGATGAACTGAACTCTTCAGCTCTTGAAAATTTGATGGTAGCGGATCCAGCTGTCTGATGGCTCTTTCGACTTCATTCTACAAACGCTCTGTTGCATTGAGCTCCGGTGATTGAGGAGGCCAGTGTAGCAGGGAAAAGTCTCCATGATTCTCTTTAAACCATTCGCGTACAACGACATGGAGCACTGGCCTGCTGGAAGTATCCATCTCCATTGGGATATACTATCAACATCACTGGATGGACTTGGTCGTCAACGACATTTAACCCTTTAAGCGGATGAAACGAATTAACACGGGATTAACAAATAGGCTGGAATCAGCTTGAATGAATATATTTGCTGTCAAAGAAGTGTGCCTAACGTGATGGAAACGAATGGACCTGCACATCAGAAAGCGTTGCTTTTACTTTACGTTTTTCATTTTAAGTGACAAACGTAAAGTAAAAGTAGGAAAGATTATCATTAATCCTTCTTATCTTATTACCTTTACTGCTAAGAATGCTATAAAGAGGGCGACGAACCTAAAAAAGAAATGAAAAGATGCTTGAGTAGCTTGTTTCTACCCAGTGGCATGATGTCCGTGTCAGGGGAAATACTCTTTCGAATCATTCCTTGGGTAATGGAACAGCGAATAAAGGACTATAAGAGAAACATACTACGTACTGTCAGGGAGCACATACAACCAGCGACAGATTTATAGTCACGTCACTACTCCTCAGATGAAAGACGGAACCGAATAGTTTTGCCGTAGATTTCGTATAACTCGGTCACTGTGAGAATACGACTGTTAGAGGAGCGCAAGAAAATTTGGGCAACTCTCCCAAATTTTCAGGTACATCAGCCGTTTAAAGGGTTAAATACCTTTGCGTGATAAGACGTTGCTCCACATGAATCAAATGGCCGAAATACTCCAACGAAAACATAGCCCAGACCATAAATTTCCACCGCCAGCTTGAAGAGTAGCGACAATGCAAGAAAGATGAGTCCATGCTTTCGTGCTGCTGTCTCCATAATTTCACCCTTCGATTTGCATGGTGTAGTTGAAAAAATGATGAGTCCGACATCTTCCTCCTTTTGCACTCATTTACTATTTAATTCTTGTGTTCCTGGACGAACTGGAGGCATTTCGTCTTGTTAGCCGTAGACAGTAAAGGCTTACTGACCAGAGCTCAGACGGGCTCTTAGAGAGAGGGAGAACGAGATAATATTTTTATATATAAATGTGATTTTACATGATTTAGCAAATGAGACACTTTATACTTGGTAAAGGGAATTTCTTTGACAGTTGGTTATGGTTGGGGAGCGGGCATTCGAGATGACTATTTATTCCGGGCTTGGGTAGAAAATTCCATAGGCCACGGATTAGTGTGTTTCTGCAGAGAAGAAAATGTTTTTTTCAAGAACTATAGAGATTGGATAGTTAATAGCTTGCCGACGATAATTTACCCCCTATCTCCACACAGTAGCTCCCTGCTAATTCTATGTAGCAATATACATATTGCAACGCATTATGGCGCGATAATATTAGAATTATTTGGGCAACATAAGAATTGCTAGCACCTCCCGATCATTTTGGTTGTCCGGCCGCCCGAAGAACGTCAGGTGGAAACGAACGGTCAAAGGAAAATCGTACAGTAACACTGAAAAAATAGATATAGGTCCCTTCTCTACTCCCTATTTGAGAAATACATTGGTTAACTGCAGGATGAGGAGAGAGTGGAAGTGTGGAAAAGGAGATGTTTCTTATTATGATTGAACAGGTTAACCAGTTTTCGAGCTCGTTCGGCCTCGGGCTCTATCTTGCAATATAAAACTCGGGCTCAGGTGGGCTCGAGCTGATATATACCACGGGCTCGGGCACCGAAAATTGAGCACGAACTCAGATCTGTTACGGACAGGCCGTCTGCTTCTGTAGCCCATGCTATATAATATACGGTGAACTGTACGTTGAGACGTCATCGGACTTGGCCCCTGATTCAGATTATCTATAACTTGACAAAGTGCTACCCGTCAGTTCGACTGAACTGACGGGCAGCACTTTTAAGTCTATCTACCCTTTGCTCAGGTCGAGCGTCTAGCAATCAGTGATGGCCCCACGCATTGAGCGCATACCCGGTTTTTTGACTGGTGGTCCATTCTCTGTAAACTTTAGCAACTGCTGCCCTCGAACATTTCCCAAATGCAGCCGTTTTGCTAATGCTTACACCAATGCCTCGAGTACCTACGGTCATTCCACGTTGAAAGTCCGTCAGATTGCATCTTCTACCCATTATTTCTTGCGCAATGCACTTCATTAGTCTCTGTATGCTTTCAACGTTCCCTTTTTATACCGATTCAGCCAACTTGAGTACCCATTCAGCCAACTTGAGTTAGTAGCATTTGCGAGATAGCTACTTTGCTTAAAATGGTCTAGTGGTTATAATAATTTGGACACTGAGTGTATATAAAATCAAAATCTTAGTAAAATGTGAAGGAAAGTAGTAATACAGAACATAGCTGTCTTCATCGGGAGGAAAACTACTACGACCCAGGAATCACTTTTCTAGTGTCAGAAACAAACCGGTTGCCTAACGATTGTGCCCCTAAATTTATACAAGGATTAAAATAAAAACCGATTACGAACCTTAAGAAAAACAATCAAAGGCACACAGAAACGAGTCAAAACATAATCATCTAAAACGGACGTACACAACTAATTAGATAACCCAACACGCCCAACTAACTAACAGAATATCGTCCATGTAGAAAATGTAAAATCACAAAGCAAGAATTAAAGTATAAAGCTGAACCAGACAGAGGTGAGAATCGTGCTAGGAGGAAGCTGTACACGTTAAAAGTTGAATGTTCAGCTACCAGGGACCCGCCAAGTAGCATTAGGAATTTTCAGACAAAATTATTCTTGTAGGATTCTGGTGTTAGTACAACCTAGCATTGTTTTCTACGAAATACATGGAATTCCTTTTAAACAGCGTGTAGATTCTTAAATTTCCTATGACAATATTTTGGGCAAAATAAATCCTCGTGATTAACTATAGATCGAGTGTTAAGTATGCTACGCAGCTGGGACGCCCTAGGATAAAGGGATAGAATTTCGTCCCCAGGGTCTATATGACGTGCCTTCCAAACCACGACAGTTTTATGGAAGAAGCGGGTAAGAAGGCTACCCCTCCAGGCAGCGATCACCGTTCCTTCTTTGTTTCTTCATTTTCTTCTGTGTTGCAAAGCGAATGATTTATGGCAATATTTTCGAAGAAATGTTTTCCAGGAATAGGTTTCTCCTTTTACAGTTTCAAGATGATTTATTCATTTATTTTTTGAGTAGTGATATCATGGGGGAAATTTGGTTGCGTAGTATAATGGGTATCGCTTGATGGGAGAGTGCAATCTATTGTGAATTTCAGTTTTTGAAATTTAATTTCATCCTGAAACAAAATTTTGTGACTTACAGCGACGTCCCAATTTATTAAAACTACTTTACATAGCTAGGAGCCACAATTTAACGTTTTCAGGTGGCATGAAATAATAACTTTTCAAATAAAAATTTCATGAAGAAAACGTATGAAAAAGCAGAAGGAGGACGGTCGGCATCATTTCTTTCACAGTCACCTTTCCCGTCCAGTAAAGTAGTTTCTTTGTTTCTTCTCAAAAGGATGTAGGGACTGGGACAGGTGTTTCTCGTTTGCAAGATTAAATTTATGGCTCTGCTGACAGGACGGAACTGAAAACAAAAATACTGGATTGTATACACAGTAAGCACATGTGGAAAATATATGTAGGTGAATAAATCTCCAATCACATTAGACTTGAAGAGCAAAATACCAGCCTCGGATGGGGAAAACAACCGTACTCAAATAAATATGAATTTTCAGACAAACCTGATGATCAATGATATGAGGGATTGATTGCTGCGCTTCTAATTTATTCCATATCAATTTAAAACAACAAAACAAAGGGAAAAAAAACTCAATGATGCGCATACAACAGAATGAAAAATAATATCAAGTTTTACCACTTTTGAGGAAAAGCGTCAGAGCATTTTATTTCTCAGACAGGAATACGTTTAAAATCCAGGAATCCCGGGTAACGCTCGAAACAGAAAGCTAGTACAAAGATGCACAGAAACCGTTCTCAAGGAAAAACATAACTGAACAATCACTGCAGCCCTGCAGTTTCAATCACATGTTTGATGCAACCAGATTGAAGGTGATTGGGGGAAAGGGTGGGTCGCATCTAGCTCTTTCTATTTCTGAGGCACTAACTTACAGACGTTTATATATACACCTATGAGCCATTACATTATGACCACTTACCTAATTAGCTGTAGGACCCCCTCTTTAGCCAGCAAAACATCGGCCACTCGGCGAAGAATCGATTCGATGAGGTGGCGATAGGTATCCTGGGGTATCTGGTGCCACAATGTCAACAGCAGATCCTTCAGTTCCCGTTCATTTTGGGGTGGTGGTGAGTTAACGCGAACCCGCTTTTCCAAGTCGAGCCACAAATGTTCGATTAGGTTCATGGCAGGCTAGTTTCGAGGCCTGGGCATAACAAAAAGTAACCAGCATGTTCCCCGAACCATTCCTTGATGATACTGGCAGTGTGGCATGGCACATTATCCTTTTGGTGATGGCCATCACCAACAGGAAACACAATTCCCATGAATGGGCGAACTTGGTCCGCAACGACGGTCAGATACCTGACAACTGTCAGGGATTGTGCTATTGGGATAATGGGGCATAAAGTGTCTCAGGAAAACATCACCAACAGCATAACACCGCCGCCGGCCTGTTTCCGCCCAACAGTGCATCCAGGTGCCATAGCCGCCGTTGGTAGTCGGCGTATCCGCGCTAGGCCGTCTACGTGATGCACCAGGAATCATTATTCGTCAGATCAGGCCAATTTCTTCCAATCATCCACGGTCAAATCTCGATTATCATGGGCAAATTCCATGCGTTGTTGGCGACGTCGTGCAGTGAGTATGGGGTCCCGGCTGGGTCTTCGGCTACGCAGGCCTATGCGCAGAAGGCTGTGATGTACTGTGTGCTGTGACACATTTTCCTGATCACCACTGTCGTAGCTGCGGGTGATTAGTCTCACTGTGGCCCTGCTGTCACTGTGAACAATGCGCGACAGTCTCCGCTCCCCTCTGGCATCAATGAGCTGCGGACGACACACAGCTGGACGACGATTCGTCGTTTGGCCATCTGGACACTACTTTTGATACGTACTCACTACAGAAGCACCTGAACAACCCACTAGCCGCACGGCTTCCGAGATCTTAGTTGCGGGGCGCCATGCCATAAAAATTTGTCCTTTATTAAACTCCAATAAATCGGCAGCTTTTCCCATTCTGAGTCCGAACACTCAAATATGAACTTCACCTGCGCCACCGTTTGGTCTCCAGGCGTGCTCATTTCTTGAGGATGATGGTGGTCATAATGGAATGGTTCATCGGTGTATATACACCTTGGCGTGCGACATTATGGAAAACCCAGCTAGTATGGAAGAATTAAGAGAGCTCTTTCCCCTTTAATAAGCAGTTTACACCTGAAAAACGTGAATGACAATAGAGTTCTAACCAGAAAAAAAAATACAGACATGGTGATTTCAAAGGGATTTCTCTTTTAAGCCGTGGTTTAAACGAAAGACTAAGCCAGAGTTTTAAATTTGACTTTATTCAAGGAGTTGCCCCCTATGAAATGATGATTTCAAATTAAACTTTATTTGCTAATTTCAATATATTTGTTGATGCAAATGGTTACCATTCTGTGAATCCAAATATTAGGTAAAATATTTCCTAGGAGGACATATTTCCATTTCATTCACACACACACACACAAAAAGAAAATTTAGAAAGAAAACTTTGCCGTCTTGGTCATACAGTGATCTAAGCTCTGGCTTCTGACCACTCGTCCGAGATGGGTCTGGGTTCGACTCCGGCTGAGGCATGAATTTTATGTTTGTTTACGGCACTGGATCACTCCCTTCTCTGGAACTAGTGGCCCTAAATTATGGTCGGGGGTGCTTATAGACCACCGAGATCCTCACGGTGTACCTCCCTCCCCCTAAAAAAAAGAAACAAACAAAACATTAACTCAAATGCTTTTTGGAATGGCGCATTTTCATTTCACCTATTAATTCACATCTGTCTGCTTTTGTCTTTCGCAACAGCTGCGTATTTCAGATGCACACCAGAAACCCTTTACGATGAAGTTCTTCGAAGTCAAAACGCTTTTGTTCCATCGTTTACATAAGGGAAACAGCTGGCGTCATATGATGAGCAGATGATGTACACATGTTTCTTGCTTGTCATTCTGTAAAATCTCGGAAATTCATAATTAGACTATCGCATATATACTCACAAGTAATAATCAAATATGATTTTTCATCTAACAAAGTTGTGCATCATTTTTTTTAAATTCTGTAATCGCGTATTTGATTAAGTGATGAATTTATCACAGTTCGAATTCCAGTTCCAATACGGACATAGGTTTTACCTGCGATTCCTAGTTGGCTCTCTTCTGTAGAGTTCTTTAACCAATTTGTTTCATTATTGTTTACTTTAATTTAAAACAGAAGCGCCTCTATACTTTGTACAGCTACTCGATGTACTGGAGAACATACCTGTGTCTCTTGTTATCGGGGGAGTATGCCGGACTTCGTTTCTCTCGTTTTTGTACCAAATATGTTAGCCTTTGTTAATAGAAGCGTCGCAGCTTCCTCCCGAAAAAACAACAGAAGTGCTTCTTATTTTCTGCAAATCACATTTCTGCGTGGCTTCCTGGAACACTTGCAAGTTTCAGAAACCAATCTGATGGCGCACAGTGTCCATTGAATTTCACCATATGCTACTGAATGTAGGCCAACCAGTTTTCTCTTTTGCTAAACATTGAGTCCTTGCCCGGTGTTTCACATGTAAAATGTTTGTTGCTATTCTCGACTCGGGTATGAAACAAATTTACTGAGCAACTGCTATTCATTTGTATGCATCGGAGTTTTTCTACTTCGAAAAGATGATCCCCTAGTGACAAGCATTGTCATCGTCTTCATGCGATTACCAGCAGAAGATATACCGTTCCCTGTCTTTGTTTTGGAGGCACTCCAATGCAAAAAAGAAATGACCACTTCAGGGTGATTCAAAAGTCCCCGAACTCTATATTTTAAAACGTATTTTCTGTAAAAACATAAAAGATATCCGAGTATTGCTGCTTGTGGCTATTGTGTGTTACCTTGGGGAACGAGCTGCGCCAAGTGATAATACCACGTGACACTACGCTTACGCGGGCGCTGGAAAGCAGTAACGTTCAGTCAGTCATGAGTCTCACGCTAGAACAGAGATTCGGTTTGTTAGAAGTTTATTTTGCGGACAATTCTTACCAACGTTGCATCCAGCTCTTTCAAAGGAAGTTCCCTGATGTTCCTATACCAGGAAAAATGACCTTGTGAACCGGTTTGTATGACCTTGTGAACCGGTTTGGTAAGACAGGCAGTGTTCAGGATAAGCCTAAAAGCGGCCTGCCGTCCGTGGGGACGACCACGTTTCTGGAGAAAATTCACGTTTCCCTGCAGCGCTCTCCCCGGAAGTCACTTCGACGGCTGTCTCAAGAGTTAGGGGCATCGTATTCAGCCTGCCAGAAGGCTACTAAACGTCTAAAGCTATGGCCGTACAGAACTCGAGTAGTGCAAGAGCTACGTCCTTTGGACTCGGAAAAGCGCATTGCCTACTGCCAATGGTTTGAGTTTCACGCGCAACAATGTGACTAACTAGCTTAACAACACTTTTTTCAGTGACGAGGCATGGTTTCATTTGAATGAATACATCAATATCCAAAACACTCGCATATGGGCTCGGAGAATCCACACGCATCGCATGAGGTTGGACTCTACTGTCGGAACGTTGGAGTGTGGTGCGCCATGTCTAGACGGCGAAATGTAGGCCATTTTTTTCAGACACAACTGTAAATTCCGCTGTGTATGTAGACATCATCCATAAATTTGTATCAATGCTGGAAGAACACGAACGTTATTGTTGGTTTCAACAAGATGGAGCAACATGCCACACATCAAACGACACAATGGAGATGTTCCGTGAGTTCTTCCACAATCGATTAATGTCGAAAAAACTTTGGCCTCCTTGCTCACCGGATTTGAGTCCTCCAGGCTTTTATTTGTAGGGCTATTTGAAGGATACAGTTTACCACAACAACCCTAACACGTTACAGCACTTGCGGAACAACATCATTACAGCCGTGAGGGACATACCAGCCAACTCGCTGAAAAGAGTGTCAGCCAACATGCGTTTTCGGGTGAATTTGTGTCTGCAACGGAATAGTGGACAATTCCAACATTTATTGTAAAGTGGTTTTCATTAACTGTAGGTATGAGTGCCATTATAATAGTAAAACTAGTTATACATCACTATATGCGTGGTAGAAATATTTGAATTCAGAGTTCATGGACTTTTGAATCATATTGCATTTAGAGGTTTAAAGCGAATTGATTTTGGTTGATAAAAAAGTACACTCTTGGGCCAGAACATTATGACTGTCACTGTCTCCACGAGAGGACACTTCCAACGGCAAGTAGCAGTGATGTCACCAAAAGGCACGATATATATATCTTGTGGTTATAAAATAAAACTCCCTGTTCTCCGGTATCTAGAAAGATGAGAAATGGAAATATTACAACGACACTTCGTAGGTAGCCTATTAGGGCACGGGAAAACTACTAAGCGGTACAAAAAATTTTGTTCTAAGTCGTGCCACTAATGGAACAGTGGCGCTTCAGGCGAGAAAAAAAACCCATACGCGTGCGTGAATTTACTGGTTATTGAGAACACAAATCTTGAAGGACAAAATTTTCTCAACGAGTTGTCCATCACAAGAGATTACGTGTGATGTACGGCAGAAGTATCACTACTGAAATCGAAGAAATTGCAGGTCGTTCACAGAAAAATTTATTTTATAATCACCAGGTACATACTCTGTAATATTCTGTACCAAACTCCGTAATATTCTGATATTTTGTACGAATTAGACGGAACGCTTGAGGGCATATTACCTGGTCTAATGGAGTTGATCCTATGCCTTGTGCAGCGATTATTGCGACAAAAGCAACCCAACCATCTTTCAGGTCATAATGTTATGGCTCATGAGTGTAGATGAAAGAAAGCAAAAGAAACTTGATCCAAAATGCAGCCAAAGAATCTGAGTTGTACGACAGAGAAGCATTCTGAGTAAGAGTGTTCTGTATTTAACTTGAATTACGCTGTCATTAAGGTCTAAAATAACAGGCAAAATAGTTAGGTCCCGGAAGATGTGTTTAACACCCCTGAAGTTCCTTTTGGCCGGCACTCCTCGCGTTGCTACGCCTTAGTGTACCTTTGCAAGTTATGCGCATATCAAATTTCATCTAAATTTTTAATATCTTAATAATCTGCAGGATGTGATTAAGGTTTTTTTTATTGGGATGTCTGTTAATTATGAAAATGAAACTGCTACCCTTGACCACAGACACACAAAGCCGTTGTCATTAGAGGTCGCAAAATACTACAGGATGATTGTAAACTCCTTCAACGAAACAAGAGAGGTGATAGTTCAAATCAAGACGAACAATATTTGAAATGGAACCTAGTGCCGCATTCCACTACTAGTACCAGAAAAGAGTAAAGTTACATATCCACGTTGAGCCTTAAACAGTGAAAACAAAGAGACATTCCTAATTTATGAATTGCACAATTCCAATCGCATCAGAGAAAGACTCAAAAGAGCTGCTCAAACTGGCGTCGAAGGGCGTCGTTGCACAGCTCACAACGGCAAATGAAGAACTGTCGCACCCTGTCGTAGACTCCCGGTGTGATGTTGATCTTGTCCGAAGCAACAGCGATTCGTGCGACGAGGTCTTCCAGGAAATCCACAGGTGTCTCGTACACCAATGTTTTCATGTGCCCTCAGAAGACGTTCAGTGAATTAAGGTCCGGGGAGCGTGGAGGCCAAGCCTCAGGTCCACCGCGTCCAATCCACCGCCCGGGATATGTCGCATTTAGGAAGTATCGGACCTCGGTGGCAAAGTGTGCCAGGGCCCCGTCATGCATAAACCACATGTCCCTCCGTGAGGTGAGCTGAACATCCTGCAGAAGACCGGGAAGCATTTGCTCCAGGAACATACGGTGTGTTGCGCCGGGCAGACGTACACGTCAATTATCATGTGATGTTCGCACGGTAATATCGCTGAACGGGTTCGGCTGCGTTTTTAAATATTTGCTTTTCATCGTCTACTCACGTGTTCAGCGCACTTGATTTGCATCTTGTGCTTCTCGTGTACTTGTTGGAACTCGGTGTGCCTGCTGCACGTTTTTCGAACGTGCTCTTTTCTGGCACTAAGAATGGAATGCGTCCCTAGGTTCCATTGCAAATATTGTTCGTCTTGATGTGTACTATACCCCTCTTGTTTTGGTGAAGGGGTTTACAATCACCCTGTATAATGAAATCAATTCTTCGAGCCTTAAGTTGCTCTTATGTAAGATGTGGAAACTGATTTCGCGTTATTGGTGATTCCTTAGGTTAGCCTGAGATTTTCGAAAGCTGAAGCAGGTGAGATTGTTTTCAGTAGCGTCTGCAGTCCCTTACTTTGTATTCGGACAATCATCATCATCATCATCATTGTCAACCATTATCAATCCACTGCTGGACGAAGGTCTCCCCAAGTCTCCTCCACAACGGTCTGTCTTGTGCCAGTCTCCTCCATGTCACCCCTGCATACTTTCGAATTTCATCCGCCCATCTCCTATGTGGTCTTCTTCTGGGTCTTTTCCTGTCCCTTGGAATCCAATCTAAAATTTCGGCTGTCCATCGATGATCTGTCCTTCTGGCAGTATGTCCAGCCCATTGCCATTTCAGGGATTTAACTCTGATCATGATGTCTTCCACTCTTGTCATTTTTCGGATCCACGAGTTCCTCTTCTTATCTCTCCTGGTTACACCAAGCATGCACCTCTCCATGCTTCTTTGAGTTGTCTGCAGCCTTTGTATGTCTCTTTTAGTTAAGGTCCACGTCTCTGCACCATACGTAAGCACTGGAAGGATGCATTGATCAAACACTTTTCTTTTAAGACATAATGGCATATTGCTCTTGAAAATTATGCTGTTTCTTCCAAAAGCTCTCCAGGCAAGTTTTGTACGCCGATTAATTTCTTCATCAATGTGACCCTCACTTGATATCTGCTGTCCAAGATAAACGTACGTGTCTGATATCTCCAGCTTTTCTCCATCAATCGATAAATCTTCATTTCTTGTAAAAGCATTGAACATCACTTTTGTCTTCTGAAAGTTCATTTTTAATCCCACTTCTTTACTCTTGTCAGCAAGTTCCTGGATCATACTCTGCAGCTCTGATGGGGTAGTTGCAAAAATGACTACGTCATCAGCAAAACGAAGGTGGGTTAGATAATCTCCATTAATCTTTATCCCCTTGTTTTCCCAGCTCAGCGACTGAAATACACCCTCCAATGTGGCATTAAAGAGCTTCGGAGATATGGTGTCACCTTGTCTCACTCCCTTTCCAATTTTTACGTGTGTTGTATTTTCAAACACCCTAATCTTTGCACTTACTGATACGTAAATTTGGTACGCTGTGGATGATTCTCTTTTTACCGTACTTAATTGCAAAACGTCTTCGATCTCCTAGAATTCATTTATCCTCAATGCATGTGAGAAGTTTCTTACTACTTATTGCTAGGAAGGATATAAATAATGTGCATTAGGGTAAAAATCTTGGTTTTCTGTATTATTAATAATAATTCTACATTTAGATGGAATTGCGTATGCTTATTTCTCTCCTCCACTCAGTTTGGTCCTCTGCCATCTTATCTTTTGAAACTCTTCCTTTTCCTATCATTAAGCAGTTCCTTCATCTCAAGTCTTCATCGCAACCACTTTCCTAGAGATCTCATATTTACCACTTCCTCCCCTATTCGTTCCTCTCTGACATAGACTGGGTGATTGGTTTATTAGGACAAGCTGTCTTTTTCAAGCATGCTCATGCGTTACTATGTATATCAGCCGCAACCATATGGCTGTATACTCGAGTGAAAGCCTTAGAAGTAAAACTGAATAAAATAGTGTTCTATTACAGAAGCGACATGATCCAAAAAACTTTGATCGTGGGATAATAGTTAATACTCAGAGGCTTGGTGCGAGCATCAGCAAAAGCGCTGCACTTGTGGAGTGTGATACAACAACAGCAGTAAGTTTATATAGAGTAGTCAGCGCATAACTTGTGGTGGGAAATCCTTAATCAACGTCGGAAGTGAATGGGGATTGCCGGATTTGTTCGGCGAATAGGCACAAAACAGTGCGTAAAATAATAGAGGATTTCGATTAGATAAAGTTATTTGCGACATCTACACTAACTGTACCGTACAATGCACCGACTGCGTTGAAACAACAAAAGAACTGCCCATACACCAATGCAGCCTAAAGCGAACAAAACGAAACATCTTAAATGATGTCGAGAACAGCGGAGGTGAACTAAAAAAGATTTGAAAAGAACCAGGTGATTCGACGAATTGCCGTTTTTCATGGGACGATAAAAATTTGAAGACAACAGCATACTGTATGGTCATGAATCTCCAGGCTGGCAAAAGTAAGGTTATTATGTGAGCCATGTTTTCATAGAACTCTTTAAGCCCCTTGAAGGTTTCGTGATGCAAGTTGATCGACCTCTGAATTCCCTTCCCAATTTTAACATGGTTGCTGGTCAAGTTTATTCAACCATGATGACGTTATATCTTCTTAGAGATAGATACTTCTAGCAAAAAAATGCACCATGCCGTAGTTCCCACATTGTCTCCGGGTGGTTTCAGAAACACGCTACCCAGGTAGCAAAGCCTTGTAATTTAACGTAGGCCCAAAACTGAGCAACCGTCTTCTATTCAGAAGACGGTGGCTCAGTGTTGGGCATACGTTAAATTGCAAGACTCTGCTGCGTGGGTAGGGACTTCTGCTTCCTTCATTGGGAACCTTGATGCCCAGTAGAGTAGATCGTTTGAATGGTAAAGTTGAATATCATACATCTGCACTCCCTCTGATTGAATTGAACGACGCTGTTCTACATGCAACATTTAACAGAACGTTACTAAACGGAGTAGAATCAATGCCGAGGCAATATGTTGGTATTTTGGAGGTCAACGTTGTTTGAACCCATTACTAGTTAGATGATTTAATAAATGATGTGCTCAGTGTATGTCTCTACCTGAGCAGTCTTATTTCTTAAGTCTTCAGAATCAGTGTCACTTAAACTGTTGCTCCTATATTCTGGCATTTCCTAATTATATACGTTGTATGATCTTGTAGCCACCTTCCTTTCCACCACTGATACTAACGCTATTCTACCAACAGTAACACTGAAGACATAAGAGCCTCCCAGGTGGCCTTGTGGTAAAAAACAATTGCTTTCTAATCATTCGTCCGAGATGGATCAGGGTGAGGTATGGATGGTGTGTTTGTCTTACGACCCTTGTTTTCTCCCTTAACTGGAACCAGCAGCCCTAAATTAGAGACGGGCGATTGCTTATAGCTCACTGAGTTGTTCACAGTGGTCATTAAACCCATGGTAATGCTCTGCTATCATGCTCTGTAGTTTGTAATCCTACCTGCAAGTGGATTCCTACTCCAGTCCATTGTACTTGTATTTTATCTTCTTTATAATAAATGTCTCAGACGCACCTGAAGTCGGGTGCCTAGAGGAATAGGTTTCATGCTAGTTCTCCACACAGGGTCCGGGTGAGTCATGGGTAGCATTTGTCATAAGACGATGAATGTCTAGAGCTTTCGGTAGAACAGGTAGCCCTAAATTAGGGGTGGGCAACTTCTAATATCTTTTGGAGTTGCTCACGGTAAAAATTAAACCTCGAAACAAAAACCAAAATCTCTCAATACTAAATTTATTTGGTCCACAAGTAGGCTTTCGCAACTATTCGTTTGTCAACTCGTTCATCCTTCATCATGTGTAGCGTCCAAACAATTACTTTGTTTAATAAGAGCTGCATCGTAAATGGACTCAGTTGGATGAGGTGAAGAAGATTTTTCAGGTTCTGCCTAAGATGATGATAACCTTTCACTAATTTATCAATCTATACTTGTTACTGCTATTTTGCTTGCTGAGGTAAAATCTAAAACACATTTGACATTCCAGATTCTCAGCTTATCTTTGCAATGGCAATCAATATCCTGCTCCTTAAATCATTCCCAAAATAATACAGATAAAATGTTTCAAGTGTTTGAAAATGTGTACTGTATTTAAGTAATTGCATGCTCTCAGATGTGACAATGTAACATTTAGAAGCAGATAGATTGTTAGCATATCTATTATTAGTAATAAAAATTTACATTTGTCAGAATGGATTGTGATTATCTTGAAATATAATTAAAATCATTTTGTACTTCCTTTACAGGTGAGTGAAGAATGAATAGCTTTGCCTTTGGATAGAAGTGAAGTTGGATCGCTTCTGCAAGGTACGAAGCAATGGATGATTGTTTTCTTTAATTTTAGCATGCCACAAAATATCCTGCTGTCAGGATTTCTAAGAAGTGTTGGTGCACTCTTGCGCAAAAATTTGAAATATAGTAAAATAAACAGTTGCAATGAAAAAATAAACTAAAATATATATTTGGATGTATTTCATTTGATTAAAGTGAGGAGTATCTTAACCAAGAAAATGAAATAAAGTGGGATTTCATATATTTCTATTAATTTTAAGCGATGAACAACCTAAAGTTCCTAACCTGAGGTAGAATTTCTGAAAGCATTGCAGATGTCAATGCAGAGAAAACAGCGGAGATGTAATTCTTGTCGTTAATTTTATACACGCTCGAGACACATTTTTGTGACCACCAATTAATATCCAGAGTAACCGTCGTGTGCAGCGCGGACAGCAGTTAGACGGGCTGGGAGTGACTCAGTAAGTTGCTGGAAGACGTTCACAGGTGTGTGGAGCCATGATGACTGCAGTGCATCTGGCTGCTGTTGGAGGGAGTGTAGTGGAGGTTCCATGGAGCGAACAACACAATCGAGGTGGTCCCACAGATGCTCAATTGGGTTTAAGTCTGGAGAATTAGGGGGCCAGAGAAATACTTTGAAGTCTTCATCGTGCTCTTCCAAACACCCTCGGACATTTCTAGCGGTGTGCCACTTCGCATTGTCGTGCTGGAAGATCCCATCTGCCCCAGGGAAGACAATCAGTATGTGTGGGTGTAAGTGGTTTCCAAGGATGGATTCATAACGAATTTGGTCCATAGTGCCTTTCACAGGTAAGTGGACACAACGAATGTTCCGAAAACATTCCACAGATCATAACGCTGCCCCAACCAGCTCGTGTTCTGCCAGCAGTAGTTGAACAGTGTTTGTTCTCCGATGGTTTTCGCCTTATATTCGCCAAACTCCATCCGTTCGAGGAAGCAGAAAATGTCACTCAGCGGAGAAGACAATCCTTTGCCAAACAGCGGTCCAATTCCGATACTGCTGTGCAAATGTAAGCTTTCTCTGCCGATGCACATTCGTTAGCATAGGTGCAGTGGCCATTCCTCTTCATCGGAGCCCCATACGCAGCAGGGTTCGCTGAACTGTCGTTTCAGACACATTTCCGGTAGCCCCCTGGTTCATTCGGCAAGTGAGTTGCTTCACTGTAGCGTGTCGATCGGCCAGTGAGTTGCTTCACTCTATCGTGTTGATCAGCCATCACACACCTTCGAAACAGATGTTCACCTGTGTCATCAATGGCACGTAGTGCCCCTTAGTGTCTACGTCGCGTATTCGCAATGGTGCCATTTCTCCAATCACGATACACTTTAACCAAAGCAGCACGTGAACAGTTCACAAACTGCGCTGTTTCAGAAATACTGCCACCTTTGGCCCAAAAGCCGATAATCATCCCTTTTTGAAAATCTGATAAATCGCTCCTTTTATTCAGGAGAAAAACGAGTGATATGTTTTCAAGTTGCCTGCAGCACACCTTATTTACCCTCCAAGCCAGCTCACGACACGTGCCTTCTTTCATTGGCTACGCGTTGTTGACATCAAAAGTAGGAGGTGGTCACAATAATGTGACTCGATTTTGTACATCGTTAAGGATGTGTTGATATTACAGCCTGGACTACAACTCCTGTTCGTGATGGGTTTAACTATTCGTGATATGTTGAGGCGGGCCTGGTAGGAGATTGACGTAACCAAAATAGGTTTCTCGTTAAGCTAGAGGCGTACCATCATTATCGTGTGTCTTTGTGCAAACATTGTTTATGGCCGTCAAGGGAAAATGTTTTAGGGACAAAAAGTGCATTCGCATAAATAGTCCAGCAAATATTTGTCTAATGCCAAAATATTATAAATAGTACCACAAGTATTTATCTGATGCAAAGTAAGTAGATATGTGTTATCCATTAAAACAGAAAATACATTACAAAACTGATCTAAATTTGAATTAGCATGTATTAATGTTTATAGGAAAACAACAAATCCCAAGTACCACACAACACTAATTAGAATTTTCTTTTTTTCATTTCAGTAAGTGTTTGCGATTTTCTTGATGTTACGTGGCCACTGATCTTCTGTAGATAACATTGCTAGTTCAACTGGCCTCTCTGTTTTATTGTACTTCTAAAAAAGTTGCTATCTAACTTTAGTTTTGAGAAGGATTATTCTAATGTCGCTGCAGTTACTAGAAAAGTTAAGATGGTATAACTGAAGTGTATATTCGTATATCCGGGAAAGCTGAATAAGTGAGTAAAGTCAAACACTGAAAGAAGACGATAACTCGGATTCATACCCATTACACAGACGTTCTGCAACTTTGTTTAATTCGTCATCATTTGCTGTTAATAGAATTTTAGGGTACAATTCGATGAAGTTTTTAGCGATCACTTATAAACTTTGAAAATATCTGTAAAGTTCCATTATAGCTCTGCAGAAGTTAACATTGTACACTTCACTTTTGAAATGAGATGTTGTGCACTCATTGTCTTATGAGTATGTTCAAACGCACTTGCAAAAACCATTGAATTTTTATTTTATTCCCTGTGAGAATGCTGCATTTTGTACACTTGCTTTAAAATGTTTGAAGCTTTTTTAGAATCCTGCAAGCTATCTGTCTTGTGCTCTGTGTATAATCTGGTATACATTCGACAGGTCAGTATTTGGCGATTGTAACACAATAGTTTGGAGGCGAAGTACGCAGAATGAAAAATATTTGAAAATATTATTAATTGGAAGTCATAGTCAAAATGCTTGTTTTTTAATACTTTTGCGCTTAAAATTTCATTATTTGAGATAATGTGCGCATCATACAGTTTTGAAGTTGTTTTAAGGAGCGAGCATGAAGCGTGCGTCGATGACTACCATGCTGTGAAATGTTTTAACGTTATTTTAGCACAGACTAGGAGATCGACTGCAGAGTTTACCATCTTTTACCATTCGTAGAAAAAAATGTTACAAATCGTTCTAAACGACTGATGAACCTTTGTACAGATAGCGTCGTTAAGTGCTAAATTCTGATTGTGTGCGGCACAGTGATCAAAATTAGAGTGTTTACAGTTTGGTTTACATTTTGTATAAACTCCACCATATTCTCTGCTCATAATAGTTGATCTTGCGTATGTTTAATCACGCATTTTATTTCGATATAGGCACCATCATTTAAATTCTAGTTTTCAAAGGCTTTCTGCCAAATAATCTCTTGCTACAATAAATACTAGTAAAGGTACAGTTCACACTGAGCTTTTTAGAAACACTGTCCTCCTCACTTGAACTTAAACGAATAATTGAACTTAAAAAACGTTTCTTTTTTTCGTAATGCTCTGTGTTGTGATAGAGGTAATAAAAAAGAATGGCGGTATATTCTAATATCTTTACGAATTTCCTTCTGTACGTTGTTTGTTAATACGTACTTTAATAATCGCCTTTTCAACCGAAAAACTCAAAAATTTTACTGTACCTTTCCTCCTTTTTTCCCAATACAGGTGATTCCCGTTAACTGGGCCATCAATAAATCGGAACAATCATTCATTTGGGACAGTTCTTGTAGAACATTCCAAGGTAGCTCTTTGGGATAGAGCTACGCATAATTGGGGCAGCTGCTTAATTGGGCCGCAGTGTTTTAGCTCCGATGAGTCTCAATTAACCGGAATCTACTGTAATTCTCTCAATACGAGGACATACTTTGAACACTCGATCAAAAGCTTTTCCTCAGTAATTTACTTCGTTATGTGCAAGCTCTACTTCTTCTAATTGAGTCTGATGGGATTTCCACTGATTGCATTGCATGCAGTGATTAATGTGAAGCATAGTCTTTATTTATTTTAACATTTCTTAAAATATGAAATGAGTCTCAAATGACAGTAACCAGTAGAGCATCTCTGTTTATCGAAAATAAGCGACATGGCCGATAAATGCAACATCTAACACCATGGAATAGCACAATCACGCACGTTTTATTTTTACTCCTACTTAATGAATAATTGTATGCTTCTGAAAAGCACTTTTTTTCTGTTTGTAATCTGTAGGAAATTTACGAAAAAAAAAAATTGACTTTCCGGTTTAACAATGGTTCTTTTAACGTCACTACTAAATGCGTCCTTAAATTAGAATTTCTTGTTGTCCTATTGTATACGAAAGGTTAATATTGATTTTCTCGGGCATTTCCGAACTAAATGCAGACCTCGCTATTCCAGGTATTGATTTCACAGTTTACTGATATTAATGAATTAACATTTGAAGATGGTGTAATTATGAAAGATAGATTTTCTTCATTTCACCGTCCTGTGATAGTTCATGTTCTATCTGTCTAACTTCGAAAAATTAATAATTTCTTTTAACTGGTCATCTGCTTTTTCATTTACAGTCACACTTTAAACTTTTTCATTAGATTTAAATTTAAAAAACGTGGACATATTGTGAAAAAATTTCATTCTTCTGTTGTTGTTTTCTCTTTTACGAACCGCTGATACATTCCTTCTTAGGATGGCTTTGTCTTAGTCTGACTCCGACGTAGTTCTTGATGACTGAATCGAACTATTTATTGAAAATAATTTAACTACCAATTGCTAATTCACCAATCAATACTATCAACGCAAATAAATGGTACATGCTTATAATGTACTACGGTAAAAATTTTAAACATTTCAGAAGGCAGAGAACTAGTTGATACCGTGGAAGTCTCTGCGCTGCACGAGAAGCGACCAGGTGTCACCAGAAGAACACAAGAGGCACCACGTGGGGTATGGGAGAGCGTAGACTGAAGCGAAACTCCTCTGTGAAAAGCACATGTGGTCACTGCTGTTCTGTTTCTGTAGAAAGTTGCCTTCAGCAGGTCCTTGGAGCTGTTTCTTGAGACAGCCTGAAAGAGAGAAATCATCATTTCCTAGCATGCATCCCCGTTTCACAAAATCCTTTGGGCACGGTGTCTCTTAATACTGTCGTTCCTGCAGCACAGGCAACCGTTCGCAGGTTGCTGTACTGCAGGACAGCAATCTGCAACAACGACACAACTTGTGCAGGCACTCGAAAAACGCCACGCACACCATAGAAGAGAGAGCAAATATGATATGAAAAAGTTCGTGGGGTTTTTCGTGTGCTTGCGCAAGTATTGTCCGTGTTTTTATTTTGCATCTGAAGCCACATTCTAAGAAATGAAATAATGTTGAACGGAAAAAAACTTTCACTTTTGCTAATCATGACATAAAAAGTTATGAACAAACCTATGAAAAACACTCAGACAGATTCGTTATCTTATTTATTCCTGTTGGTATAAGGAATTACATGTATATACTGTATGGTTCTATAAGAAATTGGTTTAGTAGCAAAAACTAGTAGCAAAGACAATTCCAATCAATTTTCGTAACGATTTTTTGCCTCACAAAATATGCAGAAACTCAGACAATTTTTATCGAAATATCTTTCCGTCAGCAATTGCTAAGCACCACATAATTACAATTATTTCTTGGATCTAAAAGTTTCTTACTTTTTTGGAAGGGGAGGGTGGTTGGCTTGAAATATTAGAATGTAGTTAAGTATCTGTGAGGGTCTTTTGCGATCCAACTTGCGCAAACAAACGTAAATGCACATGACTGTTTACTTTGATGTTTATTTCATTCAGTATGACTACTATAATTTTTCTGCCATTTACCTTCTTGTACGAAGAACGTTTTGCGCGCATTTTCTGTTTCTGATAATGTAGAATTTAATCATTTTTACCTCCGTACTTTTCTTCAAACTATCCGATAACAAAATTAGTTTTGCATCATTTACTCCGTATTTCAATATGGAGAACACTTTGTTTACATTTCCTACTTCTTCGTGATGCACAATCACGCCGTTAGGAAGCATGTGCTTCAATTTGCAACGTATATCCAATTCTGCAAATCCGACTATAATATCCTTTTTGTGCTACAAAACGGACCAAATATATCTTTCATCACTATGAAAATGAGTGTACACATTGTCTTAATACGAGGGCAATCTTCCCCTAAGTTCCTATAAATATGTGCACTGCATCGCTTGCTATCTTGGTTTCTGAAAGTCCGAATCAAATACTTGTTTTTGTGTGAAATAGTGACTAGTTGGAGAAAGATTTACACTACATTCTTGCTCTCCGTAACAAAAATTTTTTTTAATAGTTGTGGGAAATATACACTGCTAAACGTTTGATACTTTGAAGAGCTTTTAATAGTTAATAGTTGTGTGAAAATATATACTGCTAAACTTTTGATTAAAAGTATACCGTTCTCATCTCTAGTATAACATTGAGTATACCATTCTCATCTCTAAAAGTATACCATTCTCGTACTAGTAACTATGGTCAACAATGAATATTTCATTACATATTATAACGCGTACAGTTTCAGCACTCAGCTTATATGTATACTTTTATTTCCGATTATGGCTGTGCTTCTGAAATTCAGACGGAAAATGTTTTATATTTGCAACGGATAACTTTCTTTTGACCAACAGCTATATGCATATGTTCTTCCAATATTTTTAAATTAGGGTGAGTTAATGTATATTGTTGTTTTTAATGGTCTTTGTGCTTTTGAATGACCGAAAAAGTATTTTGTTAATCTATCTCTGTTTTCTAAATTTTTAGTTACAATATTTTATATTTTGATACAGGTTTGGTGATTATTACACTACCACACTTTCGTTTCGGTCATAAAAATTTGGTGGCAGCCCCGTTGCTTTTACACGAATACATCAGAGTTCCTTGCAGATAAATATACTGGAACAATCCATAGGTTTATACGAAAACTCACGTAACAGGACGTGAAAGCAAAACGTTGAATATTTTCTCAGAATTTTCGTAGACGTGGAATTTGGAAATCCCACAAGTCCGATTAGTTAAGCTAAGACATGACGACAGATAACGTGCACATTTGTCGCTATCTGTCGTTTATGTTTAATTTCGGGAAAATCCGTGCAGAAATACGGGAGTGGGGTTGTTTTATATACAACGAGTAAGCTTGTGGGTGTAAGCACATGTGAGTGGTTTTTGAAATTCAGAATTGGGGATTACAGCGTGAAGGAGAAACAGTGTTTCAGGCGGTGGAAAGAAATGAAAAAATTCTGTCTCTAATGCACGAAAATGCAGTCCTGTTGGCCATAGAACTAATAATGCAGTTAGATCTGAATCAGTTGATCGTGGTTCGATGGTTGCATACGGAATGATTCAACCATATTCGAAACATCTATTGAACCATAAAACGCTGGAAACTTATTCATGGATCTAAGAAATCCATTCTTTACATGTTTTGAACAATTGAAAGAAACAAAATACAACTTTCAGATCTGGAAGTGTGAGACTGTTAATCGATCCGTAAAAGGTAGAAAAATTCAAAACTATAAATAATGTGTGAAAGTATCAGAGATTAGATTTCTTCGAATGGGTTTATATCGTAAGGTTGATTCTCATCAAATCCTACTTTATTCCTGCTAAAGTTTTTGTATCCTTTCTCGTCTCTTTCAAAAGCCTGAAATCATTCTTCCTTTTTTTTCTTCTGCTGGAAATTTATGTTCGAAGCATGAGACAAATGGGTTTCATTTTTTTATCTACATTCCTGAAATGAGAATTTTAATGGTTACGCTTTGTAGGGACAAACTGTTGTTTTCTACGCAAGCCATAAAACTAACTAAAAATACAAAATCGGGAATTAACTATTTTTATTGTTTCGTAAATTCAGGCAATGAAGTTATGCGAGAATTAAACTTTTCCTATTTCCAAAACTGTTTCTAAATGTTTGGAAGTTAAAGTATTTTTCTTCAAAGGTCTTACATTACGTGTTTTCTAAATCATGATGCCTATGCCAACAGAAACCGTAAGAAGTTAAAAGTTACTCGCTGGAGAAGGGATGGATGTTGAAACGTGCAAAGCAGGTTTCCAAACTGGTTAAAGTCATACATCAAATATCATTTCAAGCTTTTTTTGTCTTCAATCTTGCTGTGAGAAATGAAATTTGACCTCCATGAAATTACTTATTGTCATTACCATTTCTATTAGAGAAGCATAAGCTGAGGTTATGTTACATGGAAACTACTTAAGTCAGCGTTTGCTGGTAGTCCGCTTTACACAAAAATCCGAATCTGTGGAGTCAAAACATTTCCTCCGGCAGTTTCTCTTCGCATCATCAGCGGCAGCTTGGTGATCAATTATGATAAGGAGTTTTTTATCTATGTTTTCATTGCATTTAACTTGAGACTGTGAAAAATGCTGCTACACACTCATAGCCATGATATTATGACCACCTACGTAATACCTTATTGTCCGCCTTTCGCCCAAATAACCACTTGCAATTAGAGTGTCGCATCCCCTCCCTTAGATCATGGAGTTTTCACTCAGGTATTCTGTTCCAGCTGAACAGAAAGACTACCCGAAGCTTCTCGACGGAGGAACTTCGCATTGGCGTGTACCGGAGGGTCCTGAGTTCGATTTGATCTCAAAAATGTTCGATGGGATTTGAGTGGGGGAAATTTTGGGAGCCAGGAGAGCAAACGAAATGCTTGGAAATCAATGTGGGTCTGTGACTCCGGATGTCGGTTTTACGAAAACATTACGATGCAATCGAGATTCATGATGACTATGTAGGTGGTCCTAAAAATTACCTAGGTAGGATCTGGCAGTGAGTACGAGTTCCGTTGAGATGAGGAGAGCATGTGATGTCCATGAAAACACTTCCTACACCCCGCCATCGCCACCGCCGGCCACTTTCCGTCTAACTGTGAAGTGTGGTTGTTGCTGTTCACCCTCTGTGGAATATGAAGTTGCCCATCGGCACGTTGGACCTGGAAACTGGACTCATCGGATCAGGTGACTTTTTTCCGTTTTTCCTATGTATATTCACTGTACTCCCTTGCTTTCCTTGGCAGAAGCGGTCGATAAACGGTTATTCAATATGTGCACACGAACAGGCCGCCAACTCGTCTTCTAATCTTAGGCCCATTCGTATGATTAGGTGTTGCGAAACGTTTCTATTTACGCTTAGGTTGTAGTCTACCAATAGCAAACGGATCTTGAACAGTCTGCTGTCTCTAACGGGAGTTCACCTCGACTCTCAGCCAGTAGTGGTATTACCTTTCCGAGGTATCAAGTGGATTTGTTTCCGTCTTTTGACCATTCTGGCAACACCTTCGCTAAGCTGGCCCTGGAAGTGTCAACAATACCTGGTGTTGGTCACACGATAGTCTGTCTTCCTCGCGCTGATGATCATTCCCCTTTCAAACCCCGACAAGTTCTTCCGTTTCCTCTTCGCACAGGCTTCGTACTCGCTAGCTGACACACCCTGGCCGTTTTGTTCGTATATGTTTCGTGCTGATCAGTAACGTTTCTTTAACGTATTGTGGATTTCTTCCCTTGTGGTTACAAGGTTTTTCATAATTATCTGTGTCATGAGTGATATATAATATATGCTTAGTACACTTTCCCCTGAAAGGTAAAAAATGTGAACACTTACTGTCCCTTTGGCCAGGTATTGAAAATTATGGAAAGCTATTTAATGAGGGGAGATAGAACTTTCTTCAAACATGTTTAAATCATGCGCATTAGGGCTGCCTGAAAGTAGACAGGATTTCGCAAAACACTATTAGTTTGAAATGTTGTTGAGAAATATTAGGGTGTGTTTGCAGAATTTACACTGTTTGGGCGAATTCTTATATACTGTACACCCCGATAACAATATGCGGAGCAGAAGTCCCGCATCAAGTCATGTTGGATGCCGAAAGTGGCAATTATAAATATAGCAGGTATCTACCTATTGAAAAGTAATCACGTGTAAAGGAAGAGATGTGAGTGAGTTTAACCATGGTCAGATAGTAGCTACGAGGAAAGCCATTTGTTCAATCACCACAACTGGGGAACTGTTAGATTTTCTCTTCAGACCGTCGTACGTATATACCTAGAACTATGTGAAATACGGCGAAACTACCAACCGATGGGAGAAATGTGGCCGTAAACGTGCAATTTATTTTCGATGTGAGACTGCCCATTACAAGGAATCGCTCGGTTACTCTGGAGTAGATGGCGTCTGAACTTAATAAGGGCGTGTCCACAAATTTCTGGGCGAAACCTATTCGTAGTATCATGGGGAAAACAGACTATGGCAGTCGACGTTGTTGACTTAAAAACACTGAAAGATTAGGCTGCAGTGTTCAAACGCCTATCGGAAATGGAGAGCACAGGATCTTGTCTGATAAATCTCGGTTTGAACTCGATAGCGCTGATGGGTGAACGCGTGTGCGGCACTCACCCATCAGCTTCATCGAGTCCCGTGAAGATTTAAAAATCAGCTTACCTGGGTGAACGCGTGTGCGGCACTCACCCATCAGCTTCATCGAGTCCCGCGAAGATTTAAAATCAGCTTACCAAGTGGGGGGTCATACAGGCAGATGGAGTTTGGGGTGATTTTACAAGGGATATCATGTGGGCCGCTTGTACCCGTCAAGACCTACGTCCATGCATTAGGTATGCGAACATTCTCCCGACCATCTACATCCTTTCGTAGCGATTGTCTTTCCGCACCATTAAGTCATCTTTAAACGGGAGAACTCCACGCCGCATATTCTCCAAGGGGTGACCAATTAGCTTCAGGAGCATTCAAGTGAGTTTATCATACACGAATGGCATCCCTCGACTACCAGACCTTAACCCAATCGAGAATCTGAAGGACTAATTTGAAAGATATATTACAATCTCCAAACCTCCACCAGCAATCGTGAATGACCGCCCTGGTGGCGCAGTGGTCTGAGCGATGGCTTCTGATCATTCTTCCGAAAGGGGTACGGGTTCGAATCCCGGTGAGGGCGGCAATACCGCCTACGTGGTTTCAATACCTCATTGTGTCCTTACCAAGCTGCTTCATGGGCGGCAATACCACCTACGTAGTTTCAATACCTCATTGTGTCCTTACCAAGCTGCTTCATGGGCTGCAATACCGCCTACATGGTTTCAATATCTCATTGTGTCCTTACCAGGCTGCTTCATGGGCGGCAATACCGCCTACGTGGTTTCAATACCTCATTGTGTCCTTGCCAAGCTGCTTCATGAGCAGCAATACCGCCTACGCGTTTTCAATACCTCATTGTGTCTTTACAAAACTGCTTCATGGGCGGCAATACCGTATACGTGGTTTCAATACCTCATTCTGTCCTTATCAAGCTGCTTCATGGGAGGCAATACCGCCTACGTGGTTTCAATACCTCATTGTGTCCTTATCAAGCTGCTTCATAGGCGGCAATACCGCCTACGTAGTGTCAATACCTTATTGTGTCCTTACCAAGCTACTTAATGGGCGGCAATACCGCCTACGTGGTTTCAATACCTCATTGTGTCCTTACCAAGCTGGTGCTGTGAGGGTAAAAGTTGGAGCAGTTCGTTGTTACACATGTGTGTAGAATACTTTGTCCATTCAGTGTATATAAGAAGTAATGGAAACGTTATATTTGTATTCTAATATCAATCCGTTGGTCCTAAGGCACCGTATCTCTGCAGCTATTCGTTGAATTTTAGGGGTGCTGTTAGGAATACATATACATATTTCCCACAGCAGTTGTCAACATTTTGTCATGACTACAACGGTTTTGCGGTACAGTGGGGCAATACACTTACTTAACATCCATTGCGCATCTAGCTGCAAAAAATAGTATATTAACCCTTTAAGCGGCCGATGTACCAGAACCAAATGCTAGAAAAAAATTTCTGCTTACCCCAAAGAGAGATTTTTCCATAAAGACCGATTTCACGGAAGCTAAGGCAAAACAATTCTTTTGATCCTCTCATCTGAGCACTATCAATAATAGACCTGTCACTAGTAATAAGCGCGCTCTTCTTGTCCTTTATACCCTGCTTGATGATATGATGGGGCAGGTCCAGTCCCCCTGACAGGGATATCATGCCCCTGGACAGAAAAAAACCTCAGACATCTTCTGTTTCCCTTTCTTAGATTCGTTGCCACTGTTTGGGACACTTTCATCATCTAATCAGTTAGAAAGAATCATTGTCAGTCACTTCTTTAAATGGTCCCTTTGAGTAACAAAGTAAAGAGGGAAAGTAACATTTTCGTCTTTACAAGTGAAAATCCTCCACGTATTTGGGGGATTTTCACTTTGAGTTTGGCACTTTGGATTTAACTGCTATAATTAATACAGATGCCGTTAATGCCCACCAGATGGAGACGTCACAGTAGCTGAACCCATATTACGGATTTATGACGTCAGAAACTGACAGAAAAACACACATAGCACCGTGGATTGTTGGGCACCGTGGTGTAAGGCTAACGCGCCTAGATATCGAGAGATCTGGGATTCGGATCCCCAGAGGTGACCGAATAACAATATTTCGGTTGCTATGTGTTGCTTAAACGTGGAAAGGGCGATGTCTTTGTTAATTCACTAACGCCACGTATTTGGAGAATTTTCACTTTGGATTTAACTGTTGCAATTCATATAGCCATTGCCGTTAATGCCCACCAGATGGAGACGTCTCAGTAGGTGAGCCAATTTTACGGATTTATGATGTCAGAAGCTGACAGAAAAACACACATAGCGCCGTGGATTGTTGGCCACCGTGGTGTAAGGGTAACGTGTTCGGATCCCCAGTGGTGACCTAATAACAATTTTTCGCTTGTTATGTGTTGCTAAAACGTAAAGAGAGCGATGTCTTTGTTTATTCACTGACGCCACGTATTTGGAGGATTTTCACTTTGGACCTCGCCCTTTTGGATTTAACTGCTACAATTAATATATAGCCAGCGCCGTTAATGCCCACCAGATGAAGACGTCTCAGTAGCTGAGCCTATCATACGGATTTATGATGTCAGAAGCTGACAGAAAAACATACATAGCGAGGTAGATTGTTGGCCACCGTGTTGTAAGGCTAACGCGCTCGGCTAGATATCGAGAGATCTGGGATTGAATTCCCCAGCGGTGACCAAATAACAATTTTTCGGTTGCTAAGTGTTACTTAAACGTGGAAAGAGCGTTGTTTTTGT
Organism: Macrothele yani; assembly: GCA_039090855.1. Classification (NCBI taxonomy): domain Eukaryota; kingdom Metazoa; phylum Arthropoda; class Arachnida; order Araneae; family Macrothelidae; genus Macrothele; species Macrothele yani. Next base: position 6,186,696 of record CM077007.1, read on the forward strand.
TTATTTTCTGATCCTCTGGTTTTTCAGGTTACTCCTTTAAGCGGCGTTAAGACCACTAAACATAACCCGAAGGAATTCGCTCCAATCACATTTCACCCACTTCTTAGAAAGCGAATATATTCGTCTGAGCTGACTTCAGCCTATTTTGATAATCCCGAGTTAACTCGTTCCGGCCACTTAAAGGGTTAAAACTTTGAAATTACTTTCCTAACTGTAGGTGTCTTACGAGCACAATTGTTCGTAAGTAATATTTTATGCGATTCCGCCTGAAAACTGGTCGTAGGAATTTCCTCGTGATAAAATCTACACAGCAAATAGACATAGCTGATTTGACTGTAATTAGAAACAGTAATAACAGTCAATTCAGCTATGTCTGATTGCTGTGTTAATTATATCATGACGTACTGGCTACGTAGTGTGATAAGAATATTTCTTCCGCATTATTTACCTGAACAACTAGGAATTTCGGGTTTTACAAAATACTACGAAAGAAAAAAAATTCCATTGTCTATTTTGAGTTTGAAGAAGGCTATCGTGCGATAACAGTAGAAAGCCTTGCTCCAGAGAGGTATATATTTCGTAGCTATATGCCGCAAGCAATAATACCGGCATTTAGCTGTAATGAAGTCAGTGTAAGGTGATTTATTTGACGGTCATTAAAGCTTGCTTAACGTGATCTGAACCAATTTAAAAATGTGAAGATCGAAATATTCCAGATTTCCTGAATAAGTAATTTATAAGTACTTTTTCGGTCTTTAAAGCACTAGCATATTTTAAAATTACTACAGCTGCTGTTTAAAAGGGGAAGCAGAATTTAAAGAATTATCTATTTTCATGTGAGCAACAGTCGGGTGAAGGTCAAAACGAATTTCATTTTAAAAGATGAGCAAGTGCGTTTATGTGAAATTTGTTTCATGCGTTTCTAATAGTGGGGTAATTTTTGAAGCTTACGTGGGTGCAGGATAAATACTTTTATTAGTATGCTCATAAACACTTTTAAACTGACATGACTACGAAATGCTTTGCAACATAACACACCTGCAAAAAAGTGTCCTTTCCCTTTTGTCCTTGTTAACTCTTTTGACAGTAATGATAGCTTTTCCAAACTCTACAATCAAAGCCAAGAGAGGTCTTTTCACTGTCTTTTTGTTTTCTCCATCTCCCAAAATGATCAGTGCGATCACCTGTTTGGTTAAGCACATCCTTCTTTCTTTTGGCTCCCTCGTAGCGACTACAGAAAAGACTCCCCACTGCCACCACCTAAGAAAGTTTCAAAGGCATTAGGTAGAAACGCGAAACCAGTTTCTCCAAGGGTTTGGCGTCTGCATCAAAAAAGAAGCAGAAGGTGATGCATTATCAGCAACAATGTATTCACCTTGCGCACGCGCACCATCACTCTTCAGTTTATAATAAAAGGTTTAAGTTATCTAAGGAGCCAGCACATTGCACACAGACATAAGGTGGAGCGAAAATGAATTGAAAGGGCACAAAGCCTCCGCCCTATCCAACCCGCGCATTTCAGAAAGATACTCAATCTAAACTGTATGGATTTTATTCTGTTCGACGGACCGGAAAGATCACATTTTTTAGCTTTCTTATTTTCTTATATTAATGACACATGTGACAGAAAAAAAATGTTTCTCTCACAGTTTCATGGAAACAACATAGTATAAAGAGAAAATTACTGAAAACATAAAAATGTTTTTCTTTAAAGCAGTTGCATGCGGAAGAAAATATATCTATTTTGCTACGCATAATAAATAATTAACCTTGCCCTTCAGAAAAACACAATTCAGAGAAGACTCATTCGAAGATTTTTCTTTCATCCTACTGAAAAAAAGAGAATTTATTTTCCATGAAGAAAATGATTTGCGAAATTGACCTCACCACTGTTCGGAATGTTTTTTCAGGCAGTAGAATAAATAAACCGTAACGAAAAAGGTCCACGTATGATATAAACTAGACATGTGAGCAACTTGGAGGACGGAAAACCGTGACATTTATTTTGAACCCATAATAACGTTTCTTTTATCGAAATACTTTGTGCAACAGAGTTACACCATGTCTAACTTTGCGAAGATAAAAGACGAGCATTTTACATTCGCAGATATTAAACAGAAAAAAACAGAAATGCCAAAAAAAAAAAAAAAAAAAAAAAAACTCACTTTATAACGCCACAGAAACTCTGTTGAATTTGTTTCTTTTCCAAAATTATTATGTTTCTCAAGATACAAATTACTTGCTCAGGAATTTGGAGATTCCCATGAATATCATCATGATTTGCCAGTGCCTAATTTAGACTTTCTGGTTCCAGGAACAGAGTGGACTAGAGCCTTATACACGAGTACAGCGTCCATGCCTTACTGGGAAATCAAACACAGGCTTAACAGCGCGAGTAACCAAAAGCCACTGAAAGCAAGTCGAAGTATGTGTATACATAGGGACAGCGACAGAACTACAGCCTTATAGACAAGTACAGCATTTCTCCACTGGGAAATCAAACAGGCTTAACAGCATGAATAGCCAAAAGCCACTGCGAGCAAGTAGAAGCTCCGTGTGTGTTTTTTACAGCACCCGCGGGTGCCTAGGAGTCACGCGTCCCTTACTGGCTCCACCAATTCCAAGAAGGAGACAGAACCAACGTCTTAGGACGAGCGCACCGACTATGCCTCATGCCGGCATAGAATACTGCTGCACCTCGGCCTCTCAGAACGCGAAGTACAGCCATTTGTAAAAGTTTAAGAGACCCTAACATGTTTCCAATTTTAACAGATATATTTAAACATAAACTTATTTGTAAGTTATATTTCAAAAATATGCACGGAACATATTTGCTTGGAAACTATTCTAACATAAATGGCTCAAAATTATTTAGATATAGTATCTGGTCGGGCGTTCTTTTACTGCTTAAATATGGTGTGACGTGCTAAAAATGAGGGATTCGCAGTACTGTCTGGATAGTTTCTTACACCAAGCATACTTAATTCTTTAATCAAAGCTTTCACACTTTTTTTCTGTGACCTTATCTTTCAAAACAACCCAAATATTCTCCATAGGATTTAAGTCTGGGCTGTTACCAGGCCACTTGAACACAATGGTTGTCATCTTAGTGAGAAAGTAGTTTATTTTCTTGGATCTGTGTCATGCAAGAATGGGGTGCATCCATGATTGTTCATATGAAGTGCCACATTTTCACATACCTAGGTCCATTCGTGGACGGCAGGAAGTATAGAGCAGCAGTTCTATATTTTGACATAGTACTCCATATCATCTAGCTTGGAGGATGTTTCACGATACCAGCTGTGCATTGCTCATCAAATCATCTCTTTCCTTTTGTACATCGGAAGTGTCATGCTCGCTACACAAATTGTTCCAAGGTCGATTCATCTATAATGTAAAAGGCTTTACTCCTTCCAGGAATCTAATATTGATGCCTATGACATTAAAATTTAACTTTCATTTTTGGCTTATTTTTCAACGTAAATTTTGATTTCTTTCGCTTTTTAAGCCTATCAAATTTATCGTCATATTTTCTCATTCACTAAATGTTATTTTTGGAAACAGTCTTGAGATCCGGTCTGATAAGAGATAAGAACGATGTGTATGACATGCCGAGTGAGCAGTGTTAAGTGTGGGTAAATTAGTGCAGCTTAGGGTTGTGTGCTATATCTTCATCAAGACTATACAGTATATTGATATATACATTACCCAGCAATATTTGATGCAGTTACATTAGTACTGAGACATTTTGACCCTCACACGTTATAGAGGTTCAGTTTGTTGATACTTTTAAAGTATTTTGAAGCATTGAGTTGCTGCTCCTATTAAAGTTATTTGAAGTGTAGTCTAATGTGCCTCAGGAGCCAATAAAGACTACTTATTCTCTTAAGTAAAGACTACTTTCTTCTGGCTGTTAAAAGCCTAATACTGCTCATTTTGTATTTAAGGATTTTAAGCTCCGGTATTAAAGGTATCACAGATATACGATAAATAATGTTTTAAGGGTTTAGACTTTCAAAGCACATAACATAAGTACACGTATGTACCATTTAAAAACATGTCTCCTAACCAATTCTAATCTGCTTTTCCATAGCGGCATCGAGTCGAGGCTTATGTGCAGGTTTGTAAGACTTAAATCCGAATTCTTCGCTTAAACCTGTCGAATCAGTGCTAACACTAATTTCTGCCATCTTGGAATGCAGAAATACTTTGATGTTCTTGCAGGAACTCCTCGGGGAGCACATGACTGTTCGTCCTACAGCACGATCATCTCGAAGCGTTGTTTTCCTTAAACGCTAAAAGTCCCATCGTACTTAAATTTCACGATGGTATTATACATAGCAGTCATGCTGGCAGGTAAATTTGTTCTTATTTCGCGTTCAAAGTATGCTTCTTGGTGTGAACTCTCCGTTTGTACCCTCCGGCCCATGCTGAGTGATACTTTGTTTTCTCGTAATGCGAGTTAGATAAAATGCAAATCACAACCTTTCTGCATGGAAACTAGTGTCCAACTGAACTTCAAATGTTTATCAGACGCGATAAAACCTTGCTATAGATGTATGATGCAATCACAAAACGAAATGGCGCGATCACGAAACTGGGTAATGCGATCCGATGAAATGGCAGAAAAATGATTAGTGGTCTTAAACTTTTGCCAGTGAATATAGAAGCTGTCGCTTCCAAAATGTTATTTAAATTTTGCTCAACTATATTTATAATTCTTCTCAATTCCTTGTTTGTGACCTTCCCTTTTACTGGAAATCTTCTCGTTGTAAAAAAAACTATAATATAGACAAGGCAGCTTCCTTAATCTCTTTAGGTATGTTACCCGTCTAAGTTTAGGTTCCCTAAACGCTAAAGGGGCCATCCTACATCCTTTTGACACATATAGGATTGGATAATTCTTGTCCAGAAGCCAGCTAGGCAAATCCCGCTAGGCCATATGTTAATCCCTTACTTTGGTGAATAAAGCTCAGAAGATAATGTTACAGGTCTTAAAATTAGGGCGATATATTAATTTAGTAATTTGATAGATGACCTTAGCGGAATGTAATTTATGTCTATATGCTGACGTTCTTGGAATTTCGCGAACGATTCTTCATTTATCTCTTGTTTGCTTGAATGATATGACCTGCGTCAGTCAATAATTATTGGTTATTTTCTCTCGTATATGCCTCCACCAGTTGTAGTGAAGAGAACCGTGGCAGTTTTTGTATGATGCGAATTGGATACAGAGCAAAGTAGAAACATTCAATGCCCAGGAACGCAAGTAAGGACATATATTAACGTTGATGCAGATCTTAACTGACAGAAAAGTCTGGTAATTGCCGCTGGGAGCTAACCAGATTCAGTATACCGCGCATCCAGATAACGGGTGAGCTGGTTTATTTGAAATTTTCCACGTCCGTGTCATGATGAGACGGTTAGTGTCCTTAGAAATAACAAATAAATCCTGCAATTATGGTATTTGACGTAATACTTAGAAATATAATTTTTCCGCAGTAGCATAAGGTGTTTTATTATAACTTGAGTATTAAGACTCCTCCATTTCAAAAACTTATTCCAATTGACATTATTTATTCCAATTCCTTATTCCAATTGACATTAAATATTAAGTAATAAGCAAGACGGCCAAGGTTAGAGTGTAAACGAAAATGAATTTTAATAGAAATCACTAAATGTTATACGGCTAGAGAACTTTTATCAACGAATAGCATGACGCAATTTATTTGTTCATTCTCTCATATTGTTGAGTTCTCATGCATATTTCGCGCTTATATTAACAGTTTCTTCGTAAATGTTTAATGATTGTTCATTCCTTTTATTACCTCGACTGTATTTGAAAATAATACGCTATTTGATCATAATATGAGAGCACACACTGAGCATACCGCTATCCAGCATACAAAAAAAATAGAGTATCGCGCACTTCACCCGATCGGCAATTAAGAGTTTGATGTTCCTCTGTTATACATGTACAGTATAAGGGTTGTACATAATTTATGACTGCAGAACTTGTGGTGTTGAAATAGAATAAAAATACGAACGTTTACCACAATCAAAGATTTATTATACATCGGCTATAGTTCCGCACAGCGTTTGGCTCGGCTTCATCTGGACGAATGGAGCGTAAACATTCAAATCATTGTAACATCACCAGAGTTCTGACGGTCACAGTTTTTGGTGAGTTGTTTCCACGTGTTTGACCCCGCACGGGGATAACTGGTTTTCCAGTTATTTGGGGAGCGGCGCCCCCACGGCCCGAGCTGACCTTGTGACTGGTCAACATCTGATGTCATGCCACCGCTTGTTTTTTATTTTGGTGCTGATGGTGTATGCAGGGACGGCTGTTCATCCAGCTGTTGGGGAGTCGCGGCCCCACGATCCCGAGCTGGTCTTGTGTCTCGCTTTTTTCGTTTTTATTTATTTTCTCCACTGGCTAGTTGCCCGTGTTGTATTCTACCTAATCGCTACCACGTTGTGTACTAACACCCCGGTCTTGTGGTTTTGTTACCCTCCACCACTAACTGATTTATATTAACCGCTCAGTTCGTAGGTTGCTGAGATTCTGTTTAGGTTCCCTGCCAGGATTTGTCTTCTTTGGGTTTCTTTTTTTTCCTTTTAGCTGGTTTGGGTGCTAGGCCTACCTGCATGTTTGCCGCGTGCGGAGACCCGTGAGGCGGAAATGGGATGTCTGGCGGCTGAGGTCGCAGGAGACCGGATAAGTGCCTCCTGTGTACCAACACTCCTCTTCGACCCCGGCTTCGCTGTAAACGGGAGGCTCGAGACTAACCCACCTCTAGTCAGAAGTTATGTACCAAGTTGTGTACAGGGCTTTAGCGGCTTTTTTGTCGTATGGCACGGCAGGGTGAGCCCGGGGGCTGTGGGATCATGCCAAAGGCGTTGGCATGACGGTACCAGGAGGCCGAAGTGTCCGCCGAGTGCGTGTGATCACAGCCAACGGACTATATCTGCAACGTATAAGCTCCAGAACTGTGTCTAGCGTCATTTTCTTGGCTTGCGGACCTCCAGTTCTCCCTTGTAGGGCTCGGTGGTGGGTGGAGTAGTCTGCAGACGAATCTTCCTTCTTTTTTCCATGGGTAGAAACAAAAAACAAAACTCCAAATTTCGGACACCTGTGAATATGATAGTTGACAACAACTCTCCTTCGTCTTCTCAACCTACCAAGTCTCATACCCTTAAACGATCTTTAGACCATGACCTGGACCAAGAATGTGGAACCTCTTCTTCGGCAGCTGTACTAGTCGCTCCGAAGCGTCGTCTCCCATCGATTGCTGTGACTACGCATGCTACACACTTCCTTGTAGAATCCATCGATCCGAATGAGAGACTGTCCACCAGATCTCCATTTTTTATTTCTAAAGCTTTGGACGCTGCGGTTGGCCCCTTGAAGTCTGTGAGGAAGCTTCGCTCTGGGGACCTGCTTGTTCAAACTTGCAGTGTTTCTCAGAGTAACACTCTTTTGCTCCTTACTAGTCTTCAAGGCATTCCTGTCAAAGTGGCACCTCACCCGTTTCTTAACACCTCTCGGGGTGTTATTTCGGAATTTGATCTCTTGCCATGCAGTGAAGAAGAATTGGTGACTGAACTTGCAGATCAAGGTGTTATTGCTGCGCGCCGTATGATGTTTCGGCGCGATGGTTCTTTAATTAAGTCTAAAAATGTTATCTTGACTTTTAACTCCCCGAAGGTTCCGACCGAAATCAAGGCTGGCTACTTGGTCTGTGGAGTTCGCCCGTACATTCCCAGTCCTCTGCGCTGTTTCAGGTGCCAGAGGTACGGGCATTCACAACGTTTTTGTAAGAGTTCCGCTCGTTGCGCAAATTGTGGCTCCAGTGAACATGACGGGGAAGGTTGCACTTCTGCGGCCTCCTGTGTTAACTGTGGTGAGGCCCATGCGGCTTACTCCCGCACCTGTATGAAATGGAAGGACGAGATGGCAATCCAGCGCCTCAAGACCCTGGACGGCCTCTCGTACCCTGCTGCCAAAGCCAAGTTGGGTATTCCCAACACCCGACAGCGTAGTTTTGCCGCAGTTGTTCAGTCTCAGCCACCACCCGTGCAGCCCTTTGTTCCGCGCCCTGTAGCTCTCGCCGCACTTGCCAAGCGATCTACAGTTGAACAAGCGACACAGGTGGATTTCACCGAGCTCCAGCTTATTCGACCAGCTGAGTCTGCGCCTTCTCTTTTGAAGACGACCGACTCTTCCAGTTCCCAGCGGAAGGCCTGCACGTGCTGGAGAGCCGGCCCTCAATCCTCTAAGGTGTGCAGTGTCCATCCACATGTCGCGGCCATCATGGCCGACTTTGCAGCTGTCTCGGACTCAGCGCGGTCCCCACCCTCAACCAACATTATAGAGGAACATAGGGGGAGGAGAGTGACAGTTCGTCCCCAGCCTCCAACAACATTGCAGAGGACCATGGGGGGAAGAGAGTGACAGTCTCGTCCCCGCCCTCTGCCAGCATTGCAGAGGAGTGTGGGGGAGGAGAGTGACTCATCCTTTGTGTAGTTGTGTTTAAAAAAAAAAAAAAAAAAAAAAAGGAAGTTATAATTATAATAGTGAATTAATAAATTTTTCTTATAAACCTACTTAACTACCTTGTCTTCACAGCTTTCATCATGCTCTTTTTCGGCTTTTACCGGGCCTGTCTGTTCTTGATCATTTTCAACGTTTTTCAAAATCTGTGGCTGATAGTTCTTTGTCTGGCGCTCTTTGGCCAAGCCTGGCCCTTGCGCCAATAAAATCCAACAACCAACCAACCAACCACGTGTTTGAAAGAAATGGAGTCGACGTCATGTCTTTGAATGTTTACGCTCCATTCGTCGTGAGGATGCCGAGCCAAACGCTCTGCGAAACTATAGTCGATGTATAATAAACCTTTGATTGTGGTAAACGTTGATATTCTTATTCTGTATAATGGTTGGTCAAATGAAGAAGTGACGAAAGTCATGGAAAGGCAATATATGTAGCAGTTAAAAATAGTTACCGTAGTCTTGTAGGCAGCGGTGCTACTGTTGCGGTAGCCGGTGAATACCCTTCTCGAAGAAGTATCTGGGCTAGGAGAGGGGCTAATCCGTCACACGGGCACGCAGTTCTACCTCCGATATGAAACTTCGACCCTTGAGATGTTTATTCAGGGGGCCAAAAAATGATAATCGCAGGGTGACATGCCCGGACTATAGTGCGGATGCTGTAGTACCTCCCATCGAAATTTCGTCAGAAGAGTGGTGTTTTCACGGAAGACGTGTGGCTGAGTGTTATCGTGTAACTACACGATACCGGAGCTCACCATCCCGCGCCTTTTGTTTTTGACGGCGGTACGCAGTCGTTGCAGTGTCTGACAGTATGTTGTACTGTTGATGGTACGCCGTTGATAGAGGAAGTCGATGAGTAGCACACCTCTTTCATAGAAGAACACGGTTAACAAAATATTCCCAGTCCGTGGCGCAGATTTGAACTTTTTGCGTAATGGCGATGCCAGATGCTTCCACTGCATACTGGTGCCGTTTCTTTACGTTTCGAAGAGACAGCATAAAGTTTCATCACCTGTCACTAATCTGGAAAGCAAGTCAGGGTCACACTGATACCGCACCAAATGCTCCAGTGAAAGTCCCATTCGAAGACTTTTTTGTGCATCGGACAACAACTTTAGCACCCATTGTGCCCACACTTCTCTGTATCTGTTGCACAACTGTGCACATGGTGCCATGACTCACATTGAATGTCTGTTCCAGGGAACGTATTGCCACCTTACGATAGGCCTTCACGCATTCATCCACTTGTTCCAGGAGTAGGGGCGTGACGACAACGTTAGCCTGGCCGGGTCGCGCATCATACAACAGGCTGTCACGACCTTATCGAAAACGTGCATTCCACTTAGGGACGGTGTTTCGGGACAAGTAATATTCCCCATACGAGGCGAACATGCTCCTATAAATGTCGACCGTCTTGTTGCCTTAGGCCGATAAAAGCGTATGACCACACGTTGTTCGCTTGCAGACGCAGTTGAAACGCCATTTTCACGTAACACACGCTTCAAATCCCATAGGAGGCCAAAGAATACTGCACTTCGCACTATTGCGCACTGCCCTTCCTCGCAGCGTGACGTCACAAACCCGTTTCTTACCCATCACCTCCACTACGGTCGCGGCTGCATTTGTCAGTTGTTGGCTGTTCCATATCCCCGTTGAAGACCTTTTGTGCGTCGTCGTCATCTTTTCATTTGACCAAACGTTATATAACAAATGAATGTTCCCACTCTTTTTGCATCACAGTATTGAGGCGTTACTATTACTAAAGTTTTATCCCTTTTCTTCTGAACAAGTTATTGGTATCTACTAGCTCTACAGTTTCCTGAACATTTTAGTCAATCTGCACCCTTATACACTACACGATATAGAAGCGAACTTACCAGCGAGATCCAGTCACTTCATGAAGACCACGAGACCCCACGTCGCTACTGCTTTAACGTGTATCCCTGAGTAACCCTACTCAGCGGATATACCTCTGGAAGTTCAGTGAATGAAGTAATTCATCGTATTCTTCTTATTGATTAATTGTACTCAATTTTAAGTTATGCAATTTTTGTATTAAATTTTTAAAATTAGTTTTTGGAAAAGTAAAAGTACAACGTCTGAAAACTAAAATAATTTGTCCAGCCTTAGGGCAAGCATCAGTCAATGCTTGTATTGAAGCTATGTCACACTACGAAATTGTACAGATGATGCATGGATTTTTTCAAGATCCGTGGACAAGTGTAATTTGCTTTTGTTAATATTTTAGTCACACTCCAAAGTTATGGAAGTGAGCGCAGAAAAGCCATTCCATTGCACTAAATGGCTAGCATGATGCATTGAAGACCATTAAATTGCGTTGGGTAATTGAGATTTTGCATTAGCTTTACATGTTGTTGCTAAGAAATCTTATGATACGTTTATAGAGCCAAAAGCTAGAAGCACTTCTGTTACATTATCCGGACAGAAATCAGCCGAACTTTGTTTATTTTCATGCAATAAGTTGGAACTCTCATGCTAAAAATGACAGTGGAAACTGGGAATGATTAATTAAATATGCTAAATATGGCGTTCAAGGGAAAAGACAAGAAACACGTAAAGTGCTAGCTCATGAAATGCCTATTTCTGAGTTCACGTTTCCATCTAGTTACCCTGTAGCCTTTGGTAATGAAATCCTTTATGATGTTTTTCAAATCACACGCGAGTCTTCCTGGAGCTCTTTGTTGCCTCCAAAATATGATTCGCGGAGCTGTTTTTTCAAAATACGAAACTGAAGAAATCACCTAGTTACGAAGTTCCCGCATACGTATTTTTTAATACTATGTGCAAGTTTTCTTTGAAATAACAGAGTAGCATAATATTGACTAATCATAATAGTTTTATACAGTAGGTATTTAGGCAGCAGTAACTTTTCAATGTTCCAAGAACATTACAACCAATGGCTGCTCCTCATCATGACTGTATTCTGTACTGGCTTATCTACATTGGTGTGCAAAAATTAAGGACAAAGAGGAGAAATTAGCATAACAGCGGAACGAGCAGGCAGAACGGACCAAAGACCACTCATGAGATAGATAGACTAGGATCCGCAGGGCTCCCACTCAACCTGGAATTCTCAGGGAATTTGAAAATGGTTCCAAAAATCAGAGAAAACTCAGGGAAAATTACCCTTTTTTTTGTAAAAATCAATGGATGCTTTATTTTGCCAAAAAAACTTATTTTTTCAATATTTCAAATTTTTGCTTGCAATTACTGCCTGCTTAGAATTTGGTAGACCTTACATTCAGTTATATTAAGTATTTCCTTTATGTTCTAAAAAAATGCAAAATTGAATTTTTAAAATTGCCAGTTATTAAGCTTTTGTTCAATTTTTGCAGGCAGTTGTTATAACATGGAACAATTAGGCACAATGGCTGCTGCTTGAAGAAACACTTTCACAAGAGAACCAACCAAATGATGGATCAAAGTCCTTTGTCTTTTGGTTCTCTTGAAACACGTTTCTTTGAACAGAGCCATTCCGTCATTAAGCTTAGCTGCATTGTGTTATAGAAAAACTGAAACTATTCAACTGACAGATTTTTTCTTACGTATGACTTTATATACAAAAGTTCACGGAAATTTGGTCCAGAAAATAATGTGCACAGATAGTTGTTATTAATGAAAAGAAGGTAATTTTATAAAGACAAATTACTTAAAGAATTTGCAAGTGTGTGCTTTGGTGAAAACAATGAATGGAATGGAATGAAATGTAACAATTCTTTGCAACATGCCACTTGAAAAACTTAAAAAACCACCTGGAGAACCTGGAAAAGTCAGGAAATTTTTTATTACTTTTGAGTGGGAACCCTAATCCGGTACGGTAGGGCATGTGCATATATGCAGCATCATATAGGGGGGGGGGGGGGGGGGTAGAGTGTCGGAAGGGTATAAAGCACACGGGCGGTGTACGCTCAGCAATTCGGTGAAAGCTATTGCACGGTGTACATCGGTTTGAACGACGTCGAGTTGCTGCCACCATGTGATATGGCCAACAGGCAATCCAGTAGACGACATCTGGATAACTTTACTCGAGGTCACGCCATTAGGAGGAAGCAGGTCGAAATGTAACTAGTATGACCAAATAGTTCGGGATCGTTCACAGCATCGTTTCACGAGCTTGGAGAGCATTTCAAATTACAGGAACAGCTGTCCGAGAGTTTAGCAGTGGTCGTCCACGCGCAACCACGGCGGCAGACAACCGGTATATTGTCCTACAGGCAAGAAGAGACAAACGGTAGAGAGCAGGAGAAATCGCAAGGCACATGCAACAGACAACTGGACGTCAGTTATCGCGTTTTACCGTGGCCAGGAGGCTGCACAAAGGTGGTCTATTTGCACGACGACCAGTACGGTGTGTGCCATTAACGCCTCCTCATCAGAGATGGCGGTTTCTGTGGTGCCAGGAACACAAGAACTGGACACATGAGCAATGGGGTCGAGTTCTCTTTATGGATGTGAGCCGATTTAGTCTGACGAGCGATTCTGGATGTATACACATCTGGAGAGAGCAGGAAACACGAAAATCACACCTCTAACATCATCGAAAGGGACCGGTTTGGAGGTGGCGGAGATCTCGTTTGGGGCGGTATCATGCTTGGTAGCCGTACTGACCTCCACATCTTCCAAGGAGTTTCAGTCACTGGTGTTCGCTATTGTACCGAGGTTCTCCTGCCTCACGTGCGTCTGTTTAGAGGTGGAGTGGGTCCTGAGTTCCTCTTCATCGACGACAACGCTACACCTCATCATACAGTGGCTGTCGCAGAGCTGTTGGAGAGTAAAGATATTCAACGCATGGACTGTCCCGCAAGGTCCTTGGATCTAAATCCAATCGAACACGTGTGGGACCTTCTCGGGGGACGCTTGGCAGCACGTCATTAGCCGCCAGCAGCGTTTCCGCAGCTGCGATTGGCGCTACAAGAGGAAATGGCCGCGATGCCTCAACAGCTCCTTAACAACTTCGTCCTCAGCATGGACAGCCGTTGTAAATCCTGCAACGCAGTCAGGAGTTATCATATCCCCTACTAAAGATTGGATTTTTCTTTGCAGCCGCCTGTCACACGGACGTTTCTGTCTTCTGTTCAGTTGTGCTCGAAGCTACCTTTTCAATAAAGTGCCTTTGTATCCTTTGGATTCCTTGTTTGAACGGATTTTCTCACTTGTCCCATATTTTTACATCTTGGGGATCTTATGGTATGATTTAAGTTGATGTGGAGTACTTCTGCACGACGTTACATTCGGAAAACCGTCTCGTCTTTAATTTTTGCACGCCAGTGTATTTAGGTCCCTTCTGTCTTAAGTACAAGCTTTTCTTCTTCCTTTCGGGGTCCCAGTGGTGAAACAATATCATTTCCTACCGCGAATCATATAAAGACATATTGCAACCATTAACTGCAAAAGCTTAATAATGTAATTTACCCTCCTAATTTTCTTCTTTTGTGCGGTCTACATTTTTGGGGCTTACCCTGTACACATTTTAGAAATGAAACCATTCCTATATAAAATTGTTTCGGTGGTTTCACTATTGAACTTCATTTGTTTTTGTAATCCCTACAACGTTTCAACAGTGATTGCCTTTCTGTCATGTTTTAACCGAGTAACGGTATCTTACAAACCCTTCATCGAAACTAACCATAGCCTCGATGGTAAGTTTGCTTCTATATCGTGTAGTGTATATAGTTACTTCCTTAATTAAAAATTCAGGTAATGCTCGTTGCTTCACATTTCACAATTTTCATTGTATTTAATCTCCTCCGCTTATATGTTTCACTACCTCATAAGAATCGGTGGCTTGTACGATTCAAAACTAGGAATCCCAATATAATACGAGCTTTTAACGTATATAAAATACAGACGTTTAATGATGATTGCCTGACAGATCACTTGTTTCTAAGAAATGCCTTTTTTTAGGTGAATACATTATATTGGGTGTGTGCAAAAGTTCTACTCATTTTTGTAATAGATGGAAATTGCGATCGGAGTCGTTACGTCACGGAAAACGCTACGATGCCGAATTTTCGGCCAATAAAGCGTGGATCAGAAGAACAAATAGAGGCACTAGGTTTGTTCGAGTAAGTCATTCAAACGGAAATCACGGACGGTGTAACATGGCATGCGATAAGGAGCACATTAGACATTGTTTACTGAGCGAGTTCGGCTTGCCGCAGTATCGGGCAAGTGCATGGGAAGGATGCAGTTGATGATAACACATGCCGCCTTTGGTGTCGGAAATTCCGGAACGGAGACAGAAACTGTAAAGTTCAACCACGACCCGGACGTCCATCCGTGGTTTCTGACGAGAACGTGGGCAAAGCCATAACAAATGACCCACATCCAACCATTCAGGCATCAGCCAAAACGTTGCCAGTACACAGGACAACAGTCGAAAAATGGATGCGTGCGCTTGGGTTCATCAGCAAGCTCGATAACTGGATTTCTCACCAGCTTTCTGCAAAGCAACGAGAGCAGAAAATCCGTACTTGTGTTTCTTTGCTTTCTTGTCACAGAAATGAACCGTTTTGGGGACGAATTGTAACGGGTGATGAGAAATGGGTACTGTACCGTAATGTCAAGCATCGACGAGGACTTTGTGCCAAGGTTCGGAGCCTACTCCGTCAACCTCAAAAGGAGGACTGCATCCCAAAACTTTATTGTTGAGTGTTTGGTGGGATGTCCAGGGAATAATCCACTGGGAGGTGTTGGCACCTAACCAAACAATAAATGCTAATCTCTACTTCCAACAGTTGCACAGATTGCGAGAACAACTGACATCGCAGCCGTCAGCACTCGGTAATCGCAAAGGCGTGATCCTTCATGATGATAACGCTAGACCTCATGCTACTTTTATCACTCGGCAAAAATTACTGGACTTTGGTTGGGAAGTACTACCTCACCCGGCGTAATCCCCAGACTTGGCACCTACGGACTACCACCTTTTTCGTTCGTTACAGAACGCCTTCGCTCTTTAAACCTTCGAGGATGTGGACGATGTGAAAACGGCATTATATGACTTTTTGGTCTCTAAAACACAGGAGTTTTTCCGGCGTGGGATTCACCTATTCATAGATAGATGGCAAGAGTCACACAGACTGATGACAATTAAGTGAAATCCTAAGTACGTTATTTGTACCGTTCTCTTCCTTTCTTTGTAGCCTACAAAAACGGGTAAAACTTATGCACACACCAAATAAGATATTTGAGATTTTTAATGAACAAAACTGCTTTTTGCACATTCATTCCGTTTTCCCGATAAACCTGGGATTTTAAATTGGCTTTACATTTTAAATTTACCTGATTTAGTAACCTCTTTTGCTAAGAGATAACATTTTATCAGCATTGTTCCTAGATTTTTTATCCTAGAGAAGAAAGACTATCTGTAGATCAATTCATACTTAAAAGGGAATGCGAAAGGGTAAACAAAGCTTCTGAAAGGAGTAGGGTTGATAGGTGTGTACAGAGTCTAACGTTTGTAGTAAATTGTTCTTCCATCTTCCAGTGCTTTGTTTTTTAAAACAAAAAGCTCTCATAATATTATGATAATATGGTTTCGGATTTAAAATATGTAGGCCTATGGCCAGTCCAAAACAGTCTTCAGAATGAGCAGGCGGTTTAAGATGTGGTGGAAACCATAGCTTGTCTCAGAAGCAATTGATTCTGCGATTTGCTCTGAAAGTAAAGTCAAAGGGATGCTGGATATTGAAACTGAATATTTCACACACTACATTAGGCAAAAGTTGGAAATCAACAAAGAAAATGAAAAATGTCATTGTTTCTTTCCTTTCCAAACACGAAATGGCATATGATGATGTTGAAGGCCCTTTTAAAATAGTTCTAGTAAACAGAGCTGGTGGAAGCACCAATTATTTTTCAGATGAATACTGCTCAAAAAAGTTTTATTTTTTGAAAAACTTAGGAAGACATCAGATCAGTCGAGGAATTGCGACCTATATACTCTCAATTGAATCGTCAGTTGCTTTGTTCTTATTTAAGTAACTTCTCTTTACCTCTTCTTACTTAGTGTAACATATCCCAAGACAATTTAATTTTTCGGAAAATCGTGGCAGCGGTCAGGTCAAAGAAGGCTTGGATAAAAAAACCCATGTTGTGAACAATGGGTGTGACTCTTTTGATCTAGCTTACGATAGTAAGCTTGTTCACATTGTTCACAACCCATGTTGTGAACAATGGGTGTGACTCTTTTGATCTAGCTTACGATAGTAATGACTTGTTGCCAATGTTTTATAATGTAGTTTTGATTAGAACGCACTGAAAGTGATTATTAGCATATTCATTCCCTCTTGCCTTGTGTACAAATGCCCGCAATAGAACCCTCTTGCCGCCCCGGTGGCATAGTAGTCTAAGCGATGGCTTCTGATCATTCGCTCGAGATGGGTCTGGGTTCGAATCCCTGTGAGGCATGGCTGTTGTGTTTGTCTTAATGCGCTGGCTCTCTCCCCTCCCTGGAGCCAGTGGCCTTAAATTAGGGACGGGCGACTGCTTATAGCCCATTGAGTTGCTCACGATGGTCATTAGACCTCCAATCAAAAAAGATAAATAGAACCCTCTGAAAGACATGATGGAATGGATACCGCGATGAAAGCGAAAAACATCGTACATAAAATATCATGCGTTGAGGAGCGAAATGCTGACAACCGAGCTGTGGAAAAAAACGCATCTCAGTGTTTAGCTTAAAGTTTTGAAAGTTACGTACTTAAAAATTCAAATGAGATATGTCTTTACTTTAGTGCACTACCTAAGCACTGTATAATGTTTAAAAATGACTTGTCCTCTGCTGGAAAAAGCAAAAACGAACGTCTAAAAATTGTTTTGATTAGTAACATGATAAGATATGTTAAAATGACACCACTCGCTAATAGAAAAAGCAAGAGTCCGAGTTGCTTTCAAGATAATTTTGAACAGCTTCCTGGGCATCTTTCACCTCCAGACAAATTAATGAATGACCAAGACATTTTTCACTAAATATCCTTTGAAACGGGACGAAGGGTTACCGGAAAGAAGTGTAGTATGGATGTGTAAAACAATTCATCAACTCATCTGAAAGTGCAATTACTGATTATGAAACTGGTCTTTTTGCCGTCAAACATGACTTCGATTACCCAGATTCTCGAGAAAGGGACATTTAAAACCCATTACCGAAAGAATTGAAGAGGAAAAAGTGTGGTTTCAATTAGCGTAGGCGAGGGATCGGTATGAAATGTCTTCAAAAATATCTTGTTGGAAGCGAATCACATTATTCCCACTGCCTGCAGAAATGTGTCAGGTATTTGCGTTTCCGTTAAGCAGAAGTTTACGAAAGCAATTACCATAAAACATGAGGGGATCAGGGAGAAAGAGAAAGATTATTTGTTTAAAAATTGGATTATGATATACAATGACACACCGATGTGTGCTGAAGAAATAGATGACGAAGTCATTCAAGAACCTCAAAAAAAAATTGCAGAAGAAGCAGAAGTTTCAAAGAAGAAAGTGCAAATATGGATGAAAAACTAACTGGAAAAAAGCACTTCAAACTCTCCAAATTCTTGATAATAACGTTATATCAAATGAGAATCAACCGAAAATCTTTTGAGAAGTTATATGTACTCGACAGTGAGTACAAAATCTGTTAAAAATTCCTATCAGCAATCTACAGTGAATTTTTTTGGGGGTAACATGTATGTTTATTTTGTATTTTTTATTCTTCTACTATGGGTATGTATGGTGTTTTTATAAATTCATTAAAACAATATATATATATATATATATATATATATATATATATATATATATATATATATCTCCTATTGCATATAAATATTAGTAACGGGTGATTTTATTAATACGTTTATTTATACACATATTAAAAATGAATTTCTTTAGTCATAGTCATACTTTTAGAATGGTAATTATTTTCTAAATGATGAAATTTCTTAAGAAAAATACAAAAAAATATTATTGCTACATAGTATGCAGTAGAATTCTAAACAAACATATCTGAAGGTTTTAAAAAATCTACCGCTAGTGAGACTGAAAACGAGCAATGACAAACCTGAGCTTCCGATCGGCGGTCACTGTGCTGACTGATTTAACAAATCAAAATATTGGAATCCCGAGAAACAACCGCTGATATCCTTATTTTTACCCTCAAAAAGTATGGCATGAAGTATAGAGCCACGGCTTATTACATCATATTTGAAAACGGAACTTACTAAACGTCTTTCGTATTCATATGAGATCATCTCATTGGGCAAACAAGAAAGAGAAATTCGTCAAACAGGAGATTCCATCGTGAGCTTTCTTTTGTTTTCGATGCTAAAAATGATGCAGGAAAAGCGGCAAAGAAACTGACGGAACATAAAAACTTCTTGGAAAATGAATATTAAAACGAATTAACTTACTTCGAAGCTCATGTGATGTCTAGCAGATGCAGGGAAATGAAGTTTTCTTGCACCTGAAAGAAATATTACCAAGCAAATATTATCCCCAAACCGCAGTTCCTTCAGGATCCATAAAACGACGGAAAGTTCATTCAGGCACTAAAGCAGAAAAAGCTTTTTTTTTTCAGAATTTAATCACATCAAGGGTAAAACAAAAACGGTTACAATATCTCCAGAGCGACTAAATGCATTAAGTTTTGTATGCAAAGAATAAGACAGTTCGTGAAAAAGAATTTGTTTTGTCTTGATCAATGGAAAAAAAAACTCGTGGGTTAGAAGGGGAAATTTGCAAGCGTCACTTTTATTTTTGTAAGATGTGAAGATATTATTTTTCAGTAAAATAGTTTTCATTACAACATAGACTTATTTTCTTTTATGCCATTGAGAACTTGACGTTATGCTTTCAATGAAAGCATTACGGGAAAATAAATAGCGAAAAACTAAGGTATTGCGACATCATTCATAGTCATAGTTATTTAAGAATGACTTACATACATAGTTAAATAAAAGTTTTTAAGTTAATACAAGAACTTAATTACTAACTTCACCATCTTTTTTCTTCGCCACATAAATATCAAAATTTTACAAGTGCTGAAAAAATGAAAAGAAACACAAATATCTAAAGCTTGTATATTAGAACAGAAGAAGAAAAGAGGTATTTCAAACAATCTAATTTTCAAGATTTTGTAAGCATTTAAACACTTTCTTTTCGATGTTAAATGCGGATTGTTTTTTATGTGTTACAATAGTAGAATATGTAATTATATGTGTGTATGGAAGAAGGTTGTTGTACGATACCGAACGTTTAAGATTTGCGCTCAAATTTTCAAATTATTAGATTGTCTGTAAGCCGTTTTCCTTCACTGGGGATTCCGAGTTTTTCTACTTTGATATGTTATACAAATGTGAATGATTAAAATTCTTGAGGATTCCGGGATGCAAACTACATATAAAATTCAATTTGAATTTCATCCACGGTATATTTCGTATGCGCGTGCATGGTTTCCAGGAAAGGCAGAAACACAATCATGTGTGGAAGTGAACGAACGACATGCGTTTTTTATGAGGTAGTATTACTTGTACGAATCCCGCGCCATACACCACAGACCGTCGGCCATTTCTAGAATTTGAAAAACAAAAAAAGAAATAAAAAGGGAAACATACATTTATGGCATCATCATCATCAACTATTATCAATCCACTGCTGGATGATTTCCCCAAGTTTCTTCCACAACGGTCTGTTTTGCGCCAGTCTCCTCCGTGTTACTCCTGTATGCGTTGGAATTTCATCCATCCATGTCCCATTTGGTCTTCTTCAGGGCGTTTTCCTGTCCTTTGGAATCCAGTCTAAAATTTCTGTTGCCAATCGGTAGTCCGCCCTTCTGGCAATATGTCCAGCCAATTGCCATTTCAGGGATTTTACTCTGATCATGATGTTTTCCACTCTTGTCATTTTTCTGATCCACGGGTTCCTCTTCTTATCTGTCCTGGTTACACCAAGCATGCATCTCTCCATGCTTCTTGAAGTTGTTTATTGTTTTTGTATGTCTTTTTTAGTTAAAGTCCACGTCTCTGCTCCGTACGTAAGCACTGGAAGAATGTGTTGATTAAACACATTTCTTTTAAGACATAATAGCATATTGCTCTTAAAAATTGTACTGTTCCTTCCAAAAGCTCTTCAACCAAGTTTTATACGTCGATTAATTTCTTCATCAATATGCCCTTGCTTGATATCTGCTGTCCAAGGTAAATGCAGGTATCGGTTATCTCCAGCTTTTCTCCATCAATCGATAAAACTGCATTTCTTGTAAAAGCATTGTATATCAGTTTGTGTTCTGAAAGTTCATTTTTAATCGCACTTCTTTACTCTTGCCATATAAAAGTGTAGGCAGTGTTATATATCTTGTACGTAAAAAAGCTGAAAGATTACTTGTATACTACAATAAATACCAGTATTAGGGGTAGGACGAATGTATTCCATTCTTAGAGCATGTGTTTTCCTTATTCTGCATTGATAAGAAAGATAATCCTGTATTTAAGAAAAGGGCTGGAGGTGGTATTTCTCCAAAACTGAAAATAGGTACGAAGAGTGCTCGAAATCAAATCTACAATGGCGCTCGAAATCAAAGAATAATCTACAAAAACATATATAGCTGCAGATGTATGTAAAGTAGTACACCGAAAATTTGCGAACAAGAAAATTTTCCTACGCGGGGGATATCTCGTGTTTAATTTTGCCCCAGGAATTCCGGAATGTGAAAGTTATGATTGCTTTAAAACGACTTGCCAGTCTATTCGAATCATGAAACTATTGGGCAACGCTTGGTTTTACTTCAATGGCAGGTCGAGACAATTGTATCGTGAAGACATCGTGGATGACTTTCAGTGGTGGACAGCGAATGGTAAATTGGAAGCAGCTCAGTCCTAGGCTGAAGCTTCCATATTATTGAATGTTCCACAAAATGGCCTGTCAAGACTCTGGAGACAGTTTCAGCAGATGACGTTCGGCGGTGGACAGCTATTGGTAGGTAGGCTAGTCCCAAACGAAAGTTTCCAGAGAATTGAATGTTCCAGAAAATGACATGTCAAGACTCTGGAGACAGTTTCAGCAGATGAAGTTCGGCGGTGGACAGCAATCGGTAGGCAGGATAGTCCCAAATGAAAGTTTTCAGACGATTGAATGTTCCACAAAATGTCCTGTCAAGACTGGCGATAGTTTGAACAGAGAGGAGATGTTCATCGTTGAGAAGGACAAGGCCGTTACTGAGCCACAACTGCCGCAGATGATTTCTGTATGAGTCGGACTACCAGACGGAACATAGAAGTGTACGCTGCTTTTATTGATGCTTGCATTAACTTCAGGAATTTGGGTTTCAAGGCATACTGTTTTCAGAATACTTTGTGAGCAATAATGTCTATATGAAAGGCGACCAGTTAGAGATATCGCAAATCAGCTTAAGTACAGATTCACGACGTATTGTTATCTAGAGAGAAACAGAAACCCACAACAGTACCTCTAACGAAGGGAATACTCTGGTGTAAGTGGTGTAACGATCATGACAACAATCATGACGAATGGACACACAGATCTGCGCATCTTTTAGAGTCGCTCTGTCACTGCATTAAGGTACAAAGACGAGATCCTGAACCCACATGTCAGGCCATCGGTCCAGATTTTACTCTTATGGACGATAACGGTCAGCCTCCACATTTGGTCGACACTTCGGAGAGAAGATACTGAACCCATATGTCAGGCCATTGGTCCAGACTTTATTCTTATAGACGATAACGCCCAACCTCTTCATTTGGTCAACGATTCAAAAATGAGAGTTTGAGCCCATACGTCAGGCCATCGCTCCAGATTTTATATTTATGGACAACTATGTCCAACATCATGAGATCATTTGATGTACGGTATTCCCAAAGAAGAAGACATTCGCCGAACGGAAAGGTCATCTAGATGCCACGACCTCAATTTTGTTGAGAATGTATAGGGTGCTCAAGGGAGACGCACTTAAGCTTGCCACCCCCTGCCAGAACACTTCAAGAACTTAGAACAGTTCTTGTTGAGGAGTGGTCATTAATCCCTCAAGATCTCATCAATACTCTCATAAACAGTTTGAAGCGGCGTAACTGGAGCGGCGTGGCTTTCATGATTGATCATAATCCATATTAAAATACCACGTCTTACGCAAATTATTATAAATATTTTTCCATGGACTTCTCTTTCATGTAAATTACAATATTAGGATATTAGCACATGAAAATTACAAGATTATGATATTAACCCACGAAAACTACAAGATTATTATATTAACGCATGAAAATTACAACATTGTTATTTTCTTCTGCTTAAATGACACACAAGTCATACAACAGTAGACCTCTTTATCAAATGTCATTGAATGGTCACTGAGAATTTACAAATTATCCTTTAATTTCATTTTGAGCACCATTGTATTTTTGAAGTGAATTTTTAAAGTAAAATCCTAAATTTCTGATTGTCAAAATTGTGCTCAAAGCGATGCACTTTTCTGTAGCTTAGCCATTTTGAGAAAATAAGAGATTCCTGGTACTCAAATCCGACACTATTTCAAAACATATATACACGTTGCTTTGGAGTGCTATAACATTAACCCTGTAAATGTCTGATTTTCAAATTTATGGAGTACTAATAAGTCCTAACAGTTTGCTTTTTAATGCTACAAAGTAGCTTTTATGTGGATTTAGAAATAAAGAGAAACCGCAATGAACATAGCGACAGCAGTATTTTCAGCATTTTATTGACTTCTCCGTAT